>JBBGZY010000742.1:1460000-3860000 GCA_037952925.1 Lithobates clamitans | reverse complement strand
TGTGCATAAGAACAGCGAACTGGCTGTTCCTTCTCATTGCAAAGCAGGAAGAAAAAACAGCCAGATTAAAAAGTAAAAGCAGTACATATTACTTTGTTAGGCACACAGTTAACCCCTTGATTGCCCCTAGTTCTTAACCCCTTTCCAGCCAGGGTCAGTGTACAGTATTATCACTGATCCTCCCAGTGTCTGTTAGAGCAGTATAGTACGGTATAGTTTCTATAGCTGTGTAAATTCCAGTATATATACCATCATTTTTAGACTCCAGAACGTACACACAAATCAATTGCTATGAACTTATTTAGATTTTTTACATGTTGCAGAATACATTTTGGTCTAAATTTATTAAGGAATTTATTTTTTGATTATTTTTATTGTATTATTTTAAAACAGAAAGTAGAAAATATATGTATGTTTTTCAAAAGTTTTGGTCTTTTTTTCATCTATATAAAAAAAAAAACAGTTTTGATCAAATACCACCAAAAGAAAGCTCTATTTGTGTAAAAAAAAATTATATAAATTAAATTTGCTTACAGTGTTCCATGACCATGCACTTATCAGTTAAAGTAGCACAAAATGCCCTGGTCATGAAGGCGGTAAAACCTTCTAGAGGTCAAGTGGTACAAATTACCCTACCAATTACATAAGTTGCCTAAAGTGTTACTAAACCCAGGACCCTGCATTCAATATATCTGGTCTCCCACAGTACACAGAATATAGAAATGCAATTATTTTAGTAAATATAAACTGCCAAATACCTTTTCTTATCAGCAGTAAGTAGCAGTCTTGTGACTTCTAGCAGTGTCTGGCCGAGCACTGGTTAAAGCTTGTAGGAGGAGTTTTCATTCTTGTTTGACTATCCTATGAGGCTGCATGGCTCCTGACCCTCTGTCTGGACAGTGCTGATTGGCCCTGTGCTCATCACATGCACATCCCAAAAAAGATTCTTTCTAGCAATACACATCAAACTGAGCATATGCAGATTGCCCCCAATGCTATCTGTGTTATCAGCAGATGGATTGGGTACAGTAAAAGAAGGGGAGGATCAGATAAGACAGGATCAAACAGCCTTTTTAAACAATGTGCAGGATCAACCCCTTTTAGGTTACACAGTGAGTAAAACAAGCATACTTTACTGCATATACAGACAGATTTTACTGTTGTGGGTTTAGTAACACTTTAAGCTTTTATTTTTTTGTGACTTTTTTGAGTTTAAAATTACCTGACAATCAATTTATTATGCAGATAGCTTACAACAATTGACAGCTAGCAGTTTCCTCTGCGAAGAGCACAATACATATTAATTTATTAGTATTAATACATGTTTAAACCAAAAATAAGCTATGCAAAAAGTGTCGCCAAATAGTAAAAAATAATTTCTCAGTGACAGCTGTACTCACAAAATGTCCACATAAACATTACACATATTATATTATTAATGAAAAACATACTGCCCTATCAATATTAGGTGCATAAATTCATAACAATTACGGTAATCAATCAAGTAAAACATTCATATATATATATATATCAAAAACTATAAATAAGAATGTGTTAAAAAAGACATTCATAAATAATCCAGTACATCAGAAAAACAGAAGTGCTCTTGTGCATAAAGTTAATTTATACTTGTATATCAACAAAAATCCATATTTCAGTGCAGATAGCAAAATCTTCACACTTTTGGGTCTTATTCTTTCAACACAGTAGAGAGGTGCTGTCATACTTGTTGTTCTGCTCCATATGTTTTCATACATACACTGCCTAGTGAGGGTGTTGTACAAGTGCATTAAGTTTGTGTGCTGGATCAACATTGTTGTAAATCATTTTTTTATAATACAAAAACAATAAGATCCTGATTTTTCTATATGTCATCTATATAAACATATTGGATGTGTGCGGGTGGAGTGAGAACTGCAGTTGTACTATAAACTTCTCCGCCTAACAGTATTTTATTAACCTAGTTTACTCTTTCATTAAGTTACCTCAGTAGTTTACAGCTGATCCACTTTACAGGGAACACTTTGTGTTGACCCTTTAAACCTATGTAGTACAGTATCATTACTTTATATTTACAGTATGTGATAGCAATTGTACACTTATAAATGAATGAATGGGCTATATAGTAAAGGTATATCTACAATATATAAAACAGTAAAAATAAGTGCATATACTGTGTAAAATCCAGTAATGCAATGTCTCATTGTGCTCTGCACATGCTCAGCTGCTGTCTAGTCTCAGCACTGTGCCTAAAATCAGAGTCACTAGAGGCTGAACAGCTGACAACTTTAATGCTGCGTACACACGAGCGGACTTTACGACAGACTTTGCCCGGCGGACTTTTCGACGGACTTTACGACGGACTTTCTGAATGAACGGACTTGCCTACACACAATCAACCAAAGTCTGACAAATTCGTACGTGATGACGTACGACCGGACTAAAACAAGGAAGTTCATAGCCAGTAGCCAATAGCTGCCCTAGCGTGGCTTTTTGTCCGTCTAACTAGCATACAGACGAGCGGACTTTTCGACTGGACTCGAGTCCGTCGGATAGATTTGAAACATGTTTCAAATCTAAGTCCGGAAAACTTTTGAGAAAAAAAAATCCGCTGGAGCCCACACACGATCGAGTTTTCCGACGGACTCCGGTATGCCGGAAAAGTTTGCCGGAAAGTCCGCTCGTGTGTACGCGGCATAAGGTTTACTGTTGCTGAAGGGGGAAGAAAGCAACAGGAATGACGAAGACTGTGCAGCGGGAACACAGATTAGGGAGGGAGAAACAAAAAGCAGGAGATTTGACAAAACAAATTCTGCTGCCAGGGAGATACAAAAGAATAAACTTATGTAGCAGGGGCCCTGCATATTCTGCTGCCTGACCAAGCTGGCCGAGGTTCTTGTGTGAGGGAGAAAAGTGCCTGTCAGCATCTGAGGGGGATTCCCCCCTCCCTTTTCTTTCTCCTCACACAGACACAGGGCTGCTCACTCTGAATCCTCCCCTGTGTTTCTATTTGCTGGAGTAGGAGAGCCAATTATAGAAGCCAGTACAGGAGCCACTGGAGGGACTTTGACAGGAGCAAAGGATTCTGGAATGTGTAGTCCCCTTACCAAATGGCCCCATAGCCTTGTATAGGGACGGAACTACAAGAGCCAGTCTGCTCTAGGAAGTGGGAAACTAAAGACTCCATCTTGCTTATCTGAGGGAATTCTGACATGAGGGAGAGGAAGAGATTAGACCTAGGGGAGAGGGGCTGCCTCCCAGGTCAGTCCACCGCATGATTCAGGCATCCACAGCCAGTCAGGACATCCAGCCTAAGATGGGGGGGGAACCCAGGTGCATATCCAGACGCACCTGCACCGACGGTGTGAACCGTTCCGGTCTGAGGTGACCAGTTGGGTCACTAGAAGAGCCTGCCAGGATATTCGTTTGGGCCTTGACTGCAATTATTGGGTGAGAGGGCTTTTGCCCATTTGCAGGAAACAAGGACACTGCACACAGATAGATACAAATGGACACTGTATACAGACATCATTGCTGTTAGTCACCTTGCTGGCACTTGTAGTGTTACAGGTGAATATAGTATTGAGCTACATTGCTCTTAATCTCAGTTATTGCTCTCCAGTTGATTACTTGAATATATATACTGTTACTGTCTGTTACTTTTCCCAGAAATATTGCAGTAAAGACAATTTCTGTTTTATCATAACGTGTGTTTCTCATTGGTCATTGCACTTACGCAACAAACATACTTAAGCGGCTTCTGTGGGGGTAGCGCTACACTTACACAAGAATGATGTCTTATATTATCTCCCTGATATTCTCTCCTTTCTTGCTCATCAGCCTGTAAAATTCAGCACCGAGGGACCTCATGCACACTGCTGCTGTTAAACTCACGTTTTTTGGCATTTTTTTTCTGCCCTTGAACTCCCCTAATGTTACCCTATGTGTCCATCCAGGTATCCGGAAGTATGAGATGACTGGCAGCTATGAGATGACTAGCTATTGTTATCTGGCAGTTATGTTGAATTTAGGTGGAAATAATATACAGTCACCATTGCTTTGTTTAGATCAGCCAACACTGAAAAAAGCATATTCCCTGTCCCTCTGCATAGGGAAAATCATAAGTGGTCCTGTTGATGTGGCACGTATGGTACTTGTATGAATGTGACTGGACCTATAAAACTTTGGAGTCCATGATAAACTAATTGTTAGCACTTGTAAAGTGCAAGTCCTAAAGTCTTTGCTTTTATCCTAAAATAACTAGGCAATGAGTTATATGATCTTTACCTGTCTTTGTCACTTTTACATAAAGTTTGTAATCTGTTTCTATGCTTTAGAAAACTGACCACATATATGTATAGGTTGGACTATCCCATTTGAAAAACCTATAGATCAGCCTTGTTTTTTATTTATTTTGATTTTTTTAAAAATTTGTATACAAAACTATGCAGACCCCCCCCCCCCGGCCCCGCCCCCAAGAGTAAGTTGCATTAACACCACTTAACATCACTTAAGGCTTACCTCTGTACAAGAGCCACGTCCTGTGCAGGGCCTACCTATTCTCAGATCGAAATCCTTTTTTTTGACACCAATTGTGTCTCACAAAGACTTATATAAGGCCGTCCCAGACACTAGTGCTGCTTCATGGGGTACCCCAATACAAGTCTATCATGGCTTAGTGTGCAGGTATGGAGGGTGCCAATGAGGATTTCTTCTTGAGAATAATAAAGCATTTCTCATGACACAGGTCTGCTGCAGGAGTAAGTAGAAGACTGGGGTGGGGGGGGGATTTAAATACCTTTTGAACTCACTATAGTTGTCCTTTAAACTAGGGCATATCTAGGAGAGTTTTACACTTTGTTATTGCTAGCGGAAAACCAGGATAACATTTTAAATAACATTTTGTATTGCAACTGACAGCTTCAAAGACATGTTGAAATGTTGATACTAATAGGTCAGCAGTTATGTAACGTTTTATGGCTCTTAAGCCCCCCCCCCTTCAATATTCCTATTATATTATCTTCCTATTAATAGTGATTTTTTTAAATATAATTCCTTTTTCACTCTCTCATTTGTAATACTATTAAGAGATAGAATGTTGTCTAGTCAGTAGATATTTTCTATAACATTATAATACATAACTGGCAGCAGGTCACAATTCTGGAAAATATGGTATCTATTATCAAGAGAAATCCTGATGACTAGTGTACTTTAGACTGACAGATACATCACCAGCTGTGCCTACAACACAATTAGATTTTACATATTTGTCATTAATACATGCAGATTGATTACAGCAAATATCACACAGAACAAAGAGAGGCTATGAAAAGGTACCAACTTCCAGAGACAGTTGTTTAAATGTGGGAAGTGGGAATATCCTGGGGAATTAGGATCAGCTGATATCTGCACAAATGGACTTTGTCCATGATCTGTAATGATGTGGCTTTTGAGTGCTAAGCTACACAATTACATCATAAAAATGAGACTCTGTGTGTAATGAAAGTATGCTAAGACAGGAAATTAGCTCTTTATTATTTGATCCCTATTAAAAGAAGGTTGTGAATATGAATAAACAGATATTCAGACAATATGGGTGTGAGGTGTACTAGTGTGAGTTAAGGTTTTGATGAACAATTTAGATTTGATAGTAATTGAAAAACTGAACACTGCACAAATTGAATCCAGCCTTTACCAAGCAATTACAGTCTGAAATATGCTATGATCACATTTTTTGTTACCGAAATAAAAATTGTAAAAATGATGCCATATGTTTTAGTAAAAAACATATTTATAGTTGCTACCTGTGCTTCAGTTGGTCACATATGTGTTCTGGGCAACCTTAGATGTAAATGTGTGTCACAAAATTTTTTGGCAGGGCAGTCTGTTAAGATAGCTCTAGTTACTTGTAAGGTATGTATCAGATTTGTATTCCTTGCACTTCTCTTGCACCTGTTTCTGCCATTTAATAGCCATCCAGGGGAAAAGAGAAACATAAAATAAGGACTTTAAGCAGATTGATTTGCAAGTTTGCTTGCTTGTTTTTATTTTGCATTTGTTGTATGCATAGGTAAAACTATGTTACATTCTAGCTATCAGAATAAGATACAAGCTTATGTCTTAACTTAAAGTGTTACACGATATGTACATGTATGTTGTTTTTGAGACTGGGAACTTGTCCATTCACTGCAGGTAACAGACAGTGGAAACCTATACTTTGTTTCCAGGTTTAAGCTTAGAGGCTTATCGGGTGCTGCTTCGTGGATTTTCATCATGTTACCCCCCTGTCGTGGATTGGACTATGTTGTGCTTAACTCTAACATGCTTTTGCATTATTGTATAATATATTCTATCCTTCTCATACTCTTTTTTTCAATATAAATGATACTTTTTTAATCCTCCAGGTTAATCTGGGTAAAATGGCAAAGAAGTAAAACGTTTATGTACACCATACATAATGTAGCAAAACAGTGTTGTCTGGGACATTCTAGAGTTAATTCTGTGACTGAATACATTGACTGATGTCATCTTTGAGTAGTTTTGAATAGCTATTTCGTCTTGTCATTTAGTTACACAGACATATTATACTATGAAAATGTCATGGTGACCTGAAAGCAAAGTTTAGCGGTATTCTGGGAAGAATAATATTCTAAGAACTACAATATCTAATTCAAGCAAACTGTAGAGCATTTGCAAACTCAACACTGATACCATGATTACATAATCTATTTTCCTTTAAACATTTTTTGAGGAAAGAAAATGGCTCTCAAACTTTGTAATGTTTACAGCATAGATTGTTGATTATGGGGAAAATGTACTGAGAAAAGGAGTGTAGTTAGGATAGAGTAGGACACCATTATATAACAGTGACATTGAGGGTATTATGTTTGTATATACATTCGGGGTATTAGGTTGGTCCACAGTTTTGCTAAGTTCACTTTGGTAACTAAAGCTTCAGGTGTAGTTGGTTGAGAAGGTGGGACTTTATAGAGTTGTTGTAGCGGTCAAATCACAAAGTGATGGTGGAAGGATCACTGATGGATGGGCTGTTGTCAGGGTAATTTAATTCTAAGATATGTCACTTGAAAGCATGAGGCTTGGTCAACTTCCTCAGTAGCAAACCAACTTTATACAAGAATGTGTTTGATTTTAGAGAATGTGGCATGTGCTATAGAACAGCAGGTGTAGTCCTGCTCGATGGTGTTTCAGAAGCTCAAGGTTGCAGCTAAAGAGGTATGAGTCAGTAGGTGTTTGATGCATAAGCTGCATGACTGTGTGTGTGTTGGAGTGGTCTAGAAAAGGATTATCAGTTGCGTTAAAGTCACCAGTTACAATTAGATTAGGGAGATTCTGTTCAACTAATTTCTGGGTTAACTGCATGTAGAATGGGAAAACATTGATTTTGGGGAAATAATAAGTGCAGAGAGAGTAGGTAACATCCACAATCTCTAAGACTGTTAATGCATATCTGCTGTCTTGATACATTTTTGTGGTCAGTAACGTGTAGGGCAAATTTTTGCTGAGAATTATTGGGATTCTCCCCTACCTCAGTGGTTCTCCAACCTGTCCTCAAGTAACCCCCACAGGCCATGTTTGCTGGTTTTCCTTTATCTTGCACAGGTGCTTTAAATCAGAGTCAATGGCTTGATATTTTGGACAGCTATTTTATCTAAGAACAATTCCCAAAACATGGCCTGTTGGGAGTACTTGAGGACAGGGTTGAGAACCACTGCCATACCTGATTGTGTTCCCTCTACACTGTTATTTCTGTTTTATTTAATAACTTTGGTTCAACCTACACATTATGTTATTGATCTTTAGCACCTATTTGCTATATCTAATTTATCAAGCTTTGGGTTATATGTCTTTTAAAGGTCTTATTTTTTTTTTAACTGGGAAGTGGTCTATTACAGGAACATTAATCTACCTTACTGTATGCTTCACTTTTTACACAAGGAATGTTTGAAACTCTAAAATACAGACATGTATCAAGCAACTCAGCAACAAAATGAAAGGCCTCTTAGGCCTCTTGTTTACCAAAGTATAGTGCCTTAAAAAAATATTCATACCCCTTGAAATTTTCCACATTTTATCATGTTACAACCAAAAACTTTAATGTACTTTTTGTGATAGACCAACACAAAGTGGCACATAATTGTGAAGTGGAAGGAAAATGATACATGGTTTTCAAAATGTTTTACAAATAAGAAGGCCAGTATGGTGACCTAAATTTATTGGAGGAGCCGGGGGGTATTTAAGCAGACCACTCACCTGTGGTCATTGTCGGTTCCAGTGCGTGATAGCTCACATCTCTAGGCTGGCTCTTCCCAGCTTACCTCATGGTGCATGAGTCTGTGCGTTAGATTGTGCGATAGGATTCAAACCTTTTTCATATCATACACAAGTTGTGATTTGTTACATTTCCTATCCCGCATCCCTTTCATAGCTAGCTGCCTCCGAGTCGTCGTCAGTCGTGTCTCGACATCATTCGGCACAGGCCTGGTTCATTCCTAGGTTCCCTCCAACTTGTTTGTTCCCCATCTACGAACATACAATTTGTTCGTAGATCCAAGCCACCAAGTCGCTGTCGATCGTTGCCCGACATCACTCGGCACAGGCCAGTGCATTCCTAGGTTCCCTCTGCCTTGTTGGTCACCCCATCTACGAACATACGATTCATTCGTAAATCCAAGCTGCCGAGTCACTATCGATCGTTGCCCGATGTCACTCGGCACAGGCCAGTGCATTTGTAGGTTCCCTCTGCCTTGGTTGTAACCCCATCTATGAACATACGATTCGTTCGTAGATCCAAGCCACTGAGACGCTGTCAGTCGTTGCCCGACATCACGCGGCACAGGCGTCGCTGGTTGCAGGTTTCACAGTCTATGGAGTTGGAGCCGAGCAAGTATTGATTGCACAGATTCTGTTACTCATTGAGGTGGTAATTAGCCCACCTGGTGCTTTGTCTGCATTCGATTAGCCTCGGGGGGCTAGGTGGTTGGTATGTGTTTGGTTTGGAGGGGTGATGAAGCAACCCTAAGACCCCATACACACTGTGCAACTTTTGTTGTCTGATTTCCTTTACGTTTACCGGAGCCATGTAGTGCAGGGGCCTGCCTGATTGCATAGAAATTGAAGCCCTTAAGGTTTGGCTTGGTGTGGCATGGTTTTGATAAATCTGGGGGAGGGGATCAGCAGAAGATTGTATAGTGTGTATCCAGCTTTCACTCTACCACAGCCTGTTCTGAGTCCAGTCACATCGGTGGCACAACGCACATGAGTATCGGTTTTATTGTATACATTCATTTAAGTTCATTTAACACACTCAAATTCAATTTGAATCCATTCGCATCTGCGGCACAATGATTCATATCGGTTTCATCTCATATACTCTACAGCCCAATTCCAATCCAGTCGCATATATATATATATATATATATATATATATATATATATATATATACACACACACACACACACAAACACACACATGGATCACATCTTTACCAGAAGGTCAGTCGCATCAATTTTAACTGCGGGCAGGTCATTTACAAAAAACTGGATTACTGAATTTCTATGACACCCTTACTACAGGTTCCTGGTCGACTGAGTTTTCAATCTTAACCAGAGTTTTGCATCTAGGGCGTCAGTCAGGTGTCTAGTACACAGGCTCCCCTCTCACATAACCCTGCAGCACTCTTTCACTAAACGTTCACTTCACATACACGATTTGGGCTGCTCATTGGGCGTTAATTACTGTTAGATGTTTCTTTGCATTACACTCTGTTTTCGAAGGGCGACTCCCTTCACCTACGCAGACAACTACAGAACGCAACATTCCTACTTAGGCCATACCAGACTTCAGCTTCTCGCCCCAGTAGGCCCCAGGGCTCTGGTTTCACCGGTCTGTGCTCAGCACAAATGGTCACTAGAGCTATCGTTTACCTGGCCAGTCACCTCCTGGCTCACCTCGGTTGCCACGCACTCTTTTGAGTTCGTACGCAAACTGGCTTCTTCACTACCCCTGTCATTCCTTTTTCTGTCCTTCTCCTTTTCCTTCTTATCTTTTTTTTTTTTCTGCATACAACTCCGCTCACTATCCTACCTTTTACGACTCCTCTTACACATGCACCCCCTCTCCTTACCTCATGGCTGCTAGAGGGAGATTGCAATTGGCATTTGTGATGTTGACAGGTATCTTGGGGTTCTATAGTGGTTCATCAGCTCCTTCCCTTTCACCTTGTCTTAGAGTTGGAGCCATGTCGCAGGCCAACAGCGAAGACCTCACCTTCGCCCCTCTGTCACCCTTTGCAGGTTCAGAGCATGTCAGCATGCAGTCCCTCAGGGGATGGACCATCACCAAGCTTACAGCGGAGCCGTGGCGTAGGGGTGTTCCCTACCCCGCCACAGGCAGGAAAGCAGAGCTCTTCAGGATGCTCTCCCTGCTGCCAGTGGCAGCGGAGCCCGGCACCCAGCAGGCATCCCTGCAGCCTAATCCAATCGCACCGGCAGCATAACGGTTCATCTTCTCGGCACCACGTCTCGGTTCTATCTACCATGCAGCTTACTAGAGTTCGGTCTCTATCGTGAGGCATCGGCCATAAGCTACTAATCCACTCATATGCTCGTAAGTACTCATAACTCAGCCGATATTCTGCTTATCGTACTCTGTCAGCTCATTTACACATCCTACTGCCTGATTCGAATCTAGTTGCATCTGCGGCGCAACAATCCGAATCCTCGGCATGACACTACACGATTCCATTTGTCACACAGCCTCTGCAGCCCGATCTCCATCGTGAGGCACCTGCCATCCATTTGTATGTACTCTCATTCTTCGACCAATTTTAACTATGGGACTCATAACTTTAGCCAATGCCGGCTAAAGTTGCATCACAGGCCACAGAGCGCATCCTAAGGTCACGTGCTACCTCAAGCAGCAAAACACTTCATGGCTAGGCCAAATGGATGTCCAGTGGCTGGGGCTTTAACTTTCCTCACACCCGACTCCCTCATTAACCGCCTTCTTGGTGCATGGATTTATGTCAGGGTTCCACATCAGCCTCATTGTGCCACCCCACTTGACTCACGAGTGCAGGAATCTCCTCTCAGCTGCCGGGCGCATGGCTGTCCAAAGCAGACATGTCAGACAGGTCTTAATTACTGCCCATTGAGCCATCTCTCTGGCGGTGGCATGGCATCAATTGGAAGGTACAAGACCCTGATCAAGTTCTCAGGCTGGACCCAGCAGCTACAGCAGATTGACAATATAGGACCAATTCCTCGCAAACTGGAACCACGTATCAATGTTTATTCCGTTAGCATTAGCTTTGTCACCTCAGGTAGCCACAGATGCCGCAGCATCCCTAGGCTTTGCTGCAATTTTTGGCCATCATTGGTTCGCAGGACCATGGCCACCAAAAATCCTTCTAGTCCTCGGTTTGGTCAGTCATCCTCACTTTTTCGAACTACATCCCATTGTGGCAGCTGCTCAGGTCAGGGGCCATACCTGAACAGAACAAATGGTGGCTTGCCACAGACAACCAGGCCACGGCCGAAATTATAAACAAAGGCAAGTCCAAGTCTCTCGACTATCATGTCCTTCCTATGTGGCAGGTGCAGTTGTCCCTGCAGCATCAATGTAATGTTCACTGCATTTCTATCCTGGGCAGGCATAACTTTGCAGCAGACGCACTGTCCCGCTTAACTGTACTTCATTCTTTCAGTGGAAACCCGGAGCCAACCCAAACACTTCTCCTATCCCATTTTGGTCGCAGCTGACCACAGGTTAAAGACACACCTTCACAAGGCAACCCATCTCGTTAATCAGGCCTTCTTCCGCAACACACTGGAGGCCTATCACCCCGCTTGGAACGCCTATTACAGGTTTCTAGCCGCGTGCCCTGGAGCAGCAACAGTAGACATCAAGCATGTCCTAGCCTTTATATCATATTGCCACACACAGCTGGCTCTATCTCATAACACCATCAGGCTATACTTAGCCGGCATCCAGCATTTTGTCCTTACAGGACCCTGGAAAGCCATCCTTATTCACAGCTCATTCAGTCAAAATCCATCCTACGCGGCATCCAGAAGCATCAGCCCGTAGCCAACTACAAACGCTTACCCATCACAAGTGTCATCTTCAGGGACATGTTGACCATCTCTTCATGTTCCTCGTTTAGTTTCAACCCAGCCTGGTCACCCAAGTGGCCATCTACCTGGCATTCCATGGCTTTTGCGACCTAGCGAGTTTACCTTAGTGGCCCTGGCGGCCAGATACTCTGTAAACACCACCTGTCAAGATCATTTTGTTTACCCCTCGTAGTGTCTAAACCCATCAATCCGACCCCGGGGTCGTCATCAAGCTCTTCCTGACCAACAACGTCTGGTGCCCAGGATACTCGACTGGTTACTGTCTCACCTACCCAGCCAGTCGAACTCCAGCCCTTGCTACCTTTTCCGACCAGCCCCCTGAGTGGCAGCCAGATCGTCAGGCATGTTAGGATCCTCCTGGTTAACCTAGGCCTTGATCCCGGCCTCTACCATGTCTTTAAAAAGGTGGGCAGGTGGAAATCTGCCTGCTTCGCTCAATGGACTCTGAACCCTCAGGAAGAAATGTTGCAAGCCTTCACCAAGCTTGCTCAATAAATGTCACAGGACCGATAAAAAGTTACTTCCCTATCTGAGTAATTTTGCCCCATTTTTGGTATACCAGCCAGCAGACCAGAGCATACTTCAGGTCTTTGTTACGTTGTGAGTCTTGTGTCGTGTTTATGTGGTTCATATCTGTCTGTTGAAGGGCCTTGGTCATAAATAAAAAGGCCAGTATGGTGGCCTGAATTTATGGGAGGAGTCCGGGGGGTATTTAAGCAGACCACTCACCTGTGGTCATTGTCGGTTCCAGTGCGTGATACCCTCCCTCCCTTTCCCCTTTTTCAACAGCGCACTTCCCAGCACATTTCTCTTCACAGTCATCCATTACTTGTCTTGGCTATGCCCCTTTTTGGTATACCGGCCAGCAGACCAGGGCACACTTCAGGTCTATGTTACATTGTGAGTCTTGTGGCGTGTTTATGTGGTTCATATCTGTGCCAGTTGAAGGGCTTCGACCATAAATAAATATCTGAAAAGTGTGGCGTGCATTTGTATTCAGCCCCCCAGAGTCAATACTTTGTAGAACCACCTTTCACTGCAATTACAGCTTCAAGTCTTTTTGGGTGTTTTTACCAGCTTTGCAAATCTAGAGAGTGACATTTTTGCCCATTCTTCTTTGCAAAATAGCTCAAGCTCTGTCAGACTGGATCGAGAACGTCTGTGAACAGCGATTTTCAAGTGTTGCCACAGATTCTCATTTGGATTTAGGTTTGGTCTTTGACTGGGCCATTTTAATACATAAATATGCTTTGATCTAAACCATTCCATTGTAGCTCTGCCTGTATGTTTAGGGTCATTGTCCTGCTGGAAGGTGAACCTCTGCCCCAATCTCAAGTCTTTTGCAGACTCTAACAGGTTTTCTTCTAAGATTGCCTGTATTTGGCTCCATCCATCTTCCTATTAACGCTGACCAGCTTCCCTATCCCTGCTGAAGAAAAGGATCCCCACAACATGATGCTGCCACCACCATGTTTCATGGTGTGTTCAATGTGATGTGCAATGTTCGTTTTCTGCCACACATGGCGTTTTGCTTTTAGGCCAAAAAATTCAATTTTGGTCTTGTGACCAGAGCACTTTCTTCTACATGTTTGCTGTGTCCCCTACATGGCTTCTTGTAAACTTGCCACTCTTCCATAAAGGCCAGCTTTGTGGATGGCATGACTAATAGTTGTCCTGTGAACAGATTCTCCCACCTGAGCTGTGTATCTCTTCAGCTCATCTAGAGTTACCATGGGCCTCTTGGCTGCTTCTCTGATTAATGCTCTCCTTGCCCAGCCTGTTTAGGTGGAGGGCCATGACTTGGTAGGTTTGCAGTTGTGCCATACTCTTTCCATTTTTGGATGATGGACTGAACAGTGCTCTGTGAGATGTTCAAAGCTTGGGATATTTATTTTTTATAACCTAACCCCGCATTAAACTTCTCCACAACCTCATCCCGGACCTGTCATGTGTGTTCCTTGGCCTTTGTGATGCTGTTTGTTCACTAAGGTTCTCTAACCAACCTCTGAGGGCTTCACAGAACAGCTGTATTTATACTGAGATTAAATTTACTAATACTGTAACTTCTGAAGGCAATTGTTTAAAGATTTTAGTTAGGAGTATCAGAGTAAAGGGGGGTGAATACAAATGCATGCCACTCCTTTCACATATTTATTTGTAAACATATTTTGAAAACCATTTATCATTTTCCTTCCACTTCACAATTATGTACCACTTTGTGTTGGTCTATCATATAAAATCCCAATAAAATACATTTATGTTTTTGGTTGTAACATGAAAAAATGTGGATAATTTCAAGGGGTATGAATAATTTTTCAAGGCATTTTATTCAACGGGCTTTTTTTTGTGTATTTGCAGCTCATACATCTGGAATCCTGAGTAGCAATTGAGAAAGATTTGCAAAGTTCTGAGACATATTTAAGTACATCTCTAGGCAAAAAGATAGAGATTAATATCACTTTAACCGCTTGCTGACCAGCCGCCTGGGCACGGGCAGGCGAATCGCCGTCATGTTATGTCACTGCTCAAGGCAGCCGCTAGGGGCGTGCGCGCCCGCAGCTCGCCCCCGGAGCCGATGCGAGTGCCCAGCGGTCTCGATGACCGCCGGGCTCCCGCGATCGCTCGTACCACAGCCAGAACCGGGATCTCTGTGTGTAAACACAGAGATCCTGGTTCTCTGAGGGGATAAGTAATAGATCGTCTGTTCATACAGAGTATGAACAGCGATCTGTCATCTTCCCTAGTCAGTCCCCTCCCCCTTCAGTTAGAACACACACTAGGGAACATAATTAATCCCTTGATCACCCCTAGTGTTAACCCCTTCACTTCCAGTGACATTTTTACCGTAATCAATGCATTTTTATAGCATTGACCGCTGTATTAATGCCAATGGTCCCAAAAATGTGTCAAAATTGTCCGATGTGCCCACCATAATGTCGCAGTCCTGATAAAAATTGCAGAACGCCGCCATTACTAGTAGAAAAAAAAAATTATAAAAATGCTATAAATCTATCCCCTATTTTGTAGATGCTATAACTTTTGCGCAAACCAATCAATATACGCTTATTGTGATTTTTATTATCAAAAATATGTAGAAGAATACATATCGGCCTAAACTGAGAAAAAATTTGCTTTTTTTAAAAAAAAATGGGGATATTTATTATAGTAAAAAGTACAAAATATTGTGTTTTTTTCAAAATTGTCACATTTTTTGTTTATAGCGCAAGAAATAAAAACAACAGAGATGATCAAATACCACCAAAAGAAAGCTCTATTTGTGGGAAAAAAGGATGTCAATTTTGTTTGGGTACAACATCCACGACCGCGCAAATGTCAGTTAAAGCGACGCAGCCGAATCGCAAAAAGTGCTCTGGTCAGGAAGGGGGTGAAATCTTCCGGGGCTGAAGTGGTTAAGACTTGTATTCAATATTGTACAGTATCTCACAAAAATGAGTACACCCCTCAAATTTTTGTAAATATTTTATTATATCTTTTCATGTGACAATACTGAAGAAATAAAACTTTGCTGCAATGTAAAGTAGTGAGTGTACAGCTTGTATAACAGTGTAAATTTGCTGTCCCCTCAAAATACCTCAACACACAGCCATTAATGTCTAAACCACTGACAACAAAAGTGAGTAAACCCCTAAGTGAAAATGTCCAAATTGGACCTAAAGTGTCAATATTTGGTGTGGACACCATTATTTTCCAGCAATGCCTTAACCCTTTTGGGCATGGAGTTCACCAGAGCTTCACAGGTTGCCACTGGAGTCCTCTTCCACTCCTCCATGATGACATCACAAAGCTGGTGGATGTTAGAGATCTTGCGTTCCTCCACCTTCCGTTTGAGGATGCCCCACAGATGCTCAATAGGGTTTAGGGCTGGAGACATGCTTGGCCACTCCATCACCTTTACCCTCAGCTTCTTTAGCAAGGCAGTGGTCATCTTGGTGGTGTGTTTGGGGTTGTTATCATGTTGAAATACTGCCCTCTGCGGCCCAGTCTCCGAAGGGAGGGGATCATGCTCTGCTTCAGTATGTCACAGTACATGTTGGCATTCATGGTTCCCTCAATGAACTGTAGCTCCCCAGTGCCAGTAGCACTCATGCAGCCCCAGACCATGACACTCCCACCACCATGCTTGACTCTAGGCAAGACACACTTGTCTTTGTACTCCTCACCTGGTTGCCGCGACACACACTTGACACCATCTGAACCAAATAAGTTTATCTTGGTCTCATCAGACATGGTTCCAGTAATCCATGTCCTTAGTCTGCTTGTCTTCAGCAAACTGTTTTCGGGCTTTCTTGTGCATCATCTTTAGAAGAGGCTTCCTTCTGGGACGACAGCCATGCAGCCCAATTTGATGCAGTGTGCGGTGTATGGTCTGAGCACTGACAGGCTGACCCCCCCCCCACCCCTTCAACCTCTACAGCAATGCTGGCAGCACTCAACCATCTATTTCCCAAAGACAACCTTTGGATATGACGCAGAGCACGTGCACTCAACTCCTTTGGTCAACCATGGCGAGGCCTGTTCTGAGTGGAATCTGTCCTGTTAAACTGCTGTATGGTCTTGGCCAACATGCTGCAGCTCAGTTTCAGGGTCTTGGCAATCTTCTTATAGCCTAGGCCATCTTTATGTAGAGCAACAATTCTTTTTTTCAGATCCTCAGAGAGTTGTTTGCCATGAGGTGCCATGTTGAACTTCCAGTGACCAGTATGAGAGAGTGAGAACGATAACACCAAATTTAACATACCTGCTCCCCATTCACACCTGAGACCTTGTAACACTAACGAGTCACATGACACCGGGGAGGGAAAATGACTAATTGAGCCCAATTTGGACATTTTCACTTAGGGGTGTACTCACTTTTGTTGCCAGCAGTTTAGACATTAGTGGTTGCGTATTGAGTTATTTTGAGGGGACAGCAAATATACACTGTTATACAAGCTGTAGACTCACTACTTTACATTGTAGCAAAGTGTCATTTCTTCAGTGTTGTCACATGGAAAGATATAATAAAATATTTACAAAAATGTGAGGGGTGTACTCACTTTTGTGACATACTGTATAAATAAAGGCAACACTTTTTCTACCAAAGGCAGTTTTGTTTAAAAAAATATTTTAAACAGGGTATATTGCTAAAAGGAAGTGTGTATTGAGAGCAATACATTGGCTGCAACTTCTAAAATCTCCAGAAATTGCTAGTTTCCTGGCTGTCATTTGGATCCATTGATTTTTAATACTTTATACATTAGAGATATGGAAAGTGATTCACTGATGGTAAACAAAAACAAAATAATGATGTCAAAGGCAGCCAAGCATCTACCATTAATAGAGAAAGGACAGCAATGTCAGTTTACATATTTCAATAATTGTTCCCTACTTTACCTAAAAAGCCTGTCTTTCCTTTAGAATAGACCTTTTGCATTGTAGGCATGATCACAATAATGGACTGTGCTCCAAATCCCGTGAAACTCCAGAGAATGCATGTGGTATGAGATATGTGATGTGACATGTATAGGGTCCTTGTGCCATTTCTTTATGATTTATTAATTTGCACAATTCACTTAGAGTGCTATTACCCAGTACATACTGTATAACAAACAATGTTAAATCTCTTCCCAAACATTTATACATTTCTTGCTTAACAGTGCATATTACACACTTAATCTGCATTCACACCTCAGAGTGTTGAATCGCAGGCAGATCTGCCACCATTCTGCCAGTAATTTTAAAGCGCCCGAGGTGTGAATGACAAATCGCAGAACACACATTTGAGATACCATTCATTTTGATGGCACCTAAAATCGCGGTGCGCTTCTTCCGCGATAAAACGCTCTGAACTTGTGGTAAACCACATCGCATGAAGCCTGTCGCCCCAAAGAAAGTCCAGGAGCTACTTTTGGGCGACATGCTTCACGCGATGCGGGTTGCCATGATTGCAGCGCGTTGTATCGTGCGACAATCACGGCAGAACCACACTGCGATTTTATTGTGCCATTCAAATGAATGGCATCTGAAATGTGCGTTCTGCGATTTGTCAATTTGTCATTCACACCTCGGCGCTTTGAAACCATGGGCAGAATCAAGGCAAATCTGCCCGCGATTCAAAGCCCTGAGGTGTGAATGCAGTCTTAATGCTTTGGCATCAGGGTACAAGCTTACTAACAAACATATAATGTAACATATTGGGGTTGATTTATTAAAGATCTGGTGCAGCTGTGCATGGTAGCCAATCAGATTCTAACTTCAGCTTGTTCAATTAAGTTTTGACAAAAAATCCAGGAAGCTGATTGGTTTCTATGCATAGCTGCACAAGATTTTGCACTTATCAGTTTTAGTAAATCAACTCTCTTGAGTTTATTATACCTATTATTGATTTTGAGAACACTTACATATGGCAGCCAAGTTAGGAATCCTGGCATGTGTTCCACGTGCATGCTGAGAGCTCCCAGACACGGAGACAGCTGAGCTGGCACAGGAGTTTTGAAACATGAGTGGTGGGTGCACTGTGCCCTGAGACTCCCAACATCTTGGCAGCATAGTATAAGCTGAACAGTTTATACAGTGGCTTATATTGTAGACGATAAAATGATTTTCTATTTTTGTATGTTATCAGCTAGTTATCCTTTTCATTTCTTTTGGGTGGTATTATATTACATTAAAACTAGGGTTGTCCCGATACAGATACTAGTATCCAAGCATTTGCCCGAGTACTTGTACTCGAGCAAATGCTCCCGATGGTTCACCCGATACCTGGACAGTCAGCGGTGATGGGTGAGTGTAACTCTCCCACACACGATCACCGCTGACTGTCCCTGCATCCTCCTCCAGTCCCTCTCCATGCCCCCTCCATTCTGCTGTCCCACTCCTTTCTTCCTCCGTGTCCCCCTCCATGCCCCCTCCATTCTGCTAACCCACTCCTTTCTTCCTCCGTGTCCCCCTCCGTTCTGCTGCTTTCCCCCTCCGTTCTGCTGTCCCCCTCCTTTCTTCCTCCGTGTCCCCCTCTATTCTGCTGTCCCACTCCTTTCTTCCTCCGTGTCCCCCGCCATTCTGCTGCTGTCCCCCACCCTTCTGCTGCTGTCCCACTCCAGTTTTCCTCCATGTCCCCCTTCATTCTGCTGTCCCGCTCCTTTCTTCCTCCGTGTCCCCCGCCGTTCTGCTGCTGTCCCCCGCCATTGTGCTGCTGTCCCACTCCAGTTTTCCTCCATGACCCCTCCATTCTGCTGTCCCTCTCCATGTCCTCCTCCTTCCTTTTCTGTATAAACAGAGTCAGTGATCACTAACTCTGTCCATTCACATAACTGAAACATTGTAACCTGTGATTACGATGTCTCAGTTTATGAATGGAGAGGAGCCGCTGTCTTCTCTCCATTCATTTTCAGTGCAGCTGAGGCTGCAGAGAAAGGAACTGGGGAATCTCTATCCTTGGTCTCTTTCTCTGTCTCAAGGGGGAGATTTCAGGGGTCTATTAAGACCCCTGATATCTCACAAAGCCCCCCAACAGGGCTGATTAAAAAAAAAAAAGTATTGTAATAAATAATAAAAAAAAAATATTGTAAAAAATAATAAAATTTAAAATAAAAAAAGACACAGACACCATCCACCCCCTCCCTCCCTAAAAGAAAAAGAAAAAAAAGAAAGCATTGTAAAAAAAAACAAAAAAAAATTGTAAAAAAATTGTAAAAAAATAAAAAACACTGTCACGTGACATTAAAAAAAAATCGGTAATCGGTATCGGTGAGTCCTTGAAAAAAAGTATTGGTACTTGTACTCGGCCTTAAAAAAGTGGTATCGGGACAACCCTAATTGAAACCAAAAACAAAAATGTAATTTATTGCAGCTTTCCAATTCCCAAATGTGGTAGCTGCATTAGTTTAAATTTTTTATTGGCCTTTTTTTTTCCCCCTTTATTTTCACCTGGTAATTTGTTCGATAACACACTTCCTGTTATTCTGAGGGTGTCTCTATTCTGGGTAGAAACAGAGATAAATTTGTATAGCAGCATTGTCAATGTGGGGAGTGGGACTAGTAGATGGATATTGATGGACTTGACTAACAAATGAAAGCTGAACTCCAGAACTCCAAATGCAATATTTTGCATTTATAATTTTCACCTTTGGATTAAAGGTTTTACATAAATGAATAAAAACCGGCCATTTTAAACACTACTGCCAGTGTTAAATGGCCTGTCTCAACCCTCTACCTGCTAACTATTTGTTTTGGGGTCTATACAGATATAAGGCTCTCTCTATCTGTCCTAGGGCACAGGAAGCTAATCTGTAGGAGCTGCAAAACACTAATGCCCTGTACACACGGTCGGACATTGATCTGACATTTCGACAACAAAATCCATGGATTTTTTCAGACGGATGTTGGCTCAAACTTGTCTTGCATACACACGGTCGCACAAAGTTGTCAGAAAATCCAATCGTTCTGAACACGGTGGCGTAAAACACGTACGTCGGGACTATAAACGGGGCAGTAGCCAATAGCTTTCGTCTCTTAATTTATTCTAAGCATGCGTGGCACTTTGTGCGTTGAATTTGTGTACACACGATCGGAATTTCCGACAACGGATTTTGTTGTCGGAAAATTTTATAGCAAGCTCTCAAACTTTGTGTGTCGGAAATTCTGATGGAAAATGTGTGATGGAGCCCACACACGGTCGGAATTTCCGATAACAAGCTCTGATCACACATATTCCGTCGGAAAGTCCGACTGTGTGTACAGGGCATAAGACCCCATACACACTATACAACTTTTGTTGTCAGATTTCCTTTAGATTTAACAAAACCATGCAGTGCAAGGGCCTGCCATATTGCTACAAATTGAAACTCTTAATGTTTGACCTCATATTACAGTAATTGAGCTGGGGTTAGAAGCTCATTGGTTTCTATGCAGCAGTAAGCCTGATTTTGCACTTTCCAGCTTTAGTAAATAAACCCCATTGTGTACTTAAAAGTGGGGTATGCCTGTATATGGTTTTGGTAAATCTGAAGAAAACAATCTACAGAAAATTGTATCCAGTTTGTATCCAGCTTAAAGTGTTACTAAACCCAGTAATATAAAAATAGTTCATCCCCCCGCCCACAGTGCCCACAGCTTATAAATCTACTTCTTACATTAAAAAAACTGCCACTATATACCTTTTGGATGATCTGTATACCACAGTTACATGATAAAATGCACAGTTTCTTCAGTGCTGAGAGTTCATCAAGGAGGAGATTTACACTGCAGCCTGTATACATGCCCACATGTGTGACGTCAGTATCATGTGACCTGGCTATCTCTGAGAACAAGTAACTGTTCTTTCCAGCATAAAAGACACAACTAAGCATGTGCAGGTTATCTACTCTGCCTGTGTTAGTTGGCCTTCCCCAGATAGACAGTTCAGGAGGGGGAGGATCTGTGAATACAGGATAAAACAGCCTTTTTACACAATGCAGAGGATTAAACTCTTAAGTTCCACGGTGAGTATAAAGCCCCATACACACGATAGGACTTTGTACAAACTTTCCCTTGGATTTTTGTACAAAGGGCGTTGGCCAGAAGTTTGTCTTGCATACAGACGACAGGACTTTTCCAGCCTACTTTAACCAAATCATGTGGTTTTTTAGCTCTTTACCACCACCCTTTGGTCAACTTCTATATTGTTGTCTGATATTTTGTCAATCTCGCCACTTTTATTGGTGAGATTGACACCTTGCGAGCCGGGTTCACACTGGTGCGGGGATATGACTTGGATCCCCGCCAATGCCAGGCACTGTGTTTGGTATGAATCTTGAGGGGGAACTCCACGCCAAATTTTAAATAAAAAAACGGCATGGGTTCCCCTCCAGGGGCATACCAGACCCTTAGGTCTGGTATGGATTTTAAGGGGAACTCCCTACGCCGAAAAAACATCATGGGGGTCCCCCCAAAATCCATACCAGACCCTTATCTGAGCATGCAGCCCGGCTGGTCGGGAAAGGGGGTGGGGACGAGCGAACGCCCCCCTCCTGAGCCATACCAGGCTGCATGCCCTCAACATGGGGGGGTGGGTGCTTTGGGGGAGGGGGGGACCCTGCGGCCCCCCCTCCCCCAAAGCACCTTGTTCCCATGTTGTTGAGGACAAGGGCCTCTTTTCCGACAACCCTGGCCGTTGGTTGTCGGGGTCTGCGGGCGGGGGGCTTATCGGAATCTGGGAGCCCCCTTTAATAAGGGGGCCCCCAGATCCCGGCCCCCCACCCTATGTGAATGAGTATGGGGTACAGCGTACCCCTACCCATTCACCTAGGGAAAAAAGTGTCAATAAATAAAACACACTACATAGGTTTTAGAATTAATTTATTAGGCAGCTCCGGGGTCTTCTTCCGACTTCGGGGGTCTTCTTCTGACTTCGGGGGTCTTCTTCCAACTTTGGATCTTCTTCCGACTTCGGGGGTCTCTCCGGCGTCTTCTCCCTCTCTCTCCGTTGACATGTCCACACTCTCTGGTTCTTCTCCGGTGCCTTCTTCCTTCTGCCGGGCTCCTCCGCTATCTTCTGCTCTTTTGCCGCTCTTTTGCTAGCAGAGGAGCCTGGACATCTGGGAATGTGAGGTCATAAGGGGCGTGGTCATGTCATCCTATGACCACGCCCCCTATGACCTCACAGTCCCAACATGCCCCGGGACTCTGATGTCATAGGGAGGAGGGGTCATCGCCTATATAAGTCATAGCAGAGCGCACAGACAGCATTACAGCCGGAGAGAACGTTGTGTCAACATCTCTGGAAGAGAAGAGGTAAGAAGACGATCCAGATGTCCGGGCTCCTCTGCTAGCAAAAGAGCGGCAAAAGAGCAGAAGATAGCAGAGGAGCCCGGCAGAAGGAAGAAGGTACCAGAGAAGAACCAGAGAGTGCGGACACGTCACCGGAGAGAGGGAGAAGACGCCAGAGAGACCCCCGAAGTCGGAAGAAGATCCGAAGTCAGAAGAAGACCCCCGAAGTCAGAAAAAGACCCCCAAAGTCGGAAGAAGACCCCGGAGCTGCCTAATAAATTAATTTTAAAACCTGTGTAGTGTGTTTTATTTATTGACGCTTTTTTCCCTAGGTGAATGGGTAGAGGTACGCTGTACCCCATACTCATTCACATAGGGTGGGGGGGTCGGGATCTGGGGGCCCCCTTATTAAAGGGGGCTCCCGGATTCCGATAAGCCCCCCGCCCCCAGACCCTGACAACCAACAGCCAGGATTGTCGGGAAGAGGCCCTTGTTCTCATCAACATGGGGACAACGTGCTTTGGGGTGGGGGGCCACAGGGTGCCCCCCTCCCCCAAAGCACCCACCCCCCATGTTGAGGGCATGCCGCCTGGTACGGCTCAGGAAGGGGGGCCTTCGCTCGTCCCCACCCCCTTTCCCGACCAGCCGGGCTGCGTGCTCGGATAAGGGTCTGGTATGGATTTTGGGGGGACCCCCACGCCGTTTTTTTGGCATAGGGGGTTCTTAAAATCCATACCAGACCTAAGGGCCTGGTATGCCCCCAGAGGGAAATTCCCTCTCGCGCTCGCCGCAGTAGGAAAATGTGTTTTTCCTATTGCAGTCAGCGCGAGATGTACAGTACCCTGTCGCCGAGAACCAGCGCAATGGGTTTACGCTGGAAACATTCTCGCGGCCGTATACTGTAGTTTGTACAAAAGTCCGATGCTTTTGTGTACACACGATCGGACCCTGCTCCATCGGAATTTTGTTGCCGGAAAGTTTGTCCGTTCGCACAGCCAACAAAAGTCCGATGGAAACAGAAAAAGTTTGTCCGATGGAGCGTACACACGGTCGGATGTTGCTCCAAAACAGCTAATTTGTATGTTTGTTGTCAAAAAGTCCGATCGTGTGTACGGGCCTTTACAAGCATGTTATGCTGCATATACAGACTGATTTTACTGTGGGTTTAGTAACACTTTAAGTAAGGTTGATGGAAAGTTCATTTTTTATGGTCAGATGGCTGGGTTTAGATGACTTGCAGATGCTGAGATACTTGAGTATGTTTAGTCAGTGCCTAAACAGCTGGGATTTTTTTAATGTTTTGTTTATTTTACTACCTGCAGCCTTTTATATTAAAGCTGGTTATGTGTGAGTTTTAAAAGTACCTACTACCTGCTGTTTGCTTGTGCCTCCTCCATATGCCTTTACCGCAGAAAAGGTGATCTCACAAGAGTGTATTGTTACAAAGCTTTTTACAAAGCGTGAATTTTTGAAAAAAAATATACTATACCACAAAAAGGAGAACCATTAATTTCTAAACATAATGAAATTGGTGCCATTTTTCTTTTCCAATCATTTTTATTGATTATTTCAAGGAGAACACAAGAAACATATGGTAACTCAGTAAGGCATACCAGAGTGCAATGCAGTGTTTTACAAAAAGGAGAAACAACATTGTTTCCAATCTGCACAGTATTCCCAGAACATGGGAACATATATGTTTTTCACAATACGGTATTTTAAACATTAGCTTAAGTGCACACCACCCCACCGAAAATAATTCAAGAGAGTGAGGGCATTAAGAAAATACCACAATAATACAATAATGATCCTTCCCAAGCTCTGTAAAGGTAGTGAGTAAAGGGTAGAATGCAGACTGGTGGCCAGTGTGACCTAGGCCTATGGTTAACACATATTTTAAATTACCTCATAATTGGTGGCCTAGAAGAAGAGAAAAAGAAAGAAAAACAAAGAAGGAAAAGAAACCAAGAAGAAGAAAGGGATAAAGGAGGAAGCACACCCTATCCGGTCCGTGGCTAAAGCCGATCGGATTTTCAGACGGGAATTGTGTTGACATACTGTTGGCCTAAAATCCAACCATTTGTACGCTCCATCGGACAATTGTTGTTGGATTTTCCATGGACAAATGTTGGATGGCAGGATTGTAAATTTTCCACGGACAACGGTCTGTTGTCGGATTACAAAAGTCCAAAGTACAAGCGGTCGGTCTTGTACACTAGCGCTCGTAATGGAGAATTAACATTAGTCACGTGGCAAATTATGAAAATCTCAAAATGCAGCGCACATTCTCTTCTTCTTTAATGGGATAATAATGAAGCTGATTTGCTGGTGATACTGATGGAGTTATGGCAAACACATTTTCAAAGGCTTTTTCTTCTAATGATATCAAGAATAATGTTATTATGCTTGTTATTTATTTTTAGTGCAAGTTACCACAACACCATTATCCCGTAGTTTTTAAGATCAAAGGTACAACTATGTTGGTGTCCCTTGTTAATTTTACATTGTATTTTTTTAAAATGTAACTGCCTACTCCCAAACTGTCATTTGAAGTACAACACATACCCAAGTATTATTCTCCACAATTTTTTTTATTGTGCATTAAAAAAAGAAAACAAATAAAATTACACATGTTATCTGCCAATAGAACTTGACCAAAACGTGCATTTTATGCATTCAAAAATATAGAAAATAACACAAATCAAATCATTATTCAACCAAAAAATGAAATAAAAGCCTCATGCATGTGTCCTGCTTCTTAATATAGGGGGTCAACAATGCCAAGAGCATATGACATAATTGGTCACGATTAATAAAGCAACCAATTTTTGGTCCAAGAAATCCTCCTCCTCCTATTCCTGGACTCGGGTCAAAGCAATAACTCCAAGGCCAATAATAAATAACAAGTTATCTCCTCCGATTTCGCAACATGGCTGGTTGACAAACGGCCATTCAGAAACGAACTGAAAAGCACGAAGTGAAAAGCATGAAATGAAAAGCATGAAATAAAAAGCATGCATCAACACTCACCAAACTTCTACTAACATGAAATTAGCAGAAGGAGCCCAAAGGGTGGTGCCTGACAATTGAACTTCTTCTTTATAGGCTTATAGCACGCCTAGTACGTCACTACATTCGTGTTTGTTGACAGACAATTGTGTACCATTTGTATACAAGACAAAATCCAGGCACACGCCCTTCAGACAAAAGTTTTATGCTTTGTCTGCGGAAAATCCCATTGTGTGTACTAGGCTTTAGTCACTTTATACTTCTCATAAGGTGTCCGACAGATATTTGATCCAAGGTTCCAGATCTTTTTGAAAAAGGCCTGTTTGTCGCATAATTTTGCAGAGAGTTGCTCATGCACCATACTCCATGACAACTTGGCCTTAACCAGGTCAAGTAGAAATGTGAGAGACTTCCATGACTCAGCAATAGAAATTCTAACTGTTACAAAAATAAATGCTATGAGTCCCCTCATGTGTCCCGAGATTCCCCCCCATCAGGTGCCCCAGTAATCCCTGCCGTGTTAATTTAGAGAGATTCACCTAAGTAAGGAAGTAGATGAGATTATATATGCGGATCCAAAACTAGGCACATTCACCATATATGGAACACTGTACTTTTCATGCCATAGCCTCTAATGCACAATGGGGAAGCACCCGGGTCACAAGGTGCCACACTCAGCGGCACCATGTACCACCGCAAGAGGACTTGATAATATGCTTCAATCAAGGAAGTAATAATATACAATTTGGATGCCATTTTATACCAGTCATCCACCTCCAGTGTTTCACCTACAGTAAGTCTTGTTCTCATTTTTCCAAAAAAAAACAATTTATCAGAACTAGAAGTCAATATATTATAAACTTTAGATATGTGACCAGTGTGCTTGTCAAAGGTCCCACAGAGGTGTCCCATCAATGTGGAAGAAGTGAGATCAGAAGAACAGTTTAGGGTAGCTAAAAATGCCCTATCTGAGTTTAGCGATAAAGTTCAGAATTTGGAAGCTGATATTTTTCCTGTAGTAGTTGCTTCAACAAGACACCTCTTGATACCGCTATACGTATGCCTGAGTGAAGGCAGGATTGCGTACCAATGAGGCCATAGGAGTGTGCAGAGATTTGGAGCCATGCGTTATTGTTAGCCTGTCCCATAAATTCAGGGAAAAGGGCAATAGACACAATGGGGTTGATTTACTAAAGGCCAATAGACTGTGCACCTTGGAAAGTGCAATTGCACTCTGCAAGTGCAGTTGCTACAGAGCTTAGTAAATGAGGTAAAGCTTCACTTTGCAAAGAATACCCAATCACGTGCAAGGAAAATAAAAAGACAGCATTTTTGCTTGCACATGATTGGGTGATGAAAGTCAGCTCATTTACTAAACTCTGGAGCAACTGCTCTTGCCGTGTGCAACTGCACTTTCCAAAGTGCACAGTCTTTTTGCCTTTAGTAAATCAACCCCAATATCTTTAGGCTGCAACCGCATCAAATGACTAATCAGTCTATTAAGATAAAGGGACGATTCTATTTTCATCCATGAGGGATGTGACTTTGTCAAATGGTAATGAATTAACTATGCCAACTGCGTGGCATAAAAGTATTTTTCCAATTTCGGTACTCCCAGGCCACCCTACAATTAAGGTGAGTACAATGTACATTTATTCACTCTGGGTCTCTTATCACCCCAGATATATTTAATCTGTTTCTGTTGAAAAGTTTTTAGGTTAGACATATTGACACAGTTAGGGTTCTAAACAAATATAATAGCCTCGGCAGGAGGTTAATTTTTAGTTTAGTTTAGTTTTTTTTTTATTGAGTGCAAGTGACCGAGCCATGATAGTCACTCGTCCACCTATTGAACTCCTCCACTAACTTTTTGTATAATTGAGGGTAATTATTTTGTACAATGTACTAAAAGAAGGGGATAACAAGATTTCTTTGTAAGTAAGATTGAAATTGGTGCCATTTCTCAAAATAACTTTATATTTCTGCTAACAGCTTCCCAAGTATATAAATATACTGTGTCGCTGATCCAAACTATATATACCTCTTTTAAAAGCTTTAGTGGTTGTAAACCTCAGACATGAAATATCAACAAAGCATATCCCTCTATTGTGTGTGCTTGTCTCAATCCAGAGCACTAAGTGACATTTCTGTCTGATGCTTTAATCTTCTGCTATCAGCATGAATCCTTTCTGACAACATTTCCTGACACTAAGAGAAAAAAGGTGGCAGGACAGGGAGCTCTAACACAAAGCCTGTGATTGACAGCCTCAGCTCTGTTCTTGTGTGCTGTCAGAACTTATCACTGAGCTCTGGAGTGTGTAGTTTTAGCTCCCCATCCTTTTTTTCTGACAGCTGAGACAAGCTTTATAAATTCTGGACTTTAAACAGACGTAGAGTAGACAAGAGTGCAGATAAACAGGTAAAAAGTATGTAGGAGGATTTTTTCAATCTCTCTGTATCACCTGAGGCTAGTTACTTCACTGGGTATATGCAAGTGTTTACAACCACTTTAAGTAGATTGTTATATTTTATTGGGGCATGCACACCTTGAAAAAAATTGTGCATGAGTTCTTTAAGTGGTTGCCACCACATGGTGACTGCAGCCCGCAGCTTGAGCAACTATTGCCATACCGACTTACTATTAGCACAAAAAGGAATTAATAAAAAAGTCTAAGATGAGTTCTGTCTCTTCTATCTCGGCTACTGCTGTTGGCAACAAATCCGCTTCTAATTTAGCTGTGCCCCAGATGAGACAGAAGAATTGATTTTACAGAGGCAATTAGTCTGCTCTCTATGCAAAGAATTTTTCCCCAGAGCTTGCTGAATGTGGTGCAATTACACTTTTCAAAAAATTTGTACTCAAGTTCAAGGAATGTGGGGAAAAAACAGCACTTGTTTGCATGTGATTAGATCAGGGGTCTTCAAACTACGGCCCTCCAGTTGTTCAGGAACTACAATTCCCATCATGCCCTGTCATGTCTGTGAATGTCAGAGTTTTACAATGCTTCATGGGATTTGTAGTTCCACAACAGCTGCAGGGCCGTAGTTTGGTGATCCCTGGATTAGATAATGGTAGTCAACAGAGCTTCACTTCATTCACTAAGCTCTGGGGATAATTTGCTTGCAAAGTGCAGCTTCCCAAGTAAAATAGACAG
Source organism: Lithobates clamitans (assembly GCA_037952925.1). NCBI lineage: Eukaryota > Metazoa > Chordata > Amphibia > Anura > Ranidae > Lithobates > Lithobates clamitans. Next base: position 3,830,934 of record JBBGZY010000742.1, on the reverse strand, counting down.
TCAATTTGTCTTTATTAAATTTACCCCGAAGAACAGACAAAATTTTTTATCAGATACTTTTTATTATCACCCTTAATCTATTTGTTATAGTGGCTACGTACAATATTTAGAAATATACTGTATGTGTATATATGTGGTTATTACGTATGGTACAAGCACAGTGGCTAGAACTTCCACCAGTGATGCATAAATTGACAGTGCCATATACCTGTAAATACCTGAAATAAATAAATATGTGTGTGTTTATGATATAAATGTTATTGTTTCACATCTTTTGGTGTTTGTTTTTTGTGCATTCTGGCATGTATCCATGTCCTTTATACTGTAAGAATCTATTTAGCCAGATTCACTTCTAGGATGTTGGCAGCCAGGTGTTAAGCTCTGTTGTCTTCTAAATCTAGTTCTTTTGATCCAATCTCACTTTGAATAAAATATGTACAGTATTCCATATGTATGTTCTCCCTGTGTTGGGTGGATGTCAGGGCCTGGATGTGAACCCAGAACCTCTGCTGTGTCAGGCAATGTCTCTTATTGTGGTAAATGTGTCACCAGTGCAAAATATAATTATATGAAATAAATCCCCTCCTGTGCTGTTGTCAGAATCACTTAGTGCTCCTGATTCTCATTCCAGCATCTTGGCTTTTGGCTATGGCACTCTCCTTGTCTGTTTGTCCACCTGCAGGCTGATTAATGTGATCAGTCTCTGGGTGGAAACCAAGCCTGTTATAAGCCATCTCAAACCTCATTTGGGTGCTTGTGACAGAGAGTGATACGTGTGTTATTCCTGATCAAGCTCCCTGTCTGTCTGCCGTGCTTTGCTAGTTTGGATTTCCCTGTGTATGACTTTGGACCGGATTATTGGACTATTCCTTGAACTCAGCCTGCTTTTTACCTGGACTGTCATAGAACCATGTTATCTGTCTGCTAATCGCAAGTATCTATTTGCTTTGCTCAGTTCGCATCAGCCCTGGCGTGGTGGCCAGGCACTATAGTATTGTGTATAAGTCCTGGGGGCAACTGAGTACCAGTAGGCCTGCTTGCCTTATGGGAAAGGGGACTGCTATAGGTGAAGCACACAGTAGCCAGCTATAGTGTCTGACCACCTACGTTGGAGTAGACGTGACAACTGTTAGCTGCAGCTAAAGTGGCTCCATTATTTAGTGAGGTATACTAATAATATTATATGTATGGATAGCCGCGCTAACTTAAATTACACATAAGTATACACTTCCAAATTTAATAACACCAATGTGCACTGTGCAAAAAATTTAAATAGTAATCCAAAATTATTTAAGTAAATTAATATAAAAGGCCCATCCATTCAGGATTATGATTCCTTGTGTATGTTTGCACTCTTCTTTATAGTATTCTCCAGTTCCGTGCTCAGTATGCAATCCACTACAAATATAGTGTATAATCCTCCACCACCCAGAATTCTCACTCACCAGATAACCATAAGTTAAAAACTTGATCATCCAATCCACCAGGAATCCTGTATCCAATGGTATAATCTTCCCTCTCATTTAATCATGTAATCAGAAAATGCCATCATTGTGCAACATATTTATTCAATATAAAATACATCCAGTTTAAAATGCCAACTCACATTTAAAAGTGCCCTCCGACCAGCATTGAGTCTATCCAGCAATTCATATCCATGGCTGTCACGTCATTCCGTGCAGTAAAGCCAGCTTTAGATGGCGTGTTACCTAGGAAGTGACGCATGCATCACACCTCTATGCCTCAATGCATTTCGCATGAATAATGTGTCATCAGAAAGGTAGTGGCGCCATCTTTGCCCTAATTGAGCAGAAATCATCCAATTATCGGACATATACCCCCCGGAGTTAAGTAGTTAAAATGCCAACTCACATTCAAAAGTGTCCTCCGACCGGCACTGAGTCTATCCAGCAATTCTAATCCATGGCTGTCACGCCGTTGCTTGCAGTAAAGCCAGCGTGCATTCCAATTTTCAGATGGCGTCTTACCCAGGAAGTGACGCATGCATCACTCCTCTATGCCTCAAAGCATTTTGCATGAATAATGCATCATCAGAAAGCTAGTGGCGCCATCTTTGCCCTAATTGAGCAGAAATCATCCAATCATGTTCCGATTATCGGACAGATACCCCCCACCATATTAACTAATCTCCAAGTGTGTGTGAATTAATGCAATGCCCTTACTTCCCTGTGTCTGGTGTACTAATGTATTAACTTCTGGTATGATATACCCTGTTCTATCAAAGTTGATATTCCAAGGAATGGAACTTCAGTCTCCCTAAATAATAATTAACCTCTTACCTATGTTAATATTGGTACAATTACCGTACAATACCTTATAATAATAGCCCCTTATAAAATCGACTTTTACAATATCAAAACCCAATATACATTTAATATCATACACAATCTACCAAATCCCCTCCCCTATTTAAAACTAGATTGCCCAAAATTCAACATATGCATAAAATTACTACCCATTCTATATACCATCCCATGGGCGTGTAAGGATTGTGTAATCGCTGAAAACTCCTAACACTATAAGCGCCTGCAATTAATTCCAATTTTTTAAAATTATCTATTTAAAAATGTATGTCTAATTCTACATTTAGCTCATAAGGCATCATGGTATTTAAAATAAAAATACAGTAGGTCTCATTACGTGAAACCTCCCTCCTTGGGTTTGAATTTCTCCAATGTTTATCTATTTTGTTTATCACATAGAATTTTAAAAACTGGGGATCTCTATTATGTTTTAGCCTAAAATAATTGGATACACTATGGTATTTAAATCCTTTAATTAGATTACTAATATGTTCCCCTATTCTGGTGGATAATTTTCTAGTTGTTTGCCTCACATACTGGAGTCCACGACTGCACTTTAGCACATACGTAATATGAGTACTGTTACATTTAATCAATTTTTTAATAGAATATTCCTGCTTTGTTTGCTTTGATTGGCATCATAATGTTCTTCTCTTTCCCTTCATGGTTGTGCTACATAGCTTACACTTACCACATCCATCCTCTTAGAAGTGTCTGGTACATTCTGTACTATACTATCCCTAATTCTTCATAATATTTTACTCCACATGAGGGTCCCTGCATATAATCGGCTAGTGTCTTTTTATGATCTTCTCTAATTCTTTCTATTCCATATTAAACCCTGTAATGAAGGGTACTTATTTTTTCTTCTTTGTTTTTTTAGATGTGTCTATTAGCATAGATTCCCTATCCATATCACCTACAATTTTTCTTGTGTGTTCCAACATATTTCTCTTATATCCTTTATTAACGAACCACATCACTATATAGATTTTTTTTTAAAAAATGGTAGAACAGGATATTACTGGTATTAAACCAAACAATTAGAAAAAAGATAAAATATAGTTGTGAGACCCGCTGATAATGGAGGGGGAATTGTTATCCTAAAAAAAGACTATGAGGCAGAAATGGAGAAAATTATTAGTGATACTACCACATATCAAAAATTAGGGGTAACCCTACTAAGGAGCTAAGGAAAAAAGCAAAACAAGTTTTTAACCACTTCACCCCCGTAAGGATTTACCCCTTAATGACCAGGCCATTTTTTGCGATATGGCACTGCGACGCTTTAACAGACAATTGTGCGGTCGTGCGACATTGTACCCAAACCGAATTGATGTCCATTCTTTCCCCACAAAGAGAGCTTTCTTTTGGTGGTATTTGATCACCTCTGCTTGAGGCAGTAAACATTGTGAAGGTTATGAATGAAGGTACAACTTTATTAATCATGAGTTCATAATGCATCTAAAAAACAGAAACCCCATGCAAGAAGAACATTGTAGTAAATGTGATTCTATAAATATTGACAGCACATTAGTATGCGCGCATTCAATACAGGCATCAAGGGTACAACAGTGCATACCAACCAAGCGCTACATAGTGGTCTGAATAAAGAGGTTATGACATGAAATGAATAAAATATGTGTACATGAATCATCTGAGCAGCATAGCAGAAACAAAATAGAAACAATATATAAAACCATTAAGACCACGATGAATAAAATTGATGCTAAGAGGTGGAAATTGTGCATATATCTGCATCCCTGTTTCCCGACGCGTTTCGTGTATTGGGAACACTCATCAGGGGCAGGTGCTTCTGGGATATCTACAGAGTATAAAGAAGTGTAATCAATGGGTCTAATTGTAATGCAATATATTAAAGGTGGGACAAAAACGGCCCACCCTGCGTACTTACATGGAAATGCTGCGATGAGATGTGGTGAGTGTGGAACCAAAGCCATCATGGGAGCCATCATGGGAGCTGAGGTGGCCTAGGGCCGCATGCCAACAGGGCGCACATACAAAGCCCCCCCAAAAAAATTGTTATAGAGACACAGGACGCAAGGTACTGAAATTCTTGGTGGGACCAGGTGGTAAGCCAGTGAGGGCAGCCAAGAAGAGTCTAGAAAAAATAATAATGATGATATCATTATATCATATTGTTTATCCACCGACAAACAATTGGTCCAGGCAGACAGACAATACTAGGAGTAAGAGTATGTTATAACCTGGAGAAGGCGTCCTTGGGTCCTGGAAGAGGTGTGGAGACGAGATGTGACATCCAGAAATGTGGCGTCTGGACTGTGTCAGGGGAAGCTATATATACCTGCCCAGGGCACACGCACACCATCCGCCACCAGCGTCACGCTGGGTTTGGCAGACAGGGGGGAGGCGTCCCGACGCAGACGGCGTGCACCGCCCGCGGGGAACGCCCATGTTTCCCCACTGCCAGACCGGAGATGACGTAACACACGCTGCACGTGGTGACGCCAAACATGACGTCACACGTGAAGCGGGAACCATGGCACCGATGCACTGTGTGCTCCAGGATCTCGTCTCCACACCTCTTCCAGGACCCAAGGACGCCTTCTCCAGGTTATTACATACTCTTACTCCTAGTATTGTCTGTCCGCCTGGACCAATTGTTTTTCGGTGGATAAAAAATATGATATAATGATATCATCATTATTATTTTTTCTAGACTCTTCTTGGCTGCCCTCACTTGCTTACCACCTGGTCCCACCAAGAATTTCAGTACCTTGCGTCCTGTGTCTCTATAACAATTTTTTGGAGGGGGCTTTGTATGTGCGCCCTGTTGGCGTGCAGCCCTGGGCCACCTCAGCTCCCATGATGGGCAAGTTATGGCTTTGGTTCCACACTCACCACATCTCATCGCAGCATTTCCATGTAAGTACGCAGGGTGGGCCATTTTTGTCCCACCTTCAATATATTGCATTACAATTAGACCCATTGATTACACTTCTTTATACTCTGTAGATATCCCAGAAGCACCTGCCCCTGATGAGTGTTCCCAATACACGTATTTAACATATGGTAAATATTGGGTGATCTAGTTTTAAATAGGGGAGGGGATGGTTAGATTATGTATGATATTATATGTATATTGGGTTTTGATATTGTATATTCAGCCACCCTAGCTTCACTTTTCATTGACCCATAAGGGGCTATTATTATAAGGTAATTGTACCGATATTAAGAGCTTAATTATTATTTACAGGGATGCAGATATATGCACAATTTCCACCTCTTAGACTGAAGTTCCATTCCTTGGAAACACACACACAGATTAGTTAATGTGGCAGGAGGTGTATTTCCGGTAATTGGAACATGATTGGATGATTTCTGGTCAGTGAGGGCATATACCTCAACAAAGATGGTGCCACTAGCTTTTTGATGACGCATTATTCATGCAAAATGCGCTGAGGCATCGTGAAGTGATGCATACGTTACTTCCTGTCCTTGGGTGACACCACATCCGAGGATTAGAACGCACGCCGGCTTTACTGCACGGAGCGGCCTGCAGCCATTAATACAGATTGCTGGTTAGACTTAGTGCCGGTCAGAGGGCACTTTTAAAGGTGAGTTGGCATTTTAAACTGGATGTATTTTTATATTGAATAAATATGTTGCGCAATGATGGTATTTTCTGATTACATGATTGAATAAGAGGGGAGATCATACCATTGGATACAGGATCCCTGGTGGATTGGATGATCATGTTCTTAACTTATGGTTATCTGGTGAGTGAGAATTCTGGATGGTGGAGGATTATACACTATATTCGTGGTGGATTGCATGCTGAGCAGGGAACTGGAGAATACTATATAGAGGAGTGTGAACATACACAAGGAATCATGATCCTGAACGGATAGACATTTTATATTAATTTACTTTTGTATTTTGGATCATTATCTAAATATTTGGCACAGTGCACATCAGTGTTATTATAATATTTGGAAGTGTATATTGATGTGTAATTTAAATTAGCGCGGCTATCCATACATATAATATTATTAATATCTCTTCTTGCTGAACTACCTGAAATGCTGGATAGTTCCCTGGACAATTCCTTGAATGATCCTGTCTTGAACCTTGTTTGTCTTGAACCCTGAACTCTATGCTCCTCCCATGAACTTCCAGATTTAAGCCAAGTCTCTGATCTTCCTGTGTGCTAGATTATTGTGCTGTCTCCAGCCTGTATCTCACTCCTGTCTTCCCTGCTGCCATCCATATTTTGCTACCACTCGTTATCAAACCTTGGCTTGTTCCTCGACTATGCTTCTGCCTGATCCCAGCCTGCAACTACTTGTTATCGACCTTGTTTACTGACTACGCTTCTGTTTTGATCTCTGCCTGCTTATTCGCTACTGAATTCTGGCTTGCTTCCCTCCTGGTGGGGTGATCCTGAGGACTGCGACCTGGTACTAACACACAGAAAAATCCATCTCCACCATCAGGAACTCTGGTTAGTACTTAGTCTTTGCATCCCAGGTGATCCTGTGTCATTCACCAGGGTGACTGCCTGTGTATCTACAGTATCTCACAAAAGTGGGTACACCCCTCACATTTTTGTAAATATTTTATTATATCTTTTCATGTGACAACACTGAAGAAATGACACTTTGCTACAATGTAAAGCAGTGAGTGTACAGCTTATATAACAGTGTAATTTTGCTGTCCCCTCAAAATAACTCAATACACAGCCATTAATGTCTAAACCGCTGGCAAAAAAAGTGAGTACACCTCCAAGTAAAAATGTGCAAATTGGGCCCAATTAGTCATTTTCTATCCCCGGTGTCATGTTGATTTGTTACAAGGTCTCAGGTGTGAATGGGGAGCAGGTGTGTTAAATTTGGTGTTATCGCTCTCACTCTCTCATACTGGTCACTGTAAGTTCAACATGGCACCTCATGGCAAAGAACTCTCTGAGGATCTGAAAAAAATAATTGTTGCTCTACCTGAAGATGGCCTAAGCTTTAAGAAGATTGCCTAGACCCTGAAACTAAGCTGCAGCACGGTGGCCAAGACCATACAGCCTGTCAGTGCTCAGACCATACGCCACACACTGCATCAAATTGGTCTGCATGGCTGTCATCCCAGAAGGAAGCCTCTTCTAAAGATGATGCACAAGAAAGCTTGCAAACAGTTTGCTGAAGATAAGCAGACTAAGGACATTAATTACTGTAACCATGTCCTGTTGCCTGGTGAGACCAAGATAAAGTTATTTGGTTCAGAGCGTGTCAAGCGTGTGTCGTGACATCCAGGTGAGGAGTACAAAGACGAGTGTGTCTTGCCTACAGTCAAGCATGATGGTGGGAGTGTCATGGTCTGGGGCTGCATGAGTGCTGCTGACACTGGGGAGCTACAGTACATTGAGGGAGCCATGAATGCCACCATGTACTATGACAAACTGAAGCAGAGCATGATCCCCTCCCTTCAGAGACTGGGCCGCAGGGCAGTATTCCAACATAACAACCCCAAACACATCTCCAGGATGACCACTGCCTTGCTAAAGAAGCTGAGGGTAAAGGTGATGGACTGACCAAGCATATCTGCAGACCTAAACCCTATTGAGCATCTGTGGGCATCCTCAAACGGAAGGTGGAGGAGCACAAGGTCTCTAACATCCACCAGCTCCGTGTTGTCATAATGGAGGAGTGAAAGAGGACTCCAGTGGCAACCTGGGAAGCTCTGGTGAACTCTATGCCCAAGAGGGTTAAGGCAGTGCTGGAAAATAATGGTGGTCACACAAAATATTGACACTTTGGGCCCAATTTGGACATTTTCACTTAGGGGTGTACTTACTTTTGTTGCCAGCGCTTTAGACATTAATGGCTTTGTGTTGAGTTATTTTGAGGGGACAGCAAACTTACACTGTTATACAAGCTGTACACTCACTACTTTACATTGTAGCAAAGTTTTATTTCTTCAGTGTTGTCACATGAAAAGATATAATAAAATATTTACTAAAAATGTGAGGAGTGTACTAATTTTTGTGATATACTGTATACTGCTGGTTGGTGGTAGTTCCCCTACTGCTATAGCAACTGGTCTTCGAGCCTGACCCCTGATCGTGACAGCGGGATTACTCTAAATGCTTGATTTCCTTCAGATTGTTTAAACACATATGGCACGTATTGGCTTCCTCCCTGACAACCCCTAGTGTGTATAGGAGTGTGGTGAGGACATTATTCTGAGAGGACAGGAACTTAAAGCTGTTGTACAGGAACTCTCAGCAGTGGGCACATTCTGGGGATCCCTTATTAACAGACTGAAGGAAGCTATCCTTTACTGTATTGTACACTGTATTTCTCTAAAATGGTAGCATAAAATGACCATTCATTGCTTGGACAGATGGAATACTACACTCTGTGTGGAAGTGATCATTAATTTGCCTGTTACAGTTGCTAAAATTCACACAAATGCACAATTCATAATGAAGGTGCTTGTATTTCAGAACCTTATTAACATATTGTTGTACATCATACAGACAGCACACATTTTATATATGACCTTAGAAGGTTCAGATAGTTTGTACGTGATTTTACAGCCTTATTTGTTGGCAAGGGTATTCTAGCCTACAACCAAGTATCCAAAGAGCCCCAGATCAAAGCCTGTGGGAAAAGGACAAGTCATCAGAGGTATCCAAGGTACATACGTTAGATTGCATTTTTTTTTATACTTTTTTTGGCACTGAAAGCCTCATGATGAAAACCAATTTACAGAATAAAGTCCCCTCACTCAGCAAGGGGACGGCAGCTTTAATCATGCAGTAATGCTTGTAGTAGGTAATACATTAATTATTTAGGTTGTCCACTTATATGTACTGACAGCTGAACAGGAAAAACAAATGATCTTGACTGTGCTAGATGAATGATGTAATTTCCCTAAATAACATTTGGCTTGCAAGAGTTAAGTTCATTATATTTAAACCAGACAAAACATTCTATCTCTGATTGTATGACTTTTAACAACCTGTAAGTGCCAGGGGGCCTTTTTAAAATGTTGCAAATAGGGCTGCAACTAACGATTATTTTTATAATCGATTAGTTGGCCAATTATTGTTTCAATTAATCGGATAATAACCTTAAAAAAAGTGTGGTGTATAATTTAGTTAATATGTAAAGTTAAAAAAAAGGCAATTTATTCTTAAATATCTATATGCAATAGTACTGTAAATATAAATAACCAACAATATAGTTAGGGAGAAAAATCTCTAATCCACTCTGAGAATGACAGACAGAAACGATATACTGTATATACTGTTAGAGGTTAAATCTGGTAAATATCATCAGACTCAGATCACATTTTTAATTAAAAAAAAAAAAAAATCAAAAGACTGTTTTGGCGATTTTCAGACAAAACTGCAATATATTATGTATTCCAGACTCCCTTGTCATAGGCAGGTGGCTTGGTAAAAGCTCCCTCCGTCTGCTGTCGCTTATGCTGGCTATACAAAAACAATGCCTTCCTTCAAAAAAAATATAATTTTAAGAACGTTTGTTTTTTAATTGTTAGTGGGGTCAAATTGATGCTCGTTTTCGACCACAGTGATGGTAAAAATTCAAAGGAACAAAATAGAAAACTTCTTGGTCAAAGAAGTTTTCATGGTTTTCATTCGGAAATTAAATTCATTTTAAAACTGAATGTTAAAAGCAAGTAAAATTTTTAAATGACATTCTTTCATTCAGCGAATGTAAAAAGATTTTTCGGATAAATATTCTCATCCGAAAATCGATACGTGTATGGCAAGCATAAGGTTCACACAGTTCAGTTCTCAGTTCACACCAATGCTGCACCTATGCTATTCACGCCTATGCTGTGATTTTTTTATGCTTTTTTTTGGCGAAATTGTTGGGCAGATTAAAAAACGCAAATCGGCAGCTTCTCCATTGAAGTCTATTGGACCAAACAAGCAAAAAAAAAGCACCGTTTTGCGTTAAAAAAAGTCTCTGACCCTTTCTAAATACCTAATGGTTTTACACAGAGCAGCCCTCATTCTCCTCTTCTGGGGTCCCCCACCGACGCTTCTGGCTCCTCCTGCCATCAGAGTGGATCAATAGCAAGCTGCAAAGTATAATATAGATTTCCCCTTTAGCAAGGTAAAAAAAACTTCTGCCTGTAGAACCACTCACTTCCTGCCCAGGACTACATGTCCCATGAGGCATTGCTCTTCACACATTTACAAGTTCTTACGCACTTGCTAACATGTATGGACAGGGTATTGAGCTGTATGTGTGTTTCACTATATTTCCTGATATGTAAACAAATAATGCATTCTGCATGCAGGCCAACTAATCAGCTGGCTGATTAATCAATTATGAAAATACTTGACAACTATTTTCATAATTGATTAGTTGTCAATTAATCGATTAGTTGTTTCAGCCCTAGTTACAAAGCCCCTATTTAAAACGTACCTGATACGTCCCCCTTTTATCCTTCTGATTGGATTGCCACTAGTAAATAATGAATGCTGTAAAATTCAGCTTGCCCAGATCAGATCTAAGCTTTAGGCTGTTCTCATAAAGTAGTTCAATGACTGCTTTGAACAGCAGATTTACCACACCACTGCAATTCATAGAAGGAAAGTTTCTCTTTATGCAGTTTTGTCAGCTTTCCCTTTCTGCTTTCTACAGAGGCTTCAGTTCCCTGACACTATGGCTCAGTCTGCAGCGGGTACTTTTTTTGTTTTTCCATTGCCCGTTGCTGTCAAACGGGCAGAATCAGCATTGTAGTACTAGCATTATAGGCACCGAACTCCCCCTCCCCTACTTCTGCCTCTTTTCAGTGGCTGTTCCGAGGTAAGACTCCTCCTTGACTTTTGTCACTTTAAAGCTAAGGTAAATAAGTTCAAAAATCCATCTATTACACATTTACCAAGTTGGACTAATATGTACTACCACCTACAGTTGTTATTGACACAGTGAAATGATCTAAAGTGTTAATAGGTTCCTTGATCTGTTCAGTTATTTTTAGGGCTGGGGAAAAAATCGATTTAAATCTTGAATCGAGTTGAGAGGTCAAATCGATTCAAAATTTAAACAAATCGATTTTTTTAGATTTTTTTTTTCCCTGCGCCGGGCAGGAATTTTTAGGCGAGGCCGCAGCTTCGGCCTAGTCCACTAGGTCGAAGCCGCGGCCTCACCTAAAAACTCTTGCCTGCAGATCCCCAGGACCAGCGGTGACACTGCGCCGGTCCTGAGGAGCTGCGGGCAGGAGTTTTTAGGTGAGGCTGCGGCTTCGGCCTAGTCCGAAGCCGCGGCCTCGCCTAAAAACTCCTGCCCGCAGCTTCTCAGGACTGGCGCGGTGTCCAAAAAACAAAAAACAAAAAAACTCGGTTCAAATCGCGAATCAAGTTTTTTTTTTTTTTTTTTAAATAGCAGATTTTCTTTTCTTTTTTTTTTTTTTTGAGAAAATCGCCCAGCCCTAGTTATTTTCAAAAAGTTGGTTTAAGGTGGGTAAACTTGCCATGTACTGTATGTGGCCAGGATTAAAACTAAGGTTATCACCTAGTTCCTTTGACAGAGAAAGCAGTGACTTGTTTCATACATTGCAGTGATTGACCCTTTGCAAACCATTCTGTAAATGGTGGATCCCCCTCTTCCAACCACAGGGTGCTTTGCATTTTGGGAAAGAATACTACAAGTTCTATCAGTGGGTGAGAGATGGAAGAGGAAAGGGAGGGTGAGTGACACAAAAAATGATAGAAAAGCTGGAGTTAGGGTTTGAGCCTGCAGAGCTGGAAGTGTATCAACATGGGGAGTATCTGGTGTTTGTAAAGGGAATAATTCTACAGCAAGAAGCAGCTAGCAGGACATGGGATGCACTTTAGTAGAGGTAAGTTCTGTCCCTGGTACTGTATCTACAAGAAGATTTTTAAAGTGTAACTCCACTTTTGTTAAGAAAAAACCATTCCCCTCTGGGTGATCTATGTACAGTACATTGCAAGGAGTATAACAACCTTTGTTGCAGATTCCTTTTGTTTGTTATTCTGAAGAAATCCATGTGTGTTTGTCTGTGCCTCTGTTCCGAGTGGGTCTAATGGGAGTGGTTTCATAATTAACTGTTAGTTGTGACAGCAGCGGGGCACTAATGAGAAAATCTGCTAGGCCCGCATCCCTTTAGACGTGCTCCTATTGAAAGTATCTCTCCAAAAATGACATTTTTGTTGCAGGGGATGCCATAAAATCTAACTTGTATCTTAGTGCAGATTTCTGGGAAAATTGGTGAGCCAATCACACAAGCAGGAAATTATGTTTCTGGGGTGTGGTCAGTACACACTTTGTGTACAGAAAAACCCCAGGAAGCCATATTGCAATGCATTCTCAGAAAACTACAGAGCTGCAGATTGAAAAGAAAAGGTAATTTTTAATAACATTCAATTACAATATGATTAGTGTCGCAATGATATGCACTGTATAATTTTTTCTTTGCTATTTTTTCCCCACGAAAGTGGAGTTACCCTTTAAATAAACTTCAGCTTTAATCTCTCATATATTTTTACCCCTAAAACCCACCTGCTGGAAGGTCTGATGTTGGTCATAGATATTTTAGGTGTAGCCTGATTATGCCTGATAGTTATAAATTAATCTAGATGTACTCTTTTATTGATAAACTGACCCTCCTTATCACTTTGTGTAATTTAAATACAGATCTCCAATCCAGATGTGACCCTCTGTACACTTCAACATTCTGATGTTCAGGTGCTCATGTGGCATAGACTAGTCACAGAGAATTGTCCAGAAAATGACACATGTGTCAATCTACCCATATAAAGCACTGCAGATGGCCATTATTTTGTATAGCCTAACTGGCACGTGAATCATTTGATTCTATAGAGCCACTGGAATATTGAGCTTTATAAATTCTAGGCCTTGGCAATGTTAAATGAAGAGTGTGAATCTAAGGCCTATACTCATATTCATTGTACACTAAGACCCCATACACACTATACAACTTTTGCTGTCTGATTTTCTTTGGATTTACCAAAACTATGTAGTGCAAGGGCCTGCCTGATTGCATACAAATTGAAATTCTTAAGGTTTGACGTCATATTATATGTTTTTTTGTAAATCTGAAGGAAAAAATCTACAGAAAATTGTAGTGTATATCCAGCTTTAATGATGCATAGTTTGGAGGGGATTGAATCCTAAAGTTCAGGATAAAGGAAATGTAGAGTACACTTGTTTTCAAGACAACTTCTGAGTGCTTAAGGGGTTCTCAGATCCAGGCATGCTCAATATACAGGTCACAACCCCAAATAACAAAGTGAAAAATGTGCACACAGACCAAGGAAAATCACAGGCACGTAGAACTTTCACCAGCTGCTACTTTATACAGTATGTTGGTGGTGTTTGTTTTTCTTTAGACATTTTATTGATACAGCATACTGCAGGGGTAAGCAACCTTTTGAGCACAGTGTGCCAAAAAATGTTTTCAAAGAAACTGGGCGTGCCGATTTTATAACAAAAAAAAGTCAACTTCACACTCTAAATCATGAAAAGTATTTTTTATAAAGTAAATACTGTAATCTACTTTAGTAGTGAGAAATAAACATCCTGCACTTTCACACCTCAGATCAGCCCCAATTCCTGCAACTCCACACTTCAGATCAGCCCCAATTCCTGCAACTCTACACCTCAGATCACTGCCCCCCTGCAAATCTGTTTCACCACTGTACCCCCCCTGCTCATCTGCCCCACCACTGTAACCCTCTGCTCATCTGCCCCACCACTGTATCCCCCTGCTCATCTGCCCCACCACTGTATCCCCCTGCTCATCTGCCCCACCACTGTATCCACCTGCTCATCTGCCCCACCACTGTAACCTGCTGCTCATCTGCCCCACTACTGTAACGTCCTGCACATCTGCCCCATCACTGAACTACCCTGCACATCTGCCCCACCACTGTATTACCCTGCAAATCTGCCCCACCACTGTACTACCCTGCACATCTGCCCCACCACTCTAACCCCCTGCACATCTGCCCCACCACTGTAACCCCCTGCACACCTGTCTCACCTCTGTAACCCCCTACACATCTACCCTACCGCTGTACCACCCTGCACATCTGCCTCACCGCTGTACCCCCTGCTCTTCTGTCCCATCACTGTACCTCCCTGCACATCTGCTCCACCGCCGTACCCCCATGCTTTTCTGCCCCACCACTGTAACCCCCTGCTCATGTGTTCCACCGATTTACCTCCTTTCTTCTCTGTACCCCCCTGCTCCTCTGTCTCACCGCTGTAAACCCCTGCTCATCTGCCCCACCACTGTAACCCCCTGCTCATCTGCCCCACTACTGTAACCTCCTGCACATCTGCCCCATCACTGTACTACCCTGCACATCTGCCCCACCACTGTATTACCCTGCAAATCTGCCCCACCACTGTACTACCCTGCACATTTGCCCCACCACTCTAACCCCCTGCACATTTGCCCCACCACTGTAACCCCCTGCACATCTGTCTCACCACTGTAACCCCCTACACATCTGCCCTACCACTGTACCACCCTGCACATCTGCCCCATCGCTGTGCTCCCTGCTCTTCTGTCCCATCACTGTACCACCCTGCACATCTGCTCCACTGTAACCCCCTGCTCTTGTGTTCCATCGATGTACCTCCTTTCTTCTCTGCACCCCCCTGCTCCTCTGCCTCACCACTGTAAACCCCTGCTCATCTGTCCCACCAATGTACCTCCTTTCTCCTCTGCCTCAACACTGAACCCCCCTGCTCATCTTTCCCACCATTGTAACCCCCTTATCATCTGGCCCAACACTGAACCCCCCCCTGCTTTTCTGTCCCACCGCTGAACCCCCTTCTCATCCCTCCCATATCCCCATGCTCTTCTAACTACTAAATCACCTTCTCATCTGTCCTAACACTGAACCCATCTGCTCTGTGTCCCACCACTGTAACCCCCTTTCTTATCTGCCCCACCAATGTTCCTCCTGCACATCTGTCTCACCTCTGTACCCCCCTGCTCTTCTGCCCCACCTCTGTTCCCCCTGCTCATCTGTCCCACCAGTACACCTCCTTTCACATCTGCCCCACCATTGTACCCCCTTGCTCTTCTGTCCCGCCACTGTAATCCCCCTGCTCATCTGCCCCATCAATGTACCCCCTTTTCTCATCTGTTCCACCACTGTACCTCCCTGCACATCTGCACCACTGCCATATCCCCATGCTCTTCTCACTACTGAATCATTTTCTCGTCTGTCCTAACACTGAACCCATTTGCTCTCTGCCCCACCACTGTAACCCCCTTTCTCATCTGCCCCACCAATGTTCCTCCTGCACATCTGTCTCACCTCTGTACCCCCTGCTCTTCTGCCCTACCTCTGTTCCCCCCGCTCACCTGTCCCACCAATACACCTCCTTTCACATCTGCCCCACTGCTCTACCCCCCTGCTTTTCTGTCCCACCACTGAACCCCTCCTTCTCATCTGGCCGAACACTGAACCCCCCTGCTCATCTGGCCCAACACTGAACCCTCCTGTTCATCTGGACCAACACTGAACCTACCTGCACATCTGCCCCACCGCTGTACTCTCCTGCTCATCTGTCCCACCTCTGAACCCCTCCTGCTCATTTTCCCCACTGCTGTACCCTCCTGTGCATCTGCTCCACCGCTGTACCCTCTTCTCATCTATGATATGCGTGATATGCAAAGTGGTGAAAGGAAGCAGAGATGAGACACATCTACCTGTGCTGGTACACTCATCCTGCTGATCCATCTCTCGTATCAAGCTCACGTACTTGTATGTGATGTATGTGATGTCACAAGCATCTGGAATGGATGCGCAGAGATGAGCTCAGGTCAGGGGTATTTTCTGAAAGCAGTGGGCCTGTGTGCAGGATCATAAGTTGAGCCCCCGCAACTGAGAAAAAGTGCTCCACTCTGCGCCACAGGAAAAGTTGGGTGTGATTTTCATTGCACTGAATACTGGCTCTGGCTTAAAGGGACACAGAGTGCAGGGGTTCAGTAGTAAGTGACGCAAAGGTTCAGGAATAATTTCAACAAAGTTCCCAGAAGCTCAACACTAATTCCACAAACTGTCACCTGATTGTTGTTTTCCCACAGTTAAATCCATTATTTCTGAGATTGGTAGTGGCAACCAAGCGACTCTTCTTCCTCCAGATGGTGGGCGGAGCTAGCAGGACTGTGATTGGCTTTAGCAGTGGCCAAGGACAGTCCTCCTCCTCCTGGAAACAGGGACCCCCCCTAGCAGAACTGCACCCAATCTCTTACCCATCACAAAAGCTGACAATCGCAGCTACAGCAAAGTTAGAGAACCAAACAATGTTTTCCATTTTTTACAATGTGTGGGGGCACAGTGCCTCCCCCTCAGTGCAGGTGCGGCATGGGGACCTCTGAAATTAGAATGCATTAGTATCTTACAACACTTCCCTGCGCTGCTCTGCTGATAGGGAGGTAGTCGAGTGCCGGTAAAAGAGACCTGGCGTGCCGGGGGTTGCCTACCCCTGGCATACAGTATAGGACTGAGCCTCTTTCTGAGATTTGGTGTTTACAAGTTTTTTTTGCTAGAAAATTACTTAGAACCCAGAAAACATTGTATATTGTTTTTTTTTTCTAGCACCCTAGAGAATAAAATGGTGGTTGTTGCAATACTTGTCACACCGTATTTGCGCAGCGGTCTTACAAGCGCACTTTTTTTGGGAAAAAATACACTTTTTTGACTTAAAAAAATAAGACAACAGTAAAGTTAGCCAAATTTGTTTATATTGTGAAAGATGATGTTACGCCGAGTAAATTGATAGCTAACATGTTACAATTCAAAATTGTTCCCGCTGGTGTAATGGCGGAAAACTTTTACCCTTAAAAAGCTCCGTAGGCGATGTTTAAAAAAATCTACAAGTTGCATGTTTTGAGTTACAGAGGAGGTCTAGGGCTAGAATTATTATGTGTGGTTTTCATATGTGGGTGCTACTTACATATGCGTTCGCTTCTGCACGTGAGCTCGGCGGGGCGGGGCGCGTTAAAAATTATTTATTTATTTTCTTATTTACTTTACTTTTTATCTTTTATTTTTACATTGTTCTTTTAAAAAAAATAAAAATTATTTTATTCCTTTTATTCCTATTAAAATGTCCCTTTAAGAGCGATGGGCGGAAGTGATGTTTTCATGTCGCTTCCGCCCTGCAATGGTATGGAGCTGGGGGGGGGGGCATCTTCCTCTCACTCAGCTCCATGCCACACAGGGAGAAGGATCCGATCGCCTCCGCCTCTGCTGGCGGCTCAGGTAAGTGGCGAAGGGCACCGGATCACGGCGGGAGGGGCCCTCTCCCACCACTGATAAAAGTGATCTCATGGTGAATCCGCCGCAGAGACCACTTTAACCTTGAAACCAGGCCGCTCACTGAAGAAGAGGATACCGGAGTTATGGCAGCTAGCTGCTGCCTTAACAACAATATTCCTCTTCAAAGTGCCGATGTATATCGTCGTGAGCTGGTCCAGAAGTGGTTAAAAAGGTTAATTCACCTTTACCAAAAAACTAAATATACAGATAAGGGGTGTCTGTAGAAAAAAAACATACCATGCAGGTGCAGCTTTGACTAAAGTTGAATAATGCCCTTGCTAAAAGTGTAGGCCATTTATGTACCTCATGAAGTCTGACCTGAAAACGCCCAGGGTGTTGCTCAGTGAGGTCCAGCTATTACTATCTATCTTCAACATCACAGGAGGGGTGAGAAAGTTTAGGTGAAGAGGTTTGAACCAGAGAAAGAGCTCACTCTTGTGATGATGAGGGTGAACAGTGATATCTGGTCCTCTCTTAGCAATGTCCTCAGAGTTTTCAGGTCAGGCTTCATGAGATACATAAATGACCTATAC
The DNA here is from genome assembly GCA_037952925.1 of Lithobates clamitans. Taxonomy (NCBI): domain Eukaryota; kingdom Metazoa; phylum Chordata; class Amphibia; order Anura; family Ranidae; genus Lithobates; species Lithobates clamitans. Next base: position 3,812,734 of record JBBGZY010000742.1, on the reverse strand, counting down.
CTGTAGCAAGGGCATCATTCAATTTTGGTCAAAGTTGCACAGCTTGTTTCCAACTACAGATATCCCTTATCTGCATAAGCAGTTATTTGGCAAAGGTGAACTAGCCCTTTAAGCAGACAGGCTTCATACTAGTGGAAAGTAGGAAGTAGGGTTGACTTACTAAAGGGAAGTTGCACTTTTCAAGGGAAGTCCCCCTCAAAGGCGAAAAAGGTTTAAAAGCGCCGGCAAAACGCCTGCAGCTGCAATTTGCCGGCCCTTCGGTGGCGCTGCCAATTGATTTCAATGGGCAGGGGTGCTTTAGGAGCGGTTTATACACCGCTCCTAAAGCGCCTCAAAGAAGCTGCTTGCAGGACTTTTTTTGACGTCCTGCCAGCGCACCGCTCCAGTGTGAAACAGGCTTTTACAGTGGAGTGACAGGAGAGGCGCTTTACAGGCGCTTTGCAGGCGCTATTTCTAGCACTATAGCCCCTGTAAAGCGCCTCAGTGTGAAAGGGGTCTCAATTTGCTGTCCCCTCAAAATAACTCAACACACAGCCACTAATGTCTAAACCGCTGGCAACAAAAGTGAGTACACCCCTAAGTGAAAATGTCCAGATTGGGCCTAAAGTGTTAATATTTTGTGTGGCCACCATTATTTTCCAGCACTGCCTTAACCCCCTTGGGATTGGAGATCACCAGAGCTTCACAGGTTGCAACTGGAGTCCTCTTCCACTCCTCCATGACGACATCACAGAGCTGGTGAATGTTAGAGACCTTGCGCTCCTCCACCATCCACTTGAGGATGCCCCACAGATGCTCAATAGGGTTTAGATGTGCAGACATGCTTGACCAGTCCATCACCTTTACCCTCAGTTACTTTAGCAAGGCAGTGGTCCCCTTGGAGGTGTGTTTTGGGTTGTTATCAAGTTGGAATACTGCCCTGCAGCCCAGTCTCCAAAGGGGGGGAATCATGCTCTGCCTTAGTATGTCACAGTACATGTTAGCATTTATGGTTCCCTAAATGAACTGTAGCTTCCCAGTTCCGGCAGCACTCATGCATCACTAGACCATGACACTTCCAACATCATGCGTGACTGTAGGCAAGACACACTTGCCTTTGTACTCCTCACCTGGTTGCCGCCACTAGGGCTGGGAAAAAAATCGATTTAAATCTTGAATCGAGTTGAGAGGTCAAATCGATTCAAAATTTAAGCAAATCGATTTTTTTAGATTTTTTTCACCGCGTCGGTCCCGAGGCGCTGCGGGCATGAGTTTTTAGGCGAGGCTGCGGCTTCGGCCTAGTCCGCGGCTACGGCCGGACGCCGCGGACTAGGCCGAAGCCGCGGCCTCGCCTAAAAACTCATGCCCGCAGCGCCTCCAGACTGGCGCGGACACCGCGCCGGGCCTGAAGAGCTGCGGGCAAGGAGTTTTTAGGCGAGGCCGCGGCTTCGGCCTAGTCCGCGAGGCCGGACACCGCGGACTAGGCCGAAGCCGCGGCCTCGCCTAAAAGCTCATGCCCGCAGCGCCTCGGGACAGGCGCGGTTTCCAAAAAAAAAAAAAAACTCGATTCGAATCGTGAATCGAGTTTTTTTTAAGAGAATCGAAGATTTTTTTTTTAAGAAAATCTCCCAGCCCTAGCCGCCACACACGCTTGACACAATCTGAACCAAATACGTTTATCTTGGTCTTATCAGACCACAGGACGTGGTTCCAGTAATCCATGTTCTTAGTCTGCTTGTCTTCAGCAAACTGTGCATCATCTTTAGAAGAGGCTTCCTTCTGGGACAACAGCCATGCAGACCAATTTGATGCAGCGTGCGGCGTATGGTCTGAGCACTGACAGGCTCACCCCTTATCCCTTCAACCTCTGCAGCAATGCTGGCAGCACTCATATGTCTATTTCCCAAAGACAATGGATATGATGCTGAGCACGTGCACTCAACATCTTTGGTCGACCATGGCGAGGCCTGTTCTGAGTGAAACCTGTCCTGTTAAACCGCTATATGGTCTTGGCCACCGCGCTGCAGCTCAGTTTCAGGGTCTTGGCAATGTTCTTATAGCCTAGGCCATCTTTATGTAGAGCAACAATTCTTTTTTCCAGATCCTCAGAGAGTTCTTTGCTATGAGGTGCCATGTTGAACTTAGAGTGACCAGTATGAGAAAGTGAGAGCAATAACACCAAATTTAACACATGTGCTCCCACACCTGAGACCTTGTAAGACTAACGAGTCATGTGACACCGGGGAGGGAAAATGGCCAATTGTGCCCAATATGGACATTTTCACTTAGGGGTGTTCTCACTTTTAGACATTAATGGCTTTGTGTTGAGTTATTTTGAGGGTATGGCAAATTTACACTGTTATACAAGCTGTACACGCACTACTTTACATTGTAGAAAAGTGTAATTTAAAATATTTACAACAATGTGAGGGGTGTACTCACTTTTGTGAGCTACTGTTTATGTTGAGCCTAAAGAAGATGTTTAGGGTATTAAAAAAACCCAAACATACATACTTACCTACCTCCATGCTGCAGCATCGCTGTGATGCCACAGCTGTCCCCATAGGCTTAAAGACTGAGAACTGAGCGCTCATATGATCGCTGATTGCTCAGTTCTTGACTTTCCCAGAGCAGAGAGCAGTGACTGTCAATCACCACTTTGTGATCTGCTCCTTTAGCACTCACTGCAGTGCAGCGCAGGCCTGGAGAGGGTGTGGGTGGTCAGTTGGCTCAGGCTCTCAGTGGCACCCTGAGAGGCCAAGCCAGCTGCTGATCAGGCATCTGACCTGATCCCAACATTATTGTTGGGATCCTTCTAAAGCCTGGGGCTGCTCTGTAATATCAATAGTCTTTAGCCCACTGTTGGCTGATTCTGGGTCACAGGAGTGCGGAACTAAGTGCACTCCTGTGACCCAGAAGAGAAGTATGACCAAAAAAACTTTGGCCATACTTATTTTTTAAAAGTCACTGGTTAAAAACCACCTACATTTTTTTACTAGGGATATTTAAGACAACATGGTTGGACCATAAGGCTAACATTTACGTTTGTTTTTAGTCCACAATCCAATCATTGTTACCTGTATGTTTTAGGATTCCTATACAAGGGGGGACTGTTACCCTTATTTAAGTGCCTTTGGGTTGGATAGAATGGGAATTTTAGAGTATTGCATTTTTGTGTATTTTTGCATCCATTGAAAGACCATTTTAACCATATACTCTGTATATATAAAAAAAAAGGTCACATTGATGTGCCTGGGTCCTTTAAGTTGTATATTACAATAAGGATATCTTTTTGTGTTCATGCCAAGATTTATTTTTAGAGTATCCCATTTATGCTTTTTTAAGTGTGCCTCTGTGTCCCATTTTCAACTAGTAACTTTCTGGATGTAAATAATAAATGAGTCAAGGGAATAAAGCAAAGTCCACCTAGGACTGATTTTTTTTTTTTTTTGCATATAATAAAAACAATGTTGAAGACTCAGTGATTGTAATAAAAATTACATTTTTAAAATGTATTTACTCTAATATTAGTTTGACCTATGCGTCTAACCTTTAATAAAAGTGAATAGAATATGAAAAATGGAGGAAATAAAAAGTGTTGACCATAGCAATCATATACTGTAGCTGATCTGCTTTTTTGTAACCTGCCCTAGAAAATGACAGTGTCGATCTGATTGTTCTTGGCATCAAATTAAATTGTCCTTACCTTTAGATTTAGAAATCAGCCTGTTTTTTTGTATACGTAATCATGTTAACTCTGTAATAGACATGTTTTCCCTAATCATTCCCAGTATCAACAGCCTAAACATTTTGTCAGCTTCTGCAGATACACTTCTACAGTTGCCAGTGGCCCATAGACAGTGAATATTTCACATTCTATAATATAGTTGCATAGATGACATAGATGAAAGGTGTATGAGTAATGTTGCCCTGAAAACAGATGGTGTGAAATTGGTCTCCATCACTGTAATTTATCACACAGTGTGTTGTGCCTCATGAGGATAGAAGTGCAGTAATACATTGGCAAGTTTCTTTCATGTTATATGTACTCAGGTTTCTTTACTATGTTTAGAGAATGCAGATCTTCAGAATGTGTGCATGTGTCATTCCATTTAGAAGACAATATTAGCCTCTATATGTGCCTGTCCCATTTCTAAATATGGAGAATCCTACATACACGTTTAAAGTAACATCCCCCAAGGTAAAATGTTCAATTTGTACTAGGAAACATTCAGCTTTCCTATGTTAAGCTACAGTAATAAGCATTTTGAGTATGGTAGTAAATGAGGAATGCCTTTTCACGTGTGAATGATATAGGCTAATACATTTAAAACATCTGGGTAATTCTGCACTGGCACAGTTGGAAGCTATTTCTGCTTTCTAGGAACAATTTTAGATTTGCGGATTGTGCAGATTTGACACAGAAAATGCCCCTGGATGTACTAGATTCTAGATTTTTAAGTATTGTATCAGCTGTATAATATATAAAGTACACAAAACATAATTTGTTTTACATATTATACACATTTAATAGTTTGATATACTATGTTCCACAGTGCTTACATTAAAAAAATGTTCATAAAGAGTTTAGAAATTCTATAAGGTTCATGTCATTGGAATGGACAGTAGTAGATTGCCAGGTACACATTTATTGTGCAGCCTAGAATGTTCATTATCTATGGGGTCTTAAAGGGTTAAGGTTTGTTTTTGTTTTTTTTTAATAACAAACATATACTTACTGCCACTGTGCAGTTGGTTAAGCACAGAGCGGCCCCTGATCCTCCTCGTTTGGGGTCCCTCAGCGGCACTGGTAGCTTCTCCTCTTCTTGAGTACCGCATCGGAAAAGTGCTCTCCTTCGGGACACCCATGCGGGCGCGCTCCTGAGTACTGCTTCTGCATTCATTGACACAGAAAGCAGGACTCGGCCCACCCCCCGGCGCCCGCATCATTGGATTTGGGGGGCGTGCAGCATGAGGGAAGGTTTTTAACCTTAATGCATAGAATGCATTAAGGTGAAAAACCATAAGGGTTTACAAGCCCTTTAAAGTACACCTGTAAGCGTGAATGACAGCTAGAAATAAGCAGATAATAGCAAACCAGCTGGTGGACTGTGCCAATTGGCCACCTGTACTTGCCGCATTGCTGCAGGAAAGACTGCGCTAGCCCAGGTGCCTGAAAATTGCAGACTAAACTTCCAAAATGTTGGCACTGAGGAACTCCACTGAAGCTTACCACTATGCAGTGCGGGTTATACAATAGTAAAACAGTGTTTACAATATGCAAATGATTATACTAACTGAATAAATAAAGTAGAATAAATTAATAAAATATGCGTGACCTTATTTTTGTGTGTGTGTGTGTGTGCGTGCAACTTACAGTATCATTAAATGATATCCTTATTCTCATAAAAAAAAAAGGCCTTTGGAGAAAGATGAGAGCAATAGGAGGTACTTTTTTTAGTTAAGAATACAAGCTTGAATAATGTTTTTTTTTCTAAACCAAACCGATATTTATCTAAAACATACAAAGATTCACTTATGTTCTATAAACAACCCACATAATAAAAGTAAATAGTTTCCATATATAAATGACATTTGTTAAAATAAGTCCACTACCACATACATCGGGCTTATTAACTAATTGAAGGGTGTCCCATATTGCATCCCGGGATTACCTGGGGGTGTCATTTGATGCTTTGATTGTTGGAACCTTGAGTCAGATTTCAAGCCATTTAGATCGTTTCGTTCCTTATGATACCTAGTTTGTACTGTATGCATCTGCTTATTTCTGTCTTCAATATGAAGCCTGAGACTACATCAGATCTAGACCCAAACAGTCTTCACAAAAATATCTTATTAACTCTCACTTTACATGGAATCAAAGGGCCAGGCTCTTTTCCAAGAAGATGGGAGCAGGTCCAAGCTACTCCATGAACCTGTAATAAAAGCAAGATGTGTATATAGTGTGTTAATGGACTGAAGCTGTAACCACTGGGTTGCACAGCTGAGTGAAGGAACAGCAGGCAGGAGCCTGGGAAGTAGCAGAGATGAATGTGTGGTACTAGTAAAAAGAAACAAAGAAAGGAAGAAACCAATGCAAGGTAAACTTTTTATTCAAAGGGAGAAGTCCAGCCAAAGCTTGCTTGGCTTGCTTGGCTGGGCCTCTCCTATGAGTCACAGGAGTGCACTTTGTTTTGCACTCCTGTGACCCGTTTACCCGCTCTCTGCTGACGTCATGGATTTCAGTCCAGGCACCACGTCATTGCGACAATAAAGTCTGGATCCGCCAGGTGCCTGGATTGACACCCGTCTCAGCCTCTCAGTGAGTCACTGAGAGCCTGAGATGGCCCACCCCGCCCCCTCCACAGCTCAGCTCTCCAATGAGCGAGGAGGGAGATGAAAACCGAGTGCTCGGCTGTGTTTGATTGCTCAGTTTTCAGTGTAGAGGCGCCAGGGGACAGATGCAGCATCGGACCGATGCTGCATCCACCTAGGTAAGTATAAATCTCAAATAAAAAAGATTCCCATACTTCTCTCTAAAGTCACAATGAAGATTGTCAAAACAGTAGTGACTGTAGAACAATAGGGAGCTGCAAGAACTACCATAGACTCAAATAGCGCACAACACTGAACCACCCTGCTGGTTTCCCAAATGCTCAAGATGCATGGTGGCAATAATGGAATGTCTGAGATTAAACAAGTGTTCTCAACCATACATTTCTAACAGTGCATCTTCATGACCCCCCATGTGTGATCACTTACATAGCTGAAGGTTGGAATTGCTTTCATGCTTTAAAAATTAGAAAGCATCTTCTCACTGATAGCTGTCATAAGTGTATGGCTATTAACGATTATCTCGTTACAAAAAATACATTGTGACATTAACCTAAAATATGTGTACATATTTCACTAGTATCTACTAATATGAATTAGAAAATACTTGCTATGAGTTTCTAACGATATGTTCCGTGAATTTCTGATAGGTACCACCTTGTACTCAGGGCCCTTTTTACACATGTGGGACCAAGACAAGGATCACTCAAGCTGGCTTCACTACATTTGTAAAACAGTTCAATCACATTTCACAGTCTGAAACAATTTTATTTTTTTTAAGAGTTTTCTTACTTTAGTTTATGATCATGAGTAGGCCATGAAAGACCAGGCCAGCTATTTTGCTGGTTCCATGGGTTATTGTAAGTACATTTTAGGATCATGTTCATTGCAAAAATGTAGAGGTTTTTTTTTGTCTCCTCACCATGGGCTGAGATTTAAGTACTCTTATAACTTCATAATCCAAGCTTCACTACTTTAAGGTAACCACATAGGAGAAACTGAACTGAGAACTGCTAATTGTTTGCAATTAAAGGCTGCTGTGTTCCTCAGGGTTAACTTATCTCTGATATGAACTGTTTATAGTGTCTTTTGTACTTATTACCAGTTAACTGCCATTGTATGCACAAGTTCTCCTACAGGGCTGTGAACACACTATCATATTGTAATATGCAATGGTCAGAGAGTGAGGTTATGATGCATGGTATTGAAGGTTGCAAGCTGCCTAAGGGGTTCCAAAAGGAAACTGATAAGAAATCCATAATATTTTGTACCCAATTACTTTCAGCCATTGATAAGCAGCAAATCATTTAGGAATAGAGGGTAATAAAGAATTTACAAATAATAATGCCCATCTATAAGAAGATTTTAACAACTTCAGCCCCAGGAGGTTTTACTCCCTTATTAGCCAGTGCATTTTTTGCGATTTGGCACTGCGTCGCTTTAACTGACAATTGCGCGGTTGTGCGACGTTGTACCCAAACAAAATTGTTCTTTTTTACCCACAAATAAGGCTTTCTTTTGGTGGTATTTGATCACCTCTGCAGTTTTTATTTTTTGCGCTATAGACAAAAAAAGTCCGACAATTTTGAAAAAAAAATATTTTTTACTTTTTGCTATAGTAAATATCCTACATTTATTTTTTAAAAAACAAATTTCTTCATTAGTTTAGGCCGATGTATATTCTTCTACATATTTTTGGTAAAAAAATCGCAATAAGCGTATATTGATTGGTTTGCGCAAAAATTATAGCGTCTACAAAACAGGGAATAGATTTATGGCATTTTTATTATTATTATTTTTTTTAATAGTAATGGCGGTGATCTGCGTTTTTTTTCGGGACTGTGACATGGTGGTGGAGAGATCAGACACTTTTGACACTTTTTGGGACCAGTGACAGTTATACAGCGATCAGAGCTAAAAATAACCACTGATTACTATATAAATGTCACTGGCAGGGAAGGGGTCAACACTAGGGAGCGACCAAGGGGTTAACTGTGCCCTCTATAAGTGCTTCTAACTTTGGGGGGTGGGGGGGGTTGAGCTTACTGGAACATGACAGAGATCACTGTTCCCGACCACCACTGGGAACAGTAGATCCCTGTCATGTCACCTGTCAGAATGAGGAAATGCCTTGTTTACATAGTCATTTCCCCATTCTGCCTGTGTACAAGTGAATTGCGGGCCGCTGGAAGACATTGAGTCCTCCCTACCCGCGGGCACGTGCCTGCAACTGAGCCTGCTCCATAAAGCTTATGGTGATTCGTGCAGGAGAGCCACTGTGTCGTCATCGTCAAGTGATGGTGACTGGTCTTACAGCAGTTAACTCAGTTCAGCTAGTTATTGCTTGATTAGGGAACAATTGTATGTCTGTGGCCTTTCCCAACCTCTCAAGACATGCCCTAGCCAACTTTTCTAAGGGCAAGACTTAACTTTTGCAGCTACAGTACTTGCATGTCTGCTATCCCGTGTTTTTATGCACCTTAAAGTTGTAAAGGCTGAAGGTTTTTTAACTTCATGCATGAAGGTAAAAAACGTTCAGTGTGCAGCTCCTCCTTCAGCCCCCCTAATACTTACCTAAGTCCAATCTCGAATCAGCGATGTGCACGAGACCTGGGGCTCTGGGATTCTCCCTCCTGAGTGGCTGAAATGCAGCAGCAGGAGTCATTGGCTCCCACTGCTGTCAATCACAGGCAGTGAGGTGGGAGTGCAAGGCGCGGCTGAGCCACGCTCTCTCTGCATTATGGATGCAGAAAGCTGGCTTGGATACGAGCACGCACAAGTGCCCTCCCAGCAAAATGCTTTCTATGGGGGCAATCGACAAAGGGGAGGGACCCAGAGTGCTGGTGGGGGACCCAAAAAGACTAGGATCAGGGCTGCTCCATGCAAAACAACTGCACAGAGCAGGTAAGTATAACATGTTTATTATTTTTTTTTTACATAAAAATGTTTCCTTTACAATCACTTTCACTTTAAAGTTCAACATCAGAACAAGTGTGTATATATTTGTTTCTTTACATTTTGTGTGCTGTGTAAAACCCCTGCCTTACCCAGCACCAGTAGATTGGAGAGACTGAAATAAAAGAATAACTATTCAGCAAAGAAAATAACCTCAATGCGTTGCTAAAAGTTAGTATGCAAGCTGAACACTAAGATCAATCCACAACACTGTCACAGTAATAGATACTCAAGACAGTGCAGCGCAAACAGCTAGTAAATCATAAAATTCATCAAAATCATAAACGGCTCAAAAAGTCCTTATCCGGACCTTTTAGTCACCATTATGAGGTGAGCAGCTGCTGATGTCTTTGGTGGATGGGCTGGACTCACTTTGACACCTGCATGCTTGATTTGAAAGCACATCACCACTGTGGCATTGATTCTACTCATCATGAATTAAGGGCTTTTTGAGCCGTTTATGATTTTGATAATTTTTATGATTTACCAGCTGCTTGCGCTGCACTGTCTTGGGATTGCAGATGTAATCAGTTACCCCACTCTTTCTTTTTTTATTCTTGCCATTCGGATGTAAAACACATAAACAAAAACAATAATTTCTGCGCTTATAAATTTATTTTCAAGCTGTTTTCTCTTTGTTACGCTACGTTATGTATCACAAGTAAACACCCTTCCAGCATAAGCACTGACAAGCTCTTTAGGACCTAATTTTGGTTAATGTGACTAAACACTGACTTTTATAACATATACAGTGGGGGAAATAAGTATTTGATCCCCTACAGATTTTGTAAGTTTGCTCACGTACAAAGGAATGGAGGGTCTATAATTTTTATCATAGGTGTATTTAAATGATATAGACAGAATATCAGGCAAAAATCCAGAAAAGACATCATACAAATGTTATACATTGAGTTGCAGTTCAGTGAGTAAAATAAGTATTTGATCCCCTACCAACCAAAAATAATTCTGGCTTCCACAGACTGGCTACAGTATGTGCTCATGTGGTACACAGATTAGTCCTGTCAATCTAAGAAGGTGCGCCTAACGACAACTTGTTATGTGTATAAAGACACCTGTCCACAGAATCTCTTTCTTCCATTCAAACCCAAGACTAATGAGCTATCAAAAGACATCAGGGACAAGATTGTAGACCTGCACAAAGGCTGGAATGGGCTACAAGACCATCGGCAAGAAGCTTGGTGAGCAGACACCTGTTGAAGCGATTATTCGCAAATGGAAGAAATACAAAATAACCATCAATCGCCCATAGTCTGGAGCTCCATGCAAGATTTCGCCTCATGAGGTAAGGGTGATTATGAGAAAAGTGAGGGTTCAGCCTAGAACTACACGGGAGGAGCTTGTGAATGATCTCAAGGCAGTTGGGACCACAGTCACCAAACAAACCATTGTTAACATAATGCGCCGCCTTTGATTGGAATCCTGCAGTGCCTGCAACATCCCACTCCTCAAGAAGGCACATGTACAACCCTATCTGAAGTTTGCCAATGGACATCTAAAGGATTCAGAGAAGGTTTTGGGGAAAGTGAGAAAGTGTTGTGGTCAAATGCGACCAAAATTGAGCTCTTTGGCATTAACTTGACTCGCCGTGTTTGGAGGAAGAAAAATGCTGACTATGACCCTAAGAACACCATCCATACAGTCTAGCACAGAGGTGGAAACATTATGCTTTGGGGTTGTTTCTCTGCTAAAGGTACCGGCCTGACTTTGCTGCATTGAGGGGCTAATGGATGGGGCCATGAAATGTAAAATCTTGAATAAGAACCTTCTTCCCCCAGCCAGAACACTTAAGATGGGTCGTGGATGGGCCTTCATGCATGACAATGACCCAAAAACAAATATCGCCAAGGCAACAAAGGAATGGCTCAAGAAAGAGCACATTGGGGGCACATTGGAGTGGCCTAGCCAGTCTTCAGGCCTTAATCCTATAGAAAATTTAGGGAGGGAGCTGAAAGTTCAAGTTGCCACGCGACAGCCAAGAAACCTTAAAGGGGCTGTAAACCCTCATGGTTTTTTACCTTAATGCATTCTATGCATTAAGGTGAAAAATCTCCTGTGGTGCTGCAGCCCCCACTAAGCCCCCAATTTACTTACCTGACCCCGATCTTTCTCCGGCTGGGAACGAGCACACCAGCTCTAGCTGGTGTCTCGTGTCCTGATTGGATACATTAATAGCAGTGCAGCCATTGACTCCCACTAACTCAAATATTCCGCGCTTCGGACAGAAAAATAAAGAGAACTGCAGCCCCCCCAAAAAAAGGAAAAACACTGAGGTGAAATCCAAAAGAATTAATAAAATCTAGTGGGGAATATGGCACTGTTCAAAAGTGAATAAGGGAAATAAATATAAAATGGTATCTCCAAAAAAATTTTTTTGCAACATATAAAAAATTGTTTTTTTTAAATGGTGAGCATACAGTGTATCAAGTGTATGTGCAGCAGGTGTGACTATTCAAAAGAGAATGAAAATAGGATATGTTGTTGCAGCATATAAAATAATAAATAGTGAACAAACAGTATGTCAGGTGAAAAATGCTACACAAATAAAATACCACGTATTATTATAAAATTAAGTGCAAATGTGTATAAGTTGGACTAAAAAATGAATGGTCTTAGAAAAAATCCTGACACTCATACGAAATCCATAAATATGTGCATGATGAAAGTGCTGGTTTAAAAGAAAAACATAGAGCATACCAAATGACTGGCGAAATAATGTACCAAAAAATTAGAAATCCAAATATTATGTCCAAACACAAACTAAAGTCTTATATATGTAAAAAGGAGAAAAAAGAAAAAAACTGTGAAAAAATGTCTTTGCTCCAAAAAAGAAAGGTTTTCGTGTAAATTAGTGGTGATTGTGGTGTGATCTTCTCTTCTGGAACCCCCTCTTGTGTCCCCACTTACCGAAAAGCCCAACCCCTGCAGGGGTAATGAGCATGTGAATATAACTCCTCTGGCCGAAAACGATCGGTGTCCCCCTCTGGAATTCCTCGATCTCCTTCCTGTTTGGGTTGCCGCTAGTCTTTTAAAAAGGTCCACCAAAACGTATCCACATGTATAGAGGAGAGAGGAGCCTCATAGTGTAAATACAAAAGTTTTTATTGGTTAGCCATTCAGCTTACATTTAAAACAAGCCAAAGATAAAAAGATGGTATCTGGCTCAGAAGTAACACTGCTCTGCCGGCTGGTGAAAGGCTAGTAGCCGGAAACAGTAGCGAGGCAGCGGCGTGCGTTCCGCCGCCGGACTGCCAGAAACCGGAAGTAAAAAAGAACGAACAACAGCTTGCAGCGATGTATGCATACCAACGTGACCACGCCTTACGCGTTTTGTCATCAAGACGTCATCTGAGGCGCGGTCATCCCGCGCCTCAGATGACGTCTTGATGACTAGCCTTTCACCAGCCGGCAGAGCAGTGTTACTTCTGAGCCAGATACCATCTTTTTATCTTTGGCTTGTTTTAAATGTAAGCTGAAGATCACACCACAATCACCACTAATTTACACGGAAACCTTTCTTTTTTTGGAGCAAAGACATTTTTTCACAGTTTTTTTCTTTTTTCTCCTTTTTACATATATAAGACTTTAGTTTGTGTTTGGACATAATATTTGGATTTCTAATTTTTTGGTACATTATTTCGCCAGTCATTTGGTATGCTCTATGTTTTTCTTTTTCTTTTAAACCAGCACTTTCATCATGCACATATTTATGGATTTGGTATGAGTGTCAGGATTTTTTCTAAGACCATTCATTTTTTTAGTCCAACTTATACACATTTGCACTTAATTTTATAATAATACGTGGTATTTTATTTGTGTAGCATTTTTCACCTGACATACTGTTTGTTCACTATTTATTATTTTATATGCTGCAACACCATATCTTATTTTCATTCTCTTTTGAATAGTCACACCTGCTGCACATACACTTGATACACTGTATGCTCACCATTTAAAAAAAAATAAAACATTTTTATATGTTGCAAAAAAATTTTTTTTGAGATACCATTTTATATTTATTCCCCTTATTCACTTTTGAACAGCGCCATATTCCCCACTAGATTTTATTGACTCCCACTGCTGTCAATCAAATCCAATGACACAGGCACCGGGGGGCGGGGCTGAGTCCTGCATTTTGTGTGAATGGACACAGAAGCAGGACTCAGGAGCGTGCCCGCACGGGTGTCCACCTTAGGAGAGCCTTCTCCAACATGGGCACTCGATGCGGGGAGGAGCCACCAGTGCCACCAGGGGACCCCAGAAGGGGAGGATCGGGCCACTCTGTGCAAAGTAAACTGCACAGTGGAGGTAAAGAAACAAAAAAACGAGGCTTTACAACCCCATTTAAGGATTTAGAGAAGATCTGTAAAGAAGAGTGGACCAAAATCCCTCCTGAGGTGTGTGCAAACCTGGTAACCATCTACAAGAAATGTCTTACGTCTGTGCTTGCCACCAAGGGTTTCTCAACCAAGTACTAAGTCATGTTTTGCTTGTTGATCAAATAATTATTTTACTCACTGAGCTGCAACTCAATTTATAACATTTGTATCATGTGTTTTTTTCTGGATTTTTGGTTGATATTCTGTCTCTATCATTTAAAATTCACATATGATAAAAAATATAGACTCTTCACTTCTTTGTACATGGGCAAACTTACAAAATCTGCAGGGGATCAAATAATTATTTTCCGCACTGTAAATATCCTGCTTCGTTTTTAAAAGAGAAGTAAGGGTTTCCCCCCCCCTTTTATACTTAACTAGGTGGGTGCAGCATGGGACCGATGCTGCATCTGTCCCCCGGCATCTCTACACTGAGAACTGAGCCACGGAACATCGCCGATGGCTCGGTTATCAAGATCCTCAAGAGGAGAGATCTGTTCTCACAGATCCTCAAGAGGAGAGCTGCTCACTGTCAATCAGCAGCTCTCCTCTCTGCTCCTCCACGCTCATTGGAGCGCTGAGCTGTGTGTGTGTGTGTGTGTGTGTGTGGGGGGGGGGGCGGAGAGTGGCCGTCTCAGTCTCTCAGCAGCTAGCTGGGAGGCTGAGACAGGCATTAGTCCAGGCACCTGGCAGATCCAGACTTTATTGTTGTGATGACGCTGTGCTTGGACTGATTCCAGTGATGTTAGCTGAGAGCGGACTTCAGACCGCTCTCTGCTGAAAACGGTTCACAGGAGTGCAAAACGAATTGCACTCCTGTGACCCATAGGAGAAGCCCAGCCAAACAAACTCAGTCTGAACTTCTCCTTTAATATAGGCTGACAGATGGACACAATGAAATAAAAAAAGTTATACAGTTCTAAATTGCTGATGTGTTTAGAGTGGTTTGTAAACCCACAAAAAACAAAAACAAAAAAAAAAAACCTGCATAATGAGTTAGTATGCATAGTATACTAGCTCATTATGAAATACTCCCCTAAGATCAAAGCCCCCACAGCGGTTCCGGCACGCTGCTCTGCCCAGCGACATGTCTCCTGGAGTTATTTGCAGGTATCGCGGGCTCAGGCGCCACGATTGGCTGGAGCTGCGATGACGTCACTCACAACAGCCACCGGTAACAGCACGTCAGCTGAAGCAAGGGCATAAATGAGCCTTTGCTTCAGTGCCCACGTGCCGATGACGTCGGCACATGCTGATACAGGGGATATCTCCATGCAGGTTTAGGAGGTATCCACGGTAGCTACAGGTGAGCCTTATAATAGGCTTACCTGTAGTGAAAAGTGGTTGTAAAGGGTTTACAACCACTTTAAATACTGATGTATTACAACAATAAAAAATTCTCCATACACAATGCTCCCTGGTTTCCAATTATACCTCCATAATAGAAGGCTGAATAGTGGCTTCTGTTATATGGTAGATGGAGTGATAGACTGTGCTGTAATTTAATATTGTATAACTGTACTATATTTACTGGTTTGTGTCAGGGAAAATCATACCCGTATTGGAAAATGTGTGCCCATAACATTTCTGTTGCCGAGAAATGCAAATGTGCTTATAAGGGTTATTTTAGGCTATGCAAGTTGACAGAATGGATTCACCTGTTGTCATAGTAATGCAGGAGTAGAAACAAATCATACGCAACAACAAAGATTAAAAAAAATAACTATCATTAGAAAGATCATTCATCATGCTAACATTTTCAAAAGCTGACCTTTTTTCAGGGAATACAATACAAATGTATTCTTTTATTCTCATGTTGCACATAATGTTTTCACATATAATGATATCTATCATGTGTGGTGGGGAACAGCTACTACCTAAGATAATGCTTCAGGCTGTAGATGCTGAAAAAGAGTTATGGTTTCTCAGGCTTTTTAGGCCTCATGCAGACTGCAGCTCAAAAATGCCTGTTTCACAGGTGTTTGATTTTTTTTTTGTCTGCCTCTTAACACCCTTCCATGTTAGCCTATGTAACCATGCACACATAGCGCTTTACAGGAGTTTAGAGACAGGAGCGTTCAGAAGCAGGAAAAATAAATAAACTTCACTTGTGAATTCAAGAGAGTGTTTTGCTTAAAAAAGGCCAAAGATGTGCCTAAACATATGTAAATATGCCTAAGCGCTAGGAGCATTTATTCATTTCAATGGCCAGACTAATTTAATATTCTGGCCAAATAAATTAATAAATGCCCAAGCACTTAAATTTCTTAAACGCATTTGCAAAAACGTGGCTTAGGCATGCTTTTGAAGTTGCTTTTCTCCTGCCAGGAGAAAAATGTTTAGAAGAATCCCAGTGTGCATGGGGCCTAAATGATACTTGTAAAGTGTTCCCACTGGGTTCATACCCTTTAGCATTCTGCTATAGCGGTTTTCTATTGAGTTGTCATTATTATTAAACAACATTTTTGTTAAAGCAAAATGCAAGGTCTGTTACATTAGATGAGGGACCACTCCCCCTGTAGAAATTGCTTAATATTAGAAGGGCAAAGTTGTACCTTCATGGAAAAATGTTTGAATAAATGTTTTAATCTGTATCCCTCATTGCCAGACATGACATCACTATACTTCCAGCGTGGTTCTTGGGGAATGATCAGTACCCTAAATCCTAGACACTTTAGTCCCATGGAAGAGTGTCTTTTTGTGAGGGACCATGACCTTACCCTTGCCTAGGTGCAGTGAGCGATTGGAAAGAATAAGGTGAGTATGTAGTCTATTTTTTTCTTATGGGTAATATTTTTGCCATCCAGTATGTAGTGATTTCTACTTGGGGAGGTGGCCCTGGTCTAATAAGCTGGCCTTGCTTTTTACTACTTTAAATTGAGTGTATAGCCAAACTTCATTTTTTATTTTTAAGTAGAGCAGGAAAGCTTAAAACACCTTCCATTTTTTTTTCCACTTGGGATTTTTTTCACTTTCTGTCCCAGAGATGCAACAGGAAGTTAGAAGAAATCTCCCGAACTTAGAAGAATATTTCCCCTGTGGGAGAACTCTAACATTTAAAATTATCTCTCACTTTCTGTTTTGGTAACAGTCATGATCAGGACAAACGGGGAGGTGAATCTCCCTAATGGGTGCCACAGACAGCTAAAACCTTTGCCCAATCTATCCAAAATTCAAATAAAAGTTTTACCTAGAGATGCACTTTAAGGGATTTTCTGTTTCAATTGTTTTTTTTGAACATTTGAAAAGTAAAGAATAAACAGTATGAAGCAGAGAAGTGAACAGTCCTCGCTAAGCTCTGTACCTAAAACATACATACATAATAAAAAGGGACAAGTGATAAAAGAGGGGACGTAGAACAGCCATGGCCGAGAGGAGAAACTGACCATGGTCTC
This sequence comes from Lithobates clamitans, assembly GCA_037952925.1. Taxonomy (NCBI): domain Eukaryota; kingdom Metazoa; phylum Chordata; class Amphibia; order Anura; family Ranidae; genus Lithobates; species Lithobates clamitans. Next base: position 3,795,675 of record JBBGZY010000742.1, on the reverse strand, counting down.
CCCTATAATGCCTCACAAAGAGGAAGATCACAACACTTTAATGGATTTTATGTACCGTATATACTTGAGTATAAGTCAACCCGAATATAAGCCGTGGCACCTAATTTTACCACAAAAAACTGGGAAAACTTATTGACTCGAGTATAAGCCTAGGGTGAGAAATGCGCAGCTACTGTAAGTGGAAAAGAGGGTCAACAATGCCCATTTGCAGCCTCACTGTGCCCATTTACATGCCTCACTGTACCCATTTGCAGCCATAGGTCCCCCGAACTTCAAACTCGGTAGTTAAGGGTTCCTAGACGCCCCCTAGCTGCAGCCAAAATTTGGAGTCTCTGGACCCAAAGGGTCCCGATATGACATTGCTGCAGATGGACACAGTTGACCGACTTTGGGGCCCCGTATCTCGGGGCCACTTAGTGCTAGGCACCCCAAATTTGGTGTGCAAACCCAGTGGAACTAGCACCACAACATATCCAAAGCTGGGGTTCCAAGTGGCTTCAAGATACAGGGCCCCAAAAATCGGTTCAGAAAATGTCAAGCACTTTTCTGCAGCAGAGAATGACATTTTCCAAACTGACCTTGGGGCCCCGTATCTCGGGGCCACTTAGTGCTAGGAACCCCAGCTTTAGATATGTTGTGGTACTAGTTGGCACACCAAATTTGGGGTTCCTAGCACCAAGTGTCCCCGAGATACGGGGCTCCAAAGTCGGTTAGGAAAATGAAATTTTTTGCTGCAGAAAAGTGCTTGACTAAAGTATAAGCCGAGGGGGGCACTTTCAGCACAAAAAAATGTGCTGAAAAACTCGGGTTATACTTGAGCATATACGGTAATTTTTTGTGCAGATTTAAACTGTTAATTATGGTTTTCCCTTCCCAACTATATTTGATTTAGAAGTAACCCTTTCTTTTGGCCATGCAGCAAGTAAAGGGTCACTTAATTCCTCCTCCTCCATATGTACATACTTGTGCTTCTGCACCTCTCCTTTCAGCCTGTCAGAACTGAGGAAAGAAAGCCGATTCTACAAACTGACTTTTCCGAGCTCACACAGCACAATGGCTCCTTGGCTGCAATAAATTCCTTTTTTTAGGATTTTATTTCCCTTTATTTTCACCTGGTGATTCTAGCAGTGACACATTTCTTTCCTTCGCTGACCACACTGACTGTATCCATGGAGGAACAGCATTGTCACCCTAAGCTGCTGTTCTGATTTAGACTACAAACACCACCCTCTCACCTCATCTCCAGGAGGAGGCGAGGGTGTGTAGTTTACAGACGATAGCTTGGAAAGCTGATAAAATGATTTGAAATTCCAGCTGAGTACACAGGAAATTAGGATCCTTGGTTTCGATCAGTATCAACAAGAAGTTTTTTAGTACTTGAAGAAAATGCACTTTGCCTAAAAAAAATTGATTGCAGCTATTACATCTAAGCTGCTATAAATTACATTTGCTTTCTTGAAGTTATTTTTTAAGTGTCCCAATTATTTTACCCTGTGCATGCAAAGTAAAGAATTGTAAAGTAAAATTCAAGATGCAAGCATCACAAAGTTGATAAACTTACATAAATTGATTACCTGTTTGCCTAAAGGGAATAACCTTTTTTGTTCCTCACTGCCACCGTTGGGCCCGTAGCTAAAGCGCTTTTGCCACCTCCTGCTCCTGAAATTGGATTATCTGAGCATCACCAATTGATAAATATCTCTTTGTGCCTTTTTTTTAACTTTTAAGCTTTCTGAACATCTCCCTCTCCAGTTCCCAGTTCCTAAAACATAGTATGATGATTGTGTTGTGCAGCATAATAGTTAGGTTACAATAATGGCTATTCTACTATGACAGCTCATATGCTAAAAGGCCCATTCCAGGCATTTTTTTTTTTCTTACTTACCTGTCCAGATCCATTTTTATGTCTGGGATGGCCTTTACCGAATGTGCAAATACAGCTTGCCTGGTTCTAAGAAAAATGCTACAACAATATTTGAAGGATGTCTATAGACTTGTCTCTGTCTTATCTGCTTTTATGCACAATTTTGGGTCAGTTTTAGTAAAAACAAAAGTCAGTGTGAGGTCTGCTAAAGGCTATTTTAAAATTGAATTTATCATAATCAAAGTATCAAGATGTTTAGAATGCTTTTAGATATGGGTAGTGATTTCTGTTTTTTAGGGACAGTAAAAGGAACAAAATGAGCTCTGTCTGTTCCCAAAAGTCTTGTGTGTCATTTAAAAAAAATATATATATTTGAGCTGTTTCATTTGGTGTTGTCTAGCAATGAATATAATGACAGATATTTGTTTGTAGTTGGCAGTTCGGAAGTATATGTTATTCAGTACTTTTCCGTTATTCTCTCTATTATGGGTAACTTAGATCCATTGTGGAATAAGCTCGAAGAGTCTAAGAGGTTCCTGAAGCACACTATATTTGGCTTGGCTTGCCTTGTGTATTTTCTTTCCTCCCTGAGAGGAACAGAACAAATTGAAACAGTAATTACTTGCCAATATAAGAGGACATAGGCTGCGAGTAAATCAGGGAATACATTGAGCAAAAAAAAAAATATTTTTTTTAATTCTCCTATTAAGGGAACTGTGGTAATTTATTATTTTTTTCCTATAAATTTTTATTAAGGATAATGAAAAATACAAGAAACATATCTCACATTATGACATTAATACAGCATGAATTAACAGGTAGTTTATTGAAACACGTGAACTTTGGGAGGTTTACAAATATCATGTAATAAAGAATATTACATTTTCAATATTCAATATTCAAAATTCAAATATTACATTTTCAATATTCAATTAAAAAAAAAAAAAAAAAAATTAGCACATTATTTTACGCAGCCAATATTGATTAGTAATTGACACAGACCTAGATTATGTACAGACGTTAACTAGCTGAATCTCTTCTATTTTTAATTTTGATCTGAAAACATTTCAGGTATCAGGTATGAAAATCGAATATTATTTATTACATGATATTTGTAATTTCTTAGTTATTTTTTTACTCCAGTCTAATTGTTTTTTCTTGTCCTATTTTAGACTTGCGTACCTCAGTATCAGTATGCTTCTCAGCATCCTTTGGTCACCGTAGCGTTTTGTGTTCCATTTTTATATACATAAATAAGAAATTTAAGGAAACTTAAAGCAGATATAATGTGTATGTACATCATTCTTGCACATTATGGTGGACTTAGGGGTGCAAGGGATCGTCATCGATCCGTGATCCGATCCGCGGAGGTTGATCCGATCCGCGGAGGTTGATCCGTACGAGACACCTCTGTGGCCTCGGCCATAGGAAAGGCCGCGGCTTTGGCCTAGCTCCGGAGCGGCGGCCATCTTGGTACACCCGGTAGCCGTTTAGCACGTTGAATGACGGAGCGATCACTTGTAACAAACCGGCGTCATGTCATGACGCCGGTTCCTCTCTCTCTCCCCTCTGTGTACTGATCTGTACAGTGGAGGGGAGAGATCGGATGGCAGCAGTGCCAATACTCTGCAATGCCCTGCCAATACCCTGCTGCAATGCCCTGCCAATGCCCTGCCAATAGGGAGATTGTGGATATTACTGTGGGGGAGATTTTTTTTTTTGTTGATCCGAAAATGATCCGAACCGTGACTCCTGATCCGAGGAACGATCCGAACCCTGAGTTTTTTGATCCGTTGCACCCCTACTTATAATTTAGTATACTCTCCTGATTAGTTGTCTGTGCTCCCTCTTATCACTCTGTCACCACCATCTTTTCTAAGGCCTGGAACATTCTTCCTTCTTCATTGGTTGGCCATAAATCATGATGCAACTTACACACATGGGGACAGGAATTGCTTCATTCCAGCAAACTTCTCCTCAAGATGTTAGGATTGTTCACCGATCTACACTTGCACAGCAGTCAGTTTACAGTTAGAAGAAACTTTATTAGGTAGGGAAAAAAGATTTTATGGCAGAAAAGACATGCAGAGTCCCTTCTGCCATACAAATCAACCAAACTTTTAGTTCCAGTTCTTAGTTGCATAACAATAGCCATAGCAGGCCAAGCAGGTGCTAGGGGCCTGGCAATGGTAAGGGCCCTATCTTGGGGCTGTTGAAACAATTTGAACACAGAAAATCTGTGTACTTGTGAAGATGACACATATCCATCACCGTATTATTAAGGATTGCAGAGGTTGCTGTTAACACTGACTGGAGATGTTAGAATCATTGTCACTAGTCACAGATGTCCTTTACAGGCTGTCCAGTAAGGAAAATGTATTTAGCTGTCCTAACAGTGTAGATTTATTGTCCTCAGACCTTCTGGTCATTCTGTCAAGCATTGAAATTTATCCTGTATTCTAGAGCTGCATGATTCTGGCCAAAATGAGAATCACAATTTTTTTGCCTAGAATAAAAAGATCATGATTCTCGCGACATAAAATCTTTCACATTATACAAAAAAAAATGGGCGAACTTTACTGATTATTTTTGTTTTTTTCAATTCATTAAAGTAATTTTTTTCCAAAAAAATTGCATTTGAAAGACCGCTGCGCAAATACAGTGTGACATAAAATATTGCAACAACCACCATTTTATTCTCTAGGGCAGGGGTCTCCAAACTTTTCAAACAAAGGACCAGTTTATTGTCCTTCAGACTTTAGGAGGACCGGATTGTAGCCAGTGGTGGTAGAAATGTCCTGGGCCTGGCATCGGTAAGGATAAATATGGCCTCAGGGTTGGTGGTCAATAGGAGGGGTAGTGCCCCTCTTAGTAGGAGGAATAGTATCCCATCATTGGTATCAGTGGAAGAAATAGTGCCCCATTGTTGGTGTCAGTGGGAGGAATAGTGCCCAACGGCCAGATTAAAGCTAGCAAAGGGCCACATTTGGCCCTCGGGCCACAGTTTGGAGACCCCTGCTCTAGGGTGTCTACTAAAAAAATATATATAATGTTTGAAGGTTCTAAGTAATTTTTTAGCAAAAAAAAAAAGATTTTAACTTGAAACCAACAAATGTCAGAAAAAGATTCTGTGTTTAAGGGCCTTTTCACACTGGGGCGGGGGCGGCATCGGCGGTAAAGCACCGCTATTGTTAGCGGCGCTTTACTGTCGGTATTCGGCCGCTAGTGGGGCGGTTTTAACCCCCGCTAGCGGCCGAGAAAGGGTTAAAAACCACCGCAAAGCACCTCTGTAGAATCGATTTGCCGGCAGTATAGCTGCGCTGTCCCATTGATTTCAATGGGCAGGAGCGGTGAAGGAGCGGTATACACACCGCTCCTTCACCGCTCCGAAGATGCTGCTAGCAGGACTTTTTTTCCCGTCCTGCTAGCGCACCGCTCCAGTGTGAAAGCCCTTGGGACTTTCACATTGAAGATACAGCTGCGGCTGTTTTGGGTCGTTTTGCAGGCGCTATTTTTAGCGCAATAGCGCCTGCAAACCGCCCCAGTGTGAAAGGGCCCTAAGTGGTTAAACTTTTTTCACTTACACACAAAGTCTATTCCATTGACAAATTGTTACAATGTTTATACTTAAGTTCAACTGCTAAAGAATGTTTTGATTCTTGGCAGAATGCCCAGTTTTTCTCTACCTTTCTTTTGAGGGCTGTGGCTTCAGAAGAGCAGAGAGAATTCTTTGCATAGAAAGAATTGTGAAACACTTTAGTCAAGATCGCGGTAACGATTGGGAGGGGGGTACAAACTTGTACTTTTATGTAAAAAGTTTAGCTTTACATATTAGTTAAATTAGTATTTAACCTAAAACCAAAAATTAAATACATTGCAGCTTACCAGTCATTAGCTGTAGTGGCTGAATTATCTTTTTTTTTTTTTGGCTTTTTTCCCCTTTGTTTTCACCGAAGATCTGGCCAGTAACACACCTCCTGTATTAGAGTTCCCCCACTCTGGAGGAATGCGCACAGGGGTCAGATTTGGACAGCAGCATTGTCAGTCTGGGTTGAAGGGAGTGTTAGAAGTACTAGCAAATTTAAATACACTAACAAACTGAAGCTGAACTCCAGCCCACATTTTATAATCAGTTACAGCAAACTGTTTTTTTTCTTTTTAAGGTAATGTTTTTACATAAATTAATAGTTTTGATATTTTTAAGCGCCCCTGCCAGTTTTAAATGGTCTCTCTTATCCCTGTAACTGCAAGGGAGCTTTTCTGTTGAAAACCATCCGACTGGCTGGACCACCAGATGAATATAGATGAAAGAAAGCCTAAAAATGAAAACTCATGCAGCCATCACATATAAGAATTGGTAAGCTGCAATAATAATAAATGTTTGTTTTTGGGTTTAATGTCACGTTAAAATTCAGCTTATGAATTAACATTTCCCTACATTTAGAGGTGGGCTTCAAGTTTCCAATGTCTTTGGATTTATGGTCTACAGTGCCTTGAAAAAGTATTCATACCCCTTGAAATTCATACCCCTTGAAACCAATTGCCTTCAGAAGTCACCCAATCAGTAAATAGAGTCCACCTGTGTGTAATTTAATCTGAGTATAAATACAGCTGTTCTGTAAAGCCCTCTGAGGTTTGTTGGAGAACCGTAGCAAAAAAACATCATCATGAAGGCTAAGGAACACACCAAACAGGTCAGGGATAAAGTTGTGGAGACGTTTAAAGCATGGTTAGGTTATAAGAAAATATCCCAAGCTTTGAACATCTCATGGAGGACTGTTCAATCCATCAACCAAAAATGGAAAGAGTATGGCACAACTGCAAACCTACCAAGACATATCCGTCCACCTAAACTAACAGGCCGGGCAAGCAGAGCATTAATCAGAGAAGTAGCCAAGAGTCCCATGGTAACTCTGGAGGAGCTGCAGAGATCCACAGCTCAGGTGGAAGAATCTGTCCACAGGACAACTATTAGTCGTGCACTCCACAAATCTGGCCTTTATGGAAGAGTGGCAAAAAGAAAGCCATTGTGGAAAGAAAGCCATAAAAGTCCCATTTTCAGTTTGCGAGAAGCCATGTGGGGGACACAGCAAACATGTGGAAGAAGGTGCTGTTGTCAGAGGAGACCAAAATTGAACTTTTGGGGCTAAAAGCAAAAAAAAGTTTGGCACATCACCCTGAACACACCATCTTCACCATGAAACATGGTGGTGGCAGCATAATGTTGTGGGGATGCTTTTCTTCAGCAGGGACAGGGAAGCTGGTCAGAGTTGATGGGAAGATGGATGGAGCCAAATACAGGACAATCTTTTTTTTTTTCTATCAAATATTTTTTATTATATTTTTCATTACACAACAATAACACATGAAACAATAAAGCATTTCCATCCCATAACCCCACCCAACATCAATACAAAAAACAAAACAAAAAAAAACACAAACCCCTTCCATATTTGCGCTCACCAAACTGGATTTCCATCATTACTCAAATGATTTTGATTTGATTATTTGATTATTTCCCCCCAAGATTCTATCTCATAATTAACTTTCCATATTATCATTAATATACTCATCTGTCTGCTTAGACAGGTTGGAAGCTAACCACCATTGCCAAATTGGGTGAAATGTGCAGCGCTTATGTGATCATATAAACCATAACAAATAATATGAGTCCAAAAAACATGAATAATAAATGATGTGCTCAAAAATACTCAAAGCAGTCCTTTATTATGACATGTGATGTCTATAAACAGTGGAACTTGGACGTGTGATGTCCAACCACCATTGCCAAATCTTTTCACATTTTTTTGGACACCTCCTATGTTTATATGTAAGTTCCTCTCATCTTAAATTAAAATTAATTGCTTTGATCCATTCAAATATCGTTGGCAAGTAGTTTGATATCCATTTTTGTAACATACGTTTGCGGGTCATTTACATAGTTCTCAGCCATATCACATGCATTTCAACTGGGAGTGTATCTTCCGGTATAATCCCTAACAATGCAATTTTTGGATCAAGCTGTACTTGTGTAGAACACAGGGAATTCAAAGTATCAAATACACACTCCCATTAGCGATGCAATTTGGGACTTGTCTTGCATACACAGGATCACACAAATGTTGGCCAAAAGTAGTAACATACTAGACCTACTACGTGTTTTTTCCGCTCTTTAGCACCACCCTTTGGGCTCCTTCTGTTATTTCGCGTTAGTAGAAGTTTGGTGAGTGTTGATTCGCGCTTTTCTTTTTGTGTTTTTCATTTAGCGCTTTTCTGTTCGTGCTTTTCAGTTCGTTTCGGAGGAGATAACGTGTTATATATTATTGGCCTTGGAGTTAGATAATGTGTTATTTATTGTTGGCCTTGGAGTTATTGCTTTGACATTATTTTTTTAGTTGAATAATGATTTGATTTGGTATATTTTCTATATTTTTGGATGCATAGAATGCACTTTTTGGTTAAGTTCTATTGGCAGATAGCATGTCTATTTTTTTTTTTTTGATGCACAATAAAAAAATTGTGGAGAATAATACTTGGCTATGTGTTTTACTTCAAATGACAGTTTGGGAGTAGGCAGTTACATTTTAAAGAATACAATGTAAAATTAACAAGGGACACCAACATAGTTGTATCTTTGTTCTTAAGAATGACGGGATAATGGTGTTGTGGTAAAAAAAAACAAAAAACATAATAATATTATTCTTGATATCACTAGAAAAAAAAAGCCTTTGAAAATTCGTTTGCAATAACTCCATCAGTATCACCAGCAAAGCAGCTTCATTATTATCCCATTAAAGAAGAAGAGAATTGTGCGCTGCATTTGGAGATTTCGTAATTTGCCGCGTCACGAATGTTAATTTTCCACTACAAACACTAGTTTACAAGACCGACCGCTTCTACTTCCGAGCATGCGTGTTTGTACTTTGGACTTTTGTCCGACGGACTTGTGTACGCACGATCGGAAAATCCGACAACACATATTTGTTGGCGGAAAATTTGCAGACATGCTAGCCAACATTTGTTGGCGTAAAGTCCGACAACAATTGTCCGATTGAGCATACACACGGTCGGATTTTCCGCCAACAGCCTGACATCCAACATTTCCTGTCGGAAAATCCGATTGTGTGTGCGGGGCTTAACAGTTACTGCCAAAGCTAGAATTGATGAAGGATTATATTTTAATAGAAAGGTCCTTGCTTGCCTCTGCAAAGCATGCCATAGCTGCAAATATTGGAAAAATTATTTATTGACAAATTATACTTCGACGCCAACTTATCAAATGATTGCAAAACATCATTATGATAAAGTTGCTTAAGAAGCAGAATGCCAGACTTTTTTCATAAATCTAAATTTTCAGGCTTTGCCACTTCAGGCAATTGTAAATTATTCCATATGCTTTTCTTCAGCATTGACAGGGAAAATGGTCAGAGTAAAAAGATCTTACAAATCTTAAAAGAGAACCTGTTAGAGTCTGCAAAAGACTTCAGACTGGGGTGAGCCAGCAGGACAAGGAACCCTAAACATACACCCAGAGCTACAATGGAATGGTTTCGATCAATGCATATTCATGTGTTAGAACAGTCCAGTCAAAGTCCAGACCTAAATCCAATTGAGAATCTGTGGCAGGACTTTGCTGTTCACAGACGCTCTCCATCCAATCCGATAGAGCTTGAGCTATTTTGCAAAGAAGAATGGGCAAAAAGTTCACTGTCTAGATGTACAAAGCTGGTAGAGACATACCCAAAAAGACTTGCAGCTGTAATTGCAGTGAAAGGTGGTTCTACAAAGTATTGACTAAGGGGGGCTGAATACAAATGCACGCCACACTTTTCACATATTTGTATGTAAAAAAAAATTTGAAAACCATTTATCATTTTCCTTCTACTTCACAATTATGTGCCACTTTGTGTTGGTCTATCACATAAAATCCCAAAAATACATTTACGTTTTTGGTCGTACCATGAGAAAATGTGGAAAATTTCAAGGGGTATGAATACTTTTTCAAGGCACTGTATATACATTTTCACAGTGTGCACACATGTTAAGGCACAATATATTAAGGAAGCCTATTCGTGTTGAGGTGCCATTTTTAGAATGAATGGCATCACAGTGCACCAATGCACACAATGCATGCTGCCACGCATTATGATAATACAACAATGCCATTGTTTGTGTACAATGCGCCAATGTGAATCCAGCCCTACTGATAGTTTTGGGTGTGGGTTTGTCTTTATTATTATTATATTATTACTATTATACAGTATTTATATAGCGCCAACAGTTTACACAGCGATTTACAACTTGAGGGTAGAGAGTACAAATACAATACACTTTGATACTGTAGGATTTAGATGGCCCTGCTCTTTAGAGCTTACAATCTAAGAGGGAAGGTCAAGAGATACAAGAAGTAATAACTGTTGGGGATGTGCTGATGAAGAAAGTAAATGTACAGTTGTTAGGTGGGGGTCAGATAGGCTTCTCTGAAGAGATGGGTTTTCAGGGATCGTCTGAAAGTGGACAAAGTAGGAGAAAGTCGGACAGATTGGGGTAGAGCATTCCAGAGGATGGGAGAGGCTCTGGAGAAGTCCTGAAGGCAAGCATGGGATGAGGTAACAAGGAAGTTAGAGCAGGAGATCTTGGGAGGAGCGAAGAGAACAATTAGGTTTGTATTTTGAGACTAGGTTAGTGATGTAGCTGGGGGCCAGGTTGATTATGCCTTTGTAAGTTATTGTTAGTATCTTGAATTTAATTCGTTGGTTGAGTGGCAGCCAATGGAGAGATTGGCAGAGGGGTATAGTAGACACTGAGTGTTTTGTCAGGTGCATGAACCTGGCAGCAGCATTCATGATGGACTCAAGTGGGGATAGCCTATTTAGAGGTAAGCCAATGAGGAGGGAGTTGCAGTAGTCAAGGCGAGAGATGACCAGGGAGTGGATTAGATGCTTTGTGGTGACATTGGTTGGGAAGGGGTGTATCTTGGAGATGTTGCGAAGGTTGAGGCGACAAATTTTGGATAGCGATAGGATGTGGGGCCGAAAGGTTGATAGTTGAGCCGTTGATATTGACAGAGAAATCAGGGGAAGTGGCACCCTGGGGGAGGAAATATCATGAGCTCGGTCTTTATGCATATCTGTGGGCCATATCCTGTGTGTACTGAATAAAAAATGATTGCACAGAACTGGTACTTACTATCTTACCCTTACCCATACTTACTTACTTACCCTTACTATCACTTTAAAGCCTCGTACACATGATCGGATTTTCTGACGGGAAATGTGTGATGGCAGGCTGTTGGCCGAAAATCCGACCGTGTGTATGCTCCGTCGGACAATTGTTGGATTTTCCGCGGACAAATGTTGGATAGCAGGTTTTAGAATTTTCCTCGGACAAATGTTTGTTGTCGGATTTTCCGAGTGTGTGTACACAAGTCTGGACAAAAGTCCAAAGTACAAACACGCATGCTCAGAGGCAAGGACGAGCCAGAAGCGGTTGGTCTTGTAAACTAGCGTTCGTAATGGAGAATTAACATTTGTAATGTGGCAAATTATGAAATCTCGAAATGCAGCGCACATTCTCTTCTTCTTTAATGGGATAATAATGAAGCTGCTTTGCTGGTGATACTGATGGAGTTATTGCAAACAAATTTTCAAAGGCTTTTTTTTTTCTAGTGATATCAAGCATAATATTATTATCCTTTTTTTTTTTTTAATTATTTGGGCAAGTTACCACAACACCATTATCCAGTAGTCTTTAAGATCAAAGATACAGCTATGTTGGTGTCCCTTGTTAATTTTACATAGTGATTTTTTAAAATGTAACTGCCTACTCCCAAACTGTCATTTGAAGTAAAACACATAGCCAAGTATTATTCTCCACTATTTTTTTTATTGTGCATTAAAAAAATAATACAAATAAAATTAGACATGCTTTCTGCCAATAGAACTTAACCAAAAAGTGCATTGTATGCATCCAAAAATATAGAAAATATACCAAATCAAATCATTATTTAACAAAAAAAATAATGTCAAAGCAACAACTCCAAGGCCAATAATAAATAACACGTTATCTCCTCCGATTCTGCAACATGTCTGGTTGACAAACGGCAGTGAAACGAACTGAAAAGCATGAAATGAAAAGCGTGAACTGAAAAGCGCTAAATGAAAAGTGCGAAAAGAAAAGCTTGAATCAACACTCACCAAACTTCTACTAACACGATATTAGCAGAAGGAGCCCAAAGGGTGGTGCTAAAGAGCTGAAAAACCAGGTAGTACGTCACTACGTTCGTGATTGTTAACCAACAATTGTGTGCCGTGTGTATGCAAGACAAGTTTGGGCCAACGTCCTTCGGACAAATGTCCACGGTTTTGTTGGCGGAAAATCTGATCGTGTGTACGAGGCTTAACTCTCTGGATCAGCAAGTAATAAAGTTTCTGACACACTGACATCAACATGCTGATAATACTAAGGTGTGCTTTAACGCAGTTGAAGTTTTAGTTTTAGCTAACACAAATTTGTCAGTAAAAGTAAATTTTGAGTGAGATCTAAATGTGATGAAAATCCATTGATCCTGTAATCTTATTTATAGCTTTAATCTACTTCTGTTAAGAAAAAAAAACATTCCCGCTGGGTAAGCTATGTAGATTGCTAGGATTTTAGTTTCAATATTTTTATTAACTTTTATCGCAATGAACAAACAAATGATAAACAGCATCTGTCATACATTCGGACATAGATTTGCTAGGATTTTAACAAACATTGCAGCAGAGTCCTGCCTTTGTTCCTTTTTGTCCTTTCAAGACTGATTTCTGAATGTGAGGGTCTGCACTCATAACCATTGGGTGCACTTTTAGCGTTCTAATAAGTTAAGAAAAATATTATGACATTCCTTTTGTTGAGGATATCTAAAATGTTATCTGTATCTTAGTACAAATGTATGAGAAAATCAGAGTCAATCAGGCAAGCAGGAGATAACATTTTTGGTGTACCGTGTACACTGCGTAGAGAATACCTCCATTTGCCATATTGCATTGAATTTTTTGACAGTTTTAGAAAATTCGACTATTTCAGATTTTAATGGGAAAGTAATTTTGAATAACATTAATTCATTAATTTACAAAATGGTTTGTATGGCATTTTTTATATGCTCAAATTCCTCTTTAAATTTTGTGCTGTCTTGTCACAGAGGCATAAAGGAGAGAAATTGAAGAAAAATATGCTTGTGTGTATGTAAAAAAAAAAAGAAAAAGAAAAAAGAAATCTGAAATTCTTAATTAAAAAGTGACATATGAAATCTTCTGATAAAGATCTTTGATCCAAAGTGGGGGCACTCAATACAGGAGGTGTGGTACTGGCCAGATCAGTAGGTGAAAATATGAGAAACAAAGCATAAAAATGAAAGACTAATGCAGCTACCACATCTAATAAATGGTAAGCTGCAATATATTACATTTTTGGTTTTGCATGTCATACCCCTTTAAGTGGGCTATAAAAAAAGAATATTTGACTCCTTATTGCAGTCTTTTAGCCTTGCATTGCATTAATAATTGGCATAATGTACTGAATGGGGATGGTACAGAAGGTAGGCCTTGGATTTTTGTCACTTTATCCTGTTTGTATGTTGCTAGGGTGATATGTAGAGGTTAGATTGAGAGAGAGTCAGGTGTAAAAGACAGATTTTTGTTTTAGTAAGGTGGACAATACTACAAAGAGGAAATGATACAAGACTCATTGTTGGCACAGCTGTTCTGTCAATCTAATCTACCATGTCTCCTATTAGTTTTCACAATATGCTACTAACCACATGCCAAGACCACATATCCTTCTCTAGATAGGTGCTTTCTTTTTGGAGTTCTATTTTCCACTTAAAGGATAAATTTACCTTTTGGAGCATGTTACAGGTTACACACATATTTAGTGTGTAACATGTTCCATGCTTCGGCATATGTCCTTCTCACATCGCTGATCCTGCCCTCTTCTGAAAACTGGTGGGGGATCCTCTCTCTGCACCTGATGTCCCATTTTAAGAACAGCCCAGCCGTGTGGGGCTACTCTCGCACAGCCGTGTCATTCATTCACAGGTATCTGTGAATGAGAGAACAACATGACTTGTCTGCCACCGCTGCAGATGGCTTGTAGTTCTCACTGAACTGCCCTCACTTGTATTGCATTCACAAGCCCTGCAGCTTTTAAACTTAAAACCAGTACAGAGCATTGTAGGTCTTCTCTGCAAGAGCCTGACATTGCATTACTTGTGGGCAGGTGCAGCATGGTGCAGTGGGAAAAAACACTTCAGTCCAGTTGCAGTAGCAGAACTGTATTAAAATTAGAGTTTAGTAAAGGACAACCTGGCAGGAAAACAACCTGACCGGACGGACTCACAGAATGATGCATCAAAGAGTATAACAGTAGGCCTCGGGTGCACCCACAGCTTCTGTCTTGAGGGGCAGAATGTGGTCTGGCTGATCTGTACCCAAATGGGGAGGCTTCCAGGAAGGATGGTGTGTATCTGCTCTTTTCCTACTCGCCTGGAACCTCTCCCTGCCACTAATTACTGTCCCTGACAGTTGGGTGACTTGTCCCTACACTACCCACATGCAAAATGTGCGCCAAGCCTGGGAGCCATGGTCTTAAATAGACTCCGCCTTACCCAAGATGGAGGACAAAGTCACATGGAGTGCCAGCATTAGATCGGATAGCTTTCCCAGTGACTCAGGAAACCATAAAGGAACAATGTTGCTCTTGATTTCCTCTCCCTCTGCAATGCTGATGCAGTTGAGCTCCATCTGCAGTACAGAAAGTACACACTGATGATCGATGCAATTTTTTGCAGGCTCCTGCCAGAAAGGTAAATAAATGCACCGAGCCTTTAAATTACCCAAATACAAACAATATGCTACATGGGAAGAACTTGGAAAGGTTTTAGTGTATTTAGGAAAGGTGTTGTTAAGTCCCACAATAAATGCCATTGGGATAATCTCTCCTATGAATATAAAAGCTATCTTTGCAGTTCTAGAAGGTTAGCTTGTGGGGATGGGCCATATATAAGGATGTTTTTAGGGCCTGAAGTCTTGCTTTTGGTAGTGATGTGTAGCCTCCTGGTCCTAAACTGGGGCTGCTATGTAAATTTAGTTTTTGTCGGCTGTAGGCAGCTCAGACTGATTGCATAGTTTGTATTTGGCCTTTCCCTAAGCTCAGTTGGGTTGTACATTTCTTACTGTCATCAGTAGGTATCATTGATACCACAGGTCATAGTATGACATTGTATAACCAGTTTGAGTTATGAATACTTATATTTCTCCCGGCCAGCCCACTAGGAGGTTATTGGCCACTGTTGCATGCTGGAAGAGGATATAAATATTTGGGGTGGGCCATGTGCTTGTTCTCTTGCCTTAAACTTCGGCCTGAGGAGGTGCTGCTGGAGTGAGCTCTGTGCTTAGGCCCAGAAGCCTATCTGGGGCCTATGTATACTGAGGTGGTTCTAAGGCTGTTCTTCCCGGTGTGGAGGAGGCAGAGCCAAGGTGAGAAGATCCAGGGGAGGCCCCTTGCTGGTGAGAGCCAGGAGGAAGGCTGGTCTTTTAGAAGGGCCTGATGACTCGCTTGGAGGATACTCTAGAATTTGAAAACGATTCGCAGTGTTGCCGGTTCAGCTTAAAGGTTCTAACACTGTGAACCTGTACTTTGTTCTGGATTCGAGGAGTCTGTAAATGATCTGCTGGGGTTTCTGAGACCCCTAACCTTCTCTCCTTTTACCTCCTTTTAAAGTGGTTGTAAAGGTAAAGAACAAGTTATAGCCAGCTCCTCTTTTCTTTTAATCTCTCCTACACTATGTAATTGTTTTTTTTAAAACTATGCCTGTAAATACCTTATCTTTGCTCGTTTATGGGTGGTCACATGACCCTAGGCTCCTCTATTCCTCTACGGGCTACAGAGGGAGGGGCTAAATTCCCCCTCCAACATCAGCTGGGGAGGTCACGTGACTGCTGTGACCTGCCAGAAGAGATCAAAGATAAGGTATTTGCAGGCTTCATTTCACAAAAACATTTATACAGTGTAGGAGAGATTACTATAACAGAGGAGCTGGCTGTAATTGTTCTTCACTTTTACTGCCAGCTTCTAATAGCATCAGGAGGGGGGCTGAGAGGGGGAGAGACGCACACAGGAGCTGACAGGCAGGGAGGGAGGTAGAGAGGAAAACAGCGGGATGACGGAGGCACGTAAACTGACCGCAGCAATCAGGGATCAGCAGCCATGGTTACTGTGGTCAGCACACAGAGGGGGGGGGGGGGGGGTACAAGAACAGACAGGATCAGCCTGTTTTTTTACAGCTCAGTGAGGGGCAGATTAGATAGCACAAGCACTGTGCTGTTTAATCTGCTATAAGGGAACAGGAGCGCTCTCTTTTTTGGGTTACACCACTTTGATCCACTAGCCGACCAGCTCAGACAGATATACTGTGGAAGGTCGGCTCTCCTGCGCAAAATGTCATGTCAAAGTTCTACAGTTCCCAGTGATCAGGAACAGTGATCTCTGTTATGTCCCAGTGAGCCCATCCTCCCTACAGTTAGAACACACCTAGGGAACACACTTACCCCAATGATCGACCCCTAGTGTTAACCCCTTCGCTGCCAGTGTCATTTTTGCATTGATCAGTGCATTTTTATAGCACTAATCAATGTAATAATGTCACTGGTCCCCAAAAAGTGTCATTTTGGGTCAAATTTGTCCGCCGCAATGTCGTAGTCCCGCTAAAAATCGCTGATCGCCACCGTTACTAGTAAAAACAATAAAAAATAAAAGTCCCTAAATTTATCCCATAGTTTGTAGAGACAATAACGTTTGAGCAAACGAAATCGAATCAATATTCGCCTATTGCAATTTTTTTTTACCAAAAATATGTAGAAGAATATATATCGGCCTAAACTGATGAATAAATTTGTTTATATATATATATATATATATATTTTTTTTTTGGATATGTATTATAGCAAAAAGTAAAAAAATATATATTTTTTCAAAATTGTCGCTCTTTGTTTATAGCGCAAAAAATAAAAACCGCAGAGGTGGTCAAATACCACCAAAGAAAAGCTTTATTTGTGGGAAAAAAAAAGGACATGAATTTTGTTTGGGTACAGCGTCGCAATTGTCAGTGCCGTATCGCAAAAATGGCCTGGTCATAAAGGGGCAAATCCTTCCGGGGCTGTAGTGGTTCAACATTAAAATTTTGAAAAGACCAAAAGTGACTGGCACCCAATTTCTGTTCAGAACTTCCCATTATAGCCATGGACTCAATGCTAGCTCGCTCCCTGCCTCTGGAGGTATTATCCTGCCTTTAGGGTACAAGGGGAGTGCTACAAGTGTGTTCCTACAATTTTCTCTCTGAGAAAATAGCCTTGGTAAATATTAATTCCTAAAGGCTACTTTCACACTGGGGTGGGCATCAGCGTTGGCTTTACCGACATTTTAGCGGCGCTATTCGGCCGCTATTGGGGAGGTTTTAACCCCCGCTAGCTGCCAAAAAAGGGTTAAAACCGCCTGCAAAGTGCCGCTGCACTTGGACAGGGGCGCTTTAGAGCTCTGCAAAGATGCGGCTTGCAGAACTTTTTTTTACCGTCCTGCAAGTGCACCGCTCCAGTGTGAAAGCCCTCAGGCTTTCACATTGGGGACACAGGAGAGGCTCTTTGTAGGCGCTATGCAGGCGCTATTTTTAGTGCTGTAGCGCCTGTAAAGCGCCTCAGTATGAAAGTAGCCTTACTATTTATACCAACCATATACACAGGGGGTTGCACTTTTTTTTTTTTTATGGGAATTAATACCTTTCAAAAATACACCAGTGCATTCATATTTAAAAACGAATGTGTTGCATATTTTCCCCACACTTTTCCTTTTTAGCATGTTGTTTGCTATTGTTCCATTTTAACAGGAAACCTCCAAAAAGAAAACACCTATCCAGGTTGCTAGCCTGTGAGGGTTTGCAGATTTTGATAATGATAAATACATATCCATGAAGAAGGCAAATGCTGTGGATAAAACAACAAGCTCTTATCATAAAGAGCAGTACAGTATGACATGTCTTAGTATGGAATGTGATCTGTAGCATATTTGAAATCTAATTGGAGACATGGTAGGTAGGCTGACGGAACAAAACTGCAGTGCCAGTGGTGTGTAAGGACATGTCTTGCCTGCAGACATACCTAACATGACAGAAGCTGGATGTTATACTGCACTATTGTTTATTACAATAGCGGTTCTGTTTTGCAGTGAAAATATATTGTGTGTGGCAAGTAAGCCCCATTCTTTTAAGATATTTATTTATGTTTTTAGGCAAGAGGAGAGTTAAACTACCAAGATTATCAAGCTACCTAGCTGGAACAATATGGCATAGTCATCTGTCTTGATATGGAGTCAGAATTAACAATCAGTGTAACTACCTACTTGAAATATGGTTTCTTGGAGTTTTCCCTCCCTGCAACTCATGTATTATTCAAGGCACATTCACCACTGAAAGATGCGGTAGAAACTGCATGATCATTTCATGTGACAGAGACATTGCAAATTGTTCTCTAATCTCAGCAACATATTTCCTTCTTGAGCTTTAAAACTGAAAGCTTTTGATTTTTTAACATTTTGTTTGGGTTATAAATGCATGAAAATACATATCAAAAACATAATACATTATGAATATAATGTTTACTGAATATGGTATCTCCTTTTGTTCTAGTTTAGACCTGTGTCATTCCTCATAGTAGCCTTTATTTTACCGTACCATATTTGATTCCTTATTAAGCCTTCTCCATGTAGCAGTCATTCTGCTATCTTAGATTCTATAGTGACACGCAGTACAATGCAGTTCTTGCAGAACAGAATGAAGTTTATTTAAAACGTTTGGATTGTCATTTTGCCCAAAATAAACCGTCCACAAGTTAGACTGATTATGAAGAGCTTATTGTTTGATTTAAGTAGTAATAAAAATAATTGCTAATTATATTGCTATGTTACCCCAGGTAATTCCGTACTCTCACTGTGATGACGCAGTATTATTTTGTGAGCTCAGGAAGAGCTGGTTCTCCCAATGTTAATCATTTGCAGTGACATATGTTATCTTTGCCCTTGTGCACTGTGGCATTACTCTTATTATTGAGAGGATTTTGAATCTGAGGTTGATCTTTTGACACCAGTGTACTGATACGTTCCCATAACAGAGCCTAAGGACTCTGTTATGCTGTCATTACATCCAATGGGTTGTTGTGTGTACTTTTTGTTTTTGATATTGAATGTATCTTTTTGACAAAAAATAAATAATTTCTAAATAAAGAATACATTAAAAAAGAATAATTGTTACGGAAATCACTTCACTTCAAAAATTGTTACAGAAATCATTGTCTGAAAAGAGAGAAAAAAAGCCAAGGTTAGGTTAGTAATAAATTACATAATATGAAAGCATATCAAATAAAAAGGTTGGTGGTACAGCCAGGCTTATGCAAGTAACGTTTAAACTGCTTATGTTTGCCTCCCCTTCTTCCTCCCTTACCTCCTTAACATACTAATGAAATCAATTAAGTAAACCCTTTCCTTTTTCATTGCATACCTTATTTAAGACCCAGTGGCATCGTGGCTGGTTGCAGGTGGCTGTATATGGCTGTATAAGCCTAAAGCTGTAGTAAGTTGCACATATGATCCTGAGCCTTTTTGATTTAAAGGACTGAAATCAAATGAATAAATGGGGTGGGGTGTTAGATGATGTTGTATGTCCTCCAGCCACGAAATGGTCTGAGCTCTATCTGACTTGCTGCAGCTTCTAGTGGGCACAGTGAGAGTCTCAGAGTGCGCAGTGAAATCAGAGTAAAGGAGAATAGCCTTTTTACAGTGCAAGTTGGAAGGTAAGGCTGGAGTTAAGCTTTAATATATTTTTAAAGCTGGATCTTCTGTTTGTAATTTAGAATCCAGTCCATGAACATTTACTTCTTTACTTATACCCATTAATGTAAATGGGTCAAGGATATGTAAACTACAGAAACTTGCCTCAGCTCCCAAGAATACAAATTGAATAGATGTATGTCAGACATCAGTTCAGTCAGACTGACTGGTTTACTATTAATACTTGTGAGTTTCAGTTTCACGCTACTCTAGATCTAGCTTAAAAAGTCTGAAATCCTAATCAATCTGACTCACATAGGTTTTTGGGAAACCAAACCTCCATTCAATTTATTTTGTCTTTTGGATAGGTTTTCCAATATGGATCTGTGAAGTCTGACTAGACTGGAATATTTGGACTGCTGTCTGTCTTGGACATACAGTATACATTAACAGTCCAATTTGAAATTTAACCCAAAAAAAAAAAAAATCTCTGAATGAAAAGAACATTCTATTTATTGGGAATATCATTTGTAGCTTCTCTTAAGCTTTCCACACCAATGAAAATTCAACTGGTCACCCTAAGCTGGCTGAAATTTGATCAGTGTGTGCCCATCCCTGTTTAACAGAAGTTAATTGATTGGTTAACTGCTATCAAAGGAACATGTTAGAAAAATTTCCTCGATCAGCTTCTGCAGACAATGAGCTGCATCTGCTCATTTTTTAATTCTGACAGCAGCAGGAGCTACTTTTAGAATACAGTATACCTGCAGGAGGGATTCCTCCATCCATTTTGTTTAAATGGATGGAGGAATCTGTGTTTTCTTTTTTATGGCCAGCTTTACTTTTGTCATTGAATACTCATATACACCGATAACAAATACTTCTAGATCAGTTTTTGTTACTTATAAAGTAGATTTAAACCCTAACTAATTGGCATTTAGTTTGCTAAAGTACCATGCATCATAAGCAGTTGCCAAAAAACACTGTTTAAAGTGGAAGTTCAGTCAAAATCTAATAAAGGCTAAATCTACTCCCACCCCCATTCCAAGACTATTCTGTCCACCCTGTGAAAGAAAAGACCCTTATACTTACTGTGAAGGAACCGTCCAGCACCCAGCTTATGTGCCTGCATCAAGCTAGAGCTTCCTCCAGTCTGGACCCCGGAACCAGATATTAAAGCTGAATATTGCACCCAAGAATCTAGACAACTAGCTTAGGTGCAATAGAACTGGAACCCACTTTATTGAAAACTCACACAGAACTTATATAGCACACAGGACCAGGTAGGGCATGATCACATTAACCTAACAATACAAACTGTAAACAGGAATATAATTAACAAAGCTAAGGAACAACCGACATAAACATAATCTAAGTAAGCTAATTAACATAAACATATAACATTCCACAATGGTTCAATAACAAGGTACAACGGTCACAATTTGAATCTCACCTCCAAAAGATGATCAGACAGACACAGTAGGTGACTCATTTAACAATGGGAGGCATACAATGGGACAAAGACACTTAACACATAACACCTTAAACAGATTATACTGTATCAAGAGACCCCAGAATCAGGTTGCTTTGAGCTGATAATATTAACAATCTAAAGCAGTAATTTCTGGTTTGGGCATAGAGACCTCAAACATATATATGGGGCATCCAGTTCCCAGAGTCTGTGTGTTTTGGGGAAACATGAACTTGAATCCAAAGCAAGGGTCCCCCAGGAACACACCTCCCAAAGAGAAGTGTTCCCTTTAAAAGCCATGGCCTATAGCCAGTAGGCAAGAGTGAAGGAGGGGTAGCCAACAATGGATGCCCCATAGTAAGCCTATGGGTGATGTCACTGCATAGGCGTTTGCAACCCTTGTTAGCGATCACGCCTCTTCATTGAAGCTGTTTCTGAAGAGATCATATGACCGGACCGGAGCAGCTTCAGAATAGGTAAGTATAAGCATATTTTCTTTCACAGGGTAGATATTAGAATGGGGGTGGAAGTAAGTTTAGACTTAGTTTTTGACTTAACTTTTTTCATCCTTAGTTGCATATCAGCGCTGCTACTCTGCACATCATTTCATTTCTCAGGGTGGGTTTCCTGATGCTGACAACAATGTACCATACCTGCGCACCACCATAACTACTTGTTGTCTTTAATAGGGATGGCCGAACGGTTCGGCCTGAGCATAAGTTCGACGAACAGCCGAATAAACGGGTAGTTTGACCGTTTGTTCGCCCCCCCCCAAACTGACCACAATGCATTGCGGTGCTGAACAGTGCATTGCAAGCCCTGATTGGCTGAAGCAGTGAAATCTTCAGCCAATCAGGGCACAGAGCACTGTCAGAGTCATGATTGGACACTGCCATCATGACTTTATGCAATCATGGCTCATTCCTGCCCAACAGTATAAAAGTATTCTTTCAATTGCAACCATTTTCAGTGTGATTTCAGCGTGGAGAGAGATAGAACAGGGCTCTGTTCAGTGCTATCAGTTAGTTAGTGTGCTATACTGTGCTATTTTGCTTCAATTGTCAGTATAGAATATTAGTTTAGTGTCAGTCTAGGGATAGTGTGAATGTAGTGAGGAGGACTATCATTCAGATTTGCATAGTGTACAGTTAGAGTAGGGACAGCTCAGATAGTTTCACTGTAGTGTAGTGAGACCGTGTCATTCATACATACATTAGTGTGGAGTAGGGATAGCTCATATAGTTTCAGTGTAGTGTAGTGAGACCGTGTCAGCAATCTTGACATTAGTGTATAGCTAGAGTAGGGACAGTTCAGATAGCGTCAGTGTAGTTTAACGCCATTTACTTCTGTGTGTGTTAATGCCAGTTTAACGCCATTTACTTCTGTGTGTGTTACCGCCAGTTTAACGCCATATCGTTTTGCGTGCGTTACTGCCAGTTTAACAATGTATAGTTCTATGTGCGTTACTGGCAGTTTAACGCCATATAGTTTTACGTGCATTACTGCCAGTTTAACGCCATATCCTTCTGTGTGCGTTACTACCAGTTTAACGCCATATAGTTTTGTGCGTTACTGCCAGTTTAACGCCATTTAACTTTGTGTGCCTTACTGCCAGTTTTACGCCATATAGTTTTGCGTGCGTTACTGCCAGTTTAACGCCATATCGTTTTGCGTGCGTTACTGCCAGTTTAATGCCATATAGTTCTGTGCGTCACTGTATGTTTGGCGTATTATATTGCAGTATATTATAGTATATCCGTGGAGTGTGTCTGTGTAGCTTGAGTACTCAAATTAAAGTGCATCAAACACCTCTTTACATTGATTAAAGTGCATCTATGTACAGATTTCAGCTTCTTCTTTACATTTGCTTATAAGCACCACCCCCTCCATCCCAATAATGTCTGGGAGGACAACAAGGAGAGGCAGACATTCCCTTGGTACTGTAAGGGGGCCAGCAACAAATGTGTCCACAGACAAAGGTGGACGTGGTGGTCACTCCTCAGGCAGCGCATCATTTCCTCTGTTTAGTGAGTTTGCCTGTGCTATCCAGCCAGAGCATGCAGAGGAGGTGGTGGACTGGCTTACTAAACCTTCCTCATCCTCCTCATTCTCTGTCACGCAAGCAGAGACAAGTGTGCAGTGCCCTGCAGTTGCCAGAGTGGATAAACATGCCTCCTTGTCCACATCTATTTCTGCTATAGCCCCAACATCAGACATTGAGGACTCAGCTGAGTTATTTGACCACAGTGTCAGTCACTTGCTCCTTGATGATGCCCAGCCATTACTGGATTCAGATGTTGGTTCTGAGATTGAGGATGACAGGAACATGAGCCTAGAGAGAGGGAGGAACACTGGTAGACAAATTGGCATTCATGTTTCCCAAGCCGCAGCATATTGCCAAGTTATCTCCAGTGGTAATGATGAAGATGGAGATGATGATGATGAGGTCACTGATGCGACTTGGGTGCCAGAGCAGAGGAGGAAACTGAAGGTGAGGTGGCACAACCCCAAGGAGGCCGACATCAAGAAATAGTAGAGAGCAGCTACCCTATTCCATCACATTCTGCAGCTGTTATCTCCCGGCCCACTCCCCAAAGCTCAGCTGTCTGGGTCTTTTTCAGCACATCTGCAGCAGATCGCACTGTTGCTATCTGCAAACTGTGTCTCGGGCACATCAAATGTGGCAAAAACACCAACTATTTGGGTACCACATGCCTAACAAGGCATTTAACATCCAACCACTCAGCCCGTTGGCAAGAGCACCTAAAAGCTGCACAAAGTGGGGCACAAATCTGTCCCTCCTCCTCCTCCTTACCCACTTCAGTCTGCTCCTGCTATACTGGGTCATTACCTCACAGCAGCATCCACTGACAGGGATGATGATATAGCACAGGGTGTCCCAGGTCCTAGCAGCACATCTGTCAGCAGAACACCACCAGCTGTAGACTGTAGCCGGCAAATTTCTCTGCCCCGTTTGCTGCAGCGGAAAAAAAATACATTCCTTGCCACCCACATGCCCAGCGTCTAAATGCAAGCTTGTCAAAGCTGTTGGCTCTCCAACTTCTGCCTTTCAGCCTGGTGGATTCTGCCCCCTTCCTTGAATTGTGCTGTACCACAATGGCAGGTTCCTAGTCGCTACTACTTTTCACGTAAGGCCATTCCATCTCTCTAACATCATGTGGAAGGTAATGTTGGGCAAGGCAGTCAGTCATAAAATCCACCTTACTGCTGACACATGGTCCAGCAAGCATGGGTAGGGACAATACATTTCATTCACAGCACACTGGGTAATGCTGCTTGCAACTCAAAAGGATGCAGGACAGGGCTCGGTTGTGTGCAATTGGAAAAATCTGGACAGCCGCACAGGACAGGGCTCGGTGCTGCAGCTTATTGTGCCCCCAAGTCTCCATACAGCTGGGGGTGATGATGCCAGACCTGTAAGCTCTACCCTCTCCTCCTCCTCCTCCGCCACCTCCATGCCCTCCTCTGCAGAATTGTCCTATGAACATCAGTTACCCCCTAAGCATTCAAAGGGCTATTCCATGAGTCAGGCTAAAAGGTGCCATGCAGTGCTTCAGCTGGTGTGTTTAGGGGACAGGAACCACACCGGAGCAGAGATTCTTGCAACTCTGCAGGGACAGCCCCAGAGGTGGTTGACACCATGCCAGCTGGAGCCAGCAATGGTGGTGTCCGATAATGGCTCAAACCTCCTGTCAGCCCTTAGACAGGGAAAGTTGAAAGTTGTCCTCAATTTGGTGGTGCAGCGTTTCCTAAGTACGTACCCAGGGTTGCGAGATGTACTAAAACAGAAGAGTCTGTAGCCATTTCAGGTGGTCATACACAGCAAGGGCTCGGTTGGCTGAAATTCAGTGGGAATTCCACCTGCCCATAAACCGCTTGATTTGTGACATGCCCACCAGGTGGAACTTGACATTGGCAATGCTGCAGTGGCTATACATGCAGCAGAGGGCCGTCAATGAGTACCTGTGCCAGTATGGCACAACGACGTGCTCAGGCCGCCTCTGCTTTTTTTCCCTACGCCAATGGCTGATCATTAAGGATGCATGCACTGTATTGTCACCATTTGAAAAGGCCACAAGGATGGCGAGCAATGACAGTGCATGCATCAGTGACACAATCCCTGTTGTGTTCCTGCTGGAGCAGACTCTGCATGGCATTATGGACAGGGCTCTGGAAGCAGAGCAGCAGGAGGAAGAGGAGGACTTCCTTTTCTCTTAAGGCCCACTTTATCCAGGCACCATCATTCCTATGTCACAGAACACACAGGAGGAGAGGGGGAGGAGGATGAGGAGGAGGATTATGGCACTTATATAGGCTTTGAAGAAGAGGAAGACATGCCTCAATCTATAAGGGATGGTTTTCCAACCCCAGGACCCTTGGGAGTAGTATGTGGCTGGGAGGAGGAAGTTCCAGATGCTGTCATCCTGAGTGACCCCAAGGAGTCTGCTTCTCAAGCCTCGGCAAATTTGAGGCACATGGGCAACTTCATGATTCAAAGCCTGTGAACAGACCCAAGAATACGTGGCATAAAGGAGAAGGATGATTACTGGTTGGCAACCCTCCTTGACCACCGTTATAAGGGGAAGGTCTCAGAACTCATCCTGTCCCCACAGAGAACGCAGAAGATAAAATCTCTTGAGAGCATGTTGAAGAGGATTTTATTGAACGTTTTGCCTGACTCAAGTAGGTTACAGTGTGGTGGAAAATGATGTTCTGAGTCTTCTGTTGGTCAAAGGAGGAGCGTTGGAGAAGACGTCCACCCTAGTGAGGCATTTCGGAATTTTGCGTCTGCATCAAATGGTGGATGAGATTACCAAAACAGACATGGAGAGCTTTCCAGCTGACGATCCACTGACTTACTGGGTCATGAGAATAGACCACTGGCCAGAACTTGCCCAGTATGCTATTGAGTTGTTGGGATGCCCTGCATCCAGTGTGCTTTCAGAACGGGCATTCAGTGCTGCAGGAGATTTTGTTACTGATCATAGAACGCATCTGTCCACAGACTCCGTCGACCGTTTGACTTTTATAAAAATGAATCAGTCCTGGATTACCAGCTATGAAGCCCCTGATGCCGCTGTCACTGATTAAGTCTTTTTGGAATGTGGAATCTCTGCAGGACTTCGAGGCTGCCTAGCTTTGAGGGTGTTCAATCATTTCATCTGGAAGAATGTTTTTGGTATAGGTTTCATGGACACAATTAACACCCAAAGACCAATTTTTCTGCACCTGTTTGACAGGTGTATATCATTGCAATTTTTTACAGCAAGGCCAATTCTTGCTTTCATCAAGAGTACCGCTATAGGATTACGGTGGGAAGGCATCACCAACACCCAAAGACCAACTTTTCTGCACCTGTTTGACAGGCGCATATCATTGCATTTTTTTACAGCAAGGCCAATTCTTGCTTTCATCAAGATTACCTCTATAGGGTTACGGTGGGAAGGCGCCACAACAGCCAAAGACCAATTTTTACGCACCCGTTACTTCTATCCAAAGTCAAAATGACACCAGAATGTATCCAAAAAAATCTCTAATCTTGTTCCCAGTGCACTACATTGTGGTCTCATCATTCACACTCTCTTCCCAGCTGTTGCTGAGCAAAATAAAGGCAGCTTGCAGGGAAAATGGCATTTTTTTTGGCTTTATAAATGCAATTATTTCTGCAGCAGATTCTAGACATGGTACAGATCTGCCACTTTACAGGTAGACTAAGGGATCCCCCCAGGCACTATATTGGAAGGATTTTTTTATTTTTATGCTTTCACTTTAAAAATCAAAAATTTACCGCTCATTTAAAAATGATGTTTTTTTTACAAACTTTTTTGTTATTGATACATGTTCCCCAGGGCAGGACCCGGTCCCCTATAACCATTGTATGCCCAATTACTTGCATATAAGCCTTCAAAATGGGCACTTTTGATTTTTGACGTTCGGGTCCCATTGACTTTAATGAAGTTCATTATTCGGGTCGGAACTTTCGCAGTGTTCGGAAGTTCTGGTGCGAACCGAACAGAGGTCTGTTTGGGCCCATCCCTAGTCTTTAATAGGAGAACATGTGACATGGTGACAATGCAGGAAAATAATTTGGAGACTAGGACAAAGTGTTGACGTCAGGATTGCCAGGTATTATTTAATAAAAGCAGCAGATTTTAGAATATTAAAACATATTTTGGAATTTAACAATTAAAAACTTGTATGAGGTCTTAGTGATCAGTTTTACATCTACTTTAAGTTGTCACAAAGCTGGATGTCAGCTTTCTTTCATGGTTTCCGAAGAGCTCCCAGCTTCCTAAAGTTAGCAGTGTAGATGGGCTGCAAAAATAAAAGTGCTGTGTCTACACTCCATGCTGTATCAGGTGTGGCTGCAAGAATGACATCCTCTGACATATGGCCTAGACATAATTATAGTAGTGCATCTTTAGCAGAGTCCAGAATTTATATTAACCACCATAAGACGATACAAAGGCCACTGTTTGAATATGCAACTAGTATGTTCAGCAAACACATGACAGCAGATGTTGACATGTCTATTTTGGACATCTGAGTAAGTGTCAGTAAGGAATGCTTGCACACTCCCAGTCTGAAGGAAGCAAAAGTATGACAGGAATCTCTTTTCCATGTCACTGGTATACTGAGATTGATGTTCTTTTTTATTTTTTTATTTAGTAGAAAAAAGAAAATTAAACAAACCACTCAGCCCAACTGACAAATATTAATGTACAAATGGTCCATACACACTTCTAAAATAGTAAATGATTTCCTGGCTGTCATATTGATGCCTTGGCTTCGATACTTTGAGTCACTTACTTAGAATACAGGTAAAATAATTTTATTAATTGTATCTGCCTCTCATTACAGTATAACTAAAAAACAGAGTGAATCAGCGCAGATGGATGAATATAAGAACACAGCAGCTAAACACCAGGGTCAACAACCAAATCCCTAAAATAAAATAAATATACAGATGGTGCAGCGCTAGAAAAGCAACACAAATAGTCCATAAAAACATTCAGTGAATCCAATCACTCAGGTGTGGTGTGGTTTCATGCTGACATCAGTGACTTTCAGTGAACCCTCCACCAGTATAAAGGATGGCCTCTCACCTTTAAACAGGGACCCTTAGATTATAGAGGGTCGCATAAGCATTCCCATACAGGTGAAAAAATGGAGCACAGCCAATCGACATCCGTCACTCCCGTTTTAAGACAAGACACTTTCCGGACGTTTGGAATAGATATGAAACAGAAAGGTATACAGAATAGTGCTCTCTGTATAATGCAGTTTATTAAGTAAAAAACCAGGTAAAACACTCACAAGTAAGGCACTTCACCAGTGCCGGGTAAAGCAGCATAAAAATCGTGTATACAGGGAAGGATGCGTGATGGCCGCGGGTGACGTCACGACGCTTCCTCGTTCCGGAAAGGTGAGAGGCGATCCTTTATACTGGTGGAAAGTCACTGATGTCAGCATGAAACCACACCGCACCTGAGTGATTGAATTCACTGAATGTTTTTATGGACTATTTGTGTTGCTCTTATTACAGTATGCCTGTTCTAAGTGTGTGACTCAGGAGTACAGAAGCGAAACACAGCCATGCAACTAGTCTTTTCAAAAGAAAGTGAGCAGTGGCAGACCCATATTTAGCAGATATTCTTTATCTAGTATTTTAACCATTCAGATTTGCTCATTGTGTGTATTACATACAATTTACTAAAATGCGTTTGTGTTCACCTACGCATGCTTTTCAGTGAGGCATTCAAACAGTTTAGATTATTGTGCTTAGCAAATGTTTAACTTGTGTATGCATTATTAACTAGTGACTTTATGGGGAAAGGCACAGTGCAACATTAACTTTACCATTTCTAAGTAAAATGATTGACCTTATTGTTGAAATCATCAGACCCATATAAAAGAAAAGTTGCTGAAATTGTGGACGTGTTTGACAGTTTTTTTTTTTTTACATTATTCAATGCCCATATGCTTGTTATATAAAAGAGATAACAAACTATTGTATTATTGATTTAATATCAGTGGATTCTTCAGTTATTTCTTAGGAAGAATCCAGCAGGGAGGATATGGGCACAAATGCTCTGTACAAAGATGAGTGAGATCGTTTGAGTGCCAAACTTGTGTAGAAGTTATATTTGTGTCTGTGTTTTGTGGTTTTGTGAACTGCAGACCTGCTAGTGGATTATTCCGTTGCCCTCTCCTACATAGTTCATTACTTATCCCATTATACGATAATAAAAGCTTGACAAGGCCTGTTAACTGATACTTGGCCAAATTACAGTTGTGTATGCAGGATGTTCTGGTTTGATTGATGTTTCTTCATCACTCAATAAAGAAACATTTAAATATCATAACTAAGACAGCGTTTGTAAAGTCATTATCAATATCAATGTGTCCAGTCTCTTCATTCCCAAACACATGATTATAGCTTTTAAACCTCCAATCTGGTAAAACATATTTAAGCCAAAACTTTTTAATTTTGGATGGAGAAAGGAGTGCATAAAACCAATGTATTTTTTATTTTTTTTGCTGTCTGTGTCTCTTTGAGGAAAGTTTTCTTTACTTGCTGCCTTAGGCCCCTTTCACACTTATACGACTTGTCCCACGATTTTGTACTGCAAAATCATATGACAAGTCATTCTCCATGATTTTCAATGACTACCATTCATATTGGCACGACTTTAAGTCGTGCCGACTTGAAAGTAGTCCCTGCACTACTTTGGTCCAACTTCTATGCGAGTTGTACTCCATAAACCTCAATGTTAGACCCTGAAGTAGCATGCAAGTCGTGCCTGAATAATATAGAAACGACTTCAGCACGACTTTGTAAGCACAAGCCTGGCCTCGCTATTCGGGAAAGGAAAACTTTTCTTTCCTTTCCCGATGAGCGACAGGCAGTGCTGACAGCTGTCTGGTATGAATCCAGAGGGGGAACTCCGTGCCAAGTTTTAAATAAAAAAACCCGGCGTGGGTTCCCCCCAGGGGCATACCAGGCCCTTAGGTCTGGTATGGATCTAAGGGGAACCCCCTACGCCGAAAAATCGGCGTGGGTCCCCCCCAAAATCCATACCAGACCCTTATCCGAGCACGCAGCCCGGCCGGTCAGGAATGGGGGTGGGGACGAGTGAGCGCCCCCCCCCCCTCCTGGACCGTACCAGGCCGCATGCCCTCAACATGGGGGGGTGGGTGCTTTGGGGCATGGGGGGGCGCAGTGCGGCCCCCCCACCCCAAAGCACCTTGTCCCCATGTTGATGAGGACAAGGGCCTCTTCCCGACAACCCTGGCCGTTGGTTGTCGGGGTCTGCGGGCGGGGGGCTTATCGGAATCTGGGAGCCCCCTTTAATAAGGGGGCCCCCAGATCCCGGCCCCCCACCCTATGTGAATAAGTATGGGGTACATGGTACCCCTACCCATTCACCTAGGGAAAAAAGCGTCAATAAAAAACACAGTACACAGGTTTTTAAAATAATTTATTAGGCAGCTCCGGGGTCTTCATCCGACTTCGGGGGTCCTCTTCCGACTTCGGGGGTCTCTCCGCCGTCTCCTCCCGGTGTCCGCATCTTCTGCCGGCTCCTCCGCTATCTTCTGCAGCTCAATTGCTAGCGGTGGTCCGGACTTCTGCCTTCTTCTTTTCTTCCAGAGATGTTGACACGACGCTCTCTCCAGCCAGAATGGTCTCTGTGCGCTTCGCAAGGGACTTATATAGGCGGTGGCCCCGCCCCCTTATGCCGTCACAGTCCCTGGGCATGCTGGGTCTGTGACGTTTTAGGAGGCGTGGTCACCGGGTGATGACCACGCCCCCTTATGACGGCACAGTCCCAGCATGCCCCGGGACAGTGACCTCATTAGGGGGCGGGGCCACCGCCTATATAAGTCCCTTGCGAAGCGCACAGAGACCATTCTGGCTGGAGAGAGCGTCGTGTCAACATCTCTGGAAGAAAAGAAGAAGGCAGAAGTCCGGACCACCGCTAGCAATTGAGCTGCAGAAGATAGCGGAGGAGCCGGCAGAAGATGCGGACACCGGGAGGAGACGGCGGAGAGACCCCCGAAGTCGGAAGAGGACCCCCGAAGTCGGAAGAAGACCCCGGAGCTGCCTAATAAATTATTTTAAAAACCTGTGTACTGTGTTTTTTATTGACGCTTTTTTCCCTAGGTGAATGGGTAGGGGTACCATGTACCCCATACTTATTCACATAGGGTGGGGGGCCGGCATCTGGGGGCCCCCTTTTTAAAGGGGGCTCCCAGATTCCGATAAGCCCCCCGCCCGCAGACCCCGACAACCAACGGCCAGGGTTGTCGGGAAGAGGCCCTTGTCCTCATCAACATGGGGACAAGGTGCTTTGGGGTGGGGGGGCCGCACTGCGCCCCCCCATGCCCCAAAGCACCCACCCCCCCATGTTGAGGGCATGCGGCCTGGTACGGTCCAGGAGGGGGGGGGGGGCGCTCGCTCGTCCCCACCCCCATTCCTGACCGGCCGGGCTGCGTGCTTGGCTAAGGGTCTGGTATGGATTTTGGGGGGGACCCACGCCGATTTTTCGGCGTAGGGGGTTCCCCTTAGATCCATACCAGACCTAAGGGCCTGGTATGCCCCTGGGGGGGGAACCCACGCAGGTTTTTTTATTTAAAACTTGGCATGGAGTTCCCCCTTATGATTCATACCAACTACTGTATGTTTTCATTTGTTAATGCCAAAAACGTGGCAAAGTAGTACTGCTCCCAAATCGCGGTAAAATCGCGGCAAATCGCGGCAAAATCGCGGCAAACTCGGGGCCGCGAAATCGCGGTAAAATCGCGCGACTTTGAAGTCGTATAAGTGTGAAAGGGGCCTTAAAGTGATTGTAAAGGCTATTTTTTTTGTTTTGTTTTTTAAATAAAAAACACATTATACTTACCTCCTCCATTCAGTTGGATTTGCACAGAGCAGCCCTGATCCTCCTCTTCTCGGGTCCCTCTTCTGCTCTCCTGGTCCCTCCCTCCTATCGCGTGCCCCCTCAGCCAGCAGCTTACTACATGGGGCACTCAGAGCCGACTTAGAGCTCCATGTATTCATTCAGACACGGAGCCCGACCTGGCCCTGCCCCCTCTCTCCCCTGATTGGCTACCTGACTTTGATTGACAGCCGCGGGAGCCAATGGCGCCGCTGCTGTATCTCAGCCAATCAGGAGGAATGTCTGGGACAGCTAAGACCCTTGAGGACATCGCTACAGAGAGAAGGGGCTCAGGTAAGTAATTGGGCGTGCTGGGGAGGCTGCTACACACAGTAGGTTTTTTATCTTAATTGCATAATGCATTAAGATAAAAAACCTTCTGCCTTTACAACTCCTTTAAGAATCAACCGGAAGTGCGAAGAGATCTCTCCACAGAACAAGAAATCCTCTTAGACAGTTGACATTGGAACAAGCTTCCTGTCTTTCACATTTTCTGAGCCTCCACCAATAGGAACAGAGGCAGAAATAAAAACCTATCAGAGGTTCTAACGCTTCCCTACGTTGAACGCACAAGATTTATTTTCTTATTTACAATAGTTTGGCCAAATCTTGGCCTTTCATCAGTATCAATTTACTACAGTCTCATTAACTGCCTTCTGTAAATAATGTGCTATCCCTACCTTTTATGATTCTACAGCCTTTACTTTTTATTTTTTATAGGATGATGAAGTTGTCCTTCAGTGCATTGCGACCATCCATAAGGAACAGAGGAAATTTTGTTTGGCAGCTGAGGGACTTGGGAATCGACTTTGCTTCTTGGAGCCAACA
The DNA here is from genome assembly GCA_037952925.1 of Lithobates clamitans. NCBI lineage: Eukaryota > Metazoa > Chordata > Amphibia > Anura > Ranidae > Lithobates > Lithobates clamitans. The sequence continues at coordinate 3,762,698 of JBBGZY010000742.1, read as the reverse complement.
TCAGAAGCCAAAGTAAGAAAAAAAAATAATCAGTAATAATGTTCTTTTCTAACAAATAAAAAATATTAAAACTGCATCATTTCTGATGTGCCATGGACCCAGATGCACTTCAAAGTATTTTTCCTTAAAATTTGAACTTTCCAAACAATGTAGAATTTGTAGATATACTGACCATGCAAAATCCATAGCCACTATGATAAAGAGGCTGCGTTGTGGATTTGGGCAAGTAAATGCTTGATATGTACATTTTCCACGCGTCATACTATGGTGTCCATTTATTAAACTAAGATAGGCCTCAATAGTGACTATTGCGGCTTATCTGAACTGTGCAGCAGTTAAATAAGCTGCAATGAGGAGTGGGGATGCTGGTCTCTGCTTCTCATCACTGCATAGTGAGAAGTTGACAGTGGAGTCAATACAAACAGACACCTTTAATAGGTGCGGTGTAAACACCGGACTGGCGGTTTGTGTAAATTATCTCACTCTCTGCTTTTCCTTGTCAAATTTTTTTATTGAATTTTAACAATTAGTATACATAAGTACATAAGGTGGCAGAAAAAGAAAAGATCACATACAGTATATGATATTAATATTGAGTTGTAGTACCAACATAAACTAAAAGTAGTTTAACTAAAACAATTTTAGCATGGATCTAACTACTCAAAAGATTGTGTCATACATTGTATAAGAGAGGATAAAACCAACTTAGACCAGGTTAATATAAGATGACCTCAGATTAAAAAAAAAAAAAAAGTGTTAATTATTATCAAGAGTATAGTTTTTAAATAAAAAAAAGATATAATTTATTATAGAATCTAAAATCTTATACTACATATTGGAACTATGTACAATTGGTATAATGATAACTAAGGAAATAAAAGTTCTGCTACCAGAACTATATAAAGAGAACTTTTAAAGAGGAGAGCGAGAATAGGAGGAAAAAGTACAAGAGAGAAAGAAGATAAAAGAAAAAGTAATCTTAGGTAGGAAAAAAAATAGATAGGGAAGAAAGAGATGAGAGGTTGTAGGGGTCCCCGGGGTAGTACATGGTAATAAACATATACCATGAATGCAGAGAATGGGAGTATAAATCAAGATTACCAAGGTCTTAGTAGGGAAGCATCAAAATTGGAAGGCAAAAAGTGAGTCACCCAGGGATTCCATATATTCTCAAAGTTGGTTATTTTATCTTGAGTTATAGCCTCTGTTTTGGCATGGATCATTGCTTGATTGACTCTATTTTTAGTTTCAGCAATTAGTAACTCTCTGCTTTTCCACCTGAGAGGTGATGATAGCAGGGAGAGAAGAGGAAACCAGCTATGAGGAACCAAAGGAATTATGCCCTCTGATTCATTTGCCACTGTTCAACAGCCTCTGTAAAATGTAGAGCAGGTTGTATATACAGTATATACAGTTTGTGTATATATATATATATATATATATATATATATATATATACCGTCAATTAGCCTTTAACCGCTAAAAATACCCTAATGCTTTGGGGACCCTGGAATCTAGGCTAGGTATTTTCCTACACCCAGGATCCCAGGATATTTCTGTTAATATAAAGTTATCAATAGATGGAGACTATGAGAGGGACCATTCATAAATAATTGTGTTTTTCTTTATAATCAGGATATTCCTGTAAAACCTGTAACTGAATGTATTTATGAATACATTCGGTTATAGGTATCACAGAGACGTCTTGATATATAAAAAAAAAAAACACAATTAAGTTTTTTATTATAGGTCCTTTATTAACTTTAATTTTGTTTTATTTTTCTTATTTTGTTAATTTTTATAATTATTTTTTCTAACAAGAATATTTGAGCCTGTGATCTTGCAAGACCATTCATCACATATTTCATTCTCAGTCAGAGAGGGGGAAGTACAAATGATAATAAAAAGGCTCTGCTCTGAGAGCTTTACACACATTAAAGAACCACGATTTGTAAAGGCAGGCCAGATCATGCTTTAAATAAAAGCACACCTTAAAACAGAAGTTTGGGTTTTTAAAAAAATAAAGATTTATACTCACCTAGGTGGATGCATCATTGATCCAATGCTACATCTGTCCGCCGTCTCTAAGACCGAGAACTGAGCGATCAAACACCACTGATCACTCGACTCTCGTCTTCAGGCTGGAAAGAGCTGGTGACTATCAGTCCCTGGCTCTCTGCTCTGCCCCTGCGGCGCTCACTTGAGCTGTGAGCTGTGGAGGGGGTGGGAGTGGCTGCATCAGGCTCTCAGCAGCTCTCTGAGATGCTGGACCAGCTGCTAGTACAGACATCTGGGTGGGTACCAACCATATGTGGGCTTTAATGTGCTGTCAGCTGAAAATGGGTGACAGGTATGCAGAACGAACTGCACACCTGTGTCCTGTGATCCCCCCGGGGTGTATAGGTAAATAGCTTTGGCTGTACTTATCCTTTAACTGATGTGTATAAATGCACAGAAGTGTCCTATGCTTTAAAAACATGGCACGCTGCAGTGCATAGATATTCTATCCCCAAAGGAATGTTTGAAGTTTTGCTAGAACAAAGGGAAAATTGGGGAATGAATAATTTTTTTTTGGAATCATAGGAACTGTATATTTATTTCAATATTCTATAGATATTCTACAGTAGAATTATTATATGCAACAATTGAATACATAATGTATACTGTGCATACTAACAAAGACTTATTACAAATAAGCCTTCTGATGCATGGAGAAGTATCTTCATAGAGGAAAACGGGGTTAAGATAAGCAGATCACCTTGTATTATTATAAAACATATTCTCTTAACCAGTCTCATAGGAGACTGGTTAAAAAATTTGGAGCAAGTTTAAAGTGATTGTAAAGGATCTCCTTGTAACACAAACCATTTCGTTTAACCCCTTCATGCCGCAAATAGTCAGATTACTTGGGATAACAACCGATGCAGCTAAAAGCCGCTTGACTGTTATCCCAAGCAGCAGGAGGGGACGTCCCCCCCACCCACCGCCTCCTTCCGCAGTTCGCCCTGGCTCTTTTGTCCCACCTGGATGCCTGAGCGACCAGCTGGCACTTCCGCTGGTTGGTTGCAGACCCAAACGTAGCCGGAATTGGCTTTGATCGGGTCTCGGATCTAGTAACTCGGAAGCGATGCCATGACATCATTTCCGGTTTACTGAAGACTTAAAGGCGACAATTTTTTTTTAAAAATTACAGCATTCAAAACTGTCAAACTTGGCATTTTGAATGCTTTTAAGTGCAGCAATAAAAATGATCAGAATTTTTTTTAAAGAGACAGTGTAAAAAAAAATACAAAAAAAATAAAATAATGTAAAGTGCCCTGTTCCTAAAGCAGTTTTCAGTGAGCGCTACCACAGGGTGATTGAAGGCATCTGATGCAATAAAAATCCAACAGGAATGGGAGATCCTATTTTGGAAACAATTTGAGGTTTCAACCAAATTGCATCTTGAAAAACAGTATAATTAAGTGTTGGATGCCCACTGTATGCCGTGGCAGAGATAGCCGAAATGTGTGCTGTAACCTGGGGGACAGGTAGCAGGTACAAAGCTCCCTGGGATGAGCAGTCTTTCAGGCACAGATACCAAATCCATTGAAATAGTGACAAACAGTGCGGTGTTTATTTGTGATATATACAAGTCTATATACAGGTGTCTATATACAGGTGCTGTTCCAAAAAAAACAAATAGGAACAAAAATAACCAAAACAAAACCTAGCTGTGTCTCGGCACTAACTAAACAATATTTACAGATCCTAACTACCAGGCTGAGCAAGCCTACAGCTTGTCAGCTTCCACATACCTTTTTGCTCTCCTACACTGAAGTTGTCTGAGTATCCCAGGCCAAGAGCAAGGGCTGTCTGCTCAGGTGAGCTTAAATTAGCCTGGGGGAGAGGACCAAGACCTGAACTGGACCATGGATCAGAGATCCCTGAACCTGTATGAGAGGAGCCTGGGAGATGTATAAACCCCGAACAGGACTTTTCCTGGCTCTCTCTGGGACGCTCTGCTACATACCCCCTCCCCTTGATTCAGCCCCAGGGTTGGAACACTTGTAGCCCAACAGGAGTGAACACAGGACAGGGCATCTACATTCCCCATCTCAAAACCTGGCCTGTGTTTTACAGTGAATGAGTAATCCTGTAGAGCCAAAAACCACCGGTTCACCCGTCTATTAGTCTCCTTTTTTTGGGCCATCATGGTCAGTTATTAACTCAAACTGCCGCCCTAACAAATAGTACCTGAGTGCGTCCACGGCCCACTTTATGGCTAAACACTACTTTTCAATGACTGCATACCTTTGCTCATGGTCATTGAGCTTTCTGCTTAGGTACACCACAGGGTGTTCTTCCCCATTGTGTACCTGTGATAGTACTGCCCCGATATCAACATCAGACGCATCCGTCTGAACCAAAAAATCCTTGGAGAAATCGGGGGAGTACAGTACTGGTTGTGCACAAAGAGCCTTCTTCAGGACTTGGAAAGATTCCTCTGCTACTGAGGACCATTTCACTATTACAGAGTCTTTCCCTTTCGTAAGGCCTGTCAGTGGGGCAGCTATAGTTGCAAAATTTGGGATAAATCTCCTATAATACCCCACAATGCCAAGAAAAGCCCTGACCTGCTTCTTGTTTGCAAGACGTGGCCATTCCTGGATTGCTTCTATTTTATTCACTTGAGGTTTTATGACACCACGCCCAATAGTGTAGCCCAAATACTTGGCTTCCTCTAGACCAATAGCACATTTTTTTGGATTTGCTGTAAAACCTTCTTTGAAGAGGGAATCAAGGACAGCCTGGACACGGGGCAAGTGAGACTCCCAGTCAGTGCTATGTACCACTATGTCATCTAGATATGCTGCTGCATATTGTCGGTGGGGTCTTAGAGTCCTGTCCATGGCCCTCTGAAATGTTGCGGGGGCATTTTGCAACCCAAAAGGCATCTTCTTGTATTGAAAGGAACCCTCCGGGGTCACAAATGCGGTCTCTCTTTGGCACTACCAGTCAGGGGTATTTGCCAATAACCTTTTGTCAAGTCCAAAGTGGTCAGATAGCGAGCCTTGCCAAGTCGGTCTATAAGTTCGTCCACTCTGGGCATTGGGTACATGTCAAACTTTGTCACTGCATTAGGCTTCCTGAAGTCATTACAGAACCTCCACCTGCCATCTGGTTTTGGGACTAACACGATGGGGCTAGACCAGTCACTATTGGATTCCTCAATGACATCTAGCTCCAACAATCTTTTAACTTCCTCGCTGATGTCCTTTCTCCTCGCTTCAGGAATTCGGTTTGGTTTGAGCTTGACACGGACCCCAGGTTCAGTAACAATATCATGCTGAACTGCTGAAGTCGTGCCAGGTAACTCTGAAAATTTCTCTCTATTTCTTATCAGGAACTCTCTAGTTTCCTGCTTTTGGGAATATGACAGGGTGTCTGGAATCGTGACCTCGGGGATCAGAAGGGCCTCAGCACCCTTAGGCGTTACCGGGAGGGACCTCGCAGTTCACGCCAGTCTATCCTTCCAGGGCTTTAACAGGTTTATATGGTAAATCTGTTCGGGCTTCCTTTTCCCTGGTTGATATACCTTGTAATTGACCTCCCCAACTCTTTCAATTACTTCAAAGGGACCCTGCCACTTAGCCAGGAACTTGCTCTCAACAGTGGGAACTAACACTAGGACCCTGTCACCAGGTGAGAAAACACGGAGTTGGGCCCCCCTGTTGTATATCCTCTGTTGGGCTGCTTGGGCCTGCAGTAAGTGTTCTTTTACCATCGGCATGATTGCTGCAATCCTGTCCTGCATTTGAGCGATATGCTCAATGACACTTTTATGGGGTGTCTGCTCCCCCTCCCAAGTTTCTTTGGCTATGTCTAAGAGTCCCCAAGGGTGTCTGCCATAAAGCAACTCAAATGGAGAGTACCCCATGGAGGACTGGGGAACCTCCCTGATGGCAAACATCAAGTATGGTATCAGGAAGTCCCAGTTTTTTCCATCCTTGTCAACAACCTTTTTTAACATGCTCTTTAATGTCTTATTGAATGCTTCCACCAAGCCATCCGTTTAAGGATGGTACACCGAGGTTCGCAATTGCGACACCTTAAATAACTTGCACAACTCTCTAGTTATTCGTGACATAAATGGGGTGCCCTGGTCTGTAAGGACTTCTTTAGGGATTCCAACACGACTGAACACCATAAACAGCTCTTTGGCAATGTTTTCAGTAGACGCGGTGCGTAAGGGAATGGCCTCGGGGTAACGGGTAGCATAATCCATGATTACAAAGATATGTTGATGACCTCAGGCAGACTTGGGGAGTGGACCCACAAGGTCCATGGCAATCCTCTCAAAGGGCACTTCAATAATGGGCAAGGGCACTAAAGGACTTCGAAAGTGTTGTAGTGGGGCTGACATCTGACACACAGGACAGGATTGACAATAATTCTTAATATCCTTCTGTATCCCGGGCCAATAAAACCTGCGCAACACCCTTTCAGTAGTTTTCTCAACCCCTAAATGACCTCCTAGCAAATGCCCATGGACAAGTTCCAACACCACCCATCTGTATGGCTTAGGGACCACCAACTGTTCAACCACTTTATCATTTTTTTTTATATACAAGATACAGTAAATCCTCATTGCTGCTAAAATGAGGAAAACAGAGCCTGTCCCCTGATTCGACAGGTACATCATTAATCACCATTACATTTTCCCAGGCCCTGGCAAGGGTTGGGTCTTTTCTCTGCTCGGTACCAAAATTTTCCTTGCTTAAGGTCAGCAAACTCCAACGTAGGCTCAGATTCAGCAGATGGCTGTCCAGCTCCACTGGTTGTGGGGACCTCCTCAGGCTCCTCCAGCTCTCCTGCCATAACTGAGAAAGGAAAACCCGGGAAGCCCTGAGAAGAGTCCCCTGAACCCACATTGTCAGTAGCAATTCCTTTAGAGTGTCTTGACCATATGCTTAATTTTGACAACTTGGTCACCATCATCTTAATCACAGCCTGCCTGAACAAAGTAGGAATCCCATTCATTTACCTCTACTTGGGAAGAAGAACAACCGGTTAGGTGTCGTCATCATCTTTATCCTTGGCCGCTTGAACAGGGCAACATTCTTGCAGTCATGCTCTTCTGTCTTCTCTTTGGAAGAATCTGAAGCAGATTGCTTGCCTGGGAAAGCTCGAAACTGCTCAGTAACCATTTCACAAGGTGAGTGGAAACACTCCTTTAGAGTGTATTGATGACAGGCTTAATGAATGTGACAACCTGTTAGGCTTCGTCATCCTTATTCTTGGTTGCTTGAACAAAGCAGAATTATGCAGTCATGTCCATTCGGAAATTCGGAAAATGGGCTGTTTCACCTGGTAAGGCTAGGCAGATTCTCATTGCCAGATCAGGTAACCCTCTCAAAGGGTGAGCAGAAAACACTCCTTTAGAATGTATTGGCAATGTGTTTATTGAATGTGACATCCTATTAGGTGTCATCCTTATCCCTGGCTGCTTGAGCCAGTGGGATACATACTGTCATGCCCATCCATGTATTCCTCTTAGAGTCTGAAGAGGGGTGTTTTGCTTGGGAAAGCTGTGAGACTGCTCCTTGCCAGAGAATTCAACCCCTTCACAGGGTAAGTGGGAATAACTCCTTTGAGTGTAGTGGCCACTTGTTTAAAAAATAAGACAACCTGTTAGGTATCATCATCCTCATCTCTGGTTGCTTAATCAAAGCAAAATTCACACAGTCATGTTACTCCACATCTTCTCCTTTGGAGAGTCTGAAGAGGCTGATTTGCCTGGGAAGGCTATTAGACTGGTCATTGCCAGAGCTTATAACCATATAAAAGCAAGACTCATACAGCCATGTTCATCCACATCTTCTTTATTGAAAAGCCTGAAGAGGGCTGTTTTGCTCTGAGACTGGTAATTACCAATAGATAACCTTTCCGCAGGGTTTTGCGTGCTATTTAACAAACCAGCCCATAAAAATAATTAAATGCAGTAAAACAGTTAGCTTAGTTAACCGCTGCTAGAGGGAGACTGAAACCTTCATCTACAACCCTGATTCAGCAGGTGGTTCATGAGCTAAACCTTGCCTGCCAGGAATTGGGACATAATGAAAAAGTTTGTTCAGAACAGTGACTTTTAACAGAATTACAATAATATTCCGCAACGTACACAAACCAAGGGAATTGTAGACATCATAAACATGCTTCTCCCCATTTTCTTTTTTTGTTGCTTGAAAAACTGGAGAGCACAAAGAAATATAAAAGGATATCCCATATATCAACAGGCCAAGGCTGGCTCCAGTAGTCATCCACAGGTGACTCCTCTACCTTCTCTGGAAATACTGGTCTTTTGAGGGGGTTGACATAATAGCAACAGTAAAGCAAACATGAGAAGCCACCAACAGGTTATTGCCATGTGTGAACAGACAAAGTGTTACTTTGTGTACCTTTTATGCAGAGTACTCCCTGTAGAGGAGCTCAGGCTTTGCATAAAGGCTGCAGGGAGCGAGGCACAACAATACCCAGCAATGCAGCATTCATTTGGATACAAAACATTTTTAAATTTAGCTCATCCATACTCCGTCATCCGACCGTAAACACCGACACAGTGCGGGTGCGTGTGCATAGGGGTGACTCTGCCAACACCGCTGCCCACTTTACATGGATCCAGCGGACCCCAGACAAGGCTGTTAGCCCTGACAAAAGCCGCCCTGAGGACCAGCAGCGGGGCTCCCTGGATTATGGGTCATTTAGCCGAGACACCAGGTACTGCGTCCAGTCTAATCCACACATGGACGGACGGCCAGCCATTTAGACCAGCCAGGTAGAGGAGCACACCTAGGTCCTGCACATAGGAGGAAAAAAGAAGAACACTGAGGATGTAGGTGCACTCAATTTATATGTGTTAAGTCCTGGACACATGTGGGGACGGAACCTATACCCAGCTGTGCTAACATGGAGCCGTTAGGAAAAACATATAAATGTTTCATAGTGTGAGAAGATAAAGGATTCTACTAAAATGTGAATAGTGATTTATTTTTTATAGTCTGTAGTGAAAGGAACTTACAATACATTTTTAGTATGACAATTTTTACATCGTTAAAGTTGAACCCACATTTCTGTCACTGTAAATTACATTCTGATTCAGGCAGAATGCAGTTGAACTGTACTTTACAAGTGGGAAGTTTTTACAGGGGTAGATGACAGCTACATTTGACATCAATTTAAAAATGTCTGAAAGAAATGTTTGTGTTGTCTAAAGTAAGCAGTCAAATTATTCCTTTCAGTTTCATAGTGTAGATCATAAATCTGATTAACTGATTTGTTTTATCAGTCGAAAACAAAAGCTGCTTTTTTGTGCTTTTCTTTATTGTATGTAAAATTAACAGATTGCGGAATCATTGTAATCATTGTGGGTGTGGCATAGAAAAGTCTAGAACTGGACATAGAAAGTCTAGTATGGAAAAACTAAGCCTCATTTTAAAAACTGGCTAAGACAAAAAAGTGAAAAATATGCCTCTAGTGACCAGTCAGATATTTTAATTCGAGAGACTAAAATATGGATACGTCTTTGTGAATTATATTTTTTCCTTGTCAAAAGAAGTTTATTGAGTATACAATGTTATAAAGATACATAAAGTAAGTTTACAAGGATCTATAAAGTAAGCTCATTGTTTTACAGTAGGGTTTATATAGGTAAATATCATGAAATTTCAAATATTAAACATTGGGTTCACGTAAACCTAAATTAAAGATATATATCATTTCCTTAGTTACTTTTGCAGGTATTTAAATGATTTATACCTACTATACATATTGTTTACAAGTAGAGTGTATATAGGTCAAATAAATTCTGATAATGAGCTTTAATCGTAAGGTGGAGAAAAGGAAAGAGAAAGAAGAAAAAGGGTTGAAAGGTAGAGGTATGGTCCACAAGGTTGTCTCGCTCGTCAGTTTATTATTCTTTTTAGTTCTCTTTGAAGCCTTAGAATGGGTGTCTCTGTAAGTCATTTAATCTGTTAACAACAGGCAACAGGACAGAGTCATTGAAGTTTGACAGGAACTGTTGTTTTATCCAAGGATGCCAACGTTTTTCAAATTTTGGAATTTGATTTTGATCGATGGCTACCATCTTAGCATGGGACATTGTATTATTCATTCTGTGAATTGTTTCTGCTAGTACCAATGTAGGAGATTTCCATGCCTTGGCCACTGTTTGTTTTGCAACCGTTATTAGTTGGATCATAAGTTTGAATTGAGAGAGTGTTAACCATTCCGGTTTTAGATTAAGTAAAGTTAAATATGGATCTGGTTGTATTATTTTTTTAAATATTTTAGATGCAATCACGAAGACTTCCTTCCAGAAGGTTTGGATTACTGGGCACGTCCACCATATGTGTAAATATGTGCCTATTTCTGGGCATCCTCGAAAACAATGAGTTGAGGTATTAGGTGAATATTTTGCCACTCTAGCGGGTACAAGGTACCAGCGAGTTAGGACTTTATAATTTGTCTCCAGTGCTAAGATGTTGGGTGAAGATGACTTAGATGTGAGCCATATGTTAGACCAGTCCGTATCTTCTAAAGTTCGTCCCAGGTCCTCCTCCCACCTCTGAACGTAAGAGGGTCTATTAAGATTTGCTACTCCATATAATTGATTATAAAGTGATGAAATTGTACCTTTAGCAAATGGATCTTTTGTACAGATTGATTCAAAAATGGATAATTGGGATAATGGTGTATCCCCCTATAGAAATGGTGTATAGAAATTTTTGATTTGGAGATATCTAAATATCTCAGAGTTTGGTAGATCATATTTTTCTCTAAGCGATGGGAATGAAAGGAATGATTTAGATGCTATGAAGTCATTTAGTGTCTGAATGCCTGATGTTGTCCAAGCTTTAAAAGAATTTGGGTAGATCCATGCCGGATAAAAGGCCGGATTTCTGATAAAAGAAAGGAGAGGATTGTGTGGAGATTGTAACTGATATTTGGTTTTTAGTTTATCCCAGAGAGATAAGAAGTGTTTAGTTATGGGATTATGAATTTTAAAGCGGTCTTTAGGATCAAGCCATAATAAATTTGATATTAATAGAGGGTCATTTTCTGAAGCCTCTATAAATACCCATAATGGGATTTCCTGTTTTGCATGGTATTTCAACAGACTGGCCAAATGTGCTGCTCTGTAGTAGTTAGTAAAATTAGGGTATCCCAGGCCTCCTTTATTTTTGGCAAGATGTAGTGTGTGTATAGGTATACGTGGTTTAGAAGAGCCCCATATAAACGAAGTTGCTCTTTTTTGTACTATTCTCAAAAAATAGGAAGGAATTGGAATAGGGAGGACTCTGAATAGATAAAGCAATTTGGGTAGAATAGTCATTTTGATTGCATTAATCTTCCCTATCCAGGATAAAGGAAGTTGCGACCATTGTTTTATTAGATTTGTGATCTGTCTTAATACAGGAGGATAATTGGTTGAGAATAAGTCAGAATGAGATGCTGTTAAATGAATTCCAAGATATGGGATTGATTTTTCTGCCCATGTGAATGGGAGTGCAGCCCTAGCCGGGATCAATTCCTTGTTTGTGAGTGAAATATTAAGCACTAGGCATTTCTTAGGATTAATCATAAGGCCGGATAGGGCTGCAAATCCATCAAGAGCTGGTATTAAGTTAGGACCAGAGACCTGTGGTGATGATAGAAAAAGTAATATATCGTCTGCAAATATACATAATTTGTGTGTAATACCTCCTACTTCAATGCCAGTTATAGTTTGGTTTGTTCTGATGTATTGGGCCATGGGTTCGAGTATAAGGGCAAATAATAAGGGAGATAATGGGCAACCCTGTCGGGTACCTCTTTCGATATTAAAGGCTTCAGATTTGTATCCAGCATATTTTATATAGGCTTTGGGTTTATTATATAATGCCTTGATCCATGTTAAAAAGTGGGGTCCAAAACCCCATTTTTGTAATGAATATTGCATATATTGCCAGGATACTGTGTCAAATGCCCTCTTAATATCGAGAGATAGAAAACATAAAGGGATTTTCCGTTTTTTAGCAATATGTGCCAATAACACTGCCCTGCGTATATTATCGCCTGCCTGTCTATTTGGCATGAAGCCTACTTGATCTCTATGTATTAATTTTCCTATAATGCTATTGAGGCGTTTTGCTATTATTTTTGCTAATAATTTAATATCGAGGTTTAACAGAGAGATAGGCCGATAATTCACACAGGAAGTATCATCAGAAAGGGGTTTTGGGATCATACAAACAATTGCCATTAGTGTTTCTTGCCAAAAAGAATGTCCATCTAGAAGTTTGTTAAAAGTTTCAGTGAGAATGGGAGAGAGTATTTCTGAGAATGTTTTATAGTATAAAGCCGGGTAGCCGTCTGGGCCTGGTCTTTTGTTAAGTTTTAGGTCTTTTATGGCGTTAGCAACTTCATCTATAGTTATAGGCTCATCCAAACTGCTTTTTTGATTCTGAGATAACTCAGGTAAGGTTATTTTTGAGAAGAAGGATTCAGCTTCTGTAGGATTAAATTCATTGTTTGTCTTGTATAAAGTTGCGAGATGTGAGTGAAATTTATGGACTATTTTAACTGGATTACAAGTGTAAACATTTTTTGATCATTTCAAACGTATTGGTTTGAAAGATTTGTTAGTTGAATTTAATGCCCGAGCCAAATATGTACCTGGTTTGTTTGTATTCATGTAGAAATTGTGTTTGGAGCGTTTGAGGGATTTATCAACTGACTCAGTGAGAAATAGATCGTATTCCAATCTAGATTTTTCCAGATGAGATTTTGTACTCTGAGATGGATTATCTTGAAATGATATGTAGGCTGCATTAAAATTGAGTTCTAGTTTTTTTGCTAGATTTTTGCGTTCTCGTTTAAATAGTGCCATTTGTCTTTGTATTGTACCACGCAAGACAGGCTTATGAGCTTCCCACAGTGTTATTGGGGAGATGTCTGTTGTATTATTAATTGATATGTATTCCTTTAAAGCTTGTTCAATGGCCATCTGATGTAGTGGGTGTTTGAGCATTAAGTCCGGTAAGTACCACGTTGGGTCATGCGCTTTTGGTATGGCTGAGGCTATAGTAGTGTATACTGCATTATGGTCAGACCACGGAATCGGAATTATATCTGATGCAATAATTTCTGGTATCAGAAATATGATCTATTCTGGTGAAGGTTTGATGAGGGTGCGAGAAATAAGTGAATTTCTTTTTCATTGGGTTACTTTCTCTCCATGAATCTACCAGATTGTATTTGGAAAGAAGTTGAGAAAAAGGTAATCTGGAGGTTATTTTGGATGGCGTAAAAGGTGATTTATCTAGAAATGGGAGGAGGACCTGGTTCGAATCCCCACACATTATCACTGATCCTATTTTGTGTGTATTAATCACTTGTAATATATGTGAGAGGAATGGTGTAGGTTGTTTGTTAGGAGCGTAGTAGGAAATCACTGTGATTGCTGTATCCATTATATAACCCATGAGTATCAGGTATCTACCTTCTGGGTCTTTAATTTCTGATGATAAGGTGAATGGTGTGGATCGGTGAAATGCAATTAGAGTTCCCCTTTGCTTGGTACAGGCAGAAGCCGTGTAAATTTGTTGATAAAAAGGAGAAATATATTTTGGAGTAGAATCTTTGGTGAAGTGTGTTTCTTGGAGGCATACTATGTGAGCCTTCTTGTTATGGAAAGTACGGAAGGCTTTGGTCCTTTTTTGAGGGACATTTATTCCCTGAACATTCAGGGAAAGTATATTCAGTAGTGCCATGGCAATAGATCAAATAGTTTTGACTTACTTTTTGTTATGCAGAGCTGACTGCGCTGATCAACCTGTGTGGACTGAAGAGATGAATAGATAGAAAAGAAACCAGTGAATTCTGGAGTAAAGAGTAAACAAAAAACATATGAGATTAGATGATACATTGTATAAATTATTTTTTGCAAGTAATCACAATTTACCCGTGAAAGAGAATAAATATCTCTCTCAGGGGAATAAGTGCCTTCGTCACACTCCCACATAATATAATTGGGAGAATGAGGAGGGCTAATGGGGGTACACGGATCTTCCGCTTACAGGAGAGAAGTGCTATGTCAAAAGACATCAAAATGATCTTTAATTAATTGGAGTGCAGAATATAGTTTTTGTTGAAATTATTTATTCCAGCGTGGTTGCATATGGTTAGTCTTGCCCTAGGTTAAATAATTCAGTTAGAAAGGTACTGTTAATAACTTTGGTATTGATGAAGATAGTTTGAATTATTTGGGGATTTTATTCCTTTTAGAGTAGACAATTACATATTTTATTCATATGTAACTGTTTAGATATGTTAACTCATAAAATTGAGGTTGTATTGCTTCAGATTAGAATAAACAAAAACATAATTCTAGGAACTAGTTAGGTAATAATATATTTGTTTTAAGAAAAGAAAGAAAAAGCTTCCATTACTTCTGGATTATTGAACATATTTGTCCTAAAAAGTAATAAATCTATTGTTATTACCTGATAATATATAACTGAACAAGAATTTCCTTATTTCACTTATATATTCTAAGGCTATATGAATCAGAAGTAATAAGAAATATAACTGGAATGTAACATGATCCCACACAGTGTGTGACTATCAGAATGCAGTTACATTCAGTTATAAATACAGGTTTTTTATAGAGAACCATCTCTTAGTATAATAAATGAAGAGATATCAGGAATTAGGATGTCAGTCCATTGAATCTTCTTGGTCCATGGATGATGTGGCATAACGGCCTCTTTTGTGAGAATGATGATTCCCATTTTGTTCTGAAATTTTCTGGGTGCTGCCTGAAGGTGAAGATGACGCCATTCTTCTGCGTGTGGGAGAGTTGCTGCTTGTGGGTTCTGTCAGATTTAATTTTAAAAGGGTTTGTTGTAGTTCATCTGCTGATCTGCTTCTGTAAATTGTACCTTGGTAGTTAAATCTGACTGAAAAGGGGAAGCCCCATTGATACATAATGTTGTGGCGTTGCAGTTCCATTAGTTGGGGTTTCATGGATCGTCTTTTAGTAATAGTAAGTTGAGATAGGTCAGCAAAAATTTGATAATTGTGTCCTTGAAAATTAAGTTCCTTTTTTTCTCTTGCAGCAATTAGTATTTGTTCTTTCGCTCTGTAATAATGAAATTTTGTGATTATATCACGTGGGGGTCCATTTTTCTTTTTGGCTGTGAGGGCTCTGTGTACTCTGTCCAGTTCTAAACGTTCAATAGGGATATCTGGCTTTAGTTCTTGTAATAGAGCAGTAATAGTAGATTGCAGGTCTGTCACAGTTTCAGGTATTCCCCTTATGCGCAAGTTTGAACGTCTGGCTCTATTTTCCTAATCTTCGAGCTTAGTTTGAAGTATTAAATTCTCTTTTTTTAATTGTTCCAATTCTGTTATATTTTCTTGGGTTGTAATTTCAATTTCATCCATTTTTATTTCTAAGGCTGCGGTGCGGTTTCCCAGCTCTCTTATTTATTTGGTTAGGCTTTTTGTTATTTGGTCTGAGGTTTGTTTTAAAGCCTTATGAAGCATCTTTTCAAATTGTAATAATATTACTGGGGATACTGAGGAGGCTTGTGGAGAAGTTTGTGAGAGGATTTGTTCTGTATCTGACTCAAATGGAGAGTCTTGCTGTGACATTTTCTGTCTGTGAGAGCGCCCTGATGCTGTATCTTGTGAGGTGACTGGAGCTGCTTCAGCTGCAGTGAGTGCCTGTGAGCTCTTTGTGAGGTGATTTTTATTTCTGCCACGGTTTCCTCCCAGTACCATATTTCCTGCCCAAACTTTCACAGTTTGTTCCCTGGGGCAAAAAGGTTCAAATGGATACCTTTTGAGCCTGCAGACTCCGCTTTGTCCTTCTCTTCTCTCCTCAGCGGTGTGGAGCTCTAACAATGCATGTCTGCTCTGCTAGGCTCCGCCTCCTGCCCCCCCGTGAATTATATTTTTTATATAGATTTATAAATATTCTATAATATGTTAACTATCATGAGCATCTCAGTCTTTGATAGAATAATACATTATTTTTGTTCATTTGGATCTTGTATATAACACCTTTTTTCTAGATCCTTTGTGCAGGATTTCTTAATTTTTGACAGTGTGTAACTAAGACTGCTGCATGTGGGCAGCATATCCAAAATAATTATAGCTACAAAAAAAAACTGTTGACCAGTACATAGCGTATTAGGTGGTTTTAAAGAGTCAGGCCCTCAAAACTGAGAATGACATTTTTGGTAGGTGCTGATAAGTTAAATCAACTGACAGTTTCATATAATTCTTGTGGACGTAACAGAAGGAAATGGGGGCACATAGATGAGGGACACCCAGAACTCCTAGGTAGACAGAAGTTGAGAATCATGGCAGGGATAACTTTCCAGTGGGAACTTTCCAGTGGGGTATCTAATTCTATAAGAAGCTAGGGATTGACTCAGTCTACTAAACTAAGGCCGGCTTTACACGGTTCGAATCACGGCCTGCTGAACTGCTTCAAACTGTTAATGGGCAGGCTGATTGTAACAAGTTGATTGATCATTCAACTTTGGTACAATCAGCCTGCCAGATTCTCTTGTGATAGCAGCCGCTAGCAATAATCAGTCTTCTCCCAGCATGAATGGCTTCCCCCGCCTCCCCACCGGGAGAAGAAAATTGCTGATTCCCCTGTCAGCACTGTCTGTGTTGATGGGGGAATCGTGGTTGCAGGAAAGAAATACACACTGTGTATGGCCGGCCTTAACATAGCTTAAAGTTTATTGATCCTTTAAATAGACAATTGTCTTATATCCTGCAGATATGACAAGAAGTTTAGCAAAAAAATTGTTTATATATCGGAAAGACTGAGATTTATATGCAAACCTGCAGACCTGTGTAGAAGCGGGTTTCAAACTATCTACATTTTTAGTGACATATGGGTCTAGCTTATCATTCAAGCATCCTTTCCCAAATGTGATTTCAATATGCAAATATGAATCCTCGTCAAAGCAGCCAGCCATCCAGAAAACATAGGTGTGCAGTGTGTCTGTACAGATTATTACAGAGACGCATTAGCACGTGAAGCAGCATAATTGCTTTTTTGCAACAAATTAATTGCATGAATAAGAAAACTAGCACAAATAAATAATAAATATATACAACCATGGATAATCTAAATCTCTAGACAGCATACTATATTAATAGACATTTTATATTTTACCTAGAATATGAAAGCCCACAAGAAAAAGATATATGTATTTCTCAAAATTGAGGTATCATCAATGTTAAAAAGAGAAAAGGCATAAAAAATGAATGTATATTCAGCATTTGATATTGTATTAAGAACATTTCAGAAGAACAAAAGATGATATCTGCTGTTGGTCAAACTAAGCTGTGGAAGTTCCACTAGACACACCAAGACAATGTCATACAGCTCTGAATAGGGCGCATTTTGACAGAAAGAGGGCTGCTGTTTGAGGCAAACTTAGGAAAATTAAAAAGATTGAATAAGGGGGTTATAATATAAGAAGAAAAGAGACATGAAAATATATGTAACAAGAATCTTCAAACAGCAGAATACACCATTGAAATGTATTTCTGTTTACGGCTTTATCTGCCAAAGAACCTGTAAATTTTGTTCAGCTACTTTTGTGTTTATATGCCTCTGCTGCACTGCATATCCTAGAACAGTATGAAAAATCTTAAGGTACCCCCATTTTTCCAAGATGAAAAAAATATATATGTTACTTATCAATGGGAAACTTGTGCCTGGGAGAATGCACACAACCATCTTGAAAATTAACTTCACATAAAAAGTCCCCCTTCTTATCAGACATCCCCCCATCACTTCAGAGGTCCCCACTGTACATCAGAATCCCCACTTCATATAAGAGACCCTCCATCACATCAGAGGACCCCATTCTTGTCAGAGGTTCCCCATCACATAAGAGACCCCCCATACATCTGATCCCTCCCCTACATGAGAGCACCCCATTACATCAGTCACCATTTACAGTACATTAGAGGACCTCTATACATGAGCCTCTCCATCACAGAGCCCCCCAATCACACAGCCCCCCCCATCAGAGAGCCCACCTTTCCAATCACACAGTCCCCTCTTCACATCGGAGCCCTACTTTTTGGGTGCAGCCATGCTGCAGAGGGCGGGAGGCAGAGAAGGTCTGAAGAAGATGGACTTCCATATTCCCCTGAATGCCATAGTCACAAATGACGCCGTGCATCCTGACCCTAGACAGTTGTTGGTTGCTTTGGTGCTGGCAGCCAGCCTGCACCATGGCAACTTATGACACTGAACCAGGGAAAAATGGGTCCTTTGCTAGCAGCACCTCTGGGTAACCCAGATGACACCCCAGTTGAGAAACACTGTCCTAGAAGATACCTTGGTTCATCTTACTACTTCCTGTATCCTCCTCCCCTAATTGGACAACAGTGGTCATGCTGATTCATTGTCCATTGTGCTGGCTGTATGTGGAAAGGTGACATTGGAAGCAGAATCCCTGGACATGCAATCAGTTTGATATACTTCTGTAAATAAATAATTGGTTTCCCAGAGTGCATTCAGTTATTGACAAGTTTATGTACTGTTCTTTCTTGTGTATACACTTGGGGGCAGCTCTTTTTACAACCAGGGGTTTGATATTTGATGTTTGATTAAATACCATTATGCCACTTCCCTGCAAAATGTGGGCTGTTGTTATGTTGACTGGAACCCATCTGCCAATTTTCTTCCAACTAGCTAGTTATCTCTAGTTTACCCAGGTTATGGATACCCTTCCTTTACAACCTGGCAGTCAGCTGGATTCAAAGTGCTACAAATTCCAATGTCTTTTATATTAAAGTTGTTTACCTTAATGCATTCTATGCATTCTATGCATTCAAGTGGATGTAAACCCGATTCATGAAATTTGAGCTGGGCACATATATCTGCAGTGTTTTGTTATCTCTCTTCAAAGCACTTTGTCCTGTAGCTTTCTCCTGCTCCGTTCTGTAATCAGCCTGATAACTTCTGACAAGTTCTCTGTCACACATGCTAAAAGCAGCTGGAATTTTGTGTTGGAGAGGATGCTATAAATAGATTAGCACAGAGCCGAATGATTCAACAGTTTCTACCTATGAGGAGAGGGGATGTGTGCCTTTCCTTCAATCAACTGTCTTGGGTGTATGCCCAGGCTTCATTGCACTGCTAACCAGTTAAAGAAAATCTCCTAACATTTGTACTTTCTAAACAGTATATAAAGATGAAAACAGCAGATATGTATGTAAAACTTATGTAGGGAGATTTGTTTTATTCCTGTGTATCATCTGAGGTTGTTCACTTCACTGGGTATATGTGAGGGTTTACATCCATTTAAGGTAAAAAACCCTTCTATGTGCAGCCCCCTCCCATATTTACCTGAGCCCAATCTCGATCCAGCGCTGTGCTGGAGAGCATTGTCTCTCTCTACTTTCGCTCTTCTCACTGGACATGGAGGCAGCAGCAGGAGCCATTGGCTTCTGCTGTTGTCAATCACAGCCAGTGAGCAGAGAACTGGGGGCGGGGCTGAGCAGTGCTCTATGTGTCCATTGTGCTAGCATGAGTGCCCTCATAACAAGTGACAAAGGGGAGGAGCCAGGAGCACCGGCTGGGGACCCAAGAAGCAGGGTCAGATCTAACCTATGTGATGTGGGGGGTGCAGTAAAAAAGTCAGGGGGCATAACGTCAATAGTGTGACAAAGATGCAGGAAACCAGTATTCCCTGTTCACTCGGCACATTTCTGTACCACAAGTCACAACCTGGAAGTGACATCTGACAGGTAGTGCAGAGGCGGTACAGGAGTGAACAGGGAACACTAGTATGTATTAGGCTATCATTAGATTAGGATGATTAAACAGAACCTGTGCCCTCTTATATCACGTATGCCTATCAACGCTACAAAATGTGAAAAATTAAGGTATGGTTGAACTTGTTAAAAGGGGGATACTGTGCTTGGCAGTGAAACATGTGTTCAAAAAAACATAAGGAAAGTGAAATGTACAACCACTATATGAAAAGTCCACATACAGCAGAGGAGTAATTCAAACTCAAATATATAGGGGAAATTGGCATGAGCAAGTGAAAATAATGTGAGTCTTTTAGGAGAACAAAGTCAATAGTACACCATGTGGATACGTGACTGTAAATCAACATCAAGGTACAGAACTTCCGTAGCTGCAAGCCGACATCACGGTGTGGGACATCAAAGTAAGAACATCAAAAAGTAAGGAAGGGTGGGTACTCTTACCAGATGACGTGGACTCCACTGTCATATGACATGGAGTCAATGAAGCATTGAGCCCAACCTGGGCTAGGAACGGTATCCGCAGCGATGGACCCTCTATCTCACTCCTCGACTTCCCTGATAAGATGAAGGAGTATCCAGAGGGGCGGCCAGATGGATATCAACTGATGGACATCAAGAATGTCGTCCGAGAAGAAACCGAGGGCAAACTTGGTCCAGGCCTCGTGATGGAAGTAGGCTACTGGAAGGCAGTTTCTGCACCGTGCAGTGGAAATAGGTGAATAGGTCTCACTTACTGCTGGCTGCCACCTAGATGGGGTAAGTGCCGGACTAACCGGCAGACAGCGAGCCACCAGCTGTAAGTGAGAGCTGCAGTCCAGGTATAAGCCCAGGAGATGAAACATCCAGCTCTTGGGCTCAGTGGCAGCTGGTGTCTTTGCCACACCCCCCAAAAAAAAAATCACCCCCCCAAAAAAAATACGCCAGCTGCCACTGAGCCCAAGAGCTGATTGTTTTATCTCCTGGGATTAGACCTGCACTGCAGCTCTCACTGACAGCTGGTGGCTTCAGCCTACATGCTGAGGGGGTCCTGCAGAAGCTACCAGCACCAGCCGCCATTTAAAGTGCCTTGAAAAAGTATTCATACCCCTTGAAACTTTCCACATTTTGTCATGTTACAACCAAAAACGTAAATGTACTTTATTGGGATTTCATGTGATAGACCAACACAAAGTGGCACATAATTGTGAAGTGGAAGTAAAATGATAAATGGTTTACAATTTTTTTACAAATAAATATGTGAAAAGTGTGGTGTGCATTTGTATTCAGCCCCCCTGAGTCAATACTTTGTAGAACCAGCTTTCACTGCAACTACAGCTGCAAGTATTTTTGTATCAGCTTTGCACATCTAGAGAGTGACATTTTTGCAAATTCTTCTTTGCAAATTAGCTCAAGCTCTGTCAGATTAAATGGAGAGCGACTGTGAACAGCAATTTTAAATTCTTGCCACAGATTCTCCATTGGATTTAGATCTGGACTTTGACTGGGCCATTCTAACACATGATTATGCTTTGATCCAAACTATTTCATTGTAGCTCTGGCTGTATGTTTAGGGTCGTTATCCTGCTGGAAGGTGAACCTCCACCCCAGTCTCAAGTCTTTTGCAGACTCTAAAGCCCCATACACACGATCGGATTTTCCGATGGGAGATGTTGGATGTCAGGCTGTTGGCGGAAAATCCGACCGTGTGTATGCTCCATCGGACAATTGTTGTCGAACTTTCCGCCAACAAATGTTGGCTAGCGTGTCTTCAAATTTTCCGCCAACAAATGTGTGTTGTTGGATTTTCCAATCGTGTGTACACAAGTCTGTCAAACAAAAGTCCAAAGTACAAACGCGCATGCTCGGAAGCAGAAGCGGTCCGTCTTGTAAACTAGCGTTTGTAATGGAGAATTAACATTTGTGACGTGGCAAATTATGAAATCTCCAAATTCAGCGCACAATTCTCTTCTTTAATGGAATAATGAAGCTGCTTTGTTGGTGATACTGATGGAGTTATTGCAAACAAATTTTCAAAGGCTTTTTTTTTCTACTGATATCAAGAATAATATTATTATGCTTTTTTTTTTTTTTTGGGCAAGTTATCACAACACCATTATCCTGTAGTTTTTAAGATCAAAGATACAACTATGTTGGTGTCCCTTGTCAATTTTACATTGTATTATTTAAAATGTAACTGCCTACTCCCAAACTGTCATTTGAAGTAAAACACATAGCCAAGTATTATTCTCCACAATTTTTTTTATTGTGCATGAAAAAAATAAAACAAATAAAATTAGACATGCTTTCTGCCAATAGAACCTAACCAAAAAGTGCATTCTATGCATCCAAAAATATAGAAAAATCAAATCATTATTCAACCAAAAAAATAATGTCAAAGCAATAACTCCAAGGCCAATAATAAATAACACGTTATCTCCTCCGATTCATGTCTAGTTGACGAATGGCCGTTCAGAAACAAACTGAAAAGTGCGAACTGAACAGCGCTAAATGAAAAACGTGAAAAGAAAAGTACAAATCAACACTCACCAAACTTCTACTAACACAAAATTAGCAGAAGGAGCCCAAAGGGTGGCACTAAACAGCTGAAAAACCATGTAGTACATCTAGCACGTCACTACGTTCGTAATTGTTGGCCAGCATTTGTGTGACCGTATGTATGCAAGACAAGTTTGAGCCAACACCCTTCGGACAAAGTTCCACGGTTTTGTTGTCGGAAAGTCCGATCGTGTGTGCGGGGCTTTACAGATTTTCTTCAAAGATTGCCCTGTATTTTGCTCCATCCATCTTCACATCAACTCTGACCAGCTTCCCTGTCCTTGCTCAAGAAAAGCATCCCCACAACATGATGCTGCCACCACCATGTTTCACAGTGGGGATGGTGTGTTTAGGTTGATGTGCAGTTAGTTTTCCACCACACATAGTGTTTGGCCTTTAGGCCAAAAAGTTAAATTTTGGTCTCATCTGACCAGAGAACCTTTTTCCACGTTTGCTGTGTCCCCCACATGGCTTGCTGTGTCCCCCACATGGCTTCTCGCAAACTGCAAATGGAACTTCTAATGGCTTTCTTCTTGCCATAAAGGCCAGATTTGTGTAGTGCACGACTAATAGTTGTCCTTTGGACAGATTCTCCCACCTAAGCTGTGGATCTCTGCAGCTCCTCCAGAGTTACCATGGGCCTCTTGGCTGCTTCTCTGATTAATGCTCTTCTTGCCTGTGCCTTATCTGTGAGATGTTCAAAGCTTGGGGTAGTTTTTATAACCTAACCCTGCTTTAAACTTCTCCACAACTTTATCCCTGACTTGTCTGGTGTGTTCCTTGGCCTTTATGATGCTGTTTGTTCACTAAGATTTTTTGACAAACCTTATACTGAGATTAAATTACACACAGGTGGGCTCTTTTTACTAACTAGGTGACTTCTAAAGGCAATTGGTTCCACTATATTTTAGTAAGGGGTATCAGAGTAAAGGGAGCTGAATACAAATGCACGCCACGCTTTTCAGATATTTATTTGTAAAGAATGTTGAAAAACATTCATCATTTTCCTCCCACTTCACAATTATGTGCCACTTTGTGATGGTCTATGATATAAAACCCCAATAAAACACATTTACGTTTTTGGTTGTAACATCACAAAATGTGGAAAATTTCAAGGGGTGTGAATACTTTTTCAAGGCACTGTATTAATAAAATTGATATAACAGAGGTTAAAGAATTTTCACCACAGCTTAAAAAATGTTTGTGAACACCCCCAAAGGACCGAGTGCTACATGCACATCCACAATGTTCCTTTGCATCTTTGCTGAAGTAGTGTGGTTGACAGCACAGCCCCTCCCCTCACCTCTGTTCGACCATGCTACTTAACAGGAGATTCATTTTTAATGTTAAGCCTTGACGTCATATCTGGCGTGCTGTCCGGAACCCCTGGCCACTCACAATCTGCGTCTCCTGTCTCCATCCCTGGATTTACAAACAGGCCCGCGGCTCCGTCATACAGCGTTACGCCATCCCTGGCTGTGCTAACAGACCATCTAGCTGCTGACATCAGGTTACCCGCACACCATCACCGGTGCACATCGAGCTCCCCACAACATCACCTATACAGCATTTAGTTATGTACCATGTAGGGGAACGAATAACTCTGCCCAGGCCGATCATCTCCTTTCTTCTCTCCAGCACCTGCTTTTAATATGGTATGTGGATTTAGCCTCCTTCTTGTACCAGTGTGGAGCAATGGCATTTTGTGGCTGACTGTTATGCAGACCAGTCTGTCTACTCAGGACTTTTTTCTCTTTTTCGTTTTAAGACTATTACTGGACCTATAAACAATTTTTACATGATGTTCAGATCACCCTTCGCTTTGGTCATCCATCTTTGTGGGACTACACCTACAAGCTACATCAGCATTTGGTTGTGGTTGTACAGACTCACATCTCTCAGCGCTACTATTGCAGAACTTTGTGGTTGAACATAAACAAGATCAACATCACTGTACATGCTACAACTTTGTTCTATATTACACATGCAGCAATCAGCTATGATGTCCATCACACCTAGCACCCCACTGCCACCTTGCTAACACCCTACCCCCTGTCATCTTCATCCTTATCACACCTGGAACCCCACTGCCACCTTGCTAACACCTTACCTTCTGTCATTCTCATCACACTTGGCACCCCACTGCCACCTTGCTAACACCCTACCCCTGTCATCCTCACCCTGCCTGGCACCCCACTGCCACCTTGCTTACACCCTACCCATTGTCATCCTCATCACACCTGGCACCCCACTGCCACCTTGCTAACATCCTACCTCCTGTCATCTTCATCCCCCCATAACCCACTACCAGCTTCCAAACACCGGCATTGACAAAGCGGTCTCTTCCCCACAAATGTGTCTTAGTGGGTAACGGGGTCTGTGGACAGGGGCATATTGAAATATGGAACACTACATTCACAATAAATTGGGTAGTAATTGGTAGTGACTGATTGAGTAATCAATCAGTCACCTAGGGTGCCACCCTAGGTGACTGATTGATTACTAAACCCACAACAGTAAAATCAGTCTGCATATGCAGTAAAGCATGTTAGTTATACTCTTTGGACCTAATCGGTTAATCCTCCACATTGTGGGAAAAAGGCTGTTCGATCCTGTCTTCTCTGATCCTCCACTTCTTCCATTGACTCCAAAAAATAACCTGATATTTACAGAGAGTTTTTCTTTTCCTGGGAGAAGTGAAAAAATTAAGGTGTCCTGGGGTTTTTCTCCCAGATCTGGGCCAGGGCATCACTGAGCTCCTGAACAGACTGAGGTGCAACCTGGCGGCATCGGATGGGTCCAAACATAATGTCCCAGTGGTGTTCTATTGGACTTAGGTTAGGCAAGTGTATGGGCCATTCAATGGTATTAATTTCTTCCTCCTCCAGGAACTGGCTGCATACTCTGGCCACATGAAGCCGAGCATTGTGCACCAGGAGGAACCCAGCGTAGGGTCTGACAATGGGTCAAAGGATTTCATCCCAATACCTAATGTCAGTCAGTGTGCCATTGTCTAGCCTGTAGAGGTCTGTGCTTCCCTCCATGGATAAGCCTCTCCAGACCATCACTGACCCACCACCAAACTGGTCTTAGGCAGCATAACGTTCTCTGCGGCTTCTTTAGACCTTTTCACGTCTGTCACATGTGATCAGGGTGAACCTGCTCCCATTAGTGAAAAGCACAGGGGGGCAGTGGCGGACCTGCCAATTCTGATGTTCAATGGCAAATGCCAATTGAGCTTCACAGTGCCGAGCAGTGAGCACAGGGCCCACTAGGGGATGTCGGGCCCTTAGGCCACCTTTTTGTAGGGCTTTGGTAGTGCTCATCCTGTTCCTCCTTGCACAAAGGAGCAGATACCGGTCCTGCTGATGGGTTACAGACCTTCTATGGCTCTGTCCAGCTCTGCTAGAGTAGCTGTCTGTCTCCTGGAATCTCTTCCATGCTCTTGAGACTGTGCTGGTAGACACAGCAAACCTTCTGGCAATGGCACATATTGATGTGTCATCCTGGAGGAGTTGGACTGCCTGTGCAACCTCTATAGGTTTCAAATATCGCCTCATGTTACCAGTGGTGACACTGACCCTAGTCAAATGCAATACTAGTGAAAAACAGTCAGAAAAGATGAGTAGGGAAATAAAAATCAGTGGCCTCCACCTCCATCATTCCTAATTGGGAGGTTGTATCATTGCTGCCCATCTAGTGCACCTGTTGTTAATTTCATTAACATCAAAGCAGCTGAAACTGATTACCAACACCCTCTGCTACTTAACTGACCAGATTAATATCCCAGGACTTGATGCCATACTCTGATTAAATGATCTACCTTTTACTTTTTTGAGCAGTGTGTATATATATATATATATATATATATATATATATATATATATATATATATATATATATACATATACCTTTCCTTCAACAGTCCATGGCCCTCGCCGGCATTGGCATCTTCTGCTAGGTTCAGGTCTTTGGCTGTCTTCATTAGCTGGCTCAGGATGACGTCAGTCCTGCAAATACTTGCAAAGCTCAATGTACATTACAAAAAAAGAACAGGAAGGTAGGTTTCTTCTAATGCAGAAGAGACATTCCAAGGCTCCACTACAAATATAATACTGCCTGCTTGCAGATTTTGACAGCGAGGCTTTAGTTCCTCTTTATTTTACACATAACAGCCATTTATGAAAGAAAGCTACAATAGTGGCATTCAGGCAAAAACAAGTGCAAAAAAACCTTTACAGCTAGGTCCTACAGATTACACAGGTAGAATGTGGCACAAAAAGTTCATGATACAGAGTGGGTGGCTGTCACACTGGTTAAATTACTGCTGAATTTCTGTCATCATTGTTCAGCAGGCCATTGTTGCCCTGCATAGAGATGCTTCTGGGGCAATTACCTTATCTTAAGGTACTGGAGGTCCTCATAGTAAACCCCCTATATAGCAATGGGATGCAATCTCTAGATCTCTTCTTTTGCATGTGGTTTATAGATCTTGAAACAACATAGACACATGCAGCCTGGGAAAGGTTGCCTGGATGAAGTCTTGGTATAGATATCCATCTTGCATCCTTTACTTTCTTACCAAAATATGTTTATCAAGAAATAATGTTTTAAAAAGGTGATAGTTCCATATGCATTTCTGAATATGAATCAAAATAAACTTGGGAAATTTAGACATTTAGAGGAGCATTGCTATGTTTAGAAATAAAGCACAGTTATGCCTTCCTTCAGGTAAGTTGTATGGTCTCTTTGGCTAGATTCACATCTATGTGGTTTCCCTATGGCTGCAGTTGCACGGACACAGCAGCCCACTCATTTAAATGGACTGCTGTACCTGTGGGAAAAAAAGCCACTGAACCACTGAACCTTTACTAAAATTGCAGCCGCAAGGAAATAGCATTGCACTATGCCTTTCTGTGCACGAGAAAATGGGCTGCATTTTCCAATATGTGGGGGTACCAT
Organism: Lithobates clamitans; assembly: GCA_037952925.1. NCBI lineage: Eukaryota > Metazoa > Chordata > Amphibia > Anura > Ranidae > Lithobates > Lithobates clamitans. The sequence goes on along the minus strand of JBBGZY010000742.1, from coordinate 3,735,359 downwards.
TAAAAATTAATGGCACCCCCATGTTTTTATTACAAAGCAGCATGTTTTTGGCACATGAATGTGTGCGATTTACTCGCAGTCCTGCACCCACATAAATGTGAACCTAGCCTTCAAGTCTATATCACCATTCTTTCTTCAAACAAAATATGAAAATATTGACTGGAAATTGTAAAAATATGATTGATTTACTAAAGGCAAATAGACTGTGCACTCTTAAAGTGCAGTTACACTAATGTTCTCCAAAGCTTAGTAAATGTGGTAAAGCTCTGCTGATTTCCATCATCCAATTGCCTTTTTAAATTTTCCTTTTCCATTCTTTACAAAGTGAATCTTTACTACATTTGTATTTGCTAAGAAAAGTGTAACTGCACTTGCAAGTGCTATTTGCCTTTAGTAAATCAACCCCGATGTTAAAACTTAGCATTAAAGTGTGCACACTTTCTGTAACAATGATAGGTCATTTTGTTTACACATTAAGTTCCCATATGCTTACATGTATATCCAGTCATATTTCCTCATACAGTGGAAAATACAATAATGATAATCTCAATATTACATTTTCTTCAATTTCCAACCTTTGGTCCTGTGGTTTTCTTAACACAAAGTGCTGATTGTTCCATATAGACATGAATAAACCTGTCTGCTGAAGATAATAGATCTGTAATTATTACTGGTCCAATAATGCGGACTGTAGCTATCATGGACTATACACAACTGGCAATGTATAGCTATAGTTCAGTTGTAGTCTGTGTTGGTGAGTCACAATAAACTATTACATGCATATAATGGGTCATTTGTATTACAGAGGTGTGAATCCAAAATTCAACCAATTCAACAAATTCAGTCAATTCAAAGAATTGTCAAAATAAATAATGTTTTTTCTTATGAGAGAGACATTATATTTTACGAACTTGTCGTTTGACAAGTCTGCCAGTGTAATAGATGTATCTTTTCAAATGTGCTTTGCAATTTTTTGCCATCCTCTGAAGTTTCAATATATTAGTTCTTTTCTGTACAGCTAAGAGTCAGAGTGCGTTAAACAGCAAAGAGTAGAATAACGCACTGCAGAGAGGGTCATGATGAATTAATTGAACTGGCCGCAGTAGAATGTTAGAAGAACTCGCTTGCTCTGCAAATGGCTGCAGTAAAAGATTTGCTTTCACTTCCATTATTTCGTTTAATTACATTGGGATTTTTTTTTTCATTCTATATATGAACCCTATGTAGTAAACTATGTAAGAATTATAGAGCAGATATTCTTTCAGTAATATAACCTAGGTACTAGGCTGGGGAAAAAAGACACGCGCAGCATATTATTTACTGAATATGATTGCTACTTAAAAGCAAATCTCTAGAGAGTTCTCTGTGTGCATTTTTCTGGAGTGGTTAATATGTACCTGTCATTTTAAACAGAAACTGGATTTCAAAAGTAATAAATAAAATCAGGTACCACAAAATGTATTCTGCTCTGATTTGTCTCTACTTTTTCAAGAAGGAGCCTTTCTAGCTATTAAAGTGTATGTTTAGGAGGAATTACCCAAATGTAGCCACAAACTTCCCAAATCCCTATAGAGCTTGTCAAATTATTTTTTTTTTCTTTTAATTTCTTGTAATGACAATCAGGGGCAGCAGCTGGGAGCTCAGTTCCTATTGATGTAGGTACACCCACCAGAACCATATATTCCAAAAGCCTTTTCTCTACACACAGTGTGCGGGCGGTCTCTTGGGAGTCAAGGCAGAAGCATTGTTTTGGTTGGAAAGAAATCAATGTATGCATGTGGAGTTGAACAGAGAGGTGGTTGGATAGGTAGAGCTCTGTAGTTCAGCAAGCAGGAGTGACAATACTGGTCAGCATTTAGAAGCACATGGCTTTTCTGGCAGATCAACAAGTGTCTTTTATGTACTATATACTTATATTGTAAAGATTTACTGAATATATTTTTTTCACATACACTTTAAAAGGGAATTTCATTTTTTAATAAAATTGTTTTTCAGTGAAAGACACTTTATTACACTGTAACGGTTTTCATTTATCCAGGTCATGGTACAGCTAGTAGCGGTTAGTCACATTCAGCTGTATTTGTTTAGGATGTTTAAAAGCTTTTCCCGTTTTCTTTTTTTTTTGTTCCAATGAGTGTCGAGAAGATACTCCAACATTTATATTCACACAGGTAATACAGATACTTTAAGGAAAAAGTCCAGGTATGGAAATTTTTTCATAGTTACATCGGTTTAACTTGGACCAATGTAACTATGCATATACCATACCTGTGGGATCCCCTAGAAGCTGAAAATCATTGTAGTCAGCACCTCTACTACAGTGATCTCCACTAACTTCTGGGTCCCATGCCTAGTGGAAGCCCTCCTGCATTGTGAACACAGGAGGTCAGCCACATGGCACAAGCACTATTCAGAGAATGCTTTGCATTTTTTCAGTGAATGCAAAGCATTCTGCAATTGGACAAGGTGGAGGGCATGTCATCACCGCCTGCCCTCAAATGAGAGTATTGAGTAAATGCAAAGTGATCTCTAAATGGTGCTCATGCCAAGCTGCTAACCTTCTGTGTTCAGAATGCAGCAGGGCAGCAGCTCGGCACAGGACCCGGAAGCAGTATTGCCAACCATCAGTATTTTTAGTGGCAGCCAGTAAAAAATGGGCACTTTTCTCTTGCTCATAAATGCCAGTGACAGGAAAAGTTTGCTAGTAAAAAATATGGCTGTGACTCTTGGCTCAGCCAGCCAAGACCATCCGAGTGCCTGCTACAGTGTATTCAGGTGGTGCCAGCTGGAGGCAGGTCTGGTGGAAGTGGTGCCTGAGTGTGTCATGTGATATCATGGTGCAAGGGAGCTAAGCGGAGTGGCCAGAGCCTCATGTGCGGGTCTGCAGAATGGGAGCTAGGCAAACCGTGAACGGGACCGTCAGTGTGAGTCAGGAAGGGACATGTCATATCGGTCGTCATCATCTGTGCTGCTGCACACTGCTGTCAGTGTGAGAATCAAATGTATGTGTGTGTGCCTTCCCATTCTAATTTATTGCCCTCCTGAGTCCTTTCCCTGAACTACTTACTTACTATATTGAAAATAAATTAAGGAATATGTTTTATACCTTCATATCTACCTTAAGTCAAATTGCTAATTGCATATTGTACTTGTTTGTAGCTTAAATACTGAAATTAGCACTTAAAACTGTAGTTTTGCATCCTTTGTAAATGCCAGTAAAAACTTGGCTGTGCCAGTAAATTTTAGGTGTTGTCTCAGTACATTTCAATCTGGTAGGTTTTCAACACTGCCCGGAAGCAAGTAGAGATCACTTTTATTATTGGTATCTACTCCACTGATTTCCAGCTTCTAGAGGGATACCACAGGTATGGTATATGCATAGTTACATTGGTCCAAGCTGAACAAATGTAACTATTGTACAGGATGCCAGGGATGGGTCCTAAATGGCAGATATGTATCCATAGGTGTGCGCAGCCTGTTGCATTAGGATGTGCACCCCAAAGCTCAAACACACATGAGCGCCACCTGCTGTCACAGGAAGGGGGCTCAGGTGGTGGGAGCCAGTTGATTGGGAGCATATAACGATACACCCTAATTATGGGTGTAACATGTTCCTAAAGTTGAACCTAGATTTTATTATAATGGGGGCATTTACAATGGCCACTGGCATCCCCAACCACCCACCTGGTGCTGCTCCTAGATAATGCTAATGCAAATGGGATGATTAGGGTGTGCCTAGGCACACCCGGCACACCCTGTGCGCACGCCTATGTATGTATCCCCATTATTTGGGTTGTGGTCCCTTTAAGGGTGATGGCTTGAGTACAGTTTGGAGCACTCAGGGATTCTCACTTTCTCACCCATACAAGGTAAAGGATTCCAGTTAGAAAGGGGAAAACTGATTCACAGTTTTCCAAAACTGTGCTTATATGGGATCGGGAGGTTGGAGGCTCAGAGGAACTTTGGGTAAGGAAGAGCCTCCAAACCTTGGTTACAGGGACTTCGGTCCTAAAGGGGTTAACTTGCCTACTGGAGGGGCCAGAAAAGGAACGAACCTATCAGCAGGTGTCTGAGGTGGAGGGTGAAGAATGACTCTTAGGAGACAGGGTGATGGACTGCTTGTGACTGAGACACAGATACACTATATTACCAAATGTATTGGGATACTTTGGTGCTTTTACAGGCACATTAACTTTAATGGCATCCCAGTCTTAGTCCATAGGGTTCAATATTGCGTTGGCCCACCCTTTGCAGCTATAACAGCTTAATCTCTTGGAAGGCTGTCCACAAGGTTTAGCAGAGTGTCTATGGGAATGTTTGACCATTCTTCCAGAAGCGCACTTAGACACTGATGTGGATGAGAAGGCAGGGCTCACAGTGTCCGCTCTATTTCATCCCAAAGGTGTTCTATCGGGTTGAGGTCAGGACTCTGTGCAGGCCAGTCAAATTCCTCCACCCCAAACCCTCTCATCCATGTCTTTCTGGACCTTGCTTTGTGCACTGGTCCACAGGCATGTGGAACAGGAATAGGAAGGGGCCATCCCAAACTGTTCCCACAAAGTTGGGAACATGAAATTATCCAAAATGTCTTGGTATGCTGAAGCCTTAAGAGTTCCCTTCACTGGAACTAAGGGGCCAAGCCCAGCCTCTGAAAAACAACCCACAAAATAATCCCCCCTCCCCCAAATGATTTGGACCAGTGCACAAAGCAAGGTCCATAAAGACATGGATGAGTGAGTTTGGGGAGGAGGAGCTTGACTGGCCTGCACAGATTCCTGACCTGGACCGGGAGACTGCGAACCAGGCCTTCTCATCCAACATCATTGCCTGACCTTACAAATGGGCTTCTGGAAGAATGTTCAAACATTCCCATGAACACACTCCTCAACCATGTGGACAGCCTTCCAAGAGTTTAAGCTGTTATAGCTGCAAAGGGTGGGCCAACTCAATATAATACCCTATGGGCTAAGACTGGGATGCCACTAAAGTTCATGTGCGTGTAGGCAGGCATCCCAATACCTTTGGTAATATAGTGTAAGTGGATGGTGACCTGGCTTTTTAACCTCTGAGGCAGGTGGGGACATAATCCTGATAAGGGGCAAGTTTTGCAGACTGGGGATCTCAGTCTTGCTGTGTTACAATATGTAAAAATATCTATTCCTGAAATTCTTTATTCCAATCACCATAGAATATGTGGAGGTTGATTGCCCAAGAACAAGATGGGAAGTGTGAAAATTGTGAAACCACTATGTTCGTGTTACATAATCCTATCTTTCATGCTAGGAGGGCTGTACAGATAGATGTTAATTCCTTGATTTACATGGCTAAAGGCGTGAATTTTTGTGAAATCACCAGTGTAGAGATGTAGAAATGGCACTATATGTGGAAAACAGATGGCGTTAAAGGTTTAGGGATGGTTTTTCCAGTTAACATTGATGTCCTCCTTTCAAAGCAATTCTCCTCTCTGTCCAAAATGTGCACCTCGCTGTCCTCAAACTAATGTCCCTTTTCTTAAGGTGTTGAAAGACTGCTTAAAGCCGAGTTCTGCTTAAAAAAAAAAAAAATCAAAGTCAGCAGCTACAAACACTGCAGCTGCTGACTTTTAATAATCGGACACTCACCTCTCCCAGGGTCCAGCAATGCGGGGGAACGAAGCTCTGCTCATCTCCTCCTCCTCTCTCCGGCATTATCGCTGCGCATGGGCGAGCCGCGCTGTGCGCTGTGACTGGCTGGGCAATCATCTGGGACCTGTGACGGGTCCCAGATGATTGCCAAGAGGGAGAGGGGAGAGGGGATCTCCCTTCCGGTGCCACAGTGCGCCGGGAGGAAGTTGGAGTTGGGACCCTCTGAAAAAAAAGGTTCCCGCTCCCTCCCCAAAAAAATGACATGCCAAATGTGGCATGTCAGCGGGTCACCTCCCTTAAAGCAGAAGTTCCATTTTTGGGTGGAACTCCGCTTTAAGTTGCATTAAAAGTGACTATTTGACTGCTACAGACACAGGCCTCTTCTGATTGCAAGATAGTGCAAGCCACTTCTGCTACCAGCACACAGAATGTGTTTGATCTACTAGCTTTAAAACCCAAGGCACCTAGCAAACTCTTATTACCAAAGGTACTTGATAGCTGGAGTTTACTTGGAAGATTTGCAAAATGTAGACAGAGAGGGTAGCTGGTGGACCTATCCGCCCCCTCTCGGTCTGACTGCTTCCTTCTACAATTCCTTCCCTAAATGTCTGGGTTCCCCCCTCTCCTTTGTTTCTCCCCCCCCCCCCCCCTTGAATCTCTTCTCTTTTCTTTCTTCTCTAGATACGTCTCTTGTACGCGAGACTAGCTCCCCCTTTCTAATTTTTTCTTTTTTTTTTTCTCTCTTAACCTTCTCTGCTGGAGCAATATGGCAATGTAGCCACTAAGTAGAGAGAGGAATGAAACTACTAATAAGGAGCGTAGATTTCATCGAGTCTAGCGAAACAACGAACTTTGGAGTAGCTAATATGTACAAATATGGTCGTTAGTCTTGGTAGATCTCCAAATAATTATTACTGCAAAGGAGAATAGGATAAATTACACTGCCTAGTAATTATTATACATGCTCTGTTCTCTTTGAAAAATGCTACATTTGTATTTCATTGTTTGACCACATGGTTCTTGAATGATATTCCTACACGCTGTTTGTACATGTATACTAACTATGTATGCTATTGGAAACGTTCAATAAAAAAAAATTTTTGTCAAAAAAAAACCCAAGGCACTGTTTTGGGGTAAAGGCTACCTGTGAATTCCACCCCTTCATGCTCTCCTCACTTCCCTATTGACTTCAAAATATAATGAATACTCTCACTACCCAACAGGGAGACCAGAATTATATTTTTGACTATGAGAGTTCTGGTTTCTCTTTTTCATTTAAAGTGACATTAAACTCAGTTTTTTTGTGCATCAATTGTTCTAAAATATCAAGTATACCATAGCTCTGTTTTCTTTTAAAGTGTCTTACCATTGTTTTCAAGTTTCATTTTTTTGTCCTGTGCACACTCCTTATCCACTGATACACCTTGTTGCCAACATCCTATATTCGATAACTATAAAAAGATACAGAGCCCCCCAAGAAGAGTACACAGGGGACTTTTAGGGCAACTATGTAGAGAGATTAGAGAGTATGACGATATATATAGAAATAACAAAATGTATTGAGATGGTATTAAAAAATAGTAGGTGCATACATCACCATATAGAACATAAAAATAGAGATAAAACAATACAGTTGATATAATTGGAATTGTTGGTCTCCTTTTGTTTCACCCGACCCGTTTCAGGATCTCAATATTAATCCCTTCATCATGGGTATTTCTTTCAGGAGAGATCAAGACAAATGACAATTTATGATAGAGCATAATAAAAGTTTGAGTATAGAAAATAATGGACAAGGAATGAGCATCATAGGAGATGGAACGAGGATCACTTACCAGTCAACTGGATGCTGTATTTCAACACTGCCAATATTTAAATGTGTATATAGAGGTATGATATACACAGATATAAAGAACTCATACGTAAGGGTGGATGATGAGGTAATGACCCCACTGTGGTACCACGAACAACCAGATATGGAGCTTTTTGGGTATGGTGTCTGAATCTGTGGAAATCCCAGAGAGTGTGTCAGAGCTTGAAAGAGTCAGAGGTGACGACGAGCTTACTAGTGGCCCAGGGTGGCTATAGCAGGAAAGACACGGTGCATTGGGATACCTAAGTATTCTGAAATGATATGATATATGTGCACACATGTATAAAAATGTTTGTTTAAATACAGACATTTTCATAAAATTTTCAATTAGACAACCTTTAAAAAATTTTCACAGTTACATATAAGGCATGGTGGATGAAACAAGTATTGCACAGAAGATCTTTTTTTTTTTTGAGTTTTGTGATTTGTGGCACAAGATGGACACTTTTTGAAATCTATGTGGACATTATTATATTTATATATATTTTGTGAAATATATGTTTATGTTATTTTATTTTATATATCATTTGATAAGAACACTTAAGAGATTAGTAATTAAAATTATAGTTTTTTGTAATAGGTCCATTATTACACACTAAGGATTATTTTTTTTTGCACAACATTGTACAGTATTTACTGCACAAATAGGAGAAGCACCTTACTTCATTATTTACAATTTTTTTGAGTGAGATTTTCACTTAAAGGGGCAGTTGCTGTATGGTTTGTGGAGATTCAGAGGTTAGCACCATTTGTACTTGAAAAATATTTGCAGAATGTTCAGTTGATCCAGAGATATTTATTGAGGATCTTGACATTTCCTAAAAAAAATGAGTGTTGTCCCATTCCCTCATGCCTTCCAGGTCTCCTTTTTTGGTTACAAAGACAACCCGTCATTAATAGAAAGACCTGGCAGTCAACAGGGCCAAACTTTACTGTTAATGTTCAACTCCGGGCAGCTAAAAAATTATCCCTTGCAGTGGGGCTGTGCCTGGAAAGCTGGAGTTAATAGTTCATTATGTCTAGGGAAGAAAAGAAATGGTTTTAGGCCTCATGCAGACAGGGTATTGCCCAGCTCGCCTTAAAAGTTTAAACGCGTGTAAACACTTTTAGGCATGTTTAGGTGTATCAAGCACTTGGCTGTTCATTTTATTGGCCAGAATAATAATTTATTCTGCCCGTTGAAATTAATTAACGCTCAAGCACTAAACGTGCCTAGTGTTAAATCTTTCCCCCCTCGCAATCTTGACAAAGCATTTTCCAGATTCTTTCTTTCTATGCAGAGAATTATCTGCTGAAGCCGATAGCTGTTAAATTTTTTTTTTGGATGGGCCTATCGGATCCTCTAAAAGATGAACTGGCATGGGTGGGAATACCCCAATCCTTGGAATCCCTTATTAACCTATCGATACAGATCGACCGCTGCCTAAGAAAACGTCGATCCGAGAGGCCCACAGGACAATATCGTTAAACTTGGATGCTGCCCAAAGTTCCCAGCTTCCCCAGCCAGGCTTCTCCAGCTCCAGTAGCATTTGGGCTTGCTTTGTCCCTCTCTCACCATGGAAGAACGACAGCGCCGGTGACTAAACAACCTGTGCATGTATTGTGGAGAACCTGGGCATTACGTGAGATCCTGTCCAGCGAAGATGCGTAAGTGCCTGTCAATCTCTTCTATGCATGTTCCTGCTTTACCCAACCAATCTTCTCATCTTGCTCTCCCCATCCTGTTACAGCTTCCAGGAAGGAGAATCCAGGTATCCGTCATAATTCACTCCGAAGCCTGCAGCTGCTTCATAGACTTGACATTTGCCGCAAAACACCTCATTCCGCTCCAGCCAAAGACACGAGAACTATCAGTACATCTAGCCGATGGGTCCAACATTAAGTCAGGTCTGGTCACACAGGAGACTGCCCCATTCCTGGCTATTATCGCTTCCCATCACCAAGAATTACTAAGCCTGGATGCCATTTCATCACCTTTATTCCCATTAACCTAGGTATACACTGGCTGCAGGCCCACAATCCCCACATCAAATGTGCCACCTGTGAAATCAAATTTCCCTCAACTTGTGGCCAGCAACATTGTCTACAAGAAGCCACAGGCAACCCCTCACCCTTACTCTGTCTGGACACTGACTCTGAGTTACGTCAATCAATCCCAGTGGCATACCACGATTTTCTAGATGTTTTCAGTAAGAAGGGTGCGGAGACCCTTCCTCCCCACAGACCCTATGATTGTCCAAGCTTCTACCAGGGGTCGAGGTCCCCTTCTGGGGACTCTTCCCTTTGACTGAACTTGAACTAGGCGCGCTGAAAGAATATATCGATGACAATCTAAAAAAGGTGTTTTTTCGCCCATCCACCTCTCCGGCAGGAGCAGGCATTTTCTTTGTTGAAAACAAGGACCACTCTCTACGCCCCTGCGTGGATTACCGAGAATTAAACAAAATTACTATCGAAAATCGCTACCCACTACCCCTTGTGCCCGAACTGTTTCAAAGGCTGGGACCTGTGGTCATCTTCACTAAACTGGACCTCCGGGGAGCATACAACTTAATTTGCATCTGAGAAGGAGATGAGTGGAAAACAGCTTTCGTACCCGATTCGGCCACTTCGAGTACCTGGTCATGCCTTTTGGTTTATGCAACACCCGGGCCACTTTACAGAACTTTGTCAACGACATCTATCGAGATTATCTAGACCTGTACGTCATTGTATACCTGGATGACATCCTGATTTTCTCCTCCTCAAGGATGGACCACCACAGGCATGTCAGAAATGTGTTAACCCGACTCCGGCAGCATGGCCTCTATGCCAAACTGGAAAAATGTGAATTCGAACTACAGAGCATTCATTTTTTGGGATTGATCATCTCAATTGAAGCCATTAAGATGGACTCCCAGAAAGTCACCGTCATCTTAGACTGGCCAGCACCTGCAGACAAGAAAGGGGTCCAACGTTTCATTAGGTTTGCCAACTTCTATCGGAAATTTATTAGGGGGTTTTCAGCCATTATCATGAAGTTGGGATCAGAAACCTGCGCTTAGGACAATAAATTAGGTATGCTGCCTCCCTTAAAGGAGCTCCCCTAGGGGTTCTCTGTTGACTGTAAGTGTGTATGACAAGGGTTGTGGCGCTTCCTATGGGTACTGGATAGGGACGGTGGTTGTACACGGGTAGTATCCCTTAATGAGCCCTCTGAGGGGTACCTGGTAGCTACCAGGGACAACCTAGGTTACCGTACCGGTGTATATGTCTGTAATTATACATACAACCACATACACCCGCCTAATATCAGCAGAGATGAGTTTTCCAAAAATGGTTCATTTAGACCTTATAAAGGGGGGTGTGGGCTGAAGCCCCTGTAGCTGTGGTACATATACCACCACTAAGTGAAATACCATGTATGTGTAACCTATATATGCTCTCCTGCCAAAATCATAAGTATATGTTACCAAAAATTTTACAAATTATAATCAAAAAGTGTAAGTAAACATAATGTGGTCAAAAATGAGTGCAAGGAAACCAGTATAAACAGTTTTTCAGTGATTACAGTCCATAAAAAAGCTTGTGCGAATCCAGTGTTCCAAACAATTTCGTGACATGGGTGCTCTCGGATAATTGCTGTGACTTGTGTGCTCCCCCTTCAGATCCCCACTCACCAGATCCAACAACCCCGTAGAGGGGCAACCAGCCTGAGATGTCTCATTCACGGTCTCCTCTCCACGTTGGTAAAGCGGGCTATCAAGGATGGTTTCCGTTGGTATCCGTTGGTTTCTTTCGGGTCCTCCGTTACCAAATGGAACAGGTTGCAAAGGATATTCCAACCGCAATTTTCCTCTCCACCACCGTCCTAACAGGTGTCCTGGTAACTTTCTGCTATTGATTAGAGTGTTCACAATGGCTCCCTCATACAAAGGAAAAAAAGGGAACTGTCTGTGGAGATGGCTGGGCCGGCCGTACGTGTCCCCTAAGGAAACGAAGCCACAGCTGCTGCGGCTTTCCTTTGTATGAGGGAGCCATTGTGAACACTGTTAGGACACCTGTTAGGACACCTGTTAGGACACTGTTAGGACACCTGTTAGGACGGTGGTGGAGAGGAAAATTGCGGTTGGAATATCCTTTGCAACCTGTTCCATTTGGTAACGGAGGACCCGAAAGAAACCAACGGATACCAACGGAAACCATCCTTGATAGCCCGCTTTACCAACGTGGAGAGGAGACCGTGAATGAGACATCTCAGGCTGGTTGCCCCTCTACGGGGTTGTTGGATCTGGTGAGTGGGGATCTGAAGGGGGAGCACACAAGTCACAGCAATTATCCGAGAGCACCCATGTCACGAAATTGTTTGGAACACTGGATTCGCACAAGCTTTTTTATGGACTGTAATCACTGAAAAACTGTTTATACTGGTTTCCTTGCACTCATTTTTGACCACATTATGTTTACTTACACTTTTTGATTATAATTTGTAAAATTTTTGGTAACATATACTTATGATTTTGGCAGGAGAGCATATATAGGTTACACATACATGGTATTTCACTTAGTGGTGGTATATGTACCACAGCTACAGGGGCTTCAGCCCACACCCCCCTTTATAAGGTCTAAATGAACCATTTTTGGAAAACTCATCTCTGCTGATATTAGGCGGGTGTATGTGGTTGTATGTATAATTACAGACATATACACCGGTACGGTAACCTAGGTTGTCCCTGGTAGCTACCAGGTACCCCTCAGAGGGCTCATTAAGGGATACTACCCGTGTACAACCACCGTCCCTATCCAGTACCCATAGGAAGCGCCACAACCCTTGTCATACACACTTACTTTCAGCCATTATCACTCCCATTACAGAACTAACCAGGCAGGGAATCTGATTTCTCTGGTCCTCCAAAGCTCAGACTGCTTTTGAAGCTCTTAAGAAGTTGTTCACTTCAGCATCCATTTTGAACCACCCTGACCCTGCCCTACCGTTTGTTCTTGAAGTTGATGCTTCTGAGATAGCAGTTGGAGCAGTGCTTTCTCAACGACAAGGGTCCAAGGCCCTACTCTATCCAGTTGCATTCTTTTCCAGCAAACTATCATCAGCAGAAAGGAACTATGATGTAGGAGATCGTGAGCTCCTGGCTATCAAGGCTGCATTATAAGAATGGCGATACTTACTGGAACTGCAACACACCCAATTCTGGTCTATACGGACCATAAAAATTTTGAATATCTGAGGATGGCGAAGAGATTAAAGCCACGGAAGGCAAAGTGGGCACTATTTTTCTCTAGATTTTCATTCCACATAACTTACAGGCCGGGGTGGAAGAATACAAAGCCTGACGCATTATCTCGCATGTTCAATGAATCTGAAAAGATCACACCTCCAGACACTATCCTGCCCTCAGGAAACTTCCTTGTGCTACAGTAAAACCTACTATCGCGGATCAAACAGGCCTCCTCTGAAACCGCCTCGTCCCCTGAAACCAGATTAGAGGCACAGGATGGCCTACTATGGCACAGAGGTAAAATCTTTGTACCTAGAGACTTAAGGGTTGTGGTATTGGAGCTCTGCCATGATCACAAGCTGCCCGGACACTTCGGTGCCCTGAAGGCGGCCAAACTTGTGCACCGCACGTTCTGGTGGCCCCAGGTAGTAGGCGACTGTAAAAAGTAAGTGGAGTCCTGCACCATCTGTACCCGAAGTAAGAATAATAAAGTCAAGGCTTGGGGTTTGTTGAAGCCCTTGCCCGTTACAAAGAGACCCTGGAGAATGATCTCAAGGGACTTCATCGTGGAACTCCCCCCGACAGAGGGCTTTACTACCATCTTCGTGGTGGTAGATAGACTGTCAAAAATGGTCCATTTTCTGCCACTGAAAGGGACACCCTTGGCTGTGGAAACAGCACAAATCTTCATTAAAAAAAATAGTAAGGCTCCATGGAGTTTTACCCAACACCGTGTCAGACTGGGGAGTACTGTTCACTCCCAGGTTCTGGAAAACCTTGTGTGGATCTCTAAAGATTGAACTGGCCTTCTCCTCCGCATACCATCCCCAGATGAACGGGCAAATGGAGAGAACTAACCAGACCCTGGAACAGTACCTGCGCTGCTTCTCATCCTTCTCGCAGGATGACTGGGTCTCTTTGCTTCCTATAGCCAAGTTCGCCTATAGCAACTCTTCTCATTCTGCCATCAAACTCCATTCTTCGCCAATTATGACTTCCACCCATCCTTTCTGCCCAGCACTATACCGGAATGCTCAATTCCTGCGGTCTCTGAAACAATGGACTTCTTCTGTAGAAACAACAAACTGTTACAAGAGACCATGACCAAGCCGCACAAAAACGATAAAAAGAAACAAGGGGAACTAACCCTGGAACCTGGCAACCAGGTATTGCTATCCACAGTGAATCTGAAGCTGGCTTGCCCCTCAAGAAAATTGGGCCCTAAATTCGTGGGACCCTTTCCTGTAAAAAGGAGAATCAATGATGTAGCCTATGAGCTGAAATTACCTGACTCGTTTAAAGTCCACCCTGTCTTCCATGTGACCCTGTTGAAACCTGCTATCCCGGATGCTTTCCCTGAACGAAGTACTGGTCCACTGGTGTAATGATCGATGGTGAGGAAGAATTTGAGGTGGACACAATTCTGGACTGCAGGGAAAGGTATAATCAGATTCAATATTTGATTAAATGGAAGGGTAATGGGCCAGAAGATAACTCTTGGGAGCCTGAAAGCAATATTCATGCCAAATAATTGATGTCATCTTTTAAGAGATCCCATGCTGTGAAGTTAGCACAGTTGAGCATCCAAAGGCTGTCCTTAAGAAGGGGGCAATGTCAGGAAGTGCCCTGTGGAAAACACAATGCTGCTGGCCGAGCTGGTGCACGTCTGTGTGCGCCAGTGCGTGTGCGCAATTTTCGGCGCCAAACGGCCTATTTAAACATGATGTGCAGACAGGACCAGTGCTGTCTGATTTGCAGCTTCCCATGACCCCTGCTCCTTGTTAATCTGCTCCTGTGATCTGCTTCCTGAACTACCTGGCCTGCCTCTGGACTCTCCTTGCTTTCTGCCTGCACCTGACCCCGGCTCGTCTCTGACCCTGATTCTGTCTGCTCCTTTAAGTAACATGCTGCACGCCAGTTACTGACCCGGCCTGTGACCCAACCTGTTTGCCTTCTGCACCTCCTCCAGCATCCCCTGTCTGTGTGGAGATCCAGTCTGCCTGCACCTGCTTGTAATCCACACCCCTCTGCGCTGATCCACTGTCTGCCAGCCCCTGCCTCTGGGTGTGTGTGTCCGGATATCGGGGTGATCCAGTTTCCAGCCTGTCTGGTGTTCTGATCCTCCTCCTTGCTGGTCCTCATCCCTGCAGCATAATAAACCTCAGAGCGGCCAATCTGACAGCTGACCCGCCAGGCACTCATACCATTCTGCACTCCCGAGCCACCTATCTGTTCTATCAGGGGCCGCGAGTCAGATACGTAAGGGAGGCCTTCCTCCGCACTATCGGGCTCATCCCTCAGGTACGTAGGAACGTGACAGTGATTCTCATTTTGGCCAGTATCGTGCAGCTCTAGTGTACATGTGAATAGAATCAAAAGGAGTACAATCCCCAACACTTGATCTTAAGGATACATCAGTTAGTAAGATGCTGAAATCATCATCCAAAGGGAAAAACCTCTATCCCATAGGGGAAAAAATCCAAAAGGAGGAGCAGGGTAGATTATAATTCATCAGATCAAGTGGTTCCCAACAGAGTAATCACATTCCATCAATCGCTTGGTAGTGTGTGTCAGATACTGTATTACAGCCGATCAGTAGTCCACAATGAATATTTGGACAGCAAATGTGGGTATCATAAAATGCGAACCCCGAGAGCCCCTCCACACACAAGGGGAACCACAGGTCTTCTATATATCACAACATGTTTAGTAAGATTAATAATCAAATTATAAAGGCATAGCAACCGTGGTCTCAGGTTTGTGATACAGCTGAACCTGGGACCACGGTTGCTATGCCTTTATGATTTGATTATTAATCTTGCTAAACAAGTTGTGATATATGGGAGACCTGTTGTTCCCCTTGTGTGTGGAGGGGCTCCCGGGGTTTACAGTTTTTGATACCCATATTTGCTGTCCAAAGATCCGTTGTGAGCTACTGTTCTACTGTATTGCAGGATCTGACACACACAACCAAATGATTGATGCTATGCTATGTGATTACTCTGTTGGAGACCACTTGATCTGATGAATTATAATCTACCCTGCTCCTGCTTGTAGATTTTTTAATCCAAAACTTGTACAGATCTTCAGAGATGATCATCAGATGATCAGGTAAAAAAAATCATAGTATATCAAGCTCCAGCAATTACATGTACTCAGAACAGACACTAAAGACACGCTGAAAAGAAGGTGGGACTATCTATACAGAGCATCTCCTAGCTATGGTGGGAGAAAGGGACAAAACAACAATGCATGTGTAACATGAAATGACCAAAACTGTATTTTTATCAGAATGGATTCCCCAAATGACTGTTATTGTTCCTTTAAAGCGGTAGTAAAACTCTGTTTATTTATTTTTGAAACCTGCATGGTAAAGTTATAATGTGTTAGTATGCATTGCATATTAGCACATTATGTGAAACGTACCTTAAAAAGAAGCCCACCAGCGGTGCACTGTCATTGCTGACAGCGCTTCCATCTTCACCTGGTTTTCCTTCTAAGTTGGCAGGCTTAAGTCTTTTGATTGGACAAGCCTTGTGGCATCATGCGCGTGGAAGCTGCTGTTTATGGCACAGGGCTCTGAAAAATGGCACGGGTATGCTGTTCCTTCAGAGTGCATGCACTGGTGAGGTCGACGGCGGCTTCACAAGTAAATATCTCCTAAACGGTGCACGTTTAGGAGATATTTACTGTACCTGTAGGTAAGCCTTCTTATAGGCTTACCTATAGGTAAAAACCATCCATGGGAGTTTACTTCCAATTCAAGGTAAGGTCAGCACCAGAAGTATCTGCTCAGTGTAAAAAAAACATAATTTTAACTAAAATTCTTGTGGATGTTCATGGAAAGATCTGACTTAAATAAGAAGCGGTTCAAGCACTCATGTTTAAGGCTAGTCTTGGGTCACATGCCTGTGATCCACTTAGAAATACAGCCTTCTTGATAAGGTAGTTTCCCATAGACTACTACACTTTGATGATATAGTGATCATGAACTCAGTTAGGAACTTTAATGGATTCATTTTCAATTAAAATAAAAACTGTTGTGACATAGACCTAAACTGTTTACAAGTTTTATGTTGTGCTTTTGAACTCTGAGCAATGGGGTGCAGAAAGGTAATTTGACTATGCAATCAGAATTTATTTTCTTTTGATCAAATAATTTTCAGGGAGCCTTTTAGCACACATCTGTCCTTGAGAAAAGTAATGTTGGGGATATACATGTATTACTTCTGAAAATGATAATTATATAGCTGGCCCTATCGTTAAAATGTCAGACTCACAGAACTGGAATGAAAATGAAGCAAATACAAATGATAAATTCTTTTAGTTGTTACAGCTTAGAAACCAATACATCAACATGGTACATAGAGGCTGGCATTTATAGAAAGAAATGTCAGCAATAGCAGCATACATATTTTTCTCAGGATGAATGCGCATTAGTAGCATGTGGTTACCCCCTCACTGTATGTTTATTGAAGTCAGTCAGGCAAAGTGTTCAGCCTGTTGGCAGTGCCTAAAGCCAAGAAAACAGCCCATGTTCAACTCCCCTATAATCCTAATCATGAAAAGAACCAAGTACAAACTCTACATTAGCTAACCTCTTCTACACCCACTCTTAAAATTTAAAGTACAGTTTAAAATACTATTTGTGCTACAACTTTTTTATGTATTGCATGAAATGAACACAGTTAAAATCTAGTAAGTATCTCTGTTTTTAATAGTAGTCTCAAAAAGTCAAACCTACATTTACTACAGCCCCTATTTTACGACAAAACATTTACAAGGTAGTTTAAACATGTTTCATGTGTCACTTTGTAGATTGATTGCACAGCTATGAAATTAGGTGTTAAACACATTAGCATCTGTTGAATTCCACAGTAGGCTTATTAAATCGGCATCTCATAGGTTTCTGTGCCAGTGTCTAGCCCCAGAATGACCTAACACCAACAGCAGACCTCCATTCATGACATGCATTAGGTCTGGAAAGATGCCAGATTTCAAAGGAACTGTTGTTTAAATAGCGGCAGCTTACCTGTTATGGTTCCAGATTGGAACTGGAATGGTTTGCATCTGGTTTTGAGAGAGGCTTTTACAAATTGTTAACAAAAGCACATAGAATAGACATTACATTGGCTGATCCAATTTTAACCCCCCTCCCTTCTATCATCACATAGACAAGTTTACATGTGGCTAATACAGTGTTGCTCTGTCAGGTTCTAATTTTACATTGCAAGGGAGGGTAAAGTACTTGGTGAAGGTCACCAAGTAAAGATACTGTGCCAGAGTTTTAAAAGGAAATGCAGACTACATGACTGTAATGAAACATACAGTTTGTAGTTTAGATTTTTGTTCTGGAAAAAAACAAAACAAGTCTGAGGTAAACATAGTCTTTTGTATGGAAGACTATTCACAGGCTGTCTGACAAACATATGGAAATACTCAGCATAAGCCAATGCTCACAGACCTGTATAAAACAACTGTTTATCAGTATCACCTACCAATAATAAAGCATCATAGATTATATTTCCAGTCTTGTATGTGATAATATGGCTTACTGGTGCTAACTACTTGTTAAGTACACCTTGGTAACACAGTTCTGAGCCTCCTCACATGCTATACATGCATCTGGATGTGCATATACAGTTGTGCTCATAAGTTTACATATCCTGGCAGAATTTATGATTTCTTGGCCATTTTTCAGAGAATATAAATGATAACACAAAAACTTTTCTTTCACTAATGGTTAGTGTTTGGCTGAAGTCATTTATTACCAATCAACTGTGTTTACTCTTTTTAAATCATAATGGCAACAGAAACTACCCAAATGACCCTGATCAAAAGTTTACATACCCTGGTGATTTTGGCCTGATAACATGCACACAAGTTGACACAAAGGGGTTTGATTGGCTATTAAAAGTAACCATCCTCACCAGTGATCTGTTTGCTTGTAATTAGTGTGTGTGTATAAAAGGTTATGAGTTTCTGGACTCCTGACAGACCCTTGTATCTTTCATCCAGTGCTGCACTGACGTTTCTGGATTCTGAGTCATGGGGAAACCAAAAGAATTGTCAAAGGATCTGTGGGAAAAGGTAGTTGAACTGTATAAAACAGGAAGGGGATATAAAAAAATATCCAAGGAATTGAGAATGCCAATCAGCAGTGTTCAAACTCTAATCAAGAAGTGGAAAATGAGGGGTTCTTTTGAAACCAAACCACTGTCAGGTAGACCAACTAAAATTTCAGCCACAACTGCCAGGAAAATTGCTCTGGATGCAAAGAAAAACCCACAAATAACTTCAGGTGAAATACAGGACTCTGAAAAAATGTGATGTGGCTGTTTCAAGATGCACAATAAGAAGGCACTTGAAGAAAGATGGGCTGTATGGTCGAGTCCCCAGAAGAAAGCCATTACTACGCAAATGCCACAAAGTATCCCGCTTACAAGCGCCAAACAGCACAGAGACAAGCCTCAAACCTTCTGGCACAAAGTAATTTGGAGTGATGAGATCAAAATTTAGCTTTTCGTCCACAACCATAAACACTACATTTGGACAGGAGTCAACAAGGCCTACGATGAAAGGTACACCATTCCTACTGTGAAATACGGAGGAGGATCGCTGATGTTTTGGGGATCTGTGAGCTACAAAGGCACAGGAAATTTGGTCAAAATTGATGGCAAGATGAATGCAGTATGTTTTTAAAAAATACTGGAGGAACATTTGCATTCATCAGCCAGGAAGCTGTGCATGGGATGTACTTGGACATTCCAACATGATAATGATCCAAAACACAAGGACAGGTCAACATATCATTGGCTACAGCAGAATAAAGTGAAGGTTCTGGAGTGGCCAGCTAAGTCTCCTGACCTCAATATCATTGAGGCTGGGGAGATCTCAAACGTGCAGTTCATACAAGACAGCCCAAGAATTTACAGGAACTGAAGGCTTTTTGCCAAGAGGAATGGGCAGCTTTACCATCTGAAAAGATACAGAGCCTTATCCACAATAACCACAAAAGACTTCAAGCTGTCATTAATGATAAAGGGGGCAATACACGATATTAAGAACTGGGGTATGTAAACTTTAAGGGTCATTTGGGTAGTTTCTGTTGTCATTATGAGTTGATTGATAATAAATGGCTTCAGCCAAACACTAACCATGAGTGAAAGAAAAGTTTTTGTGTTATCATTCATATTCTCTGAAAAATGGCCAAGAAATCATAAATTCTGCCAGTGTATGTAAACTTATGAGCACAACTGTATATGCTGGGAAGTTAAAAACAGTGTAAAGACATTCTATAGGTCCAGGTATGTGTGCCTGCAAATTTAAATGTGCATACTAGTACACTAAGAATTTCTATTCAGACTGAGTATAGCTTCCTAAAACTCTCAAGAGATGAGATCGCTGTACCTGGAATCCTGGGTCAACCAATTCACCATAGCAGTTTTGAGGTTGAAGTGAATGCATAGCTAGTTACCTAGCAGAACAATATAGAAAGCTAGTGTGTAATTCAAATCCTTGGACACCACCAACAACTAATATATTTGTTTTGTGTGAAATGACCATTTAATATGTACTGTAATACAAGTTTAGTAACCCAAAGTTCAAAACTGAACTGACAGTCATGGGTTGAAAGTCAAAATAGAAGCTGTAGCCAAGGCAGTCATTTAGGTTTGAGTGGAACAGATCGTGGGGGTTGCAAAAAAGGTTAGGAAAAGCCATGACCACAACCAGAAAGGAACAAACACCTAATTCCATAACTAAGGACCTCCTTTCTGAGTGCTGTTGAATTCTGTGATTGAATGCTGAATCCTCATTGGTTGTTAGTTCTAATATTTGATTTCTCGCTGCCTCTCTCAGTAGTCACTCAATTACCCCATATCTATTATTTATACAAAAGGGGGACCATTTATAAAAATAGTAAACTCTCCACGGTCATTGCTGTGAATTTTTCATATAGAATTCTCATCTTGTATTTTTAAATGTAGCCAAAAATTCCCTATATTTTTTTGCCACAGAGTTAGGTAGGGCTAAATCTTCTGTGATGTTTATATTGCTGTCTGGACCCCTATTAAGTACATTTTTAATTAAGTTATAGACAGCAATACAATTACAGAATTTCTAACCCTTCTCTACTCTGTTCAAAAATTTTAAAAAATTAAAATTTCACTAGGTGGAACTGTTTGTCTTTTGAGGTAGTTGTGTTATGCACACACATGAAACCATGAGTACCACCATAGAATGGCAATTAGTCTACAGAAAAGATTAGGCATAGAATAAAAAAAAAGTTTTATCTCTGTATACCAGTAACTGATCAATAGTAAACAAGGAATCCCTGAAGAAAACATGACCAATGTTAAATTAGAACTATAGGCTATATAATCCTTGTCAGATTTTTTTTTTCTGTGTCCCATTGCAGAGATTTCCCCTAACTTCCTGTCCAACAGGAAGTAAGAGGAAATCCCTGCAAATTAAGGGAATTCCTTGGGGACCCCCAAGTCACCAGTACTAGTGTCCCCATTGGAAGATTTTCCCTCTATTACTTTTCTGGGGGCAACCCAAAATTTGGGATTTTCTTTTACTTTCATTTTCAGTGATAATGGTGATTAGGACGAATAGAGAGGGTGAATCTCCTTAACAGGAGAACACACAGCAAAAAAACATTGATGTTCAAATCCCTCTCTGAAACTAAAAAAAAAAAAAAAGTTTTGCCTTTAGTTATAATTTAAGTGTAAAGCAAGTCCCATATGGAATCCTGGATTTTATTGTGTGCATTTTAGTTACTTAAAGTGTATCTCCAACCCAAATTTATTTTTATTTTTTGTTTAGAATGAAGGATTACAACCACAAACCACGGTTTTTACTGCCACCTGAAACTCCATTGGGAAGATTTCCCCTCACATTCTCCCTCCAATTTTATATGCATTTTGGACAGGGCCAGCGCTCTATAACCTGATGAACGCAGACATAGAACTTGAGATAAAAAATCGAAAAATTAGTTCAAATAAGAGAGAGTGTCAAGTTGTAGTCAACAGTTTAGATACATGTTACAGTAATAGGTAAAAATATCCACCCTGTTTCAGAGGTTACAGGAGACCCCCTTCTTTAGGGCATGTGATAGTAGGCTGGGGGTGACTCAACAGAGGTCTAGTATTCTGGAATTGATTAGTATATTAAGTCTGGAATACACGGGCCTGAATATCGGCCTAATGACCAACTTTTGTAGAACGAGCATGCTGGAAAATCAGCATCTGATCAGCATCTGCTTAGCACTGGCAGCCAATGACTGTGAGTGCTGGCCGGTGTGGTCTGACAGGAGCAGTCTCCCTGTCAAAACACAATAGCTCAACAGGAAGATCGCTGTACTAATGTTGCATAGTAAGTACAGCGAACTCCTCCCGAGCTCCTCAGTTTTTGTTTCTTTCAGCCCTCTGAAAAAAAATAAATTAAAAGTGTGTAACGGGCTTGGATTGCTCGGGTTGCTGGCATCTCAATGAATTGTAGACAATGGTATGCTTTTAGGTAAACACTGCTTTAATACTGCATGCTATAGAGCAGGGGCGTAACTAGAAATCACAGGGCCCCATAGCAAAATGTTGTATGGGCCCCCCCCCCCCCCCACACACAAAAAAAATGGCGGGATTATTAAATAGTGGCCGTGGCTCAAATCTGAGATGAATGAGGAGAAAGAAAGAAAGACTATATGTGTTCCAGAAAGTTTAACAATCAACAGATAAAGATACTCCAAACACCTGGTGTTGTCGCTTCAATCACCCTCACCTGTGCCCAATGCGGCCTGTGTGTTCCCAATGCAGCGTGGCCTGCCTGTGCCCAATGCAGCCTCACCCTTGCACCAATGTGGCCTGCCCGTGCCCAATACAGCCTCACCTGTGCCCAATGCAGCGTGACCCGTGCCCAATTCAGCCTCACCTGTGCCCAGTGTGGCCTGCCTGTTCCCAATGCAGCCTCACCTGTGCCCAATGCAACCTCACCTGTGCCCAATGCAGACTCACCTGTGCCCAATGTGGCCTGCCTGTTCCCAATGCAGCCTCACCTGTGCCCAATGCAACCTCACCTGTGTCCAATGCAACCTCACCTGTGCCCAATGTGGCCTGCCTGTTCCCAATGCAGCCTCACCTGTGCCCAATGCAGCCTCACCTGTGCCCAATGTGGCCTGCCTGTTCCCAATGCAGCGTGACCTGCCCGTGCCCAATGTAGCCTCACCCGTGCCCAATGCAGCCTCACCCGTGCCCAGTGTAGCATGACCCATGCACAATGCAGCCTCACCTGTGCAGAGAAAGAGGCGAGCCAGTGGCGGAACTACCGGGAGGATGAGGAATGCATACTGCAGCCCTCAAATGGCTGTTGGTGAGCGTGGGGCTGCCTCAGAGGGGGGGGGGGGGCGAGCACCGGCCGCACAGTCCCCCAGCCAGGGGAAGTGAGGAGAGGAAGAGGAGCTTTGTTGCCTGTCCACCGGAGAACTACTGTGTTGTTTTTAATTTTTTTTTTTACCCCCCACCCTTTGCGTTTACATGGAAGTTCCCTTAGACCTCCCTCCCCCGGGCGCCAAACCTCACATCCCCCCCATTCCCTGGACTTTCAGTGCTGTGCCTTCAGGCTCTGCAACAAAGGGGGGGGCAACTCTGACTTTAGCAAGAAATGCTCGGAAGCCCCCTTGGAGCTCGGACAGTTTGCATTGCGGCAATATAGCACAGCGACCTGCTTTCTGCCTGACCTGGAAAAAGCATCAACTTTTACTTAAGTGCCTTACTGCTTCTGTATCCCAGGGGAGTGGGGAAGGGGAAGCCGGACATTTTCTGCACCTTGAGGTCAATAGGTGGTACCTGCCTTTTACACTGAAACTCTGGACTTTCTCCCATTTCCTCTCCCCACACCTTAACCCTTTTTTTCTTTTGTAGGAGATGAGCCCCCCCTCTCAGCCAGCACTAACCTCTGGCCGCTGCACATTCCTAAGCGGAGGGTGGTGGACGATCTGGGGGATATTCACTCCTCAGGGGAGGGAAAAGGGGTGAAGACTGCTGTCCTGCGATGCCATCTATAGTTCAGCTTTGACCCCGGCTCCCTTATTTTTGTTGCTCAAGCAGGATGTCACCAGTTTTAACATATATAGCATCTGCCTTCCTGACCCCTCCCCCGTACAAACTGAGAGCAGTATTTATAAGCGATAAGAGGGGCAGATTTCAAAGATGGAACTTCGGCAGCAGCAAAGTTGTCCAGCTTGGAGAACGCCACAGCCAGGAACCTACTGGGCAAAGACCCATCAACATCCATGGCCGTAGTCCGAGTCTTTTTTTGTCTCCACTGTCTGTGGCCCCACTGCATCATCGCGCTAATAAAAAGCCCCGCGGCTGCCTCAGAGTGGGGGGGCGAGCACCGCCCGCACAGTCCCCCAGCCAGGGAAGGGAGGAGAGGAAGAGGCGAGCTGTCACTATGAGCACAGAGCTCAGCTCTAGGAGCTTTCAATAGACTTTCCTGTGTTCCCGGGACTCCCCGTCATATAGCCCCGCCTCTTGGCCCGGCATCTTTGATAGACAGGATGCCGGTCCAATGCGGGGCATATGACATCATCAAAGGTGCCGGGCCAAGAGGCGGGGCTATATGACGGGGAGTCCCGGGAACAAAGGAAAGTCTATTGAAAGCTCCTACAGCTGAGCTCTGTGCTTGTAGTGACAGCTCGTCTCTTCCTCTCCTCACTTCCCCTGGCTGGGGGACCGTGCGGGCAGTGCTCGCCCCCCCCCCGCAGTATGCATTCCTCATCCTCCCCAGGGCCCCTCTCAGTTGCGGGCCCCATAGCAACCGCATGGCTCGCTATGGCGGTAGTTCCGCCACTGCTATAGAGTCACTGGTAGTACAGCATACTTTCCCTTAGAAGAAAGAAGATTAGGTCAATGTACACTAAGCAGGTATGCCATATAATAAAGATCTGATTAGTTTATGAATCTGGATGTAGCTTTAGGCAGTGGATGATTTCTGAGATTATTACATGCAAGGTGGATGGCTATGACCTTGACATATTAGAATTGTGTCATAGACACAGATATAATGGTAGTAACATCATGTGTGAAGCCTTGAGTAGGAGTGTGGAACTCACAAGGGGGTTGGTGATAATAAATTCAGTTTGATATATAATGTATTATGTTTCCTGTTGCAAAGAGCACCTAGAGGGGCATAGCTGTAACAGATTCATAATATGACCTATCACAAGAAGATTAAGAAGACTTGATATGTCTTTCTATGATGTTCAAATCTGGTATTTTTGTTTTCAATATTGATTGTATTTTAGACTACACTATATGAGGATATATTTTTTACTGTATTTAAAAACTTAGTTATTTTATATTTTAGGTTTTGTTCATATGTGCAGGTAGGTGGCATTAAAACCAGGCATTTGAGCCATGGTTTTACTGCCCCTTAACCACTCACCTGAACCTGGGCATGCAGCCACTCAGGCCTGTACACAATCTGCTGCCACTATACTGTGCTTTGCAGCCTTGGTAAAAAGAAAACAGCATGTGGCATTTGGCCAAACGTGACCAATAAAAGTCAATGGGGCTGCAATGCAACACCCTGCATATGTGTACAATTCAAGTGATTGCAGCGTAGTGTGGCATTTACAGAGTTAAATCAGGTTGCAAGGAGGCAACATAATGCCTCCTCACTGTTTGTCAAAAAACCTCTGGATAGGGATCTAACACGTGTCACTCTTCAGGCAACACTGTAAGTGTGAACAACCTCCTAAAAAGACCCCTAAAAAAGAATATTTACAAAACTTGTCTTTTTGCTTGTAGTTGTTATTAAAGTGATATTAACCACTTGCCGACCGGCTCATGTCGATATACGTCGGCAAATTGGCACGAGTGCGCAAAATGACATACCCGTACATCACTTCGTCCTCGGCGGCTAGCTGGCACACGCATGCTGCTGGTGGCGCGCGCGCCGCGGGAGCGTGCCCGCGGGTCCTGCGATCTCTATGTTCGCCGGTGGCCCACGATCGTGGCACGGAGAGGCAGAACAAGGAGGTAAACAAGGCATTTCCATGTTCTGCCTATCAACATGACAGGGATCTACTGCTCCCAAAATAGTGTCAAAAGTGTGCGAGCTGTCCGCCGCAATGTCGCAGTCACGATAAAAATTGCAGATCACCGCCATTACTAATTAAAAAAATTTATAATAAAAATGCCATAAATCTATCCCCTATATTGTAGACGCAATAACTTTTGCGCAAACCAATCAATATACGCTTATTGCGATTTTTTTTTTTACCAAAAAAATGTAGAAGAATACATATTGGCCTAAACTGAGGAAGAAATTTCTTTTTTTATATATATTTTTGGGGGATATTTATTATAGGAAAAAGTAAAAAATATTGCTTTTTTTTCAAAATTGTCGCTATTTTTTTGTTTATAACGCAAAAAAACAAAAACGCAGAGGTGATCAAATACCACCAAAAGAAAGCTCTATTTGTGGGAAAAAAGGACGTCAATTTTGTTTGGGTACAACGTTGCACAACCGCGCAATTGTCAGTTAAAGAGATGCAGTGCCGTATCACAAAAAAGGGCTTGGTCAGGAAGGGGGTAAATCCTTCCGGGGCTGAAGTGGTTAAAGTCTTATTTTTTTTCTATATAACAAACATGTTATACTTACCTGCACTGTGCAGTGGTTTTGCCCAGACCAGCCCCAATCCTCCTCTTCTCAGGTCCCCCGCCGGCGCTCCTGGCCCCTCCCTCCTGCCAAGTGCCCAAGCAGGCGTGTCCATTCACACACAGAGCCACGACTCAGCCCCGACCCCTCCCTCTCCTGATTGGCTCACTGGTCCAATGGCTCCCGCTGCTGCCTCAGCCAATGAAGAGCGAGAGTCCCCAGAGAGCTTATATTTTTGCTGGCATTTTATGTAATAAATTACCTTGTGTGAAAATATACACATATGTTATGCTACAGCCAGGTAAGTCTAGATCAGTGATGGCGAACCTTTTTGAGCCCGGGTGCCCAAACCAACTTATTTATTTCAAAGTGCCAACATGGAATTAAACCTACCAGCGGCTCTGTACAGAGGATGGGACTGATCATCCCTCTGAATGAGCCCTAAGGGACCAAAAATGTACAATTCTGCCCAGAAAAAACCTTTTGTGCTTTTTCAAAGGAGTGCGTTACGCTCAGAATGCAGCGATCAGGAATGTGTTACACTCAGAATGCAGGGATCAGGGATGCATTGTGCTCAGAATACAGGGATCAGAGATGCATAGTTCTCAGTGCTCAGAATACAGGGATCAGAGATGGGTGCATTGTGCTCAGAATACAGGGATCATAGATGGATTGTGCTCAGAAAACAGGGATCAGAGATGGATTGTGCTCAGAATACAGGGATCAGAGATGCATTGTGCTCAGAATACAGGGATCAGAGATGCATTGTGCTAAGAATACAGGGATCAGAGATGGACTGTGCTCAGAATACAGGGATCAGAGATGCATTGTGCTCAGAATACAGGGATCAGAGATGCATTGTGCTCAGAATACAGGGATCAGAGATGCATTGTGCTCAGAATACAGGGATCAGGGATGCATTGTGCTCAGAATACAGGGATCAGAGATGCATTGTGCTCAGAATACAGGGATCAGAGATGCATTGTGCTCAGAATACAGGGATCAGAGATGGACTGTGCTCAGAATACAGGGATCAGAGATGCATTGTGCTCAGAATACAGGGACCAGAGATGCATTGTGCTCAGAATACAGGGATCAGAGATGCATTGTGCTCAGAATACAGGGATCAGAGATGCATTGTGCTCAGAATACAGGGATCAGAGATGCATTGTGCTCAGAATACAGGGATCAGGGATGCATTGTGCTCAGAATACAGGGATCAGAGATGCATTGTGCTCAGAATACAGGGATCAGAGATGCATTGTGCTCAGAATACAGGGATCAGAGATGGACTGTGCTCAGAATACAGGGATCAGAGATGCATTGTGCTCAGAATACAGGGACCAGAGATGCATTGTGCTCAGAATACAGGGATCAGAGATGCATTGTGCTCAGAATACAGGGATCAGAGATGCATTGTGCTCAGAATACAGGGATCAGGGATGCATTGTGCTCAGAATACAGGGACCAGAGATGCATTGTGCTCAGAATACAGGGATCAGAGATGCATTGTGCTCAGAATACAGGGATCAGAGATGCATTGTGCTCAGAATACAGGGATCAGAGATGCATTGTGCTCAGAATACAGGCATCAGAGATGGATTGTGCTCAGGATACAGGGATCAGAGATGCATTGTGCTCAGAATACAGGGATCAGAGATGGATTGTGCTCAGGATACAGGGAGCAGAGATGGATTGTGCTTAGAATACAGGGATCAGAGATGGATGCATTGTGTCCATATATTACAAAGTTTTGGTAAATCTAAAGGAGATTGTACAATCTCTGCACAATCATATTGTATAATGTATGCTCACCTACAGCATAGTGTTCTTGTGCACGAGTACTAACAATGACACATGTTTTCCCTCTTATCTTTAAAACACCTATATATTGTTAACACCCTGACACATTGTATAAAGCTGGGTACACGCTATGGTTGCGCCAATACCTGTTTTGTACTGGCAATTATGAGTACCGATACTTGTGCTCAAGTACTCACTGATACCAGTTATTGAAACCTTTGTGATAAGATTTGAGCCCATACAAAATGAATGGGCTCATATCACACTGCAAAGAATCTTGTGGAATGCGGTGCGATTCCTGCGCATTTTGGCATCCTCGCCCAGGGCACTGAAATACCTTGTCCCAACACTGCCAGACTGTATGGGGAAACGTAAGAGAAGGGGTCGGATTATGACGTAGGTATGCTGAAATTTGCAGAAATGCAAAGTGGTCCAAGGAGGAGGCATTGTAAGTCTCTTTAATAGCATCGAGGGTGGCCAATTCCTCATTAGTCACTAGATCCTGAAGAGGGCTTAGGTTTAGAGAGATCTTTTTTTACATGTGGTTTCAGGCACCGCTCCTATGTGAACCCAGGCTGAAGTCACTATGACAAGCCTAGGCTCACACAGCAACTGTGTGGGAAACCACATGTGATTCTGACAGGAATCACACCGTATTGCATGCAATTCTTTACAGTGGGATTTGAGCACATTCATTTTGAATGAGCTCAAGTCACAATACAAAATATTGGTTTTAGGTATCAGAGCATTTGAATGAGTACAAGTCCTCGTGCAAATGCTTAGTATCAGCACCGTTATCTGTATCAGTGCAACCCTAGTACACACTATTTTTCTTTCCAGCAGGCTGAACATATCCCTGCATCCACTCAAACAAGGTGGATGGGGGAATCCCCCCTCTGTGCTGTTGTACTCTGACAGCAGGACTCCTCCACTGTCAGAATACAATGATCAGCACTGCAGCCCACTGATCGAAGAAGGTTTTCAAGCAGGACCAAGATCAGCTTCAATTAGTTCCAGAGCACCATTTACAATCTTCAAAAATCACCCTTAGGCAGCCAAGTTACTCATTAGTTACCAATCACAAATGTAAATAGTAATACTGAAGCTCTCCGCTATCCGCAACCATCACATATGTTTTGTCCCACCATTCATTGTGCTCAGAATACAGGGATCAGAGGTGGATTCATTGTGCTCAGAATACAGGGATCAGAGATTGATTCATTGTGCTCAGAATACTGGGATCAGGGGGGGTGATGTGAAGGCCCATCCCAAAGCACACGCTGTGGCACACGTGCCATAGGTTCGCCATCACTGGTCTAGATCATATTTTTGCAAACAATTTTAACGTCACAGTCGTGATTCAGCCAGGGAAGTGGTTACCTCAGAATATACAGAACATTTGAATAATAGAGTCAGTTCAAAAGTCAGTTCAGAGTATGCACAGTATTTTATCAGTACATTGTCAAAGAGAGGACACATTTTTATTCTCTATATCCTTACAGTGGGGTTCATTCAGATCCTGTGTGACCCTCATTGGACACCAGTCAGTGTGCTTGAAACCGAAATTAGCACAGACCAGCGTAAAGCTCCAACTTAGCACCTAGAACAAACTTATATCTCCATCTTTAAAATTCAGAACAAAAATGTAATAACCCAAAACTCCCATCCCAAGCATTGCACAGTCATACAACCTTCTGTAAAAGCCTGGTGGCACAAAGAAGAGTTGTTTCACATATAACATGCTAGTTGTATGGTAAAGTATGGTGGCATTATTAATATTTGTTTTTTTCTTATGCTGATTCTGCATTTGTGGGGTAGAAAACCTCAGTATTTTGTGACTATGCTTAGTAAAACAATAGCTGAAACCATTATGCCGCGTACACACGAGCGGACTTTACGGCAGACTTTGCCCGGCGGACTTTTCGACGTACTTTCCGACGGACTTTGTGAATGAACGGACTTGCCTACACACAATCCACCAAAGTCCGTCGAATTCGTACGTGATGACGTACGACCGGACTAAAACAAGGAAGTTCATAGCCAGTAGCCAATAGCTGCCCTAGCGTGGCTTTTTGTCCGTCGAACTAGCATACAGACGGCGGACTTTTCGACCGGACTCAATTTCAACGGATACATTTTAAACAAGTTTCAAATCTAAGTCCGTCCAACTTTTGAGAAAACAAAGTCCGCTGGAGCCCACACACATCGAATTGTCCGACGAAATCCAGTCCGCCGGGCAAAGTCCGCCTTAAAGTCCGCTCGTGTGTACGCGGCATAACTCTTACTTTTGTATCCCAAATTCTTAACTTGACACAGCTATATGCTTTTTAAAATTGTTATTATGAGAATCCAACCTGTGCTAATTGGGTAATATGTATGGCATATCTCTATTTTTCTACCTTAGAGATTAAAGTGAGTTGCCACTCACTCTGACTATTCAATTGGATAGTCGGCAATTTCTATCCAATTGAATAGTCAGAGTGAGTGGCAACTCACTTTAATCTCTAAGGTAGAAAAATAGAGATATGCCATCAAATCTCGGTTCATACAATATCTGAGGGGTCCAGTCTATGTGGATGGGGGGACACATGGTCTGCATGTTCAACCAACCACCGAAGCAGGAAAAGTAGAATTTCTGCAAGTCTAGGCTAACATCTGGCAGCTCAGATTTGAATTGGTTGTTATACTTGTGTTTCCCGCAAGGAAAAATTCCCTGACTGTTTAAAGCACAGCCACATCTAACCACACGGTGCTTTAACACCATGTGGTTTCACACACACAAAAATAAGCCATGTAATATGTCATTAAGAATTAATAGCACCCCTGCACATCTGCAAAAGAGCACCACGCTTTGGCGATGGGTGCCTGCAGGTGCGGGAAAGCATGTAATTTACACGCGGTTCCATACGTGCAACAGTGTAAACCTAGCCTAAGTCTTTTTTCCTTTTAATTTTTCATACTGATTGCTTGTGTATGCCTTACTTTGTAGCCTATGTCTTTTGTAACTGTCTATGCACTGTGTGCCTGGGGATATTAAATATAAAATAAATAAGATGGTTTTTGTTTGCTCTAAAGAACACACAAATCTGACAAGACTGTTGTGTGTTTTGGTGTAGTGTATCATCTGTGCGAGTACAGTAAGTTGGATCATAAGTCACTGCAAATCTGTGTAAGATTGCATTGTGTTGCTATGCCCTTGAGAGAACTCATTGCCATCTACAGGGATTTGTGTGCATATATGTGTGTCTGTGTGGCAGTGGGAAAGGTGACTGATTTAGGATTTTTGCTAACATGATAGCATGGGGAATCTCAGAGATGACACGCAACCAGTGCACCAGTTTGTATACAAGGTGGTAAAAGACTGGTAATGGTTGTGCGCACTAACCATAAAAAGTCTGGCAGCTTTTTTTGGGAGTACAGGATACTATGTGGGTTCCTTCTGATTGAATACCTTATGGGCTCTACAGATACTTGTTTGAATACACATACACACTGATGCACGCCCTCTCTACTTCTTAATGCATGGTATCCACTATTAGGGCTTACAATTTGAATTTATGTGTGTGGCAATTCTGGCGTTGGTGGTTCACATAAATTACAATATTATACGATTAACATTGATTGTGATGATTTTTTACACATGTTTTCCTGAAGAAGACAAATGTATTTGAAACACGTTGATTTTCTTATGTGAACTCTTTCATCCTTTAACAACCACCTTGTATAATAGATATGCCAGTTCTGTCTGTAATGTGTGGACATGGTCATAAGTCTGTATTTTTTTTAACCTTGTGAAATAAATGAAATTTCTAACTGTATGTACAGGTGCATGCTCATAAAATTACAATATCATCAAAAAGGTAATTTATTTTAGAATTTTAATTCAAAAAGGGAAACCCATATATTTTATACATATGATATATTTCAAGCATTTCTTTCTTTTAAATTTGATGATTATGGCTTACAGCTAGTGAAAACCCAAAATTCAGTATTTTAGAAAACTAGAATATTACATAAGACTAGGGATGAACTGAACACACCCCGGTTCGGTTCGCAGCAGAACATGTGAACAGGCAAAAAATTTGTTCGAACACGCAAACACCGTTAAAGTCTATGGGTCACGAACATGAAAAACACGAATGCTACGGGGAAGCCAAAGGGATGTCCCCGTGCATCAGAGGGGGGGGGTCACCCGGTGATGTCACCATGTGGCCCTGCCCTCAGTTATAAAAGAGTTGTCACCTGCGAGGACGCATCATACGGCGGGTGCCTCCCATGGAGGCAGGTCGGTGTGGCTTTTTTTTTTTTTTTCGGTCCGTCGGCGGAGCAAGAGAAGAAGACTTTGTGGGACAGTTTTACTTTTTTATTTTTTAATAAAGGACTTGTCCCCAAGCTGTGTAATGTAATTTTTACCATTTTGACACTTTTTTTGTGAAATGGTAGGGGTACATTTGTTACCATTTCACACAGGGGGGTAGGCCAGGATCTGGGGGTCCCCCTGTTAAAGGGGGCTTCCAGATTTCGATTAGCCCCCCACCCGCAGTCCCCCACAACCACCGGGCAAGGGTTGTGGGAATGAGGCCCTTTTCCCCATCAACATAGGGACAAGGTGCTTTGGGGGGCTACCCCAAAGCACCCTCCCCATGTTGAGGGCATGTGGCCTGGTACGGTTCAGGAGGGGGGGCGCTCTCTTGTCCCCCCTCTTTTCCTGGGGCCTGCCAGGTTGCGTGCTCAGATAAGGGTCTGGTATGGACTTTGGGGGACCATTTTTTTTAAATTTTGGCACGGGGTTCCCCTTAAAATCCATACCAGATAGGGATTTTGAGGGGGACCCCCATAGCATTTTTTTTGTAATTTTGGCGTGGGGTTCCCCTTAATATCCATTAATATCCATACCAGAACGTAAGGGCCTGGTATGGAACTTGGGGGGACCCCCACGCAAATTTAAAGGAATATTTCACTTTTATTGTTTCACTTTAAGCATTATTTAAAATCACTGCTCCCAAAAAAACGGACATTTTTAAAACTTTTTTTTGCATTGATACATGTCTCCTGGGGCAGGACCCAGGTCCCAGGTCCCCAAACACTTTTTATGACAGTACCATGCATATTAACCTTTAAAATTAGCACTTTTGATTTCTCCCATAGACTTTTAAAGGGTGTTCCGCGGCTTTGGAATTTGCCACAAACACCCCAAATTGTTCGCTATTCAGTGAATGGGCAAACAGCCAATGTTCGAGTCTAAATCATGTTTGACCCGAGCATAAAGCTCATCCCTACATAAGACCAGTAAAAAAAAAAAAAAGATTCTTAATACAGAAATGTTGGCTTACTGAAAAGTATGTCCATGTACAACATGCACTCAATACTTGGTCGGGGCTCCTTTTGCATGAATTATCACATCAATGCGGCATGGCACGGAGACGATCAGCCTGTTGCACAGCTGAGGTGTTATGGAAGCCCAGGTTGCTTTGATAGCGGCCTTTAGCTCATTTGCATTGTTGGGTCTGCTGTCTCTTGTCTTCCTCTTGACAATACCTCATAGATTCTCTATGGGGTTTAGGTCAGACGAGTTTGCTGGCCAATCAAGCACAGTGATACCATAATCATTAAATCATTAATCATTCTTTCTTTAATCATTCTTTGCTACATATACTGTACTTTTGTACAGTGTATGGAATGTAAGATGTGGGCATATTAGCATAGAACTGTCTCTTTCTTGTGAATGGAGGCTAAAGTTTAAGTAGGCCCAGAGATGAGAAGTAAGAAATATATATAAAAAAAAAATCAAAGGCCGTGTGTTGTGCAATAGACAATAATATGCCTCTTTTATCTCCTTTCTTATCCCAGTGTGACTGGATGACAGATATAAGGCCATGCATGTTTTAGATGAGACTTCTCAACCAAACACAAAGCTAATCTAAAATGTACTGTATGTAAGAAGGTGGAAAATAAAATTTTGACAGATTTGAAATCATTATTGATAAGGGATATTGGGCAGTAGTTAGTATACTGTCCTAGGCTCTCATCCCTCTTACACAGCACATTGATTTATGCTGTGCTGTTCTCAGGTTGCAGTGGAGTGTCTTGGGTGACTGAACAGTATGTAAAGGTGAGGTGTAAAGTTGAGGTACAAAAATATCCACAAACTTTTTATAGTACAGTCTTGTAAGCTTATAAGGATAAGAAGTCTTCAAGAGTTTATCACATTTAGGATGTTGATTTGATGATTTTTTTGACCAAGAAAATCCCAGGCTAATCTCTCCGAGTTCAAAATTTATGACTAGCTGAGCACTAACTTATTTTTGGTGTGCCTTGTCAGACCCAAGTTAAACTCCATACAAGCCTCCTCAATTGTAGCATGAAAATTCATCTTAAGTATTTTTTATGTTCTCTCAAATGTCAAAAATTGTTTTCCTTTTTGCAAATCAGGCTTGTGTTCTCGGCAGAAGAATCCATTTACTGTATTCATCGGCGTATAACACGCACAGGCGTATAACACGTACCTTAATTTTAAGAGGAAAGTTTTAGGAAAAAAAATTAAATTTTAAATAAAGAATTTTGAAGCAAAATAAGGGTCAGTGCCCATCTGCAGCCTCGCCATTGCCCATCATTACAGCCTAATCAGTGCCCATCTGCAGCCTTGCCCATCATTGCAGCCTAATCAGTGCCCATCTACAGCCTTGCCCATAATTGCAGCCTAAACAGTGCCCATCTGCAGCCTTGCCCATCATTGCAACCTGAACAGTGCCCATCTGCAGCCTTGCCCATCATTGCAACCTGAACAGTGCCCATCTGCAGCCTTGCCCATCATTGCAACCTGAACAGTGCCCATCTGCAGCCTTGCTCATCATTACAGCCTAATCAGTGCCCATCTGCAGCCTTGCTCATCATTACAGCCTAATCAGTGCCCATCTGCAGCCTTGCTCATCATTACAGCCTAATCAGAGCCCAGCTACAGCCTTGTCCATAATTGGAGCCTGATCAGTATACACCGCTCCTAAAGCACCCCTGCCCATTAAAATCAATGGGCAGCGCCGCCAAACCGCAGCTTTGAGCGCTTTGAGCGCCGCTAAAACTATGATAAAGCGCTGCTAAAAATAGCAGCGCTTTACAGCCAACGCCTCCAACGCCCCATTGTGAAAGTAGCATATAACTTGCACAAAGATGCACTTATGTGGGTTATTTTTACCAAAGATATGCAGAAGTATAAATTTTGGCCAATATTTATGACAAAAAATTACTAATTTGCAAAATTTTATAAACGAAACAAAGAAAAATGCATTGTTTTTACAAAATGTTTGGTCTTTTTTCATTTATAGCGCAAAAAAATAAAAAACTCTGTGGTGATTAAATACCACCAAAAGACAGCTTTATTTGTGTAAAAAAAAGGACAAAAAATTGTATGGGTACAGTGTTGCATGACTGAGTAATTGTAATTCAAAATGTGAGAGCACTGAAAGCTGAAAATTGGTCTGGTTAGGAAGGGGGTTTAAGTGCCCAGTGGGCAAGTGGTTGATCCATTCTCTGCATTAAGGTTAAAAAAAAAAACTTTCAAAAGCTTCTCCCCTTAGGCCACTTAATCCAGCGCTGTGCCCGTCTGCAGCATCTCTTCTCCCTTCTCTGCCTGTTCACAGGAGACCCAGCAGCAGCGAGAGTCATTGGCTCCCGCTGCTGTCAGTCAAATTCTGTGAAAAGGGAGCGGAGCTAAGTTGTGCTGTGTGTGTCTATGGATGCACACAGCCAGACTCAGGATCGTGCCCGCACAAGTGCCCCCATAGCAAGGAGCATGTTAAGGGGCACTCAGAGAAGAGGAGGAGTCAAGATCGTCAGAGGTGAAACTGCATAAAAGGAGGTCCGGACCACTCTGTTTAATGTCACTCTGTTCAGGTAAGTATAACTAGTTTATGATTTTCTGGGAAAAGAAAGAAGCTACACAGCAAAATGCAAAATAGATACATGTCAAGCTAATGTACATGGAGTCTCAAGACTGTATATTATACACTGCAATTCCGTGTTCTTTATGAATAAAGATATTTAAAATAAAATGTAAATGGTGTATATATATATGGGGTCTTTCAAAATTTCAATGTTTGTGATGGAGTGAGATTGTCCACACAAGACTAAAATTTATTTTACTGTATTTTAGGTTTTGTTAGTTTTTCTAAACTACAATGAATCAATCATATATATTTTTTTTTTACCAAGTGAAAGCATGTCCTTGATATCTGTTTATTTCCTGATCTTCTTCAGTGGTGCAATCTCTGAGTCTGTAATTAGCAACTGAATATACTGTATTTTTGCATATTTAGGCCTCACGCACACTGAATGTTTTTTTCCTCCCTCTGGATGCTGATGCTCCAGGGGAAGAAAAAGCAGCCATAAAAACACCCCTAAAGCCACATTTTGCAAACACGTTTAGGCGCCT
Source organism: Lithobates clamitans (assembly GCA_037952925.1). Taxonomy (NCBI): domain Eukaryota; kingdom Metazoa; phylum Chordata; class Amphibia; order Anura; family Ranidae; genus Lithobates; species Lithobates clamitans. The sequence continues at coordinate 3,698,756 of JBBGZY010000742.1, read as the reverse complement.
TATGTGCTTGGGCGTTCATTCATTCCATTGACCAGAATATTATATTATTCTGGCCATGGAATAAATGCTAAATAGTGCTAAAAGTGCCTAGTGGTTAATTGCTTTTGGACGATTTCACATGCATTTAGGCACATTGGGTCTCCTGATGCGCTAGCTCTGGGGTTTTTTTCTGCCTCTAAACACTACTGCCTGTAAATGTCTGTAAGCGCATGTGGGTGCCTAACATAGAGGGGTGTTTAGAAGCAGAAAAAAAGACAAATGCTCTTAAAAGTGGTGTTTTTGACATCCTGTGTGCATGGGGCCATATAGTTATTGTTTTCACTATATTGTATGGTAAATGTTATGCTTCTTCTTTTACAGTATGTCCCTCCTGACCTGTGCATTTGTAATTTTGTGCTGGAGCAGTCCCTCTCTGTCAGAGCCCTTCAGGAAATGTTGGCAAACACAATAGCAAATGGCAATGAAGGGGTAAGTCAATTTTCACTTTTGTTATAGTTTAGCTCATAAAAACTTTTTTTCCTAACACTTGGTCATGAATGGAAAAAACAAGAACATTTAGATATATTTAGGGAAGTTATTTGCTTTAATATTACCTTACAAAGTACAAGATGAACATTGTGCTGTCACAGTAAATGTTTTATTTCCTCCGTATATATATCAATTGTCAATAAAGTAAATGATTTCATGTGAGCTTGTCTGCTTTTGTGCGTTAAATATTACATTGTTCCTAAATTTATTAAACATTTTATTTTTGGTAGTTTTATATCACATTTAAACTATGTATGATGTACTGTATGCATGTTTCCATGTGTAGTGTGTGTCTGTGTGTACATACAATATCTCACAAAAGTGAGTACACCCCTCACCTTTTTGTAAGTGTTTTATTATATTTTTTCATGTGACAACACTGAAGATATGACACTTTGCTACAATCTAATGTAGTGAGTGTACAGCTTGTATAACAGTGTAAATTTGCTGTCCCCTCAAAATAACCCAACACACAGTCATTAATGTCTAAACCGCTGGCAACAAAAGTGAGTACACCCCTAAGTGAAAATGTCCAAATTGGGCCCAAAGTGTCAATATTTTGTGTGGCCACCATTATTTTCCAGCACTGCCTTAACCTTCTTGGGCATGGAGTTCCCCAGAGCTTCACAGGTTGCCACTGAAGTCCTCATCCACTCCTCCATGATGACATCACGGAGCTGGTGGATGTTAGAGACCTTGCGCTCCTCCACCTTCCATTTGAGGATGCCCCACAGATGCTCAATAGGGTTTAGGTCTGGAGATATGCTTGGCCAGTCCATCACCTTTACCCTCAGCTTCTTTAGCAAGGCGGTGGTCATCATGGAGGTGTGTTTGGGGTTGTTATCATGTTGGAATACTGCCCTGTGGCCCATTCTCTGGGAGGGGATCATGCTCTGCTTCAGTATGTCACAGTACATGTTGGCATTCATGGTTCCCTCTATGAATTGTAGCTCCCCAGTGTCGGCAGTACTCATGCAGCCCCAGACCTTGACACTCCACACCACCATGCTTGACTGTAGGCAAGGCACACTTGTCTTTGTACTCCTCTTCTGGTTGCTGCCACACACGCTTGACACCATCTGAACCAAATAAGTTTATCTTGGTCTCATTAACCACTTCAGCCCCGGAAGGATTTACCCCCTTCCTGACCAGAGCACTTTTTACAATTCGGCACTGCGTCGCTTTAACTGCTAATTGCGCGGTCATGCAATGCTGTACCCAAACGAAATTTGCGTCCTTTTCTTCCCACAAATAGAGCTTTCTTTTGATGGTATTTGATCACCTCTGCCGTTTTTATTTTTTGCGCTATACACGGAAAAAGACCGAAAATTTTGAAAAAAAATGATATTTTCTACTTTTTGTTCTAAAAAAAATCCAATAAACTCAATTTTAGTCATACATTTAGGCCAAAATGTATTCGGCCACATGTCTTTGGTAAAAAAAATGTCAATAAGTGTATATTTATTGGTTTGCGCAAAAGTTATAGCGTCTACAAACTAGGGTACATTTTCTGGAATTTACACAGCCTTTAATTTATGACTGCCTATGTCGATTCTTGAGGTGCTAAAATGGCAGGGCAGTACAAAACCCCCACAAATGACCCCATTTTGGAAAGTAGACACCCCAAGGAATTTGCTGAGAGGCATGTTGAGCCCATTGAATATTCATTTTTTTTGTCCCAAGTGATTGAATAATGACAAAAAAAAAAAAAAAAAAAAAAAATTACAAAAAGTTGTCACTAAATGATATATTGCTCACACAGGCCATGGGCATATGTGGAATTGCACCCCAAAATACATTTAGCTGCTTCTCCTGAGTACGGGGATACCACATGTGTGGGACTTTTTGGGAGCCTAGCCGCGTACGGGGCCCCGAAAACCAAGCACCGCCTTCAGGATTTCTAAGGGCGTACATTTTTGATTTTACTCCTCACTACCTATCACGGTTTTGAAGGCCATAAAATGCCCAGATGACATAAACCCCCCCCCAAATGACCCCATTTTGGAAAGTAGACACCCCAAGCTATTTGCTTTGAGGCATGTTGAGTCCATGGAATGTTTTATATTTTGACACAAGTTGCGGGAAAGTGACAATTTTTTTTTTTTTTTTTGCACAAAGTTGTCACTAAATGATATATTGCTCACACAGGCCATGGGCATATGTGGAATTGCACCCCAAAATACATTTAGCTGCTTCTCCTGAGTACGGGGATACCACATGTGTGGGACTTTTTAGGAGCCTAGCCGCGTACGGGACCCCGAAAACCAAGCACCGCCTTCAGGATTTCTAAGGGCGTACATTTTTGATTTTACTCCTCACTGCCTATCACAGTTTCGGAGGCCATGGAATGCCCAGATGGCACAAACCCCCCCCAAATGACCCCATTTTGGAAAGTAGACACCCCAAGCTATTTGCTGAGAGGCATGGTGAGTATTTTGCAGCTCTCATTTGTTTTTGAAAATAAAGAAAGACGAGAAAAAAAAATTTTTTTTTTCTTTTTTCAATTTTCAAAACTTTGTGACAAAAAGTGAGGTCTGCAAAATACTCACTATACCTCTCATCAAATAGCTTGGGGTGTCTACTTTCCAAAATGGGGTCATTTGGGTTTTTTTTTTGCCACCTGGGCATTCCATGGCCCCCGAAACTGTGATAGGCGGTGAAGAGTGAAATCAAAAATTTACGGCCTTAGAAAGCCTGAAGGCGGTGCTTGGTTTTCGGGGTCCCGTACGCGGCTAGGCTCCCAAAAAGTCTCACACATGTGGTATCCCCGTACTCAGGAGAAGCAGCAGAATGTATTTTGGGGTGTAATTTCACATATGCCCATGGCATGTTTGAGCAATATATCATTTAGTGACAACTTTGCGCAAAAAAAAAATAAAAAAAATAAAAAATTGTCTCTTTCCCGCAACTTGTGTCACAATATAAATTATTCCATGGACTCAACATGACTCTCAGCAAATAGCTTGGGGTGTCTACTTTCCAAAATGGGGTCATTTGGGGGGGGTTTGAACTGTCCTGGCATTTTATGCACAACATCTAGAAGCTTATGTCACACATCACCCACTCTTCTAACCACTTGAAGACAAAGCCCTTTCTGACACTTATTGTTTACATAAAAAAATAATTTTTTTTTGCAAGAAAATTACTTTGAACCCCCAAACATTATATATTTTTTTTAAAGCAAATGCCCTACAGATTAAAATGGTGGGTGTTTCATTTTTTTTTTTCACACAGTATTTGCGCAGCGATTTTTCAAACGCATTTTTTGGGGAAAAAACACACTTTTTTACATTTTAATGCACTAAAACACACTATATTGCCCAAATGTTTGATGAGATAAAAAAGATGATCTTAGGCCGAGTACATAGATACCAAACATGACATGCTTTAAAATTGCGCACAAACGTGCAGTGGCGACAAACTAAATACATTTTTAAAAGCCTTTAAAAGCCTTTACAGGTTACCACTTTAGATTTACAGAGGAGGTCTACTGCTAAAATTACTGCCCTCGATCTGACCTTCGCGGCGATACCTCACATGCATGGTGCAATTGCTGTTTACATTTGACGCCAGACCAACGCTTGCGTTCACCTTAGCGCGAGAGCAGGGGGGACAGGGGTGCTTTTTTTTTTTTTTTTTTTTTTTTTCTTTATTATTATTATTTTTTTATCTTATTTTTAAACTGTTCCTTTCATTTTTTTTTTTTTAAATCATTTTTATTGTTATCTCAGGGAATGTAAATATCCCCTATGATAGCAATAGGTAGTGACAGGTACTCTTTTTTGCAAAAATTGGGGTCTATTAGACCCTAGATTTCTCCTCTGCCCTCAAAGCATCTGATCACACCAAGATCGGTGTGATAAAATGCTTTCCCAATTTCCCAATGGCACTGTTTACATCCGGCGAAATCTACGTCATAAAATGCTCGTAGCTTCCGGTTTCTTAGGTCATAGAGATGTTTGGAGCCACTCTGGTCTCTGATCAGCTCTATGGTCAGCTGGCTGAATCACCGGCTGCATTTTCAGGTTCCCTGTTGAGACAGGAGAGCCAGAGAAAAACACGGAAGATGTTGGGGGGGGGGGGGCATTCCCTCCCACTGCTTGTAAAAGCAGTCTAGAGGCTAATTAGCCACTAGGATTGCTTTTACATGAAAGCCGACCGCTGGCTGAAAAGAATGATACCAAGATGATACCTAAACCTGCAGGCATCATTCTGGTATAACCACTCAAAGTCGTGAATGGCATACCTGAAGACAAAAAAATGGTTAACAATAAAGCACAGTAAACGGTAAGGTATAAAAAATTGCATACCTGAAAAGCAAACATGATAAAACATAATAACAATAAAACATTGCAGAATAGAATACAGTAAAAAAGAGCAGAACAATAGAGAGAGAATAGAGAGAGAGAGAACAATAAAACGACAACTATTTTTATTTTATATTTTTGTTTGTGTTTTTTTTTTTTTACACTTTTTTTTGTAACTAACTATAATAACTGTAACCGGTTCCAGGTTCGGGTCTCTCAAAATGCGATGGCATCTCGGGAGACCCTGTGAAAGTGTGCCTAGTCTGTGGAATGCTGTACCCTACGCTAATACTCAACTAGTGCATGGTAGCGTTCAAAACATTCACCAATGCAAAGACCAGGATTGTCAGGACAGGAGGGACAATAATAGCGGGTGTAACGGCTATATCCGCGCTTGCTGCAGACACAACATATTTTTTGGGGGGTTCGCTGGGTAGGGGTACTCGGGAGGACATAAAGAAATTGCCTCTCATGCAGCCGACTGCATTTGGTTGGGGATGTGAATGGGGGAAGTACGGGCGCTGCAGAAGCGGTGGGTTCCCAATTAGGATTGGCGAATGCAGCAGGAAGGGCACTATGGGCATGACGGGCCTGTGTTTGTCTTTTTGGTGGCAGCGGGACACTACTTGTGCTTGCCACCTCACCAGCTTGAGCTGCACTTATGGGACTCGCCACGTCACCAAGTGTTACTGCAGTGCTGGTTTGACTACGACCGGGGTGTACTAGGCCGCTGGCGCTTGCCAGTTCACCAAAACGCTACAAAAAAAACTGTTAGCGATCGCAGGGATCAGGCCTGACTCTGCGAACGCTGCAGTTATGCGTTTAGAGTTTTGTAAGTGACAGTGATCGATCGATACTGCACTTGGGTGGGCTGGGCCGGGCCGGGCGGAGGGGCAAAACGCAGGTGCTAGCAGGTATCTGGGCTGATCCCGCTAACACTGCGTTTTTGGGAACCCTAAACTGCCGGGGACGCTAGTATAGATCTGATCGGATCAGATATTGATCTGTTCAGATACTATACCACTAAGGGAGGCGTATGCTGCGTGCGTGGGTGTTAGCGGTACTGGCGCTAATCTGACGCTGCCTGGGGCTGGTGCTTGCCAGTTCACCAAAATGCTACCAAAAAAACTGTTAGCGATCGCAGGGATCAGGCCTGACTCTGCGAACGCTGCAGTTATGCGTTTAGTGTTTTGTAAGTGACAGTGATCGATCGATACTGCACTTGGGTGGGCTGGGCTCGCCTGGGCGGAGGGGCAAAACGCAGGTGCTAGCAGGTATCTGGGCTGATCCCGCTAACACTGCGTTTTTGGGAACCCTAAACTGCTGGGGACGCTAGTATAGATCTGATCGGATCAGATATTGATCCGATCAGATACTATACCACTAAGGGAGGTGTATGGTGCGTGTACGGTGCGTGCGTGGGTGTTCGCGGTACTGGCGCTAATCTGACGCTGCCTGGGGCAACGCATATCACCGCCGGGCGATCAGGGGGCTAAACCTTTATTCGGTAATAAACGGCGGGTGCCCTGACACTATAAAAAATAAACTAACTAACCAGCGTCACCCGTAACAGTTATACGGTGATCAGTGGTGAAAGGGTTAACTAGGGGGCAATCAAGGGGTTAAAACATTTATTAGATAGTATATGGGGGTCCCTGTCGCTATAAAACACTGACGGCGAACCTAAATATTTACGTCCCTAACTAGCGTCACCAGTGACACTAATACAGCGATCAGAAAAATGATCGCTTAGCGACACTGGCGACAGGGGGTGATCAAGGGGTTAAAACTTTATTAGGGGGGGTACTGGCGCTAATCTGACGCTGCCTGGGGCGACGCATATCACCGCCGGGCGATTAGGGGGCTAAACCTTTATTCGGTAATAAACGGCGGGTGCCCTGACACTATAAAAAATAAACGAACTAACCAGCGTCACCCGTAACGGTTATACGGTGATCAGTGGTGAAAGGGTTAACTAGGGGGCAATCAAGGGGTTAAAACATTTATTAGATAGTATATGGGGGTCCCTGTCGCTATAAAACACTGACGGCAAACCTAAATATTTACGTCCCTAACTACCGTCACCAGCGACACTAATACAGCGATCAGAAAAATGATCGCTTAGCGACACTGGTGAGGGGGGGTGATCAAGGGGTTAAAACTTTATTAGGGGGGGTAAGGGGGGTACCCTAGACCTACAGGGGGGTTACATTAACTGTCCTAACACTGCTAACTGTCACAAACTGACACTATGCAGTAATCAGGAAAAAAAAAAAAAAACCTGCTTGGTGTCAGTTTGTGACAGGGGGGGGGGGTGATTGGGGGGGGATCGGGGGGCGATCGGGGGGGGATCGGGGGTGTAATGTATGCCTGGCATGTTCTACTGTGTGTGTTTGTGTTGTGCACTTACTTACATGTCATCTCTCCTCGGCGCTGGAACGGAAACTGACAGCCGAGGAGAGATGACATCACATCCTCTGCCTCTGTGTACTATACAGAGGCAGGGGATGTTTGTCAGTGGCTGGGAGCGATCGCGAGGGGGGGGCCACGATCGGATGGTCTCCCCCTCGTCTCTCATCGCTCCCAACCAAATGCCGACCGCAGCTGGCACCGGGGGGGGGTCCGATCGGACCCCCCACCCGCGGGAAGGCAATCACGTTTCAGGTACGTGATTTTGCCTGCCCGTGCCGCTCTGCTCACGTATATAGGCGTGAGGCGGTCGGCAAGTGGTTAAACCACAGGACATGTTTCTAGTAATCCATGTCCTTAGTCTGCTTGTCTTTAGCAAAATGTTTGTGGGCTTTTTTGTGGAAGAGGCTTCCTTCTGGGATGACAGCCATGCAGACCAATTTGATGCAGTGTGTGGTGTATGGTCTGAGAACTGACAGGCTGACCCCCCACCCTTCTACCTCTGCAGCAATGCTGGCAGCACTCATTCGTCTGTTTCCCAAAGACAACCTCTGGATATGACGCTGAGCATGTGCACTCAACTCCTTTGGTCGACCATGGCGAGGCCTGTTCTGAGTGGAACCTGTCCTGTCCACTGTATGGTCTTGGCCACCGTGCTGCAGCTCAGTTTCAGGGTCTTGGCAATCTTCTTATAGCCTGGGCCATCTTTATGTAGAGCAACAATTCTTTTTTTCAGATCCTCAGAGAGTTCTTTGCCATGAGGTGCCAAGTTGAACTTCCAGTGACCAGTATGAGAGAGTGAGAGCGATAACACCAAATTTAACACACCTGCTCCCCATTCACACCTGAGACCTTGTAACACTAACGAGTCACATGACACTGGGGAGGGAAAATGGCTAATTGTGCCCAATTTGGACATTTTCACTTAGGGGTGTACTCACTATTGTTGCCAGCGGTTTAGCCATTAATGGCTGTGTGTTGAGTTATTTTGAGGGGACAGTAAATTTACACTGTTCTACAAGCTGTACACTCACTACTTTATATTGTAGCAAAGTGTCAGTTCTTCAGTCTTGTCACATGAAAAGGTATAATAAAATATTTGAAAAAATGTGAGGGGTGTACTCACTTTTGTGAGATACTGTATATATAACTAGAGTGTTATCCCCTGTTAAGCAGAAAGTAGTGATTTTATAATTTTCCTTAAAGCAACCATTTTCTTTTCCAATGTATATATGAACTGCTGCCATATTTGAAACATGCAGATACAAAAAAATTAATTGGTGCATGATTATCCAACAAAATCTGTTTGTCTGTTCTTGAAGTCTCATTTTTCTCCCATTGGACACTGCCATCTTGTCATTTGCACAGCACAGAGAAAGAACATTTCAGAGTATCAGACACAGCTTGCACACCAAAGATTCCTCCATCCTTTATATAATAGTCAGCAGGGCACATATGTGATTGCAAGGGGAAGCGATCAGAGATGGAGATGAAGATGTAGCTGTTGTAAATTCACTAAAAGTTAGATTGTGTATATTAGTAATAAAATAGCTGTTTGATCTGCTGAGGCTGCAGATTTTGGGGAAAGAAGGTGTGTGTTTAAAACAGCTGGTGGAACAAATTAAGAAGGTACCAAAATGTTTATAAGTTTGGGGAATTGAAAGTTTCACTTTAAGGCTGGGTTGGGTTCACACTATTGTGACTTGGATGCGGATTTGCCTGCATTCAATTTGCATGTTAGGAGATTGTGACCGGCTCTCTATGGAGTCGGTTCACACATCTCCGAAGCAGCTCCAGAGCGAATTGCACAGGAGTCCTGTGCATCTTCTGGTCCGAATTCAGCCAAAAATTGAGCCGTTTTGTGCGGCAGTCTGAACACCTATTAGCAAAAGTATGTAGGCATAGGACACACCGCCGAAAGGAGAATTATACGAAAAAAAATATTAGTTAAACCCACAAGTGCTTTTTATTAACCACTACTATCCCTTTATACTGGCTTTTGGAATTTACCAATGTAGATATTTAGAAACTGGATGCATGGTTTAGCACTGGGAAACACTTTTTGAAAGATAAATAGTGCATTTTATATACATTTTATATACATTCTATAAACTATAGATCAGACCAAAATAAGGGACAAATAAGGACGAAAGAGGGACAGAGGCACTTTGTTCCAAATCAGGGGCATTCCCTCGAATCCAGGGACAGTTGGGAGCTATGATAGACATTGTACTTTCTGTGCCTTCCTTTCTAAACCCCTTGACTTGTCTGTTATAACTTATGCCTCTTCCCTTCTTTCTTTGCATCAGCGAAACAGGTGTTTTTCAGCTCAGACTAAGCATTGTGTTTAATTACCAAAAGTAGAGCTAGAATGTCATTCATAAGAGTGGGCAGAAATTTGTATAGGTTTGCCTCGTAAGCACCCCTAGCATCAGAGAGCAATCATAAGTGTGCAGTGATCTTTCTGACTGTTCTTTAAACACATACAGAACTTATGAATACCAACAGCGGTCATGTCTTCAGTTCTATAAAGGTGACCTTGACAACATGTTTTAATTGTTTTTTTCTATATCAGGAAATCTTACAAATTCATATAAGGACTATATATAATCTTTATATATGAATATGAAACGCATATGTCATTTCTATTCTATTTTCCATGCATAACAAATATTACTGATTTTTTCCTAAAGTTTCAAAGATATTTATTGATTTTACATAGAAAGTACAACTAGCTATAAGATTACATGGTAAGAAGGCCATCAAATAAGAATTTTTTAAGAAAAAATATCAAGAAGATACATAAGGCTGAGGAGTAATATAGTTGTTAGACTGCACATATATTATTAAGTAGGAATCCCACTAACAAATGTTGAATGATCCCGATCGCATTATGGTACAATTTAACATATGTTGGGCCTCAATAGCATCTTCAGAACAGGACATCTGTACCTACGTGGAACTATTAGAATGAAAGAGAAGTGTAAAGCTGGCTACAATTGAATCGACATTTGGCCTGTTGGAAGAAAATAGAAGTAACTCCCATAGGTACTTATGGGACTTAAGGGCAACAGAAATAGAGAAAATGTTTATATATAAAAAATTACTTTATTTGTACATCATAAAAAATATTATATAACATCAGTATAAAAAAAATCAACAGTGTGTTTGTTGATTGGATAAAGAAAATACACAAACAGTGACACTCTCCTCTAGATAACTGACGCTTTTCAGGAAGATTTCAATCCTTTTTGTAAAAAAAAAAAACCCTAAAGAAAGGATTGAAATCTTATGAAAAACGTGTTGGGTATCTAGAGGAGCGTGTCAATGTTTGTGTATTTTCCTTATCCAATCAACAAATAAACTGTTGATTTTTTATAGTGATGTTATATTATATTTTTTATGATGTACAAATAAAGTCATTTTTATATGTAAACATTTTCTCTATTTCTGTTGCCCTTTATGTCCCATAAGTACCCATGTGGTTACTCCTATTTTCTTCCATTAATCTTTGGATGTTGGCAACACACTGTTTATGGCTTTCTGAGGTGGACCAATTTAAATGACATTTGGCCTGTTCAGCGGGGACTGGGCGAATCTTGATCCATCTAATGATCATTTTCTGTCAAAAGGGAATGTTCCTACACCTTTGTCAATCAACGGCTTCAGACACTGATCAGTGTAATCTGACAGCAGAGGAGTCATTCTGTCAGAATACATTGTCTCAGCGGGGAGGGTTCATCTATCCACCTGTGTGGTTTGAGGAATCTTTTTGTTTTCTTTTTTGATCAGCCTGCTGGCTGATCAAAAAAGATGAGTCATCTATGGCCACCTCAAGGATTATATAGAAGAGGATAATTAAGAGGACAGGGGGATAATTAAAAAAGGGTGGGAGAGAAGGGGAAGGGTAGGGGAGACAGGAGCACCTGAGGCATTTGTTGAAGGAGTGTGCCACAATGTCCTAAATTGTTAGTCAACAGGTATATAATGTTTTATCCAGGGCATTCAGAACATACAGAATTTGTGCATGGAATAATTTACCAATGCTGAGAGCTTTTGTTCTGTCAAGTACCAAGACATTTTGCGCCTGAGTTAGGCCATAGAGGGCACAACTGATATTTACGCCTTAGCTAAGGATGGTTTAGCAGCTGTTAAAAAAAGGAAGTAGTGACATATTTACTCTTTGGTAGGTTTTATTAATTATGAACCAAATGTTGTCAGCTACTGTTTGCTCTGATTTTAGAATTATGGAAACGTATCTGTCAAGGCCAATAGAGAAAACCACTTACTTATTCAACATTGGCATACTAGAAAAACATTATGTAAAACAAAAATACAGTGGTATTACATATAAAAGATGGATTGTAATTACATCCAGACGTGTAGATCCTTTTTTCACTTTCAGACTTTTGACCATAAAGCCGGGTTCACGCTAATGGAATTTTGTGCAGTGCTTCTATCTGCATTTTACATTTGGTTTTAGGTGTGCTCCCATTGATTTCTATTAGACTGTGTGTCTTCTGAAATCACATCAAAGATGCAGCATGCAGGACTGTGGTGCACTTTCATGAAAACGCACAGTCTAATAGAAGTCAATGGGAGTGCACCTAAAACCGCGTGTAAAATGTGCATAAATTGCACTGCACCCAAACTATGGCGCACCGGTGTGAACCCACTTTAAAACCTGTACTGAGAGAATACCATTGCTGACCTCTCTTCCCAAAAGTGCAGGTTGTTTGTGTCGCATACTCTATTGGCCTTAATTCAGGGTCCCTGGCCTCACTTAGAAGCTGCATAAATGTAGTGGGTTAGTACCTCACAAAGTATCGATGGCAGAAGCAGGTCAAGCAATGGCAGTCTGTATATAACTCTCAGTACAGTATTCCCTTTAGTTTTTTGTTGTTTGATAAATAAAAAAAAAGACTAGTAAAAGCAGCATTCTTAGGTAAAGCTTAAAATGTATGGTTGTATGGGGTGTCTTTTTTAACAAAGGGACAGAAGTCTGGAGCTCATGTTGAGCAGAAAGTGTTATCTACATGCATTATTTAAATTACGTTGATATGCCTAATTGGAGTGCTGATGTCTTTTGCATAAAGTTTTCTGCGCCAGCTGTCCAAACTGGTACTGTGAGCAGTTTCATATTATCATTTTCTTTCAACCAAGAAAAAAAAAAGGGAATTTTCTGTAACTTTCCCCAAGATTTACACTTGAGTTGATAGAATGTGTTGAGGATGCAATATCAGTGTCATGAAACTTCCTGCAACATGTCTTAAATTACTTCTCCTACGAACCTGCCTGTGGAGATTTATGGTGCTAATGGCGAAGCAGCTGTAGGCTTTAAAAAAAGCAAGGGCCCCCAGGAGCCATGTTAGAAACATTTTTCCTAGTCTCTGCTTAAAAATCTATTGGGAAGAGCTTTTTCACATTAAACTATGGTAACAAGATCTACACGTGAAAGTCTACAGCTCTGAAACCTTTGTTTTGTTTGGTGTGTCCAATGGAATTAAAATGCTACACAATCTAGAAGGTATCCAGTTTCAGGAAAGTACAACCAATTCAGTTATGTTTTCAATACACAAACTGGAAATGTTCTGTAAAATCCAGGTCGCTTTTGAGATCTATGTCAAGGTAAAATCAAATTGTTCGCTTCTTCTATGGGTTGCACATGGTGGATTAATTAATCATATTTGTTTCAAGGACACAGTATAACAGTCAGCTTATTTTTTTCATGATGTTTCATGATCATATCAGCAAGGACAAAAAAATGACTTGCTTTAACATGTCCAACAATGTGTGTGTGTGTATATATATATATATATATATATATATATATATATATATATATATATATATCAGGGGCGTAACTAGAAATTGCAGGGCCCCATAGCAAAATGTTGTATGGGGCCCCCCTGCAAACAGCCCCCCCACAGCTGCCCTAGTGTCAATTCAGCGTGACCTGTGCCACATACAGCGTGACCTGTGCCCAATGCAGCATGACCTGTGCCCAATACAGCGTGACCTGTGCCCAATACAGCGTGACCTGTGCCCCATACAGCGTGACCTGTGCCCAATACAGCCTAGTCTGCCTGTGCCCCATTCAGCTCCACCTATGCAAAGGAAGAGGCAAGCCACCCGGATCAGCAGAGAGCGGGATTGCCCGCTGTAATAGCTTTCATTTGAATTTCCTGTCTTCCCGGGGCTCATCGTCACATAGCCCCACCTCTTGGCCCGGCGCCTTTGATGACGTCACATGTCCCGCATTGGATCGGCGTTCTGTCTATCAAAGGCACCGGGCCAAAAGGTGGAGCTATGTGACGTGAGCCCCGGGAATACTGGAAGTTCTAATGAAAGCTCTTACATCGGGCAATTCAGCTCTCTGCTAATACGTACAGCTCGCCTCTTCCTTTACTCTCTCTTCCCCTGGCTGGGAGACTGTGCCTGCGGTGCTCTTATCCTCACTGGGCCCCACTCGGCTGCGGGCCCCATAGCGCCCGCATGGGTCACTATGGTGGTAGTTACGCCCCTGATATATATACTGTATATATTAGATTTTGAAGTGGCAGTCAAAGTACCATATACATTTAGCCACAAGCTTTCCTTCCACCATTATTCACAGATTTATATAGTTAGCAAAAAGTATTGCAAGAAAAAAGAAGTGATCACCTTAAGAACTATTTTTCCCATGAAAAGAGGAGGTATGGTAAATATGTATAATATATATATTTTTAGCAAGTTTCTGTTGCATTAAAAAATGCTTTCATGCTTTGATATTACATGCAGAAGTAAAGACAGTTAGGCCTATTTACTGCAACAATGCAATGAACAAAAACTTTGGTCAATGCACATTAACTTGTAGCCAAATTTAAGAATGCAGGATTTTATTAATGTATGATGTATGATATGTATATATGCACAGTGTATTTTTTTTAAATGTTTTCTATTATGCCTATTCTAATATATATGACAACAACCCATTTTTTTTGTGTTTGGAGTGCTTATTTCCTTATCAACAAGTTTCTGCTTGTAAACAAAGTTCTCTTCTTTTGCTTATGTACTGTATAAGCTAGAAGATAGTACATGTTTATCGAAATGCTGTTTTATTGACGGTAGGTGTTATAAGCTAATTTTACAAGAGTTTTGGTGTACACTACAAATCTTTATCCACTGAGCAATCTATTCAAACACATTCCAGAGAAAGCAGAAAAAAATGCCAGGCCACAGCAAATGTCAAATGACAGTTCAATAAAAGCTGATATACTTATTATTGAGAAATGCACATGGTTATTCACAGGAAAATCTTTGTATATGACTTTTTGAAGTGCATATTTAGGCAAAGGTTTTTAGTTGATAGAGCCTACTGTATGTCAGAGTGTTCTATTTTTACAAAAAACGCTCATGGGAAAGACCGCAAAAAGACTGTCACTATAAAGGATCACAGACCTTATTAAAAAAAATAAGTGTGCGTGGTGTGTTTGGAGACGTCCCACACATGACAACGTTGTCAATTAGGTTTTTTAAAGGGAGTGGTTGGTCTATATGTTAAACTTTTGTCATATTTATTAAATTGTTGATATTTCTTGAATAAAGTATTGTACTTATTTATAATAAGCTCTGAGATCCTGTCTTTTTGCGGTCTTTCACAAGAGCGTTTTTGTAGTTTAGTTGTCCAGTCATAGGATCACCCCAGATAGTGGAATGAGCACTTACTAACTTGACACCATATTTCAAAAAAATAATTGTGTGCTTTTTTTTTTACTTCTGACTATTATAAGTAGAATAGAAAGTGGTGGGAAAATCTAAAATATTAAAGTTGCCAAAAAAAAGTTTTGCCTTCGAAAGAAAAAAATGTTTTTCATCTTAGTAGTGATTATTTGATGACTTTCAGGCTCTGCCATTTTCAATTAATTAATGATAAGTTACATGTTCAATTTTAATGAAAATCAGGCTATACTGATATGATTATATTTGAAAGATCAAGCCACTTCACAAATCTTCCCCACTCCTCACATTACAGGACTGAGGCTTATGTGCACCGGAATACACTACCACATTTATGCATGTTGGCACTCCTAGAAATGAAAAGATAAGACCACAGGAAATGGATAGTTGTATCAAATGGGATTCATTTTGTTCCTTTTGTAAATTAATCTTATGCTGTTTATTATTAGTTACATGCATTCTGTTGCTGAATATGACTTTACATTGTTGCAAGGAACAATGATTTCATTTTAAAGAATAGTGATTTCATCACTCTGTGATCTTAAAATGCTCTGCAGAATTATCAAATTAACATTTGCTTTATGATTTTCTTTTTACTTTAATAGCCTAGTGACCTCTCAAGATGGGTATGTTGTTCTCCGTCTCTTGCCTTTATCCAAGATTTTTGTTTCTGCATGGAGATTGTGGCTTTTTCACTTGAGAGTACCTAGCCCAACATCTGTCATCCATTTTTAAGTCACCATGTAATGTAAAAGCAAAAAAGGATAATACAGTGCTGTGCAAATATTGTATGGAAAAATTAGATGGCTTTATTGTACTATTATATTTAAATTCAATATTAACAAAATACCAAGAGTTCTAATCGACATTGGGGACACCATTGCATGACTAAATGCCAAATGGACCAGTTGGACATCAATTTCATTCTTTATTTTTCTGTAGCCACCCTGGCGGTATGATTATGTCAGATTTTTGCGTCTCAAAGTGGTACATTGTTTTGCATAGAAATTTGGTGTTTTATATTGTAGGTCTGTAATTCTTAGTAATAACACACTTAAATCTGTCCAAACAAGCGTCTAGTAGACATTCCGAGTATGATAAAGTTTGAAACACGAAATCATGAATTATAATATAATAAATAACTATAAATAATTATAAAAAATAATAATATAATAATAATAAAAGGAATTTCCTCACGATTCACTATCGCTCAATTTTGCAAGTGTTCTAATTTACTATCGCTGTCTTCTAGCTGGTCTAAAACCACTTTTGACGTAAAGGGACACTTTTTGGTTGCCACGGACAATCTCAAGTTTCCAGGCAGAAAAAACAGTATATATAATATAAAACTGCATTCAGGGCACTGGACAAAGCACTAGGGACAAAAGGGATGTGAAATGATTTGATACAGTAATGTTACCTGTAAGATTACAGTGTACGTGTTATGTTTTGTGCACTTTTTGAATTTGCCGCCAGGCTCCGCCCCATGCGTCGTGATGCTCTCAGGGAACGAGCCTGGCACACAGAGCATCGGGCAGAGGACACAGCCTGCAGACACAGCGGGGGAGATTGAAGGATCCTGGTGACAAAGTAAGTACACTGCACCAGGATTCTGCAATGCAATCTCGAGTGTGGCTCGGGGTTACCGCTAATGGTACTGAAGTTTAACCCCAAGACACAGGGTGCCCCCATGCCCTAAAGCACCCACCCCCCCATGTTGAGGGCATGCGGCCTGGTACGGTCCAGGAGGGGGGGGGCCGCTAGCTCGTCCCCACCCCCATTCCTGACCGGCCGGGCTGCGTGCTCGGATGAGGGTCTGGTATGGATTTTGGGGGGGACCCCACGCCGATTTTTCGGCGTAGGGGGTTCCCCTTAGATCCATACCAGACCTAAGGGCCTGGTATGCCCCTGGGGGGGAACCCACGCCGGTTTTTTCATTTAAAACTTGGCGCAGCGTTCCCCCTCTGGATTCATACCAGACAGCTGTCAGCACTGCCTGTCGCTCATCGGGAAAGGAAAGAAAAGTTTTCCTTTCCCGAATAGCGAGGCCAGGCTTGTGCTTACAAAGTCGTGCTGAAGTCGTGTCTATATAATATTCAGGCACGACTTGCATGCTACTTCAGGGTTTAACATTGAGGTCTATGGAGTACAACTCGCATAGAAGTTGGACCAAAGTAGTGCAGGGACTACTTTCAAGTCGGCACGACTTAAAGTCGTGCCAATATGAATGGTAGTCATTGAAAATCATGGAGAATGACTTGTCATACGATTTTGCAGTACAAAATCGTGGGACAAGTCGTATAAGTGTGAAAGGGGCCTAAGTGTGAAAGGGGCCTAAAGCACACAACTTTGCCTTTATAAATGTGCCTTTTTGTTTGTTTGGTTATGCATTTTTAATGCACCCCTGTGTTTGTTTTTTAAAATCCTTTTCCACCCACAATCTGTATATTGACATTCCCCAGCACAGGTTAATAAATATTTTTTCCATATGAGAGCTAGCCGACAACACTTGACGTGGTCAGAGACAATGACAGCTGGGGTCCCCACTGATGATCAGGAACTGATCAAAGTAGTTCTCCATTATTTGATCAGTAAATCAGCTTTGACATACAGTAGTGATTGCATGCAGGCTGGAGGCTCCACTGACAAAAATTTAAAGTTTTAACCACTTGCCGACCGCCAAATGTACATATACGTCCTAACTTTGGCGGCGGATATCGTTGTTATGGCATCAGCTAGCTGCCATAACCCCGGTATCCCCGTTTTCGTCCGGCTACAAGATAAAAGTGGTCCCTACGGCAGATTCGCCGCAAGATCACTTTTATAGGTGGCGGGAGAAGGGCCCCCCTCCTGCCGCTTACCGGAGCCGTCGGCAGCGGCGGAGGCGATCGCGTCCTTTCCCTAGCTCTGCATGGAGACGAGTGAGGGGAAGATGGCACCGCCCACCTGTCCCCATGACACTGCAGGGCCGAAGCGACGTCAAGACATCACTTCCGCCCATACGTCTTAAAGGCACATTTTTTCAATGTCATTTTTTTAATTACTTTTTTTTTTTATTGCATTTTAGTGTAAATATGAGATCTGAGGTCTTTTTGACCTCAGATCTACATATTATCCCTGTTGTGGGGATGCTTTTCTTCAGCAGGGACATGGAACTGGTCAGAGTTGATGGGAAGATGGATGGAGCCAAATACAGGGCAATCTTAGAAGAAAACCTGTTAGAGTCTGCAAAAGACTTGAGACTGGGGTGAAGGTTCACCTTCCAGCAGGATAACGACCCTAAACATACAGCCAGAACTACAATGGAATGGTTTACATCAAAGCATATTCATGTGTTAGAATGGCCCAGTCAAAGTCCAGACCTAAATCCAATTGAGAATCTGTGGCAAGACTTGAAAATTGCTGTTCACAGACATGCTCTATCCAATCTGACAAAGCATGAGCTATTTTGCAAAGAAGAATGGAAGAGACATACCCTAAAAGACTGCTGTAATTGCAGCAAAAGGTGGTTCTATAAAGTATTGACTCAATGGTACTGAATACAAATGCATGCCACACTTTTCTGATATTTGTAAAAAACATTGAAAACCATTTATCATTTTCCTTCCACTTCACAAATATATGCCACTTTGTGTTGGTCTATCACATAAAATCCCAATATAACACAATTAAGTTTTTTGTTGTAACATGCCAAAATGTGGAAAAGGGGTATGAATATGTTTTCAAGGCACTGTAAGATTAAGTCCTGATTTTTCTTGGACTACAATATGGACCTGTACTCTTAACCCTTTATACTGTCTTAATCTCGATGCCAAGCAAATACCATGATCCAATGGTGATTTGGAGGAGGAGGAATCACCTCAATCCTACCAAACATGTTTCAAATATATATAAAATAACAAACCCCCATTGTAAAAAATTATTAAATATAAAATTGTAAAATTATATATAATTAAACTCATACCCATCTAAGACATTATATCCTAGTTTAATAATCACTAAAAAAAACAATTATTGTAAAGTTCCAGAGACAAAGTATGTAAAGTATAAATCCATTTTACCTCCCTTCAGGAGCGGTCCCTTACCCTATTTGAACCCCTCCAGGGGGGAATCACCCTCTCCACACCCCAAAATTGAAGCGAGTAGGAATCCCCAGCATGGACATGCCCATAATGGTCTGAAACACTGTGATGCAGATATCCTTTCAAGATATTCTGTATTTGCTCACCAATTCTCTTTTTAAGAGTGCGTTTGGTGTGTTCTATATACATTAACCCACATAGGCAGTATATATAGTGGTGAAAATTATTATTTGATACCCTGCAGGTTTTGTAAGTTTGCTCACTGACAAAGAAATGAAGGGTCTATAATTGTTATCATAGGTGTATTTTAAATGATAGTGACAAAATATCAACCATAAATCCAGAAAAAACACATGTTATGAATTGAAAGTAAATAGTGATCAATCGGCGCAAACAAAATATCCTAACCTAAAAAGCCGCTATAACACTCAAGGTCAAAAATACAAATCCTCAGTAAACTTTTAAAAACATAAATAGTGCAGCGCTGCACTATACATGTTTTTAAATGTTATAAATTGAGTTGCAGTTCAGTGAGTAAAATAAGTATTTAATCTCCTACCAACCAACAGTAATTCTGGCTCCGACAGACTGGCTATAGTATGTGCTCATGCGGTACACAGATTAGTCCTGTCAATTTAAGAAGGTGCTCCTACCAACTCGTTATATGTATAAAAGACCACAGAATCCCTTTCTTCCATTCAAACCTCACCATCATGGGCAAGACCAAACAGCTATCAAAGAACATCAGGGACAAGACTGTAGACCTACACAAGGCTGCAATGGGCTACAAGACCATCAGTAAGAAGCTTGATGAGATGGAGACAACTGGAAGAAAAAAAAAAAAAACATCAATTGCCTTCGGTCTGGAGCTTCATGCAAGATTTTGCCTCATGGGGTAAGGTAGATCATGAAAAAAGTGAGGGATCAGCCCAGAATTACACGAGAGGAGTTTGTGAATGATCTCAGGGCAGTTGGGACCACAGTCTCCAAACAAACCATTGGTATGTGGCCATGGATTGAAATCCTGCAGCGCCCACAAGGTCCCCCTCCTCAAGAAAGCACATGTTCAGGCCTGTCTGAAGTTTGCCAATGAACATCTAAATGATTCAGAGAAGGATTGTGAGAAAGTGCTGTGGTCAGATGAGACCAAAATTGAGCTCTTTAGCATTAACTTGGCTTGCCGTGTTTGGTGGAAGAGAAATGCTGACTATGACCCTAAGATCATTATCCTTACAGTCAAGCATGTAGGTGGAAACATTATGCATTGGGGCTGTTTCTCTGCTAAATGTACAGGACGACTTTTCTGCATTGAGGGACCAATGGATGGGGCCATGTATTGTAAAATCTTGGGTGACAACCTCTTCCCTCAGCCAGAACACTGAAGATGGGTCATGGATGGATCTTCCAGCATGACAATGACCCAAAACATACCGCCAAGGCAACAAAGGAGTGGCTCAAGAAGAAGCACATTAGGGTCATGGAGTGGCCTAGCCAGTCTCCCGAACTTAATCATATGGAACGTTTATGGGGGGAGCTAAAACTTTGCGTTGCCAAGCGGCAGTCAAGGAACCTTAAAGCAATTGTAAAGGCAGAAGGTTTTTTATCTCAATGCATTCTATTCTACCCGCATCTCTGGTCTCGGTAAAGAGCCCATGATGTAGGCTCCTTACCATGTGATCAGCTATGTCCAATCATATCGTAACCAGAAAGTGCCAGTTATTGGCTTTTCCTCTATTCACGCTTACAGGATGTGAGTAGAGGAGAGACAATCAGTGGCTCTCCTGACAGGGGGATAATAATCAGGGCATTGATATTTAGTGCAGACCCATCAGCAGTGCCCACAAGTGCCCACCAGGGATGCCAATCTGTGCCCATCAGGGATGCCAATCAGTGCCCATCAGGGATGCCAATCAGAGCCAATGAGTAATGCCTGTCAGTGCCTCCTCATCAGTGCTGTCTATCAGTGCCATCTATCAGTGGTCATCAGTGCCATCTGCCACCAGTGCCCATTAGTTCTGCATATCAGTGCTGCATATCAGTGCCGCCTATCGGTGCTGCATATTAGTACCTCATCATAAGTGCCCATCAGTGCCACCTCATCAGTGCCGCCTCATCAGTGCCTGTCAGTGCAGCCTCATTTGTGCCCCTCAGTGAAGGAGAAAATGAAGGAGAAAATGTATCTACAACAATTTGTAACAGAAACAAACTTTTTCAAAATTTTTGTTATTTTTTTTATTTGTTTAGCAAAAAAATAAAAACCCAGTGGTGATCAAATACCACCAAAAGGAAGCTCTATTTGAGGGAAAGAAAATTATAAAAATGTAATATGGGTACAGTGTTGCATGACCACAAAATTGTCAGTCAAAGTGCGACAACACTGAAAGCTGAAAATTGGCCTGGCAAGAAGGAGGTGAAAGTGCCCAGTATTGAAGTAGTTAAAGATTTAGAGAAGATCTATAAAGAAGAGTGGACCAAAATCCAGGGGCAGCTGGTGAAATTTTAGGATGGGGGGGTGCCAGACCCCGTCCTTCCTTTTTGACCACCCCCACTTCTCATAGGCTCCAGCCCTTATAGAATCCACCCACTCCATCCCCTGCATTCCACTTGTTTCCACCAATAGTGTCAGGAGTATACAGCTCAGCATCACAGGACAGGAGTATACAGCCCCAGAATCACAGGACAGAGGATACAGCTCAGCCTCACAGGTCAGGGTATATAGATCAACATTACAGATCAGGGTATATAGATCTACATTACAGATCAGGGTATATAGCTCAACATTACAGATCAGGGTATATAGCTCAACATTACAGATCAGGGTATACAATCCCTGGAGTCTTTATGATTGTTCGGAGGCCGGGCGCGATGTTATGATGTCACGCCCAGCCTCTGCATTTGAAAAAATGCCACCGCCTCATCTGGGAAGACGAGATAGTTTTTTGGTTTTTTATTTCAGGCTTCCCAGCCTAGAGATGAGATGTGGGAACTTATTGACCCCATATCTCTCTGTGAAGAGGATCTGTCATGCCATATTCCTATTACAAGGGATGTTTACATTCCTTGTAATAGGAATAAAAGTGATAAAATAAATAAAAAAAAACATGTAAAAAGAAAGCATCAAACTAGAAAAATTAAAGTAAAATTAACAATAACATTATTTTTTTAAAGCGCCCCTGTCCCCGCGTGCTCGCTCACAGAAGCGCAAGCATGCCTAAGTCTCGCCCACATATGTAAACGGCGTTAAAACCACACATGTGAGGTATCATCGCAAACGCTAGAGTGAGAGCAATAATTCTAGTGCTAGACTTCCTCTGTAACTCTAAACATGTAACCTGTAAAAAAATATAATGCTTTGCCTATGGAGATTTTCAAGTACTACTACTAAGAACCTCTGGGGGAATCTTGGATAGAAAAGGACCTGGGGGTCCTAGTAGATGATAGGCTCAGCAATGGCATGCAATGCCAAGCTGCTGCTAACAAAGAAAACAGAATATTGGTATGCATTAAAAAGGGGATTAATTACAGAGATAAAACGATAATTCTCCCGCTCTACAAGACTCTGGTCTGGCCATGCCTAGAGTATGCTGTCCAGTTCTGGGCACCAGTCCTGAGGAAGGATGTAATGGAAATGGAGCGAGTACAAAGAAGGGTAACAAAGCTAATAAAGGGTCTGGAGGATATTAGTTATGAGGAAAGGTTGCGAGCACTGAACTTATTCTCTCTGTAGAAGAGACGCTTGAGAGGGGATATGATTTCAATATACAAATACCATACTGGTAACCCCACAATAGGGATAAAAGGATAAAACTTTTTCGCAGAAGGGAGTTTAACAAGACTTGTGGCCACTCATTAAAATTAGAAGAAAAGAGGTTTTACCTTAAACTACATAGAGGGTTCTTTACTGTAAGAGCGGCAAGGATGTGGAATTCCCTTCCACAGGCGGTGGTCTCAGCGGGGGGGTATCGATAGTTTCAAGAAACTATTAGATAAGCACCTGAACAATCGCAACATACAGAGATATACAATGTAATACTGACATATAATCACACACATAGGTTGGACTTGATGGACTTGTGTCTTTTTTCAACCTCACCTACTATGTAAGTACCAAAGTTTGGCGCCATTCCACAAGGGTGCACAATTTTGAAACTTGACATGTTAGGTATCTAGTTACTTGGCGTAACATCATTTTTCACATTATACAAAAAAATTGGGCTAACTTTACTGTTTAGTTTTTATTTTAATGCTAAAAAAATGCATTTGAAAAATTGCTGCGCAAATACCGTGCGAGATAAAGAGTTGTTACAAAACCATTTTATTCTCTAGGGTCTCTGCTAAAAAAAATGTTTGGGGGCTCTGAGTATTTTTCTAGCAAAAAAAAATTGATGATTTTTCAGCAGGCCACTGTAAAGCGAGGTTGGGGGTTGGATCGGAGGGCTAAAGGGTACAGAGCAAGTGTGCAGGAGGTCACTGGAGGGAGATTTACTCAGAAGCAGCGGCAGCTGGTGGGTCGGCCTGTCAGTGGGGACACAGCGCTGGCAGGCACATCTCCTCTCCGGTAGTGACATCAAAATTAGGAGAACCAACCACCCAGCCGTAGTGATACTACGGGCGTAAGTTGTCCGGCGCGATGGAATCCGCCACAAAGCAGGTCAGAAGCCTGCAAATGAAGCATCTCGTTTGCAATCTCGTGATTGCATAGATGTGGCGCTTCCCATAGTGCACTGTGTCCGGTGCCCGAACACAGTGCACTTAAAGAACCTTTTTTTCATTTTTATTTTTTTATTTTTAAAGGGCCTTTTTTAAAAAAAAAATTCTGACTGCCTGGGGGGGGGGGGGGGCATTGCCCGTGTGCCCCCTATGGATAGGCCGCCACTGCCAAAATCCCTCCTGAGATGTGTGAAAACCTGATAACCAACCACAGGAAAACGTCTTACCTCTGTGCTTGCCAACAAGGGTTTCTCCACTAAGTACTAATGTCATGTTTTGCTTCGGGATCATATAGTTATTTTACTCACTGAACTGCAACTCAATTTATAACATTTGTATCATGTGTTTTTTTCTGGATTTTCTTCTTGACATTCTATCTGTATCATTTAAAATACACATATAATAAAAATTATAGACCCTTAATTTCTTTGTAAGTGGGTAAACTTACAAAATCCGCAGAGGATCAAATAATTATTTTCCCCACTGTAATGTATATAGGATGCACCAAACACACTCTTAAAAAGAGAATTGGCGCTACTATGGAATATTATTGGGTTAGTACTGATGATCTTTCACCTTTATGTATATGTGTAATTTTATAGTATCTGAATAAATTGTAGTAGTAAGGATGGATAAATGAATGTAAAATTTAGAGGACTAGGCTATCTGTCTTCATGCTTTAGCTGAAAGCAATGGAAATTGTTAAACTATTACTATGTTAAACTGCTATTCTTTTTTCAGCCTTCATTATAGCATAGTACCCACTAATTGAGTGCTGCTGCTATTCCTTTGTCTTTTGTTAAACCAATTGTAATATCTGGAAAACAAGATGATTGCAGTTAAGGTGCTCTCAATTGAAAAGAATTGTCCACCAAAGTCAGTAGTATGGTTTCTCTCCTTTTTTATTCTTAACTTTCTTTTTCACCAGTTCTTTACTTTGCCTGATCAGGTTCTTTTCTAGATGGATCTGTGTGCTGTCTGCTCGCTGTGTTCTAAAAACTTTTCTAACCAGTTTGCAACTTTTTTTACGCACCAGGACATGAATGTCTCAGGATTAACCAACCAGTAAAGGCCTGACTCTGAGTTTGCTTTACAAATATACAATTACTTTTCACTTAAATGGAAACCTTATACAAAAATATTGTAACAGTCTTACAGCAATATTTGTATCTAACAAAAAAGTTTAAAAACAAGTGTGTAATTATGTTTTGTTGATAATGTTTGTAATATCAAAATGCTTATGCAGTATCAACAGACACGTCCTTTCTGTACCTCTTGTTTATATCATTCAAATAAGCCATATTAAAAAAGTAAATCCAAGGTAAAGAAATTAAAAATATAATTTTCAATACCAAAGTGTTATTTACAAACAAACCAAATTGCCTTCTTATTGATTATCTTATCTGTGTATTTACTGCAAACGTAAGAGTCAGTTCCCTGTTACTTTTTTGTACCATTGGCCATTGACAACCAAATTTCTTGTTTACAATGGTCAACAATATGAGTGACTTTTCTAACTACAAGAAAACATTTTTTTGCATACACCATTTGACTGCTGGACAAGATTTTAGCTAAAGAATACTTGGGGTATTACATACAGTATAACAATGCATTATGTTGAAATATGATTAAAACAATTCTTCTCTTGGTAATATACTTTTATTTCTTAGCTACTGGCATAATATGTAACTCAGCTTGTTTCTTAAACCAAGGGATAGGGAGGGCATACAATTTCAATTGTGAATGTTGACATTAGTATCCAAATAATTTACACTCAGAATAGTAGAAGTATACTGTATCTCTTCTAAAATGTAAATCTGTTTATTTTATTATTTGTCTTTCAACAACTTTTAACTGTCTTTAGGAGATTGTATGTTTCGTTTTTTAACAGTCTAAAATTATGCAACTTGCGCCGTTATATAAAAGCAGTCTGAATCATATAATAATATTGCTTTGTTAATTAAAATATAACTAAAGGCAAAATTGTTTCTTTCGTTTTGGACAGAGTGGAGAGGGATTAGAACACCTGTCCGTTTATAGCGCTGTCTGTGCCCCCGTTAGGGAGATTCATCCTCTCTATTTGCCCTTTTTACCATTAGCATTGGATAACCAGGGATTAAGTACAGCGCTGCGCTGAAGGCAACAAACAGCAGCCAACACACCCGTAGACTCAGGATCAGAACTAACAATAAAATATAAAAGTGTGGCGCTAAATATTACATAACAGATGAATATACAAATACAGTGAGTATAGATCAGATAATACGGTATGAACCGAATAAATATGTGAATATACAAATTAGTGAATATATAGTGACAATCAATATACATGTATTGAACAAAATATATGAAAAAAGTATAAAGTCCCAATATATGTGCAAATAAGCAAAAAAAGTCTATAATAGTGGTGAAAAGATAATGATAGCCAGGTATCTCCTGAGCATGCAGGGGGATGGTTCAGAGCCGGCACCTTGGCATATGAATAGACCATAGAGAAACCGGAAGTGCACTGAGAATTGATGTCGGTGTCAGGACCATCACCAGAAAACAGGGAGGCTTACCAGAAAATATGGCCTGAAATGGCATATGCCAAACAGGTCAAAAAAGCTTGAAGACCACCAGGTCTAGGCACATAATCTGGCCGGATGTCATCAAGAAAGGAGGGAAGAGGATCAGCACGACTTCCTCAGCAGTGGATGCACCATGAACCAGATAATTGGTATGGATAACATGTGAGGGAAAAAACACTCACATAGCGTGATAACGTTTGAACTTGGATTTATTAAAAATAAAGAGAAAACAAACTCACATTTTTAGAAGATAAAAACAGCATGTAATCTTGTAGCGGTAGTTATGAGGGGTCCACCCGACATGTTTCAACCAAAAAAGTCATCATCTGGGGGCATGCTCAGGAGATACCTGGCTATCATTATCTTTTCACCACTATTATAGACTTTTTTTGCTTATTTGCACATATATTGGGACTTTATATTTCACGTTTTTCATATATTTTGTTCAATACATGTATATTGATTGTCACTATATATTCACTAATTTGTATATTCACGTATTTATTCGGTTCATACCGTATTATCTGATCTATACTCACTGTATTTGTATATTCATCTGTTATGTAATATTTAGCGCCACACTTTTATATTTTACCATTAGCATTGAAAGTAAAACTAAAAGAAAATCCCAAATTCTGGGTTGTCCCCAGAAAAGTATGGGAAATCTTCCTATGGGGACACTAGTTCTGGTGACCTGGGGGTCCCCAAGGGATTCCCTTAATTTACAAGGATTTCCTGTCACACTTCCTGTTTTGGATGTGGAAATCTCCCCAATGGGATATGGATGGCAAAAAATGAACCAACGGGGGTTATCCCCCCCCTTACTCTATCCAAAATGAAAAAAAATTCTACTTTAGGCATTGCTTATTTTGTTATAGTCAGCCATAGAAACTTTGTGACATGCACCCGTTGGTGCCCAAGTCATGGAAAACGTTACCTTGAGTTTTTACTATTCATCACAGTTGAGAACAATTGCTTTCAAATTCCCTCACCTTGCTGTATTCTCTTGAATCCTTTATTCTAATTGTTGCTCAAGTCCTATGTTTAGTGTGATCTTTGGGGCTCACTTACTGAAACGTTATTGGCAGAGTGATTTTCACTCAGTCCTGACCTGAAGTTTATACATTTTCCAGCATCAAAGATATAACTTTTATAGCTTAAGTAACCAAGAGTATGTTTGCTTATTTGCTTAGTGCGTATGGGTGCACTTGACAGCTTTTTTCCAACCCAGATACCGTATATACTCGAGTATAAGTCGTTCCGAGTATAAGTCGAGGCCCTAATTTACCACAAAAATTGGGAAAAACTTAGTGACCCGAGTATAAGACGAGGGTGAGAAATGCACAGCTACTGTAAGTGGAAAAGAGGGTCAACAATGCCCATTTGCAGCCTCACTGTGCCCATTTGCAGCCATAGGTCCCCCGAACTTCAAAAAAATTGGTTCAGAAAATGTCAAGCACTTTTCTGCAGCAGAGAATGACATTTTCCGAACCGGGTTTGGGGCCCCGTATCTCAGGGCCACTTGGTTCTAGAAACCCCAGCTTTGGATATGTCGTAATACCAGTTCCACTGGGTTTGCACACCAAATTTGGGGTTCCTAGCACAAAGTGGCCCTGAGATACGGGGCCCCAAAGTCAGTTCAGAAAATGAAATTTTTTGCTGCAGAAAAGTGCTTGACTCTAGTATAAGTCGAGGGGGCACTTTTAGCACAAAAAAATGTGCTGAAAAACTCGACTTATACTCGAGTATATACGGTAAATGTTGATGTAGTCTAAAAAAATAATGTAAGGGATTTCACGAAGTGTTAAAAAAAAACAGTGGGGTATGCAGAGATATTATGTAAAAATTCTAAAGCTAATGGGAAGTCTTAGGAATACTCTACCTATTTAAAGACAGTTCCACTGCCATTTTTATAAAAAGAAGAGGTCTGTCCAAAATATGTAGGCCATGGTAGATATGGATAATGGTAATGAGGGTTGAGTTGAATACTATAGGCTGGTATGCAATAAGTATATTAGGAGGAATAGAATCAGTAACCCCACCTGTACTTAAAACAGGTAGGCAGAAAAGTTAACATGACTATATTTAAATTGTTTCTTAGGTACAATAAAGTGTGGAACCCCTCTACCCCCTCCTTTTTTTGCCCATTTCTTTCCCCTGGTTATTGTTGTTGTTGGTGGGGTGTATGCAGGAGACAATGTGCAGGTTGAAGTACTGTATATAAAATGTAAATCGGTTGTCAGAA
Source organism: Lithobates clamitans (assembly GCA_037952925.1). NCBI lineage: Eukaryota > Metazoa > Chordata > Amphibia > Anura > Ranidae > Lithobates > Lithobates clamitans. Next base: position 3,670,186 of record JBBGZY010000742.1, on the reverse strand, counting down.
TGTCTATGTTTATTGTACAATATCAATTCTAAAAAAGTATGGATGCTGTGTAAAATCTACTTAAAAACAGAATGTAATAATTTGCAAATCTCCTAAACCCATATTTTATGAACAATAGAAAATAGAAAACATATCAAATGTTTAAATTGACAAAATGTAAAAAAAAAGGTAATTTTGAAATTGATGGCAGCAACGCATCTCAAAAAAGTTGGGACAGGGCCATGTTTACCATGTTATAGCATCCCCTCTTCTTATAACAATACTCTGTAAAAGTCAGGGAACTGAGGAGACCAGTTGCTGGAGTTCTGGGGGAGGAGTGCTGTCCCATTCTTGCCTGATATAGGATTTTAACTGCTCAACAGTCCTGGGTCTTCGTTGCCATATTTTTCATTTCAAGATGTGGCAAATATTTTCAATTGGTGAAAAGTCTGAACTGTAGGCAGGCCAGTTAAGCACCCAACAAAAAACAACAGAAGTGATAAGGCGCCTGCTTTGGAGACCTACACAAGGGATGGAGCTAAAGGATGACAGTTCTGTAGATCTTAGCTGCTGGGAATGACTCCTGGGAGGGAGTATCATAGAAGAGCTGCAGCAAAAGTTCCATAAAGCGCTTAGACCCAGGTATATTACTCAATGAGGATGTAGGAGAAAACTTGCAATCTCTCAAATTGCATATGAATATAAGCCTCTAAAGTTCCATGGTTAAAAGGTAGTTTATTGAAACATCAATGATAAAACTTACATGAAGTCTGCCAACCAAATGAGCCAGTCTCTAACCACAAGTCCCAGTGACTGTGTGACCATGCCTATCCTCAGGTGGAAGGGTCCTGGATGTGTCTCTATGCCTGCCAGTAATTCCGTTGATGGTAGTGGCTTATTGGATCCTGAGGCAAGGTAGGTGGATGGGGAAATCCTTGTGTCATCCCGGAGATGGTATGTGGTCAGCCAAGGGCTGTGCGGATCTCCCCACAGTGAGGGGGTGGCACGGGGAGGCGGGTCATGAACGTGCTCCCGTCATCATGACGACATGTTTTGTGCTCCTGTCCCTTGTCAATTTGAGAGACCGCAAGTTTTCTCCTACATCCACACTGAGTAATATACCTGGGTCTAAGCGCTTTATGGAACTTTTGCTGCAGTTAAGCATCCAGACTCTTCTACTATAAAGCCATGCTGTTTTCATAGATGCAGTATGCAGTTTAGCATTGTCCTACTAAAATATGCAAGGCCTTCCCTGAAAAAGATGTTGTCTGGATGGAAGCATATGCTGCTTTAAAGCTTGGATATATCTTTCAGCATTGATACCAAAATGGACATAGTAGCTGATAGTGTGCCAACATCCCTTAGATATATCAATGGAAAAAGAAACCCTCATAATGTGACTTTAGCAGCAATAGGTCATTTTAAATTGAATAGAAAGTATCTTTGAAAAGATTTTAAAATATTACAACTTTATTATTAAAAAAATATACAAAATGGCAATACATATTAAAATGGGGTTGGATAATATTCTAGACACAGTGTACTCAAAAAGGGAATCACCAAACAGGGGGTGAAGATGGAGAACACCCAATACATTTAAAAATAGATTTTCTTCTTCAGGGGTGCATAAACATTAAAGAAAGAGGATTGTCCCAAGAGGATCTTTTAAAACAATAAGTACATCTAGAAGTAATAACCACGATTAAAGATTGCCTGCAAATTGTCCTCTAAACATCACCAAAGAGCGTCAGAACCAGTGCCCAACCCGTAATTCACTAAGGTCGGATAATTCACCGCGGAAGGAGTATTCATATATGTGCTAATTCTGGAGCGTCCATGCAGAGCTTTAGAGTTCATCATGTTACACGGTCACCAAAAAAGGGGGAGTACTGTGTTAAATAGCATTCAAATTGTGTTGTATCATCTGTATACTTGAATCATACAATTGGACATCATAAATTGGTCATGATGTATTTGTCCAAGGAACTATAGGTCAGTGTATGGACAAACAGGCCAATAGAGGGGGATCTATCCCAAAGTCATGTCTCCAAAAGCTGGAGTATCAGAATGCATATGTGCAGATGGTTATGTGGTCAGAGGGCAGATAGAATATGTTTCAGAATTGATAGTGCCTTTCCAGATGTGCAAGCTGCCCATTCCATACGCATTAATGCACCCCCATACTCTCAGAGGTGCAGGCTTTTGAACTGAACACTCCTAACAAGACGGCAGCGTTTTTGGATCATGTTCAGATATGGCTTCTTCTTTGCATGATAGAGCTTTAATCTGCATTTTTGGATGGCACGTTGAACTGTGTTCACAGACAGTGATTTTTGGAAGTATTCCTGAGCCCATGCTGTGATGTCCATCACAGGATCATGCAGATCCATCTAAGGGCCCGCAGATCACAGACCTCCAATATTGCATTTTAGCCATGTCCCTTGCACCAGAGCCTTCTCCATATTCTCTGAATCTTTTGATGATATTATGTACTTTTGATGAAGAATTAATCTTTGCAATTTTACATTGAGGAACATTATTCTGAAATTGTTTGACATTTTTTAGACGCGGGGAGGCAGGTCATGAACGTGGTGGTCCCTCTGCTCATCCTTATTTCTGACTCCCTAAGATGCTCTTTTTATACTTATTCATGTTACTGACCTGTTGCCAATCAACCTAATTAGTTAAAAAAATGACTATTAAAATATTTTTCTAGCTCTTCCTTGTTAATACCACTTACTTTGCCAGCTTATTGTTGCCCCGACTCTAACTTTTTTGAGACATGTTGCTGCCATTAATTTCAAAATTACTTTCTTTTTTTCTTAAAATGGTAAATTTTCTCAGCTTAAAAATTTGATATGTTTTCTATTTTCTATTGTGAATAAAATATGGGTTTATCTGCGAATCCTTGCATTCTGCTTTTATATAGATTTTACACACATTGTTTTGGGATTGGGGTTGTACGTTATTTGAGCATCCTGTATATTTACCTCAAAGTATAAAACATCACATTAGTGTGACTTTTATGTAACATGGAGGAATAGTAAAGGTCAAAGTAAGTGTATGCATTTTACTTTAGGAGAGCTTTATTTCCCTTCCAATGCTATGTTGCAATGCAAAAAGAGGAAAAAAACAGTGAGGGCACATATTACCACAATGGCAACTTTTTTACAGGTTTTTGATCACTAAAAATTTGAATGACATTCACTTACATGAGTTTTTATTTTGAACCTTTATAATGACAGTAAGTAACATGATGTTACTACACTCCTGATATAAACAAAAAATATGCAGCACTGTGATAAATATAAACATCAGTTACATAAACATAGAAAAGTACTTCTGTGTATAACAAAAAAAGTCCAGTGTTCCCACTCAGTAAGTGTAAAAGAAGGTGTTCTTTGTGGATGCATTTTCATGTAAATCACGAAGGGTAGGATTTCAGGGCCACAACGTTGCACCGCAACAGCGGAAGGTCTATGTGACGGTGTTATATGTGAGTCTAGCAGCATGATATATTGTTTTTATGCAATTTTACCTATTCATTGTATGTCTTTTTAATAAATACTACACTATGAGGCATATCTTTTGTTTATGGCCTTTGGTATTTTGGAACATATGAATGGAGCTCTACCCTGTGAAGTGAAAGAATATGCGAGGAAATCCTTGCACTGAAACCTGTGGACATCCCTGTTTTCACCTTTGATGCTTCTTATGATCTTTTGTTAGTTTTCCCTTTTTCCGGCCTATCTGGAGTTCCAGAGATGAGGATAAAAGGAGAGGATTCATCATAGTCCACATGAGTGACATTACCAAAGCGTATTTGCTGCACTTAATAGTGTAGTCACAAATTCTGGTAAGCCTTCAATAAATATGGTGGTAAGACACACCTTCTTTTGCATTTAATGAGTGGGAACACTGGGCTTTTTTTGTTATACACAGAAGGACTTTTCTATGTCTATGGACTTCACGTTTATATTTATCACAGTGCTGCATATTTTTTGTTTATTGCTTTGGAGGATTGGATATATTGCCTTTTTTTTGCTAGCAGCTGTTATTTCATTTTTCTGTTTAGCGCTCACTTTATTTTTTCAGTTTTTGTTACACTCCTAATATAAACACAATGCAGAAGCATGCTCCTATGAGGTGATATATAGAAGGGTCTGAAGCCCAGGAACTAATAATTTCTGCTGCCTCTGACAGCTGACATGAAGCAATGCAAAGTGAACAGGATACTTTTTCATGCAAGTACATGATACAGCAGACACATATCAGGAAAATTAAATGTTGGGGGTAACATAACCTTTAAGGACTTGGTTCACCAGTGATAACCTTTTCTAATGTAATGTAAAATAACAATTAGAATATAAGCAGGCACCCTTAGTTGTACATGTGTCAGTTGAGCCCACAGGGTACTTTGATATGCCAGTCTCAACTTTTGCTGAGAAACAAAGGGTTGCCCTACAGCTTTCAATGTCCTGAGATCCCCTACAGGACATAAAGATCGCCCAACAACCAACACAGAGTTTCAGAGGGCGAACTAGCCCTTGCATGCAAGGAGATAAACATATCAGTGTTAGTTGGATTTAAGGCCTCCTAGAGAGTTGATGTTGGGCTAAGGTATAGACAGGCACATAAGAGTTCATACAGCACTGGGGTCAGCGATTTGGATCCCAACCACAGCACTATCTGCCTGGAGTTTGCATGTTCTCCCTGCACCTGCCTGGGTTTCCTCCCATACTCCAAAGACATGCTGTTAGGTAATTGGCTCTAGTATATGTATGAATATGAGTTAGGGACCTTAGATTGTAAGCTCCTTGAGGGCAGGGACTGATATGAAAGTACAATATATACAGTATATTTAAAGCGCTGTGTAATTTCCCAGTGCTATATAAATACCTTTTAATTTATTACCGTAATTGTATCCTCTACTTTAAATTTACTTTGCTACAGGCTGCTGACCACCATGGTTGTAGCTCAGATTTTTTCTTTTGATTAATATGTCCTGATATTATACACACAATCATTAAAATGAGGCATACTATCTGTGTAATACAAATATGTTAATTTTGTAATAATTTGCTTTTCTTTATAGATTTAATTGATTATGTAAACAGAGGCAGTCAAGTTTCTTGATTACATAGGTATGTTGTGTTTCCTGTGTAGTAATACAGCAAGTGACATAGGCTCCATTCACAGTTTTTACCAATTTTCTCATATGGTTCCATGAGGCTGATTTACTAAAAGAAAATAGACTGTGCACTTTGCAAGTGCAGTTGATTCAAAGCTTAGTAAATGAAGCTTCACTATGTAAAGAATAGCTGATCACATGCAAGGAAAATGAAAACGCAGCATTGTTGCTTGCACATGATTGGATGATAGAAATCAGAGCTCCCCCTCATTTACTAAAATCTTGACTACTTTTCTCAAAGTAGTCAAACAGGAGACTGATTGGACTTTTGCTAGACAGTGCAACAACTTATTCAGGATACAAGAGTTTTATTGGGTTTTATCAAATTTACATATAAAATATGGTATGTTTGTGCAAGCATATAAAATTGCGAGAGCTTCATCAAAATGATTTTTTGCTAAAATGTACAATACCCATTCAAAATGAAAACAACTGAACATATACAGTGGCCTCCCTTTAATTTTTCATATAGGACTAATATTGGACCTTTGGTCCCTCTGTAAAATAAATTAGATCTTTGTATGATATATAAACTTTAACACTGTGTTCAGAAAAGCTGTTCTGTGCAATCTTTGTTACTAAAATGCTCCCCTTGGCATCTGCTTGCACTCATCTGTCAAAATGAAAGTGGTGATGCAGCCTTTTTATCTGCACCTTTAATTGGTGTGTTGCAGACGCAGTGGCAAAGAAAAGGGGACAACATACAACTGGGACAGTTGATCATTTGAGTGTGCTTGAGCTGAGAAGACATAATCCTGCTGAGTGTGCACAACTCTGATCTACATCATACAGCTGATATATCGTGCCTTTGCTTTAATGTGGCTGTTAATGGTTTTCTTTTCTTTTCCTGGGCCGTGGGATGTATGCCTTACCCTTAAATTCATGCGAAAAATGTATACAATGAGGTCTGATGTTAATGTTGCTGCTAAAAGATGAATTGATGGAATTCTTTCATACTGGACACTTAGCTGATGAAATCTCTAATGAGGTTCATAGGGTACTTACCCTAACTAAACAATAAATGAGAGTGCTGCTTTTACTAGCATTTGTATCTGGCATATGTCCTATTCAAGAGCTGGCAGTATATATACAGTAGCAGGATCTTCAGTATATTATTAGATATACTATGTTGTTGAAAGTATTGAGACACCTGCCTTTACACGCACATGAATTTTAATGACATCCCAGTCTTAGTCCGTAGGGTTCAATGTTGAGTTGGCCCACCCTTTGCAGCTATAACAGCTTCAACTCTTCTGGGAAGACAATGTCCACAAAGTTTGAGTGTGTCTATGGGACAATTTAACCATTCTTCCAGAAGTGCATTTGTGCAGTCAGGCAATGATGTTGGACGAGAAGTCCTGGCTCGCAGTCTCCGCTTTAATTCGTCCCAAAGGTGTTCTATCAGGTTGAGGTCAGGACTCTGTGCAGGCCCGTCAAGTTCCTCCACCCCAAATCTGCTCATCCATGTCTTTATGGACCTTTATTTCTGCACTTGTGCGCAGTCATGTTGGAACAGGAAGGAGCCATCCCCAAACTGTTCTCACAAAGTTGGGAGCATGAAATTGTCCAAAATGTCTGCTATGCTGACACCTTAAGAGTTTCTTTCACTGGATCTAAGGGGCCAAGCCCAACCCCTGAAAAACAACCCCACACCATAATCCCCTCTCCACCAAATGATTTGGATCGGTGCACAAAGCAAGGTCCATAAAGACATGGATGAGTGAGTTTGGGGTGGAGGAACTTGACTGGTCTGCACAGAGTCCTGACCTCAACCCGATGGAACAACTTTGGGTTGAATTAGAGCAGAGACTGCAAGTCAGGCCTTCTCGTCCAACATCAGTGCCTGACCTCACTAATGTGCTTCTGGAAGAATGGTCAAACATTTATATAGACATAAAAAAAAAAAACTGTGCTGAAAATAAATGGGTAATGCTGCGGCTATAAGTGGGGTACACCAAATACAAAATATAAAACAGAAAGCCGCACTTTAAACGAATGCATATATATATACACTGTAATAAAAAATATAAAAATAAAAAGTTCTTTGAATGCATAAAAGTCCAAAAAGAAGTGAATAAGAACCCTCAATAGTCCAATTGCTGGTACTAGATGCTCAGGTGAATCAAAATAAGCGGCAAATAATAAGTAGAATGCTTACCAGATGGTAAGCCAAATAAAGCAAGTGGCTTAAACCCAGCCTGGGCCTTTATGGAACCAATCTCGGTGGATTTGAACAAACTTCCACTCGTGAAAATGAACGTAGATTCATATAAATTCATCCCAAACAAAATTAAAAAAACAACATAGCGTAATATTGTCAACAAAAAGAAAAAAAGAAAAAGAAGAACCCTCACACAGTGATGAATCATATAAAAATCATAAAAAACACCCAGTGCCTATGGACACACATAGGGCCTCTGTGCGAGTGACATGCAATCGTGCAAATAATGGGTGTTATCCCAGTCGGAAATAAATATACACCAACACCTTACAAAGTACCAGATGTATATAAACATATGTGAATAGACATCGACCACCGAATGGTTAATTTGTGATGGGGTTTCAAACGTGCAGCGAAAAACACACACAATTCCTGCTTACCAGATGGAAACCTTTGAATGAGCAAACTGACACAGCCTAAGGAAACAGCCTCCTTGCATCGAATGATGTAGACCAATCACACCAGACATATCCAAAGCTCCACGATACCCATATTATAAAGATATGGCAAGATAGTGTAATACCTTTTAAACTGTTTTTATTCAAAAAGAAATACACTTACAATATAAAAGAAGATAAAAGCGATGCCGGCCGGCAAACAAACGAACTCCCGTCCTCAATGGGGCGACGTGGTGATGTCAGCGGACTATAGACTATAGATAAAGCATATTGCTCTATGGAGCCTTTTTTCCTAATCATGATAAATGGAATGACATGTTTACAGTGTCAGTATGTAGATTTTATAAGTCGGTGTTACTCAACCTTTTTCCAGTCAGAGTGTCCTTGAAAGGCATTTTCAGTCTTGAAGAACCCCAGTCTAAGGTTTAGTTCACATTATTGTGTGTCGGGGAATGTGTGCGAAATTGTGTGCGTTCCTGACATACAGACAAATGCGCTGCTGTTTTACAAAAAGCCCATTATACAATGCGCAAGTTATGGGTGGATGAGACAGGCAGGGGTACTCATCTTATTTAACAAAAAAGTACCATATGTTTTAAAATCACACATACACAACCATATTGGGCGAAAAGTCACAGCCTTTGTAGATGTCTATAATGATGAGATCACCATCAATACCAAACTAACAACCCAAATTCTAACTTTTTCCCTGACACTGCCCAGTGCATTTTCCACAACCCTTCTCCTAGACACATCATTGGGGGTGATTTCAATAAGTGAAATAGAAGACAGGTGCTCACAAAAAAAAAAAAAAAAAATTGTCACAACACCTCCAAACATCCGCTGTTGGCACCCCCTTAGCTGACATGATCTCAGCTCTAAATCTATTCGACCCTTAGAGGATGAACAGGAAATATACCCCTTTCTCACTGGTCCATAGCACCTTAGCTAGACTAGACTATTTTGCTCCCCACGTCTACTATCATTCATTGCTGACGTGGAAATCCACAAAATTATGATCACCCCCCAGTACCTTAACTCTTTTTGAAGCATGCTGAAGGATGCATAGTCAGACTTTCAGCAAACAAATGCTGAGCACTTTTCCAATCTAACCTTGTTTTGGGAAACAGGCAAGGTGTACCTGAGAGACATAATAATATATATTTTGCTTCTGCCTACAGAAAAGATAATGAACCAATATCTCCAAGCCAGTGCTGAACTGAGAAAGGCCCAATTAGACCTCAACAGCATAACAACATACTTGCACAAACAAGCCTGGCAAAACGCAAAAATAAATACAGTGATCTGCAATTCTATAAATAAAAGAATACAAGAGTAAAACTATAAGCGCGCTTAGTAAAGGGCACCTATACTCCCACATTTGTACAAAAACTTACCTCGCCAACAGGCAATCAAGTACTCAAGTACTACCCCTTTGGAAATGAATGCTATTCTTGAAAACTTTTACAAAAATCTATATGCTCAGACTCCCTCACCCACTACAAATGGAACTAACTTTTTAATGCAGCTATTCTTTTTTTTAACAGAAAATTATGCAGCTATTCATAGCTAAAATGCCCCCCTGCTCAATTAGATGCAATCCATAATCCCATTAATACAACAAAAATTTCCAGCCTCGCTAACCCCAAGGCCCCAGGACCGGATCAAACTAGATGCCATAGGCACTCAACCATATCTGAAATGGGGCCCCCTACCCACTATCTGTTAGCCCCTGAAGAATTTGCCCCCTTCCTGACCAGAGCACTTTTTGCGATACGGCACTGTGTCACTTTAACTGACAATTGCGCAGTCGTGCGACATTGCACCCAAACAAAATTGACGTCCTTTTTTCCCCACAAATAAAGCTTTCTTTTGGTGGTAATTGATCACCTCTTCGTTTTTTATTTTTTGTGCTATAAACAAAAAAATATTCCCCAAAAAAATATAAAAAAATAAATTTCTTTCTCAGTTTAGGCCGATATGTATTCTTCTACATATTTTTGGTAAAAAAAATGGCAATAAGCATATATTGATTGGTTTGTGCAAACGTTATAGCGTCTACAAAATAGGGGATAGATTTATGGCATTTTTATTATAATTTTTTTTTTTACTAGTAATGGCGGCAATCTGCGATTTTTATTGGGACTGCGACATGGCGGACACATCGGACACTTTTGACATTATTTTGGGACCATTGTCATTTATACAGCGATCAGAGCTACAAATAGCCACTGATTACTGTATAAATGACACTGTCAGGGAAGGGGTGAAACACTAGGGGGGGATCAAGGGGTTAAGTGTGTCCTAGGGAGTGATTCTAACTGTGGGGGGGATGGGCTTACTACAACATGACAGAGATCACTGTTCCCGATGACAGGGAGCAGTAGATCCCTGTAAAGTTGCTAGGCAGAACAGGGAAATGCCTTGTTTACATAGGCATCTCCCCATTCTGCCACTCCGTGTCATGATCACGGGCCCCCCAGCGGATATGGAGTGCCCACTAAGCTGCGTCTTAAAGGGGACGTACAGGTACACCCATTTGCCCAGCTGTGCTATTGTGCCGACGTACATCGTCGTGTGCTGGTTGGCAAGTGGTTAATGAAGCAAAACAAATCAAAAAACATAAGGATCCCACACTACCTGGGTCTTATCATCCCATTTCATTTATAAACATTGATGTTAAGATATTATCCAAAATAGTAGCAAACAGAATTGCCTACATACTGCATTATTAGTTACTGCAATCATTAATTCACCTAGCTCAATCAGGCTTTATAAAAGGCAGAGCAGTAGTCTTAAATATAAGAAAAGTCCTCTCAATACTAGACCATGCTAAAAGACACCCCTCCTATGAAATCTCAGTCATTATCTTTAATGCCGAAATCGCTTTTGATAATGGTAACCTTAACTGGCTAGTTGAGGCACTGACAGCATTCAGCTTCAGAGGTAAACTTCCTCCTTTCTTCAATCAACATACTCTGCTCCCATTGCCAATATTTGTACTCTGGGATATCTGTCAAATCCTTTTACCCTCCAAAAAGGCACCAGGCAGTGTTGCCCATTGTCCCCACTCCTTTTCAAATTATCTTTGGAACCTTTCTCTAGGTACCTTTTGCAGACGCCCAAAATCCAGCAGGTCAATTTTGTAAAAAGAGAAATACGGTCTGCACTGTTTTCAGAGAATATCCTCCTATTCATGTCTCAGCCCATGACTGATATTCTTAACATACAAAATATATTTGAATATTATAATTCCTTTACAGGGCTTCACATAACGTTCTAAAAGAGCAGAGCTTGCATATATTATCTTTATATTATGTTTATTTTTCTTGTTATAATTGTTATTATATTTCTATAGATAAGTTTGTTTGTCCTCTAATACTCCTGAAGAAGCGGATAATTCCACAAAACATGTAGAGAAGATTTAGATGCATGCTACGTGAAAGGTTTTAAGTATAAGCTTTTTGCCATCAATGCAATATCATGCATGTAATAGAGAGTACCCCTAGTACCCCATTGTAGCACAACTTCTTTTTTATTCATGAATGTTTTTATTGAATTGTTGTAATAAAAACACCTTTTATAGATCATATATGTGTTGCTGTCCTTGTATAGTACCATTAAAGTCCATATTTACCTTCAAAACTATATATTTCTTATAAACCAGCCTAGGACGTAGGTACTTATATTGTGATATATTTGTTGGCACATATCTTTTGCATGCTTTAAACTGACAGAAGTCTCCATCTGAAATCATTAAGCTTCCAGGTTTTATTGTCAAAGCTTAACTGAAGAAGCTGATGTTAGATGCTGATTGGCTACCATGCACAGCAGCACCAGATTTTGCACTCTCTGGTTTTAGTAAATCAGCCCCAATGTTCCACAAGGCATTCTTTTACATAATACGCCAATACCAATCTTGAGATATAAACATTAATTGTTAATTTGTCATAATGAATGCAGCAAGAGCCTGTATCCCTAGCTTTTGGAAGCAGGTCTCCTCGCTTACTGTGTCACACTAGCTTGGCCAAGTTAATGAGATTATGCAGATGGAAGATCTAATTGTCTCACTCTATCACCGAGAGGAGAAATTCCAAAGAACTTGGTTCTATTGGCGCAACTTCTGTTGCTCTATGGAATATGGTTCCCATCTTCTCCAGGATCTTACATAAATCAATATTTACACAATTTTAGTGTGCTGATAATAGACACAAAAAGAGATGAAAGTGCTCCTCAATCCCCCTTTCTCCCTCCTGGAAAGGAAAAAAGGCTCAACCACTTAATCTTGCATGTATATAAATATCTCAATTCGAAAGTTTAGCGAACTGGTGACTACGTTTTGTATTTTATTCTCATTGCTTTTAAACTGTTTATAAGTGCAATCTTTAGGGGGTTGGGTTATGCAATAAAAGTGTTAAACAGGATCACACTATGGTGTGTACTTTTCTATGGTTGTCTATACATGGAGTGATTTGCAGCCCTAACCAGACCTATAACTTGGATGACTTCCTTACGATTATTTCAAGGCTTGTGATTTACTATTTTCTGGTGAGTTTAAACCCCCTCAGGGAGTGTGACTCACGCGGTGTGGATTTGGGTGTAGGTGCGCGTTCATAATGATCTACTAGGACCACCGTCTTTCTTCAGAACTGTATTCACCAAGTGTCATCCTTCTATCCCTAATATGTTCAAACATATAAATGCAGGTCATGTGTTAAATGGACTGACAGGAGTGCTGCTATACTATTGTATTTTACAGTGTTTCAGGACTGGATTCTTTGCTATCTTTATAATGTTTTATTTTTTATAGTAGCTGCTATTGCTGACAATTAATGGAGAGCTGTTTGTGTATCTGTACAAAACTATTCATCGATTGTTATAGGTAGACTGTTTTAATTTCAATAGCAAATTAGAGTTGAGTGGTGTTGAAAGGACATTAAGTGGAGTTCCACCCAAAAGTGGAACTTCCACTCATCGGATTCCTCCCCCCCTCCGGTGTCACAGTTGGCACCTTTCAGGGGGGAGGGGGGTGCAGATACCTGTATATTACAGGTATCTGTACCCACTTCCGGCATAGATAGCCCCAGAATCTGTGGTTATTTACGCCACTTCCTGTTCCCCCCCGCTGTCTGCTGGGAAACACACGGGTCCCAGAGACAGCAGGGACCAGCTGTATTGCGCTGCGCGACTCGCGCATGCGCAGTAGGGAACCGGGAAGTGAAGCCGCACGGCTTCACTTCCTTATTCCCTTACCGAAGATGGAGGCGGCAGCACCCGAGGACCGAGAGACGGTTCGGCCTCGGGTGCCGACATCGCGGGCGCCCTGGACAGGTAAGTGTCCATGTTTTAAAAGTCAGCAGCTGCAGTATTTGTAGCTGCTGACTTTTAAAAAAAAATTTCGGTGAAGCTCCGCTTTAATTACACTGAGTTTAACACAGCCATTAATGTCTAAAGTGCTGGCATCCAAAGTGAGTACACCCCTAAGTGCCAAATTGGGCCCAATTAGCCATTTTCCCTCCCCAGTGTATTGTGACTCGTTAGTGTTACAAGGTCTCAGGTGTGAATGGGGAGCAGGTGTGTTAAATTTGGTGTTATCGCTCTCTCACTCTCTCATGCTGATCACTGGAAGTTCAACATGGCACCTCATGGCAAAGAACTCTCTGAGGAATTGAAAAAAAGAATTGTTGCTCTACATAAAGATGGCCTAGGCTATAAGAATATTGCCAAGACACTGAAACTGCAGATGCAGCACGGTGGCCAAGACGATACAATGGTTTAACAGGACAGATTCCTCTCCATGGACAACCAAATAAGTTGAGTGCCAGTGCTCTGCGTCATATCTAGAGGTTGTCTTTGGGAAACAGACATATGAGTTCTGACAGCATTGCTACAGAGGTTGAAGGGGTGGGGGGTCAGCTTGTCAGTGCTCAGACCATCAAATTGGTCTGCATGGCTGTCGTCCCAGGAGGAAGCCTCTTTTAAAGATGATGCAAAAGAAGGCCTGCAAACAGTTTGCTGAAGACAAGCAGACTAAGGACATGGATTACTGGAACCATGTCCTGTGGTCTGATAAGACCAAGATAAACTTATTTGGTTCAGATGTTATCAAGTGTGTGTGTGCGGAAACCAAGTGAGGAGTACAAAGAAAAGTTTGTCTTGCCTACAGTCAAGCATGGTGGTGGGAGTGTCATGGTCTGGGGCTGCATGAGTGCTGCCAGCACTGGGGAGCTACAGTTCATTGAGGGAACCATGAATGCCAACATGTACTGACATACTGAAGCAGAGCACGAGATCCTCCCTTCGGAGACTGAGCCGAAGGGCAGTATTCCAACATGATAACGACCCCAAACACATCTCCATGACGACCACTGCCTTGCTAAAGAAGCTGAGGGTAAAGGCGATGGACTCGCCAAGAATGTCTCCAGACCTAAACCCTATTGAGCATCTGTGGGGCATCCTCAAACGGAAGGTGGAGGAGCACAAGGTCTTTACCATCCACCAGCTCTGTGATGTCATCATGGAGGAGTGGAAGAGGAATCCAGTGGCAACCTGTGTAGCTCTGGTGAACTCCATGCCCAAGAGGGTTAAGGCAGTGCTGGAAAATAATGGTAGCCCCCCAAAATATTGACACTTTGGGCCCAAATTGGACAGTTTCACTTAGGGGTGTACTCACTTTTGTTGCCAGAGGTATAGGCACTTATGGCTGCGTGTTGAGTTATTTTGAGGGGACAGCACATTTACACTGTTATACAAGCTACACACTCACTACATTGTCTGACGATTATCGGATCATTAGTATGTTGCTTTCGACAGCCCATTTAGCTTTTTCGTCAGACAAAAGCTGGATGTGCAGCCTATAAAAAATTTGTCTGATGTGAACTCAACGTCCGATTTTGGTTCATTAGTAAGGTTTTCGTACAAAAAAAAAAATCTAAGAGCAAGACTACGCATTCTCAGAAGTGAAAGAATACATACAAAACTTTTCAACACATTACATCACTTCTGACATATTCTGTCTTAAGAAAATTTTTGTATTGCGAGTAACCTCTTCACTTTTGACATGAGACTAGCATGCTACAAAAGGGGACGTTCGGTCGTCCGAACATCTAAGTGTGCATACGAGGCTTTAGTCTTTTTTCTGCCATCATTTTTCTGTGTTTCTATGTTTCATATTTGAAGGATAGCTATAAAGCAATACAAAGATTTCCATTTGGTTTAATTTACTAAAGGCAAATAGGCTGTTCACTTTGCAAAGGGAATTTTCACTTTAGTGAAATGAGGTGAAGCTCTCTGACTCATCCAATAAAGTTTATTTAATTGTCCTTGCACGTAGTTGGGTATTCTTTGCAAAGTACATTTTCACCATATTTACTAAGTTAAAGGAAAATTCTCTTGCAAAATGAACAGCCTATTTTGTCTTTTAGTAAATCAACCCCATTGTGTCTGAAACGCCCACTGTCAGCTGTATATGTGAAAACAACAAACACATTGTAAACATTTTGCAATGGATACTATTTCTAAAAGACAAGTACACTGAGTTAATGAGATGTGTAATGCTATTAAAAAATTATAGTTGATTATCCTGTTAATAAATGAACCTGCGGCCAGGCGATTGTACATATTATATTTTTAGCAAGCCAATTAGCTTTAAAACAAGCTATTAGGGTACCACCTGAAGCAGAACCTTAAGTTGGTCTTTATCAAAGTACCTTGGAACTTCACGCTGCAGATGGCTGTAGTTCAGGGCCACTGGAATTGCCCCACCAGAAGTTAGCAGGTACAGCAGACAGGAGGCTAGAGCACAGTCGGGATCAAGCAGAGGTCATAGCCAGGGCCGTTTTTTTCCACTGGGCATGCTGGGCAGTTGCCCGAGGGCCCCACTTGTCTGGAGGGCTCCATCCAGGGCCGATCCTCAGTGCTGCAATCTGCTGCTTAAGTTCACTGACTGCACTGGTTTCTCACTTGCTAGAATCGCCGGCCGCCCGGCGTCTAGCTAGCAACCAGTGACGTCAGTCAGAGGCCGCGGTCACCCCAGCATTCATAGCGCACCGCGGCCGCCCGAGCTGCTAGTGAACAAGCTCCGCCTACCTCTGCCATGGTCTTCATGCAGCGTGGAGAGGGAGCGGAGCGGAAAGACGGCCCTTGATAGCTGGCACTGCCTTGCTGCTGTGAGTGACACACTGTACTTCACCAGGCCGGCGGCCCCAAGTAAGTCTAACACTGTCTACTTAAGTAAGTTTAAGTTGTGCATCAAACACAGCTACTGTCTGTGCCCCTCAAAAGCTGCCACTGTGCCCATCAAACACAGCCACTGTGCCCAAATCTGCCACTGTGCCCATCAAACGCAGCCACTGTGCTCATTAAACGCAGCCACTGTGCCCATCAAAGCTGCCACTGTGTCCATCAAAAGCTGCCACTGTGCCCATCAAACGCAGCCACTGTGCCCATCAAACGCAGCCACTGTGCCCATCAAACGCTGCCACTGTGCCCATCAAACGCTGCCACTGTGCCTATCAAATGCTGCCACTGTGCCCATCAAACTCGTGTTATATTGTCCAAACGTTGTGTTAATGTTTAAACACTGATTTTGTTGGAAGTACCAATAAATATAGCCTTGTTGATAATTTGCATTTTTATTCTCGTGCGTGATTGTGTAGACAGGGCCCCAGTGCACTGTATTGCCCGGGGGCCTATAATGCTCTTAAGATGGCCCTGGTCATAGCAGAAAGTAATTAGATAGTCTGGGTCCGCAACAAGTAGGCAATAAACAAGTAGTCATGTTCAGGCTGGGGTCTTGGTAGGCAGCAAACAGAGGGTTGTCAGACAGTTTAGGTGTGCAATGAAGAAGGCAGATGAAAAGGCAGGACAAGGAATGTATATGTGTGCACTGAGCTTTAGAATGCATATTTAAATAATTGTGCCGCTACTTATACCCAAAATATAATAAAAACAATAAAGTGAAAATATATATTACAATCAAACAACATACATTTCA
Source organism: Lithobates clamitans (assembly GCA_037952925.1). NCBI lineage: Eukaryota > Metazoa > Chordata > Amphibia > Anura > Ranidae > Lithobates > Lithobates clamitans. The sequence continues at coordinate 3,653,402 of JBBGZY010000742.1, read as the reverse complement.
CAGTAGCCCTTAAAAAGCTCAAAGAATATATATTAAAGTGTCAGTGAAATATAATTCAGTGTCCATAGAAATGTGAAACAATATCTTGCAGTCTCATGCAAAAAACATTGATTCCAATCCACTCGAATGTGATAAAGTAAGTGTAACAAATTAGTTTTACGACACCAATAATACTCCTCACAGTGATGCGTGCCACTTCCGCTCCTTAAGAAAAAAGCTCACCAGATGCTGTTGCCATTCACTCTCGTGTCTGGCAAATATTGCTTATGTATTACATTGAAGAGCTGTTATTGGATGCCAGACTCCATCCAGATACTAACTTCAAACTCCACATGTAGGAAAAGTGAAGACAGAGCCTCCAATAGTGTAAAACACCTTAAGGTAATGAATTTCTTAAAAGCATCGCACGTACATCACATAAAACTCAAACAAGCTTTAATATTGTAAATTCAATCATGCTGGGTGACGCAGTGCTGCGATCTCACCGTCCCTTCGTAGGCACGCCCGGAGTTAACGTTCCGGCATCAGAGTACAGTTGCTGTGTAGCCACCCACTCAAAGGGCCCTTTCGCACCTAACGCAGTTGGATGCAGTTGGATACATTTCTAACTGCGCTCCTACTGCATAGACAGCCCAAAATCAAAGTACTCCTATAGGCATAGTTCACATCATTGCAGTGCAGTTCAGCGCAGTTAAAAAAAAGTATGTTGCACTTTTCCGTACTGCAAATGCATGTAACATTCTACAAATGGGCTTCAAATGCACCGCGCCCCTAAGCCAAGAAAGCCAAGCCCAAAAATGTATAGAAAAATGCACTGCACACACAGCAAAAAATACATGCAAAACTCATTCAAGCACACATCAAGTGCTCTTAAAATGCTTGTAAACATGTAGTCAAAACGCTTTATGTGCAGTTTTTGGTGTGAATGGGCCCTTATACACGAGTTGTGTTACTGGCCAGAGAACAGAGGGGGAAAAAGCCTAAGGAAAAAAAAAAAACGTATGAAACCACCGAATCTAATGATTGGTAAGCTGCAAAAAATGACATTTTTGGTTTTGGGTTTAATACCTTTTTTAGTTAAATAGTAGAAAATGAAGGCCAATATCTGATTTTGCTGTAATGCCCTTGTACAAATAAAAGGTGCATACTTTTAGTACATCTCAAAAAATATGTATGCAGAAACTTACAAGAAAAATGTAAAACCAGGGAGGACATTTGTTTTTGCTATTAATTATAATGGTGAGGTTTTGTATGCATAATATAAGCATCTATCTTATTGGCCTCAAAACAAATCATGGTGTGTGCAAGGAGAAAACTATTTGTAAACAAACATTTGTTTACAAAAAGTAATTTACCTTTGAACTAAAGAAAATCAACTCATAAATTGTTCCACAATATATAATTTGAAATTTTATGTGTACAATTTCTTGGCAATATGAAAAAGGTGACAAGTTTTACTCAGGGCTTTTTTTCAGGGGGAACTTGGTGGAACTCAGGTCGACCACCTCTGGCTCAGACCCTTTAGTGCCTGCTCACCACAATCACTTGTAAACACAGAAGTCTGGTTTCTGTGTTTACAAGTGACAGCTCTGCACTTTGTGTGTAACCCCCATGAAAGACTGCACTCTGTATGTAATGCAATCCTAGCATTTAATGCCCCTTTAAGACCCTTCTACTGTTTGTGAAATATGACCACACCCACTATTTGCTGTGATTTGGTGTGTGTGTGGGGAGGGGTTTTGGGGGGTCGTGGTTGAGTTCCAGCACCTATTGTTTGAGAAAAAAAGCCCTGGTTTTACTGTATATATATAAATGCTAATGCTTAATTATATATATATTAATGCTAATGCTATTTCTAAAAATAATTGCTGTTATATCTACTGCTCGCTGATCACACCAATGTTTTGTGAGGGGTTCCCCAAGCTTTCAGACGTTTTGGCAGGGGTTCCTCGAAGGTAAAAAGGTTGAGAAACACTGGTATATGCAGTATGTATATATGTGTATATGTATATATATATATATATATATATATATATATATATATATATGTATATATGTGTATATGTATATATATATATATATATATATATATATATATATATATATATATATATATATATATGTGTGTGCATATACACAGGGTGGTATACACATATAGTACAGGGTGGCAATGAGGGAACAGTACAGGGAGAGGGGGCACCTGGAGAGAATATTACAGGCAGACAGGAAAGAATAGTACAGGTGGGGCCAAGAGAGAATGGTACAGGGGGACTAGGAGAGAATAGTACAGGGGGGCAGGAGAGAACAGGGGGGCCAGGAGAGAATAGTACAGAGGGCCATGAGGGAACAGTACCGGGGGGCAAGAGAGAATAGCACAGGGGGGCCAGGAGAGTATAGTACAGGGGGACAGGAGATAATCATATAGGGGGGCCAGGAGAGAACAGTACAGGGTGGCTAGGAGAGAACAGTGCAGGGGGCAGGAGAGAACAGGGGGGTCAGGAGAGTACAGGGGGCAGGACAGAATAATACAGGGGACAGGAGAGAACAGGGTGGCCGGAAAAGAATAGTACAGGGGGCAGGAGAGAATAGTACAGGGGGCCAGTAGAGAATAGTACAGAGGGGCAGGATAGAATAGTACAAGGGGGCCAGGAGAGAATAGTATAGGGAGGCCAGATGAGAATAGTATCAGGGGGCCAGGAGAGAATAGTATAGGGGAGCAGGAGAGAATAGTATAAGGGGGCCAGATGAGAATAGTATAGGGGGAAAGATGAGAATAGTACAGGGGGCCAGGAAAGAATAGTATACGGGGGCCAGGAGAGAATATTACAGGCAGTCAGGAAAGAATAGTACCGGGGGGGCAAGAGAGATTAATATAGGGGGGCAGGAGAGAATAGTACAGGGGGCCAGGACAGAATAGTAGAGGGGGCCAGGAGAGAATAGTATATGGGGGCCAAGAGAGAATAATATAAGGGGGCCAGGAGAGAATAGTAAAAAGGGGCCTGAAGAGAATAGTATAAGGGGGGCCAGATGAGAATAGTATAGGGGGGGCAGATGAGAATAGTACAGGGGGCCAGGAGAGAATAGTACAAGGGGCCAGGAGAGAATAGTACAGGGGGGCCAGAATAGAATAGTACAAGGGGGCCAGGAGAGAATGGTACAGGGGGCCAGGAGAGAATGGTACGGGGGGCCAGGAGAGAATTGTATAGGGAGGCAGGAGAGAATAGCACAGGGTGCATGGAGAGATTAGTACAGGGGGCTAGGAGAGAACAGTACAGATGGGACCAGGATAGAATAGTACAGGAGAGAATAGTGTAGGGGCGCCAGATGAGAATAGTACAGGGGGTCAGGAGAGAATAGTATAGGGGGGCTAGGAGAGAATAGTACAGGGGGCCAGGAGAGAATAGCACAGTATGGGGGCCATATCAATTTCTCCCCTGGGCCCCCTGTGCAGTTCCTTCCTGGCCCCCCTGTACTATAATTTTCTCTCCTGGCGCCCCTATACTAATATGAGTTATATATATCAGATAGAGGGACCAGGAGAGAAAAGTATAGTACAGGGGGGGCAGGTGGAGGGCACAATGCTGGGATCTGTAATGGTTTACCGTGAACCTCATGCAGAGTAGCTCGGGGAAGCTGCTGGATCACAATCATATCTCAAACGCAGATTTCCGTCCCTCCCGAGTTATGTCACACACAGGCTCCTGGGATGGATGGGGGGAGGGCTGCCCGGCACAGGTGCAGGACAGTGATGTCAGTTTTCCTCTGCAGCCTGTCAGATCTTTAGGGATGTGATTTACCATTCATCTGCCTGTGATAAACGGCAGATCATGGCAGAATCCCTTGGGACCGCTTTGATACACTGGTATATACAGTATATTTACTATTTTGTACACTTAGATAATATGTTAGTATTTTTCTCTTAAATATTGGAAATGGATAGGGTGTGCTCCATTTGTTTACAAATGCTTGCACCGATAGTCACCCGAGGCTCAGTATGAAAAGTGTATGTGCATCACATCAGAAATACAGTTGCTTAACCCCTTCCTGCTGCCGTCTTCCAGCCCTTTACGTGGATCTAAATGCTGGGAGGTGGAGGCGGGCATACCGATCATGTGACTGCTATGATTGGAGATTGCAAGTATGCATTGGGAGCTTTTTGGTACCTATTCATCACTGTGCTGGGAGAGTGCAGGGAGTGTGCTCTCAGCACAGTAAAACTTTTACCCAGGGCCGCAAATATGCGGCCACTTAGCGTTGAAGCCCCCACCCCCCACCAAGAGGCCGCATATATGCGCAAGGCCAGCAGGAAGTGGTTAAAGCATTATACTGGGTTTAAAAGAAACCTGTAATATCCTTGTAACATTCTTTGTGAGCTGCTGAACTTCTCCTTGTCCTCATCACTTGAATTTGTTTGGAACAATCAGTAAATGATAATTGTCATTTGCACTGCTCTATGCACACCACAAATTCCATAGTTCCCAGTCCATCTCAGGAGTAAACAAGAGAGGGTGGCTACGTTCATACATACAGTGGGACCACGAAGAAGGAATGTGGCCACCCTCTAACAGGAAGATGGGACACTGTAGCAAAAAAAAAAGGAATTTGGAGATTAGTAGGAGGCTGAGAGCTGTGGAAAATACTTTTTTGAGTTAGGAATACATATCTGAATAGATTTAAACCAAAGTTTAGTGTTACTTTCAATGTTTGTTACATCATATACAGTATATTTTAGTCTGTTTACAGTTGAAGCCTTTTTCACAAGTAGGCCTACTCTTTGTCATATTGGACATAACGCACCCTCACTTTGAAGAATATTGTTTTCCAGTATTAATTATTCAGAAATTTTATGTGGCATTTGTTCGCTTTTTTGGACTTAGATGATCACAGCAGACAGCAATAGGACCCCAAATATAGTACCTTCCTTAGGACCCCAAATGTGGTGCCAGTAAAGGTTCCTGACAGCAGGGTTTACATTTCCTAAGCATAGCTGTGGAAGAGAGCTGGGAGAGCAGGAAGTCAGGTATCCACACAAGATCAGTCTGCCTGTATATATTGGGGAGTTTTTTTGATAACCATAGATGGGTCTTGTAGTCTGATCTGTCCAAAATCACTCAATGCAAGAGTATTCTGAACAGATGAATGGTCTATTTGTATTAATAAAGATAACCGTGGTTCATTATTCACTATTCTCTATTCCTTATATGTATATATATATATATATATATATATATATATATATATATATACAGATGCTTCAACAAAATCAAAGCCTGCTATGCTGTATGAAAACAAGTACACCTTTTAGTCTGTATGGTACATGAGCAAATTGACCAACTTTTCATTAATCCACCATACAGAAAAAAAGAACCTTGCAGACCTCATGAAAGCTGGCATTAATAATTCTTTAATGCTTTAAAAGATGTGGCCTTTATGGCTTCTTCACCTATATATTTTTTTTTCTTATGCTTTCAAGAAGTTTACCAGGAAGGTAAGGATCCTTTTTCGTCATGAAATAAAATTTAGATAACCTCTTACTGAGAATGCATCCAGTCTGAATATATATCAAGCAGACAAGGCCATGATGGCATGCTCATTTAAAAAGACACCTTATAACATATAATTAATATGAGGCAAATATCCCTAAAGTGAAAGGAAGGGCAGTGCCGTTCTAAGTGTAGCATCTAAGCATTATTTATTGGAAACAACAATTTGGCACTTCACAGTGAGATAAAAGCGCTCATCTAGTCATGTAACACTGCTGCAAGAAGTGGTGGGCTTGGCACGCATTTAGACCATCAGGCCATAAGGGGGCCATCTTAGAAGTGGTACTTATGGGCAGGAGCCAGTTGATGGACTAGAATGTGCAGCATGCCAGGTGCAATACCCAAAACAGGGCATCATTAGTTGGTAAATGATGCAACTGGCTCCTGGAAACAGGATATGAGATGAGCATACATTACAAATAAAAAATAAGAAGCCTATCACAAGAATAAAAAGACATCACTAAAATAAAATAAATAGGCGGTACTGCACATATCTTATAACAGAAGTATTAAAAACTTGCCCACTAAGTCCATGTATTATAATTATTACTTGTTGTTGGTGTTTATTCACATATATTTTTTCACAGGTTTCTATTAATTTGGCATACCACCATCTATGTCCATCTAGCATATATTTTGCACATTTATATATTTTTATTCTGCAAGTTATATATTTGCATTCACATATGCTGGACTCTGCACTACCTCAGATTTGCTTAAAAAACTTGATGTGCAAGATCAAAATTTGGATGATAAAGTGAAGACAATAAGGGTCCTGTACAAATAAATAAACAAATACCATGATTATTATGACAACAAATATAATGTACAGGCAGAGTATAAATAGTATATGAAATACGTGTACAAGAATACCTAGGTTTTAATGAGGTATATTAACAAAAGAAAAGAAAAGAAGAAATAGTAAGATGTGGAGGGATGATGGTACCCTCCATTAGGAATATGGGTAGGAATGTAAAAAACAGTGAACATGTGGTATAAGGTTTACTAATGGTCTTGTCTTAACCTCCCTGGCGGTATGATTATTTCGTATTTTAGGTGCTGAAAGCGGTACAATTATTTTGCATAGAAATTTGGCGTTTTATATTGTAGGTCTGTAAATCTTAACAATAACACACTTAAATCTGTCCAAACCAGAGTCTAGTAGATATCCCGGGTATGATAAAGTTTGAAACACAAAAACATAAATTATAATATAATAAATAAAAATAAATAATTAAAAAAAATAAAAATAAATAGTAATAAAATAAATTTCCCCACAATTCACTATCGTTCAATTCTGCAAGTGTTCTAATTTACTATCGCTGTTTTCTAGCTGGTCTAAAGCCACTTTTGACGTAAAGGGACACTTTTTGGTTGCTATGGACAATCTCCAGTTTCCAGGCAGAAAGAACAGTATATATCATGTAAAACTGCATGCAGGGCATGGGCCAAAGCACTGGGGACAAAAGGGATGTGAAATCATTTCATACAGTACTGTAATCTGTAAGATTACAGTACTGTATGTGTTATGATTTTTACTTTTTTTTTAATTTGCCACCAGGCTCCGCCCCGCGCGTCGCTACGCTCGCAGGGAACGGAGCCTGGCACAGAGAGGCTTCGGAGGAGGACGGAGCCCTCGGACACTGCGGGGGACATCGCAGGATCCTGGGGACAAGGTAAGTAAGGAGGCACCAGGATCCTGCGATGTAATCCCGAGTGTGGCTCGGGGTTACCGCTAATGGTCCTGAATTTTAACCCCGAGCCACACTCGGGAAAACTGCCAGGGAGGCTACAGATTATATGGCTCTCAGTCAAAAATAGAATGGGGACATCAATGTAAGTATATTACATTGGACTGTAAAAAAGTAAGTCAGTATAGAAAATGAATGAGGTTCTTGAGTTAAAGATAAAAAATTAAAAATAGAAAAAAATGCAGTATAGGAGACATGGTGCGAACCTTCTTTTAAGATCTATATACTATTTACAGGTAATTACGGGTATAGGACCCTAGACACACAAAAAATATTGTGGAACTACTAAACATTAGTGTCGTGGCAAATTCAAATAGTTGAATATGAATAAAGGTAATAAATTTTACTGATTTATAGAGTCAATGAAAATACATTCGGGTAGAATGTGTTTGGAGGGCTGTATTAGAGGACCGTATTGACTTCTATTTCCTCATTTAAGCTGCCTGGAAATAAGGTATCTAAGGTATAAATCCAAAACGTCTCTCTCTCTCTCGCAGGGATGCTTGAATCCCTTGGTTGTCTGTAAATTGCAAGTAATAGCTTCAACTACCCAGACCCTCAGATCTTCAGAGAATTTTTGCTGAAACTCTAGAAAATGTCTCGGCATACTGTCTATGTCACTGCCCTACTCAACCAGGCATCTGTGTTCCCCGAACATCTTTCTAACTGTCCGAATGGTGCAATCGATGTACAGTAGTCCGCATGGACAACAGAGACAGTAGATAACAAACTTTGACGAACAGGTTAAAAAGGGGAGGGTATAAATTCTATACCCAGTTTAGGAGCATGGAGCACAATATACAAAAACATTGAACTATCCTGATGAAGGATCTCCACTTGAAAACATCCCTCACCACTAAGCCAAATATTTCCTACAGACGGGCTTGAAACATCAAGAGCCAGATAGCTCCCAGTAAGATTAAATCAGCTTATACCACCATTAGTCCTCAGTTAACACTTTTCAACATCAAAGGTATGTTTTGGTGTAAAAAAGCCTCTGACATGCAGTGGCTACCATGGGGGGGGATGGGGAAAGCCAGTCCGCTCACCCCGGAGTGCAAAATTTTGAGGGGCCCAGAAATGAGTTCCTTTCCCCCAAGAAAACTCATGGCTCCATCCACCTGCTCCTCTTCTCCCACTACTCCGATGGCCGCTCCGTCCTTCTGATCATCCCTGATCAGAGTGTTCGAATGACAGCTGGCTCAGGAGGTGCAGCTGTCCTGCAAGAAGGGGACCACCACACTGCTCCACCTCCAACATGCCTGAGTTTCACACACATCCCTTCCCCCGCCCCTCTCTCTCTCTGTCCCCCCTCTCTCTCTCCCTGCCCTTTTCTCTCTCCCCCTGTCTCCCCCTCTCTCTCTCTTCCTGTCCCTTCTCTCTCTCTTCCTGCCCCCCTCTCTCCCTTTCCCTGCTCCCCTCTCTATCTCCCTGCCTGTTCTATCTCTGCCTGCCTCCTCTCTCTCTCTCTCTATCTCTCTCTCACTCCCTACACCCTTTCTCTCTTTCCCTCTTCTTGCCCCCCCCTCACTCTGTTCCTCTCTCTGCCCCCCACTCTCACTCTCCCAGCCAGCACTGAAAATAGCTTTACCCCAGTCTGTTTATTAAACTCCTTCCTTCCCATCATCTATCTATAGATATGATGTATAACAGTATGACTTTATTAACTTTATCCACTTAAAGTGGTATTAAACCCTGAAGCAAATATTTATTATATTGCAGTTATATTGTAATTCTTGGATGTGGTGGCTGCATTATAATTACTATTATTATTATTTTTTTAGGTTTTATTTATTTATTATTACCTGGTGATCCTGCTACTAAGTCCGTTGTTTTTCAAAAGAATGAGCTGTCTTACAGATGTAGCAGTTAAAGGGTTGAATCAGACCATTTAACACTGGCAGAGGTGCTCACAATGATCCGCTTTCATTTATTTATATAAAACCTTTATCCTAAAAGGTAAAAAAAATGTTTGCTGTAACTGACTATAAAGTGTGAGACTGAGTTTGGCTCTCTGATACAAGAGGTGTGTTACTGACCAGATCACCAGGGAAAAACAGAAAGTAAAAAGCATAAAAAAAGAAAATGAATGCAGCCACCACATCTAAGTATTGGTAAGCTGCATTATATTACATTATTTCTGTTTGGGTTTTATTGTTAATATTTGCACTGGAAATTGTATTCCTCTCCATTCACAGTCTGAGCCCTTGTACCCCCCATGGCTCCAGAAGAGGGGGTAAAAAAAAATAAGGAAAGAAGGGACACCCCTCCCCTCCTCCCATCCCCAGGTGTCTCATCTATAATTCTCTTGACCTTACTTTGGGGTTATTATTGGCTGCCTGCTCTTCTGTATATAAGGGCTCCTTGTTATTTACAGCCTAAACCTCTGATTGGCTTCCGCAGCCTTTTTGTTGTTGTTTAAATCTGGGAAGATACCTCTTTGACTACTGTAGTCAAAGAGATATCTCAGATTCAACCAATAATAAAAGAAAAGGCTGCCGGCAGCCAATGTGAGGCTCAGGCTGTAAGTGGAGGAACCTTTTGCATTTCCACGGCCACAGTTTAATACTGTACTAGTGGAAGGGACTCAGGGAGTGCTAAACGTCAACAGGTTAGAGAGCGAAAATTACTTGCCTTGCCCCGTGTGCTGACAACCCACGCTACGCCACTGCTGACATGTAGCCATATCTGGCATGGAGAGAAAGATTTCACCACTAAAGGTAAAATTTATACTCTCCCTGACTTTTTTACCTGTTCTTCAGAGTTTGTTATCTACTGTCTCTGTTGTCCATGCGGCCTACTGTACACCGGCCACACCATTCGGACAGTTAGAAAGAGGTTCAGAAAGCACAGACGCCTGGTTGATAAGGGCAGCGACATACACAGTGTGCCTAGACATTTTTTAGAGTTTCACCAAAAAGCCTCAGAAGATCTGTCTGGGTAGTTCAAGCTATTCCCCGCATTTTATGAGAGACATTTTGGATCTCTACGCTAGATACCCTATCTCCAGGCAGCCTAAATGAGGTAATAGAAGTCCTCTAACACAGCCCTCCATACACATCCTACCCAAATTAATTTTCATTTATCTCATAAATCAGTATCATTTATTAGCTTTATTCATATTCAACTATTTGAATTTGCCACTACACTAATGTTTAGTAGTTCCAAGATATTTTTTGTGTGTCTAGGGTCCTATAACGTAATGTCACGTAAATTGATCTTAGTAGAAGGTACACACCATCCCTCCCATACTGCATTTTTTCTATTCTTCATTTTTTTATCTGTAACCATGTACTCAAGAACCTCATATGTTTTGTATACCGACTTACTTTATTACGGTTCAATGTAATATACTTACATTGATGTACCCATTCTTTTTTTGACAGAGAGCCATATATAGGCCATCGCCCCATTATAATTGTTAAGATGTGGCCATTAGTAAACCTTATACCATATGTTCACTTTTTTTTTCTTTACATTACTACCCCTATTCCTAATGGAGGTTGCCACCATCCCTCTACATCTTACTATTCTTCTTATTTTCTTTTTTTTTTTCTTTTGTACTTTGCTGATATACTTCCTTAGAACATAGGTACTATTATACATGTATTTTATATACTATTTATTTTCTGCTTATACATTATATATGTATTATAATAATCATGGTACTTGTTTATTTATTTGTGCAATACCCTTATGGTCTTCGCTTTATCATCCGAATTTTGATACTGTACAAGTTTTAAGTACTCCTAGTATTAGATGTATGCAGTACTGCCTATTTATTTTATTCTAGTGATGTTTTTTATTCTTGTGATATGATTCTTTTTTTTTTATTTGTAATATATGCTCCTCTTAGTCTTTATGTATGGAGGGAGGTTATCCTGTTTCCAGGAGCCATTAGCCTCATGTACCAGCTAATTATGCCCTGTTTTTTTAGATACCAAAAAAGAATGGCTTCATAGACACCTACATTACGCAGCAGTGGCTAAGAAGAAGGCAGAAAATAAAAGATTTTTCCTACAACAACCATATTTTGAGGAGGGAGAGGGGACAGGACATCTATTGGCAACTATTGTAAAAGCTCAGCGGCCAGCATCATATATAATTGAATTACAATCATCTTCAAATGAGAGTACTGATCCTACCCCAGAGATATTGGAGGTATTCAGGGAATTTTACCAGGCACTGTATAAGAGCAGGGTATCCTACCCAGAGGAGTCCCTGAACAGATTTTTTGATACTATTGATTTACCAAGCATCTCAAATGATGAAAGGATGGCTTTAGAAGGTCCATTAACATTGGACGAGCTAAAAAATGCAGCATCTAATTTACCTAATAATAAAGCACCAGGACCAGATGGTCTTATATTTTGTTTATAATTTACATGCGACTTTACATGTGGGATTTGGCTACACACGACTTACAAAGTATTTTTTAAACTAGGACAACGTTACACCTACACACTCCAAAGGGGGTCACTTTGCTGTTTTATGTTGGGTTTTATTTTCGTTGAATTTTTTATTTGAATTTTTGGTCTATACTTTATATGCGACTTTACATATGGGATTTGGCTACACACGATTTACCAAGTATTTCTATGAATTAGGACAGCGCCACACCCACACACTAACCTTTCACTTACCTTCTGTTTTTTCCACCTTGGTGGAAATCACATCTGTGGAGGCAGCAGTCCTTTATGCGATTTCTTCCATTGTTTCCATTTTTTTCCATTTTCTCCATTTTTTTCTCCACTAGGACAACGTTACACCTACACACTCCAAAGGGGGTCACTTTGCTGTTTTGTGTTTGGTTTTATTTTCGTTGAATTTTTTATTTGCAATTTTGGTCTATACTTTATATGCGACTTTACATATGGGATTTGGCTACACACGATTTACCAAGTATTTCTATAAATTAGGACAGCTCCACACCCACACACTAACCCTTCACTTACCTTCTGTTTTTTCCACCTTGGTGGAAATCACATCTGTGGAGGCAGCAGTCCTTTATGCGATTTCTTCCATTGTTTCCATTTTTTTCCATTTTCTCCACTTTTTTAATTTTCTGTTCCATTGCGCGGATACACCACTCATATTTCATTAATATGATCCTGAGTATGGCTCGGGGTTACCGCTTTTGGTACTGAAAATCCACCCGAGCCACACTCGGGAATACCGCCAGGGAGGTTAAAAGACTGCTACCAGTTAACTAACAATAACTTCTACCAATATCTTCAAATACGCCACGCATTACAAATCCAAAGCTCAAAAATCCAATTACAGTATAAACACTCTAAAATACTATCAAAGTCAATTTCGGTTACCTGCACAAAATGAGGATTAATAGGAGACCTTTTTTGCAATTTACAAATAATAGAGAATACTGAAAAACATAAAAATAGTTTTGCCCAGTGGCAAGGAGACATAGAGGATCTAGATGAGGAGGACTAGACACGTGCCCTGGAAACACTTCCCAGGACATCTCTCTCGCCCTCCCAAAGGCGATCTCAGCTTTTTATCATACATAGGGCTCATTATTCCCCACAAAAACTCTATGCTTGGGGAAAATATATAACACAGTTATGCCTTTGATGCTCTCTATTTAATGGTTCTCTTATCCACATGCTCTGGCGATGTCCAAAGCTTCATCATTACCGGGAAAAAAATATTTATAACCCTAAATTTATTATGCTCCACTGAGTTAACAGGGACGTCCAAACATGCACTACTGGGAATAATACCTGATGGAGCGTTACCAATAGAGGTTCATACTATGTGGATAAGATCCTTATATTTAGCATGTAAAGTTATTTTTACAAAAATGGTCATCTGCTGATCCTCCAACCCATAAACAATGGGTTGAGAAACTTAACTATATACTTAAAAGAAAAAAATTAACATGTAAGCATAGAGGTACACTCCAAAGGTTTGGTAAAATATGGTCATGCTGGATAGAACCTAGTAACCAACTATATCATGGTTTACTTAGTGGAGAGGAGTTAAGGTAGAGGAGATAGATTGGAGCAAAGAGCAGAGGTAGAGAGGTGAGGAGTAGAAGAGAAGAAATTAGCACGTAAAAGAAAGATAATTTGATGCTGCACAGAGGAAGTTGCCATAGTCTGATAATTGATATTAGGGGTGATCAATTTGATGTGCAAAATGTATCCATGCTCCTATTATGTTTTATTTATTATATGCTAAGCTATTTTATTCCAAGAGGTGCAAAGTTTGTGTGTTTTGCTATTTTTTTTGATACTGTAATGATCTGGGGTGATCATGCTCAAGTGGTGTATGCGTTTTCAGGAACAGATTGTATTTTTAAGGGTGTGGCAGCCCAATTTTATTTAAACAAAAAAAACTTCACAGAAAGTCTTCCCTCGCAGGGGGTTCCACCATCATTGTATAACAGAAAACTTCAGCCTCCTGGCTCACTCACTCTTACTTAGTCAAACTCCCTCCTGGAGCTTACTTGATCAGCTGTGTGCTGCTTGGTCATGGGCCACATCTGCCTCCTGCAGACATACATGCTCAGACTCCTAGAGAGCGCCTGTCTCTCTTTCATGGAGCCGTCTCCACCTGAAAGCCCTCCTGACCCCTACACCAGGCCACCTGCCTGTAGGGTGGAGCTGTTCCCAAGTGTGAGCCCTGAGCTCTCTTCCTGAGGGAATATAAACCCAGCCCACAGGTGTACAATCATGCCTGTCTTTGCAAAAACCAGACTGAAGGTGCTAATACACACTGTGACCTGGGGTCGCCTCTCCACAATACTTTATGGATTGATTTGACATATTATTTGTTTGTATGTTTAATAATAAAAATAAAAAAAATATATTTGGTTTAAAAAAAAATATGCCCTGTTTTGGGTAATGCACCTGGCATGCTGCACATTCTAGTCCATGAACTGGCTCCTGCCCATAAATACCACTTCCAAAATGGCCCCCTCATGGCCTGATAAAGGAGCATGCATGCTCCGAATGAATGCCATGCCCACCGCTTCCTGTTCCTGTTCTGATGTCACTTCCACCTCCCAGGGGACCTGGACCTACCAGGAAGTGCTGAGAGCCACCAGCACTTCCAGGAGCTCCTTTCGGTATCCACCACAGCGGGATCAGTGGGACTGGACTGGCTTGTTGCAGCGGTGTTACGTAACTAGATGAGCACTTTTATCTTCATTACATTGTGAGGTGCCAATTTGTTGTTTCCAATAAAGAATGGTTAGATGCTACATTTAGAATGGTACTGCTCTTCTTTTCTGTTTGTCCCGATGCAGAGTCCCTTCTTCAGCAGTGGCAGCCACTTACGGAAGCATACTGATACCATTTGGACTTTTAAAGACTTTTTCTTTTTTGCCTTAAACCACTGAACCCACTTGGACTCTATCAGTTTCTATCAGTGCGCTAGACATCTCCTTTCCTTTTAAATGTCCCCAAAGCACCACTCATTATCATGAAACTGATTATTTTATGTCCTTTATATTTTTTTGTCCTTTTATATTTTGGTAAATGTGCTTGGTATGTAGTCTAACTATCCTTGGTCTGCTGCATGTTTTTTTTTTTTTAGGTCTGAGCATCGTGTAAAGCATATCCAGTTTTGTATCAAAGAATGGTGTTGTACTTTTTTAGATTTTTTTGCTGAGACATTGGATTTGTTCCTGCATATAATTTCTAATGTAATAAAAGTTGTATGCATAATTATTAATATTATAAGACATCCATACCTAAATCAGGTATAAAATGTCCATATTTAATATCTACTAATGCATTTATTTACCTTTCAGAAACAGAAATTACAGGTCAAGCTTTTCTACATGTTTACAGAATGATGGTAATACCTTTTTATTATACCACAGGCATCGCAAGGAGGCGGACACAGGACTTTACTCTATGGCCATGCAATCTTACTTAGACATTCATTCAGTGGAATGGTATGTAGCCATTTTTTAAAATAGTGACATACAGGTCAGCAATTTTTTTTTATTTTTTATATATTTGTGTTATTTCAATACTGTATGTCTATTGTACATCATTTAGATACTGTATGTACATACTGTATGTTCTTCCAGTCGCATGGTGCTTATTAACACATAATTAAACCCAAATACAAATATGTAATACTGTATATATCAACATACCAGTCCTTCGATATAGTGGCTGCATTTGTTTTTTTCATTCAGGCTAAGAACAATTTTAGCAAGAGGTGTTTCCCATGGGCCACACATCAAAAAAGACCCGCTGTGGTAAAGTGAATGGCAGTTCCAGCCTGGGCTCCTGCCAGGTCACGCCCCCAATGTGTTTCACTCCGCCTCTCAGAGCCTAATCATGGGGATTTCCATGATTAAGTTTAGAGGGGCGGAGCGAAACACATTGGAAGCTGGGTAGACCTTTTGTTCACACTTACTTTTGGGGCTGAGACAAGCTCCTTCCCTGGCCGGCACTCACAGCAGTGGGCACAGGATCAGCACCCATTTACATTTACATATTCACGTACCTGGAGCTGGAGGCCTGAAAGTGAGAACAGGAGGAGTCAGGCTCAAAGTAGCACAGGTCACCAGTGATGTTGTTTGCAGAGGAACTCAGATGGGTTTCTGATCTGCTAAGTAGTGGCTGCAGACAGGTGGCACCTGTGAGACTTGGCAGATCTGTAGTAGCACTAAGATAATGGGAAGTCAGTTCAAACCAGAGTTCGGAGCCAGGAGGATAACAGAGCAGACAGGGTCAGAGGGTCAGACACAGGAAACAGTAGAGAATATCCGTGGACAAGCCGAGGTTAGGAGACAGGCAGACGAATAGTCATGGACAAGCCAGGTTGGTAGCAAAGAACTTTCAGGAACAAGGATCACAGGAACATGGTACAAGCTGAAGATCAACCAGCAGCTTCAACCACTAACACATTTCCTTATAAAGACCCATCTGACATGCTGGTAGAGATGCTGGGTTCTAGAGCCCTTCTCCTGCTGTTGGTGTCTTGACAGATGCTGGGTCCTAGAGTCCTTCTACCATTGGTTCCCTGACACAGCCTGAGTGGCACAAATCTTTCTTTTTATTGGTTCCCAATCTTAGCAAGTGCAGAAAATGTCATGTTAGTTTTGCCAGAAATGCAGTCACCTTGTCACTTCATGCAATATGCACTGAAGACAAAAAATGTTATCTTCCTTATGTAAACTAATAAGCCACTATGTAATGAAGATGAACAAAGGCAGCCATATTAGTAGTCCAACCTCTGTGACAACCACGGCTTCCTTCATAGATACGGTGCAGTCAGCCTAGCCGCCCAGGGACAAGAAGTGCGTTATTTACAAGATTGCCTGGTGAAATTAAATTAGGAAAAATTCTGAAGATAAAAACTTTTTATGCAGCTATCACAAGGACAGGTAAAGCTACAATGTATTACATATTTCTTTTAGGGTTTAGCTATACTTTAACAATGTTTTCAAAGTCAAAATAGCTGCACAATATTTTTGATTATTATAATCATATAGCAAAAAATACAAATAAAATTTGTGTTTTAAATAGATGTTATCAACACACTCTGTTTTATCTTTTTTTTCAAAAAATGGCATGTACTATGTGAAAAGATGTGGTTTGAAGTCATTTGACATTTCAGCAAATATAGATTTTTGTTTGTTAAACTGTTTGAAAAGCTCTTAGCCTTGAGACATCTTAAAATTAAATACAGTTTCTTTATTATATAAACACATCTGTTATTACACTACTTTTGTGATGCATTTGATAACAGTACTATTAATTTTTATCTTCGATTCTTTTACATTTTAACAGTACTTGACATGTTTGACTACATCCAGATCTCTCACAGACAAACTTGCATTTGATGTTGGACTGCAGGACACAGCAACAGGTATGAGGTTTTTTTTTCTTTTCTTTTTCTATATTCATTCAATTAATTTTTAAGAATTCTTTCTTAAAGTGGAAGTAAAGGCAAAAATTAACTCTAAACCTACTCCCACCCCATTCTTAGCCTAATCTATCTAGCCCTGTAAAAAAATAAATGGCTATACATACCTATTCTGAAGCCGCTCGGGTCTGGTCCCAGGTTGAGCTGTCAGCTGTGGCTTCAGTGTGTAGTAGAGGCAGCCCACAAAAGAAGCCCGATGGTAAGGTAGGCCATACACAGTTTGAATCTTGGCCAGTTCAGCAGGTTCCCACTGAACTGGCTGGGATTCGAACCGTGTATGGGCAGGCTGAATGTACAAAGTCGATCCATCAACTTGGGTACAACCAGCATGCTGGGTTGTACCTATGATTATCGCTAGTGGCTGCTATAGCCGCTAGCAATAATCATTGTCTTTTCCCGGCCGGGACGGCTTCCTCTGCACTCCCACCCCCACCAGAAGAAAACAATGGCCCGGCAGGAGGGATTCCCACATCAACACTGTCTGTGTTGATGGGAGAATCAAGTGAATTTCTTCTCTGTGACTCGTGGTTGCAAGAAGGAAACTCGCTTCATGTATGGCCAGCCTAAGTCTATGGGTGACGTTACTTCCCAAGTATTTCCCAGCCATTGACAGCTTTCTCCTGCACACATCGGACACCACTGTAGACTGGACCAGAGCAGCTTCAGAATAGGTAAGTATAGTGATAACTTCTTTACAGGGTTTGAGAGATTAGGCTTAGAAATGGGGTGGGCGTAGGTTTAGAGTAAGTTAGGTTTTGTCTTTACTTCCACTTTAACGCATATAGCCACCTTTGCTTTACTCCTCTACTGCTTCATTTATTCACCATTAACAAGCAAAATATCTGGTATTTCTGTCTATGCAGAAGCATGTGGCTTACTCCCCTTTCTTTCTTGTGACACAGGCTTCTTTTTCTTGCTGCCAGTGGCTGAAGTATGGTGTCCAGGTGTGGGCATTAACTTGAATCAGTTGTCTTGAAAATTTGACATATTTTCCTTTCCTGGCGTCAGTCAATGGTAGCATACATGTGGTAGTGCCTCCTTCCACCCACAGGACCAGTGCAAAGCTATATTTTATACAATTTTCCGCTTTCCTGGTGCCAGCTTGACAACATACATGGGGTAGACCAGTAACTAGCTATTGGGGTGGAAAGCTTAAGCAAATCCTACCTTATAAGAAAGTAAGGAAGCTACCACTTTCCATCCAAAATCAGTTGCAGTGGGGGCTACTGTGCCCATTATTAGTGCTGAAGGAAACCACCATACGAGGACCTTTTTGGCTGCCCTGCCTGTTGTGTCGGTTGAAATCTCTGTGTAAGTTGCCCATGATGTTCAGATGCTACTGTTTGAATGTGCAGCAATTACTTACGGTGTCTCCATCCCAGCTGTATAGTGGGTTGTTATTTGAATTATATTTAGGAACCATTAAGCGAATGTGCGCTGATGCCTTCTATCCTTGTTGGTTTCTAAGGAGCTAGGTATAGCTGTTCTAGCTCCCTAAATGACTGTTGTTTGCAAGTGAGCTATCTTTGATCTGGATGTATTGAGGGAGTATTTAACCAAAGGATGGTCAAAGGCACTCCCACTGGAAGTAGGCAAACAAACACCCACAGGCCAGTAATACAATGGCAAGAGCAAATCTGTGAACTGTCTGCATCTCGAAGAGCCTTCCCAATGGGTCTTACACCAGAAGCTGGCTTCAAATGAAACTGAATGTCCACCTAGCAGAACACAGGTGAAAGTCGTGGCAGCCTTGCAGATCTAGAAAAAAGTTGCCTAAAGCTCAGGAAGCATTTTTTTATTAATAGAGTGCATCTTGTCAGGGGGGTTGGAACCTGAACCCTAGACAGTGGGCTGAATGATGGTCTACGGAGTCACAGCGACATGTTAGAAGTGGAAACCGGTGTATCAGTACATAGTTACATAGTCAGTTTGAAAAAAGTCCATCTAGTTCAAAGAAAAAAAAACAAAACAAAACATACAATCTCATATACACAATCCTATACCCACAGTTGATCCAGAGTACAGGGTCTAGCTTTAAAAACAAAAGGATATAGCCTGCCTGAAAGAAGCAAAGGCTGAGAGATAGACTCTCCATCCCGACCACATCTAGAAGGAAACCTTCTTTGGGTGAACTGGAGGCAGATTGAAGGAATGGATAAGGTAGTTCTGTTTGGGGATACAGATAGAAACTATTGCAGGCAAGATGAAGAACTGGGTCTTAGCACAAATTTGTCTTATGCAAAAACCAGGAATGGTTCCATGCCAGATAAGGGTGCGAAGGCTATGAGTAAACTACTTTAGATCCCATGGAGTCACAAGGGCAGTAACACAGAGAGCCCTAATAGTGCTAAGACCTGAATGCTGACCCAGGCCCAGTTGCAGGAGAGGACCTGTCCCACAGAGAAACTCCTGGGGAAGAAGTCCTGAGGCCTATACTTAAAAAAACATGCATCCCATGTCTGGTGCTAAAATTTAACAAAAAATAGACCTAACAGTTTAGCATCAAGGGATTTCTAAACTCTATGATACCCCTTCTCTCAGACCTTGAGCTTCAACTGTCAGGCTGTTAAAGGCAGCAACCATGAAGCTGGAAGGTAGATCCCTTGGAGCAACTGCCTGGCATCCACCTGGGCCATTCTGGAATAGCGAGGAACATCGGAATGCTCTTATCACAAATCTGTGAGGCAAACAAGGAAAGGAATAGGTCAGGGGATACTGATCCCACAGAGTCACCAGAGCATCTTCTGCTTCTGCCAGAGGACCACTGTGCTTGAGACATAATTGCCCCTACCTTCATGGAGTTGTCTGCTTGAACTTGATTATATAATCTTCCATTAAGTAGGTCTAATACTTCAGAGACAGTCCAACTGCCGAAAACCTCTGACTGTTACTTGGATGACCAAATCCCCTGTAAACAAGCGTGTCCAGGTCTCATCCTCCGACCGACCGACCGACTTGCTGTAGCAAGTTTCTTGCCTAGAGCCCTCTGTCTTCTCTGGGTCTTCTCTACTCATGGTAAGCTTAACCACCATAAAGGAAATGGCTTAGCATAGGGGTTGGTTTACTAAATAACTATGCACTTTGCAAATGCAGGTGCATTAATGGTCCCGGGAGCTCAATGAATGTGGTAAAGCTTCACTTTGTAAATAATACCAAATCAGGTGCAAAGAAAATAAAAAAATACTGCATTTTGCTTGCATGTGATTGGATGATAGAAATTAGCAGAGATTCACCACATTCACTAAGCTCTGGGGAAAATGAGTGCAACTACACTTGTAAAGTTCACAGTCTATTTACCTTCAGTAAACCAATGCTTACACATTATGCAGTGAATGTTAACATGCACTTTGTCAGTGTGTGTTGAAGTACTTTAGGGAGAGCTGACAGCCTGTGTAGGTAGAGTTGTATGTTGCTATATTGTGCTAAATTACTGGGGATTGCATTATGGTGGGCTACATATTCTTGTGTACCCCCTTGTTTTTACAGTTCAGAGACCCAACAGTCGTTTTAAAGACCATCTCTTTGTGTGTGATAATTGGGGATGGGTATCAGTTTGGGAAATGTGAGAATTGGTTTTGAATGTTTTTGAGCTCACTTTTTACATTTTAATAATCTTTAAAAACAAAGCAATATGGTACTGTGAAAAAGAAGCTCAAAAAGTACACAATTTGTACAAAGTTGAGGACTTTAGCTTTTCCTATAGCTTTTGAATCTGTTGTGGCTGCTACTTCCATTAGTCAATTCTGGCCTATTACTGCTTGATATACATAAATCAGGTGTCGCAGCCAAAGGGCATACTTATATTAACCACTTCCTATCCATTGTACGTATATATACATCCTCAGATGGGAGCCATGATACCTAGGTCATCACTGCAGCCGCAGCAATGGTCGAGGTATAATATTTTAGAGCAAGCAATGGCAGAGGCGTCACTAGGGTTGGTGTCACCAGATGCGGTAAAACATGGTAAAACAGGTGAATACTAGGTACAGGGTGAAGAATTTAGGTGGGTGCTAGATACAGGGTGCAGAGTTCAGGTTGGTGCTAGGTGCAGGATGCAGAGTTCAGGTGGGTGCTAGGTGCATAGTGCAGCGTTTAGGTGGGTGCTAGGTGCAGGGTGCAGAGTTCAGGTGACTTCTAGGTGCAGGGTGCAGAGTTCAGGTGGGTGCAAGGTGCTGGGTGCATATTTCAGGTGAGTGCTAGATACAGGGTGCAGAGTTTAGGTGAGTGCTAGGTGCAGGGTGCGGAGTTGAGGTGGGTGCAGGGTGCAGCGTTCAGGTGGGTGCTGGGTACAAGGTGCAGAGTTCAGATGGATGCTAGGTACAGAGTGCATTATTCAGATAGGTGCTAGGAGCTGGGTGCAGAGTTCAGGTGGGTGCTAGGTGCAGAGTTCAGCTGGGTGCTAGGTGCAGGGTGCAGAGTTCAGGTGGGTGCTAGATACAGGGTGCAGAGTTCAGGTTAGTGCTAGATACAGGGTGCAGATTTTATGTGGGTACTAGATGCAGGGTGCAGCGTTTAGGTGGGTGCTAGGTGCAGGGTACAGAGTTCAGGTGGCTTCTAGGTGCAGGGTGCAGAGTTCAGGTGGGTGCTAGGTGCAGGGTGCAGATGTCAGGTGAGTGCTAGATACAGGGTGCAGAGTTCAGGTAGGTCCTGGGTGCAGGGTGCAGAGTTCAGGTGGATGCTAGGTACAGAGTGCAGTATTCAGATGGGTGCTAGGTGCAGGGTGCAGAGTTCAGGTGGGTGCTAGGTGAAGAGTTTAGCTGGGAGCTAGGTGCAGGGTGCAGAGTTCAGGTGGGTGCTAGATACAGGGTGCAGAGTTCAGGTTGGTGCTAGATACAGGGTGCAGAGTTCAGGTGGGTGCTAGATGGAGGATGTAGAGTTCAGGTGGGTGCTAGGTGCAGGGTGCAGAGTTCAGGTGGGTGCTGGGTATAAGGTGCAGAGTTCAGGTGGATGCTAGGTAAAGAGTGCAGTATTCAGATGGGTGCTAGGTGCAGGGTGCAGAGTTCAGGTGGGTGCTAGGTGCAGAGTTTAGCTGGGTTTTAGGTGCAGGGTGCAGAATTCAGGTTGGTGCTAGATACAGGGTGCAGAGTTCAGGTGCGTGCTAGATGGAGGATGTAGAGTTCAGGTGAGTACTAGGTGCAGGGTGCAGAGTTCAGGTGGGTGCTAGATACAGGGTGCAGAGTTCAGGAGGGTGCTAGGTGCAGGATGTACAGTTCAGTTGGGTGCTAGGTACAGGGTGCAGAGTTCAGGTGGGTGCTGGGTACAAGGTGCAGAGTTCAGGTGGATGCTAGGTACAGAGTGCAGTATTCAGATGGGTGCTAGGTGCAGGGTGCAGAGTTCAGGTGGGTGCTAGGTGCAGAGTTTAGCTGGGTGCTAGGTGCAGGGTGCAGAGTTCAGGTTGGTGCTAGATACAGGGTGCAGAGTTCAGGTGGGTGCTAGATGGAGGATGTAGAGTTCAGGAGGGTGCTAGGTGCAGGGTGCAGAGTTCAGGTGGGTGCTAGATACAGGGTGCAGAGTTCAGGAGGGTGCTAGGTGCAGGATGTACAGTTCAGTTGGGTGATAGGTGCAGGGTGCAGAGTTCAGGTGGGTGTTAGGTGCAGGGTGCAGAGTTCAGGTGGGTTCTAGTTACAGGGTGCAGAGTTCAGGTCGGTGCTAGTTGCAGGGGGCAGAGTTCAATTGGGTGCGAGGTGCAGGGTGCAGAGTTCAGGGGGTGCTAGGTGCAGGGTGCAGAGTTCAGGTGGGTGCTAGGTGCAGGGTGCAGAGTTCAGGTGTGTGCTAGATGCAGGGTGCAGAGTTCAGGTGGGTGCTAGGTACAGGGTGCAAAGTTCAGGAGGGTGCTAGGTGCAAATTTCAGGTGGGTGCTAGGTGCGGAGTTCCGGTGGGCGCTAGGGGCAGGGTGCAGAGTTCAAGCGGGTTCTAGGTGCAGGTTACAAAGTTCAAGCGGGTGCTATGTGCAGGGTGCAGTGTTCAGGTGGGTGCTAGGTGCAGAGTTCCGGTGGGTGCTAGGTACAGGGTTCAGAGTTCAGGTAGGCGCTAGGCGCAGGGTGCGGAGTTCAGGTGGGCGCTAGAGGCAGGGTGCAGAGTTCAGGCTGGTTCTAGGTGCAGGTTACAGAGTTCAAGCGGGTGCTATGTGCAGGGTGCAGTGTTCAGGTGGGTGCTAGGTGCAGAGGTCCGGTGGGTGCTAGGTACAGGGTTCAGAGTTCAGGTGGGCGCTAGGCGCAGGGTGCGGAGTTCAGGTGGGTGCTAGGTGCAGGGTGCATAGTTCAAATGGGTGCTAGGTGCAAAGTTCAGGTGGGTGATAGGTGCAGGGTGTAGAGTTTAGGTGGGTGCTACAGTGAGGGGAAAATGTGTTTGATACCCTGCTGATTTTGTACGTTTGCCCACTGACATAGAAATGATCAGTCTATAATTTTAATGGTAGGTTTATTTTAACAGCGAGAGAAAGAATAACAACAAAAATATCCAGAAAAACGATTTTCAAAAAAGTTATAAATAGAATGCAGAGTTTGGGTAAGGTGCTAGGTGCAGAGCGTAGAGTTCAGGTGGGTGCTACATGCAGGGTGCACAGTTCAGGCTGGTGCTTTGTGAAGGGTGCAGAGTTCAGGTGGGTGCTAGGTGCAGATTTCAGGTGGGCTCTAGGTGCAGGATGCGGAGCTCAGGTGGGTGCTAGATGCAGGGTGCCGAACTTCACCCCCACATCGCCATCTTTGACAGGACTGTATTTCCCCACCTAGCAAAGACCCCCATCCCTCTTCCTGTACAGTTAGTACAAATAGTACAAATCTTCCCTCCAAACACAGACCTCCAATACAGCGTAGCTCAATGCAGTGCGGAAGATGCCCCTCCTCCCAGGCTCATAAGACACATCAGAGCCAAAGAGGAGCCTCGCAAAAACTTCCCTGGCTTTAGTGTGACAGGCAGCGGCGAGAGGTGAAAGCACAGGGCCAGCACAGGAGGTGGTGAAACTCTGTTCCGCTATGTTCCAGCTGAAAAAAGCTCTTGTCACCCCTCTGACGGGTGTCACCCGGGTGCGGTTCGCACCCCCATATTGATGCCACTGAGTGATGGGCTTGCTCTAAAAGCCTGTAGGAAACCAGAAGCTACAAGGATTTTGTCACTTCAAGTGCTCAGCTTGTTATGTAGTGCAGTAAGTGAGTTAGCCTCAGATCCAGGGCTTTGGTCCATTCCTATGGCACCCAGACCCTGAAGACCTTTTCGTGATTTGCCCACCATGGTGGACGAAGCATGGACTAGAAACATGGACAAGATAAGACAAATCTTGTTGGATTTTTTCCTGGATATGTATAAAATACTCCACTATATTATTTTATCCTGCAAGACATACCACAGTACTAAGCACACAAGTGGTTTGGAGGGCACGGGTTACTGGGTAAAATATTCACTTGTGGATGTTTACATTGATTATCATTGTCTCATTTCCTCTGCCTTATAGGTAACGCTATCATAATGTTTACTTGTTTAAAATGGTGTCTTTCCTCCACCCCACTAACAAGTTCCTGTCTGGCTAGTGATCTAGTGCTCATAAGACTCCTTACTGCCCACTCCTGGCTGTCATTTCTGCCAGCAATGTCATCTGATCATGTGCTGTCTCACCTGTTGCCTGATACTCCAGAGATCAAGCCATTGGAACTTTGTTAGTGCCTGGGTTTTTGTGATTCCTTTTATGCGGTACCAGACGCTGAACCCCCTGTTACAGAGCAAGGTCTTACAATGACACTGATCCAGCCCACTAATTTCTCTCTCATAGATTTGCAAAAAGTGCCTCGTCTGACTAAATCAGAAATTTGTGCCGCTATGTCTTATTTACTGCAGAGGCTATTGCCACTTTGTTAGGGTACTAACACTCGTAAACATTCTTCTACCTCTCCACCCCTGATTGTTTTTGGTTGTTACAACCTGAACTGCCTAGTGCACCTCCATTTGCAGAGGGTAAGGAGTACCCTAACTTTGTAGCAGAGGCAGTGAATGATTTTTTAGATTCAGAATTTCATTGTTACTACCTCAACTTCTTGCCATATGCTGGCTTCCTGTGGACTTGGTGGAAGTAGTGAATTCTAGTCTCTTGATAGATGTTACTACAACTCATCCCCAACATATTCTTTCAAGCACAAAAAAGAAGGCTAATCCTTTATGTATTCCTTCATTATGATAATGTTGCTGCTTTGCATCCTAAGGAAAGGGAGTTTAGGAAGGTATGGACCGTGATGGTATTCCCTCCTTTAAGGATCCAGTTGATAGGTGTCTGGAGACTCTTTTGAAGTCATCCTTTGGCTTGGCAGGACTAGCCCTGCAACTGGCTATTGTCACCTTGCTAATTGCCCAGTCTATGAAAACTGGACTGTAGACATCAACAGTGAACTTTCTATGATTATTGATGATCCTATAGATAAACTCTTGCCCCCAGCA
This sequence comes from Lithobates clamitans, assembly GCA_037952925.1. Taxonomy (NCBI): domain Eukaryota; kingdom Metazoa; phylum Chordata; class Amphibia; order Anura; family Ranidae; genus Lithobates; species Lithobates clamitans. Next base: position 3,627,769 of record JBBGZY010000742.1, on the reverse strand, counting down.
CTGCTCTTCTGTGTGAAAGCCATTGAGAAGATTATCTGTAAGATCTTCAGAAGGGGGTTCATTTTCATGCATATGCCTGGTCAGCAGGATGTTCGAAGGTACGCTCCTCTTTGGACGTTCCCTTGAGGAATACCTTGAGGCAGCTCCTAAGGGAAGGGGCTTCCTACCCTACTATCCTTAATCTCACCCTGCCATTCAATGGGTCTCTCTTATCATGCGGATATGATCTTTATCACCTCTGGGAGGAGTGCAGGTCCTTCCCCTTGTGGAAGACCCCTCATGACTAAGCCCACTGGATAATTTCAGAAACCTTCTTTTCATTAAAAGCCCCCACTCCTTAAAAGCTAAGTTTTCTAAAATCCAGCTCCCCTATGTACCAATATACCCTAAATGTACCTCGGTTGCAAAAAAATACAAGCTTTCTTTGATTTTCAGAAGTAGGCCTTACCTTAGCCCTTGCTATATTTCTTAGAAAGCTTCAGAGACTCCCTGGTATTCAGACAGAGAAGAGAAACCAGTAAGACACAGGAAGGAGTTTACCAGCTGACCTCATTAGAACACACCCTTCACCCATCAACTAGGCTTTCACAGCATTACGGCATTTCTCCATGCATGCATTTGCCTGGCTTCCCCAGCGCCCCTTCAGACAGGCTCAGGGTGCATGCTAAACTCCCTGGGGCCGCATGCAGCCCATGGAACACCTCTGATGTAGTTGAAGGGCCTGCCTGATTGGATACAGAATGATTGGATAGATGGCGTGTTCTCCTATTATATAGTTTTGGTAAATCTAAAAGAGAGTGTGCAGAGATTGTACAATCAGATGGTATAATGTATGGCCACATTTATTCACCTAAAATTACCTAATTGCGCTTTCAGTGTCATTAATTGTTAACGAGAAACCAAACTCAGAAGCAAACACGCATTTTGCTACATGAGAAAAGAGGTGACAAACGCAGTAAAAATACATGTAACTCACACCATGCCAAAATGTCCCATGGGCTACCTTGCCACATGTAGGGCAGCCCATTGAAGACAACGGGCTGCCCTATGTGTGTCACTGGAAAAACAAGACAAAAAACATTTGCTTTCACTGCGTTAGGTGTGAATGGGGCCTGGAAGTGAAATTGGTGCATTTACAGAAGAACAATGAGGCTCCATTCACATCTGTGTGTTTCCAAACGCATGGCAAACCACACAGAAAATGCGCGCTTTGCCATGGCTTTCAGAAACACTGCAAATGTGCATTGTGCTTGTGTTATCATTGAATGTTAAAAGCATCCCAAGTGCGGCAAATGCACCAAAACTGCAGTAATTCACCATGCTCTGCTCCAAAAAAGTTCTGGAGCTTCTCTGGGGCGATTGTTGCATGTAGGGCAATCAAGTGAATGGGCTGCCCTATGCGTGACGAGTGAAAATGCTAAAAAAAAAACCCCAAAAAAACGCATGCGGAAATGTTTTTTTTCGCTAGGTGGAGATGTGAATGGGACCTGACTACTGAGTGTCTTCATCCTCCATCCTCTCCCTCCTATGTGCTTGTATACAGATGGCCATACAATATGCAATCTGGTTATACAATCTCTGTACAATTTCCTTTTGATTTACCAGAACTATGGAATAGGACACACCTGAACAATCCATTCAATTTTTATCAAATCATTGATTGTATAGGAAGTGGTTGGAAGCAGTGCTGGGACAAGGTCATTCGGTACCCAGGGCGAAGATGGCAAACTGCGCCCCCCCGGGTGTAAGAAAAAAAGCGACCATTCCCTCTGTAAAGAGCCCTGCATTGATTATCAGCACAGGGCAACATGTCACTTACCACCGTCACCTGCTGCCAGATGTAGCATGTCACTTGCCACCCTCACCTGATGCCAGATGCCACGTGTCACTTGCCAACGTCTCCTGCTGCTAGATGCCACTTGTAATTCGCCACCGTCACCTGCTGCCAGATGCAACATGTCACTTACCATCGTCACCTGCTGCCAGATGCCATGTGTCATTTGCCACCGTCATCTCCTGCCAGATGCCACGTGTCACTTACCACTGTCACCTCCTGCCAGATGCCACGTGTCACTTACCACTGTCACCTCCTGCCAGATGCCACGTGTCACTTACCACTGTCAAGACCTGCCAGATGTCACATGTCACTTGCCATCGTCACCTGCTGCCAGATGCAGCGTGTCACTTGCCATCGTCACCTGTTGCCAGATGCCATGTGTCACTTACCACTGTCACCTCCTGCCAGATGCCACATGTCACTTACCACTGTCACCTCCTGCCGGATGCCATGTGTTACTTACCACTGTCACCTCCTGCCAGATGCCACGTGTCACTTACCACTGTCACCTCCTGCCAGATGCCAGGTGTGACTTACCAATGTCATATCCTGCCAGATGTCAACACCATCACGTCCTGCCAGATGTCACGTGTCACTTACCACTATCACCTCCTGCCAGATACCACGTGTCACTTACCACCACCGTCACCTCCTGGTAGATGCAACATGTCACTTGCCATCCATAGCCTGGCTCTCTCTCTCTCCCCTTCAGTTCAGCATGCTGGGGGCTGCAGTTTCCCTCTTAGGAATGAATTGGGCTAGTCCTCAGCACTACATATCCCATGATCCTCCTTTGTGCTCCTTTTTCGATTTTTTTTTTTCTTCTGCCCAATAGGAAAGAGAGGGCGCCCCTCCTTGCTCCCCGCTCCCGAGTACAGCAGCAGGAGAAGGAGGGGAAAGAAGATCTTGCGGCTGCCCTCTCTACACAGTGACACAGCCGTTCTCCCCGCTGCTGAGTGCTGACCGAAAGAGGGAGGGGGAATGGGCCGGAAACAGAGCCCTCTCATGACAGCGGCGGCTCGAGGAGGGGGGCAGCACAGTTTCTCCTTCTCACACCCGCTCGCCGTCCCTATCATTTGCCGACAAGAAGAGTTTCCGCAGCAACTGGGCTTCGGGGCCCCTTCCCCCCTCTGCCCTTGCTCACGGCACCTGCCTGGGATCAGCCGTGATTAAAGCTATTAGCGGCGCCGGGGCTGGTGTGTACAGTCACACATACACAGTTGTAAAGCACACTGCCACACTTCACCTGCGCCCCCCTCCCTCCAGCATATTGTACCGCACAGGGCATCCGCCCCTCCCGCCCCTGCCTTGTACCGGCCCTGGTTGGAAGGTAGAATTGTAATGAGGGAGGTGCAGTCCAGAGTAGTGAACACACCCTATCACACCCTCTTCTGTGATGCAACAAGGAAGTGAAGGCTTCTGGGAGATGACCTAACAGTAAATGAATGCTGAGAGAATTTACAGGAAGTGATAGAATCTATAAATCATTTTCAAAATTCAAATAAACTGACAAGATTTTAAACCCTCTGTGGATGATGTAAGTGAGAGAAAAGCACATTGGGATAGCTGGATCAGAAATGGCATTGGAAAACACTTCTATTTATTATGAAAAATGAAATTCTGCCTGAAAAAAAGAACTTTTCCTTTAAAGGAAAAAAAGGGGTGAGATGCCTATTTGCTCATTTTGCTTATGTGATAAGGTTTTACTCCCCATCTCTCCATGTTTTTGTGTAGTTATTACCTTTCTGAACTGCTATATCATTATACCCTTAAGCTTCATGTACCAGGATACGTTGGAAGCCTTTTCCTACAAATTCTCCTGAGCCAGTTCTTTGACCATAGGCCCAAACACCCCTACGGGTGACACTGCACCCTTCTCTGTCTTCTCCCCCAACCTTGTACTGCTTATTATATCTGGGTCTAATCCATATATATATATACAGTATATATATATATATATATATATATATATATATATATATATATATATATATACACACACAGTGCCTTGAAAATGTACCCTAGTTTGTAGACGCTATAACTTTTGCGCAAACCAATAAATATACGCTTATTGACATTTTTTTTACCAAAGACATGTGGCCGAATACATTTTGGCCTAAATGTATGACTAAAATTGAGTTTATTGGATTTTTTTTATAACAAAAAGTAGAAAATATCATTTTTTTTTCAAAATTTTCATTTTTTTTCTGTTTATAGCGCAAAAAATAAAAACCGCAGAGGTGATCAAATACCATCAAAAGAAAGCTCTATTTGTGGGAAGAAAAGGATGCAAATTTCGTTTGGGTACAGCATTGCATGACCGCGCAATTAGCAGTTAAAGCGACGCAGTGCCAAATTGTAAAAAGTGCTCTGGTCAGGAAGGGGGTAAATCCTTCTGGGGCTGAAGTGGTAAAGGGGAACCCCGCGCCAAAATTTTTTAAAAAAAGGCATGGGGGTCCTCCCAAAAATCCATACCAGACCTTCATCCGAGCACGCAACCTGGCAGGCCACAGGAAAAGAGGGGGACAAGAGAGCGCCCCCCCCTCCTGAACCGTACCAGGCCACATGCCCTCAACATAGGGAGGGTTCTTTGGGGTAGCCCCCCAAAGCACCTTGTCCCCATGTTGTCCCACAAAGTCTTCTTCTTCTTCTCTTGCTCTACCGATGGACCGAAAAAGAAAAAAAAAAGAACCCGCATGCCGCCACTGATCCGCCTCCATGGGAGGCACACGCTGTAATAACCGTCCTCTTAGGTGACAGTTCTTTTATAACTGAGGGCGGGGCCACGCGGTGACATCTCCAGGTGACCCCGCCCCCCTCTGATGCACAGGGACATCCATATGGCTTTCCCGTAGCGTCAGAGGGGGGCGTGGTCACCCGGGGATGTCACCATGTGGCCCCGCCCTCAGTTATAAAAGAACTGTCACCTGAGAGGACGGTCATTACGGCGGGTGCCTCCCATGGAGGCGGATCGGTGGCGGCGTGCGGGTTTTATTTTTTCGGTCCATCGGAGGAGCAAGAGAAGAAGAAGAAGACTTCATGGGACATTTTTATTTTTTAATAAAGGACTTGTCCCAAGCCGTGTCATGTAATTTTTACCATTTTTACACTTTTTTTGTGAAACGGTAGGGGTACATTTGTACCCCGTTACCATTTCACACAGGGGGGAGGCCGGGATCTGGGGGTCCCCTTGTTAAAGGGGCTTCCAGATTCCGATAAGCCCCCCGCCTGCTGACCCCCACAACCACCGGGCAAGGATTGTGGGGATGAGGCTCTTGTCCCCATCAACATGGGGATAAGGTGCTTTGGGGGCTACCCCAAAGCACCCTCCCCATGTTGAGGGCATGTGGCCTGGTACGGTTCAGGAGGGGGGGCGCTCTCTCGTCCCCCCCTCTTTTCCTGCAGCCTGCCAGGTTGCATGCTCAGATAAGGTTCTGGTATACATTTTTGGGGGGACCCCCATGCCATTTTTTTTAAATTTTGGTGCGGGGTTCCCCTTAATATCCATACCAGACCTGAAGGGCCTGGTATGGAATTTGAGGGGACCCCCACGCAGTTGTCATTTTGTGCAGGGACTGTTGTAAACACGGGAAATATGCGCCACTTTACAGGCATTCTATAGACACCCCCCAGGTATGAAATTTAAAGGAATATTTCACTTTTATTGTTTCACTTTAAGCATTATTAAAATCACTGGTCCAGAAAAAACGGCCATTTTTAAAACTTTTTTTTGCATTGATACATGTCTCCTGGGGCAGGACACTTTTTATGACAATAACTTGCATTCAAACCTTTAAAATTAGCACTTTTGATTATTCATGTTCGTGTCCCATAGACTTTAACGGTGTTCGCGTGTTCGAACAAATTTTTTGCCTGTTTGCATGTTCTGCTGCAAACCAAACCAGGGGTGTTCTGCTCATCCCTAATTTACAGTATATATACTGTAGATATACTTTATATTACTTCCCCTTCAGCATGACATTTGTCTAGCACTATCACCATATTCACAAACATTCTGCCACTGGCACTCTTCAAGTACATCTCCATGAGAATGTCCCTCAATTCTGCTGGGTAAAAAAAAAGAAAGAGAAAACCTGCGCTATCAAGTAAAAAATTATTAATATAACTGCAGCTGCAACAAAACCACAAATATCAATGAGGTGAAAAATTACCTCTGCTGTCAGACTCCTTCAGGAAAGCCAGTGCTTAGTTTCTCCTCTCCAAGTCACTGGAACTATAATCCTCACTATGCATGAAGGCTACCTCCATTACTTGGCCTCCCTTTTCTACACAGGCCTCCCTTGCCTACAACACTCATACTCAGCCCTGAGTCTTGATATGTCCTGCCTCTCTGTAACAAGGTTAGGGATCACTGGGTCACCTACTCTACTAGCTGAACAGTTTTCTGACCTTGAACGAATTGGCCCTGACACCAGTCGACATCTATGTCAATCTAGTGCTAGGAAAGAACGCATTGTCCCTGTCCTTAGTAACCCCTTTATGTACTTGTCTGCCTGCACATGCCATTTGCAGAAACCTATGCATTTGTCTGCCCATCTCACCAACCACATTCAATAATGTGACTGCTCTATGGACTCTCGCTTACAGATCTCCCAGCACCTCTAATTCCCTGATATGTGTTAGTTAGGCACATCCAAAGTTTCCAAAAACAAAAAACATTGTGCTACAATCTGATCAAACTATTCCCCAGGCTAGAGCTTGTGCTTCACCATGCCAGACTAGCAGTATGGATCTGCTTGTATATAGTCATCCAAACCACGATAAAGTCAGCAACATGGTGAATATAAAAACTTCATTCAAACTTTCCATCCTCTAGGTGGGTTTCCTTCCATCATGAGAGCACACAGATCCCCCCAACATATACTGTAATCTATCACATGAGGTAGTTGTCACGATGATAAAGAAACTGTAACTTAAAAATTATTTGCAGTCCTCTTCACTTTCCTCTGTTGGACTTGCAAGACACCTAGCCTTTTCTACCTGGTAGGTCTTGGCTAATCATGTATAGCTTTTGGTTTCAAATCCCCTTTTGTCCAATCCATGATATGTTTAATTCTTTATAAGAGGAGCTGACTTGTATGACACCAATTTTGCAATCTCTCATAATCTACTATGTATTTGTTATCTTGATCTTGTTATCTTAATGAGAAATCTCAAGTGGAATGGTCCCTCCATAAATCGGTGTTGCTTGAGAATTTATATGTAGCACCCTCTAGTGTGTGCTACTTGAAGTGAGAGTAGGCAAAAATATTTTCTGGTCAGGAATAATTGGGCCAGGGTTACTAGAGGTCAGGCTTGGATGACTCATCTTGGCCGCTCTCTGGTGCCCCCCCCTGGTATCTTGAAGATGACCTTCTAGTACTAGTGGGCGGAGGTTAGGAGGGGCTGCCTTGGATATTTATGGGCTCTTAGACAACCCCCAGAAGTGGGCTGGCAGGGAACTGGGATAACCCATAAATAGACATGGGCCATGACAGCAAGGGAGTCGGGTGGAAGATGGAGAAGCAGTTCTGAGGAGAGGCTGATGGAGGGACCCCTTTACCGGGGGGGAGGGGTTTACCTCAGGCTGGAAGCTCAGGAAAGCTGGCCTGGACGTATCCTACCACAGGAGGCAGTTGGTAGGATTTATGCCAGAGAGGCAGCAGGAAGGAGCAAGCAGAGACAGTGAGTAGATTAGCACGGTGCAGGGACAAGACAAGGGGAAAGATTGTCAGCTGTAACAATGCTTTCTTGAAGACTGCATGCCAAGTTTTCATCTAACCTTGCCCTGGGAGATCTCCATGAGTGTATCAGTCAGGAGGACTGGGAGAAAGAACAACCAGGTAAGGCTGATGTGCTAGCATTTGTGCAAGCAAGTGGAACTGGGAGCAGTGACCATAGGAAGGCAGAAGGAACTGTGTTTGCTATTCATTACAACTTTGTACACAAATGCTTTATTTTCGTTTTCGTTGCAACAACAGTTCGATATAGATAGGAGATTCCACATGACACTGACAATAACAATCTGTGTCTATCGAACCTGTGGTCGAATGTGCCTAACCTTAACTCTATTAGTCCAAGATTATTCTACATAGAGAGAAAAGATTTGACATAGAGAGAAAAGATTTGACATAGAGAGAAAAGATTTGATATAGAGAGAAAAGATCGCTGCTGGAATTGGGTGGGGGAAGTAAAATAAAAATAATGATGATGATGAATGTTATTGGCCGATTGTAACCAAAGAGGAGGGGCAGTAAAATAGCTAGAACTAAGTACACACGTACAGCCAACTTACTTTCACTTACGATTTGCTAGCAGAGAGAGACACACACACTGAATCATTTCAGAATATAGTCAATCTTAGCTGGTCCGTTTGTCAGAGAACCTGAATTATTTAGCAATTAAGCATAAGCACAGCAGCAGCAGGGCTGTCTTTAATTTTGATTGGGCCCTGGGCAAACATTTTCTTGGGGCCCCCCCTCCATTCTGAGACATACAAAAAATAGCAGGTAGACTCAAAATCAGTTTACTGCAGTAGATCACGCAACGATTGCAATTGTTTGCCAGAGGTTACAGTCTATCATTACTGCTCAATGGCTGGTTTCTAGAGGTTACAACACATAATTTCTGCTTGCTGATTGGTTGCTAGAGGTTAATGTACATTATTAGCGCTCACTAATTGGTTGCTAGGGGTTACAGCACATCATTAGCACTTACTGATTGGTTGCTAGAGAATAAAGCAGATCACTACTGTTTGCTGATTGGTTGCTAGAGGTTCATGCACATCATTACCTCTCACTGAGCAGTGGAGCAATCCCAAATAATTGAGCAAGTAAAGGGGCACATTAATACACATACTACAGGAGAGGTTTAGAGACTGCGGACATACTGCAGGAGACAATCAGAGACTGCAGACATACTGCAGGAGACAATCAGAAACTATGGACATACTGCAGGAGACAATCAGAGACTGCGGACATACTGCAGGAGACAATCAGAGACTGCGGACATACTGCAGGAGACAATCAGAGACTGCGGACATACTGCAGGAGATTACCAGAGACTGCGGACATACTGCAGGAGATTACCAGAGACTGCGGACATACTGCAGGAGATTACCAGAGACTGCGGACATACTGCAGGAGATTACCAGAGTGTCAGGATATCTAATTGATCAGAATGTGTGAACTACACAGAGGAAACCCAAAACACATATAAGTGAAATAATGGTGTTTATTAACAAGTGATAAGTGAAAGGAATATAAACAGTGCAAACCCACACAACAACCCACTACAAACAACAATATATATAGGTAAATGGAGATACTGTAATCGTAATCAAGCCAAGCCAAGGTCATACACAGGGAAGTCAGCAGAAGGGTAAGGACGGGAAACTGAACAGGACAAGGAGAGGATGGATGGATGGGGTTCAGGGCAGGGATCCAAGGGAGCCAGGAACAGAAGGGACAGGACTAGGAAGGCCTCAGGATAGGGATGGGATCAGATCAGGACAAGGCAGATAGCAGGCTCAAGGTCAAACAGGCAGCAAGGTCAGAATGCAGGGAGAGAGAGAGAGACCAATGCAAGCCTATGAGGGCTTGCCGGGTATTTGTAAGGCTGTGGTAATTGACCTCATGTCACAGCTGAGCGCAGTGTGAGCTGTTTGCTCCACACTGCCAGAGTGCACCCGCTGGTTGACGCCGGTACTACGGCCCGAGGATGCAACAGTGCCACCAGCAGGAAAGACCTCTTACTGCAGGTCCTAGGTGTTGGAAGACACCTGCTGATGGACACTGGTACTGCGATCCAAGAGACCGATAGCGCCACCAATGGGTAGACCTTCTCATGACACAGAGACTGCGGACATACTGCAGGAGACAATCAGAGACTGCGGACATACTGCAGGAGACAATCAGAGACTGCGTACATACTGCAGGAGACAATCAGAGACTGCGGACATACTGCAGGAGACAATCAGAGACTGCCGACATACTGCAGGAGACAATCAGAGACTGCCGACATACTGCAGGAGACAATCAGAGACTGCGGACATATTGCAGGAGATTACCAGAGACTGCGGACATACTGCAGGAGATTACCAGAGACTGCGGACATACTGCAGGAGATTACCAGAGACTGCGGACATACTGCAGGAGATTACCAGAGACTGCGGACATACTGCAGGAGATTACCAGAGACTGCGGACATACTGCAGGAGATTACCAGAGACTGCGGACATACTGCAGGAGATTACCAGAGACTGCGGACATACTGCAGGAGATTACCAGAGACTGCGGACATACTGCAGGAGATTACCAGAGACTGCGGACATACTGCGAGAGACAATTCAGAGACTGCGTCATACTGCAGGAGACAATCAGAGACTGCAGACATACTGCAGGAGACAATCAGAGGCTGCGGACATACTGCAGGAGACAATCAGAGACTGCGAACATACTGCAGGAGACAATCAGAGGCTGCGGACATACTGCAGGAGATTACCAGAGACTGCGGACATATGGCAGGAGACAATCAGATACTGCGGACATACTGCAGGAGACAATCAGAGACTGCGGACATACTGCAGGAGACAATCAGAGACTGCGGACATACTGCAGGAGACAATCAGAGACTGCGGACATACTGCAGGAGACAATCAGAGACTGCGGACATACTGCAGGAGACAATCAGAGACTGCGGACATACTGCAGGAGACAATCAGAGACTGCGGACCTACTGCAGGAGACTATCAGAGACTGCGGACATACTGCAGGAGACACTCAGAGGCTGCGGACGTACTGCAGGAGACAATCAGAGACTGCGGACATACTGCAGGAGACAATTTAGAGACTGCGGACATACTGCAGGAGACAATCAGAGGCTGCGGACACACTGCAGGAGACAATCAGAGGCTGCGGACATACTGCAGGAGATTACCAGAGACTGCGGACATACTGCAGGAGACACTCAGAGACTGCAGACATTATACAGGGGATGGTCAGAGAACTTTCAGCAATGCACAGTTTTACAGTTAAATAACACAGCTCAGGGTTTAAACAGTCAGGCATTTTATGGTTGTAAGGACATACCTGGCCAGCCAAACTAACTACATACATTCAAGACTGTGGGCGGGGCTTCCACTCTCTGCTCTCATTAAAGCAGCTGGGAGCTCCACTGATGCTTTGTTGGGGGGCCACATCACCCGTGAATTGTCGCCCCGATGACAGCTTTGCAGAGCGCACAGAGGACATGGGAGGATGTATTCTGCGCTAGCCAGCTGAGAGGGGCGGGGCCGGGAGCTCCACTGACGCTCTGACCCCGCCCACGTGCAGCCTGTGTACTGGGAATAGAGCGCCTGTAGTGAGAGCCAGTGATCGGAGTGGGAGTGTCATTGGAGCTCCCGGCCCCGCCCCCGGACCTCTGTATTCACCAGCCAGTAAAGAGGGGGCAGGGCCGGAAGCTCCACTGACACTCGCACTCCGATCACTGGCTCTCACTACAGAAGCTCTTTTCCGAGTACACAGGCTGCACGTGGGCGGGGTCAGAGCGTCAGTGGAGCTCCCGGCCCCGCCCCCTCTCAGCTGGCTAGCGAGGAATACAGCCTGCCGTGTCCTCTGTGCGCTCTGCAAAGCTGTGATCGGGGCCCCAAGTCACGGCTAGTGCGGGCCCCCCAACAAAGATTGGGCCCAGGGCAAGTGCCCCGTTTGCCCTGCGCTAAAGACGGCCCTGAGCAGCAGAACAATAGTGAAGCAAGCTACAGTTCAACTTAACTTTTTCATAATAATCTGCTGCTATTGCGTTAGTGTTGTGAACTTGATAGTGATACTAGTGTTGCTAGTGTTGCTAGTGTTCAGAGGCTGCCCATGTTGTAGGGGGGATTTATTATTATAGATTCTATATTATAATGCCATATCAATATCTGACCCAACGTCGGATGCCGCGCCCGCCATTGCACTTGGAGATTGAGAAACGAATGTGAAAGTTGGCTGGCTGTTGGGGTAGAGTAGACCATTCAACATGAACGATGAAGATTCAACAAAGCAACGAAAAACATACAAACGTCAAATCTTTGGCTTATGGTGTCTGTCGAAAGCTCTAAGAAGATTTGACGGAGCAGCTAAACTGTACGACGCTGCAATCGTACATTTCCGGTCAAATGCATCCGCCCATAGGCTATAGCATAATTCTAATGTTGGTTGACTAGTAAAATAATTAATAAATATAATTATTACTAGTCATAGAACATTAGAATTCTACTACAGCTAGCTTGTAGGCAGAAAATTTGACCGGAAATGTACACGTACAGTTTAGCTGCTCTGTCGAATCTTCTTTGAACATTCGACAGACACCATAAGCCTTCAATGACAGATTCGACCTTAATTAATTTGGATTTTCGGACTAATGCAATTTTTAACAAGAAACAAAATAAATAAAAACGAATTTCGGGAGTAACTAAATAAATTTATTTTTCGGACGAAAATGAAATTCCGAAACAAAATATTTTAGTGTGCACATGTCTAGAATAGGGAGGAAGTTGTCCCTTTGTCTGTGTTCTGGACATTTTTCAAGTTGGGCATCGCATAATTCCCTACCCCATCCAAGTTATCATCCCTAATAATACAACAAAAACAAGTCAAGGACTGATTTCTGTGTCTGAGTGAATGAATGAAATGTTAAGTGACTGGCTGTGCAGCAGTGGGGACCCGGATATAAGTGACATCTTTAATGTTACCTTCTGAACATCGATAAAAACAGATTACATAGACTATATGTAATATTTTATGTACAGTCTATAGCTAATGCACTGTTTTTTAACCACTTGCCGCCCGCCCACCGTCAAATGACGGCGGGATGGTGCGGCTCTTGTTCTGGATGGACATCATATGACGGCGTACCTGAGCGGCTGCTCCTGCGCGCCCACGATGAGGCGCGCAGCGAGGCGATCGCGGTCGTGCTGCGGCTGACGCGTCTCTTTAATCACGTGATCGGCTGTGTCCAATCACAGCCGTTCACATGTAAACAAGGTGCTCCTCGCCTCTGACAGAGTGTGTGGTGAGAAGAGCCAATCAACGGCATCTCCTCGCAGGGGACAGTGAGAGACGTAATCAGGGCACTGATGATCAGTGCCCTGATTACATTAGAGCGCCACCAGTGCCAGCAACCATTGCCCACCAGAGCCAGCAACTAGTGCCAACAAGTGCCAGCAATCAATGCCCACCATTGCCAACAATCAGTGCACACCACAGCCAGAAATCAGTGCCCATTAGTGATGCCAGTCAGTGCTGGCTTTCAGTGCCTCCTATCAGTGATGCCCATCAATGCCCATCAGTAAAGCCCATCAATGCCCATCAGTGCCACCCATCAATGCCCATCAGTGCCCATTAGTGCTGCCCATCAGTGCCCATCAGTGCCGCTTATCCATGCCAGCTATCAGTGCCCACCAGTTCCGGCTATCAGGGCCCATCAGTGCCAACTATCAGTGCCCATCAGTGCAGCCTATTAGTGCCCATCAGTCCTGCCTCATCAGCGCACATCAGTGAAGGAGAAAAACTACTTATTTACAAAATTTACTGACAGAAACTAAGAAGAAACATTTTTTTTCAACATTTTCAGTCTTTTTTTTTTTTTTTAGGAAAAAAATAAAAACCCCAGCAGTGATTAAATACCACCAAAAGAAAGCTCTATTTGTGTAAAGAAAATTGTGAAAATTTCACATGGTTACAGTGTAGCATGACCGCGCAATTGTCATCCAAAGTGTGACAGCGCTGAAAGCTGAAAAATGGCCTGGGCAGGAAGGGGGTGAAAGTGCCCTGTAGATAAGTGGTTAAAAGTGTGCTTATTCTTTTATACACTATCTCGTCTTAGCAATAAATGCTATTCGAAATTATACTGAACAATAAAGAACGCAAGGGAGAATTTATTGGTGGTTGTGGGACTTTACAGCTAGTATTTTTTTTTTTTTTCAGATGATATGACAAGATTTCTGTTTGTAGCACTACGCTTGAAGAGCATGGGACTCTTTCACGTTTTTTCTGCAGCTGTTGGCCAGTCTTTAGCTGGTAGATAATCAAACAGTCTAGTGACAGAGACCAGAGAACATGTAATTACCATTAAAATCTGTAAGAGCCTACCTATGACCCTATGACTTTGCCAGTCATAAATGTCTACTCCTGTGTTCCTGCAGATTAGGAGAAGGTCCTTAAAGGCTAAGGGCTGGGAACCCTGGTTCATGGCCAAGGCAAAGACCTCACAAATCTTTTCTGGGGAAAAAGAGAACTGTGAAACAACTACCACATGAATTCAGCTATTTCTCTTGTATATCCACTTATGGCCAGAATGTTACATGTATTGCAGAGAGTCCAGATTTCCTCATGTAGCAGGGTAGCCTACGTGCACCTGAAAATAAAATCCTACAGTAATTGCTTCTTTCTTCTGTCATGTGCCAAATGACTGCCCTGCTGCATAGCGTACATAGGAGGTCACTTGCTTGGCATGGGCGCTATTCACAGAACACTGTGCATTTTTCTGCAAAGCATACTCTGACTAGATGGGGTGGAGATTGTGACTTCCCCTCCAGTCAGAGAACCCCTTGCAGTCATTGAAAAATATCATTATTACTGTGTTTCTCTACTTCCACAGCGGTCCCACAGGTATGGCATATGCATGCTTACAGTGAGCTTTTTAAAGTTATTAAAGGTGATTAAGTGGCTATGTTTAGAAGTGAATATAATGTGTGCATCCCTTAATTTTGCATAATATTCTGAAGTTGAACATTTTTCACTGTATTTTTTTTATCTCTAAACAAGTTCATTTAGGCCATTTCCGTTCAACTACCAACTTGAAAAAGCTAGATGTCCAAAGGAATGCAGACAATGGGGGTTATTTACGAAAGGCAAATCCACTTTGCACTACAAGTGCACTTTCAAGTGCAGTCTCTGTAGATCCCAGGGGGGACATGCAAGGAAAATAAAAAACAGCATTTTATCTTGCACGTGATTGGATGATAAAATCAGCAGAGCTTCGTCTCATTTCAGATCTACCCCTCAGATTTACAGCGACTGCACTTCCAAGTGCACTTTCAGTGCAATTTCAAGCGCACTTTGCAATTGTAGTTTGCACTTGTAGTGCAAAGTGGATTTGCCTTTTGTAAATAACCCCCTAAGAGTCTATTCACACTTGTGCAACTTAAAAATTGTGTGATTCCTATTGCAACTTTACCCTGTGGCTTTGATGCAATTTTGATTTGAACAAACTTTTGATGTGATCGTTTTGTTTGTGCTCTACAAAGTCGTTAGACATTTGCAGAATGGAAAAATGTGTTTTGTTTCATTTAGTTTCTTTATTTTCCAATTAATTCCAAATTTTCAGAACAATTTGAATTTGAATCGATCAAAAATTGATTGGCCGATTTGAATTCTGTGTGAAGAATAGCTGGTTGTTAAGGAGCAGGCCAGGAGTGATGACTCATCAGCTGTCAGTGGGTTTCCCTATTGACAGCTGAATGTAAACAAAAGAATGCCGGCAATTAAAAGTAAATGAAAAAAACAGCCCCCTCCACCCATACCAGGCCCATACCACGCCAAAACTAAACCCTCCCCCCCCCCCAAAGCACCCCCCCAATGTGGAGGGCATGTGGCCTGTTATGGTTCAGGAGGGGGGCTGTTTGTTTGCCCCCCCTTTTTTGACCTGCCGGGCTGCATGCTTGGATAAGCGTCTAGTATGGATTTTGTAGGGGGGGACCCACATTTAAAAAAGAAAAATTGGCATGGGCTTCCCCTTAAAATCAATACGCTGTTTTTTTCATTTTTGTTTTCTTTGCTGGAATTCTGGCATATATATCATGCAGGTGCGACTTCCATGTGACTTTTAAGGGTTTAATTTGAAGTCTATGCCCTCAAGTCACATGAAAGTCGGACCAAAGTACTGCAAGAACTACTTTAAAGTCACTGCGACTTTATGTCGCACAGATATGAACAGTAAAACATGGAAAACATGGGGTGCAACTTGCCATGCAACTTTGAGGACCAGCACAATTGTGAACCAACCATTGGCTCTGAAAATCAGGCTCACCCATGAGTCAAGTCCTTATTTTATACAGTGTATCCAGATCAGTTTGCTGTGGCTCAACGTGTTTTTTGGAAGTCATCATTGCACATTTGAAAAGGATTCTTATGGTGAAACAATATTAAACCATATTTTTATTATAGGAGAAGCCTGTTGGTGGACAATACATCCTGCATCCAAACAGAGATCTGAAGGAGAAAAGGTTCGAATTGGAGATGATCTGATTTTAGTCAGTGTTTCTTCTGAAAGATACCTGGTAAGTATTCTTCTTCAATGTGCAAAAAAGACATAAGCACAAAATATACATTTGTTACAGGTAGAGATATATGACAAGATAGGTGAAAGCGCTATGCTAGCTCAGTCGCAATGTCTCCTGGAAAGCTTTAGCAGGTCAGTTTTCACTTGTTCATTAAAAGTGCTTTTACAGCTTTTAATCTAGTTCATAGGTGTGCGCAGGCTATTGCATTTGTGCACCCCAAAGCTCAAACACACATGAATGCCACCTGCTGTCACAGTGAGGAGGCTCTGATGGTGCGAGACAGTTGATTGGGAGCATATTATCTTACATCTTAAGTATAGGTGTAATGTGTTCCTAGTTTAACCTAGCGTTTAATATAATAGGGGCATTTACACTGGCCACCGGCACACCAACCACCCACCTGGTGCCACCCCTGGATAATGCTAATGCATATGGGGTTATTAGGGTGTGACCTGGCACACCCTGTGCGCACACCTATGATCTAGTTGCTCAACATTTATATTTGAATTTAGTTTTGGGCTGCGTTGGCAGATTTAATCATGCCCAGCAAAAATAGATTTTTAGTTCCTTTGAGTAGCCATTATTGATTGATGTTGGCATATGTCTACAAATATTTTAATGAGTCATTAGATTACTGCTCTTTCATCTAGGGACATAGCTGAGTCATGACTTGATGGTAGACACATGTATAAGTCTACCGGTATGTTCTTTTAGTACCACCTTCACTCTTCTCTGTTGTCTAACCAATACTATTTACTGAAACAGTGTTGAGTTTTCCCTCTCCCAGCCTTTTAAACAAGCATGTCTGCTTGAATCCTCTATAGCTGTTCCAGCCCAGAGCATTTTGTCTATTAACCACTTGACGACCGCCGCACGACGATGTACGTCGGCAGAGTGGCACGGGCAGGCAAAAGTGCTTACATGTACGTCCTTGCCTTCCCGCGGGTGGGGGGTCCTATCGGACCCCCCCCGGTGCCAGCGGCGGTCGGATTCAGGTCAGGGGCGATCAAAGGTGAGGGGGAGTGCACTCATTCGTGGCTCCCCCCTCGCGATCGCTCCTGGCCAATGACAGACTTCCTCGGCTTCTGTAATGTAAACAGAAGTGGAGG
Organism: Lithobates clamitans; assembly: GCA_037952925.1. NCBI lineage: Eukaryota > Metazoa > Chordata > Amphibia > Anura > Ranidae > Lithobates > Lithobates clamitans. The sequence continues at coordinate 3,610,500 of JBBGZY010000742.1, read as the reverse complement.
AAGAGATGTCACCTCTCCTCGGCTCGGCAGTTTCCATTCTGGCGCCGCGGAAAGAAGACTGTAATGTGAGTGCACCAAACACACACACACAGTAGAACATGCCAGGCACACATTACACCCCCCTTTACTCCCCGATCACCCCCCCCCCCCCGTCACACTGACACCAAGCAGTTTTTTTTTTTGATTACTGCATGGTGTCAGTTTGTGACAGTTAGTGTGTTAGGGCAGTTATTGTTAGCCCCCTTTAGGTCCAGGGTACCCCCCTTATCCCCCCTAATAAAGTTTTAACCCCTTGATCACCACCTGTCGCCAGTGTCACTAAGCGATCATTTTTCTGATCGCTGTATTAGTGTCACTGGTGACGCTAGTTAGGGACGTAAATATTTAGGTTCGCCGTCAGTGTTTTATAGCGACAGGGACCCCCATAAACTATCTAATAAATGTTTTAACCCCTTGACTGCCCCCTAGTTAATACTTTCACCACTGATCACCGTATAACCGTTACGGGTGACGCTGGTTAGTTTGTTTATTTTTTATAGTGTCAGGGCACCCGCCATTTATTACCGAATAAAGGTTTAGCCCCCTGGTCGCCCGGCGGTGATATGCGTTGCCCCAGGCAGCGTCAGATTAGCGCCAGTACCGCTAACACCCACGCACGCAGCATACGCCTCCCTTAGTGGTATAGTATCTGAATGGATCAATATCTGATCCGATCAGATTTATACTAGCGTCCCCAGCAGTTTAGGGTTCCCAAAAACGCAGCGTTAGCGGGATCAGTCCAGATACCTGCTAGCACCTACGTTTTGCCCCTCCGCCCGGCCCAGCCCACCCAAGTGCAGTATTGATCGATCACTGTCACTTACAAAACACTAAACGCATAACTGCAGCGTTCGCAGAGTCAGGCCTGATCCCTGCGATCGCCAACAGTTTTTTTGGTAGCACTTTGGTGAACTAGCAAGCACCAGCCCCAGGCAGCGTCAGGTTAGCGCCAGTACCGCTAACACCCACGCACGCAGCATACGCCTCCCTTAGTGGTATAGTATCTGAATGGATCAATATCTGATCCGATCAGATCTATACTAGCGTCCCCAGCAGTTTAGGGTTCTCAAAAATGCAGTGTTAGCGGGATCAGCCCAGATACCTGCTAGCACCTGCATTTTGCCCCTCTGCCCGGCCCAGCCCAGCCCACCCAAGTGCAGTATCGATCGATCACTGTCACTTACAAAACACTAAACGCATAACTGCAGCGTTCGCAGAGTCAGGCCTGATCCCTGCGATCGCTAACAGTTTTTTTGGTAGCGTTTTGGTGAACTGGCAAGCACCAGCGGCCTAGTACACCCCGGTCGTAGTCAAACCAGCACTGCAGTAACACTTGGTGACGTGGCGAGTCCCATAAGTGCAGTTCAAGCTGGTGAGGTGGCAAGCACAAGTAGTGTCCCGCTGCCACCCAGAAGAAGACAAACAGGCCCGTCGTGCCCATCATGCCCTTCCTGCTGCATTCGCCAATCCTAATTGGGAACCCACCACTTCTGCAGCACCCGTAATTCCCCCATTCACATCCTCAACCAAATGCAGTCGGCTGCATGAGACGCATTTTCTTTATGTCCTCCCGAGTACCCCTACCCAACGAACCCCCTCAAAAAAGATGTTGTGTCTGCAGCAAGCGCGGATATAGGCGTGACACCCGCTATTATTGTCCCTCCTGTCCTGACAATCCTGGTCTTTGCATTGGTGAATGTTTTGAACGCTACCATACACTAGTTGAGTATTAGCGTAGGGTACAGCATTGCACAGACTAGGCACACTTTCACAGGGTCTCCCAAGATGCCATCACATTTTGAGAGACCCGAACCTGGAACCGGTTACAGTTAAAAAAAGTTAGTTACAAAAAGAAGTGTAAAAAAAAAAAAATATATATATATATATATATATAAAATAAAAAAAAATAGTTGTTGTTTAATTGTTCTCTCTCTCTCTCTATTCTCTCTCTATTGTTCTGCTCTTTTTTACTGTATTCTATTCTGCAATGTTTTATTGTTATTATGTTTTATCATGTTTGCTTTTCAGGTATGCAATTTTTTATACTTTACCCTTTACTGTGTTTTATTGTTAACCATTTTTTTGTCTTCAGGTACGCCATTCACGACTTTGAGTGGTTATACCAGAATGATGCCTGCAGGTTTAGGTATCATCTTGGTATCATTCTTCTCAGCCAGCGGTCGGCTTTCATGTAAAAGCAATCCTAGCAGCTAATTAGCCTCTAGACTGCTTTTACAAGCAGTGGGAGGGAATGACCCCCCCACCGTCTTCCGTGTTTTTCTCTGGCTCTCCTGTCTCAACAGGGAACCTGAGAATGCAGACGGTGATTCAGCCAGATGACCATAGAGCTGATCAGAGACCGGAGTGGCTCCAAACATCTCTATGGCCTAAGAAACCGGAAGCTACGAGCATTTCATGACTTAGATTTCGCCGGATGTAAACAGCGCCATTGGGAAATTGGGAAAGCATTTTATCACACCGATCTTGGTGTGGTCAGATGCTTTGAGGGCAGAGGAGAGATCTAGGGTCTAATAGACCCCAATTTTTTCAAAAAAGAGTACCTGTCACTACCTATTGCTATCATAGGGGATATTTACATTCCCTGAGATAACAATAAAAATGATTTTAAAAAAATGAAAAGAACAGTTTAAAAATAAGAAGAAAAAAGAAAAATAATAATAATGAAAAAAAAAAAAAGCACCCCTGTCCCCCCTGCTCTCGCGCAAAGGTGAACGCAAGCGTCGGTCTGGTGTCAAATGTAAACAGCAATTGCACCATGCATGTGAGGTGTCACCGCGAACGTCAGATCGATTGCAGTAATTTTAGCAGTAGACCTCCTCTGTAAATCTAAAGTGGTAACCTGTAAAGGCTTTTAAAGGCTTTTAAAAATGTCTTTAGTTTGTCGCCACTGCACATTTGTGCGCAATTTTAAAGCATGTCATGTTTGGTATCCATGTACTCGGCCTAAGATCATCTTTTTTATTTCATCAAACATTTGGGCAATATAGTGTGTTTTAGTGCATTAAAATTTAAAAAAGTGTGTTTTTTCCCAAAAAATGCGTTTGAAAAATCGCTGCGCAAATACTGTGTGAAAAAAAAAATAAAACACCCACCATTTTAATCTGTAGGGCATTTGCTTTAAAAAAATATATAATGTTTGGGGGTTCAAAGTAATTTTCTTGCAAAAAAAATAATTTTTTCATGTAAGCAAAAAGTGTCAGAAAGGGCTTTGTCTTCAAGTGGTTAGAAGAGTGGGTGATGTGTGACATAAGCTTCTAAATGTTGTGCATAAAATGCCAGGACAGTTCAAAACCCCCCCAAATGACCCCATTTTGGAAAGTAGACACCCCAAGCTATTTGCTGAGAATCATGTCGAGTCCATGGAATATTTTATATTGTGACACAAGTTGCAGGAAGGAGACGCATTTTTTTTTTTTTTTGCACAAAGTTGTCACTAAATGATATATTGTTCAAACATGCCATGGGAATATGTGAAATTACACCCCAAAATACATTCTGTTGCTTCTCCTGAGTACGGGAATACCACATGTGTGAGACTTTTTGGGAGCCTAGCCGCGTACGGGACCCCGAAAACCAAGCACCGCCTTCAGGCTTTCTAAGGGCGTAAATTTTTGATTTCACTCTTCACTGCCTATCATAGTTTCGGAGGCCATGGAATGCCCAGGTGGCACAAAACCCCCCCAAATGACCCCATTTTGGAAAGTAGACACCCCAAGCTGATTGCTGAGGGGTATAGTGAGTATTTTGCAGACCTCACTTTTTGTCACAAAGTTTTGAAAATTGAAAAAAGAAAAAAAAAATGTTTTTTCTTGTCTTTCTTCATTTTCAAAAACAAATGAGAGCTGCAAAATACTCACCATGCCTCTCAGCAAATAGCTTGGGGTGTCTACTTTCCAAAATGGGGTCATTTGGGGGGGTTTGTGCCACCTGGGCATTCCATGGCCTCCGAAACTGTGATAGGCAGTGAAGAGTGAAATCAAAAATTTACACCCTTAGAAATCCTGAAGGCGGTGATTGGTTTTCGGGGCCCCGTACGCAGCTAGGCTCCCAAAAAGTCCCACACATGTGGTATCCCCATACCCAGGAGAAGCAGCTAAATGTATTTTGGGGTGCAATTCCACATATGCCCATGGCCTGTGTGAGCAATATATCATTTAGTGACAACTTTGTGCAAAAAAAAAAAAAAAATTGTCACTTTCCCGCAACTTGTATCAAAATATAAATATTCCATGGACTCAACATGCCTCTCAGCAAATAGCTTGGGGTGTCTACTTTCCAAAATGGAGTCATTTGGGGGGGGGGGGTTGTGCCATCTGGGCATTTTATGGCCTTCAAAACTGTAATAGGTAGTGAGGAGTGAAATCAAAAATTTACGCCCTTAGAAATCCTGAAGGCGGTGATTGGTTTTCGGGGCCCAGTACGCGGCTAGGCTCCCAAAAAGTCCCACACATGTGGTATCCCCGTACTCAGGAGAAGCAGCTGAATGTATTTTGGGGTGCAATTCCCCATAGGCCCATGGCCTGTGTGAGCAATATATCATTTAGTGACAACTTTTTGTATATATTTTTTTTTTTGTCATTATTCAATCACTTGGGACAAAAAAAAAAATATTCAATGGGTTCAACATGCCTCTCAGCAATTTCCTTGGGGTGTTTACTTTCCAAAATGGGGTCATTTGGGGGGTTTTGTACTGCCCTGCCATTTTAGCACCTCAAGAAATGACATAGGCATTCATAAACTAAAAGCTGTGTAAATTCCAGAAAATGTACCCTAGTTTGTAGACGCTATAACTTTTGCGCAAACCAATAAATATACGCTTATTGACATTTTTTTACCAAAGACATGTGGCCGAATACATTTTGGCCTAAATGTATGACTAAAATTGAGTTTATTGGATTTTTTTTATAACAAACAGTAGAAAATATAATTTTTTTTCAAAATTTTCGGTCTTTTTCCGTTTATAGCGCAAAAAATAAAAACGGCAGAGGTGATCAAATACCATCAAAAGAAAGCTCTATTTGTGGGAAGAAAAGGACGCAAATTTCGTTTGGGTACAGCATTGCATGACCACGCAATTAGCAGTTAAAGCGACGCAGTGCCAAATTAGAAAAAGTCCTCTGGTCCTTAGGCAGCATAATGGTCCGGGGCTGAAGTGGTTAAACAAGTCTGTTAATTAAGACCTGATAGACTCTGTCATACAGAACACAGGCTGTATATTCATGGAGACCTTGCGTTATAGGCTGGTACTTTCAGGTAATTGGACAGTGGCAAACTTTTGAAAACATGCTCACTGGGCATCCCCCTATAATTCTACCCTATTCCGTGGGTTCTCAGTTCTTTGCTAGTGTCCTAAGGTCATTGAACTCTAAACAGAGAAATCACTAGCTTAATTAGTTTATTGTTTTTCTTTGGATTCTTCAATCAACTTTTCACTGTCTTCTAATACAATAATAGGCAATAATAGGAGCAGTGCATCCTGATTGGTGTAACCTCCAAAAACCTTGGGAAATGTACCTGGACCCCACAGCCTGTAATGTTTCTTCTGGTACTGGATCCTATTTGTTCGCTCACCTAAGCACTCTTTGCAATATGCGTAGTTAACTGCAGTGTGCTATTCAGGTCCAGGGCCGTGGTCCTTTCCTATGAAACCTAGACCCTCAAGACCCCTTCAGGGGTACACTCACTGTGACAAACGAAGCCTGGACTCTATATATATATAGACCTGAAACATGAACAGGTAAGCAAGGGTCATCCTGTTTATTGTACTATAGCTGTAACTCCACAATCATGAATAGTGTGCATTCCGTAAGTGGTTAAAAACTACTCACAAACGTGGAGAATTATTGCTTGTAAAAGCCACCTATTTGTGGCAATCAGTCCTGGAACCAACAGCCTCCAGATAGCAAAAAGGAGGACATTAGGACCGCTGCTGGCTTTTTCTGGGTCTTATGCTTGCCTTCTTCGAAACTGTCCTATTCACCCAATTTCATTTCGAGACTGCTTTGAGACCATTTTCAGAAGTAGTAAGCTCCTTCTCTCAACCTACTCAGCCAAGCAAAAAATTCCCAAGCTTGGCGGATTTCTAACTGAGCCTTGACAATGAGAAAGTAGTTTCTGTCACATCAATGGAATGTGATAATGACAGATGTCAGTCTTTTAGCCTGAGCAGGAGTGTTCAGGGAACATGGCCACCAGTGGAAGCCATGCTCCCCATCAGAATCCTGGAGCTCAGAGCTATAAGGATTGCTATGCACCATTGGACTCTCCTGCAAGGACACCCATTTAAGATGTAATCATATAACACCATGGCTGTCACGTACCTGGTGGATATCGAGCTGAAGAGAGGGCTTCTCTTGCACCTCCTGTCCAACGCCCCTGATAGAGATGACACTGAGTGAAGGACACAGAGTGGCACGAGGGCCAGTTTACCAGGTGAAACCAGCTTAGGCTTGACAGGAACCCAGTGGCCGTAGATCATCGGACAGGTACTGGAAACTGGAACACCGTGACGCTGGATCAGCAGGCAGAAGCGTTGCCGAAACATAAGCCAGGGGGTCATCAACAACCGGGCAGAGCAGGTACAGGAACGTGAGGCTGAGGAAGGGACAGGGTACAGGCCATGTTTGGTACACAATCCGGCAGCAAGGTACAGGACCATGAGACAGAAGCAGAGTCAAACACAAGCTAAGGTCACAGGTAGGCAGGCGGAGGTCCAAAGGAAGGTACAGGAGAAGCTGGGTCAAACACAGGTAACTGGAACAGATCAAAGCACAGGTTAACAGGAACAAGCTGAAAGACCACTCAACAATGTGTGTGTGTCATTGCTTTGTTTAAATAGGCTGACTGGCACCAGTGCATGCACGTTGTCAGGAAAGAGGCAAGTACCAGTCTCGCCAATATCGCTGCCTTCCTTCACACATGCGCGGTAGAGCAGCACTCCGGCGCATCCCTGGGCACAATACAGCGAAACGGCAAATGCGTGTATGCAATTCGGCTAATGTTTGTGTGCATTTCAGCAAAACGGCTAATGCGCGATTCAGCGTAACGGCAAATGCGCGTATGCAATAGCGCGCAAAACATGCCTCCCACTGGCCTATAAAAGCCACTCTGTGCCATGACCAGATTTCTGGTTTGTCTTTCAGCTCCCCGTGTGTTTCCTGCTTTTTATCCTGATTCTCGATTACCTGTTGTGACCTGGATTGACCTTGACCTGCTCTGATCTCTACCTGCATCTGACCCTCGGCTTGCCTCTCGGACTTCTCCACTTGCTTACTGTGTTTGACCCTCGGCCTGTCTACAGATATTGCTTCCTGTCTCCAGTGATTGACCCTCAACCTGCTCCTGGACTTTGCTATTGTCTTCAGTGCTCAACCCCTGGCTTGCTCACAGACTTTGCTTCCAGTCACCTGTGTTTGACTCTCGGCCTGCCTATGAACTTTTGCTATCAATCTTCAGTACTAGTCATCAGCCTGCTGACAGACCTGCTAACAGTCCTTGCACTAGACTGTTTTGCCTATCTAGAGACTCTTACTAGTCAACGGTGTTTGACCCCCGGCCTGTTGTTGGATCAGCTGTTCATCCTCCTTCCTGAGCTTCAGCATCTTCTAGTCCTGCACAGCTCTCTCCCTGCCGGTGACCTTCACGCAAGACCTGCCCAGCCTGCTAGTGACTCGTGCCTCTTTGTGCCCTTCACCCCCTGTACCATCTCCAGGAGTGGAGTGCGCTTAGTTGCAAGAGGTTACCGCTCTCAGCATCTCGGCCTCGGTGAGTACCCTTATCTGACACACGTGTGTGCGCATGCGTGCCTGCTTGCGCCTGCGTGTGCTCACGCATGCCCTCACGCATGCGCCAATACATGCTTCTCCTTGTGCATACCCTGGTATGCCCGCGCCTGCGCGCCAATGTGCGCTTGTCAACCAGGTTTCTCTTACATTGCCCCCCCAATGGGCAACCTCTGGATGCTCATTTGTAACATTTTATCGGGGTGAACCTGGAAGAATTCCTGTATTAATCTTTTGGCATGGAGATTGGATTCTGGTTCCCAGGAGTTAACGTCTGGTCTGTAGCCTTTCCATTTAATCAAGTACTGGATGGTGTCCCTTCTTTTCCTACAATCCACAATTCTCTCAACCTCATACTCCTCATTACTGTTGATTACTATAGGTGCTGGTGGACCTGACTCACGACCAGGGAATGGGTTAAGCCTTGCAGTCTTTAGGAAGGACACAAGGAAGACAGGATGGATTTTGTAAGTCTCTGGGAGTACAAGTTCGTAGGCTGCTGGATTAATTTGTCTCTTAACTGGGAATGGACCCATATATCTAGGTCCGAGCTTCTTAGATGGACATGACAATTTTAAGTTGGCAGTAGATAACCAAACCTTGTCTCCTATTTGAAGCTTCAGTTCTCCTCTTCTTTTTCTGTCAAATAATTTGTTATTGTTCCGTTGAGCCTTGGAAATAGCATCTTGTAATACTTTGTAATTTTACTGAGGAGCACTTATTCTTTCTTGGACTGAGGAATCAGGCAAGACGTCGGGTATGAAGATTGGGAAATACCCATAATTTGCAAAGAATGGGGCATGTCCTGTGGCTGAATGAACTGCATCATTGTATGCAAACTCTGCCAGGGGTAACAATGATGCCCAGTCATCTTGTGCAAAGGATGAGAAGCACCAAAGGTACTGTTTCAGAGTCTGATTTGTTCTCTCTGTTTGGCCATTCGTCTGTGGAATCATAGGCTGATGAGAAACAAGTTTCCGTCTTAAGTATCCTGCAAAGATCTTTCCAGAATCTGGACATAAATTGTACTCCTCGATCGGAAGTGATGCTGCCGGGTACCCCGTGAAGCCTAACCACTTCCTTGATGAAGGCATGAGCGGTCTCCATTGCTGAGGGGGTTCCTAACATAGGAATGAAATGAGCCATCTTTGTTAATCTGTCAATGATCACGAAGATGGTAATGAACCTCTCAAATGGGGGAAGTTCAACAATAAAATCCATATTGATCATTTCTCATGGTCTCTTAGGAATAGGCAAAGGTCTTAACAGACCCCAAGATTTGGTCTTGTCATTTTTGTTTCGGATGCAGACTCCACAGGTACCAACATAATTCTTGCAATCGGATCTTAAACCTGGCCACCAGAAGGATCGTTGCACAAGCTGTTTTGTCTTGGTTACCCCAAAATGTCACAGGCTGAGGATCTTGGGGCACAGACTTGGGGGTACATACACCTTTTGGTTGTGCAGAAATAACACCTGGTGGCAGAACGTCCCACGTGGAAGCTTGTTCAAGCTGGGTAATTAAATCTGCCTGTAGTAGCAGGAAACTTTGGGCTGGCAGGTTTGTGTCTGCCTGATGGTGTCTTTCTCCTTCCTCTGGGTACATGTGGGATAGCGCCTCAGGCTTGACATTCTTGAAACCTGGTCTGTAGGCGATGTGGAAGAAGGCGCGGGAGAACAATAGTGCCCACCTGGCTTGACGAGGTCTTAGTCATTTGGCTGTCCTGAGGTACTCGAGGTTCTTGTGATCGGCAAAGATCAAAATGGGGTGAGCTGCTCCTTCCAACAAGTAACGCCATTCTTCCAAGGCTGTCTTTATGGCCAAATTTCTTTCTGCAGGGCTGAGTTTCTTAGAAAAGAAAGCAATGGGGTGTAACAGAGACTTTGTTCCTTGGCGCTGTGACAAGATGGAACCCACGGCATTCTCCAAGGCATCCACCTCAAAGACATATGGTGATGCAGGATCTGGATGTTGCAGGATAGGTGCTGTAGTAAACAGAGTCTTTAACTGGTCGAATGCTGCTTGTGCTGCAGGTGTCCACTGGAAACGGGCATTCTGTTATGTCAGCTGGGTAACAGAAGATATGATAGCAGAGAAGTCTTTAGTAAACTTGCGATAAAAGTTGGCAAATCCTTTGAACCTCTGTGTGCTCTTTCTGTCTGTAGAAGTGGGCCATTCGAGGATAGATTTGACCTTCTGGGGATCCATGGAAATACCTGAAGTAGAAATAATAAGTCCCAAGAACTGAATCGTCTCTTTTTCAAATTCACACTTCTCGGCCTTCGCATACAGTCCATGATCTCTTAATCGTCCAAGAACCTTTTTAACTTGTTCACGGTGTGCTGTGATGGAAGTGGAGAAGATGAGGATATCATCTAGATATATATACGATCAGGAAAAGGTCAAGGAAGTCTCTGAAAATATCATTGATGAAATGCTGAAATGTTGATGGAGCATTGCACAACACAAAGGGCATAACAAGGTATTCGTAATGTCCGAATCTAGTGCGGAAGGCCGTCTTCCATTCATCCCCTTCGTGGATCCGCACTAGGTTTAGAGGCGTTCAATAGTTCCGGAACCAGGGGTAAAGGATATCTGTTTTTGTCGGGATTTTAATTTAATTCCCAGTAATCAACACAGGGACGCAGGGTATGATCCTTTTTTTCTTCAAAGAAGATTCCAGCGCCCACGGGGTACGTGGAAGGCCAGGTGAAGCACTTCTCCAAGTTGTCATCAATGTACTGACATAATGCTTTAAGCTCTACTTCGGAAAGAGGGAAGATGCGCCCGAAAGGTATTTCAGCGCCTGATAAAAGTTGAATTGGGCAGTCGTACAGGCCTTGAGGTGGCAGGATGTCTGCTTTCTGTTTATCGAAGACCTCCAGGAATTCATGATACACTGCAGGTATAAGCTGTGACACAGGAGAGTCAGTATGTATGCCCAGAAGGGGTGCAGATCTCATTGAAATGGGGTGAAGGTAGGATTGCTGGCAGTAGGTAGATGGAAAAGTAATTTTCCCTGATGCCCAATTTATCTGAGGGTTGTGGGCTTGTAACCAGGGGATGCCCAGGATAATGGGAAACGGAGACGGAATAATGTCAAGACGTAAATATTCCCGATGACCAATATCGGATACAGCCAGCATCGGACCAGTCTCGTGCGTTATAGGCCCAGACCTGAGACGGGATCCATCGGCCAAATAGATGGCTAACTGGTGTGTCTTTGCTTGCAAAGGGATTTGGTGATTTGGGGCAAAGTCTTTATCCATGAAGCAGCTGCAAGCTCCAGAATTAACTGTAGCTAGAACTTGGATATTCCCTCTGGGGAACTGAAGTGACAGGAACAAGGTGACATGCGCAAATCCCTTTCCCACACAACATTTTGCAAGGTACGTAGAAGGGATGGTCTTGGTCCTTGTGGGCCTCACAGGGCAGTTTTGAACATAATGTCCCGCTACCCCACAATATAGACACAAGTTATTCCGGCATCTTCACAGCTTTTCTTCACTAGTGAGTGGAGAATGCAAAAGACCTAGTTGTAGGGGCTTTGCCCGAGGACTTGTGGGCATAGTGATTCCGCCAGCTCTCTCTGTTCTCCTTTCTCTGAATCTACAATCAAGTTGAATGGCAAGGCAAATTAGGTTATTGAGGGAATTGGGGATTCCCACTCGAGCAAGTTCATCTTTGAGCCCTTCAGACAGGCCAATGCGGAATTGATGCCGTAGGGCGGCGTTATTCCAACCTGTATCGGAGGCCCACAGATGGAATTCAACAACATAATCCTCAGCAGGTCGGTGACCTTGCCATAGTGTATGGAGAGTAGACTCTGCAGTAGCTGAACGTTGGGGGTCACCGTAAAGCTGAGCATGAAAGAATGAAGAGAGAGAGTCCAAGATGGTACTGTTCTGTTCCATGAGCTGATGGGCCCAAGATTGTGATTCTCCAAGAAGCAAGGATATGGCAAAACCCACCTTGGTGGTTTCAAGTGAGAAAATTCTTGGTTGCAGGGCAAAGTTAAGTTCACAAGAGTTCTTAAATGCCCGGAACTTGTGCCGGTCTCCTGAAAATCGCTCTGGTGCAGGAACTCTGGGTTCCGGTGGTGGCATAGTTCCTGTGGATGCGGGAACAGTCTGTTTAGACGTGGGATGGCCAGGTGCGGTAGCAGGTGCTGAAGTTGCTGAGGTGAAGTCTGTGGATTGGATGCGACCCTCCAGCTGGAGGTAGCTTTCTTGCAGGGTGCTGACTGCCTGGGTAAGAGAGGCAAGTTGCTGGCATTGCATCTCCAGAGGCGAAGCATCTGGCTGAGTGGTACTGTCACGTACCTGGTGGAAATCGAGCTGAAGAGGGGGCTTCTCTTGCACCTCCTGTCCAACGCCCCTAATGGAGATGACAGGGAGTGAAGGACACAAGAGCTGGTTTAGCAGGTGACATCAGCTGAGGCTTGACAGGAACCCAATGGCTGTAGATCCCTGGACAGGTACTGGAAACTGGAACACCGTGTTGCTGGTCAGCAGGCAGAATCGTTGCCGGGAAACATAAGCCAGGGGGTCATCAACAGCCGGGCAGAGCAGGTACAGGAGCGTGAGGTTGAGGTGGAGACAGGATACAGGCCGGGTTCAGTATACAATTGGGCAATGAGGTACAGGAGCATGAGACAGGAGCAGATTCAAACACAAGCTAAGGTCACAGGTAGGCAGGTGGAAGTCCAAAGGAAGGTACAGGAGAAGCCGGGTCAAACACAGGTAACTGGAACAGATCAAAGCACAGGTTAACAGGAACAAGCTGAAAGACCACTCAGCAATGTGTGTGTGTGTCATTGCTTGGTTTAAATAGGCTGACTGGCGCCAGTGCGTGCACGTGTGTGAGCGCACGCGCACCTGCTCACGCCTGCGTGTGCTCACACATGTGCCAATACATGCTTCTCCTTGTGCATACCCTGGTATGCTCGCTCCTGCGCGCCAATGCACGCTTGTCCACCGGATTTTTCTTACAATGGCTGTGGCCTACATTATTCACCAAGGGGATACCGGAAGGCATGCTTCTTTGAAGGAAGCAAGCCTGATCATCTCATGGATTGAGAAACACTGTCCAGCGATGTTTGCTTTCCACGTCCCAAGAGTAGATGATTGGAAGGCAGTCACTGCCTTGACCAAGATGAATGGGCCCTTCACCTTAACATCTTCAACTTGATATGTTAGAAATGAGGCCCCAGATTCAACAACAAGTTACCTTGGTTTGTTGCCTGGACCAAGGACTGGCTTTGGATTCCATGATAGTTCCCTGGTCTCAGTCCAGGTTAAGATTTGCCTTCCCTTCATGAAATTTTGCTTTAACTGCTCTGCAAAATAGAGCAAGAGAAGAAACTGATTATTCTCATTGCACCAAACTGCCCCAGAGGAGCCTGGTATATAAACATATTTAGATTTCTAGGAGATGATTTGCCTCTTCCCACAAGGTATGACCTGCATTCTCAGGACCCCTTAATTTATCTTGTTTCTCAGTCACTGGCTTTAATGACATGACTTTTGAAGCCCATGTCTTAAGAGACAGAGGGGTCCCTAAATCTATCAACCCTACTTAGCTAAAAGTAAGAAAAGTCACTTTCAAAATGATCTACTATTGGTGTGAACACAGGCACTTCAACCCCAGAGATTACTCTGTGCCTCATATTTGGAACTTTCAATGATCAGAACTGGACCAAAACATGATCTTAAGCACATTGAAAGGTCAGACTTTGGTCTTGGCCATTATTTTTCAAAAACCCTCGCTCTACCTTCTCAAAACCTTTATACAAGGCGTATCTCCAATCAGGCCCCCCTTAAAGCACTCTTTGCTTCCTTGGGACCTCAGTGTGTTTCTCTTTGTTCTGCAGATACCACCATCAAAAGCCATCAGGGAAATCCCCTTAGATGATCTCTCCTGTTGGCCTTCTTGGTTGCTCTCACATCTGTCAGATGTGTCTTGGAGCTAGCAGCCCACTCTTCTAAGGAGCCATTACTCATTCTTCACAAAGAAAAGGTAGTATTATGCCCAAGGCCATCCTTTCTTCATAGGTTGATATCAGTCTTTCACTTTAATGAGCAGTGCCCTGGTCCAAAACTTCCAAAAATGTTCTTCACTTCTTATGTTAGAAAGACAGACTCCAAATGTAATTTTGAAGCTTAATGAGGTTTTGTCCTGAAGGTTTTGTCTTTTGTTATGTTGCTATCTTCTGGGTTATGTGCTTGACCCTGGTGACTTTGTATGACAAGGAAAAAACTAAATAAAGAAGTGAAAAAAAAAGGGCAGGCTCCCTATTCGCCCTACCCTCAATACCTTGCAAGGGACATCCTGCTTCAAAGTCCACTTATGCTAGATGGATATAAGATAGCTCATCACAAGTGCTTACACTCTAAAGGACAAGACTCCTCCTGTGCGTTTATGCACTCAATCCACCAGATCGTGGGTCTTTCCTAGGCATTCAGACATCAATCCTCTGTTGCCCAGTTTTGTAAGGCTGCCGCCTGGTTCCCTGTTTATACCTTTTTTTCACATTTTCTACCAATTGGACGTCCTGTCTACTGTGGATGCAGCTTCCGCCCACAAGGTTCTTACAGAAGCACAATAAATTGGGGTTTTTTGACCCTTTTTGTTGTTGGCACAGTTTTGTTTGCTAGTTGTTGCCCACCCTTCTCATTTATTGCTTGGGTACGTCCCAGTGTCTGTGAATACTTTGCCTGTGCCCTGCAATTTATCATAATAACAAAAGGAATAATGGCTTACCTATAAATTCCATATCTTGGAGAACAGTACACAGGCCACACTCCCTTCTACTCCCGTGTCACTCTGCATTGCTTGCTACAAAACTGAGGACTGACAGGGTGGGGTAGGATTATAGGGGGATGCCTAGGGGACATGTCCTTAAAAGCTTGCCAGTGTCCAGTCACCTGATGATAGCAGCCTTCCAGACCATTTTTCAGTTTTCTGTTCTGTGATGGTTTGACAACTGCTCTGTTAAGCAACATTGTAGCCAAATGAGTTTTAGATCATATTTATATCATTTTTTGAGAACAAACTTTCTTTTGGTGGTATTTAATAACCACTGTTTTTTACTAAAAAAAGGAAAAAACGACCCAAAATTTTGAAAAATAAAAATGCCTGAATAGTACAAAAACTCTGAAATCAAATTTTTTTGGAAAGTAGAGACCCTGAGGTGATCTCATTTTTTGCCAAAGTTTTTTTGGAATTGAAGAAAAATATTGCTACCAAGTTTAAACACAAAGCTTAAGAATGGTGTACCAGATATCCATTATTGTAGGAGGAAGTGAAAGGGTTAATGTATAGGTCACATACAGTAGCATCATGGAGATGAAGAGGTTAATGTTCAGATGTGCAGGATAAGGGAAGAAAAAGGGGCAATATGCAGGTCACTAGAGAGACTATATGGTGCTAGTATGTGTAGGAGAGGAGGAGGCATGAAAGGGTTTATAAAAACGATCCTTGTGTCAGTGAAACAGGATGAATGTATCTGCAGCTGCTTATTCACAATTACACAGTCTTCCTCCTTTCCCTTTTGTAAGGAGAAGGGGAGGAATCAGTACTGTAAACAGTAATATGTGAACACTTTAATAACTGATCACAGTAATCACATTTTTAATCAGCCCCTCAGAGGACAGTGTCTCTCTGTACCCAGCTGTTTAATAACAAGCACTTAGTTACAAAGTGACTACTCGGAGTATTAGTCACTTGATGATTAGCTATCCAGTGCCATTCATAAACAGCACTGTGAAAAAAGGCCCACTGATCCGATGTTGAAAAATGTACAAAAGTGGTTTAAGCTGAATTCCAGCATTTCAGCAACTTAGCAAAAAGTGCAGGCACACTATAATGCCACGTACACACAATCGCAATTCTGACAACAAAATCCATGTTTTTTTTCCAACGGATGTTGGCTCAAACTTGTCTTGCATACACACGGTCACACAAATCTTGTCAAGAACGCGGTGACGTACAAGACATACGACTAGCCCCAAAAAATGAAGTTCAATAGCCAGTGCAGCTCTGCTTGATTCGGAGCATGCGCGGAATTTTGTGCATCAGAATTGTGTACACACGATCAGAATTTCCGACAACAGATTTTGTTGTCGGAAAATTGGAGATCCAGATCTCAAATTTTGTTTGTCGGAAATCCTGATGGAAAATGTCCGATGGAGCCTACACACTGTCGGAATTTCCGACACCAAGCTCCCATTGAACATTTCCCGTAGGAAAATCCGACCGTGTTTACATGGCATAAGTCCAATTAGGTGCAAATCACCTCAGAGGACACACTCTGGCTCTGAAAGGAGAGACAGACGCACAGGGCAGATATGCCCATCCCTCCCCTCTACTACCCATTCACAAAAGTCTTTGTATTTTTTCAGAAATTGTTCACATATTACAAAGGCTTCTGAGAATGGGCAGAAGGAGGGGAGGGGCAGGGTTAGCAGTTCCAGCGACTCTGCTCTTGAAGGAACTGAGACCACAGTGAGCAGCCTTGGAGCTCCAGAAGTTATCTTCCTGAGTCACAATAAACCTGTCTGATTTAAATAATAGAGATAAGTCTATGAGGTGGCAGGCATCTTATTATACTTAACTCATGGTATGCCTGCAGTTTTTACAAAGTAGCTGAATTCCTGGAATTCAGCTTTAAGAACTCTAAAAGTGATTGTGCATTTTTAAAAAGTGGAATGATTGTCACTGAAGTAAACTTACTAGCATTTGAAACAATATATGTGGTTTTAAGTGGTGTTCACTGAGATTAGAGACAACACAAAATGTTATTTACCTTAGCCTTTACCTTAGGTGTGCTTAGGGTGAGATGAACAGGCAAAAAGATGCTTTGTTCTGCTAAAGCTGGTAGTATTCCTGTTTATTTGAATAAGTCGTTTGTTGAAAGGGAACTTTGTCAAAATGACTTTTAGTTATTTGTGCCAGCAATTGATAAAAGGGGACCCTGTTTCTCTACACTTAAGATGCCAACCATATTGTTTTACCCCACACAAGATAAAACAAGGTACATTGTATATATGTCTTTTGCAGAATCAGTGCAATGTTGTGCTCAACCTCTCTTTAGAAATGTGTTTACAGCACATGTAAATAATTCTTAATTTTATCCCATAGCATCTCTCCATATCCAATGGAATGGGAAATATTCAGGTGGATGCTTCGTTTATGCAAACACTGTGGAATGTCCATCCTACGTGCTCCGGGAGCAGTGTGGAGGAAGGTTTGTCTTAAGTCATTTGAGTTATTGTTGACTATTACCTGATTGCGCTACATCTTGCCATGATAATTCACTTTTTATTCAGTGTTTTGTATGTGGTCACTGCAATAGACAGGATTCCATTGACTAGTGAGCACATAAAAATAACACTCCCCATTAAACTATTTGTTAAATTTCTTACCCCAGCAATGGCAGTGTCATGGTTATGCAAAAGAGTTTTCTCTGTCAGCTTACCTATCTCCATGTGTTCATCTCTAAAGACCAGCTGCCTCTCACCTGACTGGTTTTATAACCTCTCCTCTAAGCATGGCCCCACCCCAGGCCCTATCAGGGAACCCTATATTAACCTGTGCACTGCAAGCCAGCAGGGCTGATCAACCATTGTGTGTTAGCCTCCGTGTGTACTTGCTGTGTTTCCTACGTTGGATTCCTGTTACCGACTTTGGCCTGTTCTTGACTCTCCCTGTCTGCTTGTTACCCTGACCTTTGGCGTGGTATGTTTATCCTTGTCTGCTAGTCGCCCTGACCTTTGGCTTACCCCTTACTTCCCTGTCGTTCCAGCCTGCTGCCTCCTTCCTCTTCTTCTGTAGTCTACGGTGAGCGTGAGCTGTGAGACCCTGGGGGCCGCGACCTGGAGCCAGTCTGCAGCGCAGTCCATCCTCATCACTAGAGGCTCTGGTGAACACCCGCTGGCTCTTAGACTCCGCGCCCTGGGGAATCTATGCTCTAGCTCCCACTGGGATCCATGTTAGTTATCCTGTAGACCTGCTTCCCAAACCCACCCCGAGTTCCATCCGCAGCAGTCAGCCTTAGGGTCCACTACTTTAGCAGTGCACTTCTGACTCCTACAGAGTGCATCTGTCACCTGGTCTCAGGTGACCTGACAGGCAGTTTACAACTTTTAGTGCTGCTGGCTCCAGCTATCTCAGTGCTGCTTCCCTGAACTTCTGTTTTTCACAGGAAAGAGTTAACAGTGGACAGTGCACTGTCCAGCGAGTCTGGAATGATGCCACTAGCTTAAAGCTGGATTCCAGGAATTCAGCCACTTTGATAAATATGCAGGCATACAATGAGTTAAGTCCAATGAGGTGCATGTCGCTACATGAACTTATCCCATTTATTTACATCTGCCAGTTTTTTGGAGCTCCAGAACGATAGCGCTCGCTATCGTTCTGGAGTATCAATGCTGTACCTTCTTATCTAAGCTATGTCCTGCTGTGCTTGCCCCTCCCCTCTGCTGCCCATTCACAGACTCCCTTGTAGTTTGTAAACTCATTAAAAAAATAAAAAAGCTTTTGTGGTTAGGCAGCAGAGAGGAGGGGAAGGCAGAGATGCTGTGTGTGAAAACACAGCATCGTTAATGTCAGAGCCCCAGAGTGTAGCGGCTGGAAGGCTGCATGCACCTCATTGGACTTAAAGCAGGCCATAGATGGAGCAATTTTCTCTCCTGCAATGACCTTGATTTCCCCATCAACACAGTTATGCCCTGTACACACGGTCGGATTTTCTGACGGAAAATGTGTGATAGGACCTTGTTGTCGGAAATTCCGACCATGTGTAGGCTCCATCACACATTTTCCATCGGATTTTCCGACACACAAAGTTTGAGAGCAGGCTATAAAATTTTCCGACAACAAAATCCGTTGTCGGAATTTCCGATTGTGTGTACACAAATTCGACGCACAAAGTGCCACGCATGCTCAGAATAAATAAAGAGATGAAAGCTATTGGCTACTGCCCCGTTTATAGTCCCGACATACGTGTTTTACGTCACCGCGTTCAGAATGATCAGATTTTCCGACAACTTTGTGTGACCATGTGTATGCAAGACAAGTTTGAGCCAACATCCGTCAGAAAAAATCCTAGGATTTTGTTGTGGGAATGTCCGATCAATGTCCGACCCTGTGTACGGGGCATTAGTGTTGATGGGGGAGTCCCTCCCGCCGAGCCATTGTGTTCTCCCCGTGGCAGGGCTACCCCCGCTGGGAGAACACAGTGATTATTGCTGGTGTCTATAATAGCCACTAGCAATAATCGCATATGAAATCTGGTTGTATCCAAATTGATAGATCGATCAACTTGGGTAAATTCAGCCTTCCCATACATGGATTCGAAAGCCTATGGCTGGCTTTACACACAGCATACCAGAACATTTATCAAATGTTAACATTAACTTTAAACTGAAACAAAAGCAGGGATTAAAAGATGAAGGAGGTGCATACTTGGTAAGTGATTAAAGAATAAGTTCACCTTTTATAACATGTTACATGCTACACCAGTATTCAGGATGTAACATGTAACATGTTACTGTTGTACCAGCCCCCGCACACCGAGTCCCTGCTATGACAGCAGGCCGGGGCTATGTCATTGAGTTCTGTGAATGGTAGAACTACAAATATGGACAGCCTTTGCAGGTGTTGGCATGTAGTTCTCAATGAACTACCAAGGTGCTGTTGAGCAAGTAGTTCATTGATGCTTCCTGTTAGTGTGTAACTGACTGCCCGTGTGAGGTACGAGCAGACAGCTTACACTGGCAGTCTGCAAGAGCCCTACATTGTACCCATGATCTGCTGATCTCGGGTGCAATGCTTTACAGGCTCCCAATAAAAAAAATAATAAATGCACATTTTTTTACCTGCAAAAGATGTGCATTTATTATTTTATTAAGGTGAACTTATCATTTAAATTGATTGCTGAAAGTTCATAAAAAAACTTTTAATATCACTTTAATATTCCTATTTTTGTAATGTTTACAGGCTTGATTTTGGTGCCCTTGAGATATAACTTAGATTAGAATTTCCTGCTCTTTGGTTTTGAGGCAGAACTTGTATTTCTGAACTACAGTTAAATGGCCTGAAACGCCAGATTTGCCATTAGCATTGACAGCAGCAGCAAAGCCTCTCTGTCTTATCTTTATCATGTTGAGCTCAATGCCCTAAGGATCAAAATATGACGCACATTGATAAGTGCCATCTCTATGTAACGTTTTTCTTTTAGTTTTGTGTTATACTGTTCACCTCAGTAAATTGTGTTAAGAAAATGTCACAGTCATGTTTATAGACAACTGATTTGATGAACCATCCTTTGTACATTATGTATTTTAAATGTTACAAATCATCTGGAAATATTACCGTATATACTCGAGTATAAGTTGTTCCGAGTATAAGTCGAGGCCCTAATTTACCACAAAAAAATGGGAAAAACTTATTGACCCGAGTATAAGACGAGGGTGAGAAATGCACAGCTACTGTAAGTGGAAAAGAGGGTCAACAATGCCCATTTGCAGCCTCACTGTGCCCATTTGCAGTCATAGGTCCCCCGAACTTCACACTTGGTAGTTAAGGGTTCCTAGATGCCCCCTAGCTGCAGCCAAAATTTGGGGTCTCTGAACCCAAAGTGTCCCGAAATGACATTGCTACAGATGGACACAGTTGACCGACTTTGGGGCCCCGTATCTCGGGGCCACTTAGTGCTAGGAACCCCAAATTTGGTGTGCAAACCCAGTGGAACTAGTACAATAAAGTATCCAAAGCTGGGATTTCTAGAGCCAAGTGGCCCCAAGATACAGGACCCCAAAAATCGGTTCAGAAAATGTCAAGCACTTTTCTGCAGCAGAGAATGACATTTTCCGAACCTATTTTGGGGCCCCATATTTTGGGCCACTTGGTGCTAGGAACTCCAGCTTTGGAAATGCTATGGTACCAGGTCCACTGGGTTTGCACACCAAATATGGGGTTCCTAGCACTAAGTGACCCTGAGATACAGGGCTCCAAAGTTGGTTCAGAAAATGTCAAGCACTTTTCTGCAGCAGAGAATGACATTTTCCGAACCGTTGACCGACTTTGGGGCCCCGTATCTCGGGGCCACTTAGTGCTAGGAACCCCAAATTTGGTGTGCAAACCCAGTGGAACTAGTACAATAATATATCCAAAGCTGGGATTTCTAGAGCCAAGTGGCCCCAAAATACAGGACCCCAAAAATCGGTTCAGAAAATGTCAAGCACTTTTCTGCAGCAGAGAATGACATTTTCCGAACCTATTTTGGGGCCCCATATCTCAGGGCCACTTAGTGCTAGGAACTCTAGCTTTGGATATGGTATGGAACCAGGTCCACTTGGTTGGCACACCAAATTTGGGGTTTCTAGCATTATGTGGCCCTGAGATACGGGGCCCCAAAGTCGGTTCGGAAAATAAAATTTTTTGCTGCAGAAAAGTGCTTGACTCGAGTATAAGTCGAGGGGGGCACTTTCAGCACAAAAAAAGGTGCTGAAAAATTCGACTTATACTCGAGTATATACGGTACTTAACTTTTTTTAAAATGAAGCTTCTTGTCAAAGAGGCATATTGAATCCTATTTGTGGCTAATTATCAGCAAATGCAAGGGACATGCAGGAAATTTTTATTCTGCACCTTTTATTCATACACTTCTAAGACACTTAAGGCTAGGTTCACGCATGTCCCGTCAGTTTTCATTGTGAATTTCCAGTTCCAGTTTAGCTGCGATTTAAATGCGGTTCAGATGCAGCTGCCGCGTCCTTAAAAATGGATGACTCATCAGCTGTCAGCGAGTGACATTTCTTAAATAGCTAAGGGGCGGGGCCACCCTTTGATGTCACTGGGTGTCCCTGCCCCTTAGCTTTTTAAGAAATATCAGGCGGTGGAGCAGGCCGATGGCAGGAGCCTTCGGCACGAGCAGAGGTTTTTTTCTTTTTTTGGGTCAACGGTGGCAGCAGGTGTCCTGATTGACGATGGAGCTACATTGGGGGACATTGTTTTTGTTTTTTTAACAGAGGAATTACCAAGAAACTGTACCCCATGTAGAAAATAGGAAAGAATATAGTGGGCGTGGCACTGCTCTATAGATTTGTGTGATTGTAAGGTGCTATCACTGGTATACCTTATTAATATAGTGTGGATAACATCATTTACCAAAAATAAACATATAGTGTAAATATAACAAGTGCTGCAAATATATGACATTCAGGTAGATTCTTCAAATATAGTGACAAGTGCTGATTTATGTGAAAAATGACATAAAAACCATCAATAATAAATAAATAGATGAACTAAAATCAATAAGTCAATTGGTAACTGGTGAAATCCCAGTGATTCAAATCAGTGTATGAATAAACTAGTCCTGGTAATAATAATCAGTTTTTAGTATGTTGAAATGATGTAAACCAACATTCAAAATCAAAAGTGACTAGTGCCTTTTACCCGTGCTTGTAAACATGTTGAAAGTGCAGGTGCTCCAATCCGTGCTCCCCTATGTTTATACACTCACCAGAGAGCTCTCCCCTCAGGGAGGTATTTCGCCTTTACAGCCAAACTGCTGTACTTAGGACACAGATCCTTGCTGGTGTATAACGTTGTTTCCTTATGTCATTAGCCCCTTCACCTCAGTACATACAGTATATACAAAGAGAAATAACATTCCATAGTGCAATATCATTTTAACTTCTTTTAATCCATGTAAAACATACATATTTGCACGTATATTGTTTAAAAAGTCATTAGACAGTAAAAACCAGTAGGTCTGGGGCAACCATGCGGACCAAACAGGAAGTGATGCAATGAGGCTGAAGCTCCCCCTTATGCGTTTTGTCAGAATGACATAATCAGGAGCGCTACCATAGAAGGCAATAGCCGGGAATTCGCATCTGAACTGCACTGCAGTACTCAGAAAATACACAGGACTCTTTTTTAATACACAGCGAATTTGCACTGCCACTGCACCCCATATGTGTGAACCAGGTTTACCTTTGATGATGTGATATACTTAAAAGAAATCCCCACTCAAAGCACATATTTCACGTTTGTGTGGTTGCTGAAAAGTTCAGCTATATGTTGGCTTCTAATAGCTCTTAGGGAATCAAGTGGAACGATATTTTAGACTCCTGAAACATTACAAAGCCAAATGATGGTGTCACAGTCCCCAGGTTACATGTTGCTGAACAAGTAAATACAGTAACAGATTTGATCTGTGAAAGCGTGAAATCTTAATTGTGAAATCTTAATTTTGCTTCTGTGAAAAGTGTTGGGACTAAACTACTACCTGGGAATTAAACCACCAAGTTCTCAGAAACATATAAGGACCTGCTGATTAAATCTATCCATGGGTGTATGCTTTTGCACTCTTCTAACATCTGAAAAGCATTTTCTT
Source organism: Lithobates clamitans (assembly GCA_037952925.1). Classification (NCBI taxonomy): domain Eukaryota; kingdom Metazoa; phylum Chordata; class Amphibia; order Anura; family Ranidae; genus Lithobates; species Lithobates clamitans. The sequence goes on along the minus strand of JBBGZY010000742.1, from coordinate 3,587,252 downwards.
GGTGAAGTCTTCAAAAGCTGTTTCCAAAATTTGCTACTATCAATACATAGCAGATTGTGGGTTACTTTGTAGCAACTGCATGATTGCATAAAGGACTTAATTCCATCATGGTTCTGGGTTACTACTGTCTCATTGATTCTTTCAAACCCTGAATGAAAAAAAGAAAAAATCTAAAGCAATATTCTAAATGTTTATAATTACTAAAGGAAGAAGAACATGTTATTCTGTATTTATTATTGAGTTGTACTTGTTTTTTTCTGTTCTCCTCCCTATCATTTGCTGATGATTGAATTAAGTTTTAATAAAAAGTACATAGGTTGCGATATATTTGCTCATTAACATATTTAAAAATGATTGTTGATTTAACTTATTTTAGAATTGTTGTTGACTGTGTCATACACCTTATCATGTCTTACATGTGTTTATTTTTCAGGGTATCTTCTTGGTGGACATGTTGTCAGGTTTTTCCATGGTCATGATGAATGTTTGACGATTCCATCTACCGACCCAGCAGAGGCCCAGCATAGGTAAGGTGACATATGCTTAACAAAATGTGCAAAATGTGTCAATATCCTATTGAGGAGGGTTTCTTTCAGAAATGGACATTCCCTGTTTTTTACCCATCCATTTCTTACCCTAAAAGGTTCTTGGCAATTTCCGTGGAAGATATTCCTGTTTTTAAGAACTAGTTGGACAAGAGGTTGGGAGTCCACTTTAAGGCCTTGTTCTCTCTAGCATGTCTTGCCATCGGTCATCTGCCAGACCCTTGCTTTCTGGACTAAGCTCGAGACCCTGGCTCTGTTTTAACGGATCCCTCTGTTCATGACCACCTGTAGCTCTTGCTGTTGGCCTTGCGCTTTTGAGTTGATGAATTTGTAGATAGAAAGTAGATGTAAAGAAAAAGAAGCTTCTTGACAAGACACCCTTTGAGGGAGAGTGCCTATTTGGTACCTTGCTGTACAAGTACATTAAGGAAATTACAGGGATAAGGTACTCTTCTCCCCCAGAAAAATAAGGCTTCCTAAGGGTAGAACTTTGGTTTCTGAAACTAGTAAAAGATCCTTTTGCCCCTTTCATGCTTTAAGCTGCAATTCAAAACCCGTAGCACACTTCTGTGTGAAGAACAGTGGTGTAGTGGGTAGCACTCTCGCCTAGCAGTAAGAAGGGTCGCTGGTTCGAATCCTAACCACGACACTACCTGCCTGGAGTTTGCATGTTCTCCCTGTGCCTGCGTGGGTTTCCTCCGGGTACTCCGGTTTCCTCCCACACTCCAAAGACATGCTGGTAGGTTAATTGGATCCTGTCTAAATTGTCCCTAGTATGTATGAATGTGAGTTAGGGACCTTAGATTTTAAGCTCCTTGAGGGTAGGGACTGATGTGAATGTACAATGTATATGTAAAGCGCTGCGTAAATTGATAAGTACCTGAAATAAATAAATAATAAATAATAAGATGGTCCAATTTCCCTTATCAATGATAATGGGACATCTATTGGCCAGCAGCCAGCATCAATAGATCCTCCAGCAACCAGCAACAATAGACTTCTCCCTCAACAGTACATCCCTACCAGCAACATAAGACCCCCCAGCAACAATAGACCCTCACACAAAACAGATCCCCACCAGTGACAATAGATCCCTCAGCAGCCAGCATCAATAGACCCTCCAGCACACCCCATACCCCTTGCTATTACATACATTCAGTGTCGGAGGTGCGGGAACTGCGTCTCCCCACGTTTCCGCTGCAAAAAGCCCTGCTCTTTAGTATCAGAGGGACTACTGGCCCCCGTGGACATCAGGGCTGCTTACTACCACATTTTGCCATGTGTAAACAACATTACTAATTTGTTGGCCTTCTCTTTGGCCCTTCCACATCAACCTTGGTCTTTATCAAGGTGCTTGCCCCAGTCCTACCGCTGCTCTACTTTTAGGGTATCCACATATTGGGATACCTGGATGATCTCCTGTTAAAGGAACAGTCTATGCAAACCTTTTCAGCCAATGTCAGACAGATTGTGCAGACAAAGCAAAGAGTCTGATGGATCTCCAATCCTTGGAAGTCATTGATGGAACCTCCTGACCGATTGAAGCACCTTGGCCTGATATTGGATACAGCCCTGTCCAAGATCTTTCTACCCCAGGACAAACTTTCATTCACATGCTCAGACACATTCCTTAGACTGCCATATGCATCCAGCTGGTAAAGGCAGGTCTCTTGCTGGTGTGGTGGATTTCCAACTTGGTGCTGGAGTCAGGGAAACCTTTTTCCCCTGAAGATGTGGAACATTCTTACAATACAAGCAAGCCACTCAGGCTGGGGAGGAGTCCTGGATGCCCTCTGTGCAGGGGGCTTGGACATTTAAGGGCAATTACATTGTCCCTTCAATGCTGGATCTTTCAGCTGCGGGATCTCCCAGCTAGTTTCTAATTGGACAATGCCAAGACAGTGGTCTACATCAAGAAGACAGCAGAAGTTGAGCCTCTCAACAAGAATCAGACCTGATTCTCACTTGGGTGGAACTGCATATTCCTGGTCTATCAGCTGTTCAAGTCCCAGGCCTGGAAAATTGGCAGGTGCACTTTCTCAATTGTCAGTGTCAGTATACGAAAAAAATGGTCTCTCCATCTGCAGGTATTGCAGGCCCTTTGCCACAAGTGGCCAGATTTGCTGCCGGTTTGGTACTTCACATGGATGCTCTGATGACTGATGAGGATCATTTCAGCCTGATCTGTGCCTTTCCACCTCTACAGCATCTTGCTCATCTACTTCACAGGATCGAGATGGAGAACATTCTGTTGATCCTCATGCAGCGAACTGGCCCTGGAGAATGTGGAACTCGGACACACTCTGACTCCTGGCAGACTGGCAGACTTTCCATATGCCCTTCTGGATCATCCAGAACTTCTATTCTAAGGATTGGTCCACCATCCTAAATATTAGTTCCTGGCTTTAACAACATGACTGATGAAGCCCAGGTGCTGACGGACAAGGGTCTATTGTATTCAGTCACCCATAAACTCCTTAAGCCTAGAATGTAATTTGCTTGCAGAGCCTACCATCTCACATAGAAGGCGTGCTTTGTGTGTTGTGGGGCTAGGAAGTTCCATTCTAGGAAGTACTTCATGGGATGCATCTTGCCTTTTGTACAATCTGTCTGGACCAGCATCTGTCCTTGAGTACCATCAAGATGCAAATATTGGCCCTGGCTCTTTCAGAGACTGTTAACCTCCCATTTCTTAAATAAGGCCTCTGTACAGGGTGTGCACACGCTCCTCTGTGCGTCCTCCTGTAGCTCCATGGGATCTTAACCTTGTTCTTTCAGCCCATGTTTGTTCTCACTCACTGGGTGTTTTTTCTCTCTGCTATCACATTTGCTGAATTTGTGGCCTTATCTTATAAAGAGCCTTTCCTTGTGGACTGATGGATAAGGTTGTTCTGAGGCCTAAAGCCTTCTTTCTCCCTAAGGTGTACTCCTCCTCCCAACTTAACCAGAGAATTTTTCTTCCCTCCTTATGTCCTGTTCTGAAACAGCCAAAGAAAATAGGATTTTTGACTTACCTGAAAAAATCTTTTACTTGGAGTATAAACCAGGACATAGGTCCCTCCTTTGTGTTTTTTATGATCTCCCTTTAAAGTAATTGTATATACTATTTTTTACTAATTTTAAAATAACAAACAGGCTTATACTATTAACAAACAGGCTTATATTTACCCGCTCTGTGCAATGAAATAGCACACAGCAACTCTGATCCTCCTCTTCTTGGGTCCCCTGCTGGCGCTCCTGGCTCCTCCTCTTCTAGGTGTGCCACCATATCAAGCTGCTTCCTATTGTGGCACACCAGCGGGCTCACTCCTGAGCTGCACTACCTGCATCTATAGACACAGACAGCGTGGCTCGATCCCACCCCCTGCTCTTATGTCATAGGATTTGACTAACAGTAGCAGGAGCCAATGGCCAATGGCTTCTGCTGTTCTCAGCAAAGCCTGTGAGAGTGAGAAGGGAGAGAGCTGCTACAGAAGGGCGCTATGCTAGATCGAGTGAGGGCTCAGGTAAGTGTAAAGGAGGAGGCATACTGCTAGCTAAACATTTTTTATCTTAATGCAAGGCATGCATTAAGGTAAAAAATGTTTAGGGTTTAGAACTACTTTAACTTTCTACAAAACTGAGGCTTGCTGGGAGTGGAAGGGGTTGTACAGATGTCTCTACACTTTTTTTTTTTTTTTTGCCTGTGTCTGATCACCTGAAAGTAGCTGCAAATAATCTATGGTTAAGGCAAAAGATCCTGTGTCCAGTACTGTACTCCAAATAAAGGATTTTATAGGGACATTTTTTAAAAATCCTATTTTATTTAACATCTAAAGTAAAAATGTACCACCATTGCTATACATTCACTTTGGAAAACACAGATAAAGGTAAATGTGTAATATATATTTTCTATTACGTACTATTAGCCAGTAACTCTGATTTTTATGTTAATGGCATGCACATTTTGTTTTTCTGAACATTTCACTTTATTAGGAAAGTAAATTATGAAGCAGGTGGAGCAGGTATTCGTGCCAGGTCATTATGGAGAGTGGAACCCCTCAGAATCAGGTAACCTTGAATAATGTTTATAAACTACAATATTTATTAAACCTACAGTACAATTTGGTAAGTAGATGTCAATGCTTTCCTTTTATTAACTCAGTTGGAGTGGAAGTCACATCCGATGGGGGCAGACATTCCGCCTTCGCCATATTACAACTGGGCAGTATTTGGCACTGACAGAGGACCAAGGACTAGTGCTACAAGACCGAGCAAAGTCGGATACTAAATCATCAGCTTTCTGCTTCAGAGCATCCAAAGTGAGTGCAATTTTCTACTAATCCACACTTGATTTTTCAGTATGTTATACACAGGTTTGTTGCATTAAAAAAGATCTCGACATAAAGATATACATGTTTTAAATGCATACAGTATATTTGTCAAATAAATAATATATCAGTTACAAAGATACATTACTAATATTAATTAACCCTTATAGCAGCAGATAGAATGTTCTTTCCAGTTTTGTTAAATCACTGTTGGGCTGAATAGTTGAAGTTGTCACATGTAAAAAAGTCACGAACTGAACATAAAAAAAAGTAATCAGAGAACAGGAAGGACAATATTATAAACAAACTGTTTAGGAATTCCTTTTAGTGTAAAATAAAATCTTGGCATCTCTTAAAGCAGTTGCTGGGCAGAGTTTTTATTATGTAATTATGTTTCTGAATTTTAAAGTAGATCATTCAATTTTTACCACTATCATTGTAATAAAAACATGTTCTAGGCACAGCTATTTCATGGCAGATATGTGTTTGCTTGTTGAACTTACAGAGCTATATTAGAATCAAAGTGTTAGCCGAAAGAAATAATGACGTCAACTTTTTAACTGCCTCTTTCACGGGTCCTTACCATATTGCTCACATTGCTTAATAGTAATGTGCTATTTCATTTTGTTTCTTTTTAGCTACCAGTCACAAATATATCTTACATTTGTCTGTACCCAGCAGATGCCTGACATTTAGATAATACAAAAAAAAGCAAAAAAGTAGAATTTAACTCCCTATAATTAACACACTCTATAATGGTCACCATCTATGTCTTTGTTGGACTGTTTTAACAGAATGACTTGATGGCAACCCATGAGTCACAGACCACTGATGTATGCAGTGTGAGTGTTGCTGGGGCTATAATTATCCAAATAGCACACAAAGTTGGGAAATTAACTATGCTTTATGTGGCAACCTATGAAGAGTTTAGAAGTTTGTGAACATAGAGATTGGTCTGGAATAATGTGTATGCTGAATAACAAGGGAACATTAGCGACATTTGTGTTGTTATAAATAATGATTCCTAAAAATACTCCTTCGGTGCAATAGAACCTTTTGTACATTCTCACTGACATTCTTCCTTTTGTTTTAGGAAAAATTGGATTCTGTGCCTAAGCGAGACATCGATGGAATGGGAGTAGCAGAAATAAAATATGGAGACTCTATTTGCTTTATCCAGCATGTTGACAGTGGCTTGTGGCTGACCTACAAAGCCCAAGATGCCAAAACAGCAAGACTAGGACCACTTAAAAGAAGAGTAAGAAAACAAGTTACAAGTGAATACTCTAAGATGTGAATAAAAGGAGATAATGTTTAATTCAACAAAGTAAATAAAAGTCCCAGCCCATTTAGTTTTAGATGTATGTTAACATAAAAAATTACCGTACATCCAATTTTGGGGGTCTGCACTCTCTTTTGAGTTATACCATTCTAATATTCTCAGTTACTGCTCCGTATACTGTATGTGCCCTTGCAATCTATATAAATATATATGTATATATATACAGTGTATACAGTCAGGTCCAGAAATACTGGGACATTGACACAGTTCTAATCTTTTTGGCTGTATACACCACCACAATGGATTTGAAATGAAACAAATAAGATGTGCTTTAACTGCAGACTTTCAGCTTTAATTTGAAGGTATTTACATTCAAATCAGGTGAACGGTGTAGGAATTACAACAGTTTGTATATGTGCCTCCCACTTTTTAAGGGACCAAAAGTAATGGGATAGATCAACAATCATCCATGAAACTTTTTAATACTTGGTTGCAAATCTTTTGCAATCAATTACAGCCTGAAGTCTGAAACGCATAGACATCACCAGACACTCTGCCAGGCCTCTACTGCAACTGTCTTCAGTTCCTGCTTGTTCTTGGGGCATTTTCCCTTCAGTTTTGTCTTCAGCAAGTGAAATACATGCTCAATCGGATTCAGGTCAGGTGATTGACTTGGCCATTGCATAACATTCCACTTCTTTCCCTTAAAAAATCTTTGGTTGCTTTCACAGTATGCTTCGGGTCATTGTCCATCTGCACTTGCTTCACTGATAGAGCTTGCTTCACTGATAGTGACAGCTCTTTGGATCTCATATTGAGAGTTGACAGCAACAGATTCCAAATGCAAATAGCACACTTGAAATTAACTTTTAGGCCCCTTTCACACGATCGGACCGTTCAGGTCCGCCTGTCAGTTTTGACGGCGGACCTGAACGGGCGCTCCATGTTAGTCTATGGAGCGTCGGATGTCAGCGGAGACATGTCCGCTGACATCCGACCCGGTCCGATCCGCTGAAGAGCAGACGGATGGCCCTACGTCCAGGTCCGTCGCTGGCGGATCGGATCGGGGGAGATCTGACTAAAACGGACACGCTGTCTGTTTTCGTCCGATCCCTCCATAGGCGGCAGCGGCACCTGACAATCCCCTTCCCGCTCAGTGAGCAGAGAGGGACCTGTCATCCGCCGACTCAGCGGAGATCAACGGACAGATCTCCCGCTGAGCCGGCGGACCGAGGCGGACTCCGTAGAAATGGAGTCCGCCTCATGTGAAAGGGGCCTTATGGACCTTTTATCTGCTCTTGTAAATGGGATAATGAGGGAATAACACACACCTGGCCATGGAACAGCTGAGCAGCCAATTGTCCCATTACTTTTGGTCCCTTAAAAAGTGGGAGGCACATATACAAACTGTTGTAATTCCTACACCATTCACCTGATTTGGATGTAAATACCCTCAAATTAAAGCTGAAAGTCTGCAGTTAAAGCACATCTTGTTTGTTTCATTTCAAATCCATTGCGGTGGTGTATAGAGCCAAAAAGATTAGAATTGTGTTGATGTCCCAATATTTATGGACCTGACTATATATACACTCACCAGCCAAATTATTAGGTACATATGTTCAACTACTTGATAGCACAAATTGCTAATCAGCCAATCACATGACAGCGACTCAATGCATTTAGGCTTCTAGACATAGTGAAGACGACTTGTTGAAGTTCAAACTGAGCATCAGAATTTGGAATAAATAGTATTTAAATGACTTTGAACATGGCATGGTTGTTGGTGCCAAATGGCTGGTCTGAGTATTTCAAAAACTTCTGATCTACTGGGATTTTTCACACACAACCATCTCTAGGGTTTACAGAGAATGGTCCAAAAAAGAGAAAATATGCAGTGAGTGGCAGTTGTGTGGATGAAAATGCCTTGTTGATGTCAGAGGTCAGAGGAGAATGGGCAGACTGGTTCAAGATGATACAAAGGCAAATAACCCAATAACTCAAATAACCACTCATTACAAGGTATGCAGAATACCAACTCTGAACACACAACACATTGAACCTTAAAGCAGATGGGCTACAGCACCAGAAGACCACACCGCGTGCCACTCACCAAAATTGGACAAGAGAAGATTGGAAAAACATTGCCTAGTCTCATGAGTCTCAATTTCAGCTGCGACATTCAGATGGTAGGGTCAGATTTTGGCATAAACAACATAAAAGCATGCATCCATCCTGCCTTGTATCCACGGTTCAGGCTGGTGGCGGTAGTATAATGGTGCGGGTAATATTTTCTTGGCACACTTTTGGCCACTTAGTACCAATTGAGCATCGTTTAAATGCCATGGCCTACCTGAGTATTGTTGCTGACCATGTCAATCCCTTTATGACTACAGTGTACCCATCTTCTGATGGCTACTTCCAGCAGGATAATGCACCATGTCACAAAGCTCAAATCATCTCAAACTGGTTTCTTGGACATGACAATGAGTTCACTGTACTCCAATGGCCTCTACAGTCACCAGATCTCAAACCAATAGAGCACATTTGGGATGTGCTGGAATGGGAGATTTGCATTATAGATGTGCAGCCAACAAATCTTCAGCAGCTGCATGATGCTATTATGTCAAAATGGACCAAAATCTCTGACAAATGTTTCCAACATCTTGTTAAATCTAAGCCACGAAGAATTAAGGCAGTTCTGAAGGAAAAAGGGGGTCCAACCTGGTACTAGCAAGGTGTACCTAATAAAGTGGCCAGTGTGTGTGTGTGTGTGTGTATATATATATATATATATATATATATATATATATATATATACAGTATATACAGTATCTCACAAAAATGAGTACACCCTTAACATTTCTGTAAATATTTTATTATATCTTTTCATGTGACAACACTGAAGAGATTACACTTTTCTACAATTTAAAGTAGTGAGTGTACAGCTTGTATAACAGTGTAAATTTGCTGTCCCCTCAAAATAACGTAACACACAGCCAATAATGTCTAAACCTCTGGCAACAAAAGTGAGTACAACCCTAGGTGAAAATTGCAAAATTGGGCCCAATTAGCCATTTTCCCTCCCTGGTGTCATGTGACTCATTAGTGTTACAAGGTCTCAGGTGTGAATGGGGAGCAGGTGTGTTAAATTTGGTGTTATCGCTCTCACTCTCTCATACTGGTCACTGGAAGTTCAACATGGCACCTCATGGCAAAGAACTCTCTGAGGATCTGAAAAAAGGAATTGTTGCTCTACATAAAGATGGCCTAGGCTATAAGAAGATTGCCAGGACCCTGAAACTGAGCTGCAACACGGTGGCCAAGACCATACAGCTGTTTAACAGGACAAGTTCCACTCAGAACAGGCCTCGTCAACCAAAGAAGTTGAGTGCACGTGCTCAGCGTCATATTCTATCCAGAGGTTGTCTTTGGGAAATAGATAAATGAGTGCTGCCAGCATTGCTGCAGAGGTTGAAGGGGTGGGGGGTCAGCATGTCATTCCGAAGACCATACGCCACACACTGCATCAAATTGATCTTCATGGCTGTCGTCTCAGAAGGAAGCCTTTTCTAAAGATAATGCACAAGAAAGCCAACAAACAGTTTGCTGAAGACAAGCAGACTAAGGACATGGATCACTGGAACCATGTCCTGTGGTCTGATGAGACCAAGATAAACGTATTTGGTTCAGATAGTGTCAAGCGTGTGTGGGCGGCAACCAGGTGAGTACAAAGACAAGTGTGTCATGCCTACAGTCAAGCATGGTGGTGAGAGTGTCATGGTCTGGGGCTGCATAAGTGCTGCCGGCACTGGGGAGCTACAGTTCATTGAGGGAACCATGAATGCCAACATGTACTGTGACATACTGAAGCAGAGCATGATCCCTTCCCTTCAGAGACTGGGCTGCAGGGCAGTATTCCAACATGATAACGACCCCAAACACTCCTCCAAGATGACCACTGCCTTGCTAAAGAAGCTGACGGTAAAGGTGATGGCCTGGCCAAGCATGTCTCCAGACCTAAACCCTATTGAGCATCTGTGGGGCATCCTCAAATGGAAGGTGGAGGAGCACAAGGTCTCCAACATCCACCAGCTCCATGATGTCTTTATGGAGGAGTGGAAAAGGGCTCCAGTGGCAACCTGTGAAGCTCTGGTGAACTCCATGCCCAAAAGGGTTAAGGCAGTGCTGGAAAATAATGGTGGCCACACAAATATTGACACTTTGGGCCCAATTTGGACTCACTTTTGTTGCCAGCGGTTTAGAAATTAATGGCTGTGTGTTGAGTTATTTTGAGGGGACAGCAAATTTACACTGTTATACAAGCTGTACACTCTCTATTTTACATTGTAGCAAAGTGTCATTTCTTCAGTGTTGTCACATGAAAAGATATAATAAAATATTTACAAAAATGTGAGGAGTGTACTCACTTTTGTGAGATACTGTATATGTAATTGAAAAGTAGTCATACTTCTCTTAATGTTGTTCTTACATATACTGTATATTTAAAACTAAAGACAGTAGAAGTGAAGTGCTGACGCCTCAGATTTATTACCAGAAAACATCTGTTATTAGACAAGGTTATTAACCTTTTCAGTCACCATTTCCTCAGATTCACCTAGGTTAGTAGCATATACTGTACACATACCCTGTAGATATTAGATTGTCATGCCACTGATGTCTAATGTCCATGGTCATTTGCTGTCAAAATAGCTACCTAGGTTAGAAACTCAGAGCATTGAAAGAAGCTTTGTTATGGTAACCATATAAATATTAAAAACAAAAAGCTATCTTAATTGCACAGTAGGAGACACAGGATCAGGTGCACAACAATTGCCCTATCTGACTTAGGCAGATTTCATTGCAACTATGTCTGATTTGTTTAGGAAACTCTGCTCTACTGGAGCCTTTGGACTCCAATAGCACTTTTATAACTCTACACCACCTGAATCTATTTAGGAGTTTGGCCTTGATACACCATGCCTCGGGCAGTGACGTCACGAGGGGATGGGGCCTCCGGATGATGCCATCTGATGGCCACGCACCCATCTTTATCTAAGAAATGCTTGACATTGGAGCGGACAGATCAGCGGGACGCAGCACCGGAGGAGGGTCGTTGGCAGAGGAAGAAGAACACCAGACAAAGAAGACAGGAGAAAGAAGAAGACTGGAAGAAGAAGCGGGAGAAGAAGACCGGAGGAAGAAGAAGAAGACCAGAGGGAGAAGGAGAAGACCGGAGGAAGAAGCTGGAGAAGCCTGGAGGAGGAAGAAGAAGACATTTTTAATAAAGGACTTGTCAGAAACTGTCTATTGTGTTTTGTCACACTACACTACTTTTTTTTGGTGAATGGGTAGGGGTACAATGTACTCGATATCCATTCACATGGGGTGCTGAGATCTTCCAGATTCCGATAAGCCCCCCACCAGCAGGCCCTGACAACCACCGGGCAAGGGTTGTTGGGAAGAGGCCCTTGTCCCCATCAACATGGGGGCAAGGTGCTTTAGGGTGGGACCCACCCCCCCATGTTGAGGGCATGCGGTTAGGTATAGTTCGGCGGGGGGGGGCTCTCGCTCGTCCCCTCCCTTTCCTGACCTGCCGGGCCACAGGCTCGGATAAGGGTCTGGTGTGGATTTGGGGGGGACCCCACACCATTTTTTAAAGAAATTTTGCCATGTTTTTTTTCACGTTTTTTTTTTTTAGCCGCCAATTCTGTTTTTTTACATTCAGCTGTCAGCCAGGAAGCCCACTGACAGCTGATGACTTATCGGTTGTTAAGGATGCGGTGGCCGGCCTCCCCACCCCCTCCTTAGCAACCAGCTATATACAGTGCAAAAAAAAATGCAAATCGTGGCAAAATTGCGGTAAAACGTGGTACTTGCATTTTGGATGCGGGTCCATTAAGTCTGTTACATGCAAAACGCTGCATTTTGCGGGGAAAAAAGTCCCCGACCCTTTCCAAAAACGCAGAGGTACAAAAATGCATTGGTGTGAACCTGTTCCATAGGAACCCATGTTAAAAATTTTTCCTGCATTTCTGCATAATGCTAAATGCATCAAAAAACACATTATTGTGAATAGAGGCTAATGCCGCGTACACACGGTCGGACTTTCTATCCTACTTGGTCCGGCACACTTTCCGACGGACTTTGTCCGCCAAGTGCGCCGGACTTTAAAACGGACGGACTTGCCCACACACGCCCGGACTTTCCGGCGGGCTAATTCCGCCCGTCTTTCCGACGGACTTTCGCCGGAGTTACAGCGGACTTTCAGAATGAACAGACTTGCCCACACACGGACAAGTCCGCTCATTTTGAACGTGACTCAGGTGCGACGGGACTAGAAAAGGATGTCAATCTTGCCGCTTTTATCGGCGAGATTGACACCTTGCGAGCCCCGTCGCGGGGCATACCAGGCCCTTAGGTCTGGTATAGATTATAAAGGGAACCCCCTACGGCGAGGGGTCCCCCCTAAAATCCATACCAGACCCCGATTCGAGCATGCAGCCTGGCCGGTCAGGAAAGGGGGGGGGGGCCCCTACCCATTCACCTAGGGAAAAAGTGTAAGTAATAAAACACACTACACAGGTTTTTAAAATATTTTATTAAACAGCTCCGGGTGGGGGGGTCTTCTTCCGGCTTCGGGGGTCCCTCCGCTTCATCTTCTCCCGGCGTCCGGTTGGTTCTTCTCCGCTCTCTTCTCCCGGTGTTCCAGTTCTTCGGCCGGCTCCTCCGCTGTCTTCAGGTAGCTCTCTTGCCAGCAGAGGTCCGGGCTTCTGGGCTTCTTCTCTTCTCTTCTCTTCTCTTCTCTTCTCTTCTCTTCTCTTCTCTTCTCCAGATGTTGACACGACGCTCTCTCCGGCTGGACTGCTCTCCGAGGGCTGCGTTGTGACTTATATAGGTGGAGACCCCGCCCCCTTTTGATGTCACAGTCCCTGGGCATGCTGGGACTGTGACGTTTTAGGGGGCGTGGTGAAGTCATGCCCCTCCCCCAAAGCACCCACCCCCATGTTGAGGGCATGTGGCCTGGTACGGTTCAGGAGGGGGGGGGGCGCTCACTCATCCCCACCCCCTTTCCTGACCGGCCAGGCTGCGTGCTCGGATCGGGGTCTGGTATGGATTTTAGGGGGGACCCCACGCCGTTTTTTCGGTGTAGGGGGTTCCCTTTATAATCCATACCAGACCTAAGGGCCTGGTATGCCCTGCGCTCGCCGCAATAGGAAAATTTGTTTTTCCTATTGCAGCGAGCGCGAGATGCAATACCCTGCCCTTGTGTCGTATCTGGTCCGTCGGACCAGCATACACACGAGCGGGCTTTCCGTCGGACCAGCACACACACGAGCGGACTTTCCGCCCGAAACTGAGTCCGACGGAAAGATTTAAAACTTGTTTCAAATCTAGGTCCGGCGGGCTTTTGGGAAGAAGTCCGCCGGAAAAGTCCGCCGGCGCCCACACACGGGCGGATTGTCTGGCAGGCTCTGGTCCGCCGGACCAAGTATGCCGGAAAGTCCGACCGTGTGTACGCGGCATTAGACAGGATTTCTCTCACTTTGGAGATATTACCCTTTCCATTCCTGTTGTGTCTGTGGGATAGGAAGTAAAGGTAAATTTCTGAAATAGCACACAGATGAAAAAAAAAATTGGCGTTAGTTATATTTTAATTGATAGAATATAATATAATAGAATAGAATAAAATATTAGATAAAGTGAAAAGTTTGAATTCAGTTTTATAGAGATTTGAATCCAAAGAGTTATGCTAATAAGAACATTACAAAAATGACACCTGAACTTACCTACTATATATCTTTTTACATTTGAACAGGCAATCCTGCACCAGGAAGGTCATATGGACGATGGCGTTACCTTACAGAAGTGTCAGCACGAAGAGTCCCAGGCTGCTAGAATCATTCGTAACACCACAGGCCTGTTTAGTCAGTTCATTAGGTATGAAAACATAGCTGTGTCTAAATGTAACACTTCAAACACTGCTTTGCACTTGTCTTCATGTATCATCTTAAAGGGGAAGTACATATTTTGCCCCACAGGAGGTTTTGTCATAATCAGTGGCGGCTGAAGAAATGACACTTTGCTACAATGTAAAGTAGTGAGTGTGCAGCTTGTATAACAGTGGAAATTTGCTGTCCACTCAAAATAACTCAACACACAGCCATTAATGTCTAAACCACTGGCAACAAAAGTAAGTACACCCCTAAGTGAAAATGGCAGAAGGTTGTCTTTGGGAAATAAAGGCGTGAGTGCTGCCAGCATTGCTGCAGAGGTTGAAGGGGTGGGGGGGTTAGCCTGTCAGTGTTTAGAAGATATGTCGCACACTGCATCACATTGGTCTGCATGGCTGTCGTCCCAGAAGGAAGCCTCTTCTAAAGTTGATGCACAAGAAAGCTTGCAAAGAGTTTGCTGAAGACAGGCTGGATTACTGGAACAATGTCCTGTGGTCTGATGAGACCAAGATAAACTTATTTGGTTCAGATGGTGCAAACGTGTGGTGGTAACCAGGTGAGGAGTACAAAGACAAGTGTGTCTTGCCTACAGTCAAACATGGTGGTGGGAGTGTCATGGTCTGGGGCTGCATGAGTGCTCCTGGTACTGGTGACCTACAGTTCATTGAGGAAACCATGAATGCCAACATGTACTGTGACATATTGAAGCAGAGCATGATCCCCTCCCTGTGAAGACTGGGCCACAGGGCAGTATTCCAACATGATAACAACACTAAACACACCTCCAAGATGACCACTGCCTTGCTAAAGAAGCTGAGGGTAAAGGTAATAGACTGGCCAAGCATGTATCCAGACCTAAACCCTATTGAGCATCTGTGAGGCATCCTGGAACAGAAGGTGGAGGAGCGCAAAGTCTCTAACATCCACCAGCTCCGTGATGTCATCATGGAGTAGTGGAAGAGGACTCCAGTGGCAACCTGTGAAGCTCTGGTGAACTCCATGCCCAAGAGGGTTAAGGCAGTGCTGGAAAATAATGGTGGCCACACAAAATATTGACACTTTGGGCCCAATTTGAACATTTTCACTTAGGGGTTGCCAGCGGTTTAGACATTAATGGCTGTGTGTTGAGTTATTTTGAGGGGACAGCAAATTTACACTGTTATACAAGCTGTACACTCACTACTTTACATTGTAGCAAAATGTTTTTTCGTCAGTGCTGTCACATGAAAAGATATAATAAAATATTTACAAAAACGTGAGGGGTGTACTCACTTTTGTGAGATACTTTATATCAATTATAAATAACTGCCTTTATGCAAAATATACCAAACACAGAAGGAATAGAACGGGGGTTGTCTCCTCCTCTATAAAATACTCACAGAAAACCGCTGTATAAGGAAAGTGCAACTCTGAGAGCCAGAATCTTCCCTAGGGGCATCATTTCCGGAAGCTGTGGCAGCACGAGGCGCAAACATGGCCCATACATGGCAACACCAAGGGCGGGCAATAGTCCATGAAGCGGTGATCCCTGAGAGTAACCGTTAATGTTTACACAACATCTTGGGGGGCTTCTAAATTGAATATAAATGTGTATATTAGCCAATGTGCCATGTTTTCCGTACTCTAATGTGGAACAGGGTGGGTGCAAATGTAGCCATAAGGTATCAATACAACTCAGCCAAGAGTAAGTGAAGGGGTAAGAGAAATAAGGGAATGAATAAAGACCATACCACCAAAAGAAAGCATATAAACTCAAGGATGAAATGCCAAGGTGAACTGGGGGTATAGCAGGGGCTACTAAAGTACCTGATGCTAGGACGTAAAGAGCCGTGATGTCCAGTAGTGGTTGCTATCGAAGAAATGAGAGAGAGACCAAAAGGATGGATAAGCCACCCCGGTTGAGACCTATAAGGGCTTGCGCACAACACACTGCCAAATGCCACGTGAGCGTGCAAGATGAGGGGGAGGCGCCAACACCAGATCGGCAAAATCACTCTGCATTTGGCACCAAATCCCCTTTAGTGTGCTGCGTGATGGTGCTCAGAAATGGTGCCACACGCACAATGTCTGTAACGTGACATTGATGCATAGCATGGAGGCGTCCGCCCACCCCAGATGAGGGGGGAGGAGGGAACGCCCACATTATGCATCGCAGCTCCTGGAATAGATGTGAGCCATGACGGCTCATGAATCCAGATCATGTGGCACTGACCACCCAGCCTTTGAGAATAACCAGATCTCTAAATGTGTCATATACCTGATAGGAGACTGAGTTGATGAGGTCGGCCTCTCTTATATCTCCTATCCTGGCCCCACTGAGGATGAGACAGAGGAAGCCAAGGGACAGGAGGGACATGAATGCCTGATGTTAATGATTCTAGATCGGCAACTTGTCAGGGCTCTGGAGACTAGAGAATGCAGCGGTGTGCAGAGCTGGAACAGAAGACAGCCAGGCAGCCACCAGAAGGTTAACAGAAGCCGGGGTCATAGGCAGAAGCAGAGTCTCAGGAATAGCCAGGGTTGTCAATAGGCGGGCATCAGGATACCAAGTCATAAGCGAAGCCAGAGTCAGGAATGGAGCCGGGTCAGAGGTGAACAGCAAGCCAGGAACAGGATACACAGCCAAGGTCAAGGAACACGCCAGGTCAGCAAAAGAATAGGAGACTGGGCTCCCTTTAAATAGCCCGTCTGGCGCCAAGAGGAATTGTGCCCCTGGATTTGTGGACTGCGCATCTGTGATCGTGAATTTTCGCGCGCATGCCCACGCCTGTTAGGCGTTCTTCGGGACAAACTATGCGCCTGCGCACATCTATGTGCCAGATGTCACACAGGGATTTCCTGACATTGTCCCCCCACCCTCCAAAGGCAGCCTCTGGATGCCCACTAGAGACCATTTTTTCAGGGAGAAGCTAGAGATAAGCTTGTACCAACCAGAGAGTGTGAACATTAGAGGCTGGTTCCTTGGAGTTATTCTCAGGACCATAGCCCTCCCATTTAATAAGGAACTGGGTCCGATCTCCCCTCTTTTTACAGTCCATAATAGCTTCTACCTCGTATTCTTCGTTACCTTCGATCAATAATGGGGCAGGAGTTTCAGAGCTTCGATCCGGAAAGGGGTTAGCAACTGTTGGTTTGAGCAGAGAAACACAAAATACAGGATGAATCTTCAGATTATTTGGTAAAGATAATTCAAATGCCACCGAGTTGATCTTTTTCTTAATTGAAAACGGGCCCAAGGATCTTGGGCCAAGCTTCTTTGAGGGACACTTCAACTTTAAATTTGCCGTAGATAACCAGACCCTATCTTGTGGTTTTAAATTTAAATTCCCTCTCCTCCTTTTATCAAAAAAATGATTTTTCCCTGCCTGTGTCTTCAAGATGATCTCTCGCAAGAGGTGATTGTTAGTATTGAGAAAGTTCAGTCTCTCATGTACAGCTGGTACAGCAGATTCTGTGGGTACATAGGTAAGAAGAAAGGGTGATATCCGTAATTGGCATAAAAGGGTGACTGCTTGATGGCAGAATGAACCGAGTTATTATACGCAAATTCTGCCAAAGGATAGAGGAAGACCCAATCATCTTGCGAGAAAGACGAGAAACATCTCAAATATTGTTCGAGAGTTTGATTTGTCCACTCGGTCTGTCCATTTGTCTGTGGATGGTAAGTAGAAGATAGATAAAGTTCAATATTCAATGCTTTACACAGGGCCTTCTACAATTTAGAGGTGAACTGGACCCCACGATCTAAAATTGTACTGGCTAGGATGCCATGTAACCTTCTGACCTTCTTGATAAATGTAGAAGCAGTTTCAGTGGCAAAAGGGGGTTTCTTTTAAAGGTATGAAATGTGCCATTTTTGAGAAATGGTCAACTATGATGAAGATAGTGGTGAATCCTTCAGATAGGGGAAGTTCCACAATAAAGTCCATGGAAATCATATTCCGTTGTTTTTTAGGTACTGGAAGGGAGTCCAACAGGCCCCAGGTTTTGGCATGATCAGACTTGTTTCTGAGGCATATAGAGCAGGATCTGACATATTCTCTACAGTCCTTTAATAAATCTGGCCACCAAAAGGAACGGGAAACCAGATCTGAGGTTTTATGGATCCCAAAGAGGATGGTCATGGCACTTCTTGAAAATGGGAACCCTAAATTGTTCGGGAATAAAGACTTGTTCCTTGTGGAAGAGGAGTTCATCTTTTCGTTGAATATGTAAATCCAGAGGAGAAGGGTGGTTAGCTACTGCCTCCTTGATTTATGACATCACATCTATTAGTAGAAGTAGAAAGTTCTTAGCAGGCAAAATAGTGTCAGGTTTTGAAGGTGGAACTGATTCATGAAACATGCGTGAGAGCGCATGGGGTTTACCGTTCTTGGACAAAAGGTCAAATGCAATACAAAACGTGAAAAAAACAGTGCCCAGCTGGCTTGTCAGGGTCTCAATCATCTAGCAGTTCTTAAGTATTCCAAGTTCTTATGGTCTGTGAAAATAAGAATAGGGTGAGCAGCTCCTTCCAGAAAATAGTGCCATTCCTCCAAGGCAGCCTTAATAGCTAACAGTTCTCGATCCCCCACATCGTAAATTCCTTTCGGAAGAGCTTAGTTTCCTGGAGAAAAATGCAATAGGATGGAGTAAAGATTTAGCCCCTTGTCGTTGGGATAGTATAGCCCCAACTGCACTTTCAGAAGCGTTGACTTCAAGTACATAGGCCAAAGCAGGATCAGGATGCTTTAGAATAAAGGCAGAGGTAAACAAAGTCTTTAGTTCTTCGAAAGCAATTTGAGCTTCTGGAGTCCACTTGCATGGGATATGTTCCTTTGTTCAACTGTATAACTGGTGCAATGATACCGGAAAAGTTCTTTATAAACTTCCTAAAGTGCGTTTGGAATGCTGTCTTCCATTCGTCTACTTCATGAATTCTGACTAGGTTGAATGCACCTCTCAAATCAAGTTTAGAGAATACTTGCACCCCTCGCAACCTCTGGAACTCAGGACCCAAAGGAAGTGGGTAGCGATTTTTGACATTTATTTTGTTAAGGTCTTGGTGGTTACCGCAGTGCCTGAGATTATGATCTTTCTTCTCGACAAAGACGATGCCAGCTCCTACAGGTGATGTGGAAGGTCAAATGAATCCTTTCTCCAAGCTTTCATCAATATAATTACAGAGGGTTTCTAGTTCAAGTTCGGAAAGAGGGTAGATACGGACAAAAGGTATTTTAACCCCGGGCAGCAATTCAATGGGACAATCATAAGCCCGATGAGGAGGAAGAGTATCCACATTCTTTTTATTGAAAAGTCTAGATATTTGTGGTAAACTGCAGGGACATGTTTAGACACTTCTGGATCAGGCTGGATAGACAGGAGAGGGGTAGCTGTGTGGGACTCATGTGGAACACAAGGTACCTGGCAGTATGGAGAAGGGAAGAGGACCTCCCCTGTAAGCCAAATGATGCTGGGGTTATGTGCCCTCAGCCAGGGCTTACCCAGAATGATGGGGAACATGGGTGACGTAATAACATCTAGGCGTAGAAATTCTTGATGGCCAGAGGAAGAAAGGCAGAGGATTGGAGCCATCTCTTGTGTCACCAAGCCCGACTTAAAACTGTAAACATCAGATAGATGAACAACAAACCCTTGTTTCTTGGTACAGAGGGGAAGATTATGCTGGGCTGCAAAATTAGAGTCCACAAAGCAGCTAAAGGCACCAGAGTCTATATTTGCAGGAACAGAAAGAGTCCTTTCAGCAAATCTCAGGTGACATAAGAAGGTGATTTGTACTTGAGTCCCAGGTGGATGCATCATGTAAAACCAATTAGTAGGGGACTTGCATGGCCTTACTGGTCTTAGATAGTGACCGACATCTCCACAGCAGAGGCAGAGGTTGGAATGATGATGTCGGAGATGTTCAACTGCGGACAGGGAGGATCTCCAAAAACTCCTTTGTGAGGAGCCCCGAGGTGCCCTTGTCATGTTACCAGAGATGCAGGAAACGGTATTCTCGGGTTTTGGGTGCACCAAAGAGCCTCCGCTGGTTTTCCCGAACTGTCGCTCTCGTAACCGTCCGTCAATCTGGATGACGAGATTAACCAGGTACTCCAAAGCTGTTGGTACCCCCACTTTGGCAAGTTCATCTTTTAGAGCGTCAGATAACCCGAGGTGAAACTGATAATGGAGCGTTAGTTCTGCAGCCTGACAATGGAAAGGGTCAGCGTACAGCTGAGACATGGCAGAGAAAAAAGAGTCCATAGATGCCAGGGCTGGGTCGTGTTGCTCACAAAGGTGATAAGCCCAGGATTGGGGCTTACCCAGAAGAAGGAAGATAATAAATCCCACCTTAACATCTTGTGTAGAGAAAGTTCATGGCTGGAGGGAAAAGTACAGTTCACAAGAGTTGCGGAAAAACCGAAATTTCCTGCAATCTCCAGAGAAGTGCTCGGGGATGGGCACTCGGGGTGGAGGAAGATCCCGCTGAGTGTGCTGGTCTCCATCTGGGTGCTGGTCTCCATCTGGCAAAATCTCTGTGCTGGCTGATAATCGATCTTCCATGCGATAAGTTTTCCTTGCAGACTTTGCATGATGTAAGAGAGTGCGGAGATCGATTGACAAATGTCCTCCAGTGGAGAGGCCTCCCTTTCAGTCTCCATCATTGACTGACTGATACTGTCATGTGGAAAAAGAAGAATGGCTGCACATCTGGTGTACCCTGGTGATCTTTAATAAAGGCACGTTGTTTGGAACCTTCGGATGTTCAGCCATTCTTCTTTTTCCAAGTATTCCACGGAGGTGGGCCGGGGCTAGCGCTCCTACTTGGTTCCTTTCAGGTCATCATACACACCTGGAGCAGCGGATTCCTTCTTCCTTGAGCTAATGATTAAGCACAGTTTGGATGTGTGAAAAGCATCTACCTAACTATATATCTAGTGTTCTTGGTGTACCATGGTGATCTTTAATAAAGGCACGTTGTTTGGAACCTTCGGATGTGCAGCCATTCTTCTTTTTCCAAGTATTCCACAGAGGTGGGCCAGGGCTAGCACTCCTACTTGGTTCCTTTCAGGTCATCATACACACCTGGAGCAGCGGATTCCTTCTTCCTTGAGCTAATGATTAAGCACAGTTTGGATGTGTGAAAAGCGTCTACGTGACTAAATATCTCTTGTCCTTGGTGTACCCTGGTGATCTTTATTAAAGGCACGTTGTTTGGAAACTTCGGATGTGCAGCCATTCTTCTTTTTCCAAGTATTCCACAGAGGGCAGCGGATTCCTTCTTCCTTGATACTGTCATGTACCTGATAGGAGACTGAGTTGATGAGGTCGGCCTCTCTTATATCTCCTGTCCTGGCCCCACTGAGGATAAGACAGGGGAAGCCGAGAGACAGGAGGGACATGAGTGCCTTATGTTGATGATTCCAGACCCGCAACTAGTCAGGGCTCTGGAGACTGGAGCATGCAGCGTTGTGCAGAGCTGGAACAGAAGA
Organism: Lithobates clamitans; assembly: GCA_037952925.1. Classification (NCBI taxonomy): domain Eukaryota; kingdom Metazoa; phylum Chordata; class Amphibia; order Anura; family Ranidae; genus Lithobates; species Lithobates clamitans. The sequence goes on along the minus strand of JBBGZY010000742.1, from coordinate 3,565,688 downwards.
CAGCCAGGCAGGCACCTGAAGGTTAACAGAACCCAGGGTCATAGGCAGAAGCAGAGTCTCAGGATTAACCAGGGTCATCAGCAGGCGGGCAGCAGGTTACCAAGTCATAAGCAGGGCCGGAGTCAGCAACGGAGCCGGGTCAGAGGTGAACAGCAAGTCAGGAAAAGGATACACAGCCAAGGTCAAGGAACACGCCAGGTCAGCAACAAGGAGAGCATACAGGATTAGATCAGAATACAGGACAAAGCTGAAGATCAGTCAGCAAAGAATAGGAGACTGGGCTCCCTTTAAATAGCCCGTCTGGCCCCAAGAGGAATTGTGCATGTGCGCATCCGCGATCGTGGATTCTAGTGCGCATGCTGAGCCTGTTAGCGGTTCTTTTAGACAAACCATGCACCTGCGCACATCTATGTGCCAGACGTTTCACAGTGATTCCCTGACAAAATGATCAAAAGAAAATATATATGAACAAAGGATCGTACTGTATTATAGTTACGTCACTTCAAATTGGTTGTAGTAACTTTGCTGGTGGCTGACCTAACTATATGGGAACTGCATGCCGCCATCCCTATCTATACAAAGGAGGGGGGGGTTGGACTTTAAATGAGACAGTGACTTAGTAGAGTCTGATGCCTCCATCCCTAACTATATAAGAAAAAGAGAAAAAGGTGGGACTTTAGATGAAGCATGCAGTCACATATGAGGAGGTCGATAAAAAATCATAGATTTTTTTATTGTATAGCAAAATAAAAATAATAATTCACAATAAAAATTTATGACACAATATAATTAATCTGTATACATATATAGAAAACAATATTAATACATCACAATAAAGGAAGATTGTGGGTATACCACCTGCTACACTTCCTAAAAATAACCCTAATAACCCTAATTTGCAAGGAATACATGTATAATATATAACTTTAAAACCATGATTGTAATACACCAATAGACATATATGGAAATTATAAACACATTCATTATCAGTACAAAAGCTTGACACGTTTCATGGAATTATATCCATTCTTCAAGAGCTAACGTGTATATCTGAAATCAGATGTATCAATTTTAAATAACGCCTTTATGCAAAATATACCAAACACAGAAGGAATAGAATGGGGGTTGTCTCCTTATCTATAAAATACTCTCAGAAAACCGCTGGAAGCTCCCCTAGGGGCATCATTTCCGGGAGCTGTGGCAACGTGCGGCGCAAACGTGGCCCATACATGGCAACACCGAGGGCGGGCTATAGTCCATGAAGGGATGTTATCTGAGAGTAACCATGAATGTTTACACAACATCTTGGGGGGCTTCTAAACGGAATATAAACGTGTATATTAGCCAATGTGCCATGTGTTCCGTACTCTAATGTGGAACAGGGTGGGTGCAAATGTAGCCATAAGGTATCAATAGGACGCAGCCAAGAGAAAATTAAGGGGTTGCTAAGGATGCTGCTAAGTGACACCTAGCTGTTATTGTTCACCTTCACCATCACAGGAACAAGCTCTCAAATGCTGAGCTCAGAGCTACTGCATCAGAGGAGAGAAAGCACTTGTGGGGTTTGAATCATAGAAAGAGCTTGCTCCTGTGATGGTAAAGGTGAACAGTAACAGCTAGGCCTCTATACATACAGTACTGTGCAAGTGTTTTAGGCAGGTGTGAAGAAATGCTGTAAGAATGCTTTCAGAAATATATATTTTTATTGTTTATTTTTATCAGTTTACAAAATGTAAAGTCAGCGAACAGAAGAAAAATGTAAATCAAATCAACATTTGCTGTGATTACCGTTTGGCTACAAACCAATTAAATGTTTACACTTGCACACTTTGTACACTTGCACAAAGTCAGGGCTTTCGTGAGATTAGAGTCAAGCGTATGATTAACCAATACAATGCAGGTGCCACTGATCATACATTTCATATGTAAAGCCCTGTTCACACTGGTGCAAGTCGCGCGACTTTCGATCTGCCCTGAGACTTTGGTCCGAATTCCATGCGACTTCCATGCAAATTTAGTGAACAGGATCAAATCAAAACAATTCCTGGTTCTGGTATGTATGACTCTTTGGGTCTGGTATGGATCTTGAGGGGGAACCCCACACCAAATTAAAATAAAAACTGGAGTGCCCCCCTTTTCCATGACCATACATTTTGAAGGGAAACCTCACACTTAAATTTTTTAAAAATGGCATGGGATCCCGCCAAAATCCATACCAGACTCTTACCTGAGCCTGGCAAGTCATGAAAGAGGGGGAACGAGCGAGCACTGCTCGCCTCCTGAACCATACTTGGCCACATGTCCTCAACATGGGGGAGGGTGGGTGCTTTGGGCCAAAGGACCTTGTCCCCATGTTGATGGGGGTCTGTGGGCAGGGGGCTTATCAGAATCTGAAAGCCCCCTTTAACAAGGGGGCCCCCAAATTCTGCCCCCCCCCCCATTCACCCAAAAAAAACAGTGCAATGTAATAAAAACATAAGACGGTTTTTGACAAGTCCTTTATTAACCCCCCTGACGGTATTCCCGGGTGTGGCTCGTGGTGGATTTTCAGCACCAAAAGCGATAACCCCGAGCCACACTCGAGATTGCATCGCAGGATCCAGGTACAGCTTACTTACCTTGTCCCCAGAATCCTGCGATGTCTCCCCGCACTGTGTGCGAGCCGTCCTCTGCTCGGTCTATCACGAAGCCGAGCTCTGTTCCCTGCGAGCGTTGCGACGCACTGGGACAGAGAACGGCGCCAAATTCAAAAAGTAAAACACACAATACATATACAGTACACTGTAATGTTACAGATTACATTACTGTATTAATTTATTTCACATCCCTTTTGTCCCTAGTGGTCTGTCCAGTGCCCTGCATGCAGTTTTATATTATAAATACTGTTCTTTCTGCCTGGAAACTGGAGATTGTCCATAGCAACCAAAACCGTCCCTTTACATCAAAAGTTGTTTTAGACCAGCTAGAAAACAGCGATAATAAATTAGAATCACTTGCAGAATTGAGCGATAGTGATTTGTTGGGAAATCCGTCATTAAACACTGAAAGTAATGACAGCGACAATTCTGCAACTGAGCAAATTTCAGTGTTTTTGATTTGATTACATTATTGAATAATTTTTATTATTATTATACTATTATTTGTTATAATTATTTATAGTTACCGGTATTTATTACATTATAATTCATGATTTCGTTTTTCAAACTTATTATACCCGGGATGTCTACTAGACTCTTGTTTGGACAGATTTAAGATTCTTATTCCTTATGCCGCGTACACACGAGTGGACTTTACGGCAGACTTTGTCCTACGGACTTTTCGACGGACTTTACGACGGACTTTCCGAATGAACGGACTTGCCTACACACGATCAACCAAAGTCCAACAGATTCGTACGTGATGACGTACGACCGGACTAAAACAAGGAAGTTCATAGCCAGTAGCCAATAGCTGCCTTAGCGTCGGTTTTTGTCCGTCGGACTAGCATACAGACGAGCGGACTTTTCGACCGGACTCGAGTCCGGCGAAAGGATTTGAAACATGTTTCATTTCTAGGTCCGTCGAACTTTTGGGGAACAAAAGTCCGCTGGAGCCCACACACGATCGAATTGTCCTACTGACTCCGGTCCGCCGAACCAAGTATGTCCGGTCGTGTGTATGCAGCATAAGAATAACAGGCCTACAATATAAAACGCCAAATTTCCATCTTAATAATTGTACTGCTTTCAGCATGAAAAATCTGAAATAATCATACCGCCAGGGAGGTTAAAAATGACTAATGTCCCCATGGTAGCTCCAACGTCAATCACGATGTCTTCCGCTGCGACCCGCTGGAAAAAAAATGCTCCTCCGACGCTGGCTCCCTCCATTCTGACAGCTCTGGTGTCTGACAGCTCTTATATAACTTTGGGGCGTGGTCATCTGGTGACATCATCTGGAGACATTCAACTCTATGGGCTGAAGTCGGACAGAAGTCTCACCAAAGTAGTGCAAGAACCTTTTCCAAAGTTGGACCAGTTAAGACAGCTCTCAGAGTCGGAGCAATTGTCACACCAGTGTGAACTGAGCCTAACTGAAGCAAAAATAGCTGTGTAGGAGGATTAAAACTGGGCGAGGATTAGCAAAACTCTACTGCTAAGGGAAGATTGTGGAAAACAGTTTCATGACACAGGCCATACTTTCATGCTTTTCTTGCTTTTTAAAGAAACAACCAACAAAAAAAAAAATAATGAAAAAACAAAACAAAAAATGCTTATTGGGTTCAGACTTGGGGTAAAGAGTATGTCCAAGCTTCTACCTAATATCTTATGCCCTGTACACAGGGTCGGACATTGATCAGACATTCCGAAAACAAAATCCATGGATTTTTTCCAACGGATGTTGGCTCAAACTTGTTTTGCATACACGCGGTCGCACAAAGTTGTCGGAAAATCCAATCGGTCCAAACGCGGTGACGTAAAACGCGTACGTCGGGACTATAAACGGGGCAATTGCCAATAGCTTTCGTCTCTTAATTTATTCTGAGCATGCGTGGCACTTTGCCCATCGGATTTGTCTACACACGATCGGACATTAAAGGATCAGATTTTGTTGTCGGAAAATTTTATAGCATGCTCTCAAACTTTGTGTGTCGGAAATTCCGATGGAAAAAGTCAGATGGAGCCCACACGGTCGGAATTTCCGACAACAAGCTCCGATCGCACATATTCCGTTGGAAAGTCCGAATGTGTGTACAGGGCATAAGAGTCAGGTTTTGTATGTATGGGTACCCTGGGTTCTGCTCTTAATTCACAGCAGGTTTTGAAAAGAAGTGGCTTATACTAATAATCTATATACAAACTAACTTTTCAGTTGCTTAAAGAACATCATTAAACTTATAGATTATTTATACATTTATTTATTTTTATTTTTTTATTTTAGCGATTTGGATTCTCTAACGGGAAATAATCGGACAGAAACAGCCCCCGTCGCCCTGCCTATTGAGGAGGTAGTTCAAACCCTGCAAGACTTGATTGCTTATTTTCAGCCTCCAGAGGAAGATCTAGAACATGAAGATAAACAGAATAAACTCCGTTCACTAAAGAATAGGCAGAACCTTTTCAAAGAGGAGGTAATATAAAGAGTACTATTACTGAAAGCACTACAGAAATCTTGAATTTGGGTACATTCATTGTGTTCCAATTTGTGCTTTATTATGATCATTTATATTTTAGGACATGCCTGTAGGCAGGTGTAGGTTGACCTCCCTACACAGGTGGCATTGTCCGGTACCACCATGCAGGGACAGTGGAGGACAGTGGGAACTCACATTCCTCTTAGGCCTCTGTACATGTTATTGGGTGGACAGCTGTCCAATTGGATGCTGCTTCCCTGGATGACCTCTGGGGGCATCTTTGATGAGAGCAGTGATAAAAGCACTGGCTCATTGCAGTTGGGCACAGACTTTGGACGAACATTTATAAATGCTTGGATTTCTGTGGACACTTTAATGAGCTTTTAAAAGCTTATAATCACATATTATTGGAGCACATAAGTTTGAGACACTTGTGGGTGGAGTGCCATTTAAAGTTTTTTTTTTAGTTCACTAATTTTGGATCACAAATGTTATAGCGATTTATTTGATGTAAATGACTCATCTCCCTTTCAGCTATCAGAAAATGTCCACAAGACTATGTTGATGCTCCAGGACTTTTCTTGGGTGACCAATTTAAAAAAATCTTCTCTCCAGCCAAGGGGCGTACCTAGAGCATTTGGCAGCCGGGGCGGATCCTATATCTGGCACCCCCCCCCCACTGATCATACCTGCATGCACTCAGCGCCTTCATACCTGTACGCACTCAGCCCCCTTCATACCTGTACGCACTCAGCCCCCTTCATACCTGTACGAACTCAGTCGACCCACATCACCTATACCACTCAGCCCCCTTTATACCTGTACACAATCACCCCCCTTCATACCTGTACGCACTCAGCCCACCCACACACTTGTATGCACTCAGCCCCCTCATACCTGTATGCACTTATCCCTCCTCATACCTGTACACACTCAGCCCCCTCATACCTGTACGCACTTATCCACCCTCATACCTGTATACACTCAGCCCCCTTATTACCTGTACACACTCAGTCCCCTTCATACCTGTACGCACTCAGCCCACCCACACACCTGTACGCACTCAGCCCCCATCATACCTGTACGCACTCAGCTCACCCACACACCTGTATGCACGCAGCCCCCTTCATACCTGTATGCACACAGCCCCCTTCATACCTGTATGCACTCAGCCCGCTCAAAAATGTATGCACTCAGTCCACCCACACACTTGTACGCACTCAGCCCCCTTCATACCTGTATGCACTCAGCCCACCCACACACTTGTATGCACTCAGCCCCTTCATACCTGTACGCACTTAGCCCCCTTTATACCTGTACACACTCAGCCCCCTTCATACCTGTACACACTCAGCCCCCTTCATACCTGTATGCACTCAGCCCCCTTACTACTTGTACACACTCAGCCCCCCTCACACCTGTAGACACTCAGCTGCCCCCCCTCACACCTGTAGACACTCAGCTGCCCCCTCACACCTATAGACACTCAGCTGCCCCCCCTCACACCTGTAGACACTCAGCTGCCCCCCCTCACACCTGTAGACACTCAGCTGCCCCCCCCTCACACCTGTAGACACTCAGCTGCCCCCTCCCTCACACCTGTAGACACTCAGCTACCCCCCTCACACCTGTAGACACTCAGCTGCCCCCCCTTACACCTGTAGACACACAGCTGCCCCCCTCACACCTGTAGACACTCATCTTCCCCCCTCACACCTGTAGACACTCAGCTGCCCCCCTTCTCACCTGTAGACACTCAGCTGCCCCCTCACACCTGTAGACACTCAGCTGCCCCCCTTCTCACCTGTAGACACTCAGCTGCCCCCCCCAAACACACAACTGTAGACACTCAGCTGTCCCCCCTCACACCTGTACACACTCAGCTGTCCCCCTCAGGCCTCCCCCCCACACACACACATCTGTAAACACAAACACAGCTCTGTCCCCCATACACAAACAGCCTCCTCACTTGTACTCACAGCCCCCACTTGTAAGGTGGTTTTCCTTGTCTGAGGCCTAGATTCCACATGTCCCTGTGAAAATACATTACTGGCAGCACACACAGGGGGCGCACATACATAAGGCAGCCAGAAGTGGCAGTATAGAGCCCGCTGTGAACTAAACGAAACTGGACAACAGAAGATGCCGACTCGTACGAACACAGAGAGCCAGCACAGCTACAGAGCACCTCCTGCACCTGCCACTGCCTTGTTCTGGCTCTGATCACCTCTGCGGTTTTTATTTTTTGCGCTATAAGCAAAAAAAAGAGTGTCAATTTTGGAAAAAAATCAGTTTATGCCAATATGCATTCTTCTACATATTTTTGGTAAAAAAAAATCGCAACAGTCGGTCTGCACAAAAGTTATAGCGTCTACAAAATAGGAGATAGATTTATAGCATTTTTATTATTTATTTATTTTTTATTAGTAATGGTGGCGATCTGCGATTTTTAGCAGGACTGCAACATTGCGGTGGACAGATTGGACACTTTTGACACTTTTTTGGGACCAGTGACACTTATACAGTAATCAGTGCTAAAAATAACCACTGATTACTGTATAAATGCCACTGGCAGGGAAGGGTTAACACTAGAGGGCGATCATGGGTTTAAGTGTTCCCTAGGGAGGTGTTTCTAACTGTTGGGGGAGTGTACTGACTTTAGGAGGAGAGAGATCGCTGTTCCTGATTACTAGGAACAGCAGATCTCTCTCTACTCCCCTATCAGAGTGGGGATCTGTTTGATATCTGATATCCGCCAGCCACGCGCATCGGCTCCTGTGTCACGCTGCGGGTGCACGCGCGCGTTGTCCCCATCGCTCTTAAAGCGGTAGACATAGACCTACAGCGATTTGCACAGCTGGTCGGCAAACTCAATCACTGTCCGATTTCTGCAGTCCACATTCTGGGAGTGGACAACTGGAAAATGGATTATCTCAGCTGCCATCACCTGGATCAAAGGGAATGGGCCCTTCATCCAGATGTCTTCAATTTGATATGGCAAAAATCCCAAATGTGAACATCCTAGCTTCCAAATTGAAAACAAACTGTCTCTGGTTATTGCAAAAAACAGGGATCCTTTAGCTCCAGCCTCAGGAGCCTTAATAATCCCATGGTCTGCATTCAGATACGTTTTTGCCTTCCCTCCAGTGCGAATCCTACCTCGCCTGCTTAAGAAATTAGAGCAAGAGAGGAAAACTGTGATTCTAATTGTATCAAACTGGCCCAGAAGAATCTTGTACACAGATTTGGTCTTCTAGCAGATGACCCCAGGACTCTTTCCAACAGACCAGATCTGTTATCTCAAGACCTTCTATCCTTCTATTTCATCTTGGTTAACAACGTGGCTGTTGAAACCCAGGTGTTAAAGAATAGAGGGGTTTCTGAGTCTGTGATTCCTACCTTGCTAAAAGCAGGAAAAACTTCCAGGAAGACGTATATTCATACCTGTAATTTTTTTTTTATTACCTGGTGTGAGTGCAGGCACTTCAGTTTCAGAGATTACTCTGTATCTCCCCTATGGCCTTCCTACAATCAAGTCTTGACCCAAACTTGGCCTTAAGTACTCTTAAAGGTAAAATTCTGGCCTTATTCATTCTCTTTTAAAAGGTCTCTGGTTTTGTTCTCTTTTGTAAAAACTTTTCTTCAAGGTATATCATATTAAGCCCCCCTTGAAGTACCCTGTGCGTCCTTGGGATTTCAGAAGCCCTGCACAAACCATCTTTGAATCTATAAGGGATATCCCCCTAGAAGATCTCTCATGCAAAGTAGTCTTTTTGGTTGCTATCATGTCTACCAGATGTGTTTCTGAACTGGAAGCCCTTTCCTGCAAAAAACATTTCCTCAATTTTTACACAGTTGTCTTACGCCCAAGGCCATCCTTTCTTCAGAAAATGGTCTCAGCATTCCACCTCAATGAGGATGATGACCTCCCATCCCTCTGCCCTGCTCATAAGTATCCAAGGGAAATCTCTCTACATTGCCTGGACATAGTCAAAGCCATTACCATTACCTCAGGGCTACTGCTCCAATCAGACAGACAGATTTTCTCTTTGTCCTGTTTTCTTGACCTTGCTAGGGAGATGCTTCAAAGTTCACCATTGCGCAATGGATATGAAATTTGACTGGAAGAGCCGACATTCTCAAAGAGAAATATTCCCTGTGATTATTCCATCAGATTGGTGGGTGTTTCAACAGCATTTTGGCACCAAACTTTTGGTAGCCCAGGTGTGTAAGGTTGCCACCTGGTCTTCTGTTCATACTTTTCAAAGTTTTACAAGGTGGGCGTTCAGTATTCTGCTGATGCAGCTTTTGTCTGTTCTTGTAGCAACTCTCTAAGGTTTGGTCTTTAGACCCTTGCCATTGGGACTGTTGGCACAGTTCTGTTTGCCTCAGGGTTGCCCACCCTTCCTATTCATTGCTTGTGGAGGTCCCATGGTGTATGAATATTCTACCTGTGTCCTGTACTGTATCTTTAAGATAAGAGGAATTTTGACTTACTTGTAAATTCTATGCCTTTGAGTACAGTACAACTAATGGGCTACCTTCCCTTCCATTCCTTGATTCATTGCTTGCTACAAAACTGAGGACTCATGGAGTGGAATAGGGTTATGGGGGAAGTGCCCAGAGGGCGTGTCCTCCAAAACGTTGCCAGTGTCCAGTCACCTGAAGGTACATGCCTATATCCCATGGTGTATGAAAATTCTGCCTGTGACCTGTATTGTACTTCAGTATATTAAATTTACAAGCAAGTCAAAATTCCTCTTTTTATCCTGAGAAAAGGTAGGTGCCATGCACAATTCCTTTTTTTCTATATTCTTTTATATGGCCCTAACTGTTAGATGCATGGTTACACTATAAATAGTAAACATTCTTATAGCCTTTTTTCAGATGTAAACATTGTTTAACAGTTTATTTAAGTGTCTCATAGAACATTTTGTACAGTGAACTATTGTGAGCATAGGCGAAAGTTGAAAGTGGTACGATTACAATTCCAGTAATTAGCAGAAAGCTAAAGGCCCCCCTTATTGATCCTTTCTGCTGCACAGAATTCAATTATTATTTGATTAATCCATTTGTTGTTCCAACAATTGACATTTCTGCATCTTCTTTAGGGAATGCTGGCATTAGTACTAAATTGCATTGATCGCTTAAATGTGTACAGCAGTGCGGCACACTTTGCTGAAATTATTGGAGAAAAAGCTGGGCCAGCATGGAAAGAAATACTGAACCTCTTCTATGAATTGCTAGGTAAGTGTCCATTTTAAAAACATGAAGAGTTTTTGGTGTTTGCTAGTAGCTTTAGGTTTTGTAGCTAGCTGCTTAAAACCATAGTCTGCTCATGCTAAATTGTACATGTATTCCTCTTTACGGGCCAGGATAGGGCTTTTGACCACATTAGCTGCCATGAAACAAGCAAGAGAAGCTAAAGAAATGGCAGATGAACAGGCAGGGTTCTCTGAGCCATGGCCAGCATTACCTTCTAACTAGACAATACACTTCTAAGAGGCCTTAAACATTTGCCTTTCTTAGTTTTTACTGGGAGCTGGGGGCTTTGCAAAATCTAATTAAGTCCCTATACTTAAGTCCCAAGTATAGGTTTTAAGGAGACACATAGATAAACAGATATATAACCAAGTACTTTTCTGTCAAGCAATCTGAATATGCATTGCTGACTTCATCATAAAGTTTAGGGTTCATTTATCCCACATTCCCTCCCTCCCATAAAAATGAATGTGTCGAGGCCCATAATCACTGCACAACCTCCCAGTTTATAATAAGAGCCCATGTAAAAGCCTTTTTTAGAGGCATCTGTACTGCTGTTGAACACATTTTCTTTTTATTAATTTCATTGATAACGGTTTTCTGAGCACCAATGGCTGCTTCTAGCAGTCCCACAGCTGTGCATCAGTCTGCAATAGAGGGGAAAGTATAGAAGGTGCTTCAGGCCAACTGAAATGCATTGAATTTCTTTTATGATACCTGCTAATATTAATAAAAACCTATTGGACATGCTTGGAACTTGTATGGCACTTTCATGATTCCACCTTACTTACTCTATATTTTGATCACAATAAGCTGGGTTTTAAGGGTCATGCGCCCTCTTCACCAGGTCTAAAACATTGATAAAAAAGAACAAAAACATACAAGTCTGTATAAAACAACATTTTGTTCAAATATAATGAACCAAAAACAAGGATTATTTCTTATATAATTATACTAGTTATCAGGGCTTTTTTTTCTCAGACAATAGGTGCAGGAACTCCCTCTTTCTGAGTCATCCATTTTTTCCGCCCCTACCCACCTCCCAGTACCGTCCCTTTTAGACAATATAGAACCAAGTATCATTTTGAGGTGCTAAGTAATTTGTATGGAATTTGGTACTGATATCAAGAAAAGCAGTAAAATAGACCCCCTGCAGCCAACAACAATAGATCCCCTAACAACAATGGACCAACCACAACAAAATTTCCCCGCCAGCAACAATAGACTCCCGGCAGCATCAACAGATCTCCGCACAGCCAGCATTAATAGTCTGTCTGGCTGCCATCAACAATAGACCCCTCCCCCAACAGTACATTTCTTTCAACAACAACTGACACCCCAGCAACAATAGACCCCCTTGCAAAAATAGATCCCCAGCAGTGAGCATCAATACCCTGCAGCACAACCCAGCACCCCTCGCCATTACATATAGTCAGTCCAAGAGGTGCCGGAACTGCGTTCCCCCACGTTCCCCCGCATTCCCGTTGAAAAAAAGCCCTGCTAGTTATTCATATCTCAGTTTAGTAGTCTTTTCGCCAAGAATCATATAGCCATGGTCTTAAAACAGTTTAATCTACTGTATGTTTCTTGCTTTGGAAACATAAAGGATTAAAATAATGTACAAACTCAATAAAAGGAAACAATTGTGATAATAGCTCTGATAAAAAGGCTAAAGACCCTATTTTTTTTAAATATTTGCCTCTCTTATTGTAGATGGGTGCTTGCCACCTCTTATACTGTATGTACCATAAGCTATTTGTTGACAGGATCTGTTCTTTTACAACAAATGTATGAACCACCTGTCAAACTGTAAATCTCTTCTCTTGCAGAGTTTTACAGCCTACATTGATGCTTTTTTTAATTGTCAAGACTTTCTAATAACTGCTAGTTATTACTGGTATACAGAGTATAAAGATGTGGCCAATTATGCAACATTGTATTACTTTTCTCATGCTCACCTTTTTTCAGTAATGTTATTCTTATTCTTTTAGCTGCTCTGATTCGTGGAAATAGGAGCAACTGCGCACAATTTTCCTATAATCTCGATTGGCTTATTAGTAAACTTGAACGTCTTGAGTCTTCTTCAGGTATGTCCACACAATTCATTTTTTTATCAAGAACCATTTGTTACTTGTATCAGCCAAGGCCCTCATCCACTGCTAGTGGCCTCTGTTGCCTTGTTTCTGGAATGTTTTTTTTTTCAGGGTATACATGTCACTGTGCTGCATTGTTGTGCTCTTTACCAGATTGTTGGGTCAGGGTTGTTGAAAAAAGGCTCTTGTCCTCATCAACATGGGACAAGGTGCTTTGCCCCAGCAAAGCACTACCCCATGTTGAGGGCATGTGGTCTGGTATGGCTGCATGCTCGTCTCCCCCTCCCCCCTTTTCTGACCTACCTGGCTGTATGGCCAGGTAAAGGGTCTGGTATGGACTTTGGGAGTAACCTCATGCCTATTATTTTTTTTTTGGCGTGAGGTCCCTCCAAAATCTATACTAGACCCAAAGAGCCTGATATGGATGGGGGGGGTGTAACTGCACACTTTTGTATTTTTTGTTGTTATATTTTGCTGGTGCTGGTGCTGGCTTGTTAACAAATAGCATCCCAGAACTGAACTGTCACATTTAGCAGTGGTTGGAATAGCTATGCTAAATGTTTCACTTCCAGCTGCAGACGGTGGTCCAGTCTTTAGTAAAATAATGTGGGAAAAAAACACTTAAATATGACAAAATAAAACATTTAACACAGATGGTATTTTTCATGTGAATTTACTGATTTTGAGATGACTACCACAAGAGTTATTTTAACTCTTTACTCATGTGGTATTAAACTTTTGTGAATTAAGCCCATAAGCAGATAAAATAAGTATTACATTTTCAGATATACTGTATGATACTTTAGTTTTACTAACTGAAATAATTGCAATACAGTATCGGTATATAAAACATTGCTTAGGCTGTATTTCATCATGAAAGGCATTGGGAATAATTTGTTTACATGTTCATTTTCAGGAGCACCTTCAATAGAAAGCAAAAGATATAATTACATTCCGACAACAATATCTCTATCTGCTTCCCATTAAATCATATCTCATTCTAAGAAAAAAAATGTAATTTATTTAACTTTGTCAGTCCTTAAGTCTAGCGGCTTCCTTTGTTTACGTCTTTTTTGGGCCTTTTTTTCTTAAATTTTAGTGATTCTTTCCTGTAACGCAATTACTGTCCTAGGCTGACAACACTTACTGTATTGTATCTGAGGAAGAACAGCATTGTAACCATAGGCTGATATTTTGATTTGGGCAACAAACACCTCCTCCTTTCATCTCCATAACATAGGGTACTGTTCTGCAGTCCAGAGAAGCGAACTTGGAAGACTGACAAAAGGATTTGAGATTTTAGTTCAGGGAACAGGAAGTTACAAGAACACTGCTTTTCTATCAGGACCAGAATGAATTTTTCTTTACTTGCAGAAAATGTATTTAAACTGAAAAAACAAAACTTAAATACTGTATGTATTTAAACTGAAAAAACAATGCAGCCACCACATCTAAGAACTGGTAAACTGCAATACAATACATTTTTTCACTTGAGTTTAGACACACTTTAAAAATTTGGATTTTGTTGTAGCGAGAAGTTTCAGTTTAGAAGTAGTAGTTAAGTAGGCAAAGTTTAGAATTTCCATCAGATATTTATTGCTTATTTTCTCTTTCTCGCCACAAAATTTTCTTTCACATCCTATTCCTGTGACATCTAGTATTGAAAGGGGTGGTTGTAATAAGGACAGGATGAAAGGGAGAGAAGATTTTAACCATTCTTTCTACTACCCAAAGCTAAGAAAATATAATTTTATTGAAGTTGTGCTAAATAAACAAAGTGTTGTTTTCCCTAAAACACGTTTGCCATTAATACAGTCTTTTCATTTTTAAGCAACAATAATACCATAAGATTCATGCCTGTGGTTGTTAAGTCTAAATAGTTGTAGGTGCATTTTTTGAGAAGGAGCAACTACTTTATCAATGCAGGAGTACATCCATGTATAACTAGATTTGGAATATACCTAAAACAAGCTATGTCCAGTCACAGCATTACACTGTTACCAGCAGTGCATTGAATTATCTGACTCCTGTATGTCTTTGTACAACAGAAATTTTGAAATGGCATTAACTGGTTCATCATGTTTCCTGTAGGAAACTTCAGGGTAGGGATGCAAAGCTTCTGTCAAACTGGTGCTGAATGACAACATAACATAATACAAAGGTTATTTATTCAACTTTTTTTCTATCTTGTTAAAGGAATATTGGAGGTTCTGCACAGTATCTTGATTGAAAGCCCAGAAGCTTTAAACTTAATAGAGAAAAGACACATTCGCTCTGTCATTTCCCTGTTGGACAAGCATGGAAGGAACTACAAGGTAATATGAAAAGAATACTTGCTCATTTTTTTTTTAACTTTAATGACCTCAGAGTAGAAGATAGACAGTATGGTTCTACATTCATTAGTACAAAAATGTTAATGTGGTTTATGCATATGATATAAGATCCCTAGTACATATTTGTTTTGTAAGACTAGCTAAATGCTCATTTCTTTTTGGTGAATTGGTTTCACCTGTATATAAAAACAGACCAAAAAGCAGACAGTGCCACTAACATTTTGATTGAAAGGTAGAATAAGTAACCAAAATCCTTTTTTATTTTTTATTTTGTGGACTGTCACAGTCCCTTCTTTGAATAAAAAAAATGTAAATCAAACACTTGAACTCATAATACTGAATACATTACATTTCTGTGCATTATTATAAAAATCTATTTTTTTTTTTATTATTAAAATTTTTGTTTTTAAATGGGTAAAGTTTATTAATTTTAAAGTTACAAAACATAGGTGTCATGCTTACCCCCTAACGCAGATGGTCAGACACTATAGCTGGCTTCTGTGTTCTTCACTTATAGCTGCCCCCTTGACTTATACACAATGCTATAGTGCCTGACTACCTTGCCAGAGCAGGCACGAACTGGGCACAGCAAACAGGCACTTGTGGTTGGCAGACTGAGCCAGAGTGGTTTAATGACAGTCCTGGTACAAGGCAGGCGAGGTTTAGCATAGACAAGGGCAAATCTGAAGTGAAAAGGCAGGCAGAGTTCCGAGAGTAGTCGATATCCGATCTGAGGTCATCAACGAGGGAATCCAGTCTAGCAGAGGAGGGTAGACAAACAGGGACCTTGAAATAAGTGTAACAAATGCAGTATCACAAGCATGAGACTGCAGGCTTGGCTAGCTTAAATCAAGTTTGGTCTGCACCCAGAGACTGGCCACATTACTCACCCTGCAAGTGGACAGACAGGTATGCATCATAGCCAAAAGCAGGATACTGGAATGAGGCCAGCAGCTGTCAAAGAAAAGGAGAGTTTACACGCTCCTGACAATAGGCTTAGCACTTATATTACACAAGCCAAAGGCACATCGGTTCCATATTAATAAAGTACATTGTTATCGAGGAGAAAAATGAGGAAAAGAGAAAAATGGGGGTGGAGGTGAAATAGGAGGGGCAATGAATCCATTAACATATTAGCAAATAAGGCTAAAACAGCATACCATTTACCATATTGTCAATCCACGTGCTTCAATTCATGCTGCCTATATTATTTTGTCAGTTTTTTGGGCAGTTGTGTCTCAAATAGGTACAGTTTTAAATGGGAAGAGCTCTATTAAAGTGGATCTCTGCATGTGTAGTGTAGTTTGGGTAGATAGTTTCTATCTAAGGAGAATTGGCCGTCTAGCATAAAATGCAGTATAAAAAATGAACAACCTTAAGCTATGGGTCATATCCATATTATTACATATGCCCAGGAGCATGATTAGGGTGTCTGCTACCCCCAACATAAGCATCTCCCCGCTAGGTTTATGTCAGTTTGAATGTGAGGACAGGTTCAAATTATGTATAAAAGAAAAGAACTCTCAGATTGACAAATGTGGGATCTGTTGCAGAAATTAAAGTTGTAAAAACCTATCACTGGCAGATATCATAAGGGGGAGATATTGTTGTATGCCTTCATCCCAATAATTTTTTGCCAAGTTTGGAATATCCTGCTATCATTTTCCAAAAAGACAAGAGACTTTAGACATTTCAGTACTGGATAACCTAAGATAGAGATCTTATCGACACTTTCCATTATTTAAAGTTTCTCAATGCCATTGGAGGCTAGTTTAATAAGTGTCAGAAATTGGGCTTTGATCACATCTTTTAGCTGAAGAAATCCATAGAACATCCAGTTGGAGAGATAGAATGTTGTCAAGAATCACTTTGGCATAATATGTTGTAAAGTTTAATACCAGGTCTGGCCTACAAATGGGGATAAGGTAAGGTAAGGAGTGGAGATACCAGAGAGAGGGGATACCCCCAGGGAGGAATGAATGGGGAATAAGTTGTTTATTATGCAGTAGTGTTTCCTATCCTGCTTCCATACCATAATAGTGGTCTTCATGACAGTGGTAATATATAGGTTTGAGTGAGGGCTGCGAAATACAACATATAAGTTGTTTAGTTTGGAATAAGAATCCAAACATGCAGTCTAGATATTTATTGCTGGGTAGCCAGCTGGGAAAACCGCCAACACTTCTGCCCAATAGTACTTCTGAAAGCAGGGGACTGATAGCCCACCCCTATAAAGGGGTAGTTGTAGGGAAGTTTTAGCTAGTCTAGGTTCACCCCCCCACCCATATAAGGGAAGAAATTATTTGGTCTGTTCTGTTGTAGGTATTGGAATAGGAGTCTGACTAAAAAAATGTGGAAATTTTGGAAGAAAGGTTATGTTAATAAAAATAACCTGTCCCATCAGAGTCAGTGGTAGAGATTTCCACATAGAATATTTTTAAGTTAATAGTTGCAGTATCTGATATAGGTTATCAGTCATATATTGAGAGATGTCACGTCATATTTTAACTCCAAAATATTAAATGTGTGAAACCCAGGTGAGAGGGATATTTGTGACTGGCGGAGAGAAGACAGGGTCCAATGAGAACAGTAGGTTCAAATTAATTTTGATACCTGAGAAGGTACCAAAGGCATTGATAACTTTTAGGGCTGCAGGTAAGGAGGTGGCATCATCCATGAAAGATAGCATGATACCAGCATATAAAGAGTCTTCTCCAAAGGACCATCTACTATGCTATGCACTGTCTCTGAAGAATGGAGCTGTATGGCCAGTAGTTGTAGGGCTAGGGCAAACAGCCCTGGTGAGAAAGGGCATCCTTGGTGAGAGAGGTCAGCCTTGTCTCTTTGCTCTGTGCAGTGCAAATTGGGGAGATACAGTTTCTCACAAAAGTGAATAAGTGAAAATGTCCAAATTAGGTCCAAATTAGGTCCAAATTAGGTCCAATTAGCCATTTACCCTCCCCGGTGTCATGTGACTCATTAGTGTCACAAGGTCTCAGGTGTGAATGGGGAGCACATGTGTTAAATTGGGTGTTATCACTCTTACTCTCTCATACTGGTCACTGGAAGTTCAACATGGCACCTCATGGCAAAGAACTCTCTGAGGATCTCAAAAATAGAATTGTTGCTCTACATAAAGATGGCCTAGGATATAAGAAGATTGCCAAGACCCTGAAACTGAGCTGCAGCACAGTGGCCAAGACCATACAGCGGTTTAACAGGACAGGTTTCAGAACAGGCCTTGCTATGGTCGACCAAAGAAGTTGAGTGCACATGCTCAGCGTCATATCCAGAGGTTGTCTTTGGGAAATAGACGTGAGTGCTGCCAGCATTGCTGCAGAGGTTGAAGGGGTGGGGGTCAGCCTGTGAGTGCTCAGACCATACGCAGCACACGGCATCAAATTGGTCTGCATGGCTGTTGTCCCTGAAGGAAGCTTCTTCTAAAGATGATGCACAGGGAAGCCTGCAAACAGTTTGCTGAAGACAAGCAGACTAAGAACATGGATTACTGGAACCGTGTCCTGTGATCTGAGGAGACCAAGATAAATAATTTGGTTCAGATGGTGTCAAGCGTGTGTGGCGACAACCAGGTGAGGAGTACAAAGACAAGTGTGTCTTGCCTACAGTGAAGCATAGTGGTTTGAGTGTCATTATCTAGGGCTGCATGAGTACTGCCGGCACTGGGGAGCTATAGTTCATTGAGGGAACCGTGAATGCCAACATGTACTGTGACATACTGAAGCAGAGCATGATCCTCTCCCTCCGGAGACTGGGCCGCAGGGCAGTATTCCAACAAGATAACGACCCCAAACACACCTCCAAGATGACCACTGCCTTGCTAAAGAAGCTGAGGGTAAAGGTGATGGACTGGCCAAGCATATCTCCAGACCTAAACCCTATTGAGCGTTTGTGGGGCGTCCACAAACGGAAGGTGGAGGAGCGCAAGGTCTCTAACATCCACCAGCTCTGTGATGTCGTCATGGAGGAGTGAAAGAGGACTCCAGTGGCAACCTGTGCAGCTCTGGTGAATTCCATGTCCAAGAGGGTTAAGGCAGTGCTAGAAAATAATGGTGGCCACACAAAATATTGACACTTTGGGCCCAATTTGGACATTTTCAGTTAGGGGTGTACTCACTTTTGTTGCCAGTGGTTTAGACATTAATGGCTGTGTGTTGAGTTATTTTGAGGGGACAGCAAATTTACACTGTTATACAAGCTGTACACTCACTACTTTACATTGTAGCAAAGTATAATTTTTTCAGTGTCGTCACATGAAAAGATATAATAAAATATTAACAAAAATGTGAGGTACTGTGAGATACTTTAACATCCTAAAAGTGAGTACCCGAGCTGTGGGAGAAGCGTATAGTAGGCATATCCAGGGAATGAAATTAGGACCAAAGCCAAATTTTTATAACAGTCCAGAGGTAGTTCAACGCGAGTCAAATGCTTTTCCGGGATCCTAGGGAGGCCACCACCTCTGAAACAACATCCTGGTCGGCCCTCCCTATGATTTTGAATAACCTCTCAAGTTCATATTGGTTCAATCCCCTGGAATGAAACCAGGCTGATTTACATGGGTCAATGTAACAATAACTTTTTTTAGGCATATAGCTAATATATTAGCAAGAATTTGGCATCAACATTTAGGAGTGAGAGGTCAAGGTTCTTACCGGGTTTGGGAACAACTATTATAACTGCCTTCTACACGAAGACAGGGAGAGAGCCCTGTTCTAATGTAGTTTTTAAAATATTTATATTTGCAGTACAAAGACACCAAAACAGGTAAAAAAATGCAGTCGGGGTACCGTTCACTCCAGGCGTCTTCCCTGATTGTAGAGAAGTATATGGAAATTGCACTTCCTCTAGGATAATTTGGGCCTCAACGTGTTTTCAGCGTTGAGGGCCCAAGGTAGGGAAAATAAGAGTATATATATTACCCCCCCCGCCCTCATTATGATTGCTACACTAACTCTGGTGGATTGTTCACATATTTGTTGGGATTAACGTATACGTTTTTTTCTTAAATGCTGTTGTGCAGAGGAGCATTACCTCTTGATACGCGATTTGTAGCACTTTATGAACTGAGTGGTCCTGAGTTCAAACATATTGGGTTTATAGGCATTGGACCCTGGACTTGGCCTTAGCCTGGACATATTAGGCTTTAGATGCATTCTTAACAACCACAGGTGTGGCTTCAGGTTAAATCCCAGTAGTTTTGTTCAGCTGTTTGTATAAGAGGTTAAAATCTATTTTTTTTTAAACTCCAGTACTGTCATAATCTCCACAGCGTATCTGAGGGATTCTCATTGAAGCAGCAATGGGGCATAATCAGATATTCCTCATGGGAAAATAGATATATTTTGTACTTTAAAATTGGATCACTGACAGAAATAAAGTTAATACGGGACAAAGTTGGAGTAGTAGTGTGACAGGTAAACACTCTAGTATGTAGGCTAAACATCTTGGAGTTTAAACAGTGTGGCCCATTTAGACCAAGTGAAGCCTGTGGGGGTGTGTGGAGTAGGTTTATCTATTTTGGGACACAGGCTCATATTAAAAGCTCTTGCGATAATATTATCTGTGGGGTATTTAGCTACCGAGGATATTATACTATCTAGGGATGAGATGTCACAGGCAGAGGGATATATAGAAAACATAAATTGCCATGCAATGTGCACAATGATAAAATGGTGAAAAAAAATTAAATATCAAACAACAGTCCATAAGGTGTTTCCATATGTGGAGAAGTAGTAAATACAGTGTATGGAAACAATTTCTTGAAGAGAAAAGGAATTAACATTCACCCGAGTGCACCTTTACTGTGGTTGTGTAAGATGTTCGCTTACCAGATCCCTAGACTCCACATTATAAGAGCCTAGATAAGCATGGAATTATGAATCATGGCAAATTCATTTGAAAAAGGTGGAGATAGTATCATGGCAGACCATGCAGATTCCTAATCGTTGGATAACATGGACACATTACCTTTCCAGAACGTTATGTTGTCTGCTGTCAAAACATTTGTCCCTGACCTGCTGACTGTACAGTGAAAGAGAAAGAGCAGATAAACAATATCATCCCTCTACTCACTCTGCTATCTCCTCCTCCTTACCACTTATCCACATATGGAAACACCTTATGGACTGTTGTTTAATATTTAATTTGTTTTCACCATTTTATCATCACCATATTGCGGCAATTTAGGTTTTGTATGTTTTTACACAATTTGTTCTGTTGTGTTATTGCCAGCAGGTTTTTTATCATTCACATTTATTTATTTTCCTTTTTCACCTGCGCAATTATTTTTTCCAAATACAAGAGGGATATATAGGCCTGTGAATACCAATTCAGTTATCTATTATAGCATGGAGTATCACATATCCCCTTCAGGCCCAACCTTGAGGGTGTGGGTGGAATAAGTTACATTGTAATAATAATGGAAATAAAGAATTCCACTGACTATAAGATGGGTGTCCTGCAGTATACAGATATTGGGTTTGTAGGATTTCAGGAATTGGAAGACTAAGGATGTTTTTATTGTTGAGTTCATTCCCCCAATGTTTTAAGAGATGAGGTTTAGTGGCATTATAAGTATCAAAACAAAGTATTGCAGCCAGCTGCCAGGATCCAGGCTAGATCCATGGTAGAGGAGGTCAACCCATACAGTGCCTTGAAAAGGTATTCCTACCCCTTGACATTTTCCACATTTTGTCATGTTACAATCAAAAACGTAAATGTATTTTATTGGGATTTTATGTGATAGACCAACACAAAGTAGCACATAATTGTGAAGTGGAAGGAAAATGTCAATACTTTGTAGAACATCCCTTGGCTGTAATTACAGCTGGAAGTCTTTTTGGGAATTTCTCTACCAGCTTTGCACATCTAGAGAAAGTGACATTTTTGCCCATTCTTCTTTGCAAAATAGCTCAAGCTCTGTCAGATTAGATGGAGAACGTTTGTAAACAGCAATTTTCAAGTCTTGCCACAGATTCTCAATTGAATTCAGGTCTGGACTTTGACTGGGCCATTCTAACACGTGAAAATGCTTTGATTTAAACCATTCCATTGTAGCTCTGGTTGTATGTTTAGGGTTGTTGTCCTGCTAGAACGTGAACCTCTGCCCCAGTCTTAAGTCTTTTGCAGACTCTAACAGGTTTTCATCTAAGATTGCCCTGTATTTGGCTCCTTCCATCTTCCTATCAACTCTAACCAGCTTCCCTGTCCCTGCTGAAGAAAAGCATCCTCACAACATGATGCTGCCACCACCATGTTTCACGGGGCGAGAGGAGGACAGAGAAGGACAGAGCAGGGCTGCTGATGATGGAGGCACGTAAACTGACCACAGTGTCTGTGTCAGAGCTCAGCAGCCACGATAAGCCATGGTCAGTTTACAGAGGGTAGGGCAGAACCAGGTAGGATCAGCCAGGTATTTCAGGTGATACAGGGGGCCAGATTACACAGCACAAGTATTGTGCTGTTATTCATGCTTTAAAGGTGTCCCAATACTTTTGACAATACAATGTATATGTATATATATATATATATATATATATATATATATATATATATATATATATATATATATATATATATACATACACTAGTGATATATATACACATACCTCTACAGAAACTGTATATAAACATACATATACAGACAAACATACCTGTACATATATATATATAGACATATAGATACATATATGCATTCATACATATACACAATTAGGTAGATAATTTTAGAGTATTTAAGGATTATCAGAAACTAGGGTTAGGTTGGTTAGACATATCATTTGAGTAACCAAGAAGGTTTACATTATATATATATATATATATATATATATATATATATATATATATATATATATATATATATATATATATATATATATATATATATATACATATTCTTATTTACTTACTTCCCCCCTACTTTTCCTTTTTTTAAAAGTATAGCACCTCACAAATAGTAATATTAAAATGAGAGTGAGGTTTGATTTGTCATTGGAAAATTCGGCAATGAGACAATTAGTTATGGATGGGTTAAAACCAGGTTTTAGTCATTCTTTGTCGAGTAGAAGACTTCAGATTGGAGTTGACATAAAATCTTCTTTTGTTGAGATGCAGAATAGGAAACTTCATTTTGACAGTAGATGGTGGTTTAGGGCTTGAATTTCTGGTATCGTCTGAGTAATTCTGTGGAAGATGAAGACCCATATCTTGAAAGTAGGTGCATAAATCTTCATGAGTTTGGGCTTGATAGTCTTTTTCTTTATATGAAAAAAAGTAGTTTGAAGGGAAATGCCCATTTATAACGAATTCTTAATGTACGAAGAACTTGCAAGTAGGGGTGTAAGTTACGCCGTTTTAATAAGGTTTGTTTGGAAAGGTCAGTATAAAGATTATATTTATGGCCTTGAAAAAGGAGAGTGGGAAGAGCTGCAGGCTGCTTTCATAATACATTCTTTTGATTGAAAGAAATGTAAATTAGCAATGATGTCTCAAGGTGGTCCAGAATCACATTTAGGACCAAATTCAAGGCGTTCAATAGGGATATCAGGAACTAGCTCTTGAAAGGTGATTACAGTACCTGAGAGATTCCCTATTGCTTCTGGAAGGCCTCTGATGCAAATGTTACATCTACGAACTCTGTTTTCAAAATCTTCTATTTGATTTTGTAAAAAAGCCAGATCTTGCAATGTAATTTTTGTGTCCTGTTCATGGCATTCTAGGATTGATGTAGCTGCGTCCATTCTATTTTCCAGGAATGCTGTGCAATGTCCTAGTTCCCACAATTCCTGTTTAATAGGTGATAATAGTGGTAGCTTTAGCAAGTTCACCTTGTACTATTTCACATAGGTAGGAGAGAAGGGAGGCAGTAGAATTGCTATTCATATCTTGAGAGCTGACAGTAAACATTCTGTCTGGGTTGTCTGTCGAGTCTTGTGGTGTTTTAGGAGATGCCACTCTTTGCTGTGCTGGATGCCATCTTAGTGCGATCTGAACGGATGTGGGGAGCTGAGGAAGATGTTAATTTCCCGTAAGCTTTAGAGCACTGGGGCATCCCTGATGGACAGTCCGGGAGTGTGTACGGGTCCGATCAGAAATATTGGTATAAAGGGCTGGATTAGATAGCTAAAAATGATTTATACAAGCCTGTGATGTGTGAAGCAGTCTAAAAAGATGTTCATAATGATCCGATGCGTGCATGAGCCCTTGAATGATGATGCGGTTTTCAAAACTAGTTGGAAGCCTCAGGGGCGTCATCACTTCTGGCTGTTTCTGATGTCGCGTCTGGCCCAAACTACTTGTTGCTGGAACACACGCCAATCCCAAGAGGGAGAAGTGGTGGTGTTTACACGAATATGGCAGTACACAGTCAAATGTATTGTTTGTCATGTTAAAGTCTGGTGCAATAAAAATACTACACTATAGTACTTGCTTTGATTTACTGTGGTGATATCCTTTGGAGAGGGGATGACAAATATAAGAAAATATTGGAAGATCTGATGGAAGATCTGATGGTGAGGCTGTGATCGATTTGAAGGTGTCACCAAATATCCCAAAGCACTTACTGACCTTCTTTAATTTAAAGGTCACTGGAGTGCCAGTGAGTGTGCACTTCTCACAGTGGTGGTGGTATATGGTGTTTTATTTTAAGATCATTCACTGGAATATAAGAAGATCACTTTTGATGATGTGAGATGTATTACAATTATTTTTGGACTTTTTATCTTTGGACTTTTTGGTGATTGAACGTGATTCTGGACCACCTTAAGACATCATTGCTAAATTACATTTCTGTCAATCAAAAGAATGTATTATGAAAGCAGCCTGCAGCTCTCCCACTCTGGACTTTTTAGTAGATTATTTCAATATATGTAAATAAGGGTATATTTGCGCGGTTTTCTATTTTTGTTTAATGTTTTTATAGTGTTTCACTGTAAGAAATTCAGCTTGTTTGTATCACAGGGGGGCAGGCGCCTTTGTATGTTTACTATTTACACTTTGCACTGGCTGACATCCACCTCCAATTTGTCACATTGCCCTTCAGCCTGTCCTCTGCTTCCAGGGTGTTCACAAAGGTCTTAGCACCCTTGTTTGCCCTTCTCAGGACTCAGGGCACCCAGTTGACAGGCTATCTAGGTGACCTTCTTCTGAAGGATTCATCTTCCAACTCTCAGTGATTGTCCAAAAGACAATTAGGCTGCTTCAGCCCTTTGGCTGGGTGAATAACTTAAAAAAAATCTGCTCTCCAGCCTTCCTAGAGTATTTAGGTCCGATCCTGGGTACATCCTAGTGTCAGAAACCATGAACCAGACCGAGACAGAAGTACAGTAATATCACCCTTGTTTATTAATTAAAATAAAAAGGTAAATAGAGTAAGCGTAGTCAAAGCATAGCCAGAGTCCAGTAACCGGATTGGGCAGTCAGCCAAGCCTGAGTTCAGTAACCAGATCGGGTAATCAGCCAAGCCAGAGTTCAGTAACCAGATCGGGTAATCAGCCAGGCCAGAAGTCAGGGATCCAAGTAGAGGAACAGCAAAGCCAGTCTTTAAACAGGAATGCAGGAGATGGTTTCTTGTGATGTGACCAAGGCGAAGGCAGGAATGAAGTGAGCTGGAGATCTTTAAGTAGGCGGGACTGACGAGCAGATCCACAACAGCTGGTTAACTGTGGAGAGAGATGAGAGCTGTCAATTAGCCGACAGCCCAGGTTCACAACAGTGCGATCAGACATTGCATGTTATTCGCACCCGCACCTGTGGTACCGATCAAATGCGATGTCTGTAAGATGCAAGTTCTGCCATGAAATTGTATGGCTGAACTCGCATTGGATTGGCACAGAAAAAATTGCAGGGACTTGTTTTTCCCAGCACTAGAATCAGATCACACGGGTGTTCTCACCTATGCGATCCGATTCCTGTGCGAGTTAACAGTTCGCACTGCAATCTGTGAACTAAACTGAGGGTGTCATTAACATTGTATTGACATCCACAGAGGATCGCAGAGGGTGGTGTGATCTGCCCGCGGGAGAGATACAATGTGGCAACTGGCGCTGGAATCGCACTGGTTCCCACATCACATCAGTGTGAACCTAGGCTTAATGAACACGTGTACACTGCTGCTTACCCCTTTCACACTGGAGGCGTTTTTCAGGCGCTACAGCGCTAAAAATAGCACCTGCAGAGCGCCTGAAAAAAGCCTGAGTGCTTTCACACTGGGGCGCTGCGCTGGCAGGGCGTTACAAAAAGTCCTGCCAGCAGCTTCTTTGTAGCGGTGTAGGAGTGGTGAATACACTGCCCCTGCCCATTGAAATCAATGGGCAGCACCGACAAAGCGCCGCTGCAGCTGCATTTTACTGGTGGATTTACCCCTTTTTTGGCCGCTAGCAGGGGTTAAAACCGCCCCGCTAGCGGCCGAATAGCGCCGCTAAAACGACGCTAAAGCGGCGCTAAAATAGCACCCCCTTTACTGTCGACGCCCAGTTGCTTTCAATGTGAAAGGACTCTAAATGGTTAAGGCTTAAGGCTGCACTCATACCTGAGCGTATTTTTTTCATGCAGAAAGTCGCACGTTTTTACCACAATTTTTGCCACAATTTTGTACAGGTCAAAAGGTCACCAAAGAAAAAAGCAGAAAAATGCCTATAATCTGCCTATAAAGAAGTTCATGTACTTTTTTGAGCTCAGGCTCTGTTTACACATAAGCGTTTTTGGGCGTTTGTTTGCTCTCAGCCTCAGCTCTAAAAACGCCCAACAAGACTAATCCCATTCATTTCAATGGCCCCTGTTCACATCTGAGCTTTCTGTCACCTAAAGCAAAACGCCCATCGCTCAAAAAAGTACACCAGCTTCTTTTTTGGCAGATTACAGGCGTTTTTAATTCTTTTACATTGGTGACCTTTTGACCTGTACAAAATCGTGGCAAAAATAGCGTAACTTTCTGCCTGAAAACGATACACTCAGGTGTGAATGCAGCTTCAGGCATTTTACTACAGGCAACAAAATGCTCAGATGTGAACAGGGGCCATTTAAATTAATGGGATTTTGCTTGTTGGGCGTTTTCATGGGTTTTTGATGGCGTTTTACGAGCTGAAAACGTTCAGGTGTGAATGCAGCCTGACTATTTACAGCTCAACATCTGCAGGCTGGTGCTTCTGGTAAAAAATGGCATTTAACACCTTAGTGTCTGCTTGTATATATTGGTTTAACCTTTCATAGCTACCTGTATGGTTCATGCTGCCTTCTGACATACGAAGAAAAGTGTCATTTCTCATTATAGATCAGTCTGGATTTTATTCTCCATTCTACTAACTACATTTACGACTGACTTATATTTATTTTTCTTTCTTTTTTCTTTTGTCTCTATTTGGAGTGAACGCAGTTTGCTGAAAAGGCCAATGATTTTTCCCCGCCTCCTTATGATCTATCCAATCTCTGTTGTGCCTGCCCCATCAGCTATGTCCAGACTCCACCCCCTGATGCACACACAGACACACTTTCTGTGTGTATGTTAAGGTGTGCAGGACAGGTGGCAAATCAGAGTACACGCACACTAGAGGCTGGAAAATTGGTTAGTAAGTTTAAACATCACCTCCCCCTAGACAATTATACTAATGCCCCCCTCTGCTGCTCTGATTAAAAAAGACTGTCATGCCTCTGAAAAGCAATCCACACAGATTTCTTTTCAGAGGCAATATGCGGCCTCCTCGCCACCTGTGTGGGCACTGGTGAGGCTGCACTGATCGGCACTGATGAGGCTGCACTTGGTACCCACTTTAAGCCCGCAATCACATTGGGCCGATTTGGCATGTCAAATCGCATGCCAAATTGGCAGCTATTGCTGACAATTACACAGTTCAAATCGTTGCGATGCCGCCTTTGCGGAGCCAAACAGATTCCCAAAATAAGTTCCTGTACTACTTTTGGTGGCTTTGGGGGCGATTTGAATAGACATCTGTGCATGAACCCACACAGATGTCTGTCAAATCGTCCCCAAATTCGGACTGCATTGCCAGTTTGAAATCATGCGAGTTCAGATTTCAAACCCTCCCTGATGTGAACGTAGGCCTAATGTACAGAGAGTAAGAGGTGGAGCCTAAAGAGGAAGGGGTGTGGTTTACAGATGACAGAGCAGGTCTTAAACATGAAGGGGTGTGGCATCGACAGGAAGGGGCGGGTCATATTTAAATTTGGGGGTGCATGAGTTTAGTCAGGCCTAGGGCAGCACAAAACGTAAATACACCACTGACCTTTTGCCCAATTCCATTCAAGAACTCTCCAGCTAAACTTCCTGTCAGCATGGAAAAAGCAGGCTTTTTTCTTGGATCTGCCCTTGCTCCTTTCATCCCCAGACAAGAAATTCCTTGTCATGGTGGATTGCCACTTCATCTCTAACAGTGGGCAAACCCTTTCTTCCCTGTGATTTGAAGGTTCTTACACCATACAAAAGTCAAGTTTGGGATGAATCTTCAAATCATTGACAGTTCAGGGAACATGGTCAAGGTAAGAAGCCAAATTCCCTAACAACATCTTGGAGCTCAGAGCTTTCAGTCTTTCCTTCCAGCACTGGAACCCTCTTCTAAAGGGAAAACCGATTCTGGTACAGTCAAACAATGCCACCACAGTAGCATATATCAACCATCAAGGAGACACGAGAAGCCTGACTGCACTGAAGACTGATTATCTCATGAACAGAAACTCACTGTCCATCTATTTCTGAAGTCCAAATCTCAGAAGTGGACATCTGGCAGGCAGAGCTTAGCGACCACTACTTGAACTAAGAGGAATGTTCTTTTCATCCAGATGTAAGTTATCTGATATGTCTAAAATGGGGTACTCTGAATGTGAACAGCCTAGCCTCCAGATACAACAAACCACATCTGTTTGAATCCAGAACTAGGGACCCTCTTGCTCTGGCTTTAGATGCCCTAGTTATCCCCTGCACTCAGTTTAGTCTAATCTTTAACTTCCTGTCACTGGGCATTCTTCCTTAGCTGTGCCAGAAAATAAAGCAAGAGAGGAGAACAATGGGGAAGATTTACCAAAACTGGTGCACACGGAATCTGGTGCAGTTGTGCACAGTAACCAATCATCTTCTAACTTCAGCTTGTTCAAATAAGCTTTGACAATAAGCCCCCCCGGTCACACCGAACATGTTATTGAAATCGTGCTACTTCACTTGAATTACCTCAATTTCAAAGTAGTGCTCTCTCAGGTGCTACTTGTAAGACATCTGTGATTTCATGCACAGATGTCTATGCAAGTGGTACCTGAACTTGTAAAAGGTAGTGCAAGAACTACTTTCAAATTTGTTGCAACTCAGATGGAGTCAGAGTCACATGGATTTGACTTCTTCCATTGCAGACAATAGGGTGCGACTTGTCATGTGATTTGAAACTATCACATCCCATGACAAGTCACACTGGTGTGACGGAGGCTAAAACCTAGAAGATGATTGGTTACTATGCACAGCTGCACCAGATTCTCTGTGCACCAGTTTTAGTAAATCCCCCAATGATTCTTATGGCATTTAAACTGGCCCAGAAGAACCTGGTACACAGACATACTCAGACTTTAGCCTCTTCCCAACAGGCGTGATTTGCTATCTCATGCCTTCTGTTCCACCCTGCTTCACAGTTTCTGGCTTTAATGACATGAAACCAAGGTCCTAATGAATAGAGGGGTTTCAGGGTCTATGATTCTTACCTAGCTAAAAGCAAAAAAGAAAAACTCTTACAGGAAGACATATTATTTTGCCTGGTGTGAAGACAGGTACTTCAATTCCAGAGATTACTTTATACGTCACATTCTGGCCTTCCTACACTCAGGTCTTGACCAGAACTTGGCTCAAGTACTTTTAAAAGTCAGGTATTGGCTTTATCTATTCTTTTGAAGGTCTCTGGCTTTGTTATACTTTGTAAAAAACCTTTCTTTTTTGGAAAATGTATTTATCATACCTGGAAATCTTACTTTGCCTGGTGTGAATGCAATCACTTTAATCCCAGAGATTACTCTGTTCCCTGCATTCTGGCTTTCCTACAAACAAACCTTAACCAGAACCTAGCTTTTAGCACCCTGAAGGGGCAAATTTCTGTTTAATCTATCCATTTCCAAAGGCCTTTGACTTTTCATTCCCTTATAAGAAAAAACGTTATTGAAGGCGTTTCTCGTATGAGGCCCCATTTGCAGCTTCCCTGGGACCTTAACTTGATTCTCTCTACCTTGCAGGAACCACCCTTTGAATCCAGCACAGGTATTCCTTTGGAGATTCTTGCCAGCAAATTAGCCTATCTGGTGGCCATCATGTCTGTTAAATGCATCGCCTTTCTTCCAAAGGTGCTGTTTGTATTCCATCTCAATGCAAACTTTGTTCTACCATCCTTGTGTCCTGCTCCAATGCACCCAAAGGAAATCTTGCTACATTGCCTGGATATAGTCAGAGCCTTTAGAGTGTACGTAAAAGCTGCTATTTCCATCACACAAAGAGAGTCCCTATTTGTCTTTTCCTTGGGTACTTGTAAAGGGCACCTCCTTTCAAAATCCACCATTCAATGGTTGATAAGGGATTTGATTGCTACAGCCTATGCTCTAAAACAAAAACCTCTGCCTGAGCACTTACATGTACACTCCACAAGATCTGTTGGCGTATACTTCTTTTCATACTTTTTCAAAAGTTTACCAGGTGGATATCCAAGCTTTTGCTGATGCGGTTTCAACTGCAAGGTTCGTGCAGCGGCACGCTAAACCTGGGTCTTTTACCTTTATTGTTTTTGGGTCTGTTGGTAAAGTTCCGTTTTCCTAGCTGTTGCCCACCCTTATATTCTTTGCTTGAGGAGGTCCCATGGTATATGAATAAAATGTTCTGTACTGATGATTAAAATTAGAGAAATTTTAACTTACCTATAAATACCATATCTTTGCGATCAGTACAGAGCACAGGCCACATTCCCTAAACTCTTCAAATTATTCTGAATTGTTTACTTCAAAATTGAAGACTAAAGAAGTAGAGTATAGTTATAGGGGAGGTACTCATGAGGAGCGTGTCCTCAAAAGCTTGCCAGTGTTCAATCACCTGAAGGTACAATCCTTTACCCCATGGTATATGAAAACGATGCCTGTGACAGTGTGTCCTGTACTATACTTTAAGAAATAGAGTTTACAGGTAAGTCACAATTTCTGTGTTTTAGTTGTCTTTGAGAGGCCGGTGCCTCACATGCTCTTCAATATTTAAAGAGGTTGATTTACTAAAGATTGATGGTCTATTTATTTTGTAAGGGAAGTTGCGCTTTGCAAAGGAATCTTCCCCAGAGCTTAGTGAATGATGTGAAGCTCTACTGACTTTTATTATTCAGTCATGTACAAGCAAACGTGTTGTCATTGTTTTTTTTTCCTTGCATGTGATTGGATATAATTTTCAAAGTGCAATTTCACCACATTCACTAAGCTTTGGGGAAAATCCCATTGCAAAGTGCAGCTTCTCGTGCAAAGTGAAGAGCCTATTTGTCTTTAGTAAATCAACCCCAATTTCTGGAGGCAAAAGTGATTCATAGTGGAACAGAAGTGATAAATGTTACTCGACTCTACACATACTGATCTTTTCCTTGTTGCTTTATGTATTCTTCATAATTTGCTTAATTTTTCAGGTCCTGGATGTCCTTTGCTCTCTGTGTGTTTGCAATGGAGTTGCAGTACGTACAAATCAGAACCTCATTTGTGACAACTTGCTGCCCAGGAGAGATTTATTGTTACAAACCCGCTTGGTTAATGATGTCACCAGGTAGAATTTGAACTTCTGTTGTTACATTGGGTGATCTTACAATATTGTATATTTTATTTATCTTCAGCTGGCTTTCTTGTTTTATCATCATTGTCTTTTGGAGCAATTTTACTAACATACGGTATTTAACTAATTCATAATGTTCCAGGTGTTCAGCCAGTTTTATTTTACAGATTATTAGCATTCTATTAATTGAATTCATCTTTCATTGTTCATGATCAAGCCAATATTTTGAAAACGTTTTTGTATTGATTGAATCGCCCACTATTCTGTTAATATACCTTGCCAAATCCATGTCAATCATCCTCTCTTTTGATCTTCACAACCACAAAAATCAGAAGTACCAGTGTTTTTACAAAGTATAAAAAAGGTAGCATTCTCAATTTAAGTGTATTTAAACCTAATCACTAAAATGTAAGCTTTACCATGTTAACATATTTTTAAGTAGTTTTCAATAGCCTAAAATCTGAAGCTTTTCTTTTAAAAAAAATGCTGATAATCCTCCTGTGAGGGACCTTGGTCAGGCCTTTCATGTTATAAGTTGTTCTCTGATGTGCTTCTTTTAGTCAGGCTCTGCCCCTACAATGCAGGGTACAAATGCACAACAACGTCTGGGGGGCTGGGAGATGCCATTTTACTTACCCAAACCCCCCGCTCCCTCAGCAGCCAGTACTCTCCCCTATGCTTTGGCTTGTGAACAATTCCTTGTTGTCCTCACATCCAGTGCAAGATATGTGCCCTGGAGTGTACAGAAGAGGCTGTGGGGACCAGTCTAGCAGCATGGACGAAGCCTCCTGGAAAATAAGATCGGGTAAGTAAAACTGCTTTCTCCTCAATCCTGAGGTTCACTGGCTGTCCAATAATAAGTGTCAACAACACACAGACATTGATGTAGTGTCATGTACCTGGGTGTATTTGAACCGGGATGTTCCTGGTCCCACGCCTGCAGTCTTACTTGTTGTGTCACAGAGGAACTCTGGAGCTATAGCTATGTTCTTTTAGTTTACCAATTACCTTGGACTCACTAGCCCCACCTGCTGCCAGCTGTGGACAATCTACAATCAAAGCAGCCCATAAATAGCAGCACTTCCTATCTCCTTGTTTGGACTAGCTTCCTGGGTGTCTGAATTCCTGACTACTCTCTAGCCTGCTTTTGTACTTCACCGCCAGCTCGTGTATGACCTTTGCCTGCCTGACCAATCTCTGGATTTCGATCGTGTACTGCTTTGCCTGATCTGTTGCCGTCCTGATCTGCCTGACTAAGTTTTCTCCTGAATCCTCAGCACACAAGCTCCACTTCGGACACAGGTACCTTACATTACAAATGGGCCACAATGGCAGTGGACCCTGCTGAGATTATTAAAGTGGTTGTAAACCCACTTTTTGGACTTCTACCTATAGGTAAGCCTAGAATAAGGCTTACCTATAGGTAGTGGAAATATCTCCTAAACTTGCGCCGTTTAGGAGATATTTCACTTGTAGTCCGCTGGAAATTCCAACGGTGCATGCTCAGGAAAGAAACTAAACTAAGTGCCGTTTCTTCCCTAGCCTACGCGGCTCCTGTGCGCATGTGCGGGGTGACGTCACACAGCTCCGGCGAATCACAGAGCCGGAGTCCATGGCCTGGAAGGAAGAGGGCCAGAAGATGGACGCTGCCCACACAGGGGACATCACTGGATTCTTTTGCAGGTAAGTGGCACATAATGGGCTAGTATGCGATGCATACTAGCCCATTATGCTTTTCATTTGCAGGCTGCAGCAGCGAGCAAAAGAATAAGTAAAACCCATCAGGGTTTACTTCTTTTTTTAAGGCGATTTCACGTCAGGGACAATTGATTAGAGCTCATGAACAGCATCTATCTTCCCTGGATGCCAAATTAGATGAACTTTGTGCTGTGATTAAATCTTGCTTGCCTGGTCCTTCTGCAATGGTGCAGACTCCTGCTCCAATCCAACCCACCTCTTCTGTACCACCCAAGCTTCCCCTGCCTGAAAAATTTGGTGGTGATACTGAGGACTGCAGAGGCTTTCTTAAATGTTTGCCATTTGCATTTCCAAAACAACCCTGTGGCTTTTAACACTGTGTCTGCTAAAGTGACTTTTGTAATTTCCTTGTTAAAGGGGAAGTCCCTGGCCTGGGTCTCTCCTTACCTGGAATGCAATGATCCTGTGCTGCTAGACGCTGACAAAGTTCTGGCTTCTCTGCAGACTGTACTTGATAAGCCAGATAGAGCTTCTGCAGCTGAGTACTCACTTTTGGACATACAACAAGGTACCAGGTCTGTGGCACAATATGCTATTGAGTTCCGTACCCTGACTGCTGAGACTAATTGGGACTCTAGGGCATTACGTGCAGCCTTCCAAAAAGGTCTTACAGATTGCATCAAGGGCGAATTATGCCACTTACACACGACTTGTTTTGCTGTCGGAATAAACTCCAAAGGTTTCTCCGACGGTATTCCATTCAAGCGGTCTTGCCTACACACAGTCAACCCAAAGTCCGACCAAAGTCCGACCGTCCAGAACGCGGTGACGTACAACACTTACGATGGGACTAAAAAAAGGAAGTTCAATAGCCAGTAGCCAATAGCTTCCATCTCGTACTTGCTTAACAGCATGCGTTGTTTTTGGTCCGTTGGAACACCATACAGATGATTGGTTTTCCCGATAGGGATTGGTTCCGTCGGAAATATTTAGAACATGTTCCATTTTTAGGTCCGTCAGAATTTACGAAAAAAGAAGTCTGATGAGGCCTACACACGATCGGAATAGACGATGAAAAGCTTCCGTCTGACTTTTTCTGTCAGACATTCCTGCTCGTGTGTACGCGGCTTTAGTCTATAAGGATTCCCCAGAAGACCTTGAGAAATTCATAGAGCTGTATGTTCGTCTGGATGTCCGGTATCATGAAAGGTGCCAAGAGAGACTAATGGGGCATACACACGGTCGGACTTTTCATCTACAAAAGTCCGACAGCCTGTCCGACAGACTTCCGCCGGACTTTCGGCGGACTTGCGGCGGACTTGTGGCAGACTTTCTAACGAACGGACTTGCCTACACACGACCACACAAAAGTCCAATGGATTCGTACGTGATGACGTACACCAGACTAAAATAAGGAAGTTCATAGCCAGCAGCCAATAGCTGCCCTAGCGTGGGTTTTTGTCCGTCGGACTAGCACACAGACGAGCGGATTTCGGGGTCCGTCGTAGTTACGACGTAAAGATTTGAAGCATGTTTCAAATCTAAAGTCCGTCGGATTTGAGGCTGAAAAAGTCAGCTGAAAGTCCGGGGAAGCCCACACACGATCGGATTACCAGCCAGCTTTAGTCCGTCGGCGTCCGTTGGACTTTTGTAGACGAAAAGTCTGACCGTGTGTATGCCCCATTAGAACTTGCAAGTTTCCTAGGCCAGTTTACCGTTTGGCCCCTAACTTCCAAGCACCACCTCAGCCAGAACCTGAAACCTCAGTTGAACCCCAGGCACCTGTGGAACCCATGGAAGTAAGCCATCTCCACCTGAGTCAGAGAAACAAAGGAGGCGTGCATTGGGCCTATGCCTGTACTGTGGACTTAAAGGACATTTGTTATCTGTCTGCCCTTCCTGTCCAGTAAAAGGCAGGGTCTAACCAGTGTTGGAGGAGCTGGGTTAGAACTTACAGGTATATCCTCCCAGACCAAGTTTACCGTTCCCGCAATTATCCATTTACCTTCTAAACTTGTCTCCTGTGAGTCTTTTGTGGATTCTGGAGCCGCTGGCATATTCTTGGACTACACTTTTGCTAAAGAAAATAAAATCCCATTTGCTCCAAAGTCTAGACCCCTGAACATCACCACCCTGAATGGACAACCCTTGGAAGATGGCATTGTAAAATTTGAGACTACGACTATCACCCTTCAGGTAGGCGTACTCCACACAGAGGAGGTTCTCTTGTCTCTTATTGATTCCCCACTTCTGCTCGTTATCCTTGGTTACCCATGGTTACAACAACATAACCCTTCTTTTGATTGGGAAAATGGAAAACTAACCTCTTGGGGGTCATTCTGTCATCTAAACTGTTTGTCTCAACCCAAAAGACTTTCTGGTTGTCTGTTGGCTTCCGTGGCCATCCCACCTACCTTGCCTCGTGAATACCATGAGTTTGCAGATATATTTTGCAAGCAAAAGGCAGAGGTTTTACCCCCACATCGTTCTTTTGATTGTGCAATTAATTTGATTCCTGGAGCACCTCTTCCCAACAGAAGGACCTATCCCCTGTCTTTGCCTGAACAAAAATCCATGGAGGAATACGTGAAAGACAACTTGGAAAGAGGTTTTATCCGACCCTCTTCTTCTCCAGTAGGGGCAGGTTTTTTCTTTGTTGAAAAAAAAACATGGGGGTCTTTGACCATGCATAGATTATCGAGGGTTAAATCAAATCACTGTAGAAGACTCCTACCCTTTGCCTCTCATTCTTGAACTGTTTTATGTACTTAAGGAAGCCGTTACCTTCTCTAAGCTGGACCTACGAGGGGCTTATAATCTGATTCGAATTAAAGATGGGGACAAGTGGAAGACAGCATTCAACACTCGTAATGGACATTTTGAATATCTGGTTATGCCATTTGGGTTGTGTAACGCCCCTGCTGTCTTCCAATGTTTCGTGAATGACATTTTTCACGATTTCAGCAACAGTTTTGTGATCATATACTTGGACGACATTTTAATCTTTTCCAAGACTCATCTAGAGCACATCTCACATGTAAAGCAGGTATTACAACGACTCAGAGAAAAACACCTTTACGCGAAGATTGAGAAATGCAGTTTCCATCAAAGCTGTGTTCCTTTCCTTGGGTACATTATAAGTGCTGTTGGTTTCCAAATGGACCCTCAAAAATTTTCTGCTGTCTTGCAATGGCCCCAACCGACCACTTTAAGAGGGCTCTATTGCTTTCTAGGGTTCCCAAATTACCTCCATTGCCGCCCCCCTTACTGCTATGACTAAGAAAGGTACAAATTGCAAGGACCTGAGGACCACATTCCAATTGTGGTCCTCAGAAACAGAATCGGCTTTCCAGCAATTAAAAGACATGTTCAGCAAGGCTCCAATTCTTCAGCATCCAAATCCCAATCTCCAGTACATAATTGAGGTTGATGCCTTCGAAGTAGGAGCAGGTGCCATGCTGTCCCAGAGACAGCCTAAGTCCAGTAGAATCCATCCAGTAGCGTTTTTATTCTAGAATGTTTTCTCCAGCGGAGATGAATTATGACGTTGGGAATCGAGAACTGCTGGCCATCAAATTTGCATTGTCTGAGTGGCGACATCTTCTGGAAGGGGCTCCCAAGCCTTTTTCTATCCTCACTGACCATAAAAACCTGCTGTACCTTCAGACTGCAAGACATTTGAACTCACGTCAGGCTCGATGGGCTCTGTTTTTCTACCATTTTAATTTTGTTCTTTCTTATGTTCCTGGGCATAAAAACAAGAAAGCCGATGCGCTTTCCAGACAGTTCACTACCTCTGAAGAAGATCAACCTACTGAGCATTATATAATACCACCTCACAAAATTGTCGCACAGATCTCTATGGCTCTTTCCCAACAGTTACAAGAAACCCAGAATCGTGTTCCCCAAGGCTTGAAGATACCACCAGGTCGCCTGTTCGTAGCCCCTAGCCTCAGAAAACCTGTACTCCTCTGGGCTCATGATGGTGTGTTATCCACTCATCCTGGTGATCATCACTCTTAAGACCTTGCAACGTCATGTCTGGTGGCCTCATATGAAAAAGGGATGTTACGGACTATGTGGCTGCCTGTCCAACTTGTGCTAATAAAGTACCTCGCACATTGCCTACTGGACTGTTACAACCACTTCTGGCACCTCACCAGCCTTGGACCCATTTGACTATGGACTTCATTACAGACTTACCCAAGTCCGAGGGCATGACTGCTATATAGGTCATAGTGGATTGCTTTTCCAAAATGTCTCATTTTGTGCCACTCCCGGGATTACCTACAGTGGAAGCACTGTCTACCCTCTTCCTTTCCCATATTGTGAGATATCATGGCATACCTACCAATGTCGTCTCAGTTTGTTTCCCGATTCTGGAGAGCATTCTGCAAGAAACTGGGAGTAACGCTCTCACTCTCTACCCCTCATCACCATCAAACAGATGGTCAAACCGAACGCATGAACCAGACCCTAGAAACCTATGGTCGACATTATGTCAATGCCTTACACTCCAACTGGTCTGAGTATTTGCCTTTGGCTGAGTTTGCCATTAATTCCCGTCGGCACAGTGCTCTTCATACCACACCATTCTACACAGCCCTAGACTATCACCCTCAGACTTTTCCCCTACTTTGCCTTCTTCTGGTGTACCAGCAGCAGATCTGCAGGTGAAAAATATTCTGCTACATTGGAAAAAGATTTGCTTATTACTACAGATGTCAGCAGGCAAGTATGCGCTTTTCTCCAACAAACGAAGGCGCCATATACCTCCATATGAGGTGGGGGACAGAGTTTGGCTATCAAACAAATACGTGAGACTAAAACAACCTTCTACCAAATTGGGCCCTCGATTCATCGGTCCTTACAGAATTATTGTTCAAGTCAGGCTAGTCTCCTATCGGTTGAAATTGCCCTTCTCTCTCCGGATTCACCCCGTATTCCACGTTTCCCTCCTCAATCGCTACTCCAGAATGCAACAGCTACCTCCTCCTGTTCTTGATGGACAAAATGAGTTTGAAGTTTCTAAAATTCTTGATTCTAGAAGACAGGGTCAAGGCCTACGGTATCTGGTTCATTGGAAGGGATATCCTGTCACAAGCCGTTCCTGGGTCCCAGCCAAAGATTTGCATGCTCCTGCTCTTATTCAAGAGTTCCATGCCTCCTTTCCCACTAAACTTGGAGTTATAGCTATGTTCTCTTAGTTTGATGCGTTACCTTTGACTCACTAGCCCCACCTACTGCCAGCTGTGCACAATCTACAATCAAAGCACCCCATAAATAGCAGCACTTCGTATCTCTCAGTGCCCATTTGTTTGGACTAGCTTCCTGGGTGTTTTGACTGCTTTTTGACTCTGAATACCGTATTTGAACTTCTGCCTAAATTCCTGACTACTCTCTAGCCTGCTGATTTTGTACTTCACCGCCAGCTCGTGTATGACCTTTGCGTGGCTGACCAATCTCTGGATTTCGATCGTGTACCGCTTTGCCCAATCTATTGCCGTCCTGATCTGCCTAAGTTTTTGCCTAAATCCTCAGCACACAAGCTCCACTTTGGACACTACCTATCACAGGTACCTTACATGTAGAAACCCGAAGAAGTACCCATGCAGGATGTAAACAGAAGATGAGAAGGCTTAGGACGGTGCATTACATGACCACGGATACAGGTAAGTATAAAGAGCATTTAGAAAGGGTTGCTATTTTTTTTAGAAATTAGTTAGTTAACCACTAGCCTACCGCCCACCGTCATATGACGGCCGGACGGTAAGCCTATTGTTCTGAGTGGGCGTCATATGACGTCCTCGTCCTCCCGAGCCACTAGGGGGCGCGCGCGCCGCCGGCGGCGCGCGCGCCCACTGCGTCACTCGGGACCCGGTGCGCGTGCCCGGCGGCCGCGATGTCCGCCGGGCACCCGCGATTGCCGGGTAACAGAGCAGGAGCGTGGATCTGTGAATGTAAACACAGATCCACGTCCTGTCAGAGAGGAGAGGAGACCGATGGCGTGTCCCTTGTACATAGGGACAGCGATCGGTCACCTCCCCCAGTCAGTCCCCTCCCCCCACAGTTAGAATCACCTCCTTAGGTCATACATTAACCCCTCGAGCGCCCCCTAGTGTTAACCCCTTCCCTGCCAGTCACATTTACACAGTAATCAATGCAATTTTATAGCATTGATCGCTGTATAAATGTGAATGGTCCCAAAAATGTGTCAAAAGTGTCCGATGTGTCCGCCGCAATATCGCAGTCACAATAAAAAATTGCAGATCGCCGCCATTACTAGTAAAAAATAAATAAATAATAAAAATGCTATAAATCTATCCCGTATTTTGTAGACGCTATAACTTTTGCGCAAACCAATCAATATACGCTTATCGCAATTTTTTTTTACCAATAATATGTAGAAGAATACGTATCGGCCTAAACTGAGGAAAAAATTTGTTAAAAAAAAAAAAAAAAATGGATATTTATTATAGCAAAAAGTAAAAAATATTGTGTTTTTTCAAAATTGTCCCTCTTCTTTTGTTTATAGCGCAATAAATAAAAACCGCAGAGGTGATCAAAATACCACCAAAAGAAAGCTCTATTTGTGGGGAAAAAAATGCAAAAAATTTAATTAAGGTGCAGTGTAACATGACCGCGCAATTGTCATTCAAAGTGCGACAGCGCTGAAAACTGAAAAATGGCTTGGACAGGAAGGGGGTGTAAGTGCCCTGTATTGAGGTGGTTAAAGGCTGATGAGAGGGAGTAAGTGGGAGGCAGAATGATTCTAATGTCACGTACACACAATCGAAATTTCCGACAACAAATGTTTGATGGGAGCTTGTTGTCGGAAATTCCGACCGTGTGTAGGCTCTATCCAACATTTTCCGTCGGAATTTCCGTCAAACAAAATTTGAGATCTGGATCTCAAATTTTCCAACAACCAAATCCGTTGTCGGAAATTCTGATCGTGTGTACACAATTCCGACGCACAAAATTCCACGCATGCTTGGAATCAAGCAGAAGAGCTGCACTGGCTATTGAACTTAATTTTTCTTGGCACGTCGTACGTGTTGTACGTCACCGCGTTCTAGACGTTCGGAATTTCCGACAACATTTGTGTGACCATGTGTATGCAAGACAAGTTTGAGCCAACATCCATCGGAAAACAAACATGGATTTTGTTGTCGGAATGTGCGATCATGTGTACACGGCATTAGCATATGGCTTTAATATACATAATAATTATGTATTCAGTTTCATAATACAATGGTGATTTTTGCTAATTATTAGACATATTGTTGTTCTCAGCGTACCTTTTTTATATATATATATATTTTTT
Organism: Lithobates clamitans; assembly: GCA_037952925.1. Classification (NCBI taxonomy): domain Eukaryota; kingdom Metazoa; phylum Chordata; class Amphibia; order Anura; family Ranidae; genus Lithobates; species Lithobates clamitans. The sequence goes on along the minus strand of JBBGZY010000742.1, from coordinate 3,525,070 downwards.
TTTTTTTTTACTAAAACAACTTTCCTTCTTTTCCTGTCCTTGGAATATAAATTTGTTTCTCATCATAAATATTTATTTCACTTTAACATGCATTATCTACTGACCTATAATGTATTTTATTCTGTAATGGCTGAACAAATGTGATACACATCAGCACAATTCCAAATAAACTTATCATATTCTATGTTATATAATTATCTTGCATGATTGTATGTGCCCTATATTGGCCATAATGTGGTATTTGTTTTTAAATACTTCAAACAGGGAAAAAAAGGAATTTTGCAGACTAGTTGTCAGATATCATCAATTATAATCATAGAAGATAATTATATAACACAGAATACATCCAGTTTTGCTTCAACTATGTGGATGTGTGTCACATTCATTCAGCATTTTTTTTATACATAGATCCTATAGTGTAAGTCTTAAAGCAGATCTTCAGCCCCCCCCTTTTTGTTTTTAACCCCTGCTTACCTGATATTCACCCACCCAGTGGAATAAGCATTGTCCTGCTGAGATGTCCACAGCTCCTGCTCTGTCCCGCACTGCCATCTTCTAGTGTGACATCATAGGGAGATGGCTGGCTGTTCCAGGCTCAGCTGATGAGCCTACCGATAGGTCCAGCCCCCTCCTCCTTTGTCAATGTAGTCAATGTAGGGCTATGCCTCCTGGGATATGTGATGTGCATATCCCTGGAGGCACAGGGAGCATAGAGCACCTCGCATGACATGCATGGGAAGGCAGGGTGGAACCATTTTACTGAAAAAAAAAAGTAAATAAACATAAACAAAAAATGCTCTATTTGTGTAGCTGGGGGGGAGAAGGGGTGGATAGGAGGGAACTTTAATTTTAGGGTGAAGAGCTGCTTTAAGCACGTGTGGTAATTTGCACAATATTGCACAATATTAAATACAATTTCATTGAAATTGCTATAATATGCAGGTATAACCATATGGGTGTTTGCATATGTCTTTCAGCATGAGACCAAACATCTTCCTGGGTGTGGCAGATGGCTCAGCTCAATACAAAAAGTGGTACTTTGAGATGTATATTGATCAAGTAGATCCCTATTTGACACCAGAGCCAACTCATTTGCGCGTTGGCTGGGCTTCAACCTCAGGTTATGCTCCATATCCTGGAGGAGGTGAAGGATGGGGAGGTAATGGTGTAGGTGATGACCTTTTCTCCTATGGCTTTGATGGTCTCCACTTATGGTCTGGTAAGTGTTTTTCTACATTATTCTAAATATTAATAATTCTTAAAGTATCAATAGTTTAACTAATATACAGTTTGCAGGTAGTAAAATTTGTTTTAAAATTGTTGAATTATTAACATAAATACTGATTCATTTGCAGAAATCCTTGACATTCTTTTTCTTCTGCACAATAACAAGTATACAATAGCTCAGCAGCTTGGACATATAAACACTATCACCAACATGGAGGACATGGTCCTCTCAAACAAAAAGAGGCAAGTTCAATACAATGTGAGGTGGCAACCACTGATCTTTTGCAAGGGTGCTGTTGCTTGAAAACATTGCTTGATGTTGAAAAAAAAATAAAATATACTTAATTCGGCAATGTTTGGCCCTTTTTGAGGCACCCACCATGCTCCCATTAATCAGTACTTTTTTGGCTGTACACCTGCACATGTTGTCAGGAGATCGCAATGGAGCCTGACTTTTTTCTTAAGCCACACAATATTCAGTTTCCTAGTGTTCATGCACATTGTGATTTGTGACTGGAATACATACATACAGAACTGTACCAACACAATGGGAGAGATCTTTCTAAAACTGGTGCATGCAGGATTTGGTACAGCTGTGCATACTAACCACTGAAGCTTCTAGGTTTCGTTGTCAAAGCTTAATTGAACAAGCTAAAGTTAGAAGCTGATTGGTTACTATGCACAGCTGCACCAGATTTAGTAAATCTCCCCCACTCTGTTTCTGTAAAATATAAATCCTTGATAAACAATGAAATCATAGAAATTCTCACATATCTCATTTGTACCTTTTTGTGTTGTGTGCCAAATGTATTGCAAAAGGACAGGATAAATACAGTTGTTTGTTAAATCATAGAAACAGCATATTAGTGACTATATTAGGAAACTTCAGTTACTTACTCTACATTTAGTAGAGACTCATTTGACTATAAGCAAATGGAATACACTGTTGGTTGAGAGATTAACCAATTTTAGCAGCGACGACCCGTCCATAGGGGGCGCAGGGGTTTTGCCCCCCTAATCTTTATGCGCTCCGGCCCAAATCGCTATGCAGGGCACCGGATGCATAGAGTTCTACAGGGTTTTTTTTCTGCAAAGGATGTGATTAGAGCCGGAGGCTCTAATAATTGACTTCAAAAACGTTGAGCTTGGGGTGAAGAACACTGTGACATGAGCCCACCCACTTGTGGCAATACTGAATCAACAATCGCTATTGTCTTCCTGCTTCTCCTCCCGGCCAATCAGGACAGGAAGCGTGTCCTGAGACTGGATTGGCCGTGAGGAGAAGGGATTGGATTGGCTGGGAGGAGAAGCCAGGGATGCCGCCAAAGCCGCCTGAGACCTGGATGGGGTAAGTGCTGGGCTGGTGGGCAGGACTGTGATTGGGGCTGGCAACGGGGCTAGTGAGCAGGACTGGTAGGGGGGGATTTGTTTGTGCCCCCCCAAAAAAATGGAGCACAAGCCGCCACTGCATTTTAGATAACTAGAATGGAACACACCACATACTTGCATCCAGTTATTTGTGAAAGTTTTAGCATGTGATGTTAACGGCTTTGGAAAAAGGGAGGGCTAAGTGAGTACTTATGAATGAGGGGTTATGCTGAGCAAATACCTACAACAGTAAATAGTCATTGTTTAACAGTTTTACTGATGTTACTGCGGGTTTTAAGGAGTATAAATAGTGACAAACATGATTATTCTGCAATGCTTTCAAGCTGCCTAATAAGCATCACTAGTTACCTCAACATTCTTTAACCCCTTCCCAACCAGCCGCCACAGTTATGCTGCAGCAGGTTGGCACCCCTGGGTAAACAAACGTGACTGTACATCGGTTCGCCTTTTGACCACTAGCAGGCGAGACGCCAGAGCCGATGCGCGTGCCTGGCGGTCTCGATGACCGCCGGGCACACGCGATCGCTTCACACAGAGACAGAACGGAGATATGTCAATCTAGACAGAAAGATCTCTGTGCTGTCAGGGGTGAGGAGAGCGATCTGTTTATACTAGGAGTAGCAGAATCTTTTTTGGGGTGTCATTTTTGCTATGTACATGCTATGTGTTCAAAAAATGTAATAAATTGACAACTTTGTGTAAAAAATAAAAAAATAAAAATACGGTTTAATTTTTTACCTTCACGTTTTCCAAAAACTTTTGGAAAAAAATGAACCGTTCAAATTACTCATTATGTCTCATAGAATATATGTTGGGGTGTTTACGTTCCAAAATGGGGTCATTTTGTAGGTAATTCCACTGTCCTGGTGCTCAAGGGCCTTCAAAAATGTAATAGGTCGTTAGGAAATTGTATGTGTAATTTATGCTCCAAGAATGCCTGATGGTGCTCCCTGGATGTTGGACCTCTCTATGTGGCCAGGCTGTGTAGAAGTCTCACACATGTGGTATCGCCATACTCAGGACGAGTAGCAGAATGTATTTTGGGGTGTAATTGGAAGTATGCATATGCTGTGTGTGAGCAATAACTTGTAAAAAAATAAAAATAATAATCATTTCTTAATTTTCACAAGAATTGTGGGAAAAAATTAAACTTAAAAAAAACTCACCATGCCTCTTACTAAGTACCTTGGACTGTCTACTTTTCAAAAAGGGGTAATTTGGGGGATATTTGTACTTTCCTGACATTTCAGGACCTTGAGAAATGAGACAGTTGGTACACCAGGTGTGATCAATTTTCAATGATTTGCACCATAGCTTGTAGTCTCTATGGCTGCTTTCACACTGAGGCGCTTTACAGGCGTGTTAGCGTTAAAAATAGCGCCTGCATAGCGCCTGTAAGGAGCCTCTCCTCTCACTCCAGTGTGAAAGCCTGAGAGCCTGAGGGTGGTGCGCTGGCAAGACGGTAAAAATAGTCCTGGAAGCCGCATCTTTGCAGCGCTGTATGAGCGGCGCTTTGCGGGCTGTTTTAACCCTTTTTCGGCCGCTAGAGGGGGATAAAAGCGCCCCGCTAGTGGCCGAAAACCTTTGCAAAAACGACGGTAAAGCGCCGCTAAAAATAGGGGCGCTTTACCGCCGATGCCCCTGACCCCCGAGTTTGAAAGTAGCTATAGTAGTATAACTTTCACACAGACCAAATAATATACACTTATTTGGGTTATTTTTACCAAAGATATGTAGCAGTGTAAATTTTAGCCCAAATTTATGAACAAAAATTACTTATTTGCAAAAAAATTTCAAAGAAACTTAAAAAAAGTGTTTTTTTTTTATTTCACTTTTTTTTCACTTATGTCACAAAAAATAAAAAACCCAGTGGTGATAAAATACCACCAAAAGAAAGCTCTATTTGTGTGAAAAAAATTATGAAAATTTTGTTTTGGTACAGTGTTGCATAACAGAGTAATTGGCATTCAAAGTGCAAAAGCACTGAAAGCTGGAAATTAGTCTGGGCAGGAAGGGTGTATAAGTGCCCTGTATTGAAGTGGTTAATCTTGGTAATTTGAACAGCCTCTGTAACTAGGTTATTGAAAATCATTAATTAAGCGCTTTATGGAACACTGGCTGCATATTGTCTGGACAGACTAGTTTAAAAGGCTGGGTTCACATTAATGTGGCCTGCAGAAAGGCATGTAATCACTCGCCTTCCAGCAACCGCAGAGAAAACACAACAGTTTAGATGTGTGGGGGTACCATTAATCCTATTGGCACCCCCACACACATGCAGCTCTGCGGTTTCCCTGTGGCCATGTTTTCTGAAAAGGTGCAGGGACCTTTTCCCTGCGTTTTCCATGGGTACAGCAAACCCAGTAGCAGAGAAACTAGGTAGATTTGAACCAAGCCTAAGGAAGTATGTCAATGCATAAAGTGGCATTTGTCCCATTTGAGTGGGATTTTCAGTTGAAGGAACTGAGTGTGATTTTGCATAAAAGAGACTGCATCGAAGGAGACCACCATCTGACCCAAAACCTGCTTATAAGTGCAAAGTGACACTTAAGCCAGGTGCACAATATATATATATTTTTTTTCATTCAAGCTGCTGTACTAACCATTCAAGGTTAGTACAGCGATCTCCCCGCTGAGCTGTTGTGTTCAGACAGGGGGACTGCCCCCCGGCTAGAACACTCCAATCAGCGCTCTCTGCCATTGGCTGATCGGGAGTCGGTCGAATGCTGCTTTTCCAGCATGCACATCCGAAAGAAGCCAGCCTAAAGGCCGGCTTCTGTTGGACAGACTGACATACCCACAGGCAGAATGTCGGCCATTTTCTTTTTGAACCGTCAAATGTCTCCTGACATTCTGCCAGCGTGTACAGGGCTTTACAAGGGTGCAGTAGACAGACATGAAAGTAGAGTTTCTGATGTTTCTCTATCAGAAGAAACACTCTGGCAAGACTTTCTAGAATTAAACCCAGGTACCCCAGGCAGAAGGAAGGAACCAGAATCCAACTAAATTCCCGAAGAGAGCTAACAATAATGGACAGTACATACCTAAGAATACTATTTCTGCTACCTGTTTACCCACCACTGCACAAAAATAGAATATTTACCAGCATTCACTTCTGTTGTTCGGTAGTATGGGAACAATGAGTTGTATAATATTTTATGAAATTGCTATTCTTGCTATATTTAGCATTTTTAGTTATGGTCTATTGTAACTAGTAAGCCAGTTAAATACACTAATGCTCCGTACAGACGGTTGGATTTTCTGACGGAAAATGTGTAATAGGATCTTGTTGTCGGAAATTCCGACCGTGTGTGGGCTCCATCACACATTTTCCATCGGATTCTCCGACACACAAAGTTTGAGAGCAGGATATAAAATTTTCCGACAACAAAATCCGTTGTCGGAAATTCCGATCGTGTGTACACAAATCCGACAGACAAAGTGCCATGCATGCTCAGAATAAATAAAGAGATGAAAGCTATTGGCCACTGCCCCGTTTATAGTCCCGACGTACGTGTTTTACGTCACCGCGTTTAGAACGATTGGATTTTCCGACAACTTTGTGTGACCGTGTGTATGCAAGACAAGTTTGAGCCAACATCCGTCGGAAAAAATCCATGGATTTTGTTGTCGGAATGTCCAAACAAAGTCCGACCGTGTGTACGGGGCATAAGACTGCTGTTATAACAGCACCTAATAATAAAGATTATCTGTACAGAGAGCCCCTACCCTACCTGCTGTAGCAATGCATTTCTAAATTTTCATATACAAACTTTTTATGGTTTTATTAGTGTCTGAATTGTGTGTTGATTTTATAATTTCATGCTTTTTATTTTGTATTCCAAATCACTAAATTAGGACAGCAGAGGAACAGAAACTGTCTCTTTAGTTGCCTGTGTTTAATCCTTAGCCTCGGTTCACACCAGAGGCGGCACGACTTGCAGGTCGCCTCACCGACTGCCGGGGCGACTTGCAAGACGACTTCTGTATAGAAGTCTATGCAAGTCGCCCCCAAAGTAGTACAGGAACCTTTCTTCTAAGTCGGAGCGACTTGCGTCGCTCCGATTAGAACGGTTCCATTGTACAGAATGGGAGGCGACTTGTCAGGTGGCTAGGTTGCCTGACAAGTCGCCCCCGTGTGAACCGAGCCTTAGGTGCATGATTCACAACATGACACCTGTTATTCATTCCACGTGCCTTCTGTCCTGCTCTTAGCTTTGACGCGTGAAGAGCAAAAATTAGCCAACATGCTTTATTGTTGACTCACATGAAAGAAGGAAGATTATGATGCTGTTTGCAATCAAATTGTCTATGTATTTTGTGTTTAAAATATCCTGCAGCTTGAGAAGTCCAGTACTTTGATCAGTCACATAGAAAAATACTAGACCTAGCTATTATTCTTCAATTTCTTGATATAGGTCGAGTACCAAGAGCAGTGGCTTCAAGTAACCAGCACTTACTAGCTTCTGATGATGTGGTCAGCTGCTGCTTAGACCTAGGAGTGCCCAGCATTTCATTTCGCATTAACGGCCAACCTGTCCAAGGCATGTTTGAAAACTTCAATACTGAAGGCCTATTTTTTCCAGCAGTGAGCTTCTCTGCTGGAGTCAAGTGAGTTTTATATCCAATACATTTTGTTTTTTTTTTCATGGTCAAAGAGATTTATTGATGTTACTACTGTGCTGTACACTGTTCTTCATTCTGGTGAGGAAGCTACACACAAAGGACACCAGGATTCAAGTAATAATACACTGTATATAGATTGTATTTGCTTTTCCTGGATTTCAGCTTTATTTTTAACTTTCATTCTGTCAGTTTAAGCAAAAAATTGTCAACAGGTATAATGTGCAGACATCAGAACCAGCAGTGATGGATTTTTCTAATCAGACAAAACTTTGTTACTTTCTTGCACTGTCAAATCTTGTCTACCTCTCCCTCTTTCTATACATTCCAATTGGCCAGCAAGGCAGCCCACCATGGTGACTGGAAAATGGGGGCAGAAAAGAGCAGAAATGACCAGTAAGTGGCTGAGCATTTTCTGACCAGAATGACCCATAAACTGTACCACTGTAAATAATAGTACCTAGCTCTAAAAATAGTTTTAGGCACATTATAAGGCTGTGACAAGGCATGCCTAAAACTCAGTATTGCAAATAGTCAAAACAGCACCCCTTCATCAGACATGTGATGTGATCACATGCTTGGACAAAGGGGTCTGGCGTAGCCCCAAATTGCTGGACTTTGTCCCTGTGATGTGAAATGTTTGGATGTTATCTTGAATACCCATTGTGTGCTGGTGATATACGCTGTTACTATATGCTCCACGCATAATAACAAAACAGAGTCTGCTCGTTCCATAGCCCAGTGGTCATCAACCCAGTCCTCAGGGCCCACTAACAGGCCAGGTTTGCAAGATAACTGAAATACATCACAGGTGATATCATTTTCTGCTCAATGATTGCAGTATTCTAGTCTGCATCTCCCCAAGGTAATACATAAAACCTGGCCTGTTAGTGGGCCCTGAGGACAGGGTTGATGACCACTGCCAATGCAGCCTATGAGTATAATTTAAGGTCTCCCAGTATATATCAGAGAAAACATTGTACTTAATACTAGTTTATTTTAAAGTACAGTAAAAATAAAGGCAAAACTTTATTTTTTTTGGACAGAGTGGAAAGGAAGTAGAACCCCTGTCAGTTTTCATTGCTGCCTGAGCCTCCATTAGAGAGCTTCACCCTCTCTAATAGTCATGTTTACCACTATCATTGAAGGTAAAAGAATATCCCACATTTTGGGTTGTTCCCAGAAAAGTAATAGAGTGGAAACCTACCAATGGGGACACTAGTTCTGGTGACCTAAGGGTCCCCAAGAATTCCCTTAATTTGCATGGCTTTCCTCTCACTTCATGTTTGCCTATGGGACAGAAATTGGAGGGAAATCTCCCCAATGGGACAGAGATGGCAAATAATAAACTGACAAGGGTTATAACCCTCCCCTACTTTATCCAAAATGTAAAAAAAAAAATCCCTATAGTTCTACTTTAAGGGCCTATTTTTAAAGTGATTGTAAAGTCTCGTTTAAAAAAACAAACAAACATATTATACTTACCTGCTCTGTGTAGTGGTTTTGAACAAAGCAGCCTGAATCCTCTTCTTCTCAGGTCCCTCTTTGCTGCTGTTGGCCCCTCTTTCTTGTCAAGTACCCCCACATCAAGCAGCTTGCTACAGGGGGGGGGGGGGCAAACGAGCCGAGCTGCAGCTCTGTGTGTCCATTCAGACACAGAGCTGTCATTTGGCCTGCCCCCTCTCACTCTCAATTGGCTAACTATCTTTGAATGACAGCTGTGGGAGCCAATGGGTGCCACTGCTGTGTCTCAGACAATCAGGAGGGAGAGTCAGGGATGGCCAAGGGACGAGTGGCACTCGCTGGACAGCAATGAGGCTCAGGTGAGTATTAGGGGGTGCTGGGGAGGCTGCTGCACAAAGAAGGCTTTTTATCTTAATGCATTGAATGCATTAAGATAAAAAACTTTCTGCCTTTACAACCACTTTGATTCTGAATTTTAGGTATTCCTTCCCACACCGTTAAACTGTGCCTAAAACTATTTTGAGAGCTTGGTGTTATTAATTTAAATGGTATTGTTTCAACCAATGCTATAAAATCCTGCTTGCTGCAATCTATGTACTGTTTCCAGCAGAAGAATCATCAACAGGTTTGAATTGCAAACAAGACATTTGTTAATTGTTCTCAGAATGAAGAATGTTTCATCCACATGATATACAGTATCTCACAAAAGTGAGTAGACCCCTCACATTTTTGTAAATATTTTATTCTATCTTTTCATGTGACACCACTGAAGAAATGACACTTTGCGACAATGTAAAGTAGTGAGTGTACAGCTTGTATAACAGTGAAAATTTGCTGCCCCCTCAAAATAACTTAGCACACAGCCATTAATGTCTGAACCACTGGCAACAAAAGTGAGTACACCCCTAAGTGAAAATGTCCAAATCGTGTTAATGTTTTTATGCATTATATTTTAGAATTCGCTTTCTTCTTGGTGGCCGGCATGGTGAATTCAAGTTTTTACCTCCTGCTGGCTATGCCCCATGCTATGAAGCCTTATTACCAAAAGAGAAGATGAGAGTGGAGCCTGTGAAAGAGTACAAGAGGGATTGTGAAGGAGTTCGAGATTTGTTGGGCACAACACACTTTCTTTCACAAGCCTCATTCATCCCATGTCCTATTGACACCAGCCAGGTATAGCATTTTATTGTTTCTTTCACAACCTGCTTTATTCATCAGGTGAAAGCTAAATTAACAGCAAAAAAACAGCAGAATTTAAACCAAATATTTTTTTTTTTTCGATTTTGGAAATTGTTGTTGGAATGGTATGTGGGGAAAACCTCCCTACTGGAGACCCAGCCATAAAAAACAACAGAGGTTTTCACTCTACTAACAAAGTTTTTTTTTTTTTATTGTGGCTGTTAGAGAGATATCCTCTCAGTGCCGATTACCATGACATAGCAATGACTAAGGAGAATTATTTGCAAAAATATTTGAAATTTGTTCACGATGGAAGAGCATTACAAGTTGTACATGTACAATGCTTCCTAAGGTGAAATCAAGCTAAATGAGTATCTGAAGACATTCTTGGTAAACCCATTCATTATTCATTTATATGTTACGTTTTATGTGTTAGACAGTACTTTTATGTAGAAAGATATTATTCCTAGTACATAAAAATGTGAATGTTTAGTTCCATGTCTCATGAACTATAATGTACTATTTATAAGCTGACTATTATGTGTTCAGGGGTTCTAGGAGAAAGCAAACCAAATGTATTTGTTACTGAATTTTTAATGTAATGATACATATTTATGAATCTGTTTGTAAATCAGCCTATAATCCTTTTTTGTGGTTGTTGGTAAATATACCCCTCAACATGCTTATTGAGAAAGCTTGCATTTTTTGTAGATTGTTTTACCACCTCACCTTGAGAAGATTCGAGACAAGCTAGCAGAAAATATTCATGAACTTTGGGGCATGAACAAAATTGAGCTTGGATGGATTTATGGAAAGGTACCAATATGTTGATCATTTCCTGTTAGTTTACTGTTGTTCTGTAATACATGAAATGTACCATTGATGTTGTTAACTTATAATAACCTCTTCTTTTAAGTATGCTTGGTACTTTCTGTTAATGTTATTTTGTATAAACAGCACATTCTCACATACACTGTTTGTACACTTTCTAACAACTTTGATCTCTGCTCACTTTATAGCTAGATGTCTGCTCACTTTATAGCTACTGTACTGTAGCTTTAATGTGAGTTTTCTGAATGAGTTAGGTTTTTAATAATATGTACTGTATGTGTAACCAGTTTACTCAGGAATATCTTTCTGTTCTTTACTGTCAATTCCTATCTATCAATATACTTTACATGCAGTATCTATTGCAGTCTGTCGCTCATTTTGTGTCCATTTATCACAGTATATCATAAATAAATAAAATAAAAGTATATCGTCCTCATAGTCATTTTGTGCATCTACATTAAACTGTATCTATTAGTGTCTGTTGTTCTGTGTCTATCATGGTCAGTCATTCTGCATAAGTATTTGTTTTAGGGAATATAGGTGTAGCCACCCTAAATTAAAGAGGCATCTAGTAAATTGACCTTTCCTGGGTAGTAGTTTGTCTGGGACAGTTTGTAGCTTCTCATTTGCCTTCTCACCTATGTAGGAAAGTTCAAAACTAATTTTAGAAAGTACTATTTTACTGAAAGAGCAGTTGATGCTTGGAATAAACTTCCAGCAGAGGTAGTGAGACAGTCAACAGTAAATGGCTTCAAACATACTTGGGACAAACATGCTTGGGACAAACTCAGACAAAAAAGTTAGCGTAAAAAAACAAAACAAAAAACAAGGACAAATGGGAAGAATCGATGGACTATGTGGTGTGCCATGACTTTTCTATGTTTCTAGAATTGCCGTGGTACCCTGCTACCACCACTATGTAAAAAGAATAAAGAAAAAAGAGGTTGCGCTAGTGCTAATGAAACATAATAAATAATTGACAGTGACAAAATTCGTATATGTCAAAAAATCAATGTGTAGAACTCTAATATTGAAAAAAGTCCATAAATTGAAATCCCAATCAAGTGTTATACGGAGTCCAAAAAATCAATAAACATCAATGAAATGTTATTAAATGTCCAGAACCCCGATAGAAAAAATAAGAATAAAAATAAAAATAAAACTAATTGTGAGAAGTAAAAATCCAAGTGATGAATAGTGAAGATCAGTAACAGCGAGGAAGAGTCCACCACCAGGTACTGAAGGGGTTACTTCTTACCAGAATGCCATGACCCCCCACTACAGAGGATCACAGCAAGCAGGGATCTTTTAAAGCCAGAATGGAGATTAGCAGCAGTGTCCACCAGGGGTCATCACCTCAGCAACCGCTCCAACAACCCAGGGCATTGATACCATGAAAATAAAAAGGGGCTCACATAGTGTAAAACCACTTAACGCTTTATTAAAATATATAAAAAGCAGATGTACACTTACAAAGTGTCAGATAATTGAACAGCCTTAAGTCCGGCTCCGTGGCCACCGGAGCTCGGACAAACCCGTCCACTGGAGATAGATTCGCTTGGGGGTGACGTCAGCGCGTCGTCTGGCTCCGCCCTACGCGTTTCGTGACATCATCACGTCTTCCAGGGGCACAGGCGGCGCGCTGCGTCACCCTTCTTAAATAGTGCTGAATCCGACCAAGCCTCACTGTGGATCACCGCACTCGCCGGACCGCACAGACCACCGCATACACTTCCGGTGTCAAAGTGCATCCAACGGTGCGATCGACCAGCGGAGACCACATAGCCCAGCCAGCACAAATTTAGATCAATATATATTCTCACAAAGCCTTATGTATTAGACCATTCCTCAGCGGGGTGCCCAATACAGGATAAGCTTAATGACCAATATCAATACATGCATATGCACAATTACACACAAAACGAACAAAGCGTACTATGTTAAAAAGTACTATATTAAAAAACTTTCCCAATTTGTACCACCATAGACCCACCAATCAACAGAAAACGATCCAGGTTGAATAGATTAAACTAAAGGGAATCCTGATCACATTATGGAGTAATGGATAGAGGGCCCATGGAAGCCTCCAAAAGGGGAGTTAATAAGGGGCAAATAAGAGCCTCCAGCCCAATACCATCTATTGGAAGCGACAGCGCCAAAAGGCGTATGTCGTTCCCTTTTATAATTGGAGAGAGGTTTCGATCTTGGAACAGAAAATAAAATATGTAAAAAACATAAATAAAATGAGGTCAATTAACTCCAGATGCATGAATAAGAACTGGAGCAAAAGGGGTCAACAGGATCCAACCCTCAGAGCCTCCAACGAGCTCAACTAACTTCAAGGTGCTCGTCTCCACCCCAGACAACGGAACTCCGAAGCCGGAAATGGGATATTTTGGCAGTTGTAGTCACCAACTGCCAACACCTAGTGAGTAGCGCCATCTAGTGGGTGTGCCAGGAATTATAGCAAAGGTCCATATTCCAATTGGAAATGTCAGTGTATAATTCCTGATGTAAATAAAAGCAAAATTGGCAAAAGGTGTATATAAAGTGGGTCTCTTTTTTGTTACAGAATTAAAGATAAAAGAGATGTGATGAAATAAATAAGGGATTAAGAATGGATTTAAACCAATAAGCATATATGTTGTTCAAAAAGGGACATTGATAACAAACCATAAATTAGAAAGGAAAATTGTGCATATGTATGACCCAATATAACCCTGCAGACACTGACGTCAACCTACGTTAAGAGTTATTAATAAACGCATTAACATCAGTGTCAACATTTAACCCAAAAGGGGTATAAGTTCGAAGTCGGTAAATCCAAGACATTTCACATTTGGAAATTTCTCTTACAAGAGAGCTCCCCCTCCAATGTGGTCTGTACTTGTCAATCCCAACGTACAGAGTATTGGAGGGGTCCCTGCCGTGCACTTCGTCAAAGTGTCTCGACACAGGGTGCTTATCAAAACCCCTGCGGATATTACCAATGTGCTCGGATAATCTAACTTTAAGGGCCCTCTTGGTCCTGCCCACATATTGCAATCCGCAGGGGCATTGAATAAGATAAATGACCCCCTCTGACGAACAGGTTATAAAAGGTTTAACCTGATAGGTTCGTGAGGTACTAGCAGACATAAATTGATTTATTTTCCTACCTCTATCGCTGTTGTGGGAGCAGGCTTGGCAATTTCTGCATTTATAATACCCTGTGAGGTCATGAAAAAAAGACCTGTTGGTGATGGGTGGATCCTGCACTGTTGGGGCGATTTTATTGCCCAGCGTGGATGCACCCTTAAATATAATGCGAGGATTGTCAGGTAGGACCGTACTTAAAATAGGGTCTGTGGTTAGAATGTGCCAGTGTCTCTTTATCAGGTCTTTGATCTGGCGATGCTGGGTGGAGAAGGTGGTGATAAAAGGTAGACTAAAGTCCCCTTCATTGTCACGTCGTTGGCCTGTATTTAGTAACAGGGATCTATCTCTTTCCCTCACTTGCGCCAGCGACCTTAATAGTGCAGATTGATCGTAGCCCTTCTCAACAAACCTCTTAGTTAGAGAGGCTGCTTGGTTATCAAAGGTCTCGATTTCGGTGCAATTCCGCCGAAGGCGTGTATATTGCCCCATTGGGACCGCCTTCAGCCAAGACTCATGGTGACAACTGTCAAGGGGAATGAAGGAGTTCCTGTCCGTAGCCTTAAAATGGGTGGACGTCACCAATCTATCACCCTGGACCTTGACTTTAAGGTCAAGGAAGCTGATCTCTTCCATGCTTGTCTCAAAGTTCAGCCTAATGCCCCTGTTGTTATCGTTCAAAAAGGTCATGAAGTTCTCAAGCTCAGTCTCGCTGCCATCCCATAGGAGGAGGACGTCGTCAATGTACCTGGCCCACAGGACCACCTGTGGTCTGGTCCAGGCCTTGACGACGTCCTCCTCCCACTTGGCCATAAAGAGGTTGGCCAAGCTGGGGGCGTATTTAGCCCCCATGGCCACACCCCTGTCCTGGCGAAAAAATTGATGATCGAACCAAAAATAATTATGGCTCGCTGCATAATAAAGTAACTCCATGATGAAATTCCTTTGGGGCGGGGCGAGATCAGAGTCTCGAGTTAGGTACATCTCTACTGCCTCAAACCCCAACTCGTGGGGTATGATGGTATAAAGTGAAGTCACATCGGCAGTGACTAACCTAATACCTGGCTTCCACACTACATGGGACAACATGTTAATGACCTGTGTGGTATCCTTGATAAAGGAGGGGACCTTTTGAACAAGAGGCTGTAGGAAATGGTCTATATACTTGCCCACCCGGGACGTAACCGAATCAATGCCACTGACAATCGGCCGTCCCGGGGGGCAAGTGAGGCTTTTATGAACCTTGGGGAGATAATAGATGACAGGGGTACGGGGGGCCCTCGGTATCAAAAAGAGTTTCTCTTTTTTGTCCAGGATACCCTGATGGAAACCCCTGTCTACTATTAACTCTAATTCTTTCTTATATGTAGCACCAGGATCTCTCGTGAGGGGGGTGTACGTATCTAGGTCATCCACGATCCGATGCATCTCTGCAAGATAATCGCTTCGGTCAAGAATGACGATCCCCCCGCCCTTGTCCGCAGGGCGGATGACCAATGACTTGTTATTACACAAAGAGTCTAAACCAGCTTCCAAGGTGGCGCTCATTTTTGTTTTTCTGACCCTAATACGTTCCAAATCCCTCAGAACCACCTCCTTAAAGGTCTTAACCGCCGGGGCGATGGACCCTGGAGGGTTGAAAAGTGAGGCATTAGCAAGGCCTGAATGCCTAAAACTTGAGCCTGAACCACTCGCATTACTCACAATGGGATTATGTAATATATACCTCTTAATATTGATTTTTCGTATATATTTGTGTATGTCCATGTATGTCTGGAACTTGCTCAGATTCCTGGGCGGAGCAAATTTCAGACCCTTGTCTAACAGTTGTAGTTCAGAATCGGTCAGTGTCTGTTTGCTCAAGTTAAACACTCCTGTTCCTAGGGGCGCCTTCTTTTTGATTTGTTGGATCCGCCTCCCCCCTCTGACTCCTCTTTTCGTTCTCCTGGCCTTTTTTGGCCTTGATTGGTCCTGGAAAAACCCAAATCCGAACCACCCTGTGCCCCCTGTGACCTGGGGGCAGGTTTCGGTCTTGGTTGATCATAATCACCTGCATATCTAGCGGGATAGTGAGGCCCCATGTCTCTCTCAGCCCCATTGTTGGTACGTCCCTGAGACTGCTGGTCATAAAAGTCTGGAGCCTCAGCGTCAGAAAGGGGAAAAAAACGATTTTGAATAGGGATATTGGACCCAAAATCCCTATCTTGAGTCGGGTAATGGGTGTAGTTATTATAGTCAGGACCAGGTCGGCGCTGAGACCCACCTGGTCTTGGCCCCCCCCTTGGGGTACCCCAAGGGCGTGGTGAATTAACCCTTTGCCTATCAAGCTGGTTGGCATAGCTGTAATCATAATGGTTACTAAATGTATAGGGGGTTGGACCTGAATGAGGATACATAGGTGCGGGTATCGGAAATCTACCCTTAGTTTTATTGTTTCTCTTATCCCTGCTCCTATTAGAGGTGTTCCTCACCGGAGAGTGCTGATACTCCCTTTCTCTATGTGCAGGGGTAGGTTTCGATGTAGATCTCAAACTTCCCCCATTTGCTGGCTGGGTGTCCATAGTTGTATCTTCTACCTGTTCTGAGGCAAGTTTTTTCTGCCAGGCAAAGACTAGGCCAGCCTGGTAGTCTTCCCTGTCCCTTAGGTATTTTTTCTTCTTTTTGACCTTTTGGTCTCTTTCTTCCTTCTCTAATGTTTTGAGAAGGGTTTTAGAGCACTCCCTATACTCGTCACTGGAGGCAGAGGGTGTCAGTTTCTCCTTGACAATCTTAATCTCATCATCCAGACGGGCCAGTTTGTTGGTCTTCCTCTGGATGAGGAAACGCAGGAGGCCAAGGCCGGAGTCATTGAAGAATTTAAACCACCCCTCTAGGTCAACCTCACCTTTTTGGGGGGATATTTCCCATCTCAGACTCCTGGGAACCATAGCCTCCCTAATGTAGGTCTCAAGATAGGCTATGTCCCATTGTGTGTGTAGTTCAGATATGGTCAAATTCTTTAAACGGACAAAGAGACCACTTGTTCCTGAGTCAATGGGGGTGGGGTTGGAATCGAAAACCCCGGTGGTGTCGACCACCCTCTTAGCCCTGAACTCAAAAATATCCATGTGTTTAAACTACTAAAATTAAGTTAAGAGCAGCAGTTACTAGGATGTTTGCAGATAAATGAAAAATGGTAAAAGAAACTGCGCTAAAAACCAAGTGTTGAAATAAAATACAGTGAATCAGCAGCAACCTTCACAAAAACATCAAATGTGGAAAAGCATAAAGAAAAAAGAGGTTGCGCTAGTGCTAATGAAACATAATAAATAATTGACAGTGACAAAATTCGTATATGTCAAAAAATCAATGTGTAGAACTCTAATATTGAAAAAAGTCCATAAATTGAAATCCCAATCAAGTGTTATACGGAGTCCAAAAAATCAATAAACATCAATGAAATGTTATTAAATGTCCAGAACCCCGATAGAAAAAATAAGAATAAAAATAAAAATAAAACTAATTGTGAGAAGTAAAAATCCAAGTGATGAATAGTGAAGATCAGTAACAGCGAGGAAGAGTCCACCACCAGGTACTGAAGGGGTTACTTCTTACCAGAATGCCATGACCCCCCACTACAGAGGATCACAGCAAGCAGGGATCTTTTAAAGCCAGAATGGAGATTAGCAGCAGTGTCCACCAGGGGTCATCACCTCAGCAACCGCTCCAACAACCCAGGGCATTGATACCATGAAAATAAAAAGGGGCTCACATAGTGTAAAACCACTTAACGCTTTATTAAAATATATAAAAAGCAGATGTACACTTACAAAGTGTCAGATAATTGAACAGCCTTAAGTCCGGCTCCGTGGCCACCGGAGCTCGGACAAACCCGTCCACTGGAGATAGATTCGCTTGGGGGTGACGTCAGCGCGTCGTCTGGCTCCGCCCTACGCGTTTCGTGACATCATCACGTCTTCCAGGGGCACAGGCGGCGCGCTGCGTCACCCTTCTTAAATAGTGCTGAATCCGACCAAGCCTCACTGTGGATCACCGCACTCGCCGGACCGCACAGACCACCGCATACACTTCCGGTGTCAAAGTGCATCCAACGGTGCGATCGACCAGCGGAGACCACATAGCCCAGCCAGCACAAATTTAGATCAATATATATTCTCACAAAGCCTTATGTATTAGACCATTCCTCAGCGGGGTGCCCAATACAGGATAAGCTTAATGACCAATATCAATACATGCATATGCACAATTACACACAAAACGAACAAAGCGTACTATGTACGCTTTGGCCACGGAGCCGGACTTAAGGCTGTTCAATTATCTGACACTTTGTAAGTGTACATCTGCTTTTTATATATTTTAATAAAGCGTTAAGTGGTTTTACACTATGTGAGCCCCTTTTTATTTTCATGGTATCAATGCCCTGGGTTGTTGGAGCGGTTGCTGAGGTGATGACCCCTGGTGGACACTGCTGCTAATCTCCATTCTGGCTTTAAAAGATCCCTGCTTGCTGTGATCCTCTGTAGTGGGGGGTCATGGCATTCTGGTAAGAAGTAACCCCTTCAGTACCTGGTGGTGGACTCTTCCTCGCTGTTACTGATCTTCACTATTCATCACTTGGATTTTTACTTCTCACAATTAGTTTTATTTTTATTCTTATTTTTTCTATCGGGGTTCTGGACATTTAATAACATTTCATTGATGTTTATTGATTTTTTGGACTCCGTATAACACTTGATTGGGATTTCAATTTATGGACTTTTTTCAATATTAGAGTTCTACACATTGATTTTTTGACATATACGAATTTTGTCACTGTCAATTATTTATTATGTTTCATTAGCACTAGCGCAACCTCTTTTTTCTTTATGCTTTTCCACATTTGATGTTTTTGTGAAGGTTGCTGCTGATTCACTGTATTTTATTTCAACACTTGGTTTTTAGCGCAGTTTCTTTTACCATTTTTCATTTATCTGCAAACATCCTAGTAACTGCTGCTCTTAACTTAATTTTAGTAGTTTAAACACATGGATATTTTTGAGTTCAGGGCTAAGAGGGTGGTCGACACCACCGGGGTTTTCGATTCCAACCCCACCCCCATTGACTCAGGAACAAGTGGTCTCTTTGTCCGTTTAAAGAATTTGACCATATCTGAACTACACACACAATGGGACATAGCCTATCTTGAGACCTACATTAGGGAGGCTATGGTTCCCAGGAGTCTGAGATGGGAAATATCCCCCCAAAAAGGTGAGGTTGACCTAGAGGGGTGGTTTAAATTCTTCAATGACTCCGGCCTTGGCCTCCTGCGTTTCCTCATCCAGAGGAAGACCAACAAACTGGCCCGTCTGGATGATGAGATTAAGATTGTCAAGGAGAAACTGACACCCTCTGCCTCCAGTGACGAGTATAGGGAGTGCTCTAAAACCCTTCTCAAAACATTAGAGAAGGAAGAAAGAGACCAAAAGGTCAAAAAGAAGAAAAAATACCTAAGGGACAGGGAAGACTACCAGGCTGGCCTAGTCTTTGCCTGGCAGAAAAAACTTGCCTCAGAACAGGTAGAAGATACAACTATGGACACCCAGCCAGCAAATGGGGGAAGTTTGAGATCTACATCGAAACCTACCCCTGCACATAGAGAAAGGGAGTATCAGCACTCTCCGGTGAGGAACACCTCTAATAGGAGCAGGGATAAGAGAAACAATAAAACTAAGGGTAGATTTCCGATACCCGCACCTATGTATCCTCATTCAGGTCCAACCCCCTATACATTTAGTAACCATTATGATTACAGCTATGCCAACCAGCTTGATAGGCAAAGGGTTAATTCACCACGCCCTTGGGGTACCCCAAGGGGGGGGCCAAGACCAGGTGGGTCTCAGCGCCGACCTGGTCCTGACTATAATAACTACACCCATTACCCGACTCAAGATAGGGATTTTGGGTCCAATATCCCTATTCAAAATCGTTTTTTTCCCCTTTCTGACGCTGAGGCTCCAGACTTTTATGACCAGCAGTCTCAGGGACGTACCTACAATGGGGCTGAGAGAGACATGGGGCCTCACTATCCCGCTAGATATGCAGGTGATTATGATCAACCAAGACCGAAACCTGCCCCCAGGTCACAGGGGGCACAGGGTGGTTCGGATTTGGGTTTTTCCAGGACCAATCAAGGCCAAAAAAGGCCAGGAGAACGAAAAGAGGAGTCAGAGGGGGGAGGCGGATCCAACAAATCAAAAAGAAGGCGCCCCTAGGAACAGGAGTGTTTAACTTGAGCAAACAGACACTGACCGATTCTGAACTACAACTGTTAGACAAGGGTCTGAAATTTGCTCCGCCCAGGAATCTGAGCAAGTTCCAGACATACATGGACATACACAAATATATACGAAAAATCAATATTAAGAGGTATATATTACATAATCCCATTGTGAGTAATGCGAGTGGTTCAGGCTCAAGTTTTAGGCATTCAGGCCTTGCTAATGCCTCACTTTTCAACCCTCCAGGGTCCATCGCCCCGGCGGTTAAGACCTTTAAGGAGGTGGTTCTGAGGGATTTGGAACGTATTAGGGTCAGAAAAACAAAAATGAGCGCCACCTTGGAAGCTGGTTTAGACTCTTTGTGTAATAACAAGTCATTGGTCATCCGCCCTGCGGACAAGGGCGGGGGGATCGTCATTCTTGACCGAAGCGATTATCTTGCAGAGATGCATCGGATCGTGGATGACCTAGATACGTACACCCCCCTCACGAGAGATCCTGGTGCTACATATAAGAAAGAATTAGAGTTAATAGTAGACAGGGGTTTCCATCAGGGTATCCTGGACAAAAAAGAGAAACTCTTTTTGATACCGAGGGCCCCCCGTACCCCTGTCATCTATTATCTCCCCAAGGTTCATAAAAGCCTCACTTGCCCCCCGGGACGGCCGATTGTCAGTGGCATTGATTCGGTTACGTCCCGGGTGGGCAAGTATATAGACCATTTCCTACAGCCTCTTGTTCAAAAGGTCCCCTCCTTTATCAAGGATACCACACAGGTCATTAACATGTTGTCCCATGTAGTGTGGAAGCCAGGTATTAGGTTAGTCACTGCCGATGTGACTTCACTTTATACCATCATACCCCACGAGTTGGGGTTTGAGGCAGTAGAGATGTACCTAACTCGAGACTCTGATCTCGCCCCGCCCCAAAGGAATTTCATCATGGAGTTACTTTATTATGCAGCGAGCCATAATTATTTTTGGTTCGATCATCAATTTTTTTGCCAGGACAGGGGTGTGGCCATGGGGGCTAAATACGCCCCCAGCTTGGCCAACCTCTTTATGGCCAAGTGGGAGGAGGACGTCGTCAAGGCCTGGACCAGACCACAGGTGGTCCTGTGGGCCAGGTACATTGACGACGTCCTCCTCCTATGGGATGGCAGCGAGACTGAGCTTGAGAACTTCATGACCTTTTTGAACGATAACAACAGGGGCATTAGGCTGAACTTTGAGACAAGCATGGAAGAGATCAGCTTCCTTGACCTTAAAGTCAAGGTCCAGGGTGATAGATTAGTGACGTCCACCCATTTTAAGGCTACGGACAGGAACTCCTTCATTCCCCTTGACAGTTGTCACCATGAGTCTTGGCTGAAGGCGGTCCCAATGGGGCAATATACACGCCTTCGGCGGAATTGCACCGAAATCGAGACCTTTGATAACCAAGCAGCCTCTCTAACTAAGAGGTTTGTTGAGAAGGGCTACGATCAATCTGCACTATTAAGGTCGCTGGCGCAAGTGAGGGAAAGAGATAGATCCCTGTTACTAAATACAGGCCAACGACGTGACAATGAAGGGGACTTTAGTCTACCTTTTATCACCACCTTCTCCACCCAGCATCGCCAGATCAAAGACCTGATAAAGAGACACTGGCACATTCTAACCACAGACCCTATTTTAAGTACGGTCCTACCTGACAATCCTCGCATTATATTTAAGGGTGCATCCACGCTGGGCAATAAAATCGCCCCAACAGTGCAGGATCCACCCATCACCAACAGGTCTTTTTTTCATGACCTTACAGGGTATTATAAATGCAGAAATTGCCAAGCCTGCTCCCACAACAGCGATAGAGGTAGGAAAATAAATCAATTTATGTCTGCTAGTACCTCACGAACCTATCAGGTTAAACCTTTTATAACCTGTTCGTCAGAGGGGGTCATTTATCTTATTCAATGCCCCTGCGGATTGCAATATGTGGGCAGGACCAAGAGGGCCCTTAAAGTTAGATTATCCGAGCACATTGGTAATATCCGCAGGGGTTTTGATAAGCACCCTGTGTCGAGACACTTTGACGAAGTGCACGGCAGGGACCCCTCCAATACTCTGTACGTTGGGATTGACAAGTACAGACCACATTGGAGGGGGAGCTCTCTTGTAAGAGAAATTTCCAAATGTGAAATGTCTTGGATTTACCGACTTCGAACTTATACCCCTTTTGGGTTAAATGTTGACACTGATGTTAATGCGTTTATTAATAACTCTTAACGTAGGTTGACGTCAGTGTCTGCAGGGTTATATTGGGTCATACATATGCACAATTTTCCTTTCTAATTTATGGTTTGTTATCAATGTCCCTTTTTGAACAACATATATGCTTATTGGTTTAAATCCATTCTTAATCCCTTATTTATTTCATCACATCTCTTTTATCTTTAATTCTGTAACAAAAAAGAGACCCACTTTATATACACCTTTTGCCAATTTTGCTTTTATTTACATCAGGAATTATACACTGACATTTCCAATTGGAATATGGACCTTTGCTATAATTCCTGGCACACCCACTAGATGGCGCTACTCACTAGGTGTTGGCAGTTGGTGACTACAACTGCCAAAATATCCCATTTCCGGCTTCGGAGTTCCGTTGTCTGGGGTGGAGAGGAGCACCTTGAAGTTAGTTGAGCTCGTTGGAGGCTCTGAGGGTTGGATCCTGTTGACCCCTTTTGCTCCAGTTCTTATTCATGCATCTGGAGTTAATTGACCTCATTTTATTTATGTTTTTTACATATTTTATTTTCTGTTCCAAGATCGAAACCTCTCTCCAATTATAAAAGGGAACGACATACGCCTTTTGGCGCTGTCGCTTCCAATAGATGGTATTGGGCTGGAGGCTCTTATTTGCCCCTTATTAACTCCCCTTTTGGAGGCTTCCATGGGCCCTCTATCCATTACTCCATAATGTGATCAGGATTCCCTTTAGTTTAATCTATTCAACCTGGATCGTTTTCTGTTGATTGGTGGGTCTATGGTGGTACAAATTGGGAAAGTTTTTTAATATAGTACTTTTTAACATAGTACGCTTTGTTCGTTTTGTGTGTAATTGTGCATATGCATGTATTGATATTGGTCATTAAGCTTATCCTGTATTGGGCACCCCGCTGAGGAATGGTCTAATACATAAGGCTTTGTGAGAATATATATTGATCTAAATTTGTGCTGGCTGGGCTATGTGGTCTCCGCTGGTCGATCGCACCGTTGGATGCACTTTGACACCGGAAGTGTATGCGGTGGTCTGTGCGGTCCGGCGAGTGCGGTGATCCACAGTGAGGCTTGGTCGGATTCAGCACTATTTAAGAAGGGTGACGCAGCGCGCCGCCTGTGCCCCTGGAAGACGTGATGATGTCACGAAACGCGTAGGGCGCAGCCAGACGACGCGCTGACGTCACCCCCAAGCGAATCTATCTCCAGTGGACGGGTTTGTCCGAGCTCCGGTGGCCACGGAGCCGGACTTAAGGCTGTTCAATTATCTGACACTTTGTAAGTGTACATCTGCTTTTTATATATTTTAATAAAGCGTTAAGTGGTTTTACACTATGTGAGCCCCTTTTTATTTTCATGGTATCAATGCCCTGGGTTGTTGGAGCGGTTGCTGAGGTGATGACCCCTGGTGGACACTGCTGCTAATCTCCATTCTGGCTTTAAAAGATCCCTGCTTGCTGTGATCCTCTGTAGTGGGGGGTCATGGCATTCTGGTAAGAAGTAACCCCTTCAGTACCTGGTGGTGGACTCGTCCTCGCTGTTATTGATCTTCACTATTCATCACTTGGATTTTTACTTCTCACAATTAGTTTTATTTTTATTTTTATTCTTATTTTTTCTATCGGGGTTCTGGACATTTAATAACATTTCATTGATGTTTATTGATTTTTTGGACTCCGTATAACACTTGATTGGGATTTCAATTTATGGACTTTTTTCAATATTAGAGTTCTACACATTGATTTTTTGACATATACGAATTTTGTCACTGTCAATTATTTATTATGTTTCATTAGCACTAGCGCAACCTCTTTTTTCTTTATGCTTTTCCACATTTGATGTTTTTGTGAAGGTTGCTGCTGATTCACTGTATTTTATTTCAACACTTGGTTTTTAGCGCAGTTTCTTTTACCATTTTTCACATACCACCACTATGTGTCAGTGGCATTTTGGGCCATAGTTCTGGGATGATAGCAAATGTGCTGTTGAGTCTTTAAATCCCTTCTGCCTCCCACTAGTAGTTTCCTACAGTGGCGCATGCTGGGAGAGGCTATAAAATCTTGGGGAGTGACCAGGGGAGTCTTCCTTTCCCCTGGACTGTGGCCTTAGGAGGATGTGTGCAAGTGTTTGTGCTGTGTAGGTCCGAGTCCTATGGGGCACAGGATTCCTCAAGCTGCCCTGTCTGATTAAGGACGGTATGCCTGTCAAGGTGAAAGAACCTGATAGTTATCTGCTGGAGGGGGTTCAGTATCCGCCCTCAGCGGATCTTGGCAATCCCTTAAATTAATGGAGTCTGGAAGCCCTTGTTGCTTTGTTTGACGCTCTGGATCCACCCTGAGGTAAATGCTAGCCTTCTCCCTGGTGAGTCCACTGCTCTACCCCATGCAGGAGGGGTGCTACATTTTTGCCACCCAACGTGGGGCTCGATGAAAGTCATCACCACCATTACCCTTAACAACAAGAATGGCTGTGGGAATATTCATTGTGGCACTGTGGGACTGCATGACTAAATTACACCTCAGAGACTTTTCTCTTTATTAAATATCTGTGGGGCAGAACATAAAATGAGATACAGAGAGCAAGAATACTGTTCCCAGGCTTTGTTACTTTCCCCGGGAGCGAGAGGATTAACTGAGCAAAGGAGGAGGTCCAGACCCCAGATCACTAGGATTTACCAAATACCTCTACGATCTTTTCAAATTCACTTGGTCTGTGGCTTTGTATATTTTATATGGTCTTCGAACTTCTCATTTTCAGAAGTAGAAATAAGAAGTAAGAAGTAGTAGTAACTGAAAAGGTGTCTGAGCATAGTATTGTGTGTATATTTTACATTTAAATGAATGATTCTCCAAATGTGTTGTAGGTGCGAGATGATAATAAACGCCAGCATCCTTGTTTGGTAGAATTCTCAAAGCTACCAGAAACAGAGAAGAACTACAATCTACAAATGTCAACAGAGACTTTAAAGTATGTTTCCATCTCTAGTATAGATATGCACTCTGAATTGCAATTTAAGTGGACTAATATGT
This sequence comes from Lithobates clamitans, assembly GCA_037952925.1. Taxonomy (NCBI): domain Eukaryota; kingdom Metazoa; phylum Chordata; class Amphibia; order Anura; family Ranidae; genus Lithobates; species Lithobates clamitans. The sequence goes on along the minus strand of JBBGZY010000742.1, from coordinate 3,499,678 downwards.
ACAGTATATTGGGCACCTGCATTAGCACAGTTATTTGAATTTACCAGAGCTACAATTTTTCTGAGTTTATTGCACTCAAACACTAGTAGCTACAGTTCCCAAAATTGTTGTCACCTTGAAATGACAGTGTTAAAACTGAAATACTTGCCTAAAATACATTATTCAGTGCTGGTGTTGGGTTCTTGATAAGATAATGCCTTTTAAATTAAATGCATGCAATGTAAAACAAAATGCATGTATTCAATAAAATATTCAATGTATTTAAACTACTTCTAGTGTGATAAATGAGATAAAACACTGAAATATTGCTTTGAATGCAGTTTAAAAAGAACCCTGGCCTAAAATGTACCAAAGTAACCTGCGGTGCCTTTAATTTCCAAAGCTAGTATTTAGACTATCCTTTTTCCATAGTGGCTCCCTTTCATACAAGGGCTACACTGTACATAGGGCCTTGACATCTTGCTTAGCAGAGTTTATGCCCCATCTGCTATTCAACTGTTAAATCAAAAAACTTTGGTGTTCAGTACGGAGTCTGGCTTTTGACAATGGCAGCATTCAGGAGGAAGAGAAGAGTACAAAAAGGACCTCAGCAAAGTTACAATATTGTTTCATAGTCCCCTTGCAGGAAAGGTGCAAAGTTAGGTAAGAAAAAATGGTATTACCTTTCTGGCTATACATTTAGCAAAGATTAAAATCAAGAGTGTCTGGACAGAATCCAAAAAAAAATTACATTATTTTTCTACATATCAATATTCATTATGAACTGAAGATGGGGTTTAATGTGATTGTCAAGGCTCGTTTTTGTTCCTATAAAAATAATAAACGTTATACTTACCTGCCCTGTGTAGTGGATTTGCACAGAGCAGCCTGAATCCTCCTCTTCTTGGGTCCCTCTTCTGTGCTCCTGGCCCCTCCCTCCTGTTAAGTGCCCCCACAGCATGCAGCTTGCTATGGGGGCACCCGAGGTGAGTCACAGCTCCCTGTGTCCATTCAGACACAGAGCCCTGACCTGGCCCTGCCCCCTGTTTCCCCTGATTGATCACCTGACTTTGATTGACAGCAGTGGGAAACCAGTGGCGCCAAAGCTGTGTCTCAGCCAATCAGGAAGGAGAATCTCGGATGGTCAAGACACTCGTGGACATTGCTAGACAGAGAGGGACCTCAGGTAAGTGTTAGGGGGTCTGAGGGGGGCTGCTCCACAGAGAAGGCTTTTTATCTTAATGCATAAAATGCATTATGATAAAAAAAAAGAAATGCTTTTACAACCTCTTTAAGTCAATACACATATAATGCCATAACATATCAATTGTAAAAGGCACAAACTATAATTGGTACGAAATTCAATTTACATAAAATAAGGACAAAGGAATCTCAATTGCTTTCTGTCTGCATAAAATGATTTATAGATATCCCCACAGTCTATGGAGTTGATTTACTAAAACTGGAGAGTGCAAAATCAGCCAGTCAGCTTCCAGGTTTTTTTGTCAAAGCTTAAATGAACACACTGAAGTTGGAAGCTGATTGGCTACCATGCACAGCTCCACCATATTTTGCACTCTCCAGTATTAGTAAATCAACCCCTATGTGTTTTGTGGATTACCTATCTTCTTCTTTAGGACATGGATATTCTAACTTTTTCTGTAGGTACCTCTTTCCATAACCAGGGTATATAGAGTATCAATATTGTGTATCTTATTATTATTATTATTATTATTATTGAGGACTTATATAGCGCCAATAGTTTGCACAGCGCTTTACACTATAAAGGGAGACAATACAGCAACAATACAATTCAATACTAGAGGGTTCGGAGGGCCATGTCCAGGTTATCTGATACGTAATATTATTTATGAATATCCCCACAGTCTACATGTTTCATGGATTACCTATCTGCTTCTTCAGGACAGGGATTTTCCAATTTTTTCTGTAGGTACTTCTTTCCATAATCAGGGTATGTAGAGGATCAATATTGTGTAAAAAATAAATATATGTCCATGTTGGGGTAATTGTAAACCTGTAAAAAGTAATTTTATGCAGATAGGAGAAGGATATTTGAGATCTTTTTGTTCTTGTAATTATTTTATAGAAAGAATCTTGTACCAATAATAAACTATACATTTTATGATTGATATGTTATGGAATTGTATGTGTGTTGACCTAACCTCCATCTTTAATTAATTTTGAATATTGTGATGTAAAGTGTATATACAGGGGGTGGTCAACATATTATTTATGTTAGACTTTTAAGGACATAATTCTGAAATTAACATTGAATGTACTGTACATATTATTTGCAATACTTCTTTCCCAGCAATCCTTTTTTTCTCTTTACAGAACTTTACTTGCTCTGGGATGTCTCATTGTTCACTCAAATCAAACAGCTGAAGAAAATCTTAAGAAAGTAAAACTCCCAAAAAAGTATGTGACTGAAACTATTATAAGTAAGCTGTTCATTTGGTGCTATCATAGACTTTTTAAAGCCTTGGTTTAGGGTCCTTTTTGACATAATTCATCACATTTTTTTAAAGCACATTTACTGGTAACGTTCTCCTGCACTTTATTTAACTTATGCAACATTCCTTGATATTAAACAGACAAGATAAAAAACAGGGAAGTGCACACCTTTGGCAGTTAAACCTTTAATGATCAAAATATTAAAATCAACGTTTCCACATATTTTATATACTAATAGTGCCTTAAATGCAGCCCCCTCTTCTTGAAGTTGTAGAACCACTCACATTGTGGCTAGTTATTTCTAGTGGTTGCTCAGCATTAAGTTTGAATCTCTCACTGAAGGCTGACACACTGAAGGGAGGCAGGCAATTTAGCTCCACACTAGGCTCAGCTGCACATCAGGGCCTGCTGTTAGAGGTCAGGGGAACCGCGTCTACCTTGATTTTCTTTAGATCTGCGTCTACGCTGCAGTATGCCTTATGAATTTTGTCCTGCATAGCCATGCATTTAAGTGCAAGAGGGGAGGAAGACTACAAGTAAGACTACAAGCGGTAGCCCTGCCAAAAAGACCTGCCCACACGTAAGATTTTGGATGCTGGATTTTGACACTCCGCCTCCTTCAATGACATTGACCACAAGGAGACATAGTTAACATTTTTATTATGGCAACGCCCAGGGCAGGAAGCTGCTTTATACGTCGCACTGTTGCTGGTTCTCGAAAAAATGAAAGTGGCACTAAGCAGTGGCCACATCTATAGGCCACAAAGTAAAGTAAGATACTTTAGGGACAGATATCTTTGTTTTGATCTTGTTTTCTTGCTTCCCTTCAGTTCCAGTGCAGTGTTAAAGGCTTGTATTATGCTTTCTATGTTTTGAGTTAGAGATGTCTCCCTCTTCTAGTGGATCATGCAGAAATTATTCAGAATATTTTTAGGGACAGCCTAATTGAATACAGAGTGAATAGGTAGATAAGTGTGTCCTCTTAGAGAACTTGAATTTAGAGAAAAAAAAAAGAAAAAGGGTGAACAAAAGTGAACTTGGCCTTTTTTGTTTTTGTTTTACATGAATGTATTCTCTTCATTAAGTTTAAAAAAAACCTCTTGCACACTTCTGATCCCTGCCAGGTTGTTCTATGGAAAGTGGTATTTGCCCTCGGGATGCAGTGGCAACTTCAACATATGCAGATCAGGCTTCATTTCCACACCAGCTATTGTCTTATCCAATGCAAACTACCTGACAGTAGCATCTGCTCCCTATTTGAGTGGTGCAGCTGACTGCAAGCCCTCTTGGAGGGCTTGCTTGTAGCAACTGAACTCTCCCAGGGATAGGTAGTCACCCTGTAGAAAGGTTGCCTTGCAAGATTGGCGCAGCTCTGCCTAACATCCTAACATCCCTGTTGACAGGACAGGGACCACCTACTTTTCCATGGTTATACCCCCCTCTGAACTCTGTGTTGCAGACAGAGTCCCATATTCACCATCATCTTGGGAGGCCAGCGGATTTCCTGTGACATCTTGAGGTAGTATGTGGCAGGATGGGGTATCAAAATCAAGAACCCAGTCTCCTCTACTTCATGGATTTGTCCTTTCTTATTCTCCAAGTGGGGGTTTCAAGGATTGTACCACTCAGAGGAACTGTGGTGGTAGTCAATGAAATCTGGTGCAGTGGGCCCAGGGGTTATCTTTGCTTAGATCAAAAAGCATCCTAGAGAAACAGGCCAAAGAATTCCAGTAGTTCCCCTCAAACAGTAAGCCAGGTCTCCAACTGTAATCCAGTGTCCTGAATATAATCTAGCCTCATGAGCGTTACAGATGCCATATTTAGCATGTGACCTTGCAGGTAGCAGTGTCCCTCTCTCTCTTTTATCGTCCTGCCAGAGGGGTAGCTCCTTCCCCTTGAAACCAAATCTATCCAACAGGGCTTCAAAATCATCTTTGTGATGCCATGTTTTGTGTAGCGAGGATACATGCAGGCAAGTTAACTTTTTCTGTCACTCAGATGGGCTGCCTCAAGCCCAGTCTTTCCAAAGACACAAGTTCATGCCCGATAGTAGTCCCCCACTGGAACAGAATAAATGTCCACTATTTTCCTCTGAAAGAGATGTCAACTTTACTGTAAAATGGTAAAAGTTTAACAGTTTAAAAAGCTGATGATGGCACAAGCATAGTGAACAAGTTTACAAATAAAGTGCAGTGCTATATTTGCATGTTGAGTAAAACATGTCCTGAAAACCTAATACATATATAAATGATAATTAAATACTCAAAATATGACCGAAAATCAAAAGAAAAAATGTTCTCAAAGTGTCCTCTCAAGTGTATAAAGAAAGTGACAGCGTGAGCGTGAGGACTATCAGTCCTCTCAAGTGTCCTCAAAGAAAATGTGAGCCACTGTTAGATATAGTGTAACGTCAGTTGGGAAAGACACCAATAATCTTCGCCATCGATAAAAAGAAAAAAGACCACCAGGAAGTGTCCACCTCAGTGTGCGTAAAACTTTTTACCAGATGTGTATGACCACCTGTTTAAGTATAGCGCTCAAGTATTTACAGCCATTCGGCCTCAACATGCATCACATTGCAGGCGCTCCAGCAATCCCCAATACCAATAGTATACAAAGAGGGAAGCTCATATAGTGTAGCAAGGTAAACCAATAATTTATTAAAATAATAAAAAGTGAGCACTAACATAAATAATAGGCCAAAAAGCAATATGACATTGTAAGCATTCTATAGATAACTGTCTTTGTTTGGTTTTGCTTCTGGTATGGGTGAGCGTGCATGATGACGTCACTTCTGCTGGGCCCGTCCAACGCGTTTTGTCGTAGCAGACATCATTAGGGGAGTGAACAAGTTGCAAACATTTGTAGGCACTAGGAAGAAAGAGAGACCTGCAACCACATCACTGGTCTGACGATGTTCTGGCATTCTCATAATTAAGGATGCTAATGATCTTACCTCCCATCAACAGGCAGTTCTAGCACTTCCTCCCCCTAAGGGAGAGTTCACAGTAAGGTGACCTGCTGTTTCATTGTCCTTTCTTAAAAAGACCTAGCAGAGAAGAGGAGGAACAGAGCTCTTTTGCAATGCTATAATAAAAGAAACCCAAGGGTTAAACGCTGCGCTAAAAAGATAAATAAAAAGAATAGTAAAGTGTAAAAGCCTCCAGCACAAAAAGTCTAATACTAAACTCAAATAAATCAAAATAAAAAATGCAACGCTAAAACAGAAATATAGAATTAAGAAAACTCACCAAAGAAGCTCATATATGTGTGAAAAGTAAGCACATCAAAAATGACTAAAAGTGATAGCCCATCAAACATTGATATAACAATAAATAAAATAATATGATGGAGTAATGGTGAAAACAAGTCTCACATAAAAAACTAAGGCAGATATCTTAATACGTGATAAAACCTATGAAGACACTAGAGATGTGCAAAATTAAAAATGATAAAATAATAATGTGTATAATAAAAGTGATAAACACAAGAAGGGAAAATAAATCCCTAATAAATGTGCAAATAAAAGTCCCGGTAGCAATTAGTAGGACGTCGTCTGGGGATCCCCAGACGACGTCCTATCATGACAAAACGCATAGGGTGGAGCCTGTGACACTGACATCATTACGTTTTTCCTTTGATGGGATACACACAGTAAGCGGGAGGAAGTTCGTGGAGACGCCACAATTCCTTACCTTGTTACATGCTTTTAATGGATGGATATTTCTGTAAGTGCAACCTTTATAGCCTAATAAATAACCCGTTTTGCATTATTACACTATGGGAGCTTTTCTTGCTTTTGTTTTCTGAGTACCACGATTTCAGCTGTGGATGTCGGCATAGGTTTGTGGGAGACCTGATAATTTCCCAAATGCCTGGTGAGACTACTGTTATGGTGGTCATCTCTAGCTGGTAAGGAGCCTCATATCTCACTTGGGTGTGAATTACTCTGGATGTTGGACTCACCTGTACCACACTTTCTTGGATTTCAATTCACATTCCTTTTGGATTTTCAATTCACAGTGTATATGGACTTTTTATTTTTGAAAAAAAATTTTTTTGCACTAATTGCTACCGGGACTCTTATTTGCACATTTATTAGGGATTTATTTTCCCTTCTTGTGTTTATCACTTTTATTATACACATTCTTATTTTATAATATTTTTTATAATTTTTAATTTTGCACATCTCTAGTGTCTTCATAGGTTTTATCACGTATTGAGATATCTGCCTTAGTTTTTTATGTGAGACTTGTTTTCACCATTACTTCATCATATTATTTTATTTATTGTTATATCAATGTTTGATGGGCCATCACTTTTAGTCATTTTTGATGTGCTTACTTTTCACACATATATATGAGCTTCTTGGTGAGTTTTGTTCATTTTATATTATTGTTTTAGCACAGCATTTTTTATTTTGATTCTTTTGCAATGCACTGGAGGTTTTTGAACTCCCTGTACTTCTCCTTTACTTACTTATATAGCTTACTAAGAGTGACACCCAAGGGGCATCTAAATGATGCTGGTCGGTTTTGCTAACTAAGAGCCCCAGCTATTCTGTTTACATTACTTTAGGATCCCTACTACCCATAGCTTTCATGCAACCCTATGCAAGTGTCCTATGTTAGGCTACACATCAAAATAAGAAACATGTAATTTGTGACAAATTAATATGCATTTTCTCTACCCAGAAACATAATTTCAGTATCGCCTGGCACTATCTGTTAATTTATGTTTTTCTACTACTATGAAATTCTGTACATCTAGTGTATCATTCACAAACACTTTGCTACCTACCCCTATTCACTACTAAAAAGTACAGTACACATCAAAATAGTAAAGCCACAGTTAGAGGAAACAGGTCTTTTACTCTTTCTGGATGAAGTACCGTTAAAAATAGAACAGCTCTAGACTGCTGCAATTGCTTTTTTCCCATGAACCTATGTGTTGTGTTTAGGCTCTGTAGTTTTTTGAAACTACATCATTTGCAATAGTTTTAATCCATATCTAGGTAAATTATTTGTATTCTTAAAGTTTATTTTTACCTTAAAGTGGTGTTCCACCCCAAAAAAAAAATACATGAAAATTCCTAAAAAAAATAAAATAAACAAAAACGTTTGGAAATTTTTTTTAACTCACCTCTAAATGCCTGTTGCTAGGGGGTCCCTCGTAGTCTGCCTCTTTCAGTGCCTGGGCTGGTGACATCACTTCCCCCTCGGCACAGGAAGGACTCGGCTCTGCTCCCTCCCTCTTGTCAATCATCTGGGACCCATTACAGATCCCAGGTGACTGAGCGGCCAATCACGGCGTGCGGCACTGCTCGCGCATGCGCAGTGGGTGCCCGGCTGTGAAGCCACAGCCCGGCGCACACAGTTGCAATGCTGGCGCCGCTGAACGGAGGGGGAGGCGAGCGGGGCTTCGATCCCCCGCATCGCTGGACCCTGGGACAGGTAAGTGTCCAATTAAAAGTCAGCAGCTGCAGTATTTGTAGCTGCTGACTTTTAATTTTTTTTTTTTTAATTTTAATCTTCAAGGCTGTATTCACACCTGAGCGTTTTCAGCTAATAAAACACTTGTAAAAGGCCCAAAAAACGCCTGAAAAATGCCCAACAAGCAAAATCTTGTTAATTTCAATGGCACCTGTTCACATCTGAGCGTTTTGTCACCTGAAGCAAAACACCTGAAAAACGCCTTAAGCTCAAAAAAGAACATGAGCTTCTTTGGGGCAGATTACGGGCGTTTTTCTGCTTTTTACATTGGTGACCAAAAATCGCAGCAAAATCGCTGTAAAAATGCCCAACTTTGAAATGCTCAAGTGTGAATGCAGTCTTACTGCCAAACTGAGATAACACCTACTTTGTTTGTTATGTGTTCCTATTTACACAGCATAACATTAAAATATATATTTAAAAATTACTGCTTACTTTTTTGCATGCTCTTTACTAAAAATAGATACTACTTTTTCTTCCCTTCTATGTTATGTTAGGAAAGGGATGGTGAGGTATGTTTATCATAATTAACCATGTTTTTACTGTGCTGGTAGATTTTTATTAGCAGTTTTAACCGAGATATTTACACCATCTCTCCTGTTAAAGGGTTAAAGATATCAAGGTTTAGGCTCTGCATTGTATGTTTCATTTTTAGTCCAATCTGTCCCTGAAATGTCCCATGCCCATTGCAGTTTATTCTGAACTATACAGGTTTCATATTGAGCTCTGTGTACAGTATAATCCTGCTCCAAAGAATGCAACTAAGCAAGAAAGCAAGGGCAAGAAATGTTTTTTTAAATATTTTAGGTAGGCTGTTTGACTAGGGACACATAGCAAACATGGCAGGGGATTTCCAAAATTTGTCTGCAAAGGTAGAAATTCAGTGCCACCTTTTAATTTTGTGCATTCTTTGAGATATATAAGCACTATGCAGTGACATCTGGTTAGAAGTGAATTGTTTATATTGTGATTCCTCCTTTTTGGAGTTATATTTATCAATATATTGTTTAGTTAATACGGCCAAGGCTGTTAGCTGATTTCTGCATTGTGTTTTATGAACTTGATAGATGAAAATCTATACATAAAATGGCAACTAAAGCTATGGACATGCTTATTTTCACCAAAAAAAAGCCAATAATCACGTACAAATGAATGTAATAAAAAAATACACTTATGTGTGAGCTTGCAGAAGATCACTTGCACAAATATACAGATAAATTCTTCTTCTGCATAGATACATGATGATACTTTTATTATTGCACTGTACCATATATGCATTGTATATTTTATGCAAGTGTTAACTTTTTGATTATTTGCTACTTATATAGAGTGGGTTTTTAGTTGGGTAGCACTGCACCTGGTCTTTGTGTATCTGATTGAATGGAATGTTATATTCCTATGAGGCTGACAGCTGATAAAGATATATTTTCTTTAATTTTGTGGCTCACATGTTATCCACATGTGTGATTATTGCTTCAATGTGCATTGTAGGTGACAAAAAAAATTTTGTGAAAGTTTTTAATGTAAGGACTGTTTATTTTCTTTTGATGATAATTTACACAATGTTATCAACACCCTGGAGATGGCAAAATATTTTGGCGCAGCTACCCTGTTTCCCCGAAAATAAGACCTAGCGTGATTGTCGGTGCTGGCTGCAATATAAGCCCTACCCCCCAAATAAGCTTGAGTTAAAGTCCTTGTAGGTCTTATTTTCAGGGTAGGGCTTATTTTAGGGGAAACAGGGTAGAGCTTATTTTGGGGGTAGGGCTTATATTGCAGCCATCACTGACAATCACGCTAGGTCTTATTTTTGGGGAAACAGGGTAGTGCCAAAAATATCAATATTTATTAAAACCTGTATCCATCAGATGCCCATGTTCTGCATCTGGGAACAGCTAAGCTTGGTGAGGTGGCTCTGAATGTTTTGATGTGAACTGATGAATATAAATCATTAGCCAATAAATTAGTTATATAAACCAATATCTATCATACCTCATGATTGTACACTATGGCATTGAATCTATAAAGGCAGCTATGATTCATACAGCTTCTTTGAGATTTACTTTATTATCAGCGTTAGTTCTGGTTGTCATTATATTCATGCATTAAGACTAAAGATATTTGACTTATAAGCCCTCTGTGTGGTAACCATTAACGTTTAATCAACTGAACATTATAGTGGGGAGTCTACTTTCATTACTTAGTATGAAACCATAATGAACAGCACATTTTCAGTACTATAAACTCTGCAGTAAATCTCAGTCTACGTCTACTAACATACAAACTACCATTAACTTTACAGCTATATGATGTCCAATGGTTACAAACCTGCCCCGTTGGACCTATCTGATGTAAAACTGTTACCAGCCCAGGAAGTTCTTGTTGATAAACTTGCAGAGAATGCACACAATGTCTGGGCTAAAGACAGAATAAAACAAGGATGGACCTATGGCATTCAGCAGGTAAGCTATCATGAAGTGCAGAATTGTATTTTTAAAACAAATGCTACATATATGTCATGACATTTTGTGCAACTACAAAAAACAACTTATTGGGTTCTGAGGAAAGAAATCTAATTGGCTGTGGCAGGAATTTTTGATTCTTTTGCTCTAGCTTTATTTACACAAGCTTGTGAAAATGAGCACTAATGGGTTTATTCCTCATTTCTGGTTATTGGGCTGAGCTATTAAGATAATTATTTTATGTCCTAGTGGTCACTTCTGCATCCAGAACCACCGTTTTCCAAACAGTGGAAAATTGAGAAGATGGAGATGTGGGGGCAGTTGCTGATGCTGACCACTGCACATGACCACCTATCGTGGTTAATGGACTCTCGATACTCATACAATGACCCAAAGGTTTATTATAAAAAGTCAAATTTTAATACAAATCAGAAAAAAGAATCAACATACAGAAAATTAAAAAATACACCACAATTAACTGACTATGAATGGGTTCCCTCGTAGAGCTTCTGTTGAAGTGGAGTATAAACGGTTTCCTCTACCAGTTTTGCAGTATAAACCGCTTCTTCAGGAGGAATGGTCTAGAGAACAAGTAATATATTTAGACAGAGCATAATTACATTTTAACAGCATATTGCAAAGGAAGTTAAGATAGGGAGACTTGCTCACCCGTCTGGGCAAGACCAGATAGCGACAGAGCTCAAAAAATTCCCCCCACGGCGGACAAGGGGGGTTGCAAATGACAGTCTCTGGTAAAAAGGTGATGAAAAGGGTTAAAAATTAATAAAGTTACTACAAAAAGTGGTGTGGTGAAGTGGTAGAGAAACCAAACCAGTGCTGCTGTGAGGTCAGGTGGGAGGGAAGGGAAGGGGAGGGGGGGGAGTCAGGAGGAGGGAGAGAGAGGAGAGGGGAGTTGAAGAGGAGAGAAAGAGAAGATGGCAAAAGGGAGGGGGAGGAAAAGGGGGCAGGGGAAAAAGGGGGAGGAAAAAGGGGGGGAGGAGGGGGAAGGAGAGAAAGAAAAAGCGGGAAAAAAAGAAGGGAACGGGGCAGGGGAGGGGAAAAAAGGGGGGGCGAGAGAGAGAGGGAAAAGGGGGGGGGAGGGGAGAGGGAAAGGGGAGTAAAAGTGGGTGAAGAAAGGGGGGAGGGAAGGGGAATGGAGGTGGGTTGGTGGAAAAGGAGGCCAATGAGGAGGGGGGGGAAGGGGAGGGAGGAAGGGGAAAGGGGGGAGAGGGAAAGGGGGGAGGGGGGAAAAGGGGGAAGTGAAGGGGAGGGGGAAGGAAGAGGGGAGGGAAGGGAAGGGAGAGGGAGAAAGGAGGAGAAGAAGGCAGGGAGCGAAAAAGACAGAACTGCCAAAAAGATAAGGGAATGGTATGGGAGAGGGAAAGGAGGGAAAGAAAAAGGAAAGGGGAAAGAAAGAGGTGAGGGAATGGGGCACAAAAAGGGGGTGAAATGGGTGGAGGGGGGAGTGGAATGTGAGAGGGAGGGAGAAAGGGGAGTGAGGTGGTGAGGTGTAAAAGATACCTAGCATGGGGAGGGGGGAAAAGGGAGAGGAGAAGGGGAAAAAAAGAAACAATGTAAGGGTAGTGGAGGAAGGGGGGGAGAAAAACAGGGGAGAAAAAGAGGGAGAACCCAGGGAAACAAAGGTGAGGGAGGTTAGGAAGGGGGTGGGAAAGGTGCCAGCAAAGTGAAAACCAGCCACCTTAACACCACAATGGCATATGTTTCAGAGAGTAACTCACCACACTGGTAACCTGGCCATAGATGGTTACCAGTCTGGTGAGTTACCTCTCCACTTTCCGTTTGAGGATGACCCACAGATGCTCAATAGGGTTTAGGTCTGGAGACATGCTTGGCCAGTCCATCACCTTCACCCCCAGCTTCTTTAGCACAGCAGTGGTTGTCTTTGAGGTGTTTTTGGGGTCGTTATCATGTTGGAATACTGACTTGCGGCCCAGTCTCCGAAGGGAGGGGATCATGCTCTGCTTCAGTATGTCACAGTACATGTTGGTAGTCATGGTTCCCTCAATGAACTGTAGCTCCCCAGTGCCGGCACCACTCATGCAGCCCCAGACCATGACACTCCCACCACCATGCTTGACTGTAGAAAAGACACACTTGTCTTTGTCCTCCTCACCTGGTTGCCGTCACACATGCTTGACACCATCTGAACCAAATAAGTCTACCTTGGTCTCATCAGATCACAGGACATGGTTCCAGTAATCCATGTCCTTAGTCTGCTTGTTTTCAGTAAACTGTTTGCAAGCTTTCTTGTGCATCATCTTTAAAAGAGGCTTCCTTCTGGGATGATAGCCATGCAGATCAATGCGATGCAGTGTGCAACGTATGGTCTGAGCACTGACAGGCTAACCCCCCACCCCTTCGAGCTCTGCAGCAATGCTGGCAGCACTCATATGTCTATTTCCCAAAGACAACCTCTGGATATGACGCTGAGCACATGCACTCAACTTCTTTGGTCAACCATGGCGAGGCCTGTTCTGAGTGGAACCTGTCCTGTTAAACCACTGTATGGTCTTGGCCACCGTGCTGCAGCTCAGTTTCAGGGTCTTGGCAATGTTCTTATAGCCTAGGCCATCTTTTTGTAGAGCAACAAATCTTTTTTTCAGATCCTCAGTGAATTCTTTGCCATGAGGTGCCATGTTAAACTTCCAGTGACCAGTATGAGAGAGTGAGAGCGATAACACCAAATTTAACACACCTGCTCCCAATTCACACCTGAGACCCTGTAACACTAACGCATCACATGACGCCAGGGAGGGAAAATGGCTAATTGGGCCCAATTTGGACATTTTCACTTAGGGGTGTACTCACTTTTGTTGCCAGCAGTTTAGACATTAATGCCTGTGTGTTGAATTATTTTGAGGGGACAACACATTTACACTGTTATACAAGCTGTACACTCACTACTTTACATTGTAGCAAAGTGTAATTTCTTAAGTGTTGTCAAATGAAAAGATATAATAAAATATTTACAAAAATGTGAGGGGTGTACTCACTTTTGTGAGATACTGTAGGTTAGGAATAAGTGTAGAGGTCAGGAGTGTGTAATGCACAGTGTGCAGGGGACAGGAATAGGTAACACACAAAGTGCAGTGGTCAGGACTAAATAAAGCACATGGTGCCCAGGTCAGTAGTAAGTAATGTGCAGAGTGTAGAGATCAGGAATAAGTTACACATGGAGTACATAGGTTAGGAATAAGTAACACAAGTGCAGAGATCAGAAGTAAGCAAAGCACTGAGTGGAAAGGTCAGGAGTAAGTAATGTATATAGCTCTGTGGCCTAGTGCAGAGTTCAGAGGTCGGTAGTAAGTAATGCACAGAGTGCAGAGGTAAGTAGTGAATAATGCAGTGCAAATGTCAGATGTAGGTAAAGCTCAAATTGTTCAGGTCAGGAGTAAGTAATTCATAGAGCGCTGTGGTCTGAAGTAAGTAAAGCACAAAGATGTAACACATAGAGTGTTGAGGTTAAGAGTAAGTAATGCACAGAGTGCAGGGGATAAGCATAAGGAATGCTAAAGGAATGCTAATAAGTAGTGTATTTGGTATTTATATGCTCAGTACACACAGCTTGTCATCTATGGAATGCATACAGTACATACATACATAGACACACAGACACTCACATACATTTATACACACACACACTCAAACTCACTACCTGGCTGACTCACGTGTCTCAGTTTGGCTCTCTCAATTAGGTAAATAATTCTGGGTACAAGGTTGGTTTCAGCAGGGCATGGTGGAGGTTGGGGTGCATGGCCATGATATGGGAGGCAGAACAGGTACAGCCTTCCCTCAATTCTATTCATGCCAGCCTGAGGCCAGTCCCTGGAGTGGTGGAGACACTAATCGGTGTGCAGGTGACTGGCGACAATGCTGGGGATCTTTGTTCTCCAGGGATAGACTCCTTAATATGGTGATTGTCCACAGAAAATGGGGAAAAATGGTAACCATAAAATATGCACAAAATGTATAATATACTGACAATAGAGATACTGATAATTGATATGCTTGACAAAAATATCCCTATATCATATACTTGTACTAATGCTGTAAATCTTCTGTAGAATACTCTGATTTGTTTCCTATGACTTTATAACACAAAAAATATGCAGGGCAGCTAACTAGAATAACTGTGAACTTGTTTTTGAATTCAAGAACACGATTACTGAATTTTCTAAATAATCAGCAAAACTGGTGGACTGGAATAGAGTAGTAAAGTAAAACAAAACCACAAGCTAATGAGAGGTTTATTTTAAAAGATGATATATGCTAACCCTGCAATATTTTTTACAAATTCCAATTTGCAACATTTCAAGTGTTGAATTTCAGTAGAGTACGGGAAAATGTTTAAAAAACTTAAATCCTAGGTGTTACACTTATAAAAGAATTGGAAAAAACGGACCTTCAGTCATTTTTTTCAACTATATTTATCTTTGAATATTTTTACTTTATCTATTAAATCCTCTGCCCTTGTTGTTTAACCATTTGCTTACTGGGCACTTAAACCCCCCCCCCCCTTCCTGTCCAGACCAATTTTCAGCTTTTAGCACTGATGCAATTTGAATGACAATTGTGCGGTCATACAACACTGTACTCAAATGATATTTTTATAATATTTTCCCTACAAATAGAGCTTTCTTTTGGTGGTATTTGATCACCTCTGCGGTTTTTAGTTTTTATTAAAATTGAAAAAGACCAAATTTAAAAAAAAAAAAAAATTATATTTTTTTTATATTTTGTTATAAAATTTTGCAAACAGGTAATTTTTCTCCTTCATTGATGTACGCTGATGAGGTGGCAGTGATGGGCACTGATGGGTGGCAGTGATGGGCACTGATCGGTTACACTGATGGCAGCACTGCTAGGTGGCACTGATTGGCACCACTAGTGGGCATTGATAGGTGGCACTTGTGGGCATTGATAGGTGGCACTTGTGGGCATTGATAGGTGGCACTGCTGGGCAATGGCAGGTGGCACTTGCAGGCACAGATGAGGCATATGTGCCTCCTTCCTCTTCGGGACCAATGTCCCTTTAACATAAGCCGGTGATCGGCTTATTTTTCCTTCTCGCGCTGACAGCGTGAGGAGGAAAAAAAAACGATCACCGAGCTTTTGTTTACATCATGTGATCAGCTGTCATTGGCTGACAGCTGATCACATGGTAAGGGGCCGGGATCGGCCCCTTACTCGGATCTGTGATCATCCGAGTCTCTGTGACTCGGTGATCACAGCTCGCGCACCGCATGCCCTGCAGGGTGCGCGCGGTGCGCATGCACAGGGGAGGACGTCCCATGATGGCCTCCCAGAAATTGAGGTCCGCGCTGTGGTCGTCATTCGGCTATGGCCCGGACCTCAAGTGGTTAAAGGGGTTATATGGGTTCTTTTTTTCTTTTGTAAAATAACAAACATGTTATACTTACCTCCACTGTGCAGTTCATTTTGCACAGAGTGGCCCCGATCCTCCTGTTTTGAGGTCCCTCGGCGGCTGTCTCGGCTCCTCCCCGCAATAGCTAACCCCCCTCTGGGAAGCTCTATCCCGAGGGGGTTAGCTTGTGGGCGCGCTTCCTGTCATACACGCTGCGTCTATAGACACAGAGTGTATGACTCAGTCCCGCCCCCCAGCGGCCGGGTCTTTGGATGTGATTGGCAGCAGCGCGAGCCAATGGCTGCGCTGCTATCATTCTATCCTATCTATCCAATCAACGGCCAGACTCCGTGGAGAAGAGGACACCGGGGGACGCGCACAGCAGGTGAACGGGCTCAAGTAAGTAAACGGGGGGCTGGGGGGGGCCGTCATTGCCAGGTGTTTTTTCACCTTAATGCATAGGATGCATTAAGGTGAAAAAACACAAACCTTTACAACCCCTTTAACTTTGGATAGTAAAACATTTTTTTTCTGCAAGTAAATACCTTATACAGCCCACTTCCTGTTTCTTGTCTGGTAAAAAGTCTAGGCTTATGACATCATGCACAGCTGTCTCTCTCACTCTCGTGAGAGTTTGCCAGGAAGGGAGGGGAGATGAGTCATAAGAGGGCCAATGAGAGCTGCAGGGCTGCAGAACTGGGGGTGTGCCTCTGTGTATCAGTGTATATCGAGGAAGTGAATAGGCAGCAGCTTTAGCTGCCCACAGTTAAAATGGATGCAGCCAGACTCAGTGCAGGGAGATTTCTGCAGCATATTTGGCAAGTACAGAAACACAGTATATTTAAAATAATATGCAAAGTGGTTGCAGGAAAGCTTCGGAATGGCAAAGATGTTTTTATTACAAATTATGTGAGCAGACTGCAGTTCCTCTTTAAGCTAGATGTAAAGTTTTCAATAATTTCAAAAGTGTAGTGTGCCAAAATGACCAGCATATGTAAAAGAGAAATATTTTTGTGAAGCTATGTATTAAAACTTATCAACTTTTCCTTTATTTTATAAATTACATATATAAAAATTGCATTAAAGTGATAGTTTGAGAATTAAAACAAAAGCATGTGTGCTATTTTCAGTTGCTGTTTGCAGTCTGTGTGCCATAAACACTGTGTTAATTTTTTTTTGTTTAGGACCTGAAGAACAAACGAAATCCTCGCTTGGTGCCATATGCTTTACTAGATGAACGGACTAAAAAGTCTAATAGAGACAGCTTGCGTGAAGCTGTGAGAACATTTATTGGCTATGGCTATAATATCGAACCGCCAGACCAAGAAATCAGTAAGAATACATCCTGCTCTTTTGCTGCCAAAAAACAAGGATCATGTATGATCCTGTAATGATTACATAAAATATAACAATAAAAACAATTAAAATACTGCCCACCATTTATTGAATTTTATTTATTTTTATAGAACTGGTAAACTGCAATATAATAAAGATTTGCTTTTGTGTTTAATACTGCTTTAAGAAAGTATTTTAACACTTATTTGAAAATTTAGATTGTAGAAAGGATCATTAAATACCCCACAATTATTAGAATCTGTGAACTTCTGGATAATATAGCAGCCATGTCAGCCAGTGAATCTGGAGCCTATAATTCAGATATTTGTTCATTGTTATCATATAATATCAGTGTCATCATCTGATATTATGTGATATAGTGGTATTATGAATATTTAATTGTTTTTATTTATTCCTTAATATAAGTGTCTGCTGCCATACTCTGCCACTCTAATTAATTGTTGCCTGTTTTTATATTCTACATACTTTATCGCTGGGAATAATGTGCACACTTTGTCAAGGTTTGTACTTACTGTTTTTTCCTGTATATATTTTTGTAGCTGACCAAATGACGTCGCGAATCAGCATTGATAAGATTCGCTTCTTTAGGGTGGAGCAGACATATGCTGTCAAATCTGGGAAGTGGTATTTTGAGTTTGAAGTGGTGACTGGAGGTGATATGCGAGTAGGCTGGGCTCGACCCACTTGTAGGCCAGATCTTGAACTTGGAGCAGATGATCGGGCATTTGTATTTGAAGGAAGCAGAGTGAGTATTTTTCTTTTTGCTGCTACACACCCTGCAAAGATTTCAATGTTCCGAAATATCAACTCGCCTTGGACTAGCATGTAGTTGGCATTGGATAGCACTGGATATTGAGTGACTTGTGGGCCCTTAGAAATTTTTTACTACAAAAAATATGATTTGGGAAGTTGACAGGCTTGGTAGACAAGACTAATCAAAAAAATTCATTCAGAAGAACATTTTTTTTTTTACACTGTTAAATTTTACGTTTCTTTCCATATAATAAAATTTGTCTTGGACTAAAGCCTTCTAGGCCACATGCAACCTGTAATGTAGGTACACGAGTTTCAACCACAAGCAGGCCTTTTTCACTTTGAAGTTCTCAAGCCCTATCATTGCTTCAGAACTATAGTCTTACTGTGGTATTTCAAATCAGCATAAGTAATCTGTAAATAAGCCTACAGTGAGGTTGTCATACTTTTGTGAGTTTATCTTAAAGTGAATCTGGAAATTTACTATGTTATGGAACAATTTAGAAATGCAAATTGTACCTAAGCAGTGCCTAAAATGTGTGCCTTTTTGTCTTTAATTCCTCCAGAAAAATAGCACTGCACTTCCTAGTATGGGAAAGTGCCTAGGCACTCTTGTGTCCACAGTGACAGTCTTATAGCTTTGTATCTGCAGTGGGAGATCGAAGGCACTGCTGCCTTAGCCTTCTGGCATCAGGAGATTTTAAGTGAGATTTAGTGATGTCACTACTGTGCTGCTCACAGTCCTCCTTGGAGATTCTAACATGAGGAAGCAAATCCCTGCCTCTATCAAGATGGCTGCCTCCGTACAGCAGACTATTTACAGTGCCTGTAGGACATGCTAGATTTAATCCAGCTTAAATTTAAGGATCTCCATAAAATGTTGTTCTTATTATAGGACAAATCACTCAAGCCCAGAAGAAGGGGGTCCTTATTCCCCTAAACATATTGTCTGTTTCTGCTCTTTTGAAACAAATTTCTAGAGAGGTCTAAGTCTGTACTAGGTACTTCTAACTGCACACCCAGAAGCACAGCAACACAGTGTAGAAAAGGCATGGCAAGTTAGTACATAGAGATCAGCTGCAGGGGGGCCACAGGGAAAACTAGTGACTATTCATTTGCCCCCTACCTGCCTTTTAAAAAAGGCACTTACAAAGCATTATTATACAGTATCTTAATTACTTCCTTGAGCATAAAGCCTATGATGCAACTTATGATAGTCCTGTTAATCCTTGTTCTAACTGTGTAGTAATGTGCACATATTAATAATGCATTAATCTTTATAGGGCCAGTGCTGGAACATGGGAAGCTCTTTTTTTGGCCGCAACTGGCAACCAGGAGATGTGGTGGGATCCATGATTAATTTGGATGATAAATCTATGATTTTCACATTAAATGGGGAACTTCTAATAACTAATCAAGGGTCTGAACTGGCATTTGCAGATTTTGAAATTGAAAATGGTAAGTGACACATTTCACAAAAGTAAACATAATTATAGTTGAATATATTTTTATGAATTATTGAGGAACATTTTCCAGAAAGGGAAATAGTTAAAAGCTAGAATCAAGAAAATAAGACATCCCGAAGCCTTAAAATTCCAACATATGGTATAAGTAATGAGCTGGAACCTCAATAGCAATTATATAGTCTAAATATTCCATATCATGTGGAAGTGGAAGTGGAAGTAGGGAGAGGATGTAGAAAGTAAAAAAGATGAAAAAAGGAAGCGGATGCTAGTCCACGTGAGCCTGGTGTTACTGGGCACTTGCTCAAGTGGTAGTTCTGTGGCAGTAAGACAGTAAGACACCATACATTGCAGTCTCTTAAAGACAGAACTTATCCCACGTTTATTTTAAGGTGTCTAAACAAAACAAAACAGCTTGATATCAGCTTCAAACAGAACAAAAAATGGCTGCTTAATTTAGCAAGTGTTAGAGGCCATCCATTAGACTTTGACTTAGCCTCAAAAGACCCAAACTGGTGGGTGAACCCTTCAAGTGCTTTTTAATCAGCACACAGCAAAACCACCGTCAGTCAGCTCATCATGCACCAACACCACAGCTTTCCTTCCTATAAGCTTCCAAACCTATAAATGAAACAGGCATGCAGGCAGGTAACAGCCGACAAAGCTGCTGTCCCACCCAAACTTTTCTGCAGCCCAAACTCCAGGTATGAGAGTATTTTTACAACCAGACTCTTAGAGGCTGGCCTATATTCCTCACTAGGCTTCCCTGGAGCTCACAACCACCCAATCCTCATTTTGGTTGACAGATATGTTCCACCCGCCATCTTGTGTGCCATTTTGATCTAGACTCCATCACACTGGATAGTTGTCTCCCCATACACTGTTCTGAGGGAAATAGCTGCCCATATAATCAACCTAGAGCTTTGTATTTCCCCCTGAAATACACCAATCAGATTCAAATGAACAGATTTTTGCTGTCTTTGCAGGGTGAGTTTCCATTTGATTGGTGGTTGTGGAGAAATAACAGCACTTTCAGAACTGACACAAGACATAAGTCACATCATGTCTATAAAAGAACCTCGGGTTCATTGTTAATTTTCTCTGAGGCAATTATGCTTAGTGCTGTTATATTGGCATATTTCAGAAGTGTTTTTAGCTGTTTCTACTGCTGCATTCCATAAAAGCCTAGAGATTAATTAACTACCCTGCTCTTTTCAGAACAATCACTTATTCTCTAATTAGCAAATGGATATGCTACATCATCCCTGGCAAGCAGTACATTACTTTACTGATTCAAACCCTAGTATACACCGAATTATTGGCTTACAATAAATTCATTTTGGTTGGTGCCCAAATAATTCAGGCTCTTTGCAATGTAATTTTCCTCTAACAGTCTGCCTTGATATACTGTATATGTTTAAGTATATGATTTCAAATGATTCTGAAGCATTGCATACATGTTTATTTATAAACAGTATTAATCGTCTTGATGTCCTCTGAGGTTAGCTAATCTGTGAGTCCAACCATGGATGTTTGGAAATCTAAAATCACATTGAAAGGAAAATATGAGTGATTAGAGTAAGAGGTCAAGTCTATGCATTATTGCTCAGCAAATATCCCTCTGCACAATGTGTGGCCATCAAAGTTCTTTTGTGACAGATTGATGAAGGGTTTTTCCTGAGAGTACGCCATTTGTAATATCACGCAGATTGGGCTTCTTGTAATTATGTTTTGCAGGTTTTGTTCCAGTCTGCTCCTTGGGATTGTCTCAGATTGGTCGCATGAACCTAGGAAAAGATGCCAGTACCTTCAAATACTACACAATGTGTGGTCTTCAGGAGGGCTTTCAACCATATGCTGTAAATATGAACAGAGAGGTTGCCATGTGGTTCAGCAAACGCTTACCTACCTTTGTCAATGTGCCAAAAGATCATCCTCACATTGAGGTAATTGAGTATCTTTAAACTGTTTGTAATAATTACAACCAAATAGATCAATTTCCCAATTATTGACTTTGGTTTTTTAGGTGACAAGGAAAGATGGTACTGTAGAAATCCCTCCATGCTTAAAGGTTACACACAAAACCTTTGGAACCCAGAACAGTAATGAAGATATGATATACTGCAGGCTGAGTATGCCTGTTGAGTTCCATTCTGCCTTCATCAATGAAGAAAATTTCCAAAAGAGGTATAATGCTTTATCTGCAGTACCCTTTCAAATTGTTTTCTTCGTTATACAATTTTTTATTTACAACACAAATCCTACAAAAATCCTACAAAAAGCCAAATATAAATTACTTGCTCAAAACTGTAATAAGTAATAGAATGTCTAAACACGTCTGTACAGACATTAAAGTGGATGTAAACTTGATTCATGAAATTTGAGCTGGGCACATATATCTGCAGTGTTTTCTTATCTCTTTTTGAAGGCCTGTGCCCTGTAGCTATCTCCTGCTGTGTTCTTCTGTTATGAGCCTGACAAGTTCTCCACAACATATGATAAAAGCAGCCAGAGTTTTGTGTTGGGGAGGATGCTATAGATTACTATACAACAAATGGAGCTGAAAGTCTCTACCTATGAGGAGAGGGGGTGTGTGCCTTTCCTCCAATCAGCTGTCTTGGCTGTATGCCCAGGCTTCACAGCAGTGTTGAAGAGGAAGAGAAGATCTGCTAACACGAAGAGCACTTTCTAAAGGATATATACAGTTGAAGACAGCGGATATACATGTTAAGCAGCGTACACATGGGCGGACTTTTTGACCGGACTGGTCCGATGGACCGAATCCCTGCCCTGCGCCCCCCCCCCCATCCCAAAGCACCTTGTCCCCATGTTGAGGACAAGGGCCTCTTCCCGACAACCCTGGCCATTGGTTGTCAGGGTCTGCGGAGGGGGGGTTTTATGGAATCCGGGAGCCCACTTTAATAAGGGGGCCCCCAGATCCCGGCCCCCCACCCTATGTGAATGAGTTTGGGGTACATAGTACCCTGACCCATTCCCCTAAGGGAAAAAAGCATAAATAAAAAAACACAGTACACAGATTTTTAAAGTAATTTATTAGGCATCTCCGCAGGTCTTCTTCCGACTTCGGGGGTCTTCTTCCGACTTCAGGGGTCTTCTTCTGACTTCTCCGCTCTCTCTGGCCTCTTCTCTCGGTGTTCAGCCTCTTCTCCTGTTCTTCTGCCGGGCTCCTCCGCTATCTTCTGACGCTCTTTTGCTAGCGGTGGCCCGGTCTTCTGCGTCGTCTTCTTCCCTTCTTTTCGATGTTGACACGACGCTCTCTCCCACTGTAATGCTGTGTGGATGGTGCTTAATGACTTATATAGGCATGGGTCATCAAGTGACCCCGCCCCCTTATGACGTCACAGTCCCTTTGTTATTGCTAGTCAGTAAATAGGTACATAGTCAGCCTATGTAAACAAGGCTTTTCCCTGTTCTGCCTAGTGACATGACAGAGATCTTCTGTTCCCTGTCATCGTGTGATGAACAGTGATCTCTGTCATATTTCAGTAAGCCCACCCCCCCTACAGTTAGAACACGCTGAGGGAACACACTTAACTCCATGATCGCCCCCTAGTGTTAACCCCTTTCCTGCCAGTGTCATTTTTACATTGATTGGTGCATTTTTTTAGCACTGATAATGCCACTGGTCCCCAAAAAAAGTGTCAAAAGGGTCAGTTAGATGTCTGATTTGTCCACCACAATATTGCAGTCCCGCTTTAAGTTGCTGATCGACGCCATTACTGGTACAAAAAATAAATAAGTAAATAAAAATATCACCTAATTCGTAGACAATATACCGTTTGCGCAAACCAATCAATATACGCTTATTTGGATTTTTTACCAAAAATATGTAGCAGAATACATATTGGCCTAAATTGATGAAGAAATTCGATTTTTAAAAAAAAAAGTTTATTGGATGTGTTTTAGAGCAGAAAGAATATTTTTTTTTTTTAAATTGTCAGTAGTTCTTTGTTTATAGCGCAAACAATAAAATACGCAGAGGTGATAAAATACCACCAAAAGAAAGCTCTATTTGTGGGAAAAAAAGGACATACATTTTATTTGGGTACAATGTCGCAGGACCGCGCAGATGTCAGCTAAAGTAACGCAGTGCCATATTGCAAATAATGGCCTGGTCAGGAAGGGGGGTAAACCTTCAGGAGGTGAAGTGGCTAAAATACTGCTTACATTGATTTTTGCACATATATGGTGCACTACAGTATAATAGCAGCTTTACCCTTAAAAAACTGTGTGTTCTGGTTAATCACAAAATGGGGGCCTGCTCACTTCCAGTTTTTGCGGCATGATGTCATCAGCTCCTCCTGGGAATATAAGTATTTGTGACGATATCACCGTATTTATGAACAAATTGAACAGATTAAGTGAAAACAAGTGTGAATAAGGACACTGACACAAGTTTACTGTATTGATTACATTTATTGATGGACTCAAATGATTGATTTCTAAACTTTTTTGGGTGCATTTTGGTTTGACGGTGTCATTTGGCTATAGCACTGCAAATTCTGCATGACACTGGTAAAATCTTATATTTTCTGCTAATATATGTGGGAATGTATATAGTGACAGCTGCGGTATAATCAATTATATAGGCACATAGGTAGCACATATTTGCACTAGAGTTTTTTTGGTGGTTTATTGCTAGTTCGTATTTGTATAAATCGGGTTTAAATGTCCATTACATTTCTTATATCTTTTTTTTTTTCTCAATTTTTTTTTTACTCAACATGTTTTTTATTTTAAGCTGCATATACTGTTTCTTCCAATGAAAAAGAAATCCCATCTTGCTCTACGTAGTCAGTGCCTTCATTACCTGTTTGGAGACAAGCCAAGAATCCATGCTGCCGGTTCATTGGAACTACTCATAAATCATGTCATGATGAAAGGATTTGACAAATGCTTTTACTTAGGCTGCTTTCACACTGAGGCGCTTTACAGGTGCTATAGCACTAAAAATAGCGCCTGCATAGTGCCTGTAAAGAGCCTCTCCTCTCACGTGTAAAAGCCCGAGTGCTTTCACACTGGAGTGGTGCGCTTGCAGGACGGTAAAAAAAAGTCCTGCAAGCAGCATTTTTGCAGCGCTGTAGGAGCGGTGTACACACTGAAATCAATGGGCAGCGCTGCCAAACCGCTGGCAAAGTGCCACTGCAGCGGCGCTTTGCGGGCGGATTTAACCCTTTGTTGGCTGCTAGCGGGGGTTAAAAGCGCCCCGCTAGCGGCCAAATAGCGCCACTAAAACAACGGTAAAGCACCGATCCTCTTCTTCTGGGGTGCCCCGGCAGCACTCCTGGCTCCTCCTCCTTATTGGATGCCCCCACAGAGAGCTGCTTTGCCTAGGGGCACCCATGCAGGTGCGCTCACGAGTCCCGCTGCTGCGTCCATTGACACAGACAGCAGGACTTGGCTCCTCCCCCGATCCCGTGTTACTGAATTTAATTGACAGCAGCGGGAGCCAATTGCTCCTGCTGCTATCAATCTATCCAATGAGGATGGAGACAGCGGCTGGAGTTGCTGGGCTTGTGCATTTCGCTGGAACGAACGGGCTCAGGTAAGAAAAAGGGGGGGGGGGCTCTGGGGGCTGCTGCAGCACAGAAGGTTTTTCACCTTAATGAATGGAATTCATTAAGGTGAAAAACCCAGAGACTTTACAATCCCTTTAAGCCAGTGTGCATGGAGCCTAAGAGTATTTCACCAAAAATTACATTTTTGTTCCAAAGGATGCTTAAAACCGGGCTTGTATCTTAGTGCAGAGTTCTTCACGCAAGCAGGAAATTACAGGGGCATTCTGTACACCAACTGTGTAGAGAAAGCATCCAGGTTGCCATACTGAATTGGATTTTACTGAAAAATTCAGTGCCTGCAGTTTGAAAAGTAAATTTGTATAAACATTAAATTACAATATGACTTTTTTCGCAATTGTATATGCTATGTATAATAATTGTTTTTATATGCTATATTTTTCACAAAAAGTGGAGTTATCCATTAAAGTTTATGCATGGCCAAACCTTTTTTTAATTTTGAATAAAGTAGGTAAATAAAAATCTGACAAGGGTTCTAATGCTTTCCTACTCTATCCAAAATCAGGGTGGATATAAATCAATGATTTAAAAAAAAATAATACAAAAAAATCAGATTTTTTTTTATTCGAATCAATTTTTTTTTTAATCAAATTTATTTTAATAAAATGCTTTTGGAGTAAATATCTAACTAAAGATAGTTTCCTGTTTAAGATACATTACTAATTTAGTTTGTTCAGCATGAAACATTTTGCCCCCATGTTGATGAGGACAAGGGCCTCATCCCCACAACCCTTGCCCGGTGGTTGTGGGGATCTGCGGGCAGGGAGCTTATCGGAATCTGGAATCTCCCTTTAACCGATTTAGCCCAGGACCATTTGGCTGGCCAAAGACCAGAGCACTTTTTGCGATTCGGCACTGTCTTTAACTGACAATTGTGCGGTCATGCAAAGTGGCTCCCAAACAAAATCGATGTCCTTTTTACCCCACAAATAGAGCTTTCTTTTGGTGGTATTTGATCACCTCTGTGGTTTTTATTTTTTGCGCTATAAACAAAAAAAGAGTGACACTTACTTCTTGCTATAATAAATATCCCCAAAAAATATATAAAAAAACATTTTTTTCCCTCAGTTTAGGCCGATACGTATTCTTCTACATATTTTTGGTTAAAAAAATCTCAATAAACATATATTGATTTTTTTGCGCAAAAGTTATAGCGTCTACAAAAAAGGGGATAGTTTATGGCATTTTTATTAATAATTTTTTTTTACTAGTAATGGAAATGATCAGCTATTTTTATCATGACTGCGAC
Source organism: Lithobates clamitans (assembly GCA_037952925.1). Lineage (NCBI taxonomy): Eukaryota > Metazoa > Chordata > Amphibia > Anura > Ranidae > Lithobates > Lithobates clamitans. The sequence goes on along the minus strand of JBBGZY010000742.1, from coordinate 3,473,466 downwards.
ATTATGGCGGACACGTCGGACAATTTTGACACAATTTTGGGCCCATTGGCATTAATACAGCGATCAGTGCGATTAAAAATGCATTGCTTACTGTAAAAATGTCACTGGCAGTGAAGGGGTTAACACTAGGGGACAGTGAAGGGGTTAATGTGTGTCCTATTGTGTGTTCTAACTGAAGGGGGATGTGGACTGTGCATGGAAACTAACAGATCCTCTGTTCATACTCTGTATGAACAGAGGATCTGTTAGTTCTCCCCTCAAAGAACCGGAAACTGTGTGTTTACACACACAGATCCCGGTTCTCCATGTGCCCTGATTGATCGCGGGAGCCTGGCGGTGATCGAGACCGCCGGGCACTCGCATCGGCTCGGGAGCGAGCAAGCAGCACGCGCGTGCCTCTCCGGTGGCGTGCACACGCCCCCTAGTGGCCACAGGGTGAAGTGACATTACATAACAACGTTTTGCCCAGCCGTGCCATTCTGCCGCAGTACAACTGCGGCGGCTGGTCGGCATGTGGTTAACAAGGGGATCCCCAGATCCCGGCCCGTATCCCGAAAATGGGCTTGGTCCTTCTGGGGCTGAAGTGGTTAAACTAAAAAGAACTAAAATTCTTGCTTCCTTCTCAATATAACACCCCTTTACTTCTGCCACCTACCAAAGGTGCATAAATCCTTAGAAAACCCCCTAGGTAGACCCATTGTGGCAGGAACTAACAGTTTCCTCAGGGGCTTATCTCAATATATTGACCACTTTCTGAAACCTATTGTTTTTCAATTACCATCATTCATCTGTGATTCTAGCCATGTCATTGAGGTCCTTCGCAATTATAGATGGGTGAGTCATTATCTATGGGCCTTCCTTCACGTTTGCTCTCTTTACGCTTCAATTTCTTAATGAGGTGGGACTAAGAGCCCAGAGTTACTTTCCATATAAGGACCAGAATCTTTATTCCCGTCAAGCACAATTCTTAGTAGAAGGAACTAAATTCTGCCTAGAATATAATTATTTCTCCTTCCTAGGCAGATTTTACCTAAAGGCGAGAAGGACCATGATGGGCGCCAACTTCACCCCCTACAACTCCAATATCACCATGGGCCGCTGGGAGGAGTTACTGGAGCAACAACCCGTATGCCCAACACCTTCTATGGGCATTACATAAATTATAAAGAAAAAAAGGAGCTGCGCTACACAAAAGGAAGTATACACAGTAGGGTGAACAAACATGTGCCAATCAAATAAACACATATTGGCACATGTTTGTTCACCCTACTGTGAATACTTACTTTTTTGTAGCGCAGCTTCTTTTTTTCTTTATTTATAGTTTGGTGTGTATTTCACTTTGAGTTGCTGCTTTTCACATTTGTTGTCTACCAGCACAATTTTTTTTCTTTTACATATTACATAAATTATGTCTTGGTGATTTGGGACTGTAGTAGGGAGACGTTTTTGGCCTTCGTGGAATATTGCAATAACAACGGGTTAGGTCTGACTTTTACATATGTAATTGACCCCACAAGTTTAACCACTTCCTTCCCGCCCATAGTCAAATGACGTCCGCAGAAGGTATCTCCCATCCTGGGTGGGCATCATATGACATCCTGGGCTTCCTGGCTGTCTAGCGGGCGCGCGCCTGCTGTGTCGCTCGGGAGCCAATGCGTGTCCCCGGCGGCTGTGATGTCTGTCGGGCACCCGCGATTGCCGGTAACAGAGCCGGGACATGGATCTGTGTGTATAAACACACAGATACACGTCCTGTCAGGGGAGAGGAGACCGATCGTGTGTTCCCAGTACAGAGGAACACCGATCAGTCTCCTCCCCTTGTGAGTCCCCTCCCCCTACAGTTAGAATAATTCCTTAGGTAACACATTTAACCCCTTGATCGCCCCCTAGTGTTAACCCCTTCCCTGCCTGTGACATTTATACAGTAATCGGTGCATTTTTATAGCACTGATCACTGTATAAATGTGAATGGTCCCAAAATAGTTTCAAAAGTGTCCGATATGTCTGCCGCAATGTCACAGTCATGATAAAAATCGCATGATCGCCATTACTAGTAAAAAAAAATACTAATAAAAATGCCATAAATCTATCCCCTATTTTGTAGACGCTAAAACTTTTGTGCAAACCAATCAATATACGCTTATTGCGTTTTTTTAACCAAAAATTTGTCGAAGAATACATATCGGCCTAAACTGAGAAAAAAATTTGTTGTTTTTTTAAATTGGGATATTTATTGCAAAAAGTAAAACATATATATATATATATATAGATATATATAGATATATATATCTATATATATATCTATATATATATATATCTATATATATATATCTATATCTATATGTATATGTATATGTATATGTATGTATATATATATATATATATATATATATATATATATATATATATATATATATATATATATATATGTATGTGTGTGTGTTTTTCAAACTTGTCACTCGCCTTCTGTTTATAGAGCAAGAAATAAAAACCGCAGAGGTACAGTACAGTGTTGTATGACCGTGCAATTGTCATTCAAAGTTGAAAAGCTGAAAACTGAAAATTGGCCTGGGCAGGAAGGGGATGAAAATGCCCTGTATTGAAGTGGTTAATATTCTTGGATCTAGAATTATCACATGATTATGGTCAAATCATTACAAAAAACTATTTTAAAACAATAGCTGGTAACTTATACTTGCGCTATGTAAGTTGCCACCATCCCTCATGGAAAAATAATATATATCGAAGGGTAAGTTTTGGTCAAACGAGAAATTGTACTAGGGTCCAACACTATGTTTCACAAAGTGGTGATCTCCGGGTCAAGAGAAAGGTTATCAAGATGAACTCCTTGAGGAGGCATAACATTTTCTGAATAAACAGGAGAATGTTAAAGCAGAGGTCTGACTACCCCACAAAAAAATAAAAGTCAGCAGCTACAAATACTGCAGCTGCTGACTTTTAATATATGGACACTAGGGATGAGCTTCGAACATCGGCTGTTCGCCAGTTCGCCGAACAGCAAACAATTTGGGGTGTTCGTGGCAAATTCGAAAGCTGCGGAACACCCTTTAAAAGTCTATGGGAGAAATCAAAAGTGCTAATTTTAAAGGCTTATATGCATGGTATTGTCATAAAAAGTGTTTGGGGACCTGGGTCCTGCCCCAGGGAACATGTATGAATGCAAAAAAAAGTTTTAAAAACGGCAGTTTTTTCGTAAGCAGTGGTTTTAATAATGCTTAAAGTCAAACAAAAGTGTAATATTCCTTTAAATTTTGTACCTAGGGGATGTCTATAGTATGCCTGTAAAGGGGGGCATGTTTCCCGTGTTTAGAACAGTCTGACAGCAAAATGACATTTCAAAGGAAAAAGTAATTTAAAACTACTCGCGGCTATAATTAATTGCCGGTCTGACAATACACATAAAAGTTCATTGATAAAAACAGCATGGGAATTCCCCACAGGGGAACCCCGAACCAAAATTTAAAAAAAAACTGGCGTGGGGGTCCTCCTAAATTCCATACCAGGCCCTTCAGGTCTGGTATGGATATTCAGGGGAACCCCGCGCTAAAATTAAAAAAAAATGATGTAGGGGTTCCCCTCAAAATTCATACCAGACCCTTCAGGTGTGGTATGGATTTTAAGGGGAACCCCGTGCCAAAATTTTTAAAAAATTGGCGTGGGGTCCCCCCAAAAATCCATACGAGACCCTTATCCGAGCACGCAACCTGGCACGCAATACACATAAAATTTCATTGATAAAAACAGCATGGGAATTCCCCACAGGGGAACCCCGAACCAAAATTAAAAAAAAAACTGGCGTGGGGGTCCCCCTAAATTCCATACCAGGCCCTTCAGGTCTGGTATGGATATTCAGGGGAACCCCGCGCTAAAATTAAAAAAAAATGATGTAGGGGTTCCCCTCAAAATTCATACCAGACCCTTCAGGTATGGTATGGATTTTAAGGGGAACCCCGTGCCAAAATTTAAAAAAAATTGGCGTGGGGTCCCCCCAAAAATCCATACAAGACCCTTATCCGAGCACGCAACCTGGCAGGCCGCAGGAAAAGAGGGGGGGACGAGAGAGCGCCCCCCTCCTGAACCGTACCAGGTCACATGCCCTCAACATTGGGTGGATGCTTTGGGGTAACGGCCCTATGTTGATGAGTAGAAGGACCTCATCCCCACAACCCTTGGCCAGTGGTTGTGGGGGTCTGCGGGCGGGGGGGGCTCATCGGAATCTGGAAGCCCCTTTAACAAGGGGACCCCCAGATCCCGCCCCCTCTGTGTGAAATGGTAAGGGGGTACAAAAGTACCCCTACCATTAAAAAAAAAACTGTTAAAAATGACAAGAGAGTTTTTATTTCTTTATTTAAAGTCTTCTTTTTTCCATCTTCTTTCTTCTATCTTCCTTCGGTTTCTTCCTCCATCTTCTTCTTCCTCCGATCCTCTGCTTCTTTCTCCGGTGTTCTCGTCCGCCATCTTCCTCTGCGGCGTCTCCTTCTCTTCATCTTCTTCTCCATCTTCTTCTTTTCATCTTCTTTTCGGGCCGCTCCGCATCCATGATTGGATAGGAGGCTCCCACTGTGTGACGCTTCTCGTCTTCTGATGGTTCTTAAATAACGGAGGGCGGGCCACCTGGTGACCCCGCCCCCCTCTGACGCACGGGGACTTGACGGGGACTTCCCTGTGGCATTCCCTGTGACGTCAGAGGGGGTCACCCTCTGACGTCACGAGGAATGCCACAGGAAAGTCCCCGTCAAGTCAACGTCAAGTCCCCGTCAAGTTCCACTTTTGGGTGGAACTCCGCTTTAAGACATGAGATTTATTACCATTTATAATAATGACTATAGAACCATATGTAATATTGTCAAACGACACTTGCACATTCTTCGATCTGATCCTAAGTTAGGCCCCCACCTACCTGAAACTCCACAGATAACGTTTAAAAGAGTCAGTACACTAAAGAACCTTATTGCAAGTAAAATAAAGGGTCCCTCTGTTAACAAACATATAGACATCAGAACATATTTTGATGATAGAGTTTCAATGTAAGAAGTGGGGGTGCCTGATGTGACGATTTGTATATTATAGGCAATCCTCTTTTGATGACAGTCATGGTAATACTTTTAAATTAGACAATTTATCCCCTGCTCCACTGAATTTGTGGTTTATGTTTTAAAATGCACTGGTTGCACTACACGCACTCTACGAAAAAAGGTCGGTGAACATAGGAGGTTAATACAAAATGGCAAGGATAAATACAGCATTCCATGCCATTTTGCCTCCCACCACAAAAAAGACCCAGAAGGTTCCCTTACTGCCAATGAGCGTTTTACGCTACTATGCAAAAGAGAAACCTTCTGGATCTGCAGGCTGGGGAGTTTAACCCTACAGGGCCTAAATGAGGAGTTAGAGATCCATATCATTATGGACTGATAGTGAATGAATTAGCCTAACTTTTTGACTTTGTTCTTTCTCTTTTTTGTATATGAAAGTATCTATCTATCTATCTATCTATCTATCTATCTATCTATCTATCTATCTATATATATATATATATATATATATATTGATGGTCTCTTGTAATTTTTTTTTTTATTTTTTTATTTTAATTTTAATATTATTTTCATTTATTTTTATTACTTTTTATTTTATTTGTGTCATTTGATTCATACATATTTGTGTTTCTCCATTGCTCTTTCATGTATTTTAATAAGGTAGTTAATTTTAACTTCAAATGCTTTATTATTATATGCTAATTGTTCATTGAATAGAGATATTAGGGGGTTAATCAAGATAGGAGGGTCCTTGTTGACTCACATCCCCCTGTTCCCTTTAAATAGCATGTTATGCTGGATATTATTATATTATGACCTGTGGAAAGGGCGTGGCCCTGAAACATGTTGGAATTTCTGGCACTAATCACTCCACTTGTGGACCTATGCTTCATCCTCTGATCTCCGGCCATGCGGAATTTGTCCACAGCTTTGAATGAGGACAATTTGTCACTTCCGGTTTGCAGGTACTCCAGTGTAGGTTCCGCCCCAGCAGCGTGTGACATCTTCCAGCCCTATGGCCGCATACACCTCCTCTGTGTCCCCAAGTGGCTTCGTTCTACCCTCCGGCAGCCACTGGAGGTATTGGCCAGGCCTTCCATACCAGCTCCGTTTTTTCCCTTTGGAACATGGTCTGTTAGTCATCCAACACCTGCCTTCTCTCAACAGGGCATGCAAGTATTCCCAGTATCTGGACCCAGCTTGTTTTTATGTTGGACTGCTCTTATGTGGATTTCTTATTTACTTACGCTCTCACTGGTTTTAATACACAACTTGGTTTAGTCTTTTTGTCTCTCTCTTCTGGTCCTTGAGCATGTGAGCAGCCAGGTTTGTGGACCCCACAAGTTATCGGCAGTCCATCACTTTTTGCGCCCGCCTTGAAGTTTTTTTTTTTTATGTTTAGAATGAACATTATGTATAGCAGCAGCTTTTGTGGTGGGTATACAGTCCAGAATTATAGCTACACTCAAAATAATGGGGTTTTTAATAAACATAACCCTGCAAAATCACAAGATTCTTTTGAAATGATAAGTTAGGCAGTAGCAAAGTCTCAAAACATCTGCCTTTGCTCTAGTAAAGTGACAAAACTATAGAGTTGTACATGTTTACTGAGTGTGTAAAGCTGGCCATATACTAATAGATTTTTGAATGATCATTCTTACGAACATTCAAACTAATATTTTATGTAAAATCTCATGGTTCATTATTTTGTTTTCTTTTAACTTTCAGCTTTGAAAAGAATATTATTTCCCAAATTAGAACCAAATTTGTTGGAAAAAAAAACTTTCCATCATGCTCCTTCCAATTTTCTCATCACTGCATTCAAAAACAAAAGATTTGGCCTCACTACCCATTCAAAAACAAACAAGTGAATGAAGCAAATGTTTTCCAACTAACTTCTTCTAGTGTATGCCCAGCTTTAGCTAACACCAACTTCTGGTCAACAGTGGAGATCAGAACTAATCTATAGCAGTTAGAAGATTTGTAAAAATATACTTACAGTACTGCAACCTTCTTTGCTACCTATTGTGAAGTACAGCACGGTTACAGACGTTGCGCTTTCATGATACCTTAAAGTGATACTAAAGTCTTGGGTTTTGTTTTGTTAAAAATAACAAACATGTCTATACTTACCTGCTCTATGCAGTGGTTTTGCACAGAGCAGCCCGGATCCTCTTCTTCTTGGGTCCCTCTTTGGTGCTCCTGGCCCCTCCCTCCTGTTGAGTGCCCCCAAAGCAAACAGCTTGCTATGGGAGCACTGGAGCCAAGCTACAGCTCCCTGTGTCCATTCAGACACGGAGCCGCTGCCTGGTCCGCCCCCTTTCTTTCCTCATTGGCTCACTGACTTTGATTGACAGCAGCGGGAGCCAATGGCTGTCTCAGCCATTGAGGAGGGGAGTCCCGGACAGCTGAGTCTCCCATGCAACATTGTTGGATCTAGATGGACCTCAGGTAAGTATCAGGGGGGCTGAGGGGAGCTGCTGCACACAGAAGGCTTTTTAACTTAATGCATAGAATAATTAAGATTAAGGTGCAGTAAGATAAAAAACCTTCTGCCTTTACAACCACTTTAAATATATAGCTTGATATCTATAAGCTTACCAAATCTCTTTGCCTGTTCAATGTCTTTAGCTTTCTTTTCAGAAACCTATATTACTATTTAAGTTGTAAGTACTATATGATACTTCTCTGTAATCTCGTTTATAAATAAAGAATACGTTTTTTATAATATATATTTACAATTCAGCTGTTTGTTATCCATTTTCTTTTTTAGAAACCAGCTGCAGGATGCATCTTCACATACTACCACGGTAAGAAAATGTTATGTCACATTTTTAATAATTCTTATCAAATGAAGTGAAATTTAGATGTTTAGATTGTGTTTTCAACGTGGAAAAAAGCCTTGAATCCTAGTTTTGAATCAGATTCTTTATTCTACTTTGATTATAATATTTGCATGTTGAGTTGTATATTATTACCTTTAACAGATACATTTAGCTGTGTCTTTATTCCTTCCTTTCAGTTGTATTATTATTCTGTACGAATATTTGCCGGTCAAGATCCCTCTTCTGTATGGGTAGGATGGGTGACTCCTGACTACCACTTCTATAGTGAGAATTTTGACTTAAGCAAGAACTGTACTGTAACTGTCACTTTAGGAGATGAAAGAGGCAGAGTGCATGAAAGGTATGGCTTCGTCATTTTTCTGTTCTCACGCACTGTGAAGATGTTTGTGGCTCTGTAGTTTTTAGAACTTAGAGGTATTAGGTTCTACAGCAGTACAGTTTTTTGAAGTTTCCCTATCAAAGATGTAGAGGTTTGGCTCTTGTCTGCTGCCTGTGATTTAAAATGTGTAAATCCTTACAAAAAAAAAAATGAAGCACAATTTAACACAATAGGCAAATTTCAAAAAGCTAACATGTCAGGAATTTTATTTTTTTTTTAAAAGTGACAGTAGTTTTACAGTTAATCAAATTATCAGTCATATGGCTAAAATAAAGATTATTATCTCTGTGTTAAATATTTGTAAATTTAGCCTATAGTGCTAAAAGTTCTTATTGTTCTTCTAATGCTTTGATTCTACAGTTCTGATATCTAACTTGCCTAATTGTGTTTTTATTTTTTGTGAAACATCTAGTGTAAAACGTAGCAATTGTTACATGGTGTGGGGAGGGGACCTCTCCACAGGCTCTCAGAGGTCAGGCCGCAGCAATGTAGATATAGACATCGGGTGCCTTGTTGATCTGGCCACAGGGCTGCTTTCATTTACAGCTAATGGAAAAGACCTTGGAACCTGCTACCAGGTATGTTTATATATTTAATATTTGCTCTTATATCTATCTTACTTAAAGATTACTTACAAATCATTTGTTTATTTTCTGCATGTGAATGAAGGGCTCGTAGGGGTGTTGGTTTACACATATAATTAGTTAATCAATAAAATTAGTTTTTAAATACTTTGTAGTCGTCAAAGTGCTTGTACTCAAACACATTGCTTGGAAATGTTGTAATAGCGATAATTACCCATTCAAGATTTAGGCAACCAGCTATTCCAATTTACTATGCGGTTCAAATTACCAAATGTAAAATTCAAATGCTATATGTTCAAAGCACATTCATTAACCAATTTTTGAGAGATTATCAGTTTTAAATATATGCTAGTTATTATGTTTAAATTGTCATGCAATCAATATCAATACAGTCTTATAATATAGGTATTCTAGTTATACGTTTAGATAACTTGAGGTGTCTTGCTGAGCTTGAATAATGCTTTAGAGAGAATTGCTTGATGGTAACATCCTGATTTTTACCAGTAAATACATTTTTCATATATTAGGTTGAACCAAACACCAAGCTGTTTCCAGCAGTCTTTCTGCAGCCAACTAGCACTAATCTCTTTCAGTTTGAACTTGGAAAATTAAAGGTATTGTATTTTTTGTTTTTGCTTAACTTCATAATGTAATGCCGCGTACACACGGTCGGACTTTTCGGCTACAAAAGTCCGACAGCCCGTCGGACAGACTTTCGACAGACTTTCGACGGACTTTTGGCGGACTTTCTAAGGAACAGACTTAACTACATACGATCACACAAAAGTCCGACGGATTCGTATGTGATGACGTACACCGGACTAAAATAAGGAAGTTGATAGCCAGTAGCCAATAGCTGCCTTAGGGTCGGTCTTTGTCCGTCGGACTAGCATACAGACGAGCGGATTTCTGGGTCTGGCGGATTTACGACGTAAAGATTTGAAGCAGGTTCCAAATCTAAAGTCCGTCAGATTTGCGACTGGAAAAGTCCACTAAAGGTCTGGTGGAGCCCACACACGATCGGATTGTCCGCCGGATTTGGTCCGTCGGCGTCCGTCGGACTAGTCTGGTCGAAAAGTCCGACCGTGTGTACGCGGCATTACTGCTAAAGATAAAAGATAAGACAAAAACTTTGTATTATGAAAAAAGATAAGCATACATTGTTAGGTTATTACTGTACATTGTAAAATCTGTGCTGATTGTATATGGAAACCTAGTGTACTCTATAACAGTACTAATTTTATACTGGTTATCTAATTTTTACCAAAAAAAAAACACATTATACAGTGATCTGTTTCTTTATTACACTAAGCATAACAGACTTGAATTAAGAGAGAGAAATAATAACGTAAACTCATAGTGGAACACTACTAAGCAGTAAGGACAATGAGGGTCATTTACTGAAGCTGAATAGTGCAAAATCTGGTGCAGCTCTGCATAGAAACCAATCAGCTTCCAGGTTTTCTTGTCAAAGCTTAATTGAATAAGCTGAAGTTAGAAGCTGATTGGCTACCATACACAGCTGCACCAGATTCTGAGTGCACCGGTTTTAGTAAATCTCCCCCAATGTCAATATGATGTTTTTTAGAATGTAACTTGCTAATTTTACATCAATAGTATTTATATTCTGTGTTTTATTTCGGTTCAAACAGAACACCATGCCCCTATCAGCTGCAATATTTAAGAGTGAAGAGAAGAATCCTGTTTCACAGTGTCCACCTCGTTTGGATGTGCAGACTATAACCCCAGTGCTATGGAGTCGCATGCCAAATGTTTTCTTGAAAGTGGAGACAGAACGTGTCAGCGAACGTCACGGCTGGGTGGTGCAATGCCTAGAACCCCTGCAGATGTTGGCCTTGCATATACCTGAAGAGAATCGGTATATCCCTGCTTTACTTTCCATATTGTCACATTAAACAATAAAGAATTATAAATGTATGTAAGATATGGGTAATTTTGTGTAGTATATAGTATTGTATAGAGTATAGCAATAGACCACAACCAATGGCCAGTGATCCACATGTAGCTGCTGAATCCCTTTCAGGTTCCTCAGTCTGTTTGAAAAACTGCTTAGGGCTCCATGCTCACTGGATGTTAAAATAACATTATAAAAACACCAGTAGCTTTGCAGTGAGTCTTTCAACGGTTTTTAACATTTTTGCAATAGCGTTTATTAGCGTTTTTTAGCGTTTTTCTGCATATTAGAATTTTTTTTTTCAATGGATCAAAAACTTAAAAATACGCTGGTGAGCCACGTTTTTGAGCGTTTATCGACATTTATCAGCATTTATGCAGGTTTAATGTTTTTAAGCATTTTTTTGTGGTCAGAAAAACAGCTCCTGAATGCGATTTTAGGGCGTTCAGAAAACCCATAGCCCATAAACTCCACTACTGATAAACATCCAAAAACATCCATGTGTGCAGAGACACATAGGATAACATAGAGGGGAGTTTATGGGCTGTTAAAAAAAACCACTCAAACTCCCAAAAACGGCCATTTATGAGCTTCAGTGTGCATGGAGCCTATTTGTATGCTTTCAAGAAGCAACAAGTTCACTGTAATAGAAAATGTCATTTATATACAGTAAGTGCATTTGTGTTTATAATTATTTCTATTTATTTTATCTAGATGTTACTTAGACCCCTTTCACACTGGGGTGCTTTTCAGGCATTTTAGCACTAAAGATTGCGCCTGAAAAGTGCCTTTCAAGCCACCCCAGTGTAAAAGCCCAAGTGCTTTGGAAAAAAAGTCCTGCAAGCAGCATCTTTGGGGCAGTGCGGGAGCGGTGTATTATTTAGGACAGCATTTTACAGTTTAGTTCTTTGGGGATCAACCCACATTCCTAATTGTTAAACTGGTTTTAAAGGCTGTGTGTTTTTTTTTACCTTAAGGCATTCCCTGCATTAAAGTAAAACCACCCCACTAACTTTTTTCCACTCCCTTACCTTAAGCACTTACCTGTCAGTCAAATGGTGTCAGGAGACAGGGCAACCCTCACTGTCTGGTCAGTGGACACAGGCAGTGCGGCTGTACAGAGCAGGGTAAGACAGGGCCTTACTGGATTTTGCATAGCATAGGCAGTTATTTTAAATGTTTCTTATAGCTATACTTGCAAAAGGGGCCAGCATGAAGCCATCTATCAGGACTTAATTTTCTTAATAAAGTTCTACTTCAAGTGCATTTTCAGTTACTCAGTCTTTAATTCATTGTTCTAAAACAATGGATGCCTTTAATCACTTTTCATTAAGTTTTCTTTCCTTCTTTAGATGTTATTTCACTGGTCATTGCACCAAAAATATACTAAACAAATGATAAAATTCCTGTGTGCACATCCATTTTGAAAGATATAAATGTTTTACATTGTACTATTTTCTACTTTTCATTCTAATTATTTATTTTTACTTATTTATTTATTTTTACTATTTATCAGGTGTATTGACATCCTGGAACTGTCTGAGCAAGAAGATCTCATGAAATTTCATTACCATACTCTTAAACTATACTGTGCTGTATGTGCACTGGGTAATAACCGTGTTGCACATGCCTTGTGCAGTCATGTGGATCAGTCCCAGCTACTCTATACTATTGATAACCAGTACCTGCCTGGCCTCTTGCGTTCTGGTTTCTTCAACCTTCTTATCAGCATTTACCTGGAGTCTGCCAAGGAGGGCAAGCTTATGATGAACAATGAATTTATCATACCTATCACTGATGAGACACGGAAAATTCGACTGTTTCCTGATAAGTCAAAGAGGCATGGCTTACCTGGTGTTGGTCGTAGTACTTGTCTGAAGTCAGATCTTCATTTTACAGCACCTTGCTTTGTGCTGACTGGAGAGGAGAGGCAACAGCATGGACCGGCAATTCCAGTGGATATTCTTAAGTCCAAAGCTATTAGCATGCTTACAGAGGCTGTGCAGAGCAGTGGGGATCACATCAGAGACCCTGTTGGGGGAAAAGCAGAGTTCCAGTTTGTGCCAGTACTCAAGCTTATTGCCACTCTTCTTATTATGGGAGTATTTGAGGATGAGGATGTGCGTCAGATTCTACTGCTCATTGACCCAAATGTATTTGGGGACCACAAGGAAGAAGAAGCAGAGGAGAATGGAGAGAAGGAAGATGTTGCTCAGATTGAAGAGAAAGCTGTAGAGGCTGGTGAGAAACCAACAAGAGATGCCAAGGCTCCTGCCAAGGGTTTACTGCAGACTCGACTTCCAGAGTCTGTGAAACTCCAGGTGAATTTTTTAAACAAATAGTTTATTTAGGACAGCATTTTACAGTTTAGTTCTTTGGGGATCAACCCACATTCCTAATTGTTAAACTGATTTTAAAGGCTGTGTGTTTTTTTACCTAAAGGCATTCCCTGCATTAAAGTAAAAACACCCCACTAACTTTTTCCTTACCTTAAGCACTTACCTGTCAATCAAATTATGTCAGGAGGCAGGGCAACTCTCCCTGTCTGTTCAGTGGACACAGGCAGCGCGGCTTGGGAGCGAGCCCCCACGTGTGCCCTCATAGAAAGCAGCTTGTGGGGGACCTCAGAAGAGTAGGATCAGGACTGCCCTGTGCAAAAACATTGCACAGAGCAGGATAGTATAACATGTTTTATTATTACAAAAAAAACCTCCAGGCTTTACAATCACTTTAATGTATGTCTAAGCATCAGAAGCACAATATCATAAAGTGTGATTTTCTGCGATTAAGATGTTTATGAAACTTGTACAGAATTTTAAGTTTTTCTTGATAAAATTATTCAGTCTAAAATTACTTGAATTTGGCCTTGCTAACAAGAGTTATTTGTATTGTATAATAATGTCTATTTCTCCTAATAAAACAGGTGATAGCACAATGTGATTGGTTAACTTGCTATCTGGTAACTTTTTTCTAGATGTGCGAACTTCTTCATTACTTCTGTGATTGTGAGCTGAAACACCGCGTGGAATCTATTGTCGCCTTTTCAGATAAATATGTTTCAAAGTTGCAATACAACCAGAGATTCCGATACAATGAGCTTATGCTGGCATTGAACATGTCAGCAGCTCTAACTGCCAAAAAGACTAGGGAATTTCGCTCCCCTCCACAGGAACAGGTAATACTATGGTTACAGTATATACCAGCTATGTTAAGCTCACAAGAAGCCACTTCTCAGGGGCTGTGTTTATTTTATTGAAAGTCATAATTACCTGATTTCAATAAATATATAATTTTTGGGAATAAACATACTCATTATAAAATGTTTAAAAATATTAAGTGATTGATTCTTTACATCTATTGCAAATGTTTATTCCTGGTAAAGGTATAAAAGGGCAGTTCCTGAAGTATTGAACTACAAGATCATGCATAGAAGCCTAGTCTTAAGAAGTTGTAGAACAGCTTGAAGCCTCAATAACTTTAAAGTGTATATAGCAATTTTTGTTTTTTTTGGTTTTCAAAAGGAAGAATCACAGCTCCTGTCAAGATTTATTTTTGCTCTCTGTGTTCTTGCTGAATAGATTATCGCTCTCTTTTTGCCCTGGTCACCATTGTCATGGATATTGAAATGGTGATGGAAAATACAAATTTTACAGCTGTCACCTTTAGAAAAGGATAGGGTAAACTATCCAATGGGGACCCTTTCCAAGTTTCAAAGGAGAATGTATCTAATTTTGGTTTCAGTTTTATTCTGTTGAGTCTTCAGGACAAGAATTGAAGGAAAATCTCCCAAATGGCTCACAGAAAGCCAGAAAAGAAAAGGTTTTTTTTTTTATAGGGTTTTATATTGATGGAGTTTTAACCTTTCTCAATCCAAAACTAGTAAAACTATATGAATATACATACAGTGGTGGAAGGTACAATTTAATACCTTAAGACCCCTTTCACACTGGAGGCGTTTTTCAGGCGCTACAGCACTAAAAATTGCACCTGCATAGCGCCTGAAAAAAGCCTCAGCTGCTAACCCAGTGTGAAAGCCCGAGTGCTTTCACACTGGGGCGCTGCGCTGGCAGGGCATCACAAAAAGTCCTGCCAGCAGCTTCTTTGCAGCAATGTAGGAGCGGTGAATACACCGCTCCTCCACCGCCCCCTCCCATTGAAAACAATAGGGCAGTGCTGCTATACCGCCGGCAAAGCGCCGCTTCAGTGGGTGGATTTAACCCCGAATAGCGCCGCTAAAATGACAGAATAGCGCCGCTTTACCGCTGACGCCCAGAGCGGCTCAGTGTGAAAGGGGTCTAAATTGGCTCTATGCCACAAGGAAAGTGTAATCATAGCCACAAAAAGAAAAATTGTCATAGGTGGTGAATATGCTACTGAAAAGCAAATGTAAGCTTAAAGCGTTTGTTACCCCACCACTTCATATTCCTGATATGTGCCTGCTGTACCATGTACTTGTATGAGAAAGTATCCTGGTCTCTTTGTATTGCTTCCTTTATGTGAAAGCTGTGGTGTTCCTGCCAGTCATCCTGCTTTCCTATTAAAAACTGACCAAACTAAGCAGGAGAACACACCATGGTCAGTTCCCTGGCTATGCTGGGAACTCAGTTTACTCTCCTCCAATGATCAGACTTGTCCTGACATGCCCAGGCTGCACAGCCATTCACTGTGAAGCTCAGTGTGCTGCTGCTTCTCTTCCCCCCAGCTCTTATGCAGCTGAGAACAGAGGGAATATGATCACTTTAAAAAAAAAAAGGGGCTATCATTCATATACTACAATATTGGTCATGTTCTTTCCATGCTTCGGCATCCTCCATGTCGGACGGTCAATCGGACCTCATGATGTATACCATGATCACTCCTTTTACCCTTTTCATACTTTTTCTATGCTTATTTTCAAATTGTGGTGTTTTTTTTTTTTTCATGCAAACTACTTATACAAATAAAGATTATACAGTGCCTTGAAAAAGTATTCACACCCCTTGAAATTTTCCACATTTTGTCATGTTACAACTAAAAACGTAAATGTATTTTATTGGAATTTTATGTGATAGACCAACACAAAGTGGCACATAATTGTTAAGTGGAAAGAAAATGATAAATGGTTTTCAAAATGTTTTACAAATAAATATGTGAAAAGTGTGGTGTGCATTTGTATTCAGCCCCCCTTAGTCAATACAGCTGCAAGTTTTTTTGGGGGGATGTCTCTATCAGCTTTGCACATCTGGAGAGTGACATTTTTGTCCATTCTTCTTTGCAAAATAGCTCAAGCTCTGTCAGATTGGATGGAGGGCATTTATGAACAGCAATTTTCAAGTCTTGCCAACGATTCTCAATTGGATTTAGGTCTGGACTTTGACTGGACCATTCTAACACCTGAATATGCTTTGATCTACACTATTCCATTGTAGCTCTGGCTGTATGTTTAGGGTCGTTGTCCTGCTGGAAGGTGAACCTCCACCCAAGTCTCAAGTCTTTTGCAGACTCTAACAGGTTTTCTTCTAAGATTGCCCTGTATTTGGCTCCATCCATCTTCCCATCAACTCTGACCAGCTTCCCTGTCCCTGCTGAAGAAAAGCATCCCCACAACACGATGCTGCCACCACCATGTTTCACGGTGGGGATGGTGTGTTCAGGGTGATGTGCAGTGTTAGTTTTCCACCACATATAGCGTTTTGCTTTTAGGCCAGAAGGTTCCATTCTGTTCTCATCTGACCCAAGCACCTTCTTCCACATGTTTGCTGTGTCCCCCACATGGCTTCCTGCAAACTGCAAATGGGACTTCTTATGGCTTTCGTTCAACAATGACTTTCTTCTTGCCACTCTTCCATAAAGGCCAGATTTGTGAAGTGCACGACTAATAGTTTCTCCCACCTGAGCTGTGGATCTCTGCAGCTCCTCCAGAGTTACCATGGGCCTCTTGGCTGCTTCTATGATTAATGCTCTCCTCGCCTGGCCAGTTTAGGAGGATGACCATGTCGTGGTAGGTTTGCAGTTGTGCCATATTCTTTTCATTTTCGGATAATGGATTGAACAGTCCTCCGTGAGATGTTTAAAACTTGAGATATTTTTTTTATAACCTAACCTTGCTTTAAATTTCACTAAAAACCTCTGAGGGCTTCACAGAATAGCTGTATTTATACTGCGATTAAATTAAACACAGGTGTCTATTTACTAAATAGGTTTACTAAGTAGGTGACTTCTAAAGACAGTTGGTTCCACTAGATTTTAGTTAGGGGTATCAGTGTAAAAGAGGCTGAATACAAATGCATGCCACACTTTTCACATATTTATTTGTAAAAACCATTTATCATTTTCCTTCCAATTCACTATGTGCAAATTTGTGTTGGTCTATCACATAAAATCCCAATAAAATACATTTACGTTTTTGGTTGTAACATTACAAAATGTAGAAAATTGCAAGGGAATAATTTTTCAAAGCACTGTATATAAAAAAAGGGAAAAAAGTATTTATAATGTTTTTTTATATCTATACAAAAATGTTTTTGCCTTTCATTTCTATTTTAAACTGAATGGGTTGTTTTACAAGGTGATTGTTTATAATCACTTTAAAACTAACTATGGTTTCTTTTTTCTTGTTTAAATGAAAGATTAACATGCTTCTGAATTTCCAAATGCAAGAAGAGAGCCCTTGCCCAGAGGAAATACGAGATGAGCTATATGAGTTCCATGAAGATCTTCTCATCCACTGTGGTAGGCATCATAGGTTATATTTCAAATTTGTTTGAACAAGATCTGGTTATATAAGTAACTTTATACTGTTAAAGAACATTATTTATTATTTAATTTCAGACATTTAGCATTTGTAGGGTGTTTCCATCAGTATCTATATAAGCTTAATCTTTTTAGCGTAGTTTAACAAAAATCCAAGAAATATCGGTGGAGATTTACTGAAACTGGAAAAATCTGCGGCAGCTTTGCATAGAAACCAATCAGCTTCCAGATTTTATTGCCAAAGCTTAATTGAAAAGTTGAAGTTAGAAGCTGACTGCCTACCATGCACAGCTGCACCAGAGTTCTCCAGTTTTAATAAATTTCCCCCATTTTTTCATTATTAGTGAAGAGTATTTATTTTGCATTACATGTTCTGTTTATGTTCATTAAAGCACCTGGTACTGGCTTTTTTCAGTTAGTGTGCATACTAATATTTCTTGTTTTAGGTATTCCTCTTGAGGAAGAAGAACGGGAGGAGGAAGATACATCATGGACAGGTCGCCTTCGATCTCTAGTATATAAGATCAAGGGCCGGCCAAAGGCAGAAGAGCAAGCTCCTCAAGAGGAGGAGGAGAAGTCGCCTAGTAAGTAACTTGTGTAACAATCTTGTGTGGGAGCAAATAATGATCACTGCAGTCATAACTGTTACATATGGATAGTAAGAATGGAGAAAGTGGTGCTGGAAAAAGGCTATTACATTATCCTCAGAATGGGTTAATAGGAAAGCAGGTGTTCATTGTGGTCTAAGCCCCCTAACATAAATGTCCTGGTGGTTTAGAAAATTGGCAATGAGTAGCTGGAATCTGTGGGTTTGGAAGACATATGACACTTGGGGTTAATCCTTTACAATCTCTGTTATTATCCAAAGGTAAACCAACATAAAAATCATAGTGGCTTTTTAGGGTAAGAGTAAGCCTTCCCAAACAAACCCTCTGTCACGTACCTGGTCGGAGTCTGAAGTGACGAGGTCGGCCTCCCTTGTATCTCCAGCCCAGGCCCCACTGAGAGTGAGACAGAGGGTACAAAGGGACAGGAGCAACACAAGTGCCTGTAGGTGTAAGTTGCACAGCTTGTGGCAGAAGTCGTAGACTTGGAGATTCGGGCAGAACATCAAGTCCGGAACTGTGATGATGCTGGGTAGATCAACCGAGATTAAAGGGGAACTCCACCAGGTTTCAGGAAATGCAGCTTGCCAGAGCTTCCAGCAGACAGGAGCCAGGAGTGCACTGTGTTCAATTGAGCTTGGAAGAGAGGGAAGCCAGCTCAGGTGCTTGGAGGAGGCGTGGAGCCAGACAGGAAACAGGAGAGAAGTCATAGGATCAGCCAGAGTCAGCAGCGAGCGGGCAGCGAAGTACCAGGGCATCAGACAGAAGCAACATCAGGTATAAGCCAGAATCAGGAACCAGTAATCAGCAGTATAATCGGAATCCAAAGGGAAGGTCAGTGGTAAGCAAGGTCAGCAACAGATGATTTTAACAGGATACAGGCAGGTCACAGGGAAAATGTTGAAGACTCATCAGCATTGAGAAAGGGTCAGAGCATCCTTTAAATAGGCCATCTGGCGCCAAAGGAAACTGTGGAAGTGCTCCAGCGAGCGTGCACATTCCTTTGCACATTGGCGCATCTGTGATCAGCCAAATTCCGTATGCACCTATGCGTGCGCGAGTGCGCTCGATGAGCTTCAACAGTTCTCTTACACTCTCTTGCAGATCGTGATTAGGAGTCAGCTTTAAGTGCTAATTTTAAGCTCATCTTAGGGCTTAGGGCAATTGATTTCAATAACGCTAGACATTCGGTGTGAAAAATAACCACATGTTTATAGCTATGGAGGAGATGATACCACCTGTTGGTACCCCCTGAAGCCTCTGCAGAAGGAGATGACTCGGATGCCTTGTGCTCCACATATATGTTTAGCTTTGTAATTCAAATGCTCACAAACATGTTTTTCAACTCTAGGGTATGGGCTGACCTAAGCATATTTTGATTGGATATTAGCACTGAAGACATTTCTGTAGGTGGCCATAAATCTTTGCTAACATAAATGCCAACTTTTCAGTATGATAAGCATGTGATAATGTATCTTCTGTCCATCACCCCACACTTCCCACCCAGACAGCTTTCTCTGAACTTTTCACCTGCAATGCCCCTCAGCTATGTTACAGTGATATTATTAACCTTTTAATATGACAGCTGATTAGGTTTACAGAATAGATAGGCACCAATTTTAGATGTTTAGACATGGAATTTGCTGATAGTTCAGTGAAATTCAATAACTATTTTTTTGTTGTTTTTTTTAAATTAAATGTTCAATTAGAAAAATACAACAGGACTGAAACAAAACACACACCAGTCCATAGTTGCCAATTCAGTACTATTTTGAGGCCAAAAGACAGGAAGATCATTTTTTACACTTCTATGAATTTTTTGCTCTGTGTTACCCTATTACTTATCATTTATATGTGCATCACAACAGACCAGTATAAATGTGGCAGCACCTATTGTTAGAAAGATTGAACACCTACATACTGGAATTCACCTGTACTACCAACTAGGATGAATGCTGACTCTTCTGTGAGCAAAGCTGCAGCCATTTATAATGAAGAGCTATTACGTAACCCAATCCTTTACTTAAAATTTCATTTGCTAAGCTGATTGGCATACTGAATTTTATTTACTCCAATTTTTTTATTGTCTGTACTCTTCCATCCAGTATAATAGACTGGCACTCTACCCGTCGGTTGGTAATTGATGGTAATATAAACACATGCTGTGCTACAGCCTGATTTTATCACCCTTATTTTATATCTAAAGGATAAGATTGCTAGCCATTGCTTCTGTTTAAATTAAGTGACAAAGAGTATAAAGATAGCAACTTGACTGAAGATTTTTTAAGGCTGACCAGGATCAGTGGGGATCTTATGGTAGCAGTTGTTTTCTGTGCCAGAGGAGAATATTTCTGCATTTTTTCTATACTAATTTATTTAGAGAAGTGAATCATAAAGACAAATGAAAGAAGGAAATGAGTGGTGGTTGTAGGGGGTGACAAATTTCATTGGGGCACTTTGTCAGCCCCCAGTGACTGCCCCCCCCCCCTATATTTTTTGAATATCAAGTTTTGAACTGCTTTTTTTTTTTGGTATACCGCTACATCAGGGGTCTTGAACTCAATTTCATCCCAGGCTTATGGTTGCCCAACACAAAGGGTTGGTTGTATCTGTAAGACTAAATAAATGTATCTACTCTTAACCACTAGCCAACCAGCTGCTGTCATTCTACTGCGGCAGGTCGGCTCTTCTGCGCAGATCACCGTAGCTGTACGTCGGCCCTTTAAACAGCTATAGCGTGCGCTGCACTGTCAGGAGAGGAGAGACAGATCGTCTGTTCCTACTAGCTAGGAACAGCGATCTGGCTCCTCATCTTGTCAGTCACATCCCCATACAGTTAGAAACACTCACGAGGGAACACATTTAACCCCTTGATCATCCCCTAGTGTTAACCCCTTCCCTGCCAGTTACATTTACACAGTAATCAGTGCATTTTTATAGCACTGATCGCTGTATAAATGTCAGTGGTCCCTATTTTGTAGACGCTGTAACTTTTGCGCAAACCAATCAATATACGCTTATTGTGATTTTTTTTAATCAAAAATATGTAGAAGAATATTCATCAGCCTTAACTGAGGAAGAAACTTTTTATATATTTTTTGGGGGGAAATTTATCATAGCAAAAAGTAAAAAATATTGCTTTTTTTTCAAAATTGTCACTATTTTTATGTTTATAGCACAAGAAATAAAAACGGCAGAGGTGATCAAACACCACCAAAAGAAAGCTATATTTGTGGGGGAAAAAAAAGACGTCAATTTTGTTTGGGTACAGCATAGCACGACCACGCAATTGTCAGTTAAAGCGACGCAGTGCCGTATGGCAAAAAATTGTCTGGTTATTAAGGGGGCAAATCCTTCCAGGGCTGAAGTGGTTAATCCTAATAAATATTTTCCTCTGCATTTGATTATTACTGGTTTTAGTTCAGGGGTACGCTGTGTACAGAGTGCAGTTTCACGGTTGCCCTATGCAACTTTGAGATGTGTCCTTTGAGATGTGCTTCTGCTGGCTATCATTGGTGCCCTTTTAGAGCATCTTTGCACTTATCAACAGTCCTAGTTAACCTGCATGCAGTTTACGTACGGTGTAGTCTCAGCACAGGTTCAAGGTAGATATCATTCTGAGCAGTAGTGGTTCAGTATAATGCAGTATAGGGTTAGTATAGGTGCAGTCTAGGTGTGGAGTAAGTGTGGTATAGAGTGCAGTATGGGTGCAGTATGAATTGGGTAAACTTGGTGTCCTGCTCTTAGTGGCTCAGTCCCCTCCTAGCAGTATCAGCAATGGGCAAATAACTCTCTCACCAGTCCCCAGGATGCTGTGTTGTCCTCTCGCTGTTGAAGGGGGGGCCCTCGTATAAGCCTTTGGTGATAAGCCGTGGAAAGCAGAGAGTGAGTGGATGCTCCAGCCTCCCTGCTGCAGCGTGCAGGTGTTGGGATGTGGGTGGTGCTGCGCTACCCCAGGGTGTCCTCATTTTCAGTTTCAGGCTTGAATCTCCACTAGTTTAGTCTCCCACTGGCAGGTGAATATCCAGACATAGATGTTCTCTCTTTAACTCCCTTGATGCTAATGCTGTAGCCCAGCACCTGGCTACATAAATAATTACAGATTTTACAGATAATCTAATGTGAAAACTAGGAACGCATAAAGAAAGCACATTGAAGCCGATGCTAGCCATGCACACATAGATTCAGCCTGCAGGTTTTTGAACGTGGATGGAGGAGTCTCCCTGATGGCTATAGTATTCAGAAAGCTTCAGCACCCAAGGCTGTCTGAATATCTGTACAGTGACTGATTCTGATAGGCTGCAGTCTTTGTTACGTAGACAATTTTCCACCTGGCTCCTTGAATTTTTCTGTTGAATTTTGTCAAGCCAGGTCGTGCCAACAGGACCACCCACAGCTCAGATTTCAGCCAATTCATCAGCAGCAATCAGTTGAAATTCTAGCAGTGTATGTACTAGCATAGTAGAAGAGGAAGTGATATAGTGTACAGGACCCTTGCAGCTACGTCCACCAAATACGTTCGTATAGTTCTGTATGATTACTGTACATTTTGAATGAAAATAGGACGTGTTAACTCACAATAAAAAATTTCTAGCTTGCACCTTCGTTTTTTTCCATCCGAACAGTCGGAATCAGCTGTCAAAAGCACTAATGAACAGATAATAACCATAAATAAATCTTCAGGGAGATTTTTATTCAGAGAAATATATCAGAAAGCTCATCATTCTGACACTTCATAATGTACTAACATCTATATCTATAATAATGGTATATTTACTGCTCAGAGGATGGAATTCAAAACCTGTGTCTCAAAACCAGAGTTTTTTTCTAAAATGAAATGCAAGGATCCAGGAATTTCCATATGCTAGTCCTAGCTCCTCTGGGCGAGAACCAGCTCCAGGGGGCTTGCAAGGAGCCACACACTTAGACCTTCAGGGATGGAGGGATGGGCAGCACCTGTGGTATATTTTCCTAACAAGTAAATCAATTGAAATTGTATAGAGGAATCATCTTGTTTTTCAGCACTATCTGAACATCAGACTAGTTAATCCACATTCATATTGATCGGTTTATATTAAAAATGTTGACCTTAACTTAAGTTGAAAAGATATTAGGCTATATTGCAAAATATATTGAAGTTCACTATATCGAAGGATCTTACAGTTAATGTGCCACACAATAAATATTGTGATAAGTGAAAAATGAATAAAAGTGATGTGTGATGAGGTAACTTATTGAAGTGTTAAACGTGAATAATAAATCCAATATAATGATTAAAATAAATGTGACGTTTTAATGTGATACATGTATAGGTGAAATATATATAATAAAAAACGTATATTTTATGTTCATATATGAGTGTGTTAAAGAAATCTATAAATGGGGCAGTGACATAAATCGTGTATGTAAGAAAAAAGGAGAAAAAAGGAAAAAACGGCACATGCCACAGTCAAAAAACCTTAAAACTGAACATGAATGAATCAGGTGATTAAAAAAAGAAAAATACAAATACCTTGACTGATGAATGAAATTATGTGTGACCAGTGATTGCAGTTATGATTGCCATACTAGCGTGCATGGTGGTTTTACTATTATTGATTATTATTCCTTACATCTAATATAGCTTCATTGAAAAAAAAAACCCTCTGTGCATTACCATCTGGGCCACACACCCACACTAGTATGGCATCATAACTGCAATGTGAAAAAAAGGGGGTGGAAGGCGTGTGATAAAACGTATGTATCAAAGTGATATGACTTATTCATAGACAAAGTAGATAAATACAAATAAATTACTACGAATTCATTAAAATGGGTTACAAGATATTCATTAAAAATTAATAATTCATTATGCCCATGCAGGGGGAAATGCTCAAGGTAGCCTACCTTGAGCATTTGCCTTTGCATGGGCATAATGAATTATTAATTTTTAATTAATATCTTGTAACCCATTATAATGAATGCGTAGTAATTTCTTTGTATTTATCTACTTTGTCTATGAATAAATCATATCACTTTCATTCATGCGTTATTTCACGCACCTTCCACCCCTTTTTTTTTACTTAGTTTCCTTCGGACCACCCCTGGTCAGCCTAGGCAGTGGGAATTACTACTACTTTACACTAATACCACCTACACGAGCGCAGGAGAAATACTTTTATTGTTTATTATTATCATAACTGCAATCACTGGTCAAATACAAATAATTTTATTCATCAGTAAAGCTATTTGTATTTTTCTTTTTTCAATCACCTGTTTCATTCATGTTCAGTTTTAAAGTTTTTTGACTGTGGCCTGTGCCGTTTTTCCTTTTTTTCACCTTTTTTTTTTTTACATACACGATTCATGTCACTGCCCCATTTATAGATTTCTATAACACACTTGCATATGAACATATAATATACATGTTTTAATATACATACAATTTTTATATGGTTGATATTTCACCTACACATGTATCACATAAAAATGTCACATTTATTTTAATCCTTATATTGGATTTATTATTCACTTTTAACACCCAACAAGTTACCTCATCACACATCACTTTTATTCATTTTTCACTTATCATATACCTTATTGTGTGGTACATTAATGGTAAGATCTTTAGATATAGTAAACCTCAATATATTTTGCAATATAGCCTAATATCTTTTCAACTCAAGTTAAGGTCAATATTTTTAATATAAACCGATCAATATGAATGGGGATTAACTAGTCTGATGTTCAATTAGTGCTAAAAAAAACAACATGATTCCTCTATACAATTTCAATTGATTTACTTGTTATGAAAATATACCACAGGTGCTGCCCATCCCTCCCTCCCTGAAGGTCCAAGTGTGTGACTTCTTGCAAGCCCCCTGGAGCTGGTTCTCGCCTGGAGGAGCAGGGTCTCTGGGACTAGCACATGGACATGGATCCTTGCATTTAATTTTGGAGAAAAACTCTGGTTATGGGACACAGGTTTTGAATTCCATCCTCTGAGCTGTAAATATACCATTATTATAGATATAGATGTTAGTACATTATGAAGTGTCAGAATGATGAGTTTTCTTGATATATTTCTCTGAATAAAAATCCCCCTAAAGAAGACAGCGATTGCACGGGTTGAAACGCGTTGGGGTATTCATGTGAATGCCAGTTTTTATAATGTAATATCACAATGTATTTCACTGTTCATTACTCACCAGTAACAATGGAACATGTTTTATAAATGTCTGTATCCAGAGCTCATATTTTAAAACTCAATTCGAAATTTTAATTCAATTTTTGTATAAATAAAGATTTGACATTATTTCTAAAATAATCTTTTTGATTTATACACTTTGCTGCTAAAAAAACTCTTGGGGGAATCATCCCATTTTGCTGAAGTATGTTAATTCCTCAACGCCCATAGGAACCAGTGTGGCTTTTTTAACTCAATTAATTTTTTCTTATCTCTTTTAAACAATTATTTTTGCTCATTGAGAAAATAAACATTTGTCTTTATTCATGATGTGATTGACTCTTGTGACTCTCCCTACTTGATTATCCAGTCCATTGAGCGCTGTCCATCTGTTTGTTGTTTTTTTCTTTGCTACATTTTCCACGTGTCATTGGTCAGCTGCACTGGTTCCTGATGAGCCCTATCTACTTGTTCACTTCACATCACTCTTTGATCCACATGTTCTAGTGCTTGAGAAACAGTGTTTCTTTTTTTGTTGGTGCAAGAATTTTGACCTACAGTGGGTATAGAAAATCACTCCCTTTTAAAATAATCAGATTTTGTTGCTTTGCAGCCTGAATTGAAGACAGAGACAGTTTTTATTTTATCTAGCTGTATTTACGAATGCAACTTATTACATCGAAGTGAAAGATATAACACCAACATGTCAGAAAAAGAAATCAAAAACACAAGCAATGAGTTTAAAAAAGGATCGCCCCCCTTATGTCAGTATTTTGTTGGACCACATTTTGCTTTAATTACAGCCTTAAGTCTGTTGGGATATGTCTCTACTAACTTTGCACACCTAGACTTTGCAATATTTGCCCACTCTGACCAAGCCATGCAAGGACATTCACCTTTTTCTCCTTCAATCATTGTGTGGTTATTTTTGCTGTGTGCTAGGAACACACAGCAAGTATATGCTAAGAACAGGCTGAGGGAAGCACAAGGGTTGATTTACTAAAGCAGTTGCTCCAGAGCTTAGTAAATGAGCAGAAGCTCTGCTGATTTCCATTATCCATTCATTCAAAGCAAAAATGCTGTTTTTTTTTTTAATCTTCATTACACATGATTTGGTATTCTTTACAAAGTGAACCTCTACATCATTTACTAAGCTCTGGAGCAACTTCTCTTGCAGAGTGCAACTGTACTTTACAAAGTGCACAGTCTATTTCCCTTCAGTAAATCACCCCCATAGTCCCCAGGTAAATTTGCAATGAATCAATTCATTTTTATGCAGCAAATGCATTAATCAGCCATATAGAACAGCTGATAGATTTACACACTGCCTAATTTGTCACATGTTTTACAGAGGTTGTTGAAAATATTTAAAACATGTTAAAGAATTATGTTACACTTACTTCCTGGGGAAAGTAACACTCAGGGATGTAATGAGAGGATGCAGCAGTCATGGCATGAACTGAACTCCTGCCCCTTTGTAACACTAAAAGGTTCACAAGGTGGAAAGGGGCAATTACAAGCATTTCCTTTGCAGCAGAGAGCTGCTGATCACAGCAGAGTTCAGGATGCTTCTCTGTGTGTCCCCCATGATTAGTCATGTGATCTGGTCTATCACATAACCAAACAGAGGATACATAAAGAAGTGGCCCCAAGTCAATCATCAGTAGCTTCCCTACTGCACAGATTTTGTTGCAGCACTTCTGTAATAAGGGTTGTGACAGGGTTCAAGCTAACTTAAAATAATATATAAACCTAAATTCACCAATTTAATCTGCACAGGTTAAGGTGACTACAGGGTGATCAGAACATCTGGCAATGAACAATCAGACTCTCAGCAATAGGGTTGCCACCTGTCCGGTATTGACCCGGACAGTCCAGGTTTAGACACTTGTGCCCGGGTTCCTGTCTGCCAGTGACCTGGACACAACATCCTTCTAGTCCCATCCATCCAGTCCATTAATCTGTCCCGGGGATGGAACTAGTGCCGGACCAATTCTGGCACTGCGCGCCACTCAATGAGCTGCCCTCAAACCAGTGAAAAATCCTGTTGGCTGCACCTGCTTGTTCTCACTGCTTTCCATTCTCTCCCTCGGCGTCTCTCTCCTCCCTCCTTGATTATCTCCTTTGCAGTCATTGGTGGCTCCACCTACCAGCTCCGCCCCCCCCAGGTCTCACAATTCCTTCCTTACTTGCAGCGGCTCCCGGGTAAGGCAATCTGAATGGATGTCTAAAAGGGGCAGGGGGAGCTGATATAAGGTTGGGTCTCTAAGGAAAGGTGGGGGGGGGGGGCACTGATATAAGGGGACTTTAAACTAATGGGGGTCTCTAAGAAGGGGGTCATAGAGATGAGAGGTATGTAGCCTAAGTCCTACCCCACCACTGGCAAAAAAATTGGGGCTCCGGAGATATGGGGATCCTTGCGCAGCCTGTCAGAAACTAAATACACTTTAAATACAAGCGGGCACACTCTGTTTGCAGCAGAGTGAGAGGATGATCTCACAGTGCCTCTCACTTCTTGTCAGAGGCACTGAGCTCAATAAACAGCGTGGAGTCTTGGACCAATGGTAAAGTACCATTGGTCCCAGCTGTACAATAAAAATGTTGCAATGAAGGCACGCCTCTCACTGCAGTGTCATAGAAGAGGCATGTGTCTAAAGGAGAAAGGCTCCCTTCCAGCCCAGCCCTCTTATCTACAAGGAAAAAATGAAATGGTGGTCGTTGCAACTTTTTATGTTACATAGTTAGTCAGGTTGAAAAAAGACACAAGTCCATCTAGTTCAACCATAAAAATAAATAAATATATAAATAAAAAATAATATCAAATAATCCCATATGCCCAATCCTATACCCACAGTTGATCCAGAGGAAGGCGAAAAACCCCAGCAAAGCATGATCCAATTTGCAGCAGGGGAAAAAATTCCTTCCTGACCCCCAAGAGGCAATCAGATTTTCCCTGGATCAACTTTACCTATAAATGTTAGTACCCAATTATATTATGTACATTTAGGAAAGAATCCAGGCTTTTCTTAAAGCATTCTACTGAGCTGGCCAGAACCACCTCTGGCAGGAGTCTGTGCCACATTTTCACAGCTCTTACTGTGAAGAAACCTTTCCGTATTTGGAGATTAAATCTCTTTTCCTCTAGGCGTAAAGAGTGCCCTCTTATCCTCTGTGTTGGCCGTAAAGTGAATAACTGAACACCAAGTTCACTATATGGACCCCTTATATATTTGTACATGTTGATCATATCCCCCTTAATCTTCTCTTCTCAAGAGAGAATAAATTCAGTTCCTCTAATCTTTCCTCATTGCTTAGCTCCCCCATGCCTCTTATCAGTTCGGTTGCCCTTCTCTGCACTTTCTCCAGTTCCCCAATATCCTTTTTGAGAACTGGCGCCCAAAACTGAACTGCATATTCCAGATGAGGTCTTACTAATGATTTGTACAGGGGCAAAATGACATCTCTCTCTCTGGAGTCCATACCTCTCTTAATACAAGAAAGGACTTTGTTCGGTTTGGAAACCGCAGCTTGGCATTGCATGTTATTATTGAGCTTATGATCTACCAAAACCCCTAGATCCTTCTCCACTACGGATTCCCCCAGTTGTACTCCCCCTAGTATGTATGATGCATGCATATTCTTAGCCCCCAAGTGCATAACTTTACATTTATCAACATTAAACCTCATCTGCCATATTGTCACCCAATTAGACAGTGCACTGAGGTCGGCTTGTAAATTGGAGACATCCTGTAAGGATGTTATTCAACTGCATAGCTTGGTGTCATCTGCAAAGACAGAAATGTTACTTTTGATCCCAGACCCAATATCATTTATAAAGATATTAAAAAGTAAGGGTCCCAGCACTGAACCTTAGGGTACACCACTGATAACCTTAGACCATTCAGAGTAAGAATCATTAACCACTACTCTCTGAATTTTGTCTTTTTTAGCCAGTTTTCTATCCATTTAAAAACTGATATTTCCAAGCCTGTAGACTTTACCTTACACATTAGCTGTGTGTGGAGATGGGGAACCGTGTCAAACGCTTTTGCAAAATCCAGGTATACCACGTCCACAGCGACCCCTCTGTCCAAGGTTTTACTTACCTCTTCATAAAAAGATATTAGATTTGTTTGACAACTTCTATCTTTCATGAATCCATGCTGTCTGTTGCTTAAAATATTTTTTCCAGCAAGAACTCATCTATTTGGTCTTTTATTGAACTCTCCAGTATCTTCCCAACTATAGAAGTTAAATTAACAGGTCTATAGTTACTTAGTAAAGACTTTGTTCATTTTTTAAATATAGGCACCACATTGGCCCTACGCCAATCCAGTGGTACCATTCCCATCATGAGTCCCTAAAAATTATAAACAATGGCTTTGAAATGACAGAGCTCAATTCTTTTAGGATCCGTGGGTGGATGCCATCTGGTCCAGGTGCTTTATCCACCTTTAGTCTTTTGAGCCATTGTGGATCATTTGGATGTCACGTAGCATTTGCACAGCAATTTTTTCTTTTCAAAGTTTTCTTTTGGAGAAAAACTTTTTCATGAATAAAAAAAAAACAAAACTAACGTTAGCCTGATTTTTTTGTATAATGTGAAAGATGATGTTATGCTGAATACATAGATACCTAACATGTCACACTTTAAAATTGCGCACACTTGCGGAATTGTGCCAAACTTCAGTACTTATAAATCTCCATAGGAGACGCTTTAAATTGTTTTAGCAGGTTACATGTTTTGAGTTACAGAGGAGATCTAGTGCTATAAATATTGCTCTCGCTCTAACGATCGCAGCGTATGTAACCTGCCTGTATCTGGCTCTGATACTAGCCAGTGCCTCACCAGCCGCTGACCTCACCGCACGTCCCTGGACTGCTTATCTAATGGTTGGCGATCAACCATTAGATCAGCAGAATCCCCCTTAGAGACCCCTATTAGCTCACAGTCCCCTTATATCAGTGCCCCCCCCCCTTGCCTATCATTGATTCCTATCAGTACCACCTCATCAGTGCACATCAGTGCCCATAAGCGCCACCTATCAGTGCTCATCAGTGCAGCCTATCAGTGTCCATCAGTGCCCATCAGTGCCGCCTATCAGTGCACATCAGTGCTCATCAGTGGCGCTTATCAGTGCCCATCAGTGCCGCCTATCAGTGCCCATCAGTTTGGAGTATATTAATATTTAGATTACCCTTGGGGGGGTTTCCACCATCATTCACAATTATTTTTCACACATATGAATTTATATAATTATGGAGGGAGGGTGTGCTGCATTTTTTTGGGGGGGTCTCTAAGGGAAGCACTGATATAGGGGGTCTCTGGCCTAATGGGGGAGGGTCTCTATGGAAGGGGAAGGTCCCTGATTTAAGGGAACTCTAATGGTGGTCTGTATGGGAGGGGGGCTGTATTATGAAGGGGGTGACACTGATCCCTGTATAATTGGGGGGGGGACACTGACCCTACTCGGCAAGCCTTTTTTCCAACCTGGCAGTATATCCACAGTTCAATGCAAGCCAGAGGATCTCCCTATTAAAGTTTTTAAAGAAATAATGGGAGCATACAAAATGATCTGTCCAATGTCATTGTTTTTGTTAACAGCATCGATGAAAACATTGAACAATAAAATCTAATCTGACGTTTTTTGTTTTTTTTTTAGTGTTTTTTTAGTTCCTTGGTCTTTGTGTTCTGGGCTGTTCATGCTTTATATACACGGGCATACTTGTTCACATTACCAAAAACACTTGCATTATGCATTAATCACTACACACACGTGGAAAAATTAAGACTGCTGAATGTTTTTCTGTGAATCTGGGACCTGTGTGAATCTGTCACTAGACCTACATGAATACTTTATGTGTTTGGATTCATTTTGTGGATTAGAGTATGTCTTTCTGTACTTTGCAGGATTATTGAGTGTGATATTGACATCTAGAGGCCAACTGTGTATACTACATTTTATTGTATGAGGATTTTTGACTTTTAATACTTCTTCTTCAGTGTGGCATTTATGCATCTACAAAGCTAAATATGTAAAATTGTATTTATTAATATTGTCATTTAGTTAATTTCTCTGTTAAGTTACAAGAATTTTGCATAAGGCAGTGAAGGTCAATTTTCAATAAATTATAAATCAGTACCACAACCCTTCACAACAGGGCTTTTAGTTCCTACCTCTGTTCTGCCAAGGATTTCAGGGCTTTGGCATGTGCAATGGCACTGATGCACAAAGAAGAGTAGCAGCAAACAATCATTAGGGTTCTACAATCAGGTCTGTACTCACAATGTCCCTGGATACTTGGATGTCTCCTTCAGATATCAGCTGGACATTTCTCCCATCCCCTGAACTCTCCAGAACAAATCCTCAGTGGAAACCCTCAGTTAGTTCCAGAGATTTCCCGTAAAACGGGCCCCCCAACCCTTGCATAGCTGGGACCTCGAAGAGCACATGTAGAACTATATACTTCAGGGTGGGAGCTTCTTCTCCTGGACAGAACCCAGCAGCTCAAGACCCCCAACTTTTTATTCCCCCCCCCCCCCCCCCTCAGCCACCTTCTGGGCAGCTTCCCCCAGGAATTGGTTGAGACAACATAAATATTCAGATTCCTGATTTGCCTTTTTCCAGCCCACCGTATTCGTCCTCCAGAAGGCAGGGGGGAACAATCAAACCTGCAACCAGTAGAGCCCAGAACAGCCTAAAGCAATCACAGGCTGCTCCAGTGATTGCAGAGGAGCCAACAACTAAATTTACCTAACCATCATAACAACCTGTCTGTGAGGGTGCTACACATTAATAATTAAAGCTAAATAGCCGGAATTCAGCTCCTTTGTAAAAAGTGAAGGCACTCTATGAGTCAAGTTAAAAGAGCTGCATGTCATCTTCAGGACTTATCTCTATTATTTACATTTGACAGTTCTATTGCTCTATTGGAAGATGGCTATCGCTGTATTTCAGGTCTAAGCATCTTCAACATTAGAGTTGGTGCAGCTGCTTTGTCTGCCCATCCCCTCCTCCTGCCCAATCACAGAAGCCTTTGCGTTATGTGAACTCATTCATAAAATACAAAGGTTTCTCTGAATTGGCAGCACAGGGGATACATGGATAACCAGTATCACAATTGTATGATATATGGCAATTCATGTGTGTGAACCCTTAGGAGCTCAAGCTTCTTGTCCACAAATGGTTAAAACTTGACCACTGTACTCCGCAATTAAAGTGGAGTTCCACCCAAAAATGAAACTTCCACTTTTTGGTTTCCTCCCCCCTCCGGTGTCACATTTGGCACCTTTCAGGGGGGAGGAGGGAGCAGATACCTGTCTAATACAGGTATTTGCTCCCACTTCCTGGCATAGATCACAGCGGTGCTTGCGGTGACCTAAGCCACTTCCGGCTCCTACCCCGTCCTCCCCCGCTGTATTCAGTGAGACATAGAACACAGCGGGGACCTGAGAGGACGCGCTGCGCGACTCGCGCATGCGCAGTAGAGAACCGGGAAGTGAAGCCGCACGGCTTCACTTCCTTATTCCCTTACCGAGGATGTCGGGGGCAGGAGCTGAGAGCCGAAGGACGGATCGGCTTCGGCTGCCGACATCGCGGGCTCCCTGGACAGGTAAGTGTCCATATATTAAAAGTCAGCAGCTGCAGTATTTGTAGCTGCTGGCTTTTAATATTTTTTTTTTCAGCGAACCTCCGCTTTAAGAATCAGTTTGGCAAGTGAAGGTTCTAATCCCAAACATTAAATGAAAGGAGTGCAGGTGGGGGTTGTTGATGGACCCAGAACTACCTCAATCACCTATTTATGGTGATTCCTTTTATCCAAGTATATGTCATGCTACTATGTCAATTGTAACAATTAACTTCCGTGAGAGGCAGTTGAGTAGCCAAATTCTCCTGTCAGTCAATTTGTGAGCATAGTTAGTAGAATTAAGCAGCTTGAGAATAGCCTGCAGACTTGCTGCTCTGTGTGCCTCTCACTCCCTTCTCATAGCCCCAATTGCCAGTGAATGCCTAAGCAGAGCCATAAACCTGTCAGATACAAATAATAGAGATAAGTTCAGGAGATGTCATGCACCTCCTTCCACTTAACTCATAGTCTGTCTGCACTTTTTAGAAAGTGTCTGAATTTATGGAATCCAGCTTTAAAGTGGTGTTCCGGCCGAAATGATACTTTTTAAATAAAAATACCTCTATAATACACAAGCTTAATGTATTCTAGTAAAGTTAGTCTGTAAGCTAAGGTCTGTTTTGTTAGTTTATAGCAGTAGGTTGTTATTTTATAAACTTACAGCAGGCCGTGGCCATCTTAAGTCTGGGCATCTGAAGCCAGACTGTATTTCTTCCTGGATCTCATCCTTGCAGATCTCGCACATGCTCATTGCAGCACAAGCAGTGTAATAGGTTTCAGGTCAGGTTTCCATAGCAATGGCAGTGTCAGAGGAAGTTGCCACCCCTTCCCAGAAGGCATTGCAAACAGGAAATGATGCGATGGGCCGCGGTCAGGGAGGAGGAAGTGAAAAATGAATACAGCAGATATACAGTAAGTGCTGAGAAAAAAAAATTATATATCCAATTCGTTTACAGTGCACAGTTTAGTGAGGGATGCTGAAGAGTTGAAAAAGTGGGTGGAACTCCACTTTAATGGGGCACAAGAAGTCACACTGAACAAAAAGTGGACCTCGTTCTAACATGAGTGTCTGGAAAATTGGCAAATGGAATCCTCAGCTATCAGTGTCTGGTTCTAGGGAAAAGGTTGGTTCAAGACATGTTGCAGGTGGGGGAGATTGGAGGTGGATTTTCTAAGATCCAGGTTCAACAATAAACTAGATAGGTTTGTAGCTAGGACCAGGGACCCTCAGGCCTTCACACTGGATGCCCTGGTGGCTCTGTGGGATAGATTCAACTTGCTCCAAAATAGGTCTTTCTGCCACTCAAACGTCTTCTTCATCTGCTTCACATAATTGAGAGAGAGAGGGCATCCAGGTGACCCTCATTCCACTCAACTGGCCCAGGAGGACATGGTGCTTGGACATAATCCTGGCAGACTCTTTGTGGGCTCTACCAGATCATTCAGATAATCTGTCCTGGGGACTGGTTTCCCATCCTGTGTCTCAGTCCTTGCTTTATCATAATGGTTTTTGAATCCCAGGTCCTGGGGCTAGGGGTCCCTTGTATTTAGTTATAACAATGCTCCATAAGTTAGGATATTGACTTCTCACAAAATCTATCATCACACCTAGAAGGTTTACTTAGCATGGTGTGAGGCTTGGAAATTCTATCCCAGAAAATACTCAGTGGGATGAATCCTGTCTTTCCTCCAGTCTGGATGAGTGTTTTTGCCATCAAGGGTCAAATATTGAATGTAGCCTTTCTTTCCCAGAGACATTTTCCTCTTATTTCTTAGTAAAAGATTGTGTGCAGGGTAGCCAATACAGTGTAAATAAGTTGGTAAGTGCAAGACCAGAAACACTGGCTCTTGAGACAATCCCACCAAATATGTCTAAATGTACCAGCCACAGAGCAGCCTCTAAAACAAGCCATAGGATATCCTGGAATCATACAGGAAAGATAATGGGGTACCAGATACCATTGCATTAGCACTTTATAGTTTGTTTCAGTAGCTCGAACATTGCTAGAACTCCTGTGGTCAGAAGTCCAGGTAGACATACAGTATATCAAGGTGGCAAAGGAAAACAGAGCATCAATATCAATGGATAGATAGTAGAGATACTCCCCTGAGCATGGGGGTTAGTATTGCAAAAATGTTCAAATGTCTTAAACTATAGCGGGGTGTCAGAGTAATATAATAAGGAGGACACATGGGGGGGATTTACTAAGACTGGAGCAGACAGAATGTGGAGCACCTGTACATGGCAACCAATCACCTTCCAATTTTTTATTTTTAAAAGACCAGGCTTTTTCTGGCGCTTTTTGTTTACATTTTGCTTTTGTTTACTAAAATTCTGTATTTTTTGCAAAAAAAATATTTGAACCTACAAGCATTATATATTTTTAAAGCAGAGGCCCTAGAGAAAAAAATGCTATTTTTTTTTTGGGGAAAAACTACACTTTTTTTTATTTTAATGCACAAAAACTCAATATAATGCTGAGTTGATGAGTAAAACATAAATGATGATGTTACACTGTGTTAATAGATAGCAAACATGTCTTGTGCACACCCATGCACGACAACAAAGAGTTTAAATTTTACTATCCATGGGCGACATTTTAAAAGACTTTTACAGGTTACCACTTTTCTATTTACACAAGAGGTCTGGTGCTAGAATTACTGGTCGCAATCTGACGTTTTTGGCGAAGCCTCACATGTGTGGGGCGATCGCTATTTGTGCGCGTGCAGGACTAACACATGCGTTCACCTTTGCATGCGAGCAGTGGCCATGGGGGCGCTTTAAAATAATTTTTTAATGATTTATTTTATTTTTGAAATTATTTTACATTTATTACATATTTATTTTCACTTTTATTACTATCACAGGGAATATAAATATCCCCTGTGATAGCAATAGGCAGTTACAGGTACTCTTTTACTTTGTTAGACCTCAGATGTCTTCTTTGCCATCAAAAGCATTTTTATCATACCAAGATTGGTGTGATCAAATGCTTTCCCTATTTAAAAATGGCACTGTTTACAACCGGAGAAACCAGAAGTGATGTATGCTCATAGCTTCTGGTTTTCTATATCATGGAGGTGATCAGAGCCATTCCAGTCTTTGATTGCCTCTGGGCTCCTGGTAGGAAGGGAGAGCCAGATAAAGCCGCAGAAGGCAGTGGGGGTAGGGGGAAACGTTACATAGTTACATAGTTACATAGTTAGTCAGGTTGAAAAAAGACACAAGTCCATCCAATTCAACCATAAAAAAAAATAAACCTCCCTTCCCACTGCTTGTAAAAGCAATCCAGCAGCTAATTAGCTGCTAGGATTGCTTTTACCAGAAAGCCGACCGTCGACTCTAAAAAACAATACCAGGATGATGCTTGCAGCTGCAATCATCTTCCCGCTACAGTGTTGCCAACCTACCAGATTGAAATTTACTGACACAACACCCCAAATTTCCTAGCACAGCCAAGTTTTTACTGGCATTTCCAAAAGTTACAAAATTACAGTTTTAAGTGCAAATTTTAGTATTTGGGCTACAAACAAGTACAATATACAATTAGCAATGTGATTTAAGGTAGATATTTAGGGCAAAAAACATATTTCTTATTTTATTTTCGATATAGTAAGTAAGTAGCTCAGGAACAGGACTCAGGAGGGCAAGAGATTAGAATAGGAAGGCACACATACATGAAGTTGACTCTCACAGTGACAATGACAGAAGTGTGCAGTAGCACAGATGATGCTGACTTCTCACCGGCACGACATGTTCCCCTCCTGAGTCACAGTAACAGTCTCTCTCCAAGCCAGGTGGTCCCTTCAGTCCACTCCAGTCTAAACAGCACTGACAGTCCCGCTCCCGACCTGCCCTGCTCCTGTCCTGCAGACCCACACACGAGGCTTTGGCCGCTCTGCTTGGCTCCCTTGTACCATGACATGACACGACACGCTTGGGCACCGCCTCCACCTGAGCTACCAGAACATACTGTAGCAGGCACTCGGATGGTCTCAGCTTGCTCTGGACCGAGCCGAACATCACAGCCATATTTTTTACTGGCAACTTTTTCCTTTTACTGGCATTTATTGGAAGGAGAAAATTGCCTGTTTTTTACTGGCTGCCAGTAAAAATATTGACGGTTGGCAACACTGTCCCGTTATAACCTCTCAAAGTCCAGCGACAAACTGAATACTGCACACATATGGCTGGGTGCCTGCCTCCTCCTTCTGAGTGGACGTTCAGGAACGTCCCTCAGAAGGAGGGGGATCGCACGCGTGTGCCTGTGCAGCTCGATGCGCTCATGTCACCCGCATCTCCGATCGGCAGGAGGGCTCTGTGATTGGCCCTCCTGATCACATGAGAACTGTGTCCAATCACAGCTGTCATGTGATGTAAATAGAGAGCCAGTTGCTAGGCGATCGGCTCTCCTCTCCTCACACGAAAGTTGTGAGTGAGGAGAGGAGAGCGGATTGCTACAGCTGGCCAGTGATCAGTGAGTATGAGCTGTTTTTTATAGCTTTTTACACACTGATCACCGGCCCAGTAACCCCACACAGTGTAAACAGACAATGTCTCCTAAATAGTGTCCCCAAAACACTGTCCCCACACATTTCCCCACACAGTAAAAACACCTGTCCGCCACATATGTACCAGTAAAATCACATGTCCCAATGATCATCTGCACACATATGTCCGTGTTCATCTGCGCACATCTGTACATGATCATCTGCTTACATTTGTCTGCGATCACACAAACCAATTATTATACACTTAACAGGATTTTTTTACCAAAGACATGTAGCAGAATACATTTTGGCTTAAATTTATGACAAAATTATATTTTATTTAATTTAATTTAAAACCGAAAGTAGAATATATTGTTTTTCTTTTTTTAATTTCCGCTCTTTTTTTCGCTTATATCGCAAAAAAAAACAAACTGATTTGTGAATAAATACCACCAAAAGAAAGCCCTATTTGTGTGAACAAAATGATAAAAATTTTATTTGGGTACAGTGTTGCATGACTGCACAATTCCTATTGAAAGTGAGAGCCCTGAAAGCTGAAAATTGGTCTGGAAAGCAAAGGGGCGAAAGTGCTCAGTATTGAAGTGGTTAAGATGTGGGATTTGGTTAAATATTTCTGCAAGCTGTTATCACCTCACAGTTTCTCTTGGTGGAAACATAACAACTTGATCCACTTGTATGATCTTTTACATTCCTCTGGATTTCTGTCATTCGAATCTCTCAGAGAATCATATGATATACCACCTACAGAAATCTGTTGATATGTACAGATTAACCACTTGCTTACTGGGCACTTAAACCAGACCAATTTTCAGCTTTCAGCGCTGACACACTTTGAATGACAATTGCGCGGTCATACAACACTGTACCCAAATTACATTTTTTTAAATGTTAAAACAGGTAATATTTCTCCTTCACTGATATGCGCTGATGAGGCGGCACTGGTGGGCACTGATAGGCTGCACCGTGGGAACTGATAGGCTGTACTGATGGGCACAGATAAGGCGGCACTGATGGGCACAGATAAGGCAGCACTGATGGCCACTGATAAAATGGCATTGATGGAGGGCACTGATGGGCACTGAAGGGCACTAATAGGTGTTACTGATAGGTACCACTGATAGATGGCACTGATAGGTGGCACTGATAGGCACTGATAGGTGGCACTGATGGGCACTTTTAGGTGACACTGATGGGAACTGGTAGGTGTCACTGATGGGCACTGGTAGGTGACACTGATGGGCAGCACTGTTGATGAGACTGATTGACACTGATAGGTGGCACTGTGGGCACTTTTAGGTGGTGCTGATGGGCACTGGTAGGCGGCACTGTTGTGCACTGGTAGGTGGCACTGATACTATCAGTGTGAGGAGAAAAAATAGCTGATTACCGGCTCTGTTGATGTATCACATGATACATCAACATCATGCTGATCATGTGATACATGTGAGCATGTGCCGGTCGGCTACCCTGCCTGTGTTAGCTGGCCTTCCCCAGATAGACAGTGCAGGAGGGGAGGATCTGTGCATACAGGATAAAACAGCATTTTTACACAATGCAGAGGATTAA
Organism: Lithobates clamitans; assembly: GCA_037952925.1. Taxonomy (NCBI): domain Eukaryota; kingdom Metazoa; phylum Chordata; class Amphibia; order Anura; family Ranidae; genus Lithobates; species Lithobates clamitans. The sequence goes on along the minus strand of JBBGZY010000742.1, from coordinate 3,434,476 downwards.
CTCCTTAAAGGGTAAGTTCCCCTGTAGATTTAATGGAAAGCTTTGATATTTTTGCAAAAAAAGTACATGAATGCTATATTGGTGCATAGGGGAGCTGGAATTTAGAAAGCAAAAAAGTGTACAAAGGTGAACTTACCATTTAAGTTCCACAGTGAGTATAACAAGCATGCTATACTTCATATACAGACTGATTTTACTTTTGTAAGTTTAGTAACACTTTAAATCAAAGCTATCCTAGATAATTTGGTATGTCTGCCCTTTCTATCTTGTTGTAGATACCGTTGTCCTTTAACTTCTTGATTAAAACCTTTGTACAGGTAGTCTTCAATGTAGCAACCCCTGTTTGCTCCCCTGTGACTCTGTTGGATATGAATCTGGTTTTCTCTGTACTTCAGAAATGGCCATTTGAACCCATTAGATACATTTCTCTCTTTACTCTCCCCTACAAGGTGGTACTTCTTGTAGATATTACCTCTCTGAGGTGACTGTCTGATCCAATTAAAAAAAAAAAAATAACATAGAATAAAATATTGCAGATGGAAATCTAACACTGGTATAAGCCAGGCCAGGAATTTTCCACAAGATTATATAAGGGAGGAGTACCTCTATAGCTTTTATATATTTTGTGGCTGCTACTTTCTCTGTTCAATTCAGGCCTATTAACTCTGAATAAAAAAATCAGATGTCTGTCAAGGATATGACTGTGCCAGTGTGGATCCTCTAGCTTCATTGTAATGGATACTTTAAAGACAGATGGCAGGCTTCCCAAAGAGGTGTAGGCCAACATATGGTTGACAGTAAAGCAGCATGCCACAGGCAAATCAGACCAAACTGTAGGATCTAGACTTGTAGAAGTGGCAGATGGTCCCAAATGAGAATAGGTAACGCTGGACCCTCAGGGCATGAAGTCTAAGGGCCAGCAGATTTTTAACAGTGCTCCTGACTGTGGACATGGCTTTCTCTTTATGCTGACCCCAGACAACAACCCCCCAGGCACACCTATTTAAGACTAGGAACTCAAATACAAGATGTAACAAGAACTAGAAAGAAGAAGAAAAGTACACTACATTGACAGTCCAGTGTACTTTCAGAGCTCATTGCAGACACAGTATGGACGGTAAAAGTAAAATTTCAGGTCTGGAAGTAGAATCAAATAACCAGGAACAAAGGCAAGGGTCAGGGCAGGTAGCACACTTGGATAGCCAGGAAAGAAGTTAGGGTCAAGGCAGGTAGCAGAATTGGATAGCCATGAATGGAACCAATTTGCAGGTAGCACACTCAGACAGTAAAAAAGCAGAGGTCAGGGAAGGTAATGGACACAAACAGTCAGGAAAACAAATCAAAGGTCAGTACACAAGAATCAATTGAGGAAAGCAGGCTGGACAGCAGGCAGGTACAGGGCTTGGCAGCTATCATGCAAACGCATTACTTTAGGCAGTGTTCCAAGAGCTGCACTGAGCATAAATAGACAAGCCAAGAGGAGGAAGCTTTTCTGGTTTGCTGCAGCCCTACAGGAGGGAAAGGGTGCTCCTCTGGCTGCAGCATGACTGAGAGACAGAAAGCCAGGCTTCACAGGAACTAGTGATGTGACTGATTATATTAACCAGCAGATGGGACTGATCAATGCCTATAGCACTTGTGCATGAACAAGGTAGGAACAGAGCGCACATTCTGAGACTACAAGAACCAAAATAGCTTTGAATGTTAGAGCTGTGGAACTACAAGTAAAATATTGGCTTGCCTGTTGGTCTGTGGGACAATAAGTAACAGCTTTCCTGCTGATCTGTGGAACCACACATTTACTACTGATCTGTGACAATGTGGAAGCCAAAACTACCTGAAAAGTCCTGGGGTGCTGCTGCTGTGTTTTAACCAAGCTAAATTTAAAAGTTAAAAAATCCATTGAATCTCTGAAATACAATATGTATTGCCATAATATGAGGTATTTTTCCATAACACCATATACAACTTTCCCGGGCTTGTTATTGAAGCATAGTCTTTTTTTTCCCATCACCCTCAAAGCTAAATTAAAATAAGGACCTTCTCCGCAGTGTACAGAATTTTTTTTTAATTTTTATATTGGTACGTGTTCCCCATGGCAGTGTCCAGATCGCATTTCCCTATTTGCCAATACCTTGCCTAGTAGCCTTGAAAATGGCCAGAATTTAGTATCAAGATTTGCCCCATGCCTCCCCCTAAAGAATTCAATGATGTTTACTGTTAAGTTTGGGGTTTAAAGATTTAAAGCTAGGAATATAAGGAAGTTGGTCATTCCTCAAACAACAGTTTAATAGGCAATTTTCCAGAGTTAATGTTGCCAGCATCACTAGTCAAGCTTAGTGCCATACACATGTGCTATACACCATGACATTTTCTGCCTCCCAACAGAACATATTGCATTGGTCTGCAAAGTGTGTAATCGGCATAAACAGGGTACCATTCCTGCTGACATCCTAACCTAAGTCCAACAAGTACTATGTTTTATTATTATTATTATTATTATTATTGTTATTATTATTATTATATTACTCTGCATGTGAGAGTGCACATGAAATTTGTACATACCCTCTCCTTTTATTACTTCAGTATTAGATGACCTTTTTTTCTTTAATATGTATTTCCAGCCACACTAAAAGAGCTCATCTCACAAACAATGGTGCGCTGGGCACAAGAAGATCATATCCAGGACCCTGAGCTTGTGCGTATCATGTTTAGCCTGCTCCGGCTACAGTATGATAGCATTGGAGAGTTATTACGGGCCATGCGGAAAACGTATACAATCAGTGCTGCATCTGTGGAAGATACCATCAACCTCTTGGCATCCTTGGGTCAAATACGGTCCCTCTTAAGTGTGCGTATGGGCAAGGAGGAGGAGATGCTCATGATTGATGGCTTAGGGTATGGCTTTCTATTTTTCTGCTGCATAGTTTTACTGCAGGGTGTTTATTCTGTATATTCATAAATATTTATGTTCAGACTATATAGTCTTTTACTTGTAAACTTTGCATTCAAATGAAAGTGGAACTATATTCAAATGTTATTTTAGCTACAACAGGAGGGTGCGTATCCCACCGCACCTAAGCCAACTGGTCCTAAAACCTAACTTTTATTTTTTTTATTTTTTTTTTAACAAAACCTAACTTTTATTAGCTCACAAATAACATTTTGAAAAAGTGTGTGAAAGAATGTATCATATTTTTACTTAAAGGGGTAAAATTGAAAGAATCAAAAAATGAAAGATGAGAGATTTAATACCGCAAATATCTTCCCCGCTCCTAGTCTGTACAGGATCTCTCTGGCTGTATAGTAGGACTATCTGATCTTCTGTATAATGAATATGTCACCGGCGCACGATACGTGTGTACTTCAATGTAAGTAATAAATTGACATAAATTGTGCAATTGTCAAAAAAACCCTGGTTGCTGCAGTCAAAAACTATTCCTTCAACTTGTGAAAAAATGTGTGAATATGTGTATATCTGGTGTTGACTGCGCTACCATATAAATCAATCTACATATACCTCAGTTATTAGTGTTAACTATATATATCACCATTCAGATTTATCATTCTATACACCATATATAAATAAAATAAAATCATATACAGTCCAGCTAGAATACACTTGTGCTGATATGAACGTGGGTCCCTCTAGGGGTAATCCACTGCCGTTGTGCTGTTAAGGTGCTCTGTTTTCTCCTTAGTGTTTAAAGTGCTTTTCAGTGCCAACACCACCACCGCATAAAAATGGGCACTCACCAGATACAAATACATACAAGCCCTCGGTTCATTAAGGGATAACCAATCCACTTTAAGCTGTCACCGATGCCGTTTAGCACGTCAATCCGTCCTCATGGGAAACAAATGGCATACATAGTGCAATATGCTAAAACCATTTATTGAAGATTAAAAAACAAAAGGCTATACAACTCACATGTTGCCAGTGCCCATATACCGGCACCAAGTTTTTCCAGCGGTTTGTATGGATGGTAAAGGTCGCCGTCTATCTCGTTCGCCGGCGTGCGCTACACTCCTCGTTCCTGCTCGTGTTCCAGCTTGCGGTCCAAGCCTCGCTTTCGCCTGGTGGGAGATAATGTTGTCGCGTCACGTGTAATTTCCCAGCAGCCCCTACGCGTTTTGCAATATTGATTGCGTCATCAGGAAGCTTTCGAGGAGTGTAGCGCACGCCAGCGAATGAGCTAGAGGGCGACCTTTACCATCAATACAAACCGCTGGATAAACTTGGTGCTGGTATATGGGCACCGGCAACATGTGAGTTGTATAGCCTTTTGTTTTTTAATCTTCAATAAATGGTTTTAGCATATTGCACTATGTATGCCATTTGTTTCCCATGAGGACGGATTGTCGTGCTAAATGGTGACAGCTTAAAGTGGATTGGTTATCCCCTAATGAACCAAGGGCTTGTATGTATTTGTATCTGGTGAGTGGCCATTTTTATGCGGTGGTGGTGTTGGCACTGAAAAGCACTTTAAACACTAAGGAGAAAACAGAGCACCTTAACAGCACAACGACAATGGATTACCCCTAGAGGGACCCACGTTCATATCAGCACAAGTGTATTCTAGCTGGACTGTATATGATTTTATTTTATTTATATATGGTGTATAAAATGATAAATCTGAATGGTGATATATATAGTTAACACTAATAACTGATGTATATGTAGATTGATTTATATGGTAGCGCAGTCAACACCAGATATACACATTTTTGATCTTCTGGCTTTGCGGCAAACTGTCCATCTGTACGAGGCTACTTTAATACCCTACCTGTCAATATGATAGATAACCTGACAGATGACTATAAACTGTTTATAGTCTAATAAATAGATATCTTTCAAAGGTTCTACAGCTCAGTTCAGATAATTATATCATTAGTTCTATCTGTAGTATCTGCTTAGTTTCTTCTATCAAATCTACAGCTCCACTCCGTTCAATCTGTCTATATCGGTAGTTCTACAAATGCTACCTTGTTATAGATCATATGTCCTTTCTAATGACAATCCCATCTTTGAGGGATTGTCTATAAAAAGGAGAGAAAACAAACAAATCGGCCATTTTATGATTTGCCATGTGGGGATAATTTTTCACCTCCCACATTATTTTTGAGCACTATGCACTCTCTTTCTTTTATTTTTTGCACTTTAACCCCGATGAAGTGTTTCTTTTAAGTGAAACATGTAGGTTGTTTTGGGCTTTTAGTTCATTTGGGGAGTTTTTTGGTTGTGGGTATACATGACCTCAGTTTGATGATAGATAAATGGTGGTCATTAGCCACTTCAGCTCCGGAAGGATTTACTCCCTTCCTGACCAGAGCACTTTTTGCGATACGGCACTGTGTTGCTTTAACTGACAATTGCGGTGTCGTGCGACGTTGTACCCAAACAAAACTGACATCGTCCTCTTTTTCCCACAAAAAGAGCTTTCTTTTGGTGGTATTTGATCACCTCTGCGGTTTTTATTTTTTGCACTATAAACAAAAAAACAGCGAACATTTTGAAAAAAAAACAATGTTTTTTACTTTTTGCTATAATAAATATCCCCCAAAAATATATAAAAAACAAATTTCTTTCTCAGTTTAGGCTGATAAATATTCTTCTACATATTTTTGGTAAAAAAAATCACAATAAGCGTATATTGATTGGTATGCGCAAAAGTTATAGCGTCTACAAAAAAGGGGATAGATTTATGGCATTTTTATTAGTAATGGGGGTGATCTGTGATTTTTATCATGACTGCGACATTATGGCGGACACATCAGACACTTTTGACACTATTTTGGGACCATTGTTATTTATACAGCGATCAGTGCTATAAAAATGCACTGATTACTATGTAAATGACACTGGCAGGGAAGGGTTTAAACACTAGGGGGCAATCAAGGGTTTAAGTGTGTCCTAGGGAGTGATTCTATGGGGGGGATTGCCCCACTAGAACATGACAGAGATCACTGCTCCCAATGACAGGGAGCAGTAGATCTCTGTCATGTTGCTAGGCAGAACAGGGAAATGCCTTGTTTACATAGGCATCTCCCCGTTCTGCCGCTTCGTGACACGATCGCGGGCCCCCAGCGGACGTCGAGTCCACAGGACCCGCGGGCAGGGTCACGGAGTACGTGGCAGCACTCGCGCGCCCCCACAATGCCACGATTTAAAGGGGACGTACCTGTACGGCCATTTGCCCAGCCGTGCCATTGTGCCAACGTATATCGTCGAGTGCAGGTCCGCATGTGGTTAAAGAGGGCATATGATCTATAATCAGGTAGCATTTGTAGAACTACCGATATAGACAGATTGGCTGGAGTAGAGCTCCAGACTATGAACAGTTTATAGGCATCTCTCAGGTTATCTATCATATTGACAGGTAGGGTATTAAAGTAGCCTCCTGCAGATAGACAGTTTACTGCAAAGCCAACAGATCAGATAGTTCTACTATACAGCCAGAGAGATCCTGTTCAGACCAGGAGCAGGGAAGATATTTGCAGTATTAAATCTCTCATCTTTCATTTTTTGATTCTTTCATTTTTTGAGGTGACCCCTTTAAGTAAAAACATGATACATCCTTTCACACACTTTTTCAATATTTAATTTGTGAGCTAATAAAAGTTAGGTTTTAAGACCAGTTGGCTTAAGTGCGGTGATACGCACCCTCGTGTTGTAGTTAAAATAGTATTGCCAGAAGTTGGTCACTATAAAATTAAGGCATTGTTAGTGGCAAAAATGTATTCAAATGTTAACAAGATAAAGATCATAAAAATCTTTGGTACAATGAATAAGTAAAGTTGAATGGACGTGTGGAAAGCTATATTGTGAAATTGACACTTGAATATTGGTTATAGGATCAAATGCCTAGGCACTTGGTCACATGATCTCTGTCAAAGGTTAAAGGCAGAGTCAAAACTGGTTGATCATAATTTAGTAGAGATGATTTGATCAAGGGCCAAGGTATATCATCATGTGGCCACATCTGGAAGGAGACTTTATTTTACCTCCCATTTTAGCAAGACCGTTGTTATATATAACATCAGTTTTGGGAACTATTAGAAACTAGTGGAGTAACATCTGCTGCTGCAAGGGTTTTCAATTTTTTTTCATTCAAGGGTAATTTTTCATGTGTGCACTACACGTGATGATATGTAAAGTTGTCTTAACAAGATACCTTTGTTTAGAATAAAGTGTTATAAAACCCTCAGTTTTGTAAGCATATTCAGCAGCTGATCTAACTACCTACTGAGTATGCAGCCTTTTTGTCATTTAATCCTTGCCTGTGTTCTTTTTCAAGCTGGTGCCATAGCTGCTGACCTAGGTTTCTTGTTTAGGGTGACTCCTTTACATTGCAGCATCCTATGGAGCCACCCTTCCATGCAGCGACTAGAGTTCTGTCTCTGTACACTGTGTGCATCAATAGAAACAAACAGCCATGTAGCCCAGGATGTAAAAGCACTCCCATGCTCCTCCCCCGTTCCTTTTTCAGGGCTACTAACTGACTTGAGACTGCACTGTCCACTGTCAACAAATAGTACTGGCGAATGCTTATTTTATTGTGCCCAATGTGTTAAGTTTAAAAATGCTGAGGGTGTAATAATACTTTAATTATATGGTTTACAATCATGCCTAATTTAATTGTTGCTTGTGGATTGCACAGTTGTGACCAGGTTAATGTTTGTTATCTTAGATTTTTTTTTCTGGAGTGTACAGTATCTGACACTGCTAGATTCTGCTCTTGTGCAAAGCAGGCTAAAGTAGTCTTAAGGAAGTCAGTGTAAAGATTTACAAATTAACATGTTAAAAGAGAGGGGGCAGAAACAGTTAGTTCTGTCAAGCTATCTGAGTTCCTCTTATTACCAATTGGCTGAAAAGGTTGCTCCAAATTTGCTTAACTAGGTGTCCTTCGCAAATTCTTCGCAAAGGTGTCTCTAGTGGAAAATTAAAGATGGGACTGGAGTCCCTTAACAAACCTTCATAGTACTTTATCTGGTAAGAGATAAGCAATCTGAGACATCCAAGCAAACAATACTAATGCATTTTAGCTGAAGCATTCCTCAAAGCTTAAAAGAAACACTAAAAACTCTTATTTGCTTTCAGTGACATTATGAACAACAAGGTCTTCTATCAGCATCCAAACCTGATGCGTGTTTTAGGGATGCATGAGACTGTTATGGAGGTAATGGTGAATGTTCTAGGAGGGGACAAGTCTCAGGTAATCTCTCTATGATAAGAATACAGTATTGTCTACTAAAATGTGGATTCTTCTGTCTGGAGTTTAGTAAAGCTAAAACATGCCATAACTTCTGTTTTACAGCAAATTGCTTTTCCCAAGATGGTGGCTAGCTGTTGCAGATTCCTCTGCTATTTTTGTAGGATTAGTCGGCAAAATCAAAAGGCAATGTTTGAGCATCTAGGTTACTTACTGGAGAACAGTAGTGTCGGTTTAGGTATGTCATCATCCTATTTTTTTTATTCATACAGGGAATGTTTATTCTGAACTAGAAATTCTGTTTTGTATAAATACCTAATGGTCCTGTTACCCAATAGGGATGGGTGAACGGTTCGGCCAGAGCATAAGTTCGGGCCGAACTTTGGTTGTTCAGATGTTCTGCGAACACCGAACAATATGCGGTGTTCGGGGCGAATTCGAAAGCCACCGGGACACCGTTAAAGTCTATGGGACACTAACATGAAAAATCAAAAGTGCTCATTTTAAAGGCTTGTATGCAAGTTATTGTCATAAAAAATGTTTGGGGACCTGGGTCCTGCCCCAGGGGACATGTATCAATGCAAATTTATTTTTTTTAAACTGCCATTTTTTCGGGAGCAGTGATTTTTTTTTAATGCTTAAAGTGAAACAATAAAAATTAAATATTCCTTTAAATATCGTGCCTGGCCGCAGGAAAAGAGGGGGGGATGAGAGAGCGCCCCCCCTCTTGAACTGTACCAGGCCACATGCCCTCAACATGGGAAGGGTGCTGTGGGGTAGCTCCCCAAAGCACCTTGTCCCCATGTTGATGGGGACAAGGTCCTCATCCCCGCAACCCTTGCCTGGTGGTTGTGGGGGTCTGCGGGTGGGGGGCTTAGTGGAATCTGGAAGACCCCTTTAACAAGGGAACCCCCAGATCCTGCCACCCCCTGTGTAAAATGGTAACGTGCTACAAATGTACCCCTACCATTTAAAAAAAGTGTCAAAATGTTAAAAATGACAAGACGGAGCTTGGGGACAAGTCCTTTATTAAAAAATAAAAATGTCCCACGATGTCCATTCATCTTCTTATATTGCTTCGCAGACAGACCGACAAGAAAAAAAATCCACCACCGATCCTGCTCTACTCTCCCATGGCTTCCACGTGGCGTCAGAGGGGGCGGGGTTACCTGTTTATGTAACCGGGTGGTCCCGCCCCCCTCTGACGCCACGGGGAAGCCATGGGAATGTCCCCAGGGCGCCCTCAGTTATATAAGAACTGTCATCAGCGAAGAAGTGTCACATGGCGGAAGCCTCCCTTAGAGGAGGATCGGTGGTGGATTTTTCTTTCTTTTTCGGTTCGTCGGAGCAATATAAGATGATGAATTGACATCGTGGGACATTTTCATGTTTTTATTTTTTAATAAAGGACTTGTCCCCAAGCTGTGTCTTGTCGTTTTTAACATTTTGACACTTTTTTTGTGAAATGGTAGGGGTACATTTGTACCCCGTTACCAATTCACACGGGGGGCAGGATATGGGGGTCCCCTTGTTAAAGAGGGCTTCCAGATTCCGATAAGCCCCCCGCCCGCAGACCCCCACAACCACCAGGCAAGGGTTGTGGGGATGAGGCCCTTGTCCCCATCAACATGGGGACAAGGTGCTTTGGGGGGCTACCCCAAAGCACCCTCCCCATGGTGAGGGCATGTGACCTGGTACGGTTCAGGAGGGGGGGTGTGCTCTCTCCCCCCTCTTTTAATGCGGCCTGCCAGGTTGCCTGCTCGGATAAGGGTCTGGTATGGATTTTGTGGGGGACCCCTAAGCCATTTTTTTTTAATTTTGGCGCAAGGTTCCCCTTAAAATCCATACCAGACCTCTGGTATGGATTTTGGGGGGCCCCTATGCATTTTTTTAAAATTTTGGTTCGGGGTTCCCCTTAATATTCATACCAGACCCAAAGGGCCTGGCAATGGACTGGGGGGGGGGGGGATCCCATGCTCTTTTTTTCAATGAGTTTCATCTATAAAAAATTTTTTTTGCATGTCCCCTGGGGCAGGACCCAGGTCCCCAAACACTTTTTATGACAATAACTTGCATATAAGCCTTTAAAATGAGCACTTTTGATTATTCATGTTCGTGTTCTATAGGCTTTAACAGTGTTTGTGTGTTCTGCCAAATTTTTTGCCTGTTCAGTATGTTCTGGTATGAACCGAATCCGGGGGGGGGGGGGGGGTGTTCAGCTCATTCCTTTTACCCAATATTCAAAGCTCCACAGCTTCAAAGTTTTAAAGAAGCTGTTAAGTACTCAAATCTCCACCAGTGTCCACCTAGAACTAGGTTGGAAGCACCCCCTGGTGCGTGCAGCTGACCTGGCATTATTCTTAACTCTGCCCACATTCCAGCGGTCATTCTGCAACCCTGCTTGGAGCCAGCCTATTTTTAGAAAGAGACTTTGCCAAGTTCTCTTTATTCTTTACAAGTGCACCCTGGCCCTGCTCATTCATTCAAGTGGAGAGCTGTACTCTGCAGGACTACTGGAGGCCAAGATAAGTATGGCTCCCCATAGGAATTAATAGGGCTACGACACACATGCCCAGAATTAAGAGGATCCAATCAGAACACTTTCTGAAGAGGGGCTGTGCTTTGAGCAAGGGTGCAAGTAAAAATTGAGACAGGGGTAAGTATCAGAGCAGGTGGGCTGCATTCAGGGGATGGGACTGTGACCAAACGGTACAGTTGTCCTTCCTTGTAAGCCCTATAATTAAATTAACCCATTGATGTTTATAACTTTATTATCGGATGCTCAAGCTATTAATTCTAAAACACACACTTACACTCTTACATTGAGATTTAACACTAATGCCCCGTACACACGGTCGGATTTTCCGACGGAAAATGTGTAATAGGACCTTGTTGTCGGAAATTCCGACCGTGTGTAGGCTCCATCACACATTTTCCATTGGATTTTCTGACGCACAAAGTTTGAGAGCAGGCTATAAAATTTTCCGACAACAAAATCTGTTGTCGGAATTTCCGATCGTGTGTACACAAATCCAAAGCACAAAGTGCCAAGCATGCTCAGAATTAATAAAGAGATGAAAGCTATTGGCTACTGCCCCGTTTATAGTCCCGACGTATGTGTTTTACGTCACCGCGTTCAGAATGATCGGATTTTCCGACAACTTTGTGTGACGGTGTATATGCAAGACAAGTTTGAGCCAACATCCGTCTGAAAAAATCCATGGATTTTGTTGTCGGAATGTCCGATCAATGTCCGACCGTGTGTACGGGGCATAAGAGTAGATAATTAGCATGGAAATAGTTAGCTTTCTGCAGAAATTGTTGCTATTGATTGCCTTCAGTGCTGGAAGCAGTGCAGGGACCAGGCAACCTAGAACTCAGGCAAACATGCCAAACTGCGTCCCACCTCCAAGATCTATGAGCAGTGTTAGCTTACCCCCCCCCCCCAAAAAAAAAAAATGACCACTAATCTGCATGCTTACCTCCTAAGTATAAACTCTGCTCAGTACAAATCCTTGCCTCCCCCCATCCCCCCCTCCCAGCTCCAATCCTCTCTCTCCCCAAATCCCCCCCAGCACACATCCCCCCCCCAAAAAATCACTCCTCCTAGCACAAATCCTCTACTCCTTAAATCAAGTACACATCCCCCCTCCCAGCACAAATCCCCCTCAATGTCCCCTTCTAGCACAAATAACCCCCCCCCCCCAATTATCCCCACTGACACACACCCCCCCAAAACAATTTCCCCTCCTAGCACAAACCCCCCCTCCCCCTCTGCCATATCACCTCTTCTAGCACAAACACCCCAAATTCCCCCTCCTAGCACAAATCCTCTCCCCCATCCCCCTCCCAACACAAATCCCCCCAAATCACCTTTCCTAGCACCCCAAAACCCCCTCCTAGAACAATTCTAACCCCCCGCTGTCCCCCAATTTCCCCTACCCAAAACAAATACCCTCCCCCAATCCCCTTGTGTTGCCCCCCCATCTCACATGATAACACAGTGCCCAGGGCAGCCGCCCCTCGTACCCACCCCTTGTCCCGACCCTGGCTGGAAGCCTAGGTTTTTGGACATGTCATCTCTAATGGGAAAGAAAAGAGTTTAGAATGGCTGCTCCTTTTCTTTAGCAGCGGTCACATGACCACGTAACTAGACAGAACAGTTACTAAGATGTGTCAGCAGCACTGAAGATAACTCAGTGCATCATTTTTTCTTGGCAAGGTAAATATTTCAGTATTTGTATCTCTCTTTATCCATACTGATAAAAAGATTACCACTCATTTTCTTAGCTTTCTAAACCACATTTTGATCCTTTGCTTCATGGAATTCTAATTTTATTGGAGTGTGTAAATGTGAACAGACTTTACAGCAGCAAAAGCCTAATACAATGTAGAAAGATTTTCATGTACTGGTTTTTACTACTGTATTTCATGCAATCTCTCTATAGCATCCCCTTCTATGAGAGGATCTACACCACTAGATGTCGCTGCTGCATCTGTAATGGACAACAATGAGCTTGCTTTGGCTTTGCAAGAACCAGACCTGGAGAAGGTAAATTATCCATAAACAACCACAGAAATAATGAATTGTCATTGTGTTCCTAACCTTAATAAAGGTATAAAAATTGCATGTGGTTTGCTAATTTGTTGTCATTTGTTGTTGCATCATAGTGACTGATGATATTTATATGCAGGATATAGACTGCCAAAGACCTTGGTAAAAATTAGGAAAATTAAAGCTTCTATTAGAATTTAGATGGTTATAACTGTTAAAATATTTTTTTCTTGGAGAATTGAAAAAATCATCTTAAAGCCATCTTGGGATGGATATCCTGCATTGTTATATATCTTACCATATCAGGTTACATGTGTTTGATGCAGTTATATCAACCGCTGTAGAACCTATGATCCTTTGAGATCATGCTTTGATCACAATTATTATCATGGTTTGCCAAACCTTACAGAAACCATGGTGCTGTCGATTCAATTAGGGTCTTCTGCAGGATGTGAGAGTACAAGCCAGGTTGGATACATATTAACTTGTCCACCGAGGGTTTGTCTATGAACATCTGGGAAGATCATAAGTGTGTTATTAGAGGTGCACTAATCAATTTTGGGACCAGACATAAGAAAGAAAGGCTAAATAAATGTTCTACTTTAATTGTCCAAGTACGATCATTGGAATGTACACATAAACAATGATTGGTATTGGCAAAGGCGGCTGAGCTCTACCTATAGGTGAGACCTTTTAGACAAGGTAAACCTTAAATTGATGCTTTCTGAACTTCAGTTCTATGAGTTTGGAAGCGAGATTTATTAGTAACACCATGACTCGGACATTCATACCTCAAAACATCACTATGCAAGGCTCTAAATATATAAAGTCACATGACATAGCAGATTGTTTTAGGGGATTCTAAAACTCTCTAAATAATTTACCTGAATCACAATGTCAGTCAAAGGAGGATCTTATACTGTGGATCCATACCTTCCAAAGGCAGGGTTTCCCAAATTATCACCTCAGGCAAGGGATTCCATGGATGATCCCATAACTGCAGAACTATCGAAGGGCATTCAAGGCAGGCCAACAGAGAAAACTCCTGGGCCTGATGGCATCTCTCTTTATTACTATAAAACTTTTAAGCAGAGTTTATTGACATGGTTTCTAAGGGCTTATAACTCTATTTTAAGAAGATGCCCTCTGCCTGAGGTACGGGAAGAGCCTACATAACTGTAATAGGAAAAGAGACCTGTCTCTTTGTACCAGTTACCGACCAATATTGATTTGACACTTTTTGCCAAAATGTTATCTACACGCTTTCTTCCTCATTAATCTTGTATGACACAGAATGATTAAGTTGGGTTTTTGCCTGGTAGAGAGTTGCAGGAACCATGAAACAGACAGAGACAGAAAATGCAGTAAAAATCACACCTTTTAATAAAATGATAAAAATGGTAGAACTGGTAAATGTAGTCAAAACATAGCCAGGGTTTGGCAGCCAAATCGGGTAGATAGAACAAGCCAGGAAATCAGAAAGCCAGAGATCAACATAGTCAGAGGCAGCTGACAGGACCAGGAACCAGAAGGGATGTCAGCCAGGCAACTCTTCAACAGGAACACAGCAGAGAGTCTCTAGATATGTTGACCAAGGCGAAGGCATTGAAAGAATGAACTAGGCAGTTTAAATAGCCAGAAGAGACTGGCTGTGGGCTTAACTGATGAGCAGGAGATGATCAACAGGTGAGCCACTGTGGAACAATGAGTACTGGCAATTAACCGACAGCTTAGCACAGAGAAGGAAGGGCTGAGAGCCCAGCCCTGACAGTATCCCCTCCTCAACGACCCCTCTCCCTTGGAGGACCACCAGGTTTGAGGGGAAAACGTCTATGGAAAGCACGGAGGAGGACAGGAGCATGTACATCCGAGGATGAGACCCAAGAGCATTCCTCCGGACCGTACCCTTTCTAATGAACCAGGTACTGTATGCACCCATGGAACCTACGCGAGTCAATGATTGATTGTATCTCATACTCCTCATGGTTCTCGACCTGCATCGGGCAAGTACGTGGTACCCTAAGGTACCATAAGGAGACATGAAAAACATTTGAAATACGCATGTTAGAACGAAGGTCTAATGCGTAAGCCACTGAATTGATCCTAAGGAGAATACGGAAAAGGCCCAATAAATCGTGGTGCCAGTTTCAGTGAGGAAACATGGAGTCGCAGGTTACAAGATGACAGCCAGACCCTCTCCCCAACCTGGTAGGAAGGTGTAGGTAGGTGTCGGGGGTCAGCATGGAGTCTGTACCTCTCACTGGCACATTGCAGGGACTCTTGGACCTGCACCCAAGTGGAACGAAGATCGCAGAGATGCTCCTCTAACGCAGGAGTTCTTTGAGGAACAAATGAGTCAGACAACATAGATGGTTGGAAACCATAATTCGGCATAAACGGAGACAATCGGAAAGTGGTATTGGAGCAAACTCCACCGAAGGTAAGAGGTCTGACCAGTTGTTATGGTGGTCAGAAATATAGAAGCGTAGAAACTGCTCCAAGGCTTGGTTGGCTCATTCTGCAGCCCCATTGGACTGGTGATACTCAGAGGAGAAGGACATCTGAATTCCTAACTGTGCACAAAAGGCTCACCAAAAACTGGAGGCAAACTGGGTACCCCTGTCAGAGATGATAACCTTGGGTAGCCCATGTAACCGAAAGCACTCCGTAGCAAAAATGGATGCCAGTTCCTTGAATGTGGGCAACTTTTTTAGTGGAATACAATGTGATATTTTTTAGAACCGGTCAACCACCATAAGAATTACTGTGTTTCCCTAGGTGTTGTGCAAATCCACAATAAAATCCATAGACAGGTGGGCCTCTCTCCATTGGGTATGGGTTGTAGGAGGCCCACTGGAATGTGCCTTACTCTGTGCAAACACGCAACAAGCCGCTACAAAGGCGATTACATCAGTGTGGATACTAGGCCACCAAAATTGTTAAAAAAATAGCCCAAATTAGTTTATTCTTCCCTGGGTGGCCAGCTGCCTGGGGAGAATGGTAAGTCTGGAGCAAAGCAGTGTGGAGATTCTCAGGGACAAAGCAGCGGTCACCAGGTTTCTCGGGAGGAGACTGGACCTGAGCGGCACAAATTCAAAGGTGAGGTGAGACTGAGGTGTACAGTAGCCAGAATGTGATCGGGAGGTAGTACAGGAACAGGCACTGACTCAATCTTGGACTCAAAACTGACTCAATCTTGGAAGTGGAGGAAAACTGTCACGGCAATGCGTCAGCCCTTACATTCTTAGTCCTGGGTAAGAATGAGACTATGTAATTGAAGCGTGACAGTAAAAGAGCCCACCGCGCTCTTCTGGGAGATAAGCATTTAGCTTATGGTCAGATTCTTATGGTCAGACAAAAGGAGCACAGTGGTACCTTCGAGGAGATGCCCCCATTCTTTAAAAGCTAAAATGATAACTAACAATTCTCTGTCCCCAATCTCGTAATTGCATTCTGCAGGAGACAATTTCTTAGAAAAGTAGCCACAAGGATGCATAGCACTCTCAGAGGTTGGACGTTGAGACAGAAGGGCGCCCACTCCAATCTCAGATGCATTAACCTCAAGAATGAAGAGTAGCGTAGGATCAGGATGTGCCAGCACAGGAGCTGAAACAAATGCTTTAATGGAATCCGGAGATCAATTCTGTGGGTTACCGTCCTTTCTGGTCATATCAGTCAGTTAGACCAGAGGAGAGAAGTTCCGAATAAATTTCCGATAATAATTGGCAAAGCCAAGAAAATGTTGTAACTGGCGTAGACCTACGGGTCAGGGCAACTGTAGAGCTGCACATAATTTCTCTGGGTCCATTGAAAAACCGGCAGTAGAAATGTCATAACCCAGAAATTTAACCTGTTCATGATGGAACTCGCACTTCTCTAACTTACAATACAGGTTATCTCTCAGCCTCTGTAGCACACGGGAGACATCTGTGTGGTGGCTCTCTAGGGATTTAGAATATATGAGATTATCATCGAGATAAACCACCATACATTGCTGCAACATATCTCGGAGGACATTGATGATGAACTCCTGAAAAACTGCAGGAGCGTTGCAAAGACCAAACAGCATTACAAGGTGGAACCAGAAAAAGAGAACAAAAAGCGGGACTTTACACGAGACATGTCAACGCATAAATATTAATTAATTGACCAGGCACATATAGGGTTGGCCTGTATCCAATGCAAAATATATTCCGGACATCAAAAATATATAACAAAAGAAACAATGGGCGTAATCACAAAGGATTATGCCCATTGTTTCTTTTGTTATATATTTTTGATGTCCGGAATATATTTTGCATTGGATACAGGCCAACCCTATATGTGCCTGGGCAATTAATTAATATTTATGCGTTGACATGTCTCGTGTAAAGTCCCGCTTTTTGTTCTCTTTTTCTGGTTTTACTAATTGGGATGGATACATGTCAGCGTTCAAAATATTGGTATGGACAGGTCACAACCCCCTTCTTGTAGCATTACAAGGTATTTGTAATGTTCTGTCCTGATGTTAAACGTAGTTTTCCATTCGTCGCCCTCCTTTATCCTCACAAGATTGTATGCCCCTCTCAGTTCGAGCTTTGTGAAAACCGTTGCTTCCTTGAGGCGGTCAAATAATTCTGTAATCAACGGAATCGGGTAGGCATTCTTAATCGTGATGCGATTGAGACCCCTATAATCGATACAAGGTATCATAACATCACTTTTTTTTTTTACAAAGTGCTCCAGGATGGACATATGCCATAGATGAGGAATCCTGATTTTATCATGTTTTTAACACTCAACGATCTTGTAAGTGCTTTTAACCCTTTGTGCACCTTATTAAATTTTGCATACTGCACCTAGAGGCGCCTTTCTTTTTCCTTTTTATATCTTCAGAGTTGCTTCTCCTCTAACCAAAGTGCAGCCAGAAGTGCCACCTCATTACTATCATCCCCCTGACCAGCTATCCACCTCCACCAGAATGCCCTCACCTCCTCTCTGTTTCATGCACGAGATTAAGCTGCAGCCTCCGGGGACATGTGACATGTCCCAGGGGGTTGCGGGAGTGGGTGCAAACTTCCGCTATTGTTACCTAGGCAAGAAAAGCACAAGTGGGAGCGGGTACCTGTCAGAAAAAGGTACGTGCTCCCACAAAAAGTAAAAAACTATGGTGGTAGAGGGGGATAATAAATAAAGAGACACTATTACAAATTATAAATAGTCGGTGTGGATAACCTGGGATTACCGTTGCTATAAATTGTTAAGCTGATAACCTGTTAAAAACCTGGAATTCACTAGATCACGCAAAATGCCCCTAAAAATATACATAGACTGTCTACCTCTAAAATATTCATAGACTGTATATATAGACTGTATATGACCGGACTCAGTAGAGGAATAAAGGGTAAAAACTTTTAGAGGGCAAAAGGATAAAGAGTTGAAGGGACCCTTACTGAACTATTTATGCATATATTTACATATAACTACGCAAATAGAGTAAAATAAAAAACTCACCACCCCACTAATGTATACTAGATGATAGCGCATATTTTTATAATTTAACGGATAAGAAACCAAGGTCAATGAGCTAAAAGTGTGGAAGAGGATAAATAACTGGGGAAAAACATCAGAGGCAAAGAGGAGGAGCGACCCCTAAATCACCCCGTTCAAGCCTGACAACTAGCCTGGGCCCAATGAATAAATGTTACTCAAGGAGGAACCGTAGAGAAGCAACTAGTGGAAAAACAGCAAACTATTAAGGGCGGGCACACCACGTGTAAGGAGAAGAAGAAGGAAAAGAAAAAGCCTCAAAATAAAACAGTTATAGATACTGAAACACTATCAGAATCCAGAATAGAACAAGAATTTAGATATAAAGCATGACATAGAGTGTGAATTAAGGGGAGAAGAGGAACACCAAAATAAAGTCCCTTTACCAAAAAAAGTTGAAATGGAATCCATGTTTGCAGCCTTGGAAAAATCGCTAAAAACCGAAATGGAGAGAATACATAAAAACTTTGGCCATATCCTTAAACAAGTCGAGGAAGTGGAAAAAACGGAAACCAACAGCAAAACCATAGGAAAATTAGAACAAAAAAATAAATCTATGAAAAGAGTGCAACAAGAACAAGCTTATAAATTAGAGGATCAAGAGAATAGGGACAGAAGAAAGAACTTAAGGTTTCATGGTGTTTCAGATTCTTCTCAATATGAAGACTTAACAGAAACAGTAAGGAAGATTTGCAACCCACTGATGGATAAAGGAATAACAAACCCAATGAAAATTGAGAGAGTACATAGATTAAGAAGTCCTAAAGAAATTCCGCAGGTGAACCCAAGAGACATCATAGTGCGATTTGAAAATTGGGAAGAAAAAACAACTTTGGAGAAACCTGAGGGGAAAGTCACCAATAAAATTGAAAGAAATAGTATTCAAATGTTTCAAGATCTGTCACAAGAAACCCTGAAAAGAAGGAGAATGCTAAAGCCTTTATTGGTGATCCTACAGGAACATGAAGTCCAATATAAATGGGGCTTCCCCTCATGCTTGATTGGCAGGAAAAATGGACGTACAGCCAGACTGAGATTTATTGAAGAGATCTCTGAATTTTGTAAAAAAACTGGAGATTCCAATGCCAGAAAACTGTCTGGAAAGAAGGCCAAGACAGGGAAATATTACATAAGGACAGACTGACTAATATTGAGTTGAAGAGAAAGGAAGAGAAAACTTTTTGAGGACTTTAACTTTTTGAGGACTTTTTTTTTTCTCCTTTTCCTTCTACACGATATGATATGAGAGGGAGGGGGGGAGACCTCAAGTTGAGGGATTGGGAAGCGGCGGAAAAGATTAAAGACAAATAATGGGGGTTTGGAGACCCGGACTCTTGGCGTGTTCTGGTATCACCTCTCTGGAGGTAAGGGAGGTGAGTCTGACAGCGCCATACAAAACTCCACCTTAGGCCCGAGGGAGCAGGAGGGACAAGGAAGTCCCCAAGGGAGTGCTCCAGACTATGGAGTCAAGATACCAACAACGTGGGGGGGGGGAGTAGGGGAGGGGGGAAGGGGGGAGAGGGGAGAAGGGGGGTAGATCTGTTTGTCCTCATTTGCCTATTGAACCAAGAAAGGAGAATAAGGTAAGAAAAAATAAATAATGACTGACGTCAAGTTTATTACATACAACGTAAGAGGGCTGAATTCCCCGGGAAAAAGACACATAGTGCTAAGAGAGTTGGAAAGGTATTCCGCTGAGATAATCTTCCTACAGGAGATGCATAATAGCACTGGATTCATATATTAAACTATATTCACGGGCGATCCCAACTTGGTACTATGGGGACTCCCCAAATAAAAGGGCAAAATTAGTTGCCATAAGAATAGCAAAAAACATCAGTTTTATTTTGGAAGAAAGGAAAGTCGACCCAGAAGGTCACTAATTGTTCCTGAGAGGGTCCCTTCAATGGAAAAGGTACACATTAGCAAATGTATATTGTCCCAATAGACACCCCAAAAAATACCTAAAGGGGATCCTTAATGCTTTAATGGGGTTTAAACAAGGCCACTTAATCTTGGCAGGAGATTTCAATTTCTCAATATACCATGACCTTGACTATGTCTGGTGCTCCGATTTGAGAAAATAAACAACTAAAATTGATTTAAAAAATTTCCAGTCAGCAGTTAGTCGACGCATGGAGAATAACATACCCAAGCAGAAAGGACTACACATTTCATTCATCAGTGCACAACATGTACTCAAGATTAGATTACATTCTGGTGGATCATGAAATACTGGAGTATTTACTAGAGGCGTCGATTGGAATAATTTCAATCTCTGATCATGCTCCTGTAACAGTAAGCTTAAGATTCAATGATAAGGAGCATAGAAAAGGGACTTGGAGACTGAACGAAGATCTTATAGACGAAGAGAAGT
The DNA here is from genome assembly GCA_037952925.1 of Lithobates clamitans. Classification (NCBI taxonomy): domain Eukaryota; kingdom Metazoa; phylum Chordata; class Amphibia; order Anura; family Ranidae; genus Lithobates; species Lithobates clamitans. The sequence continues at coordinate 3,413,802 of JBBGZY010000742.1, read as the reverse complement.
AGGAAAAATAATAACAAGAGATGGAACAATACTTCAGTACAAATGATACACCGGATGTGACAAAGGCGACAATTTGGGAGGCCCATAAGGCCTATATTAGGGGAAAATTGATCTCCATAAGAGCCGAGAAAAAGAAAGAAAGACAAATAAAAATGAAAAATGCAATAAGAGAGCTATATGAGCTGGAACAAAAACATAAAACACAATTAGACATAGACACGTATCAGAAGATTGTTATAAAAAGGGGCCAGTTAAGGGACATGATGGATCAAGAAACTAGAAAAGTATTTAAAAATGTTGCAAAAGAAAGATACAAGTGGGGGAACAAGCCCGGGAAATACCTAGCAAAAATATCAAAGGAAAAAAAAACTTAAACTATATAGAAAAGATAAAAAATGAGAAAGGGGAAATGAAATACAAAACAACTGATATTGCAAAGGCTTTTAAAACATACTACAGTGCATTATATGCAATTTTAAATAAATAGACATGACAGGAGGAGGGAGGAGGAGAGTAGAAAATATAAAATACAGGAGTACCTAGTGGAAGTTAATCTACCAAAAATAACATCAGAAAGTGCAGAGTTATTAGATGAACCAATTACTCATGACGAAATTTATAAAGCCCTGAAGGAAACACCAGGGGGAAAAAGCCCAGGCCCGGATGGGTTTACGATTAACTATTACAAAAGATTTAAAGAACAATTAGTCCCAGTATTATGTAATTATTTAAACAAAATAGGGGAAAATGAGAAAATAAAAGAATCTCTCCTTGCCAATATTTCAGTAATACCAAAAGTAGGAAAAGATAGAACTATCTGTTCTAATTATCGACCCATAGCGTTTTGATTTTACCAGAAATAATATATAAATTTCAAATGCTCCCGATAGAAATACCACAAAGTTTCTTCAAAGTAATAAAAACAATAATCCTGAAATTTATATGGCAAAATCAAAAAGCCAGAGTAAATAATATTCTCTTAACTAGGAAAAAAAAATGGAGGGATGGCACTTCCGAATGTAAAAAGGTATTATAAGGTGATTATTTTGGCAAGATTAATAGAATGGGCAAGGGCAAACACAAACACTAAAAAGAGATGAGTGAAAATGGAAGACACATTAAACATGACACAACTTCAAAAAATTATTTGGATTTCATCGAAACTGAGAACACACAGTAGAGATACACGAGTTAACTAAAAATGTATTTAAAGTATGGGACACATTATATTGAAAAGAAAAATGGAAATATAATTCACCTCTAATCTCATTAACGGCCAGAAATTTTTTTATCCCAGGAAATGGGACACGATTGGGAAATCAAATGTGAACCGCACAATTAAAGGATATCATTACGCAAGGTAAAATTAGGATAAAGCAGGACTTAATTATGACTCACAGGTGGCACCAGGTTAACAATTGGGAATATTTCAAATAAAACATTTAGTAAGCACAATCCCTCAACCAATCAGAGATGAGAAAACATTAACTCTGAAAAGCTCTGTAACACAAAAACGCCTGTAAAACATGGAATATCTCAAATGTATGAAATACTAACAGAACCTACACTTCAAAGAAAAATGGGAACAAGATTTGGGCATAAAATTAGATAAAAAGGAAAAGGTTAGGAGCAGTACACAATTTTGCATCTGACATACAGTCAGGTCCATAAATATTGGGACATCGACACAATTCTAATCTTTTTGGCTCGATACACCACCACAATGGATTTGAAATGAAATGAACAAGATGTGCTTTAACTACAGACTTTCAGCTTTAATTTGAGGGTATTTACATCCACATCAGGTGAACGGTGTAGAAATTACAACAGTTTGTATATGTGCCTCCCACTTTTTAAGGGACCAAAAGTAATGGGACAGATTAACAATCATCCATCAAACTTTCACTTTTTAATACTTGGTTGCAAATCCTTTGCAGTCAATTACAGCCTGAAGTCTGGAACGCATAGACATCACCAGGTGCTGGATTTCATCCCTGGTGATGCTCTGCCAGGCCTCTACTGCAACTGTCTTCAGTTCCTGCTTGTTCTTGGGGCATTTTCCCTCCATTTTTGTCTTCAGCAATTGAAATGCATGGTCAATCGGATTCAGGTCTGGTGATTGACTTGGCCGTTGCATAACATTCCACTTCTTTCCCTTAAAAAACTCTTTAGTTGCTTTCGCAGTATGCTTCGGGTCATTGTCCATCTGCAGTGTGAAGCGCCGTCCAATGAGTTCTGAAGCATTTTGCTGAATATGAGCAGATAATAATGCCCAAAACACTTCAGAATTCATTCTGCTGCTTTTGTCAGCAGTCACATCATCAATAAATACAAGAGAACCAGTTCCATTGGCAGCCATACATGCCCAGGCCATGACACTACCACCACCATGCTTCACTGATGAGGTGGTATGCTTTGGATCATGAGCAGTTCCTTTCCTTCTCCATACTCTTCTCTTCCCATCACTCTGGTACAAGTTGATCTTGGTCTCATCTGTCCATAGGATGTTGTTCCAGAACTGTGAAGGCTTTTTTAGATGTTGTTTGGCAAACTCAAATCTGGCCTTCTTGTTTTTGAGGCTCACTAATGGTTTACATCTTGTGGTGAACCCTTTGTATTTACTCTGGTGAAGTCTTCTCTTGATTGTTGACTTTGACACACATAAACCTACCTCATGGAGAGTGTTCTTCATCTGGCCAACTTTTGTGAAGGGTGTTTTCTTCACAAGGGAAATAATTCTTCGGTCATCCATCACAGTTGTTTTCCATGGTCTTCCGGGTCTTTTGGTGTTGCTGAGCTCACCGGTGCGTTCTTTCTTTTTAGTTGATTTGGCCACACCTAATGTTTTTGCTATCTCTCTGATGGTTTTGTTTTGTTTTTTCAGCTTAATGATGGCTTGCTTCACTGATAGTGACAGCTCTTTGGATCTCATATTGAGAGTTGACAGCAACAGATTCCAAATGCAAATAGCACACTTGAAATGAACTCTGGACCTTTTATCTGCTCCTTGTAAATGGGATAATGAGGGAATAACACACACCTGGCCAAGGAACAGCTGAGCAGCCAATTGTCCCATTACTTTTGGTCCCTTAAAAAGTGGGAAGCACATATACAGACTGTTGTAATTCCTACACCGTTCGCCTGATTTGGATGTAAATACACTCAAATTAAAGCTGCAAGTCTGCAGTTAAAGCACATCTTGTTCGTTTCATTTCAAATCCATTGTGGTGGTGTATAGAGCCAAAAAGATTAGAATTGTGTTGATGTCCCAATATTTATGGACCTGACTGTAACTACGATAGAAGCAAATTATAAGTGTATGGTGCGTTGGCATCTGACACCAGAAAGGATTAACAAATTCCAGCAAAATAAGCCCTCTCAGTGTTGGAGGAACTGTAAACAAATAGGAACAACAATACAAATATGGTGGGCGTGCCCATACATAAAAGACTACTGCCAGGAAAATTTAGAATACATTGAGGTGATAACTGGGGAGAAGATCCCAGAAAACCCCTGGAATTGTTTGGGACAAACATAACAAGAAAACAATATAAGAAAATTCTGGTCCCATATCTGCTCAACGCAGCAAAAGGACTCATTCCAAAAAAATGGATGTATGGAAACCAAGTATAAAAGAGTGGCTACAAAGAGTAGAACATATATTTATCATGGAGTACCTATGCAGCGGAGAGCAGGGATGGGTCGAAAGTTACAGAGCAATCTGGGAGAAATGGAATGTTTTCAAATTGTCAGAGAAATATGTGCAGGTAATGAGTGAAATAGACTGAAGTAGAAAAGGAAATGAGGATAACAGATTGGGTGAGGGGGGGGGGGGGGATTAGAAATAAGAAGAGAGATGAAAGATTTTAATATGCAATGTAGAATGAATATATAGATAGATATAGATATAGAATGTTGTGTATTTTGTATGAAAAACTTTCTTAATAAAGATTTAAAAAAAAAAAATGGTAGAGGGGGAGGGGGGAGGAGGATAAGCAGGACTTTCACTTTTAGGTGAAGTTCCGCTTTAAGGACATATTATATTTTAGGGCTGCTATGCATGCCTGAGGCTACTGTTTTAGCAGGTGAAGGCTCCAGTATCTCTCCTGAGCATTAAAGCAGAACTAAACCCACCCAATTCAACTGTTTCTCAAAACATATTCAAGGCATGCAGTGAATGATAACTGTCACCATAAGCTTGTGCTCTCAACCAAACTGTCAAGCCATTAAATGGGTGGTATCATATCTGATCACATGCAGCACCATGGCACCTGCAGATCAATCAGAGGCTAAGATGGCAGCTAATGGGGCATACACATGGGCGGACTTTCCGACCGGACTGGTCCGATGGACTTTCCGACAGACTTTACTTCCGACTGACTTTTTTTAAGAACTGACTTGCCTACACACTGTTACGTACCTGGGATGTGAGCCTGACGTGTAGAGGAAGGCCTCTCGTACAACTCCGGCTCGCGGACCACTGGTAGTGATACAGCAGCCACAGGAGCACGGTGGGGTATGAGTGCCTGTAAACAGTTCAATAGTCTGTGTAGTAGCGGTGATCAGCAGGCAGATAGTAGATGAGCTGACACGATGCTTGACTGGTGGCAGGCTGGGATGAACCACAGAGCAGTACCAGATGCAGGCTTGCAGGGCTGGGGGCTGTAGCAGGCTGGATGAGCGAGATGCAGGGTCAGACAGGCCGGGTCGGTAATAATCAGGCAGATCAGGCATAGACGGTAGGCAGAAGAGAGGTCAGGTCACAAGCCAAGTAGTACCGGAAGATCAGCAGACAGAATCAGCAGGCAGGATCAGAGTCTATGGGAAGCCGGGATCAGAACAGGCAGCAGGCAATCACAGGTAACAACAAGCTGGATCAGAATCAGAGGTCACACAGGAAACAGGATACAACACAGGAGCTGCAGACCAAACAGCAATGAACCTCTGTAGGAGCCCTGTTTAAATAGCCCGCCTGACTTCAGTATTAGTGACAGGTGTGTGTCTTAAAGTGCTAGTACGCATGCATGCACGCCGGGTGCTTACATGGAAAGCCTGTCTTCCCTGACATTGCCCCCTCCCTACGGGCAACCTCCGGGTGCCCAACCGGTTCCTCTTTTGCGGGTTGCTGCGGAAGAAGGCACGGATCAAGTCTGTGGCATGTACATTTCGTGCGGGTTCCCAGGAATTTTCCTCTGGACCATAACCCTTCCACTTGATTAAATATTGTGTCTGCCCCCTTCTTTTCCTGCAGTCTAAAACAGCTTCAACCTCAAATTCCTCATCCCCATCAATAATAATAGGTGCGGGAGGACCTGGTCTATGATCCGGAAATGGATCTGGCACAACAGGCTTTAGCAAGGATACATGAAACACTGGGTGGATTTTAAAAGACTCAGGTAAGGTTAATTCAAAAGAAACATCATTAATCTTTCTCCTTACCGGAAATTGTCCTACGAACCTTGGTGCCAGCTTCCTTGAAGGACATAGCATCTTCAAATTTGTTGTTGAAAGCCATACTTGATCTCCTGGTTGCAAGATCAGTTCCCCCCTTCTTTTCTTGTCAAATGATTTCTTGCTGTCCTCCTGCGCTTTCGCGATGGTTTCCTGTAACAACATATTATTGCGAGAGAAAAAGTCCACAGTATCCTGGACGGCTGGAACGGAAGATTCTGTGACAAGATTAGGTAAGAAGGTGGGATGGAATCCATAATTAGCAAAGAACGGAGATTGCTTGGTGGCAGAATGGGTGGCATTATTATAGGCAAATTCCGCCAGTGGTAACAATGATACCCAATCATCCTGGACAAAAGAAGTAAAACAACGGATGTATTGTTCTAGGGTTTGATTAGTCCTCTCTGTCTGCCCATTAGTTTGTGGGTGGTAAGCAGAAGAGAATGAGAGTTCAATCTGTAGGGTCTCGCACAAGGCCTTCCAAAATCTGGATGTAAACTGGACACCGCGATCAGACACAATATTTGCGGGGACTCCATGGAGTCTGACAATTTCTTTTATAAACACCCGAGCGGTTTCTGCAGCCGATGGTGTACTCTTTAGAGGAATGAAATGAGCCATCTTTGTTAAGCGATCCACTACCACAAAGATAGCGGTACATTCTTCAGAAGGTGGAAGTTCAACTATAAAATCCATAGCAATCATCTTCCACTGTCTGTCGGGTATAGGCAAAGGTCTGAGTAATCCCCAAGCTTTGTTACGGGAACTTTTACTCCGGGTGCAGGTGGTACATGCATTTACATAGGCTCTGCAGTCTTTCTCCAAACCTGGCCACCAAAATGAGCGTTGTACAAGTTCGACAGTCTTATGAACCCCAAAATGGCCTGCCAAAGGGTGGTCATGACAAACCCCTAAGATCATTGCTCGAACCTTTTTAGGTACAAAAATCTGCTTACCCCTCCATAATAGCCCATTCTTTGCTTGTAGTGTGACCCCTGGAGGACTGGGTGTTTCTGCAGAAGCTTGCTGTAACTGAGACATAAGGTCAGTGTGTAATAGTAGGAAATTTCCAGCTGGTAAAATGGTGTCTGGTATTAGGATGTCTCTTGGATCTTCGAACATGCGCGACAACGCATCAGGCTTAGTGTTCTTTGATCCGGGCCTGTACGTAATATGGAATGAGAATCTTGAGAAAAAGAGTGCCCAGCGAGCTTGGCGTGGTTTGAGGCGTTTAGCGGATCGCAGATATTCAAGATTCTTATGATCCGTGTAGATCAGAATTGGATGGGCCGCTCCCTCCAACAAGTACCTCCATTCCTCTAACGCGGCTTTGATCGCCAAAAGTTCCCGATCCCCTACATCGTAGTTTCTTTCAGCTGACGTGAGTTTGCGTGAAAAGAATGCCACTGGATGGGTCACTTCTTTCAGGCCTTGACGTTGTGATAGAATGGCCCCAACTGCACTTTCTGAAGCATCCACCTCCACAATATAGGGCAAGGTAGAGTCTGGGTGACTTAAGACAGGAGCAATGGTAAACCGTCTCTTCAAGATTTCAAAAGCAGCTTGAGCCTCAGAAGTCCAACAGAAACGGATACCTTGTTTGGTCAGCTGTGTAATAGGGTGAATGATAGCAGAAAAGTTCTTGATAAACTTGCGATAAAAATTGGCAAAGCCCACGAATCGTTGTATTCCCTTCTTGTCTGTGGGGGCTGGCCAATCTAGTATCGCTGAGACTTTCTGTGGGTCCATCTTGATCCCTTCGGTCGAAATGATCAGACCTAAGAACTGGATGCTCCGTTGCTCAAAGTCGCATTTCTCGGCTTTGGCATAAAGTCCATATTTGTGGAGCCGGCACAATACGCTTTTAACATGCCCTCGGTGCACCTCTAATGATACAGAGAATATCAAGATGTCATCAAGGTAGACAACCACAAAAATATCCAGAAAGTCTTTGAAAATGTCATTAATAAAGTACTGGAAGGTGGCAGGGGCATTACAAAGGCCAAAGGGCATAACTAGATATTCAAAGTGCCCAAATCGGGTACGGAAGGCAGTTTTCCATTCATCCCCTTCTCGTATGCGAACCAGGTTATAGGCCCCTCTTAAATCCAGCTTAGTAAAAATGCTTGCTGATTTGAGTCTTTGGAACAGTTCAGGGACTAGAGGAAGAGGGTAGCGATTTTTCACTGTTATTTTATTTAGGTCACGATAGTCCACACATGGTCTCAGGGAATGATCCTTTTTTTCTACGAAAAATATACCGGCACCGGCCGGTGAAGTAGAGGGACGGATGAATCCTTTCTGCAGATTCTCATCAATATAGTCCTTCAGAACTCCTGATTCCCGCTCAGATAAAGGGAAGATGTGCCCGAATGGAATCTCTGCCCCAGGAAGGAGCTCGATGGGGCAGTCATAAGGTCTGTGTGGAGGAAGGGTGTCTGCTCCTCGTTTACTGAAAACGTCCAGGTATTCGTGGTAAGAATTCGGAACTACTTGACATAATTCAGGGTCAGCGTCCATACACAGCAGGGTAGCAGGTGATGGTGGTGAAGTTTCCAAACAGTGTCTCTGGCAATATGCTGACTGGAACTTGACACTTCCGGATTTCCAGTCTATCTGTGGATTGTGGGCCTGTAGCCAGGGTAGGCCCAGGATGATGGGAAATAAGGGCGAAGAAATTGCGTCTAAACGCAGCAGCTCTCGGTGGTTGGTGGAGGAGATGGTCAGCATCGGTGGGGTCTCCTTGGTTACCAGTCCAGACTTAATACGAGACCCATCGGCCAGGAATACAGTGAGTCCCTGTCCTCTGGTTTGTAGAGGAATGTGTTGCTGAGCTGCGAAGGACTGGTCGATGAAACAGCTACACGCTCCAGAATCAATAATAGCGGTCACTGATACGGTTCTTCCCGGTAGTTGGAAGGAAACAGGCAGAGCGATATGAGCTGAGCTGGCAGACAAGGCAGGCAGGGGTGACTGCTTGAGTGAAGAAAGGGAAAGACACTTACGCAGCTTGGCAGGACAGGTATGTACGAAGTGACCGGCTTCTCCACAGTACAGGCAGAGGTTATTTACTCGTCGGCGTTGGCGTTCTTCTGGAGTCAAAGAAGAGCGAATCAGGCCCAATTGCATGGGTTTAGGCCTCTCTGGAGTGGGGAAAGTAGAATTTCCAGGAGCCGGGTTAGGAGAAGCAGGGATCTTAGGTAACATCCAGGCTGGACGGAAGTGCTGTGTGGTTCTTTCAGACCTGCGTTCTCGTAGGCGGCGGTCAATCTGAATGGACAGAGTGATTAGGGCTTCCAGAGAGCTTGGCACCCCGACCCGAGCGAGCTCATCTTTCAGGCTTTCCGAGAGACCCAGACGAAATTGATGATGCAGGGCTGCGTCATTCCAGCTAGTGTCTGCACTCCAGCGTCTAAAGTCAGTGACATAGTCCTCTGCCACTCTATGGCCTTGCTGGAGTGTATGAAGAGCGGCTTCAGCAGTGGTGGTACGTTGTGGGTCATCATAAATCAGCGCCATGGCATCAAAGAACATTTGCATGGTGTTTAGTTGTGCGTTGTTCTCTTCTAACAGCCGGTGGGCCCAAGACTGTGGTTCCCCTTGGAGGAGGCAAATAATGAATCTCACCTTGGTGGTTTCCAGGGAAAAAGTCTGTGGCTGGAGAGCAAAGTAGAGCTGACAGGCATTGCGAAAGGCTCTAAATTTACTCCGATCACCGGAAAACCTCTCAGGAGTAGATACACGAGGCTCAGGGGGTAACATCATTACTGTATGGCTGGCTAAAGCCCCAGCTTGGGTGATGGAGGAGGCAGGATCAGATGCAGGAGCTATGGTTGCTGGATTGGACAGGGACTGTACCCGCTCTTCGAGACGCACGTATCCTTCCTGCAGCGACTTAACTGCCTGTGTAAGAGCAGCAAGGTGCTGACATATTTCATTTACTGGAGAGGGTCCTCTTGCAGGCTCAGACATGGCTGTTTGGTACTGTTACGTACCTGGGATGTGAGCCTGACGTGTAGAGGAAGGCCTCTCGTACAACTCCGGCTCGCGGACCACTGGTAGTGATACAGCAGCCACAGGAGCACGGTGGGGTATGAGTGCCTGTAAACAGTTCAATAGTCTGTGTAGTAGTGGTGATCAGCAGGCAGATAGTAGATGAGCTGACACGATGCTTGACTGGTGGCAGGCTGGGATGAACCACAGAGCAGTACCAGATGCAGGCTTGCAGGGCTGGGGGCTGTAGCAGGCTGGATGAGCGAGATGCAGGGTCAGACAGGCCGGGTCGGTAATAATCAGGCAGATCAGGCATAGACGGTAGGCAGAAGAGAGGTCAGGTCACAAGCCAAGTAGTACCGGAAGATCAGCAGACAGAATCAGCAGGCAGGATCAGAGTCTATGGGAAGCCGGGATCAGAACAGGCAGCAGGCAATCACAGGTAACAACAAGCTGGATCAGAATCAGAGGTCACACAGGAAACAGGATACAACACAGGAGCTGCAGACCAAACAGCAATGAACCTCTGTAGGAGCCCTGTTTAAATAGCCCGCCTGACTTCAGTATTAGTGACAGGTGTGTGTCTTAAAGTGCTAGTACGCATGCGTGCACGCCGGGTGCTTACATGGAAAGCCTGTCTTCCCTGACACACACGACCGAACTACGAACGGACTTACCTACACACGACCGGACTTTCCGGCAGACTATGTCCGCCGCTCTTTCTGACGGAGTTACGACGGACTTTCTGAATGAACGGACTTGCCCACACACGAACAAGTCTGTTCATTTTGAACGTGACTCGGGTATGACGGGACTAGAAAAGGAAGTCAATCTCGGCGATTGACACCTTGTGAGCCCCGTCGTGGTGGCATACCAGGCCCTTAGGTCTGGTATGGATTTCAAGGGGAACCCCCTACGTCGAAAAAACGGCGTGGGGGTCCCCCCAATATCCATACCAGACCCTTATCCGAGCACGCATGCTCTGAATATGGGGGGTGGCCCCCCTCCCCCAATGCACCTTATCCCCATGTTGATGAGGACAAGGGTCTCTTCCCGACAACCCTGGCTGTTGGTTGTTGGGGTCTGCGGGCAGGAGGCTTATCACAATCCGGGAGCCCCCTTTAATAAGGGGGCCCCTAGATCCTGGCCCCCCTCCCTATGTGAATGAGTATGGGGTACATCGTACCCCTACCCATTCACCTAGGGAAAAAGTGTCAATAAAAAAACACACTACACAGGTTTTTAAAGTAATTTATTAAACAGCTCCGGGGGTCTTCTTCTGACTTCGGGGGTCTTCTTCCGACTTCCCTGCACTCTCTGGCCTCTTCTCCCGGTGTCCGGTTCTTCTCCTGCTCTCCGGCCTCTTCTCCTAGTGTTCGATCTCTTCTCCCGGTGTCCGGTTCTTCTGCCGGCTCCCCAGCGATCTTCTGCTGCTCTTTTGCTAGCGGTGGCCCGGACTTCTGCATTGTCTTCTTCCCTCTCCTCTTCTTCTGATGTTGACACGACGCTCTCTCCCACTGTAATGCTGTGTGGGCGCTCTGCAATGACTAAAATAGGCGGAGACCCCACCCCATATGACGTCAAAGTCCCGGGGCATGTTGGGACAGTGACGTCATAAGGGGCGTGGTCAACATCACCCGATGGCCACACCCCCTTATGACATCACAGTCCCAACATGCCCCGGACTGTGACGTCATAAGGGGGCGGGGGGCGGCAGAAGAACCAGACACTGGGAGAAGAGGTCGAACACCGGGAGAAGAGGCCGGACAGCGGGAGAAAAACCGGACACCGGGAGAAGAGGCCAGAGAGAGTGGCAAAGTCAGAAAAAGACCCCCGAAGTCGGAAGAGGACCCCCGGAGCTGTCTAATAAATTACTTTAAAAACCTGTGTTTTGTGTTTTTTTATTGACACTTTTTCCTTAGGTGCATGGGTAGGGGTACGATGTACCCCATACTCATTCACATAAGCTGGGGGGCCGGGATCTGGGGGCCTCCTTATTAAAGGGGGCTCCCGGATTCCGATAAGCCCCCTGCCCGCAGACCCCGACAACCAACGGCCATGGTTGTCGGGAAGAGGCCCTTGTCCTCATCAACATGGGCACAAGGTGCTTTGGAGTGGGGGGCAGCAGGGCGCCCCCTCCCCCAAAGCACCCACCCCCCCATGTTGAGGACATGCGGCCTGGTACGGTTCAGGAGGGGGGTGCTCACTCGTCCCCACCCCCTTTCCTGACTGGCCGGGCTGCGTGCTCGGATAGGGGTCTGGTATGGATTTTGGGGGACCCCACGCCGTTTTTTCGGTGTAGGGGGTTCCCCTTAAAATCCATACCAGACCTAAGGGACATCGTCGCCTCCCCCTTGCACTTGCCGCAAATGGAAAATTTGTTTTCATCATACCAGTATAGTATCCGTTAGGAACTGAGTCCGGCGGAGTTACGACGTAAAGATTTGAAGCAGGTTTCAAATCTATAGTCCGTCGGATTTCCGACCGAAACGGTCCGTCGGAAGTCCGATTCGGCCCACACACGGTCGGATTGTCCTCCGCGGAAAGTGTACACGGCATAAGTTCCACTTTAAGGGAAGGGGGTAAATTATGTCTGGGCAACTACTGTTTTGATTTTTGTGTGCTGATGTTATAAAGATGAGAAGCTCTTATTTAGTGCTGTATGGGTTTAGACCAGGGGTCTCCAGACTGTTCAGTAAGAGGGTCTCATCGTTTATTTTAAAAAATATTCACGGACTAAAAAAAATGACCATCAGAATACCCCATATATCAGAACCCCACCTTACATCAGGGTCCCCATCAGAGTCCCCCCTTACATCTGAAGTAAAGATTATAGCCACCCTCTGCTGACCTTAATCCTCAATCAGTGCACATTGAGGATACGCCACTGACCCTTGCTGCCAGCCAGATAAAATGCTGTAGCCCACAAGCTATAGTTTGGAGACCCTTGATTTCGATCATGCAGCAGTCAACTATATTTTGACTAATTTGATTACAGTTGATTACAATTGATATGAATTTTCATGGCTAGATCACAGTCGGTACTCTACGGTACTCTACTAGCCTAGGTTCACACATATGCGGTGCAGGAAATGCAGCAACCCCTGCATGTTTCCTGCACCGTATTGCAATCGCACCGTGTTTGCGATCTGCCACGGGTGTCAGTACAAACTTTATGACACCCCAAAGGATCGAAAATACAGTGCGGTTTGTCTGCACTGGATTACATGGTACAAAACCACCATGTGATGTGGTTGCAGTGCGGCTCCAGAAAAAGTGCCTGCACCTTTTTTGGTACAATGCAGTGGGATTTGAGCCCAATAAAAATGTATTGGCTCAGAATGCACCACACTGAACCAAATGCGGTGCAGCTCCTGTGCGTTTTAACATGTGAGTTATAGTGTGAAGTGAGGCTTAGTGGAGATTAAAGCAGTTTAAACTTTATGGCTACTACCTTTGCATTATCTCACAGAAATCCATGTTTTTTTGGAGGAAAGGAACTACTGCTGTGGAGTCAGTGACTACCTACAGGAGTATAAAGCCAGCTGAACCATCATAACTGCCTCTTCATATGTGATAATCCACTGTTACTGGTAACATGGAGAAGTATAAAGCTGTTGAGCCAACAAGGCATATTACCTCTGATCAATTCTCATAATCTCTGGTTACAGAGATACTATAGAAAAAACAAATCGGGTTACTCCCCTAGACCCAGCCAATAAGTCTGTTATTTTTCAACTTCCTTTAATAGACCAAGCTGTCCAGACAAAGTGGCTGTTCAAAGGTTGAAACAAACCATTTACCACTGACAGGGGTGCTTACAATGGTCAGCCTTTTTTAATTTATGTAAAATATTTATTCCAAAGGAAAACAATTGTTACTGACTATTCCAGTCAGTAAGTTTAAAAATTAGGAATAAAGTTAACATGGCTATGTTCTTTTAGGACTCTCAGGTCTACACCATCTGATTCTGGTGATTTGTTAACATTAAGTTTTTCTACTCTTGTTTGCCTTAGTTGAGTGTGCAGTTCCCTCTGCCTAATTAATATCAGTATAATTGAAGCCCCTCATGATTATAACCTTTCCCTGCCTCCGCGCCATTTCTAAGGCTAAGTTCACACTTATGCGGTGTGGGAAGCGCAGTGATCTGTGCGTGTTTCCCGCACCATATGCAAATCGCACTGCCCTTGCAATCTGCTGCAGGTGTCAATACGAAGTTAACGACACCCCAAACGCAGGTCGCAAATCGCATGGCACAATTTTTTTCATTTTGACTGGGCTCAAAACGCACCGCACTGCATCGCATGTGAACTGCATTGGAATTCAGCGTGAACTGAGCCTAACTGTGAAAGTAGATGGGCCTCTTCCTCCTCCTTAACGTTAGGGGGCTATAGTATACACTCACAGCTAAGGTACTATTTGTTTCACCCCTTTGAAGCCCCAGCCATAAAGACTCCACTTCCTTGTTATCCCTGTTAGCAATGTTATCCCTCATATTCACTATCAAAATGCTCTTGATATACAGGCACACCCCTCCCCCTTTTCTACCAACCCTGTCCCTTCTATACAAGGAGTACCCCTGGACAGTCGCAAGCCAGTCATGTTAGCTGTCAAATCAGGTTTCGGATATTCCTAAAAAGTCAAAATCCTCCTCATGTACCAGAAGCTCGAGTTCTTCCATTTTATTAACCAGAATTCTAACATTTGTGTGCATGCTTTTTAACCTTCACACGTTATTTCATCCTTGCTCGCTCTTAGGTTACTGTAAGATTAATCCAGCCTACGAGTATTGATCCTGGATACTAAAAGTTGCAAGAAAGACTGGCTGTATCTCTTCAATACTCCCTACAGATTGCAGTGAATTAGTATGAAGCGGATCTTTGGAAACATTGTGCCTGTGAAATTGCGTGTGTCTGCTCTGTCTGAGGTTGACAGGCTTATCTGACAATCTGACTATATATATATATATATCTATATACTATATTGTCAAAAGTATTGGGGCGTCTGCCTTTACCCGCACATGAACTTTAATGGCATCCCAGTCTTAGTCCGTAGGGTTCAATATTCAGTTGGCCCACCCTTTGCAGCTATAACAGCTTCAACTGTCCACAAGGTTTAGGAGTGTGTCTATGGGAATGTTTGACCATTCCTCCAGAAGTGCATTTGTGAGGTCAGGCACTGATGTTGGACGAGAAAGACTGGCTCACAGTCTCCGCTCTAATTCATCCCAAAGGTCTTCTATCAGATTGAGGTCAGGCCAGTCAAGTTCCTCCACCCCAATCTTGCTCATCCATGTCTTTATGGACCTTGCTTTGTGCACTCATGCACAGTCATGTTGGAGTAGGAAGGGGCCTTCTCCAAATTGTTCCAAATTGTTCCCACAAAGTTGGGAGTATGAAATTGTCCAAAATGTCTTGGTATGCTGACGCCTTAAGAGTTCCCTTCAACTAAGGGACCAAACAAGCCCAACCCCTGAAAAACAACCCCTCACCATAATCCCTCCTCCACCAAATGATATGGACCAGCGCACAAAGCAAGGTCCATAAAGACATGAATGAGCGAGTTTGGGGTGGAGAAACTTGACTGGCCTACCCAGAGTCCTGACCTCAACCCAATTAAACACCTTTGGGATGAATCGGAGCGGAGACTGCAAACTCGGCCTTCTCATCCACATTAGCGCCTGGCCTCACAAATGCACTTCTGGAAGAATGGTCAAACATTCCCATAGACACACTTCTAAACCTTGTGGGCAGCGTTCCCGGAAGAGTTGAAGCTGTTATAGCTGCAAAGGATGGGCTAACTCAATATTGAACCCTACGGACCCTAACACTGGGATGTCATTAAACTTCATGTGTGTGTAAAGGTAGGTGTCCCAACAATACATTTGACAATATAGCATGTAATTATATATATATATATATATATATATATATATATATATATATATATATGTAGCAATAACTCTCGGTGGAGCTGCTGGTTTAAGCGGGCTTGTTACCTTCACTCTTGATACCTCTGTTTCAACGGCACCAGGTCTAGGGTTCCGTTGAGTTTACCTCTGGACGATATAAGCACCAAACACTTGAGTAGGTTTTCCAATGCTTTAATAAAACGAACAAGGGAAGTAGCAGGAAAGAGGTAGTAGGAAAGCTGCAGGGAAGCTCAAATACCTTTCTGTTGTATTTCTTCAGAACATTCTTTGTAATTGAACACTTGTAATTAAATAGTCCCTCTTTCGTAGGATTTAATCTTTGCCCGCCTGGATAGACATCTCTCACTTGCCTACCAGCCAGCACGTAGCACAAACAGAAGTCTCTGCCACAGACTTATCTGGAATAAAACCCGTACGATCCTCTGCCTCAGGATGTATTGGTTTGTGATGAATGTCAGATACAGTACTTGGACCTTTAAGCCAACCCGGCAGTACTATACTGTAAGATCACTTCGGAATGCGCCCTCCAACCGAGTCACCAGGCCCCTCTCCAGACCAGCACTCTGCATGATCCTTCCATGACGGGTCCTCCCCTGGGATCTTCTCGGTTGTCCAGCTTCTTCACTCAGGATAGACAGCTCAGGACCATTCCTCCGCTGCTGTGGTAGGCCCCAGACAGGCTTCTGGGCCCACCCACACGCCGCAGCAACGCGGGCCTCTGGAACGGAGGACCACAAGGTGGTATTCCTAGTGCATACCTGTTGGCCAGGAGGGCCAGCAGGTGGCTGAAAATGAACCCTAAAACATGGCGTCTGTCCCATTAATACCCTCCCCCAGAATGCAACTCGGAGGACCACCTCCACCGAGTTGTCTCCGGGACAGAGGAGCATTCATTGGCTTCAACACGTTGCTTTTCCAACACCTGCCGATGGTGACAACGACACCCACCAGCACAATGTGGAACCGCATGCAACGTCAGCCAAGCTGGAACAGAGGCAAATAATAAGCGACCCACTAAATTTACCTATCAGCGGTAGATAAAAATCTACCAGCGCTACATATATATATATATATATATATATATATATATATATAGATGTCAGATTGTCTGATAAACCTTTTGACTATATATACCGTATATACTCGAGTATAAGTCGAATTTTTCAGCACATTTTTTAGTGCTGAAAGTGCCCCCCTCGACTTATACTCGAGTCAAGCACTTTTCTGCAGCAAAAAAATTCATTTTCCGAACCGACTTTGGGGCCCCGTATCTCAGGGCCACTTAGTGCTAGGAACTCCAAATTTGGTGTGCAAACCCAGTGGACCTGGTACCACAACATATCCAAAGCTGAAGTTCCTAGCACTAAGTGACCCCGAGATACGGGGCCCCAAAATCAGTTCGGAAAATGTCATTCTCTGCTGCAGAAAAGTGCTTGACATTTTCTGAACCGATTTTGGGGCCCCATATCTCAGGGCCACTTGGTACTAGGAACCCCAAATTTGGTGTGCAAACCCAGTGGAACTGATACCACAACATATCCAAAGCTGAAGTTCCTAGCACTAAGTGGCCCTGAGATACGAGGCCCCCAAACTGGTTTGGAAAATGTCATTCTCTGCTGTAGAAAAGTGCTTGACATTTTCTGAACTGATTTTTGGGGCCCTGTATCTCGGGGCCACTTGGTGCTAGAAACCTCAGCTTTGGAAATTTTATGCTGCTAGTTCCACTGGGTTTGCACACCAAATTTGGGGTTCTTAGCTCTAAGTGGCCCTGAGATACAGGGCCCCAAATTCGGTCAACTGTGTCCATCTGCTGCAATGTCATTTCGGGACCCTTTGGGTTCAGAGACCCCAAATTTTGGCTGCAGCTAGGGGGCATCTAGGAACCCTTAACTACCGAGTTTGAAGTTCAGGGGACCTATGGCTGCAAATGGGCACAGTGAGGCTGCAAATGGGCACAGTGAGGCTGCAAATGGGCATTGTTGACCCTCTTTTTCCACTTACAGTAGCTGTGCATTTCTCACCCTCGTCTTATACTCGGGTCAATAAGTTTTTCCCATTTTTTTGTGGTAAATTAGGGCCTCGACTTATACTCGGAACGACTTATACTCGAGTATATACGGTATATATATATATATATATATATATATATATATATATATATATACAATATATAAATAAAAAAATTTCTAAAATCTTCACAAAATTAGGAATCCATCCCTTTTTCAATTGTCAGCTGCGGGAGGTGATTCAGGTCTCTGCTAGTGTACAGTACATGGTTTTATTTACACTGTGGAATTGTTTGTTTATTTGCAGGTTGTGACATATTTGGCAGGTTGTGGACTGCAGAGCTGTCTAATGTTAATAACCAAAGGATACCCAGATATTGGATGGAATCCTATAGAGGGAGAGCGTTACCTATCATTCCTACGTTTTGCTGTCTTTGTAAACTGTAAGTATATACATCAGTTCCTAAGTGAAGAATGCATGAAACCGTTCTCTGTGTGCACTCAATATAAATGACTCACTGATTTTCTTCAGTTTTTGCAATTGTTTTATGATGACAACAAATCAAGGAAATATGCAGATTAACTGTAGCCAGATAGAACTCAATTAACCACTTGTCTACCGGGCACTTACACCCCCTTCCTGTCCAGGTCATTTTTCAGCTGTCAGCACAGTCGCACTTTGAATGACAATTGCGCGTTCATGCTACACTGTACCCAAACAAATGTTTTATCATTTTCTTCACACAAATAGAGCTTTCTTTTGGTGGTATTTAATCATTGCTGGGTTTTTTTATTTTTTATAAAAAAAAAGACCAAAAATTTTGAAAAAAAAATGTTTTTTTACTTTTTTTCTGTCAGTAAATTTAGTAACTAAGTCATTTTTGCCTTCACTGGTGTGCGCTGATGAGGCGGCACTGATGGGCACTGATAGGCTGAACTGGTGGGCATTGATAAGGTCGCACTAATATGCCGAACTTATGGGCACTGATAGGTGGCACTGATAGGCGGCACTGATAGGCACTAAAGGCGGCACTGATGGGCACTGATAGGCAGCACTGGCGGGCACTGATAGGCGGCACTGGTGGGCACTGATAGGCGGCACAGATAGGTGGTACCGATGGGCACTGATGGGCATTGATAGGTGGCACTGATGGGAGACACTGATGGGCATTGATCAACAGCATTGATGGGCAGCACTGATAGGCGGCACTTATTGCCAGCACTGACTGACATTGCTAATGGGCATTGATTGGTGGCACTTTGGGGCACTGATTGCTGCCACTGGTGGACACTGATTGGTGGGCACTGTATAATGACACTGTTTTACTATACTGTAATCAGGGCACTGATGATCTGTGCCCTGATTACATTCCTACATGTCCCCCTGCGTGGAGATATCGCTGATTGGCTCTCCTCGCCACACACTCTGTCAGTGTGAGGCGAAGAGCACCGATTACCGGCACGTTGTTGTTTACATGTGACCGGCTGTGATTGGACACAGCTGATCACAAGGTTAAAGAGCCACGGCTATTTACAGAGATCGGGGTCGCGCTGTGTCCTGGAAACGCGGCGCGGCCGTGATTGCCGCGCTGCACGCCCCCGCGGGCGTGCGAGAGCTGTCGTTCTGGGACGTTCTGGGACGTCGTCATTTGACGGTGGGAAGGCGGCAACCAGTTAATTACAATGTGATTTTTTCCCAAATGATAGATGATGATCTCCTTTAGTTTAGGCAGGATACCATCGGTCAGTGTTGCCAACCTCCCGCAGCATTTTTTACTAAAATAATGACATTTTACTGACGGAGCACATTTTTTACTAACAAACCTGAAAAATGTCTGAACGCCTATTAATAACTAAGACAACCGATATTTAAACAACATAAACATTATATATAAACACTGACAATACCCATAACAAGTATTTGCCTGGTGCACACTTAAAAAGTCGACATGAATACCAAATGATTGGCCCCTCATATTTACAGACCGTGACACATCACAGATTTGTATAAACTGTCTGTAAATTTACTGATGGTTGGCAACCCTGCCATTGGTACTTTAAATTAAATATGGCACAACAGTTGCATATGGTATGACTGGGTTTAGCACTTTATTTATTTACATAGTTCTTACATATTCCACTGCACTCTTGAGGAGGAAAGATCAGCTGTATGTCATTTAAAATATATTAAAGGTTAAACTGTACCAGCCTGTATGTATGTGAGTGCAAAGTTAAAATGTTTATGGGAGTCTAAATCCTGTAGTTTTAGTAAATATTTTAGTACTTTAGAGGTTATGAGTCAACAACAGAATACATTGTGAAAATGGATCTGTCCGGGAGATGAAAGAACCACTAGCTCCCACTGTTCACCTCCGTTATCACAGGACTGAGCTCTTTCTTTCATTCAAACCCCCTCACATGCACTTTCTCTTCCCTGACAAAGTAGCTCTGAACTTACTGTTTAAGAGCTCACTTCTGTGATGGTGAAGCTTAGCAGTAACAGCTCTTAGCAATGTCCTAGTAACAAGGCTGGGTGGGAGGATGCAAACTCTGGGAGTTTTCCAGTCAGGCTTCAGGAAGTACATAAATGACCTACACCTATTGCAATGGTATTATTCAACTTTATTCAGAGCTGCACAGTTTGGGGAACTATGCCTTAAAGGTGAACTATGCCTTAAAGTGGTTGTACACCCTCACAATCCACTTTTTACTACAGGTAAGCCTATAATAAGGCTTAGCTGTAGCTACCCCTGCACGGTTTAGGAGATATCCCCTCTATCAGCATGTGCCCACTGTATCAGCATGTGCCGACACATGCGCACTGAAGCAATGGCTCATTAGTGCTCTTGCTTCAGCTAGTGTGCCGTTGCCGGCGGCTCTCGCGCGCATGTGCTGGAGTGACGTAATCACTACTCTGGCCAATCACAGCACCGGAGCCTGCGATACCCGGAAGTAACTCCGGGAGCGATGTCGCCAGCCACAGCAGTGTACTTTGATCTAAGGTGAGTATTTCATAATGAGCTAGTATGCTATGCTAAGCTTACTTACACAAATAGAGGATGTCCATGGAAATAAGTGTGGCTTCCCTGGACATCCAGCTAGTGGGGTTAACGTTTGTGTATTGCTCCCTTATGTTCTTTGGGCTTTATGCTATTAAGTAGAATTTTGATGGATCCTTTTAAACTGAATGGGTTGTTTACTTAGTATTTTCTTGTAGCAAAGGCATAATTGTGACTTCTTTAGCATGCATATCTAGCCGATTGCCGGTGCCATTGTGTTATACACAGAATTATTAGTACTTGAAGCATAGCTCCCAACTGCCCCTGATTTGGAAGGACTGTCCCTTTTTTGGAACAAAGTCCCTCTGTTGCTCTTTTCTCCTCATTTGTCCCCTATTTTAGTCCGAAGTATATACCTGTATAGAAAGGACACTATTTATCTATCAAACAGTGTCCTTTCATCCAATTACAAAATTGTTGCATTTGTAAATTTCAAAAGTCAGCATAAAGGAATAGTAGTGGTATAAAAAGTTCTTATGGGTTTAACCAGTCATTTTATGTGTATGAATTCTACATGTAATGGGGGTGTAGCAGGGTTGTGCCCTTTGCCCAATACTTTTTGCTGATACAGTAGGTGTCTCCCTTTCCCATCTCAGAAAATTGTGAGTTATGCTTTAACCTCCCTGGCGGTATGATTCTTTCTGATTTTAGGTGCTGAAAGCGGTACAATTATTTTGCATGGAAATTTGGCGTTTTATATTGTAGGTCTGTAATTATTAACAATAACACACTTAAATCTGTCCAAACAAGAGTCTAGTAGATATCCCGGGTATGATAAAGTTTGAAACACAAAAACATAAATTATAATATAATAAAAAAAAAAATAATAATTAAAAAAAATAAAAATAAATAGTAATAAAATAAATTTCCACACGATTCACTATCGCTTAATTCTGCAAGTGTTCTAATTTACTATCGCTGTTTTCTAGCTGGTCTAAAGCCATTTTTGACGTAAAGGGACACTTTTTGGTTGCTATGGACAATTTACAGTTTCCAGGCAGAAAGAACAGTATATGCAATATAAAACTGCAATATAAATATGCAATATAAAACTGCATGCAGGGCATGGGCCAGAGCACTGGGGACAAATGGGATGTGAAATGATTTCATACAGTACTGTAATAAGATTACAGTACTGTATGTGTTATGCTTTTTACATTTTTTTGAATTTGCCGCCAGGCTCCGCCCCCGTGCGTCGCGACGCTCGCAGGGAACGGAGCCTGGCACGGAGAGGCTTCGGAACAGGACACAGCCCGCGGACACTGCGGGGGACATCACAGGATCCCGGGGACAAGGTAAGTAAGGAGGCACCAGGATCCTGCGATGCAATCCCGAGTGTGGCTCGGGGTTACCGCTAATGGTGCTGAATTTTAACCCCGAGCCACACTCGGGAAAACTGCCAGGGAGGCTACGGATAAGTATGAAAAAAACCCTAAAAACCTTATACTTACCTAGGTCACCCCCCCCTGCCGGCTCTGCAGTGAGAACTGAGCCATCAAAAACCATGATTGCTCAGTTCTCCCCCTCCTCTCTGAGCAGATAGGCAGGACTGTCATTCTCTGGCTCCCTGCTCTGCCTCTCCAGCGCTCACCGGAGTGCTGTGCTGTGGAAGGGGCAGGAGGGACTGGCTAAGGCTTAGCCAGGTGCCAATCCAGGGTGGATCGCAACCATCTTTTCAGAGCCTGGACCGGCTCTGCAACGTCAGCCGACAGCGGGAAAGCCCGCTGTTAGCTAAAAACAGGCCCTAGTAGTGCAGAACAAACTGCACTCGTGTAATCCATAGGAAAGGTACAGCCAAAAAAGCTTTGACTGTACTTCCCTTAATTAAGGCATTGTACACTTTCAAATGTTCTTGTTGTTTTAACTAGGTATTAGTGTAGTTATATACCCTGTGTTGTTTGTTTACCTAATCTAATGATGGGCTCACATGTTGTGGCTGCAGGCTGTAGTGCGATGGCTGATTGATCTCTCTATCCTTTGTCCATGTACTCCTTCATCTAACTTGTCCCTATTCACCAAAGGTTCAAGGTCATGCAACGTCAAGTACACAATACAACAGGTACATATCAGGAATATGAAGTGTTGGGGTAACAAACGCTTTAAGCCTAGTACACATGATGAAAATATCGAACGAATTATCATCCGTTTTTTTGTTGCATGCTATTCTCATATTGAAAATGAAGAGGTTACTAAAATTATGAAAATTCTCGTACAACAGAATACAACTTTGGAAGTGATGTAATGTGTTGTATTGCAATGTATTCTTTCTTTTTCTGAGCTAGCGTGGTTTTGCTCTTCCAAATTTTTTTTGGACGAATACTGTACTGATTAAACGCAAATCGTACGATCTGGTATGGTACGAGGGAAGTTTTGTGCTTGTCCCTATGAATATTGTTGGATGAACTGTCGTGATCGACTCTCGAAAGCTGTATACTAACGATCACATAATCATATGATCACTCCGAAAGTGATTTTTGTCATCCGGTTTTCTGCTTGTGTGTACAAGGCATTAGTGCTTGTAGGATATGTAGTTTCTTAACAAAAAGTTTCAGTTCTTAGACTACAGACAGAGGTCAAGTGTTAACCTGTGCAGTGCCATGCTGTATGCCATGTTGAAACACAAACAAAATTTGGTGACAAAGAAATATCAAGATTAGGGATGAGCTTCGTGTTCGAGTCGAACCCATGTTCGACTCGAACATCGGCTGTTCGACCGTCCGTCGAATTGCGAACGATATGGGCCGTTCGCGCCAAATTCGTGTGGCGCGTCACGGCCCATAATTCACTGCGGCATCGCAGTGCATTGCTGGCTGATGATTGGCCAAGCATGCACTATGACCCGCATGCTTGGCCAATCACAGCGCCGTCAGTAGAGAGAGCTGTAATTGGCCAAAGCCAGGGTGGCTTTGGCCAATTATGGCTCAGGGGATTTAGTACACACCCCACACTATATAAGGCCGCCTGCACGGCGGCCCTGTGTAGTGTGTGTTCCGGTGTGCTGAGCGATAGAGAGAGAGAGAGACAGTGTCATTTGATTTGAGTTAGATAGATTAGGCAGAACAGTCAGTCAGTTAGCTGCACTTACAGTGTATTGTGTATATATATGCATCCCAGGTGTTGCATATATATATATACACTGTATTCAGTTTAGCTAGATCCGTTCCTGTTATCTTCTATCTAGACTATTTACATTCAGTGCAGTGTGTCCTGCTCACAGTGTTCAGCTAGATCCGTTCCTGCTATTTACATTCAGTACAGTGCTTCCTGCTCACAGTGTTCAGCTAGATCCGTTCCTGCTATTTACATTCAGTGCAGTGCGTGCTGCTCACAGTGTTCAGCTAGATCCGTTCCTGCTATTTACATTCAGTGCAGTGCGTCCTGCTCACAGTGTTCAGCTAGATCCGTTCCTGCTATTTACATTCAGTGCAGTGCGTCCTGCTCACAGTGTTCAGCTAGATCCGTTCCTGCTATTTACATTCAGTGCAGTGCGTCCTGCTCACAGTGTTCAGCTAGATCCGTTCCTGCTATTTACATTCAGTGCAGTGCGTCCTGCTCACAGTGTTCAGCTAGATCCGTTCCTGCTATTTACATTCAGTGCAGTGCGTGCTGCTCACAGTGTTCAGCTAGATCCGTTCCTGCTATTTACATTCAGTGCAGTGCGTCCTGCTCACAGTGTTCAGCTAGATCCGTTCCTGCTATTTACATTCAGTGCAGTGCGTCCTGCTCACAGTGTTCAGCTAGATCCGTTCCTGCTATATACATTTAGTGCAGTACGTCCTGCTCACAGTGTTCAGCTAGATCCGTTCCTGTTATCTTCCTACTGACAGGCAGGCTTGTCTGGTTACAGTATATAAAGCTACCTGAAGAAAATTACAGGTGTTCTTTTTGATCCTATTAGTACCACGGTCAGGCAGCTAGACTATTTACATTTAGTACAGTGTGTCCTGCTCACAGTGTTCAGCTAGATCCGTTCCTGTTATTTACATTCAGTGCAGTGCGTCCTGCTCACAGTGTTCAGCTAGATCCGTTCCTGCTATTTACATTCAGTGCAGTGCGTCCTGCTCACAGTGTTTAGCTACATCCGTTCCTGCTGTTTACATTCAGTGCAGTGCGTCCTGCTCACAGTGTTCAGCTAGATCCGTTCCTGCTATTTACATTCAGTGCAGTGCGTCCTGCTCACAGTGTTCAGCTAGATCCGTTCCTGCTATTTACATTCAGTGCAGTGCGTGCTGCTCACAGTGTTCAGCTAGATCCGTTCCTGCTATTTACATTCAGTGCAGTGCGTCCTGCTCACAGTGTTCAGCTAGATCCGTTCCTGCTATTTACATTCAGTGCAGTGCGTCCTGCTCACAGTGTTCAGCTAGATCCGTTCCTGCTATTTACATTCAGTGCAGTGCGTCCTGCTCACAGTGTTCAGCTAGATCCGTTCCTGCTATTTACATTCAGTGCAGTGCGTCCTGCTCACAGTGTTCAGCTAGATCCGTTCCTGCTATTTACATTTAGTGCAGTGCGTGCTGCTCACAGTGTTCAGCTAGATCCGTTCCTGCTATTTACATTCAGTGCAGTGCGTCCTGCTCACAGTGTTCAGCTAGATCCGTTCCTGCTATTTACATTCAGTGCAGTGCGTCCTGCTCACAGTGTTCAGCTAGATCCGTTCCTGCTATATACATTTAGTGCAGTACGTCCTGCTCACAGTGTTCAGCTAGATCCGTTCCTGTTATCTTCCTACTGACAGGCAGGCTTGTCTGGTTACAGTATATAAAGCTACCTGAAGAAAATTACAGGTGTTCTTTTTGATCCTATTAGTACCACGGTCAGGCAGCTAGACTATTTACATTTAGTACAGTGTGTCCTGCTCACAGTGTTCAGCTAGATCCGTTCCTGTTATTTACATTCAGTGCAGTGCGTCCTGCTCACAGTGTTCAGCTAGATCCGTTCCTGCTATTTACATTCAGTGCAGTGCGTCCTGCTCACAGTGTTTAGCTACATCCGTTCCTGCTGTTTACATTCAGTGCAGTGCGTCCTGCTCACAGTGTTCAGCTAGATCCGTTCCTGCTATTTACATTCAGTGCAGTGCGTCCTGCTCACAGTGTTCAGCTAGATCCGTTCCTGCTATTTACATTCAGTGCAGTGCGTGCTGCTCACAGTGTTCAGCTAGATCCGTTCCTGCTATTTACATTCAGTGCAGTGCGTCCTGCTCACAGTGTTCAGCTAGATCCGTTCCTGCTATTTACATTCAGTGCAGTGCGTCCTGCTCACAGTGTTCAGCTAGATCCGTTCCTGCTATTTACATTCAGTGCAGTGCGTCCTGCTCACAGTGTTCAGCTAGATCCGTTCCTGCTATTTACATTCAGTGCAGTGCGTCCTGCTCACAGTGTTCAGCTAGATCCGTTCCTGCTATTTACATTCAGTGCAGTGCGTGCTGCTCACAGTGTTCAGCTAGATCCGTTCCTGCTATTTACATTCAGTGCAGTGCGTCCTGCTCACAGTGTTCAGCTAGATCCGTTCCTGCTATTTACATTCAGTGCAGTGCGTCCTGCTCACAGTGTTCAGCTAGATCCGTTCCTGCTATATACATTTAGTGCAGTACGTCCTGCTCACAGTGTTCAGCTAGATCCGTTCCTGTTATCTTCCTACTGACAGGCAGGCTTGTCTGGTTACAGTATATAAAGCTACCTGAAGAAAATTACAGGTGTTCTTTTTGATCCTATTAGTACCACGGTCAGGCAGCTAGACTATTTACATTTAGTACAGTGTGTCCTGCTCACAGTGTTCAGCTAGATCCGTTCCTGTTATTTACATTCAGTGCAGTGCGTCCTGCTCACAGTGTTCAGCTAGATCCGTTCCTGCTATTTACATTCAGTGCAGTGCGTCCTGCTCACAGTGTTTAGCTACATCCGTTCCTGCTGTTTACATTCAGTGCAGTGCGTCCTGCTCACAGTGTTCAGCTAGATCCGTTCCTGCTATTTACATTCAGTGCAGTGCGTCCTGCTCACAGTGTTCAGCTAGATCCGTTGCTGCTATTTACATTCAGTGCAGTGCGTCCTGCTCACAGTGTTCAGCTAGATCCGTTCCTGCTATATACATTTAGTGCAGTACGTCCTGCTCACAGTGTTCAGCTAGATCCGTTCCTGTTATCTTCCTACTGACAGGCAGGCTTGTCTGGTTACAGTATATAAAGCTACCTGAAGAAAATTACAGGTGTTCTTTTTGATCCTATTAGTACCACGGTCAGGCAGCTAGACTATTTACATTTAGTACAGTGTGTCCTGCTCACAGTGTTCAGCTAGATCCGTTCCTGTTATTTACATTCAGTGCAGTGCGTCCTGCTCACAGTGTTCAGCTAGATCCGTTCCTGCTATTTACATTCAGTGCAGTGCGTCCTGCTCACAGTGTTCAGCTAGATCCGTTCCTGCTATTTACATTCAGTGCAGTGCGTCCTGCTCACAGTGTTCAGCTAGATCCGTTCCTGCTATTTACATTCAGTGCAGTGCGTGCTGCTCACAGTGTTCAGCTAGATCCGTTCCTGCTATTTACATTCAGTGCAGTGCGTCCTGCTCACAGTGTTCAGCTAGATCCGTTCCTGCTATTTACATTCAGTGCAGTGCGTGCTGCTCACAGTGTTCAGCTAGATCCGTTCCTGCTATTTACATTCAGTGCAGTGCGTCCTGCTCACAGTGTTCAGCTAGATCCGTTCCTGCTATTTACATTCAGTGCAGTGCGTCCTGCTCACAGTGTTTAGCTACATCCGTTCCTGCTGTTTACATTCAGTGCAGTGCGTCCTGCTCACAGTGTTCAGCTAGATCCGTTCCTGGTATTTACATTCAGTGCAGTGCGTCCTGCTCACAGTGTTCAGCTAGATCCGTTCCTGCTATATACATTTAGTGCAGTACGTCCTGCTCACAGTGTTCAGCTAGATCCGTTCCTGTTATCTTCCTACTGACAGGCAGGCTTGTCTGGTTACAGTATATAAAGCTACCTGAAGAAAATTACAGGTGTTCTATCCCAGCTTAGTGCAGCTACAGGCCATTAGTATGTCTGGAAGGCCAAGAAGGAGAGGCAGACAGTCACAAGCCAATAAGAGAGGGCAAGCAGGCTCTGTGTCTAGTGCTGGTCGTGGAGACGGTGCATCCTCATCAGCACGTGGCCATGGGACACGCTTGGCCTTTTTTTCGGCAGCTGGCCGTGTTGAGCCGCAACATGCGGAAGACTTGGTCGAGTGGATGACCAAGCCGTCCTCATCCTCCTCATCCTCTCTCACCCATGCCCAGGGTGCTTTGTCTGGCAAAGCAGCGGCCTCTTCCCTCAGCTCAATGTCATCAGTGACTCCTTCCCTAGCTCCACCATGTCCTCATGAGGATTCCCTCGAACTGTTTGACCACAGTGTTGGGTACATGCTCCAGGAGGATGCCCAGCGTTTGGAAGGCTCTGATGATGATACTGAGCTCAATGAAGGCAGTAACATGAGCACGGACAGAGGGGGTGCCCAAGAAGGACAGCAATCTGGCAGTCATGCTCCCCCTGCTGCAGCATACTGCCAGGTTTGCTCCAGTGATGAGGAGGGAGGGGATGATGAGGTCACTGACTCAACGTGGGTGCCTGATAGGAGAGAGGAGGAGGAGGAGGAGGAGGAGGAGGAGGAGGTGGCACATCACCAACTAGGCAGGATGCCCTCCAGGGGCCAGCCTAAGGGCAGCACATTGACTGCATCACACCCCAAAGCTCCACATGTGCAGGGCGCTGCAGTCTCTGCGCGTTATTCAAAAAGTTCTTTGGTGTGGGCCTTTTTTGAGACGAGTGCATCAGATCGCACCGCTGCTATTTGCAATATATGTCTCAAGCGTATCTCGCGTGGCCAAAACATCTCCCGCTTGGGTACCACATGCTTGACCAGACATATGTTGACCTGCCATGCAGTTCGTTGGCAAGCGTATCTAAAAGACCCACACCAAAGAACAAAGACGATCTCTCCTTGCTCCTCATCAGCTGAGATTTCCAACCCCACTAGACCTTCAGTCCTCTCTGCGACCTGCAGTGAGAGGAATGAAGGTGTAGAATTAGGTGTGTCACAGCCAAGTACTTATGGGCAATCTGCTTTTGGTACACCGACGTCAGATTGTACCAGGCAAATTTCCCTGCCCCAGCTGCTGCACCGCCGAAAGAAGTTTGCTCCCAGCCATCCACATGCCCAGCGGTTGAATGCTAGCTTGGCAAAATTGCTAGCACTTCAACTGCTGCCTTTTCAGTTGGTAGACTCTGCCCCCTTCCGTGAGTTTGTGGAATGTGCGGTTCCTCAGTGGCAGGTACCCAAACGCCACTTTTTCTCACGGAAGGCGATTCCGGCTCTCTACCGGCATGTGGAAGGCAATGTCCATGCCTCGCTGGACAGGGCGGTCAGCGGTAAGGTGCATATTACCGCTGACTCATGGTCCAGCAGGCATGGACAGGGACGTTACTTAAGTTTCACGGCGCATTGGGTGACTCTGCTGGCAGCTGGGAAGGATGCAGGACAAGGTGCAGTAGTGTTGGAGGTTGTTCCGCCACCACGCCTCCAAAATGCTGATTGTGACACACCTCTCTCCTCCACCCCCTCCTCTTCTTCTTCCTCCATGGCCTCTTCCTCGGAACCAGCGGTGCTCCGTAGGCGTTCAAGGGGCTACGCAAGTACGCAGGCCAAAAGATGCCATGCGGTGCTTGAGCTGGTGTGCTTGGGGGACAGGAGCCACACTGGGGCAGAGGTTCTGTCAGCTCTGCAGGGGCAGGTTCAGAGGTGGTTGACGCCACGCCAACTTAAGGCAGGAATGGTGGTTTGCGACAATGGCACCAACCTCCTCTCTGCCCTCCGACAGGGACAACTGACCCATGTGCCCTGTTTGGCTCACGTCCTTAACTTGGTGGTGCAGCGGTTCTTGGGCAGGTACCCGGGCTTACAGGATGTCCTGAGGCAGGCCAGGAAAGTCTGTGTGCATTTCCGCCGGTCATATAATGCCAGTGCTCGGCTGACGGACCTCCAAAAGGAGTTTAACCTGCCCAAGAACCGCCTAATCTGTGACATGCCCACCAGGTGGAACTCGACGTTGGCCATGCTGCAGCGGCTGCACACGCAGCAGAGGGCCATCAATGAGTACCTGTGCGACTATGGCACCAGGACAGGGTCAGGGGACCTTGGTTTTTTTTCCCCACGCCAGTGGGCCATGATCAGGGATGCATGCACTGTCCTGTCACCATTCGAGGAGGCCACGAGGATGGTGAGCACTGACAGTGCATGCATCAGTGACACTGTCCCCCTTGTCCACCTGTTGGAGCACACGCTGCGTGGAATAATGGACAGGGCACTTGAGGCAGAACAGAGGCAGGAAGAGGAGGACTTCCTTAGCTCTCAAGGCCCCCTTTATCCAGACAGTGTTCCTGCGTGCCCGCCGATCACACAGGAAGAGGACGAGGAGGAGGAGGAGGAGGAGGAGGAAGATTGTGTCAGTATGGAGGTGGAGCCTGGCACTCAGCATCAGCAGTCTTTAAGGGATCAGTCCCAAGGAACACATGGACTTGTACGTGGCTGGGAGGAGGTGGCTGCGGACGTTGTTGTCCTTAGTGACCCAGAGGACTCCGGACCGAATGCCTCAGCAAACCTACGCTGCATGGCCTCCCTGATCCTGCAAAGCCTGCGTAAGGATCCTCGTATTCGTGGTATCAAGGAGAAGGACCAATACTGGCTGGCAACCCTCCTTGATCCACGTTACAAGGGTAAGGTTGCGGACCTTATCTTGCCATCGCAGAGGGAGCAGAGGATGAAACATCTTCGGGAGGCCTTGCAGAAAGGTCTGTGCAACGCGTTCCCAGAGACTGGGAGGTTACAAACTCCTGTTTCTGGACAACGTGTTGCTGAGGCTTCGGTCAGTCAAAGAAGGAGCGGTGGAGAAGGTGGCCGTCTGACCGATGCGTTCAGACAATTTTTTGGTCCGCAGCCCCAAGGTATGATCGGTTCCAGCAACCATCGCCAGCGTCTGTTTTACATGGTGCAGGAATACCTAGGGGCAAGATCAGACTTGGACACCTTTCCCACCGAAAATCCTCTGGGTTACTGGGTCTTGAGGATGGATCACTGGCCAGAGCTTGCACAGTATGCAATTGAGCTACTGGCCTGTCCTGCATCCAGCGTTCTTTCGGAACGCACATTCAGTGCTGCTGGAGGCGTGGTAACCGATCACAGGGTGCGTCTGTCCACCGACTCGGTCGATCGGCTGACCTTCATAAAAATGAATCAGTCTTGGATCACCACCAGCTACCAAGCACCTGATGCAGATGTAACCGAATAATTTTTTTTGAAATCTCAGATCCCTTCAAAGACTGCCTATGCTGATGCTGAGTGACTATCCCTGAGTAATTATCCTCTTCCTCCTCAATCATCACGCTGATAGCTTGTAAGAACATTTTTGGTTCTGGGCGCCACCACCAGTGCCTAAGGCACAATTTTTCAGCCCCTGTTTAACAGGGGCGTGTAATTACAATTTTTGATGTAATACTTTGCAGCAGGGCTCGTTCCTGCATTCCAACTAGAGTGTCTGTGAGGGGTTGCAGTGTTGTGGCACCAGCACCAGTGCCTAAGACCCAATTTTTCAGCCCCTGTCTAACAGGGGCGTGTAATTACAATTTTTGATGCAATACTTTGCAGCAGGGCTTGTTCCTGCGTTTCAACTAGAGTGTCTGTGAGGGGTTGCAGTGTTGTGGCACCAGCACCAGTGCCTAAGACCCAATTTTTCTGCCCCTGTCTAACAGGGGCGTGTAATTACAATTTTTGATGCAATACTTTGCAGCAGGGCTCGTTCCTGCGTTCCAACTAGAGTGTCTGTGAGGGGTTGCAGTGTTGTGGCACCAGCACCAGTGCCTAAGGCCTAATTTTTCAGCTCCTGTTCAACAGGGGCATGTAATTACAATTCTTGATCTAATATTTCACAGCAGGGCCCTGTGAGGGCTTACAGTGTTTTGGCCACAGCAACACCTAAGGCCCAAATTTCTGCTGAGTATATAGGGCAGGACCCTACTTTCAAACATCTAACTTACAAACGACTCCTACTTGCAAACGGAAGGAGACAACAGGAAGTGAGATGAAATCTACCCCTAAGGAAGGGAAATTCTCTCCTGTAAGAGTTAATATGGGAAAACAATTTTTCCTTTCCACTGATGCTTTCCAATCCTTGTTCCACAAAAAAACCCAAATTTTCAAAAAACATTTTTCATTGGGACAAAAAAGTGAGGTGAAATCTTCTGAAGAGGAGGAAAGACGCAAAACAAATGTCACAGGGGTGATAACCCTTCCCTATGTTTTCCAAAAAGCTTAGAAAAGATTTTTTGGCTGGAGCTAAACACATTAAAAATGTTCAAAATTACAAACAGATTCTACTTAACAACAAACCTACAGTCCCTGTCTTGTTTGCACCGCCTGTATACTGCTGTTCAGAGTATATAGGGACCTTTCCTTATTTTAATTTGGGTGCGGGGTTCCCCTTAATATCCATACAAGACCCAAAGGGCCTGGTAATGGACTGGGGGGTACCCATGCCGTTTGTCTCACTGATTTTCATCCATATTGCCATGACCCGACATGACATTAAACCCGCAAGCAGTTTTAAATGAGATTTTTTCCTTTAAAAATGACATTTGGTGCAGGGACTGTTCTAAACATGGGAAACACGCGTCACTTTACAGGCATACTATAGACACCCCCCAGGTACGATATTTAAAGGAATATTTCACTTTTTTTTTTTTACTTTAAGCATCATTAAAATCACTGCTCCCGAAAAAACGGCCGTTTTTAAAAGTTTTTTTTGCATTGATACATGTCCCCTGGGGTAGGACCCGGGTCCCCAAACCCTTTTTAGGACAATACCATGCAAATTAGCCTTTAAAATGAGCACTTTTGATTTCGAACGTTCGAGTCCCATAGACGTCAATGGGGTTCTAACGTTCGTGCGAACTTGCGGTCCGTTCGCGGGTTCTGGTGCGAACCGAACCGGGGGGTGTTCGGCTCATCCCTAATCAAGATATAGGTTGTGCCTACAGGCTAAAAAATGACACCATAAAACTACATGTTCAATGCACATGCTAAGGTGAAGAGAGGGGAACTTTCATAATGTCCTAATGCTAAAGTCAGAATACCTTTTTAAATTATGCTGATCTTAAAAAAAATGTACTTTAGAAAAGCTTACACATTTTACAAGAAAACCTTAGTTTATTATTTTCCTAGAACTTTAAGCCAGTTTTTCTACTCAGACATTACAGCTTTGCTGATTTTATTTTTCAATCACCTTTTAGCAAAGCACCAAAATAACATACAAAAGCCCAGCTGGCCTTTCAGTGAGAAAATATGGAGAATAACTGAAGATATTAATTAATTTAGGTAGACAAAGAAAAGAGTGAACAAGTCAATGTGAGGTGTCAATATATGCAGAGCTGGCATTCACAAACTAATGTCATCTTCTTCATTATACTTGATATGTGGTGTTTGAATTAATTACTGGTCAGTTTTCAATAGCCTGAAAAGAATCAATGATCTGTATATTAATCAGTATGTCCTTGCAAAAGCAAATTTTGACCATATACTTGTATGAAAAAGTATCCTGTTCTCTTTGTATTGCTTCCTTTGTGTGAAATCCCAGGTGTTCCTGCTAGTCCCTCTGCTTTAATATTAAAAACTGACAGCACTAAGCAGTAGAGGACAACTTGGTCAGTTTTCTAGCCTGCTCTCCTCCAATGATAAGACTTGTCCTGACACTGCCTGCACAGTCCTTCACAGGGAAGTTCAATTTGCTGCTGATTCTCCTCCCCTAGCTCTTATGCAGCAGAGAATAGAGGGGGTGTGATCACTTAACAAAAAAGGAAAAAAATATTGTCTTTTTTTTTTATATCATTACAAAATGTTTTGCTTTTCATGTTAAACTGAATGGGTTGTTTTACAAAGTGAGGGTTTACAATCACTTTAACCACTTAAGCACCAGAAGGATTTGCCCCCTTAATGACCAAGCTATTTTTTGCGATACAGCACTACATTGCTTTAACTTATAATTGCGCGGTCATGCGACGCTGTAACCAAACAAAATTGATGTCATTTTTTTCCCACAAATAGAGCTTTCTTTTGGTGGTATTTGATCACCTCTGCGTTTTTTTGTTTTTTTGCGCTATAAACAAAAAAGACTGACAATTTTGAAAAAATAACAATATTTTTTTATTTTTTGCTATAATAAATACCCCCCCCCCAAAAAAAAATGTAAAAAAACTAATTTCTTCATCAGTTTAGGCCGATATGTATTTGCGCAAAAGTTATAGCGTCTTCAAAATAGGGGATAGATTTATTGCATTTTTATTATTGTTATTATTATTTTTTACTAGTAATGTCGGTGATCTGCTTTTTTTTTTAGCGGGACTGACGTTGCGGTGGATAGATCGGACACTTTTGACACTTTTTTGGGACCATTGACATTTATGCAGCGTTTAGAGCTAAAAATAGCCACTGATTACTGTATAAATGTCACTAGCATGGAAGGGGTTAAAACAAGGGGGCAATAAAGGCGTTAAGTGTTCCTTAGGGAGGTGTTTCTAACTGTGGAGGCAGTGTAGTGACTGGAGGAGGAGACAGATTGCTGTTCCTAATCAGAAACAGCAGATCTGTCTCTCCTCCCCTGACAAAACGGGGATCTGTCTGTTTACATTGACAG
Source organism: Lithobates clamitans (assembly GCA_037952925.1). Classification (NCBI taxonomy): domain Eukaryota; kingdom Metazoa; phylum Chordata; class Amphibia; order Anura; family Ranidae; genus Lithobates; species Lithobates clamitans. The sequence goes on along the minus strand of JBBGZY010000742.1, from coordinate 3,379,649 downwards.
ATCCCCGTTCTGTCTCTCTCAGGAGCGATCGTCCCCTAGTGGTCTTAAAGTGGCCGGCGTACAATGACGGCGATTCGCCCAGGAGAGCCAAACTGCCGCAGTGCAACTGCGGCGGGCGGTCCTTAACTGGTTAATGTAAAAGTACTGACAGCAATTATGTTTACAGTTGTAAATGCTAATGCCCCCAGTAGTTGTTTACTATGGCTTTTTTTGTTTTGGGGATCTCCTTGTTCTATATGTAATGTGACTACTCACTGCTTATTTAAAATTAGTAACTGCTGGCATTTGCCAGTCTGATGACACTAAGGAAACATAGGTAGGTGCCTCCTGATATCATTGGGGCCCTGCAAGATTTATGCTGCAGACTCCTTGATCCCCTGAATCTTCCCCTAGAAATCCTGGAATTGGTATTAATAGCACATTCTTCATAAGTACAGGGTTTTCTTGGGATCTCTTCCCCTAGCCCGTCTTATTTGAAACAGTGCCAGTGTGGTGTGTGACGTGGCATTTGGGGGATAGTTTTTCAATAGATAAGGTAAGTAATAGGAAAAATATTTTATGAACATTATATTTGTTATAACAAGAGGTTCCTCTTTAGACGCATCGTCTTTTTTTTAGTCTAGAGTTTTTCTCACAAATTCTTGGAGAAACAGTAAAGTCATGAGGTTCTTTTCTCTGTGGTTTATAGCATCAGGAATGGTATTAGCTATAACGATTGCTTTTAAAATCAACCTGCTGTGCACATTTACCTAGTTAATTTCCTTGCATTGTCTTTCCTAATTATCTTCTGAAATCTGTATATTTCATCCTAGGGGAAATACACCTTTAAGTGCTTCTGGTGTTACGATACAGCAGACCCATGAGATTCAGACTGGTAACCCTTGACTACTTTGTGTCACTTGTTTTCTAGGTGAGAGTGTTGAAGAAAACGCCAGTGTGGTGGTGAAGCTACTAATCCGTCGCCCAGAGTGTTTTGGACCTTCCCTTAGAGGAGAAGGGGGAAATGGTTTGTTGGCAGCTATGCAGGAGGCTATTAACATCTCTGAGAACCCAGCTTTGGACCTTCCTTCTCAAGGGTATCAGAGGGAAGTGTGAGTACAAAGTCCCTCATTCGTTTTTTTTTAATACACAGAGTGTATATTATTACATTATAATTATTATACTAATAATTATAGCAATTATTATATTATTGCTATTCTACTTAGAATTTATTCAGGTTGTGGCATTTCTATACTTTTTAAGGTGGCTATAAATCGCAAGATATTCTCAAATCACACAGCCAGTCATCAGACAATGGCACAATGCATGGCATACAAAGGAATACCATTGTAAGAAGACCAGTAGCTTTATCACAGGCAATCAAGCATTTGTACCATATTGTTTTTAACATTTTCTCTGATTTCTGCTAAAATCAGGATGGCTGTGAGAGGAAATCAGATATAGAGAGACATACACGTAAATAAAATCAGGCTGTACAGCAGAGGTGAGATAAAGGCTGTTAAAAGGGCTGAAAGAAAATGGAATCCTCTGATATGTGCTCCACCCTGAGAGGCAACTTGGCTGCATGGCATAGTAGACTCACAAGTTTACATTTAATCCTGATGGTTAACTATCAAATATACTATATATTACCTATTAAAATAAGAAAGTAATCAGGCTCAGAATATTCATATACACAGTATTGTTATCTGTATTTAGGGTCGAAGAAGATGAAGAAGAAGAAGAGATTGTACACATGGGAAATGCTATAATGTCATTTTATTCTGCACTCATAGATTTGCTGGGACGTTGTGCACCAGAACCACATGTAAGTAACACAAAAACAGAGAAATAGTGACATAATTTAGTGTTAGTTTCGAGATAATCAGGTGCTGAGAGTTTAAAGATGTTATCAAAATATAAAATGTGTCATGTATACATCAGCTAATTGAACAGCTGTGGAACAATTATGTAATCTATAGAACAAAAAATAGTAGCATCTTTGGTATAGCTTGTGTTTTATGATATGCCTGAAAAGTGAACTCTGGGGAAAAAGCTCAAAATAAAATATATTTCTCAATAGTCACAAAGAATAAAAATCTACTTTCTGTACACAAGTGCCTTTGCAAATCCAGTTATTACCTTGTAAAAGTGGAGTTATGACTGTGCTGTACATAGCTTGTGCAGAAAGCAGAGCTGTGAGAGTACAAAAGTACAAAAGGGGCAGAGACAAGATCAGTCACCCTACACAAAGAAAGAGAGAAGCAATGGCCAGTCTTTATTACAGGAAACTCTTGCACAGAGGGAAAGTTTCACACTGAATTACTGCACAGATGTAAAAGAAATACACAAAGCACCCCAAGATTCCAGTAAGAATACACAATATACATGTATTTAGACAATATTTGCTTATTACAGAGTTCAACTTCAATTTTATAACTAGTTGTCTATAATTAGCTGAACTGCAAACCTCCTTTTCTTATATTGTGAAATTCTAATGTATATAAAGTTCCAGCCAAGGTATTTAGCGTGTAGGGACAAAACATTTACAGTAAATCATGCTGCAATTACTGCTTTAATTAATGGATTCTTAATTATAAGTGTTGTAAACAATGACAGTACCTGTGTGAATGTGTGTTAAGTGCTGGATTCCTATTGTGCCCATAGTTGATCCAAGCTGGTAAAGGTGAAGCCATTCGAATACGCGCCATCCTGCGATCACTTGTACCTACAGAAGATCTTGTTGGGATTATTAGTATCCCTCTAAAGCTGCCTGCTTTTAACAAAGGTAAAACATCTAAACAATACTGTCTTTGTGATTTTATCTGCAAGATGAAAGTACATTATTTTGTCAGTTGCTAATTTCAGTTCATATAAGCTTGAATATCTTTTTCTAGTTTTTATCTACTGCATGTATTCCTTTTTATCATTTAGATGCATTACTACCATTTGATTTTCTTTTCTTTTTCAATTGAAGGCGGTACATAATTTTTACAGTAATTGTTTGGGTACTTAGTGAGGCACTTAAAGTTTCTTATTGAAATATATAACCTTCTTATTGATTTTTTATACTTTCTAATTGTGTGTTACTGTTTCTATTATATCTGGGAATTTCAGTTACGCTATTTGTAACAGTAAATGAGCAATTGTGTGCAAAAAACTGTAACATGCTCAGAATTTCACCTTCTGCCACTGCATCACACGGTATAAAAAATAAAAAGTTATGTTACTAATTACTTGTTGTGAACAACTTTGCACATGCATTGCTATTTGGAAATTGTATTACAATATGTGACACAAATGGTCATAGTTTAAACTAACTTAGATGTCAGCTTACCTATGTTAAAGAGCAGTTTTATGTAGGTAAAACCAATCAGTGAACTGCTATCCAGCGAACACTGCAATTTTCCGGTATGTCACTATAGTTTGCTTTAGCCTGAGTTTTGTAATCCACTGTAGCCAGATTTCTTAGGCCTGTGGTATGAAACGTCCTTTCTTTACTACTTTTCCCAGTAGAATCAAAGCCATAAATGGGGCCTTGAGAACCTTCTTATGCCCTGTACACACAAACGTTTTTTCCGTCGGAATGCCCTGCTGCATTGTGAACACAAAAGGGCGCTTGCTCGGCACAGGCATCATTCAGGGAACACTTAGCATTTTCTCAATGAAAGCAAATCTTCACTTCATCCAATCAAAGAACACTTTTAATTAATTGAGAAAATAGAAAGCAATGTCTGAATGTGCTGTGCTGACCAGACAACCGTCTGTGTTCAATGGTAAGCAGTACAGCCATTCTGCATAAGACCCAGAAGCTTCCAGTTTCAAGGGGGATCCCACAGGTATGGCACATACATTCTTACATTGGTCCAAGCTGGACTAATGTACTATGTAAAACCTGCTATACCTGGAATTCAGCTTTAGGCATTGGTGCATTCTACCAGTCCATCCTACTCCCTTTGCCAGTTATCTTGTAATCTAGGATAACTATTTGTTTACCTGAGAGATAATACCAAAAATGGTTCACTACAGGGTGCTTCCAGTCTTTCACATCCAGAATGTTTCATGTATCAAATTATTGTTACTTAAAAAGTCAGACAGAAGCTTTTTATCTTATATACCGATCGTGTGTATGCCTCATCGGACTGTTTTTTTTTCGAAAATTCTGGCGGACCTAGAAATGGAACACGTTCTAAATATTTCCGATGGAACCAATTCCTTTCGGGAAAACCGCTCATCTGTATGCTGTTCCGACGGACCAAAAACGACGCATGCTTTGAAGCAAGTAAGAGACGGAAGCTATTGGCTACTGGCCATTGAACTTCCTTTTTCTAGTCCCGTCGTACGTGTTGTACGTTACCGCGTTCTTGACGTTCGGACTTTGGTGTGATTGTGTGTACGCAAGATAGTTTCAGCGGAATTCTGTTGGAACTCCGTCGGAAAAACCTTCAGAGTTCATTCCGAGGGAAAAACCGGTCGTGTGTACAGGGCATTACAGTATGCATCCTAATGGCTATCCCAAAGCAGGCAGCAAATGTACATTTTTTTAATGTTTTGTCTGCAGTCAGCATTTTCACATAGCATTAGGCTCCCGCAGCAGAGAGAACCATAAGCATTAGTCGACTTACATATAAATGAGCCTGTGAACAGCTGAGACTAATAAAAAGGTCTGGCTATCAGCTAAGACGTTAAGTTAGGAATGGAAGATTTACCCCACCCAAGGCTCTACAAAGTCTTTGGGCTCCAGGACTCAGAACAGAACTTAAGATTCTAAAAAAACTAAATTTGTATTCTCCACATTCGTCTTTACCCTGGAGCCCCTCACCATGTGTATGTGAGAAATCTAGGTGACATACACACAGTCCACAATCCTACCAGCCAGTGCCTCACAGTATTCATAGCACTAATAGTGGTATTATTGTGTTTTTATAGAACTGTAATATGAGTTATATGTTCCCTTCAGACGGCACAGTGTTTGAGCCGGACATGGCTGCCAGTTTTTGCCCTGATCACAAGGCTCCCATGGTGCTTTTCCTGGACCGTGTCTATGGCATTAAGGACCAAAGCTTCCTCCTTCATCTGCTAGAGGTGGCCTTTTTACCTGACCTAAGAGCATCGGCATCACTTGATACAGTAAGCAATTGGAATTACTCGTAGTAAGTCTAAGGTACACCACTAACGGAACTCCATTGTAAGCATTTCAACTGCTGCATTTTGTCTCAAAGGAAGAACTTCCTTTAATATAACAGTTATCTGCTGCTGTCAATCTGAAACAGAGAAAGCAGAAATAAGAAGAAAATTTGAGTTTATTTAAGATGCTTCTCCTTGTTTATGTCAGCAGAGGGCACCAAAAAATAGTTTTTGTTAATTTCTTGGAAACTATTGTTGTGATACAAAAATTTAGCTATGTTAAAAAACTTTAAAGAATAATTCCAGGAATTGGCATGTTATACATGGTTACATTGGTCCAGCTTGGACCAATGTAACCATGTATATGACATACCTGACCGATGCTGCTGGAAGCTAGAAAATCACTGTAGTAGACACTGCTACTTCAGTGATCTCCTCTAGCTTTTGGATCCAGCACCTGGCGGCTGCTCTCCCGCGTTGTAATTACAGAAGGTCAGCCATTAAGAGAATGCTTTGCATTCTAGGATTGGATGAGGTGTGGAGAAATGTCATGCTTTCCACCTTGTCTAATCAGGGAATGTTTTGCATTCATACAGACAATGCAATGCACTATTGTAACACTGATCCTTTTCCCGGCCAATCAGGAAGCTGACCACCCGATTGGCTGAAGGGACAGGCGATCCTATTGGACGCCTAGAATGAGGGGAGGAGCCGCACGGCAGAAGCTGCCGTGATGGAGGAGAGAACACAGGAGCTGCTGCCCACCTAGATCGGGTAAGTGCCGGACCAGCCAGCAGACAGCGAGAGGAGTGGGAGGAATGGGCTAGATGTTTTGTTTGCCCCCCCCCCCCCCAAAAAAAAAACACCAGCCACCACTGATATACATAGTTACTTTGGTCCAAGCTGGACCAGTGTATCTATGTATAATGCCAATGCTTGGAATTATTATTTAAGCAGAATTCCAAACAGAAAATATAGTATTCAAAGTTTCTTTCATTCATTCATTCAATCATTGGGCAATAACGTAGCTTGAGAGTAGCAGTAGATTTCACGTAGTGATTTTCCACAATTAATGTTTCCATGAAATCAAAAATGGAAAGTGAATCTGCATTTGATAACAATTATTACATAATGATGCATGCCATCTCTTGTCAGTCTTTCCATTTTTCAGTATGTGTATGTGAAATGTTTAATCATCGTTCATCTCTTGCAAATCTGTTCCAAATATTGACCATGTATGTTTCTCTTTATTATAATATTTATCTAAAAGAATTACTTGGTTTGGTTTCTTTCCTCATAAAATGTTTTGTCCTGCAATGCAACCAGATACATGTGCATGTACAGCATGGGGAAAACTGCACCTGTTGTGTATTGTTGCCTATACCAGTGAGCTTGTGATCATTTATTCACAGAAATATATACAGTATCTCACAAAAGTGAGTACACCCCTCACATTTTTGTAAATATTTTATTATATCTTTTCATGTGACAACACTGAAGAAATGACACTTTATTACAATGTAAAGTAGTGAGTGTACAGCTTGTATAACAGTGTAAATTTGCTGTCCCCTCAAAACAACTCAACACACAGCCATTAATGTCTAAACCGCTGGCAACAATAGTGAGTACACCCCTAAGTGAAAATGTCCAAATTTGGGCCCAATTAACCATTTTTCCTCCCCAGGGTCAAGTGACTTTTTAGTGTTACAAGGTCTCAGGTGTGAATGGGGAGCAGGTGTGTTAAATTTGGTGTTATTGCTCTCACTTTCTCATACTGGTCACTGGAAGTTCAACATGGCACCTCATGGCAAGGAACTCCCTGAGGATCTGAAAAAAAGAATTGTTGCTCTACATAAAGATGGCCTAAGCTATAGGAAGATTGCCAAGACCCTGAAACTGAGCTGCAGCATGGTGGCTAAGACCATACAGCTGTTTAACAGGACAGGTTCCACTCAGAACAGGCCTCGCCTTGGTCGACCAAAGAAGTTGAGTGCACGTGCTCAGCGTCATATCCAGAGGTTGTCTTTGGGAAATAGATGTATAAGTGCTGCCAGCAATGCTGCAGAGGTTGAAGGGGTGGGGGGTCAGCCTGTCAGTGCCCAGACCATACGCCACACTCTGCATGAAATTGGTCTGCATGGCTGTCATCCCAGAAGAAAGCCTTTTCTAAAGATGATGCACAAGAAAGTCCGCAGTTTGTTGAAGACAAGCAGACTAAGGACATGGATTACTGGAGACCATGATGAGACCAAGATAAACTTATTTGGTTCAGATGGTGTCAAGCGTGTGTGGCAGCAACCAGGTGAGGAGCACAAAGACAAGTGTGTCATGTCTACAGTCAAGCATGGTGATGGGAATGTCATGGTCTGGGCCTGCATGACGCTGGGGAGATACAGTTCATTGAGGGAACCATGAATGCCAACATGTACTATGATATACTGAAGAAGAGCTTGATCCCCTCCCTTCGGAGACTGGGCCGCAGGGCAGTATCCCAACATGATAACGACCCCAAACACACCTCCAAGACGACCACTGCCTTGCTAAAGAAGCTGAGGGTAATGGTGATGACCTGGCCAAGCATGTCTCCAGACCTAAACCCTATTGCGCATCTATGGGGCATTTTCACTTAGGGGTGTACTCATTTTTGTTGCCAGCGGTTTAGACATTAATGGCTGTGTGCCGAGTTATTTTGAGGGGACAGCAAATTTACACTGTTATACAAGCTGTTCACTCACTACTTTACATTGTAGCAAAGTGTCATTTCTTCAGTGTTGTCACATGAAAATAGTTTTCAAAGAACCCATGATGGACTAATGCTGCGCTAGAAAATCAGAAAAATGAAATGTAAAATAAATATAAAGTATAGTGAAATACAACCAGCACTAAAAAGTCAAATACAAAAACTCCAAGTGAATATGCATAAAGATGAGTGCAACTCTATACAAACAAACAACAAGTAATGTAAATTTTCAATTTTGCAAGTTAAAAAAATGTCAAAAAGGAAAACTAAGGCAGAGCCCCAGTGCAAAAAATTGTTTTCCAAATTTACAAGTGAAAAATAAAAAGAAACAAAAGATAAAAAAATATAAAAAGAAAAAACTAAAGCAAAGTCCCAGCGCAAAAATCTATTCATATATAAAAAAAGCAAACTTCCATCCATATGTGATAACAGTGGCAAGTAATAAAAAATCGTGCAGAATCTTCAAATATATGTGCATCCAGCTCCACACCCAATTGAGTAAGTAGCCTACTTACCAGCTATCCGTGACTGCTAGAAAGCAGTCTCACCTAGCACAGGGAAATCGGTCTCCCCAAGACCATTAAAGATGTTTGGAACTGCTGCTGGAACGATGTCATGTCAGTGTTCTTCCTGGAACTAGTTACAATACATTGGGGGTTATTTACTAAAGGAAAATCCACTTTACACTGCAAGCGCACTTGGAAGTAAAGTCGCTGTAGATCCGAGGGGGAAATGCAAGGAAAATAAAAAAGCAGCATTTTAGCTTGCACATGATTGGATGATAAAATCAGCAGAGCTTCCACTCATTTCAGATCTACCCCTTAGATTTAGAGCGACTGCACTTCCAAGTGCACTTGCAGTGCAAAGTGGATTTGCCTTTAGTAAACAACCCCCATTGCAACTAGTTCCAGGAAGAAGACTGACATGACATCGTTCCAGCAGCAGTTCCAAACATCTTTATTGGTCTTGGGGAGACCGATTTTCCTGTGCTAGGTGAGACTGCTTTCTAGCAGTCACGGATAGCTGGTAAGTAGGCTACTTACTCACTTGGGTGTGGAGCTGGATGCACATTTATTTGAAGATTCTGCACGATGTTTTATTACTTGCCACTGTTATCACATATGGATGGAAGTTTGCTTTTATATATGGATTGATTTTTGCACTGGGACTTTGCTTTAGTTTTTCCTTTTCATATTTTTTATTTTTTGTTTCTTTTTATTTTTCACTTGTAAATTTGGAAAATATTTTTTTGCACTGGGACCTTCGTTTTCCTTTTTTACACTTTTTCACTTGCAAAATTAAAAAAAAAAAAACTTAACTTTTTGTTTGTATAGTGTTGCACTCACCTTTATGCATTGTCACATGAAAAGATATAATAAAATATTTACAAAAATGTGAAGGGTGTACTCACTTTTGTGAGATACTGTATGCTACAATTTACTATGTGGCTTAACAACTAATACAGAATAAAAACTGTGAAGTGCTGAAGGAGCAGCTTTCAATCAACAGGCACTTCGGTCCCATCACCCTGTTTATGTAGGAAATGTAAGTTGTAGTAAGGCCTCATGCACCCAGGCTTATGAAAATAAGCAGCATTTTTCTGCCAGAATTTGGCAGAAAAAACACCTCTAATGTTACAATATGTATTTACACACATTTTTGCATGTACAGCGTTTGCACGTAAATGCATTCTACTGGCCAGAATATTAACTTATTCTGGCAATTGGAATATATTTACACACATACACATGCAAACATACATGCATTTATTTTTGATGCTCAAAAGCTCCTCTCAGAATGTGCCTTTTTTTTCTGCCTCTTCTTCAAATGCGCCTGTAAATACCTACAGATGCAATAAAAAGTATGTGAACCCTTTTGGAATGATATGTATTTCTGCACAAATTGGTCATAAAATGTGATCTGATCTTCATCTAAGTCACAACAATAGAAATCGCAGTCTGCTTAAACTAGTAACACACAAAGAATTAAATGTTACCATGTTTTTATTGAACACACCATGTAAACATTCACAGTGCAGGTGGAAAAAGTATGTGAACCCTTGGATTTCATAACTGGTTGAACCTCCTTTGGCAGCAATAACTTCAACCAAACGTTTCCTGTAGTAGCAGATCAGACGTGCACAACGGTCAGGAGTAATTCTTGACCATTCCTATTTACATAACTGTTTCAGTTCAGCAATATTCTTGGAATGTCTGATGTGAATCGCTTTCTTGAGGTCATGCCACAGCATCTCAATCGGGTTAAGGTTAGGACTCTGACTGGGCCACTCCAGAAGGCATATTTTCTTCTGTTTAAGCCATTCTGTTGTTGATTTACTTCTATGCTTTGGGTCGCTGTCCTGTTGCAACACCCATCTTCTGTTGAGCTTGAGCAGCCTGTGATTGTCTATTGTTGTGAAGATCAGATCACATTTTATGACCAATTTGTGCAGAAATCCATATCATTCCAAAAGGGTTCACATACTTTTTATTGCAACTGTATGTGTACATGGCCACATAGGCTAACATAGAGGTGCTTCTGCAGGCATAAAAAAACAGAAAAAAAGGCGAACACCTGTATAAACTGCATTTTGTAAGCTCCATGTGCATGAGGTGTAAATGTTGTACATGTTTTCTTTTAGCAAGTTTTTACTCCTTAATAATCCAAGCATCTAAGTAAGTGTATTAAGTAGTAGTAAGTGAATGCGAGCACCTAATGTGATTGTTGCAGCAGTATCAGGCAGCCGTTGGTTTCATGGTGCACATCTGTGAAAAAGAAAGGTCATCATGTCTGATTATCATCCAAAATAGAATAGGAAAAATGGAGGCGATCAGAAAATTACTAACAGTGTAGTCTTGATTGTTTGTGTGACCAATATACATCAACAAAATTCTGTGGGCAAGGAGTCTTTCCACTTCACCAATCAACAGGATATGGGACAACTTAGCCATGTATTTTACTATATTATGTAGATATCAAATATATACTACTGCACAGAAGTTTTAGGCAGGTGCAAAAAATGCTGTAAATTAAGAAAGCTTGCAGAAATAGAAGTGTTAATAGTTAATGTTTATTAATTACCAAAATGGAAAGTAAATGAACAGAAAATAAATCCAAGTCAATATTTGGTGTACCCACCCTTTGCCTTTAAAACAGCATAAACTCTTCTAGGTACACTTGCACAGTTTTTGAAGGAACTCGGCAGGTAGATTGCTCCAACATCTTGGAGAGTTAACTACAGATCTATGGATGTAGGCTGCCTCAAAACCTTCTGTCTCTTCATGTAACACCAGACAGACTCTATCATGTTGAGATTTGGGCTTTGTGGGGTCAAACCATCACTTTACACTGAAGATAGTTTTTAATAACCTTGATTGTATGTTTGGGGTTGTTGTCCTGCTGCAGAATACATTTAGGGCCGATCACACACACCGCCCTGATGGTATGGCATAATGGATAAGTATCTGCCTGCGTTTCTCAGCATTGAAGACACCATTGATCCTGACCAAATCTCCAACTCCATTTGAAGAAATGCAGCTCCAAACTTGCAAGGAACCTCCACTATGCTTCACTGTTGCCTAAAGACACCACTCATTATGGTACTACTCTTCAGCCCTTTGGTGAAGAAACTGGCTTCTGCTACAGCCAAATATTTTAGATTTTAACTCATCAGTCCAGAACACCTGCTGCCATTTTTATGCACCCCAGTTCCTACGTTTTCATGCATAGTTGAGTTGCATAGCCTTGTTTTCACATCAGAGGTATGGCTTTTAGGCCACTATTCTTCCACGAAGAACGCTTCTGGCCAGACTTCTCTGGACAGTAGATGGGTGTCCCTGGGTCCCACTAGTTTCCGCCAGTTCTGTGCTGATGGGACTGCAGGACATCTTCTAATGTTGAAGGGAAGTAAGCAAGTCAGAAGTAAGGCTGCTTTCACACCGAGGTGCTATAGTGCAAAAAATAGCGCCTGCATAGCTGGTAAAGAGCCTCTCCTCTTCCTCCAGTGTGGAAGCCCGAGTGCTTTCACACTGGAGCGGTGCGCTGGCAGGACGCCAAAAAAAGTCCTGCAAGCCGCATCCTTGAGGCGCTGTAGGAGTGGTGTATACACCGCTCCTACAGCACCCCTGCCCATTGAAATCAATGGGCAGCGCTGCCGAAGTGCCAGGAAAGCGCTGCTGCAGTGGCGCTTTGCGGGAGCTTTTAACCCTTTTTTGGCGCGTCAGCGGGGGTTAAAAGTGCCCCACTAGCGGGTGAAAAAGCCTGCAAAAAGGATGGTAAAACACCGCAAAAAATAGTGGCGCTTTACTGCCGATGCCCCCAATGGCCCAGTGTGAAAGTAGCCTAAGTCTTCTGCTGCATTAGGTTTCTTTGACTGACCACTGCATCTACGGTTCTCAGTGTTGCCCTTTTCTTTGTGCTTCTTCAAAAGAGCTTGAACAGCACATCTTGAAACACCAGTCTGCTTTGAAATCTTTGCCTGGGAGAAACCTTACCGATGCAGTATAACTACCTTGTGTCTTGTTGCTGTTCTCAGTCTTGCAATGGTGTATGACCTGTGGCATGAAACTATCGTCCACAACCTCACCTTAGTAGCAGTGTTTAGCTATTTCTCACCCAGTTTTAAGCCTATAATTGGTTAATTATACACCTGTCTTTAATCTCATAAAATCCATGACTTTGTTAAGTGTACAAAGTGTACGGATGTAAGAATTTATGCTGGTTTGAAGCCAAAGGGTAGTCATACAAAATATAAATTTGATTTAGATTTTTCTTCTGTTCGCTCACATTGCATCTTGTAAAGTGAAAAAAATATACAATTAAAATATATATTTTTAGAAGCATTCTTACTTTACAGCATTTCTTCACACCTGCCTTAAACTTTTGCACAGCACCGTATGTTTAGTTCATGGTTATTTCTGTAGGTCATGCTCTTTTACTTGACCAGTCTATTTATAATTTTACCCTTGAATTCTGTTACTCTTGTTTCAGCAAATCAGTTTTAAAATTTTGTTGGTTGGACATTTGCATGTTGGTCTATGCTCACTTTTTTGTCCTATTTCATGCATGAAACACTAAGTATCTGTTTGTCCTGTCTATGTTTATAAATATACATACATCTTTCTTGAGTTTGATATTTTTTAATTGCATGTTCTGCCATGATTATTGGGCAAATACATACACTCACTCTAGTTACCTCTCTCTACAGGCTTCCCTGAGTGTCACTGAGATGGCTCTTGCTTTGAACCGATATATCTGCTCTGCGGTACTCCCATTGCTTACTCGCTGTGCTCCCCTCTTTTCCGGCACAGAGCACTATGCAGCACTAATAGATTCCACCCTGCATACTATATACAGACTGTCCAAGGGGCGCTCTCTAACCAAAGCTCAGAGAGACACAATTGAAGAGTGTCTGCTGTCAATATGCCAGTAAGATATTTTTCCTTGCCACAAATGAGGAATACAATTAGTTGCTCTGTGATCATGTTTTAAGGCATCTATGTTGAAATGTCTTGGGAAGGGCCCTCAAGTGTCAAAGTGACTGTTTACTGGGACTAGCAACTGTCAGCTAGCCCTTGTTTTGGAATCCTCAAAATATAGGTTTTCTACTAAAAACAAATTTAATAAATGATATGTCTGATAATTTTATGGCACCTAACACAAACCCACAGTATGAGCTTAGCCCATCTGCATTAACAATGTAAAGTTATACACTAAAGAGTAAAGACATTTACATCTATTTATACTGTAGAATGTAATTATCTTGGTAACAGCTTTATTCATTTTATTAATAGATGATGATTGTGCTGGTATGCGGGCATGAACTGGATTTAGTAGTTATCTAAGTACACAAATTTACTTTCAAGCAGTTACACTAAAATTCCATGCAGCAATGGTCTTATATCAAAATATAACCCTAACCCTGTCCTACATTGTCATCCTCTGTGCTCAGGGGGCAAGCTTTTCAAAATACAGAATGCTGCCAGTGTTCTCTCCACAATACTGTCAATCCTATGTGAATCTTTCTAGTTGTCTCGTATGGGTTTTTTATCAGTTCAGTGTGGGGGGGATAGGAGGTTGCCTTTCTACAGGAGCGCAACTGCATGTCATGCACTACAGAAAACGTATTATGTTCTGTACATGGCAGTGCATACTATAGTAGTGGAATGTTGTTCTAAACTGCCACATGTGTTTATTAGAGTGACCAACACTTTATTTAAATATTTTAAATTAAGCAATTGGCAACCTCAGTCAGCAGTTTAGCATTAAATATAAATGCTACATTTAAACTGACAACTTCAGGGACTGTTCACACCAGTTGCTGTATTACATTGCAGTCGCTGAAGTGCGGTGCAATCAGTGCACTGCGTCAATCTCGACATATCGCACTGTTCACATTTTTTTTAACAAACTTCATTGAAATGTCACACAGTAACATTTCTTTAAGTTCTAACGGCAGGAACGAGGTGAATGCTTTGTGCAGGAAAAAATTACGACTAACCGTACTTTTTTTGTAGCACACACCACTGTTAAACGGTTGTGTAAACCGACTTCACCGGAGAAAGGGTATTTTGCCATGTCTTGCAATAGGGATGCAGAGGGGCTGCTCTGAAATAGCCTCCAAATGCAGTCCCACTGCACCTAGTGTGTTAATAGGGGAATCAAGCGATTTTTTTCCCCTGCAACCCGTGGTTGTAAGTGCATGCCTGTTTAGTACTTAGTATCCCAGCTTTGCATGGATTCTGTTTATCTGCACACTACAGATTGACAGCCAATAAATTCCAAGCAAAGTTTATATATTTAGCAGCAGCGGTCACATACAGTACATGTGCAGACCAAAATACAAATATTATGCAATATGATAATACCAATATAATTACCATCCTTCCTGCATATAAAGAAAGGCACATCAACTCTATACACAAAGATTACTGTTTTTACTGTTTTCTCAAAACTCAGCTCACAGGGGTCCAGGGGTTTCTAGTGAGTAATGCAGAGTTCAGTGGTTAGTAGTAATGCAGAGTTCAGTGGTCAGTAGTAAGTAACGAAGAGCTCAGTGGTCAGTAGTAAGTATTGCAGGTTTCAATGGTCAGTAGTAAGTAGCACAGAGTTTAGTGGTTAATAGTAAGTAGCACAGAGTTAAGTGGTCAGTAGCGAGGAACACAGTGTTCAATGGTCAGTAGTAAGAAACAGATTTCGATGGTTAGCAGTAATGTAGAGTTCAGTGGTCAGTAGTAAGTAATGAAGAGTTCTGTAGTCAGTTGGAAGTAATGCAGAGTTCAGGGGTCAATAGAGAGAAGCGCAGAGTTCAGTGATTAGTAGTAAGTAATGCAGAGTTAAAAGGGCAAAAGTAAGTGACACACAGTTAAGTGGTCAATAATTAATGCAGAGTTCAGTGGTCAGTTGTGAGAAAAACAGAGTACAGTGGTCAGTAGGGATGAGCGAAACACCCCCCCGGTTCAGTTCGCACCAGAAATTACGAAGAGGCAAAAAATTTGTGCGAACACCGTTAGAGTCTTTGGGACACGAACATGAAAAATCAAAAGTGCTAATTTTAAAGGCTTATATGCAAGGTATTGTCATAAAAAGTGTTTGGGGACCCGGGTCCCTGAACTGTACCAGGCCACATGCCCTCAACATGGGGAGGATGCTTTGGAGGCACATCGTGGAACACTGAAGGGCCTGGTATGGATTTTGGGGGGACCCCTACACCATTTTTTTTTAAGTTTTGGCGCAGGGTTCCCCTTAATACCCATACCAGACCCAAAGGGTCTGGTAATGGACTGGTGGCGGAACCCATGCCATTTTTTTCAATGATTTTTATCTATATTGCCGGGATCCGAGAATTCATTATAGCCGCAAGCAGTTTTAAAGGGCATTTTATCCTTTACAAATGTCATTTTGCTATTCTCATTCATAAAACTATGTACGGCTGCTGTGTAAGCAGCATTACATAGTGTGGGGCGTGGACTCAGCCCCCTAAGCCATGATTGGCCAAAGGCACCCTGCCTTTGATCAATCATGGCTCTCACAGCAGAGCGCGCTGTGATTGGCCAAAGCATGCAGACCATGTGCATGCTTTGGCCATTCAGCAGCCGTCAATGCACTGCGATCTCGCAGTGCATTGACGGTCTCGCCGTTCATTATGGCGCGTTCTGCGGACGCTCGAATTTCCTGCGAACACCCCATAATGTTACCTGATGTTTGAGTTGAACTAACGTTCCACCAAAACGTTGGGCTCATCCCTAGTGGTCAGTAGTGGGGAATAAAAAGTTCAAAAGTCAATAGGCATACTGTTCCTATCTTGTACAAAGAAGATATTTTATCTCCATCTAATATAATTCAAGCATTACCTCTTGAACCATGTTAAGAGAGGAGGAAAGCTGTTACTAATGCCACAATGGACAATGGCATTATAGGGGGGGGGGGGGGGCAGTAATACCCAAATCCCCAGTCACTTGCTGAGGATTTGGATTTTTAAAATACCTGTCCCCCCCAGCAGGCCTCTCCTATCAGGTGCACTGTGGAGGTTTTAGTTTACCTGCTGTTTAGCTGCTGTCACAGAGAAAGCAGGGAAAACGTATCCAAGCATGCAGAGGAGGGTGGAGTCGTGGGCGGATCCTGATCCCAAGTGTGCAGGCAGTGAGTGCCACGTTGTGCGGGGGGGAGGCGTCAGGCTGGGGGTGCCGGCAGAAGGGGAGGTCAGGGTGGAGGAGGCTTCCCGCTGGTTGCTACGGCTGCCACCTCTGCCAGAGGTCCTGCTGGAGATATTAAAAGATATTCTCTTGCCTACACAGGACACAGCTAACCCTCCTGTCCCTGGCGCTGCAGGACCGGTGAGATCTGGGGGGATTGTGTGTGTGATGGGGGAGGGAGGTATCTTCGGGGTGTGATCTGAGTGGAGGAATTTGGTGGGGTATCTGGAGGTGTGATCAGAGTTGAGGGATTTGGTGGGGAATCTGGAGGTGTGATCAGAGTGGAGGGATCTGCTGGGGTATCTTGCGGTGCGGTCAGAGTGGAGGGATCTGGTGCGGGGTCTGGGGGTGTGATCAGAGTGGAGGAATTTGTTGGGGGGGGGATCTGGGTGTGTGATCAGAGTGGAGGAATCAAGGGGGGGATTTGGAAGGTAGGATCAGAGTGGGGGGTATCTGGGGGTGTGATCAGGGTGGGGGTATCTGGGGGATGTTATCAGGGTGGGGTTATCTGGGGGGTGTGATCAGAGTGGGGGGGGTATCTGGGGGGTGTGATCAGAGTGGAGGTATCTGGGGTGTGTGATCAGAACGGGGGAGTATCTGGGGATGTGATCAGGGTAGGGGTATCTAAAAGTCCATGGGTCAGGGGGCGGGTGCAAATAACTTGCCTTGCCCCAGGCGCTGACAATCCACACTATGCCACTGCACTTGTGCATAATGAAAGCAGAACAGCACCATGTGATGTTTTGCACATAAACCACACCCACACATGATCAAAGGAAGGCAAGATTGACAGATTCAGGCAGCCTGCTGGCGTAGGGAGCGGCCCATCATCAGACACTTGGTCTAGGAGAGAACTGCCTGATGAGTGGAAGCTGTTCACAGCAGACGTTGGGTGGGTCTATGGGTGGTTCCTGAAATTTGTACATTAACTAATGGTGAAATTAAATTGTGCAGGGAAATTATAGTAGTATATGTCAGCACAGGAGGAGACTGGCTGTAGATGGGAAAAAGATAAGGCAAGCCTGAAATTCCACTTTAAGAAGTGAACCTTTCCTGCTGTATAACCGGTGCTACTTTGACTTAATAAAACACAAAATATGTACCTATTAAAAATACTCCAGTGTTTAAGGATCCAGCTAATAAATGTTTGGAAGTCCTTTCTAAATCCTTGCGTTTACTGGCAGGCCTTACATAGCACCTTGCCATAGATGTGATGTTTATCAATTAAACCTTAGGGAAATGGACTCAGTTTATGGCAAAGGATCCAGCTGCAGTCCTTACTGACCGTTTAGTTGTAGAGTGTTTAGAGCTCTTGCTTTCCTACATTATTGTGTTGATAGATTATTTGGTATTATCTGTCCTACCTCTCAAAAGAGTCTCCTGTCTGTGAATATAAGTAGATCTCTGGCTGGTTGGTCTGCGGAACAGCAATATAAAAACCTCTTGCTGTGCCTTCCTTTTGATAGTAAACATCTCTTTGGTGCTTTGCTGGACAATTTCATAGATGACATCACTGGTGGTAGGAGTACTCATTTACCCCAGATGAAGAAGCCTAAGTCTTAAACTGGCAAATCTTCTCCCACTTTGCTTTTCCCAAATTTCATAATCCAAAGCCATACCTAGGGGAAGGGCCCAGAACAGTCACAAGCCTTGGACCTCTTAATCCTCCAAGCCAGCAGGCAAGTCCTCTTTAGCATGCAGGAATGTTTGGACATCTGTTGGCCTTTGCAGACACCTAGACAGAAAGCATCTCCGATTACAGGATACAAGAGGTAGTTTTAACTCTCTTCCCTTGCCTTGCTTCCTGTTGTCCAACTTACCTTTGCATTTGCTCAGGCTAGCAGACCTTTTTGCAACATTTTCACTGTTTCAAAAACAAAAGGATCTGAAGGTCTTGTATATCTTCATTTAAAGACAGTCCAAAAGTTCTGCATGAAATCCATCAAGTGTATCATAGCCCTCCTCCACCAAGGAAACTTTAAAGACTCTCAGGATCTCAAGAATCTCCACAGATCATGGACTTACATGTTGCCATCTTTCCAGCACATCAACACTATCTCCATTTTGCTATGGGCCTTCAAAACTATTAGTTTGAGCCCTACCATTTGGTCTGTTGTCTGCATTCTGAGTGTTCACCAGGATTCTGGTGCTGGTGCTAGCCATACTGCACTCTCGTATTCTAATTCTGGGATACCTAGATAACCCCCCTTTGAGGAAACAGATCACACACCAACCAGCAATGTGATGCAAAGAATCCAGATGTTAAAAAAGGTAGATACAGTACAAGCCAAAGTTTTTCTTCTGACACTCTTCTCCCAGACTTGAACTCTACGGTTCAGGAGACATGCAACTGTGCGATTCTGCATGCAAGTTTGGGCTTGATGGTAGGCTTCTTAAAAGGAGTTCTATTTGCTCAGTTTCACTCCAAAACCCTCCATTACAGCTTTCTGTCATTATGGGACAAATTACTTTAATCTCTAGACAACCTGACTTGTCTGATGATACAGATAAAAGTACCACCACACAGCTAGTCTACCATAAACATGGAGCTGGCTAGCATTATATATGTGTGTTTTTCACTCACATACAAAATTAAATAATTACAATAAAAATTGTGTGCAGCGCTCACCACCTATGTGCATAAATACCCCAAAGACATTTTTTTTTTATATCTGTCAATGTTGTGAATCTTCAATTTGCATATCCATATACCAATCTTCAAAGAATCTTGAAAACAATCTATGAATAGTGTCCACTCCTGATTTCAGCATCAGATTTTATTGTCTATCATTTTCTATTCATACAATTTCAATTTCCATCCATTAACAATTCCAATGTGAAACAGTCAGTGAAGCCATCTATCTTCCAGTTAAGAACTGTATGAAGCAAAACTATCCAACCACTCCTATCACCTTCACACTGTGCACATGTGATCTGTTCACTGGAAAAGTAAACCTTCAGATTAAAGAACATCACAGTGTTCAAATCCAATACGAGCCTTGGATGGAATAGCTAAAGCACGAACTGGTCAACTCTAAACTTTCATCTTGTTTCATATCCATCCTTTGCACTTGGATTGAATATAATAATTATTATGTATTCCCTGTTCTGGAACAAATGGAGTCGGCCCCATTAATGATCAGTCTCCCTGGTGTTTTTTCTTTTTTTATATGGACATTTTTTAAATAATATACCACATGGACTCCCCAATTCAAAGGAACTATATATTCAGCTTCTTTTTTTTATTCAATAACTTTTTGTTCGTGCCATATTCAACCAGTTTCTTTAAATCTTTTTTATATTCCAATGTAGGATTCCTAGCTAAAATACTATTTGTTCTCTCATCATTCAATAATCGATCCATTTTGGCTACATAATCTTCCTTTTTCATAACTACAATCCCCCCCTTAACTGCTGGTCTGATAATCAAATCTTCCCTCTCTAATTTATGGATTCCTTCTTGAATAGACCTCAGATCTTGCCTCTTCTTAAACTTTAACCTATCTATCATTTACAATAAAATTCTTAAATACTGCAATATATTTATTATCTGGAGTAGGGGGGTCAAACACTAAGTTATCCCTAAATTACTATGCATTACTCTACCCTCTCTCGATCTGAGGGTTAGCCAAAAAATACTTCTTTAAACGCAGAGTTCCTATATGTTTTTGGATACCAATAACATATACGTCTGAAACTTACTAAGATTCCTAACAATTGCATACTTCAATCCTTTATCCAATTCCTCTTTATCCAATTCAACACCACAAAGATTATACATGTCTTTGCCTAGTATAGTCTTTTTCTTTTTACATTTTTTTCCAGTTCTCTTGTCTCTTCTCCTCCTCCTCTCTCCCCACATTCTCCTCTCCTTGGATTCATTAATTGGAAAATAATACGATTCCCTCTCCTCATATTCATTTCTCCTCCTCAGAGGAGAAAACCTATTATATAGAGGAACACTAGAATCTCTATGTCCAAATCTTTTCCCTCCTTTCCTAGGAGTAAAATCCCTACACCATCTTTTTCCTCTGTTTTGCTGTTCCCTGAAACCTTGATGTCCATTCCTCCTAGGTGTCCAGAGCCTATCCCTTGGGGTATTATTCCAGTGTGTTCTAGACATGTCCCTTCCAAAATGACTGCCATTACACCCTTGGATGAGGCTCCATTGTAAATGTTCCTCCAACGGGGATGAGTTTTCTAACGTATATTGTCTTTCTGGTGTAGTATTATATGAGGGGATCTCTTTCTCCCCAACCTACCTTTTATTTATTTACCTACTACTTCTACTTCATCTACTTCATCTAAAAAGGTTTATAAATCATTAGATGCAGCCTTAAATTCCAATGTTTAAGGGGGTCTGTAACCTGTTTCAGCTCTATAATCTGGAATTCAGGTGATCTACGTAAGTTTAATTTGTTTCCTTTTCATTAGAAACTGTTAAGCCTCCTTCTCTTTGATGTTAAAAAATTACGCCATTCTTCCAGGGATGTCTGCCACCAAAGACAAGATTTTCTCTAGCTTGGTGGATAAGGGTTCCAGCTTTGGAGTCTGGGAAATCCTTTCTCACACTCTTGGGCGATCCTCACAGGCTAGGAAGAACTCTTAGATACAGTGTCGGTGCAAGGGACTTGTCAGAGGTGTGCAGTCTTCTAATCAGCATTATAGAGCTCAGAGCGATTTGACTGTCCATGTAACACTGGATTCTCCGTCTAAAGGGTAACATTCAGTAGGACAATGCCACAGCAGTGGCATAAAATCTGCAACGGCAGGGTATATAGTAAATTAGGCATGCAGTCACAACATATCCCATACAGTCCATAATAAAAGTAAAAAAATTTAAAATGGGACTATCACGGTATAATCCCTTAGCAAGTGAATCAATCTAAACATAAAGTATAAAATAAAATTCTTATTTGCATACAGATGATTGAAAAGCCATATCAAAGGCTAAACAAAACAATAAATAATGATACATATGTATTTTACACCCAAATCCCACAATCCCAGATCAGGAGAAAGCACAATCAAGTGCATGATATGCCCCACTGCTTCAGCCCAGACTGGTTAATTGGTTCTCGCTCACCTAAGTGGGGTTGACCCCCCTCTCCCCGGTTTTCCTGAAACCATACCTGACATGTGCACTCTGTCACAAAATATTGGACACCACTCTTTGTAGCTATATTGGATGTATGTTCTGATCACCCACCTCCTGACGAAGCTTTTTTAGCAAAACATGTTGAGATAAGGAGGTCATCTTCATCAAGATACCAGCACAATTGAAAGTGTGACTCATGTACTGACATCTGTACCATTTGTCTATTGGTTCTTGATGTTGCCTCCTACAGTATTTAGGTGTAAAATATAGAGATACATCATCATTTATTCTTTTGTTTAGTCTTTGATATGGCTTTTTTTAACCATTTATTTACAAATAAAGATTGTAGTTTATACTTTCTGTTTAGAGTGATTAACTTGCTGAGGGGTCATTCCTTAAAAGTCTTTTTTTTTTTTGTTTCTTTACTTTTATTACAGTAGTGGGATAAGTCAACCATCAGGGAACATTTAGAAGTATGGCTATGGCAAGAAAGGTCGAAAAAGAAATCTGGTCTGGGCAGAACTCCATGTTTTAACCTTGTCTGCTATTCACATACCAGGTGTGGGAATTTGGCAGACAGGCTATCTCAAACGGCAGCAACTTAATCCAAGAGAACGATTCCTGCACCCGGAAGTGTTCCAGGATCTGTGTTACAGATGGGGAATGTCGGATATGGACCTTCGGGCTTCCAAAAACAAACTGGACAGGTTTGTTTCTAGGTGCAGAGATCCTCTGGTGGAATCAGTGGATGCTATAATGGCTCAATGGGATCAGTACAACCTACGTCTTTTCTCCCCAGAAACTCCTTACTTGTTTACTGTGCAGGATCCAGATCAATAAATTGACATAGTATTCAACTGGCCCATGTAAACACAGTACTCTGACCTGATTAAATGTGTGATAGACACTCCATGGCTCATTCAAGATCATCTGCATCTCCTGTCCCAGGGACCAGTTTACCACCCTTCTTCAGAGTTGTTGGTTTTATTGGCATGGCTGTTTAAGCTCAAGTCTTAAGCGACAACCTGGACATTGTTCTTTTATCCCTGTGTCCAGTTCCAGTACACCACAAGGAGACTTCCCTTCAATGCCCTAAATGTAGTTCATGCTGTATGAGTTTCCCTTTCAGTCATTGCCACAGTTAGGAAGATTGACCCTGTGTCACAGTTGATGGTCCCCGTAAATAGGAACCTGCTTCTCATTCTGCCATTTCTTTTTCACGGCACAATCTACTAGGTCTGTGAGTGCTTCCTGGGCTTTTTGGAATCAGGAAACTGTTTCTAAGCAAGGTCTTTCAGGCAATTCTTTGAGCTACAGGCTGCTCCAGTTCTGTTTTTTTTTTTTGTTTTGTTTTTTATGTGGGCCTATTAGAGTTTTGTTGTAGTTGCCCCCCTCCAGTTGGACTGCTTTTGGAAGTCTCAATGGTATCATAAAAACAGTGTCTTGTGTCCCTTAATCTATGATACATTTTACCTATTGTAAAATCCATCCCCACCCCTCTGTGTTGTGATCTGCTACTGCTGATTTTCTACAAAACTGAAACATACTGGAAGTGGGAGGAGCTAGACTCAGCTGGCAAATGTTTTTTGTTTGGCAGTGTCCAAATCCTTCTGTAGGTGGCAGTAAAACACAGTTGTATCAGAATAACTGTTAGATCCTGGATCTGAACCCAGGACATCTGATGCATCTTGCAGTAGCTCTTGTTAGTGAGCCACCTGAGATGCTGGACATCTTCCTGCCTAATCCTTTGGACAACCTTACTTTCTATCTTGTTTCTGGTGAACCTTGAACTTCTTGCTCCTCCCATGAAGTTCCACTTTAAGCCAAGCCTTTGCACTTCCTGTGTGCCAGATTGTTTTGCACTTCTTCAGCCAATATTATGCTCCTTGTGCTCCTGCTGCTGTTCGTATCTTCATTACCACTCATTACCAACCTTTGGCTTGTTCCTTATCTACGCTTCTGCTTGATCCCAACCTGCAACCACTTATTACTGGCTACTTGTTACTGACCTTTGGCTTGTTTCTGATTATGCTCTTGCTTGATTAGCTGCTACATCTGCTACTGCACCCCGGCTTGCTCACCTCCTAGTGGGGCGATCTTGAGGAAAATTGAGTATAAAGTGTAGTCCCTTGTGCTATCAAAGTGAATCTTTTAAATGGACAATAATATATCTAAAGATTGCAGCTAGATCTAAAGTGTATACAGTGCACTCATAACAAATAAATATATAAAAAGTGATCAGCGCAACTAATTAAACTAAACTTTATAACAATCATGAGGTATGAATATAATCACTGTGCAAATATATTCACTGTGCAAATGATGCTAGTAAACAATATAATCACTGTGCAAATGATGCTAGTAAACAATATAATAAAGTGACTAAATAAATATGTGTGACAGTGTCCAATGGCCCTGTGCAAAAAATCGAATCCAATAATCCAGTGCAAAATTTCAAACCAGTACACATAACACTATAATATGCAAAACAAATAAAATGGCTGTTACTGAATAATCTGTGAGTTAATCAATAACAGATGGATGGTTCATTCAGTCCCAGATGATTACAATCAAAATCAGAGGCTATCAAAATGACTAGGATCTTAGTCAGTTAGTCCATAAAAGAGGAAAAGAAGAATAAGTGCAAACGTACAAAAAGTGCATAAAGTGCATTCAATCGGTATCTTCAGTGAATAATCTCCAATGTGGGATCTTCCTGTGTACCACACAGTGCTCTCTACACTCTTACCTCCATACAGATGGTATATGGCTTTAAGGTTAATGCGACTGGGGGGCCTCCCAAGGTTCAATGAAAGTGAATAGTGCCTCTCCTTGTCCTGTGTTCCAAGTGCTGGCTCCCAGTTTATCAGCATGGGTGTTCACTTATAGCCGGTATATGTAGGGGATGAAAAAGAAACTCCCATAGCATAGTAACGTATGAACAAGCAAGTTTATTGATTAAAAAGGGGGGCCAAATGGGCGCTTACAGTTATATAATGAAAAAACGGCAGATCTGTAATAACAACGGTGTTACAGGCGCCTCTTACAACACTTCCGGTTCTCGGGGCATCCGATCACGTCCTATGCATTACGACACACCACGCATCTTCATCAGGGTTTCTGTGTAAACATTTCCACTGCTATAGCTACTGGCTTTCAAGCCTGACCCCTGACTTTAACAATAACAGAGTCCTGTGTCCCTTAATGAACTCCAAGAAACCGATTTTGGCAGCCTGTGTACAGTTTGGGGATATTTCCCCTCATTTGTTGGGTAATCATCTGAACAGAAGGTAAACTGAAAATATCTCAGAAGGGAACAAAGATAGCTAATAAAGCTGGCACAAGTTGTATCACTTCTCTACTCTGACTGTAGTTAGACATTGGGCTTGTTTATCTAAAAGAGTAGAGGTTGTTCATTTAACAAAATGAATGATAATTAGGCTAAGAAATAAGCTAAAACTGTGTTGAATTTGAACTTAGTTGAACTTAGTTGAATTAAACAGCCATGGGCAAGGAAAATAAATAAAACAAATGCACATGATTGGATGACTGAAATTAGCAAATGTTTACCTTATCTAAAAGTAAACTCCTTTAGTAAATAAACTGCACTGAATATGTGAGTTCTGTTTGGAAATAGGGACAGGCAGTGACCAATACCTTTAATTGTGTAGTTACTCAACAGGCACCAATGTAAGCCACTATACCAAGCTTAGACCTGGTTATTTCAACATGACAAACACAGCATGTCTGAACCAGAAAACAAAATGTGGTCCCATAATGCAATAGACCTTTCCAATAGCTTGCTTTGTAAAAGCTACTATTTAGCAGGATGTAGTAGAAAATGGGGGTAAAGAAACAAGACTTTTCTGGGTTTCATGTCTTGTATTGCTTATTAGCTCCTCTCCCATTATAAAAGTGGACATAACTGTGTTGTTTAATTATAATGTTTGATGTCACCAACTTTTCTTTTTTAAAATAAGATCCATAGCAACTACTAGTCCAGAGATGAGAATAACAGTGATACATGCAATGAAGCAACAGTGCAAAGGTTTGCCTGCAAGCATAAGAAAAAGCACATACAGTATCTCACAAACATGAGTACACCTCTCACATTTTTGTAAATATTTTATTTTATCTTTTCATGTGACAACACTGAAGAAATGACACTTTGCTACAATATCAAGTAGTGTATAACAGTGTAAATTTGCTGTCCCCTCAAAATAACTCAACACACAGCCATTAAATCGCTGGCAACAAAAGTGAGTACAACCCTAAGTCATGTGACTCGTTAGTGTTACATGGTCTCAGGTGTGAATGGAGAACAGGTGTGTTAAGTTTGGTGTTATCAGTCTCACACTCTCATACTGGTCACTGGAAGTTCAACATGGTACCTCATGGCAAAGAACTCTCTGAAGATCTGAAAAAAAGAATTGTTGCTCTGAATAAAGATGGCCTAGGCTATAAGAAGATTGCCAAGACCCAGAAACTGAGCTGCAGCACGGTGGCCAAGTCCATACAGAGGTTTAACAGGACAGGTTCCACTCAGAACAGGCCTCGCCATGGTCGACCAAAGAATTTGAGTGCACGTGCTCAGCGTCATATCCTAAGGTTGTCTTTGGGAAATAGAAGTATGAGTGCTCCCAGCAATGCTCAGACCATACGCTGCACACTGCATCAAATTGGTCTGCATCGTTGTCGTCCCAGAAGGAAGCCTCTTCTAAAAATGATGCACAAGAAAGCCCGCAAACAGTTTTCTGAAGACAAGCAGACTAAGGACATGGATTACTGGAACTGACTGTCCTGTAGTCTGATGAGAGCAAGATACGCTTATTTGGTTCAGATGATGTCAAGCGTGTGTGGCGGCAACCAGGTGAGGAGTACAAGGACAAGTGTGTCTTCCCTACAGTCAAGCATGGTGGTGGGAGTGTGATGGTCTGAGGCTGCATGAGTGCTGCCGACACTGGGGACCTACAGTTCATTGAGGGAACCATGAATGCCAACATGTACTGTGACACACTGAAGCAGAGCATGGTCCCCTCCCTTCGGAGACTGGCCGCAGGGCAGTATTCCAACATGATAACGGCCCCAAACATACCTCTAAGATGACCACTGCCTTGCTAAAGAAGCTGAGGGTAAAGGTGGTGGACTGGCCAAGCATGTCTTCAGACCTAAACCCTATTGAGCATCTGTGGGGCATCCTCAAATGGAAGGTGGAGGAGTGCAAAGTCTCTAACATCCACCAGCTCCATGATGTCATCATAGAGGAGTGGAAGAGGACTCCAGTGGCAACCTGTGAAGCTCTGGTGAACTTCAGGCCCAAGAGGCTTAAGGCAGTGCTGGAAAATAATAGTGGTTACACAAAATATTGACACTTTGGGCCCAGTTTGAACATTTTTACTTAGGGGTGTATTCACTTTTGTTGCCAGCGGTTTAGACACTAATGGCTGTGTGTTGCGTTATTTTGAGGGGACAGCAAATTGGCACTGTTCAACAAGCTGTACACTCACTACTTTACATTGTAGCAAAGTGTTAATTTCTTCAGTGTTGTCACATGAAAAGATATAATAAAATATTTACAAAAATGTGAGGGGTCTACTCACTTTTGTGAGATACTGTATATTCTGAATATATTCTGTATATTCTGACTATATGTTGCTGATAATATTTTGTATTCAGGTATACAATAGTAGTAGAACATTTGCATCTTTAAACCTAAACTAAATCCGTTAAGATTATTGTGTATATTGTAACATATTAGTACTGTTGTTTTAATGCGTGCCAGAAAATATGAGTATTCAGACATGTCGCTTGTTTAAAAAGTAATTTTTTTCTTGAAAGGTAAATATCAAGAGGAAGCAAGCTTAAATATTACTTATGCAGATATACTTAAATAATGAAGGGCAAGGACTATTTGCAAATTTTGTATTCATATTCTTTGGAAACTACATAAATTATATAAATTAGCTTACATTGTTTAGGATTAGCAATTGCCTCTGTCAGTCCCAAGTTTCTTGTTTGTAAATGATTAAAAGCCGCTTACAGTGTTGTAGGTAAAATTATTTTCTTTTTTAAATGTCAAGTCTTATGACCTCACTAGTCATTGTTAATTGTTTTTCAGTCATATGCGGCCTTCTATGCTCCAGCAGCTCCTGCGGCGTCTTGTTTTTGATGTCCCCTTGCTCAGCGAATACTGCAAAATGCCTCTGAAGGTAGATAGTAATAGGCATGACTTATAACCCTGTATGTTCTTAATGGGCTTCAGAATTGAAAATCCTATTCTTACTGTTGATTGTCTGTTTCTATTGAATGTTGTTTATAATGGGGACTGAGCATGAAGACATGTGACCAAGTTCTATGTTGAAACAGATTTAACTATTAGTTTGTAATAGGGCTTCTCCGTAGTGGACCTACACTGCTGAGAACCCCTCTACCCAAAATATTGTTGGGCCTCATTCAATGTCTTGCTCAAAGTCTACTATTTGTAAATAGGCAATTGGACTTGTATTGTTTTTTATTCAGTAGTGTAGATTTAAAGTCAAGTATCACATTTTAGATGCAAACAATGTATATGGAGCTTTTAAACTTACATTAACTTTGTTCTTTGAATTGTGACTATGTGCATATTTGGTATCCTTGAATTTTTAAAGCACCTGAAAAAATAGATGATCAATGCAGGATTTAGTTGATTTTGTAACATCTGAGGGTAACACTAAACACCCCAAGCCAGTTATTCTCAGGTTAAGCCTAGGTTAATACTGACTGCAGGTTAGAAACCAGATGAACTCGCATGATTTCAAACTGGCAATCAAATCCGACTTCAGGGGTGAATTGACAGACATCTCTGGGGGTTCATGCACAGATGTCTATTCAAATTGCCCCCGAAGTCGCCAAAAGTAGTACAGGAACTACTTTTGGGATTCGAACTGTGTCATTGCCGGCAATAGCCGCCGATTTTGCCATGTCAAATCACATGCCAAATCTGCCCAATGTAAACGTGGGCTAAGAGAGGAAACATAAATATTTATGGCCAGTAATTATTCATCAGGGGTATCTGCTTCCTCTGCATTAACATGTATACTTGCACTGTTCGAATATTCATTACATTTTCATTTAAAAAACAGTTTCCTGTCTACCAACAAATGTCTGCTAGTAACAATAAATGAGCATTAGAGAAAGAAAACTCTTTGGGTTGTTTAATGTGGACCAATGCAGCAAATGTAGGCAAACTTGTTGATGTTTAACCTATTCAGAAAGACACAAACTGGAACCTAATAAATTGCTATGAAGATTGAAACAGAATGTTCAGAACTTTGAATAATTAATAATGCCTATATAATTAATTTGGTATTATGAACAGTTATGTACAGTGCACACTGCATTGCCATAACGCATATACAGGTATACACAGAAGTTTAGTAATTTTTGCCACCATTTTTTAAAGCTTTTAAAAGCTCAGTATGTTACTTTTTAGAATTTAACTAACATCAGGGAGTAAGTTAAGGGTTAGGTTACAGAGTTAAATTTATAGTTAATAGCTTAATGGTTAAGGTCCGAGACATTGAGATGGTGAAGGATTTGATGAATAGCTAAGGGTTATTTTGATTGTGATTGGAGGTATCATCCTAGATATTATGGTAATGCTTAAGTTGTAAGGTAAAAAATGTTTAGGTATTAGTATTGCTCCCTTACCTATCCCCCCCGCCCCTTATTCTTACCTGAGCCGTCACCTAACTCCATCCAGAGTCAGTCGGTAGCGGCTCTCCTCACTCTCATTGTCCATTGACTCCCATTGCTGTCAGTCAAATCCTGTGACTGGGGGCGGGGGGTGGGGCCAAGTCACGGTGTGTGTGTCTGTGAACACAAAAGAAGTGTGGCTTGGGATCAAGTCCGCAGTTGTGCCACCAAAGGAAGCAGTTTCCTCTGGTGGCACACCAAGAAGAGGAGGTGCCAGGAGCACTGACGGAGGGGGAGGGCCAAGAAGAGGAGTATTTGGAGCCACTCTGTACAATTCTATTGCACAGAGCAGATAAGTATAAAATGCTTTTTATTTTAACCACTTACCGCCCAAGGTCATCATATGACGTCCTGGACTTTGAGTGGAGATTTCTGAATGATGCCTACAGATACATGATTTTAGATTACAGTCTGACTGATAAAAGCTCTCAAACAGGTGAAGAAAAGGCAGTGGTAAGTTATATTTATAACTGCAAAGTTGTTTGGTATCCCTGAGTATGTTAAAGTGGTTCAAAAGTGTGCTGTTATCCTTTAAACATTCCTTTAAACTGGACATACTTTCATATCAAAGATGGATGGAATTTTTTTACTTAGTAAATTGTATACACGCTAGAAATAAAACAAATATTTTTTGAATTTTCACAGCTTTTGACAAACCATTATGAACAGTGCTGGAAATATTACTGCCTGCCTTCAGGATGGGGCAGCTACGGTTTGGCGTCAGAGGAGGAACTGCATCTGACTGAGAAGCTGTTCTGGGGGATTTTTGATTCCCTTTCACATAAGGTATTTTTACTCTTTGCTACATAGAATCTTCTATGTTGGATTTGTCTGTGATAATGTTACATTGTTAGTTAGTTCAGTATCCAGTTTTTTTTTTTCTTGCGTGGGCATTAAACTGGTTTTGTCAGAAAGTTTTTTTACTTGAATGTGTTCTTTGCATTAAGGTAAAAAAACCTTCTAAGTGCAGGTCCCCTCCAGCCTCCTCCTTATACTTACCTGAACCTGATTCCAATCCAGCACAGTGCCCAAGACAAGCATCACTGCTTTCTCTCTCTCCTCACTGGTTCAGAGACAGCTGCGGGAGCCATTGGCTTATACTACAGTCAATCACAGTGAGGAAGGATTGGGGCGGAACTGAGCCATGCTGTGTGTGTGAATTGACACAGAGCAGCTCAGAATTGAACCTGCACCAGTGGCTTGCTATGGGGGGTCTCAGCGGGGAGCCAGGAGTGCCAACTGGGGGACCGAAGAGGAGGATTAGGGCTGCTCTATGCAAAACCATTGCGCAGAGCATGTATGTTTGTAATTTTAAAAACTATCTTTTTCCTCTTTAAAATCATTTTAAAATGCCAGCCAAAGATTTTCATTAAATTTACTGAAGCCAGGCAAAACAAAAAGATTACTCTTTAATATTTGAGGTATTAAGGCTTAAATTGCTACTGAGGATAATGAAACACATAGGCAGATTTAGAAGCGTTGCTATTCTGAGGCTGCACTAAACCAAAAGAGGGTATAAATAGTATTGACACCAGGAAGTTAAATGAAGCTGTTAAAGAGATTTTCGTTTTCTAACTTGAAAAAAAATGTTCTTATCTGAATGTTCAGCATGCGTGGTGATCTCTTTTGGCTGTGTAATCATTTTTTTTTTTTACCTTGAAGAGTGTTCTGTGAGCAGATTTTAACCACATTTTTTATAACGTAGTATGGAATTATGCATATATTGAAACTGCATAGATTGCAGAGCTGGATTTAAAATGTGCATGAAATATGAGTCAGGTATGTAATATTAAGAATGTAAGAAAGTCCTATCATAGATAACTCACTCGTGTGTGACATTACCATAACAAGATGTGACAGGTGTTCAGGGTGATTGTGTGATGGAATGACATAGTGATAGAAATTTTGAAGGTAGATTAAAATAACATGGAGTCACCATGCATGCTTTGTGCGTGCAAAACAACATTGGTTTGCTTCACATAAATGGAACTGTTAATATTTAATTTGCCATCATAATGCTGAATTCTGTTGCGGAGATCCTACATAGAGACATATTTACTTGAGCTGTGGGCCTCCCAAGAATCCTCTGGAGTGGATCGCTAACATGACATAATGAAATCATAATTGATAAGTTATTTCTAGAAATTAAACCACAGTTTGCTCTGTTTAGCTTGCCAGTGATCTCTTGTAATCAATGGACATGGCTTGGTTGTGCATATTAGCTAGAAACTGCCTTGAGGCATAATCCTATGCCTCATCTACTCACGTGACACTGGAATCTTTACTGCACTAAGTACCATGAAAGCAACCATTACAATAATTGAACTGTGTTTGCATGATTTATTGCTTCATTTTGTGTTATAAGAGCATGGGGATCTCAAACTACTATTTGTCTGATATATTGTCAGTACTAAATGTTAATACCATTTAAATGTATGAGTACCTAACCATAAAGGGAGTTGTCAGTTATGTTGTCTGGAGCATCTGTATCCCATTAATATCTGCAGTACCAACATATTTGTGTAAAGGAAGCTTTTCCCAAAAAAGACATGGAAAATGCCATTGCTACTTTACATCTTTCAAATGCTATTTCTCTGTTTGTCATTTTTTAATGCTTTAATACCTTTTGCTATCAGGAACAAGCATGCAAATGATTGACTTTACCATGTCTGCACTGATATGCATGCTTGTTCCAGGGTCAGTAACTCAGTCTATGAGCAAAAGTCCTCTCCAATACATGCATATTTTCCCACATCACAGGAGGCTACTGGACAGTCTCCTCAAATCCTAAAGCCTAAAAATCCTCCCTTGCAGTCAGGCTACGCACTGTAAGGGTTACCTGCTTGTTTATGTCTAGGGTGCTTGGTAAAGGACATTTTCCTTCTCTAGCTTTACAGGCACAGTAACAATTGCAGTGCAGGCACAGCCCCATTGCAAGGGAGGGTTTAAATGTTTCCTGTATCTTGAAAGTACAGAAAAATACCTGTTGATCTTAGGGATGCACCAATACCATTTTTTTACACCGAGTATGCATACCGATACTTTTTTTGAAGAACTTGCCGATACCAATTACTGATACCTATTGCATAGGAAGTGTAGGTAGAGGAGTGGTTTGGGATGGGGGGTAGGGATTTGGATGAGGCTAGGGTGAGGGCAGGGGGGAGGGAGGGGGAGTAGAAGGGTAAGTGAGGGCAGGGTAGTTGAGGGTGGGATGAAATAGTGACTGTGAGGACCGCTGATAGGGGGGACCACTGGTCCTCCTTTAGGGGGCCCAGGCACACAGGGGGCCCAGACAGTAGAAGGATCAGTGGAGCAGAGAAGGAACGGTGACAGAACAATGCCCTCTGTGTCTCTCACTCAGCAACTGAAAACCGGTTTCTCCCTCGATCCCTCCCACTAGCTTTTAGCTGGTGGGGGAGAGACACAGAGGGCTGGATTTAGGGGGTGCTGGGGTGGGTTTTGCCCACCCAGATTTCAGTTCTGCCCCCCTGGCCAGCCACCGCTGAGCTCCTTCCCCCACCCCCGCCTGCACTCACAGCAGGGACACGGAGACGGCAGCCTGGAGGCTGGAGTGGCGAGAGGAGAAGAGGCAGAGAGGAAACAGAAAGGAGGAGGTGTGTTATATTGTGCTCTCCCATCCTGTCAGAGGAGCGCTGGTCTATATGGTACATGGGAGAGGATCGCTCTAACTATAAATCACATTGCACTGTACACACACACATACACACAGCCCCCTATCCACATTTCCTGCAGCCAGGAGGTGAGAAGCCCCTGGAGGAGAGGGGTGGTGTGTGTGCACAGTGCAATGCTATCTACAGTAAGAGCGATCCTCTCTCATGTACTGTATAGACCAGCGCTCTTCTGACAGGAGGGGAGAGCACAACACAGCGCACCTCCTCCTTGCTGTTAGTGGCTTCCCCCTGTAAGTTAGGGGAGGGAGATGGGTGGCTATCTGTGTTGGCAACTGTAATGGAGATTTGGGGAGGAGGGATATGTGTAAGGAGGAAGAATGGGAGGGGGGGTTGAATCAGGTGAAGGGATGCTTGTGCTAGGAGGGGGAATGGGGGATTAGTTCTGGGGGGGGATTTGGGTAGGGAGGAAGAATTTGTGTTTGGAAGGGCAATTTAGAGGGGTTGTGCTAAAAGGAGGGATTTGTGGAAATTTGTCCTAGGAGGGGGATTGAAGAAAGAAGATTTGTGCTGGGAGGGGAGATGGGGGGTCTTTCTGCCAGGAGGGGATGGGGGAACTTAGGCTAAAAGGGGGGATTTATGCTGGTAGGAGGTGTTTGGCGGAATAGATTTGTGCTAGGATAGAAAGTTTGAGAAGAAAGGATATGTGCTAGGTGGGTGATTTTTTAGGGTGAGGGAGATTTGGAGATGGGGATTTTTGTTTTAATACTTTTTCATGGACTGTACGGGGCCCCGTGATTTCTAGCAGCGGCCCTGTGTGGTAGAGTTGGGATGGAAAAAGCTGTGATCGCTGGGGGGAAGAGAATTGGGATGGTAGGGTCATTGGGAGACATGGGGGCTGAGGTGGCAACTGGTATAGGGAAGGAGGAGGCAACAGGCAGAAGTGACAGCAGTGACTGCAAGCACAGGAGATGATCAGAGACTGCAAGCATGGTACAGGAGACGGTCAGAGACTGCAGGCATGGTACAGGAGACAGTCAGAGACTGCAGGCATGGTACAGGAGACGGTCAGAGACGGTATTGGTATCATTGCAACCCTAGTTGATCTGATAGAAATGACAAAAAGTCAAAAGATCAGGCACATGGCGTATATGCTAGACAATATGTCAGGTAAAACATGTAGCAGTAGCTGCTGGAGTGGAGATGATAGTCTCTGATGCCATACTTGTCCCATGTCACCACACACTGTAACTTGATGTAGGCTGCATTAGGTGGGACGTGGTGAGCCTGCGCCCACTCCACCAGTCCAGCTTCACTCTGTTACCTCACTCCCAGAATGGGGTCCCGCTGTGCACCTAGCGCAGGCCTCATACATGCACTTATTAACTCTTTCACTACCTCGTAACCAGGCCATAGATCTCCGTAACGTGGGTTTGGCTCTGGTTTCTATTTGATACCAACAGCTAGGAAGGAAGCCAGACAATGACCCCCTCGCTACTGGAGGACCTATTACCTTAGCCAGGTATCACGCCTAACGTCTGGTTGCTTGGTGTCTTGAACTAGTGCTTGGTTACTCTTAGCAACTACACTCATTTTTTGTCTTGCTGAGTTAACCCTTCGTTAACGGTGTTACGTCATACCCTGTTGTGCTTTACAGACCTTGGTTTTTTAGATATGCCAAACCCAACATGCATCCCTTTGAAAACCTTTAGACCAGGCTTAGAATAGTTAATGTAACTTTACTGAACAAGTGTGGCATAACTGTTCAATATGAACAACATCTTTCCCCTAACCCAGGCATACCTCTGTGAGGTGAGAGTCTATTATGGCATTGTCCATGGCTTGGATGTCTCCAAAAGTCCTAGTTTTTTCAGCAGACTAGAAAGGGCAGCAGTCCCGGTACCACAAACAGAACCAACCAGTTTGGCTAAGAAGAAAGCCCTGGAACTCAGCCTTCCCCCTTTTTATAGCACAGGTGGGCTGGCTAGGACCAAAAAGCCCCTCGAACTGAGCTTATGCCTAGGTTCACACTGACAGCAGGAATGAAATCGTGCAAGTTCAGCTGACGTGCAAGTTCAGCTGACGTGCAAGTTCAGTCCCAACTTCAGGGGCGATTTCAGAGACATCTGTGTGGGTTTCTGCACAGATGTCTATTGAAATCGCACCCCGAAGTTGCCAAAAGTAGTACAGAAATTACTTTTGGGAATTGGTGCGGCGTAACAGAGTGCAGAGATCAATAGTAAGTAACACAGAGTGCAGGGATCAATAGTATGTAGTAATCCAGAGTTCAGTAGTTAGTAACACAAAGTGTAGGGGGTCATTAATATTTAACACAGGTTTTAGAGGTCAACAGTAAATTAAACAGAGTGCAGGAGTCGTTAGCACATAATACAAAAATGTAAAGGTCAAAAGTAAGTAATTTGAAGTGCAGGGGTCATAGAGTAGTATATAATACAGAATTTAGAGGTCAGGAGTAAGTAACGCAGAGTGCTGGGATTAGAAGTAAGTAATACAGAGGTCAGGAATAACTCATGAAGAGTGCATAGGTCAGTAGTATGTAACAGAGTTCAGGGGTCCAAAGTGTGTAAGACAGCGTTTAAGGGGCAGTGGAATGCAGCGTTTAGGGCCAGTAGTAAGAAACGCAGAGTGCAAGGATCAATAGTATGTAACACAGAGTTAAAAGGTCAGCAGTAAATAATGCAGCGTGCAGGGGTCATTAGGATGCAATACAGAATTTAGAGGACAGGAGTAAATAACTCAAAGTGCAGCAGTTATTAGCAAATAAAGTTGCGTTACAAAGTGCAACAGTCAGGAGTAACTTAAACATGTCTTTCTCCACAAGCAAAATACCAACTTTCAAGTAGAACTTCCTTAGGTTTGTGGACAGGGCCTACTCGCCCTGCATGTGGGGGTATCTCTTCACGTGTATGCGCTCACTAATGTCTGAGACCAGGCGGGGCCATGTTCATGTGAAAGTCAACATTAATGTGGAACCCCCCCCCCCGGTCAGAGACAAGTCAAGCACCGTGTGCAGGTGTGAACCACATACAGATCCCTTCTGTATAACTCTTCACCACTGAGCCCGTGTCCTGCTCCACCAGTCCAGCTTTTCTCTGCCACCTCACTCCCGGTGATAGAATGGGGTCCTTCCGTCCACTAAGCATGGGCCTCATGTGTGCACATGATTAACTCCTTTAGCTCTACCATACTATGTGGCTAGGTTCATGGGGTCCCTATACCACAGGTTCGGTCTGGATTGCTTTTGGGGAAACCGACCACTCAGGAGGAAGCTAGAGCACTGACCCCCTCATTACCGGGGGACCTGTCACCAATGCCTGTTACCACACCTCGCTGTCTGGCTGCTATGCATTCCCACCAGTTCCTGATTACCTGTAGCAACTACATTCCCACCTCAAACTTCAGAGTTGAGTTAACCCTTCACAGTGGTCTTCTGTTCCTTCCTCTTCAACCCCGTAAATGCTTCTCAGGCCCTGTTTCTTTGATACACCATATACTGCCATGCACCCCTTTTAAATAACTTCAGACCAGGCTTTTGAACGGTTAATCGATTTATTTAGCATACTTAAATAATACACTCCAAGTTCATATAGCATAGTTCTTCATCTAACTAACTAGTCCCACTCTGCCAAGGCATACCTTTCCATGTAGCAGTCCATAACTTGTAGAGTCTTTGAGAGGTAGTTTCCCATGTGGGGAGCTCATGGGTTGCTGTTGGTTACATCTTCATAGGTGGACTTTTCTCCACTTTTCCATGCAGTCCCTGCTTCTTCTCTCTGAGCCCATTCTTCGTCCTTTTACATGTAATACACCCCAGTTGAAGCCCATGCGGATGAAACGTGTCGGGTTTTGATATGCCTGTTATGCCACGATTCATGTAAGCGCTTTTTTATTACCTGTCTACACCTGGTCCTCATTTGTCTTAGGAGCCAGAGTGTTTTTACTTGGAATTTTTTATTAAAAGTTCTTTCTGGAAGCAGATTCACACTATGTGGAGAATTTTTTTTCGTTTTTTATCTTGAGGGTTATACCTCTTCTATGTTGATCTGGAATTCGATCTACCAATTATTATACAACCCTTTATCGTGGAGATCTCAAGGCAGGATGACCCCGAGTAGGTGATTGGTGAGTGGTGCGGCCACCTTTCTATCAAGTTCGGACGTGGAGTCAGATCCGTTCTCTCCAGGAAAACTATCTTTACTCACCTCCTAAAAGCCTGTCAGACTCTCAGCCATTCGGCTATTGAGTCCACCTGTTCTGGTAAGGGTGTTTCTAACCTGTCTATACCTGCATTGGGAACCCGGGTAGTACACCACTTCAGAGTTCGTCCTAGCCATCGATGATTGATACACTCTGCGGAAGGCTCCACAAGTCAAGCTTACATCAACCT
This sequence comes from Lithobates clamitans, assembly GCA_037952925.1. Taxonomy (NCBI): domain Eukaryota; kingdom Metazoa; phylum Chordata; class Amphibia; order Anura; family Ranidae; genus Lithobates; species Lithobates clamitans. The sequence continues at coordinate 3,342,241 of JBBGZY010000742.1, read as the reverse complement.
TTGATGCATGTTCTGTGAACATTTATTGAACTCCTTAAAATTTTTGAATACAGTGTATATGTTTATCTTTACACTATTCACATGAATGCATAGTATATTAAGGTATTTCCTTGGCAGTTATACTTTAATTTTTTTTGCACCTAATTTTTTTCTGCACCCAGTTCTTTTTTGCAATATTCTTGTGGAATATTTTTCATATATACACATATTCCTTTATGGTCTTCGGACTTTCAGGAATTTTTTTTGCACAATCTAGGTTTGTTTGGGTTCACAGACACATCTGTGTCCTTAAATATAGTTTTATTGTGTTTATTTTCACATTTTCTCAGTGGAGACACGTTTCAATATTGTGCATTCTGACTTCCAGATGACCATTGTGGTTTGTCTTGCCCAATAACGATCATCACGTTTTTTCAGCGCCACATTTTGTTATTTATATTCGCTCACAATTGGTCTGATTGTTATCTTGGCTGCTCTGTACATTTTAGTTGGCGCAATATTTTTTTGATATTTAATTACATGTAATACAAGCTGGAGGATAGAACCCAGGAAAGCCTGGGAAAATACAGAACCTGGATTAACCCTTCCCCACCCGGGCAGCACCGCACTTCTATTGGCACCTGCCTACAAGCTAAATTCGCACACAGCGCAATTTCCCCCCTCCCTCTGTAAAGTTCACTCACCAGACCTTAGATGCACCGGCGGCTTTGCAGAGACAAGTCCTCCTGGACCTCCCTTTGGATGAATCATGTGACACGTTGGAACTGAGGAGGTGCCTAGGACTTCTCTCAACTTTGCAATGCCTATTGCTGCTTAAATCTCAGATCTAAGAGGCGGGTGAGGTCAGGAGCTTGCGGCTGGCATGGCAGCGATTGTGATGGATGGGTAGAACGAGGTTGACCTGTTGCCTACCTTGCTTTAACTACATTTATAGCAGTTTGAAATGTTGCCTAAAAAATATGTTGCCAATATTAAGATATAGAAATGTTTTTGTATTAAAAAGAAAGAGCCCACTCATTTTCTTAATTTGCTACTCCTGTGCACCATTATTTTGACTTTAAGGCATTTTAGATCCTCCTTTTAGCTTGTTGGTACTACAAGCGCTTTACAGATTTCATAATAAAGGGTTACATAGATAATCCTAGATGCCTATTAATCTTTGCATGAATTTGTGGAATGGTTGATTTTGAACTTGAAATGCAGAACTAGTGGCCTTGTTACTTTTCTAAATGTGTTCTCCGTTTGCTGATGTGATTTGGCTGTGTCGCTGTCACTAACAAATTGCATGTTTTTCTGTGGGACTTTCCAACCAGTTCCTATCTCTCCTGCAGAAGTATGATGCTGAACTCTTCAGAATGTGCATGCCCTGTCTCAGTGCAATAGCTGGAGGTCTGCCACCAGATTACGTTGACACCAGAATTAAAGCAACACCTGAGAAGCAGATGTCAGTGGATGCCGAAGGAAACTTTGATCCAAAACCCGTTAATACTGCCAAGTAAGTTGTAACAGCCCTACATTTAACTTCTCCAAAAGTGTAGAAGTGATATGGTTTTAATCACCTCCCCCACTGCCTTATTCTAAAAACAACTGTGGGGAGGTGGGTGTCTATTTCTGAAGTGGCTTTTTTAAACTGCACTTCAGAAATCCTCCTTTGGGAAACCAGTGTGCTTGTCATCCAATGGCAGTGTACTGTTTACATTTGGGAGCCCTTCCCTTCCTCTTACAAAAGATCTCCATCCTGTCTGTATTAGACATACACTATATTGTCAAAAGTGTTGGGACACCTGTCTTTATACGCATATGAACTTTAATGGCATTCCAGTCTTAGTCAGTAGGGTTCAATATTGAGTTGGCCCACCCTTTGCTCTTCTGGGAAGGTTTAGGAGTGTGTCTATAGGAATGTTTGACCATTATTCCAAAAGTGCATTTCTGAGGTGAGGCACTGATGTGGACAAGAAGGCCTGGCTTGCAGTCTCTGCTCTAATTCATCCCAAAGGTGTTCTATCGGGTTGAGGTCAAGACTCTGTGCAGGCCAGTCAAGTTCCTCCACCCCAAACTTGCTCATCCATGTCGTTTTGGACCTTGCTTCGTGCACTGGTCCAAATCATTTGCTGGAGGAGGGATTATGGTGTGGGGTTGTTTTTCAGGGGTTGGGCTTGGCCCCTTAGTTCCAGCGAAGGGAACTCTTAAAGTGTCAGCATACTAATACATTTTGGTCAATTTCTTGCTCCCAACTTTTTGGGAACAGTTTGGGGATGGCCTCTTCCTGTTCCAACATGACTGCGCACCAGTGTACAAAGCAAGGTCCATAAAGACTTAGATGAACGAGTTTGGGGTGGAGGAACTTGAATGGCCTGACTTCAACCTGATAGAACACGTTTGGGATGAATTACAGCAGAAACTGTGAGCCAGGCCTTCTCGTCCACCATCAGTGCCTGACCTCACAAATGCGCTTCTGTAAGAATAGTCAAACATTCCCATAGACACGCTCCTAAACCTTGTGGACAGCCTTCGCAGAATAGTTGAAGCTGATATAGCTGCAAAGGGTGGGTCAACTCAATAGTGAACCCTACGGACTAAGACTGGGTTGCCACTAAAGTTCATGTGCGTGTAAAAGCAGGCGTCCCAATACTTTTGAAAATATACTGTATATATTAACCACTCATCTCCCTCATCCTTAACATCTGCACATTAACCCTCTCATCTCTATCGTCCCACAGTATGGGACCTGTACCGTATCCTCTTCACCTCCTCCTCCCTCTGTGTATGACCTATACCAGGGGTCTCCAAACTTTATAAAGAAAGGGCAAGTTTACTTTCCTTCAGGTTTTGGAAGAAAATGCACCAGTATCAATGGAAGCAGGCAATTTGAAGCCTGGTGGTCAGCGGGGATAAAAAAATTGATGTAATGTCTGTGGTCAGTAGGAGGAGGAACGTTTCTCATCATTAATATTAGTGGGAAGAATAGTGCCTGGTCATTTATATCACTGGAAGGAATTATGCCTCATAATTGGTGTCAGTGGGAGGAATATTGCCCCATCTTTGGCGTCAGTGGAAGTACATATATATCAGGGACAAAGGAAAAGGGGAAGGGGATTCTCGGTATAGAGAATATCGAGAGGAAAGCGGTTACTTCAGCAAATAGTGATCAGAAGATGGTATGGTAAAATTTAACAATTTATTGAATTATGTTAAAATCAACAGGGCATATTGAGGCATTCAAGTATGAGAATAATGCAAAATGAATAGTGCAAAAAACATCTATATCAAAGGTGATGCTAAAAACGAGACAACAGACAAGACAAGAAACACACACACACAACGGCACTGACACGGTCCGGACTAAATATGTTACTCAGCATCAATGTAATCGAATCAACGCAGGGCAATCACACAGTGGTGTTGCAACCATGTATTAAATTTTTTTGGTATATGTGTTTTGTTGGATAGGATATGCTGCTGAGGAACATATGATGATGGGAGCAGGGAGGGGGGAAGAACTGGTGGAGATATAACCAGGGGAGATGGCCTGACAAGACCTGCTGTGGGGGGTGGGCGGCTGGCAGAAAGTTGGGTCTGAGTGATCCGCAGCAATAGGACTAGGAATGCATTCACAGATGGAGTCCGATCATACGGTGCAGATGGCAATGATTAGTCAAATTTGCTGAAGGTAGTAAAGGTCACAGTTCCCAGCGTGCAGTGGCAGCCTCCGGTATTATGCACTAAGTGCAGTGGGGTACGGTGTATGGTAGTCCGGTATATGTATGGCAATGGTAAGAACAGCGTGTCTTAGCATGCAGATGTATATATTCACCTATGTAAGCCGGCTAAGGTTGCTCATACATTACCCCCCGTAGCTATTCTGGAAGGCTGGTTCGGGATCCGATCCTATGAGGGAGTGGCGGGATCCAAGGAACGTAAAGAGCGGCAAGATACCGGCAGCTGGCAATGGCGGTCACGGTGTAGTGGCGTTCCTTTTCTGGTATAGAGACACCTTACATGTCTCAAATCGCCTGGACGACTCAAGGCTGGGTCAGTGTGTGCTGTAGAGCTCGGTTGGTGCCTCACAGCTGTTTGGCTCCCCTAACTCGACCTGCTCCATGGATCGTGACAGCGCCACTACACCGTGACCGCCATTGCCAGCTGCCGGTATCTTGCCGCTCTTTACGTTCCTTGGATCCCGCCACTCCCTCATAGGATCGGATCCCGAACCAGCCTTCCAGAATAGCTACGGGGGGTAATGTATGAGCAACCTTAGCCGGCTTACATAGGTGAATATATACATCTGCATGCTAAGACACGCTGTTCTTACCATTGCCATACATATACCGGACTACCATACACCGTACCTGTAACAAGCCCCTTTCTCGCTCGGTTCCACTCTCCCGACACTCCTCTGCAGCTATAGAATCAGATTGCAGAACGCAACATCTGATTGTTCGGTCATCCAATGCTCCGGGATTAGAACTACAGCTCTGTGCCCTTCTAGTCCAGTTGTGATAGCTCAGAACAAACACCAGGCAGGCTGTATGTAAGTTCAACCAGGAATATCTCTTTATTGACAGGAATACAGTCTTATTTATACAATAAAAGAGGAGGTGCAGACCTCCTGCTCATATTACCCTAACAGCTGTAACCTAATTAACCTAATTAACATGAGCTAATTAACTAATCCCTTTAGACAGCCTAGATGACTCAGACATGACCTTTAGGCCAGACTGGCCGTCTTGTAGTTCAGAAAACACAATCAACATAAACTCTTCTTCACATAATAGCAGAGTTAATTAACACAAACGACAATGGGGATCTAATGACTCTTAGATCCCATAGTAGACTTATTTACAATACACATTTTAGCAGACAACAGACAGACAGGTGTTGGAATTTACATCAGCATCTCCTAACAGTATCTGTCCCAGCATTATGAATCAGCCACTATTTCTAATATGGCAAATCCAGGGTCCCCAGAGTCTGTGTGTCCTGGGGGACCAGGACCCGAATCCACAGTAATACCGCCTCAAGGGTCCCCAGGCATACAGCTCACAAAGAGCACCGTTCCCCCAAATGCCAGGGCCCACAATCGATCGGCAAGAGGCTAGCATACAGTCCCCTCCAAAAGTCTCTCTCCCGGCTAGGTCTGTCACATTTCTCCCCTTTCGGCAGGAGACTAACACAGGAGGAGACCCCAGACGGGTTGACTCCAAAGTTAGTCAGTAGTTCCAGTCCTCTAATGCCTGTACCCACACAGTACCCCAAACAAATTGTTCCAAACAAAGCATTACTCACCCAGCCAACCTCTGCCTCTCTCAGAGAACATATCTGCAGCTGGGGAGAGGCCTGGACTGGCCCTTCTCCCTGGAGTCCTTTCTGCCGCTGGAGAGAAGACAGGGTGTCTGGGCTCACTTTGCATGCTGTTGGGGATCTGGGCCGACTGCCCAGCATACCTGGGGTATACAGGTGGAGACTGAAGTCCCATCCACCTTCACAGGACATCCATCCTCTGTTAGTTGAGGGCAGAGTCCAGCAGTACTCGGCCCTGTTGCCAGCCCTTCTGCTGGAAACCCCACACCATCTGCTCCGGCTAACTGTTGGGGAGGGACGACGAACACCTCCTCTCCCTTCTCCCCCTGTATCCTGATCTGCTGCTGGGAAGTGACCACCTCCTTCTCACCCTGAGCCTCCGGAACCGCCGCAGGTGTAGGGCAGAGATCTTGGTAATATTGCTTATGTTAAAATTGTGGAAGTGCTGCATTATATTTACTGCTAGTGTTTCTATTTATACAGTATCTCACAAAAGTGAGTACACCCCTCACAGTTTTGTAAATATTTTATTATATTTTTTATGTGATAACACTGAAGAAATGACACTTTGCTACAATGTAAAGTAGTGAGTGTACAGCTTGTATAACAGTGTAAATTTGCTGTCCCCTCAAAATAACTCAACGCACAGCCATTAATGTCTAAACCACTGGCAACAAAAGTGAGTACACCCCTAAGTAAAAATGTCCAAATTGGGCCCAAAGTATCAAAATTTGTGTGGCCACCATCATTTTCCAGCACTGCCTTAACCCTCTTGGGCATGGAGTTCACCAGAGCTTCACCGGCTGCCACTAGAGTCCTCTTCCACTCCCCCATAACGACATCATGGAGCTGGTGAATGTTAGAGACCTTGCGCTCCTCCACCTTCCATTTGAGGATGCCCCACAGATGCTCAATAGGGTTTAGGTCTGGAGACATGCTTGGCCAGTCCATCACCTTTACCCTCAGCTTCCTTAGCAAGGCAGTGGTCATCTTGGAAATGTGTTTAGGGTTGTTCTCATGTTGGAATACTGCGCTGCGGCCCAGTCTCTGAAGGGAGGGGATCATGCTCTGCTTCAGTTTGTCACAGTACATGTTGGCATTTATGGTTCCCTCAATGAACTGTAGCTCCCCAGTGCCGACAGCACTCATGCAGCCCCAGACCATGACACTCCCACCACCATGCTTGACTGGAGGCAAGACACACTTATCTTTGTACTCCTCACCTGGTTGCCGCCACACACGCTTGACACCATCTGAACCAAAAAAGTTTATCTTGGTCTCATCAAACCACAGGACATGGTTCCAGTAATCCATGTCCTCATGCCAAAATGTAAAAAAAAAAAAAAAAATTGGCATGGGGCCCAACCTGAAATACATACCAGACCCTTATCCGAGCATGCAGCCAGGCAGGCAAGGAAAGGGGGAGCAAGCCCCCCCCCCTCCTGAACCATACCAGGCCACATGCCCTCAACATGGGGGGGGTGCTGTTGTTAAAGGGGCTTCCAGATTCCGATAAGCTCCCTGCCCGCAAACCCTCACAACCACTGGCCAAGGTTGTGGGGAAGAGGCCCTTGTCCCCAAAGCACCGCCCCCCCCCATGTTGAGGGCATGTGACCTGGCATGGTTCAGGAGGGGGCAGGGCTGCATGCTCAGATAAGGGTCTAGTATGGATTCTAGGGGGGACTCCATGCCATTTTTCATTTGCCGGAATGTATTTATTTGCATTTTAACAATCAGCTTCACACAGAATCTGAATCGGTCGGTCGGTCATTTTTCAACAGATCCAAATTCAAATTGTTCTGAGAATTTGGAATTCGTTAGCAAATTTATAAACAAAACTAAATTAAATTAAGCTAAACTAAATTAATTCAGAAATGAATCAATGAAACAAAATTAGTAACAGAACAAAGCTATCCGAAACTAAACACATTTTTCTGTTCTGCACATGTCTAGTGACAGGATGGCAATGTATTTTATTTGGTTTGTCTTTTGCTCCTGTATATTCATTTCAAATGTGCACAATATGGGAATAAAATGTTAATCTCTCTTGTACTGTGTATCACAATTCACATAACTATATCTATAGTTTTTCACCTTGGGGAGCTGTCTAACTGATAACATGGAAGACATACTGAAATGTAATAATGCTATGTTAATGGTAAATTCAAGAGAAGATTGGAATCATGCTGAAGCAGCTTTTTCATTTCCGACTTACAAGCGCTTTTTTTAAAATTTTGTATGCTTTTGTTTTACAGCCTCACATTACCTGAGAAGCTGGAATATATTGTCAATAAATTTGCAGAGCACTCCCATGATAAATGGGCCTATGACAAGGTACAGAATGTATGATGTTCACAATATGCTTATCTGAATATTATATATCTAAATATTAGCATACACAGTGTTCTTTCAAAACAAAAGTAAATTTCTCCATAAGAGTACAATATCAGAAAACTTGGTTCACAGCAAATAATTATGCACAAATATGTATGTAGATATTTTATCAGAATGGAATATTAAGCATTATGTCCTGTTCCTTTGGGAATTCACAATTTATTTGCTTCACACAGCTGGCTGTTAGTTTGACTGATAGGCACTGCACTCTACTTTTCACGGTTATAGTATTTGTAAACAGTCACTTTGTAAATCAACCCATTCAGTTTAAAATATAAATAAAAGGCAAAACATTTTTGTATAGATATAAAAAACATTCTAAATACCTTTCTTCCCCTTTTTTTATAAGTGATCACATTCCCTCTGTTCTCAGCTGCATAAGAGCTGGAGGAAGGAGAAGCAGCAGCACACTGAGCTTGCCAGTAAATGGCTATGCAGTGGGTGTGGTTGTCAGGACAAGTCTGATCATTGGAAAGATGTAAACATGTTAGCATGTGTGCATTACCATATATAACAGAATGTCTTTATACACTTTCATATGCTGTTCAAAATATTGACAAATATTCAATTGTGGTTCACTGAGGATTTGAAGAGTTCCATCATATTTTTCATTTTTGGAGGTTTATAATAGGAGCTGTTTGGACAGTAATTGGGGCCCACAACTCTCTACAGATCATGGCCTTTTTTTACTTCTGCCTCACCCATTATATTAACATCTTGCAGTGTAATGTGGCATAGACCCTACTTTCTGCATGCGTTCATTTCTGATTCACCTTCCAGCCCAAGGATGTCATATGACGTCCTTGATTTTCAGTGAGGATATCTGAATAATGCCTGCAGCTACAGGCAACATCCAGACATCATCTTTTAGTGTCAGCGATTCTGTGCATCGTAAGAAAGATCATAGTGGCAGTTTCGCCGCTTGATCATTCTTACAGGCGAGGGGAGGGGTCACCCCACTCCCGTAGCCCTCCGGTGCTTCTCCGGGCTTTCCCGTGCCATCGGGGACCTGGAGAAGGAATCCGCCGCAGCCGGATGACAAGCATATAGATTTCTGGTGACCAGATGGTCACCAGTCATCTCTATGACCATCGGAGGCCCGGTAAAATAAACAATAAAAAAAAATTCAAGCTCCCCCGTCCCTGTGTGCTCATGCACAGAAGTGAACGCACACATAAGTCCTGCCCACATATGTAAACGCCGTTCAAACCCCACATGTGAGGTTTCGCCACGTGCGTTATGCCACGTACACACGGTCGGATTTTCCGATGGAAAATGTCCGATCGGAGCGTGTTGTTGGAAATTCCGACCGTGTGTGGGCTCCATCAGACATTTTCCATCGGATTTTCCGACACACAAAGTTGGAGAGCAGGAGATAAAATTTTCCGACAACAAAATCCGTTGTCGGAAATTCCGATCGTGTGTACACAAATCCGACGGACAAAGTGCCACGCATGCTCAGAATAAATAAAGAGATGAAAGCTATTGGCCACTGCCCCGTTTATAGTCCCGACGTACGTGTTTTACGTCACCGCGTTTAGAACGATTGGATTTTCCGACAACTTTGTGCGACCGTGTGTAGACAAAACAAGTTTGAGCCAACATCCGTCGGAAAAAATCCTAGGATTTTGTTGTCGGAATGTCCGAACAAAGTCCGACCTTGTGTACGGGGCATTAGAGTGAGAGCAACAATTCTAGCACTAGACCTCCTCTGTAACTCTAAACTGGTAACCTGTAAATAAAATTAAAGCCTCGCCTATAGATATTTTTAAGTACCGAAGTTTTGCGCCATTCCATGAGTGTGCGAAATTATAAAAGCGTGAGATGTTGGGTATCTATTTACTTGGCGTAACATCATCTTTCACATTATACAAAACAATTGGGATAACTTTACTGTTTTGTTAATTTTTATTCATGATTTGGATTCATTTCCATAAAAAATGCGTTCGAAAAATTGTTGCGCAAATACCGTGCAACATAAAAAGTTGCAACGACCACCATTTTATTCCCTAGGGTGTCTGCTGGAAAACATATATAATTTTTGGGGGTTCTGAGTAATTTCTAGCAAAAAAATGATGATTTTTACATGTAGGAGATGAGTGCCAAAATAGGCCCGGTATGGAAGTTTTTAATTCACATGATGTTGTGAGAAGTTCTGAGACTAAAGCCTTGTACACACGATCAAATTGTTGGCCAACCGAGCGTCTTATTTCTGTCCAAAGGGCGTGTGCCAGGAACTTGTCTTGCATACTAATGGTACACAATTGTCGGCCAACAAACATGAACGTAGTGACATACTACAAGGAATTTCAACACTTGGGAGCCACCCTTTGGGCCCCTTCTGCTAATTTCGTGTTTGGTGAGCATTGATTCCGAGCATGCCTGTTTGTACTTTCGACTTTTGTGTGACGGACTTGTGTACTGATGATACGGAAATCAAAAATTTACTAGCCTGCCATCCAACATTTGTTGGACAAAAGTTGGACAACAATTGTCAGAAGAAGCGTACTAACGGTCAGATTTTAGGACAACAGTCTGTCAACAGATAATCCCCTGCCAACAATCTCATCGTGTGTACGAGGCTTTACTGTATATAAACAGGTGCCTCACTGAAAATTATTATTGGTGATTGAAGTACCTCTCTTTAATACTTGTTATGATTCACTGCAATCATCTGTAATAACAGCCATTGTTGTGCAGTAGCACATGCCTATTTAACCAGGGCTTCTGTTTTAAGAAAATAGGTGAAAATAGGTGCACATTCAAACAAACAAAATCAGAAAGAGTGCACACTAGGTGCAGCAGAGTTAAAAGCTTTAATGTTAAAATCAATTGCAAATTGGCCACTCACAAAATCAAAATAGAAAAAGCATGTACTCAACACTCCCACTATGTACACCTCTCTGTGTTCACACTTGTAGTCCTGGATAGTAGTGTACAGACCAGAGCTCTGTACACAGGCACAGTGTGTTACAGGGGATCTCCTGGGTGATATTACATGCGGGTGGAGCAGTGGGCATGGCTACGCGTTTTAAATGACCTTCTTCTTTGTCAAGCCTACCTAGAGGGAATACTGTGATTGCTTTATACAGAAGAAGGGGGGGGGGGGGCATACCACAGCATTGAAACCCATTATTCTCAATACTAACAAGAACAGCAGCTGGCAAACTACAAAGACCAGCTGGACCATATAAAACAACTAACAGAAACAAATATTTTTAAAAGATACACGTGAAATAGAGTAGCAGTGAAATACTAAAATAAACTGTCCAGCTGTTAGTTGTTTTTCTATGGTCCAGCTGGTCTATGTAGTTTACCAGCTGCTGTTCTTGTTAGTTTAGAGAATAATTGGTTGCAGTGTTGTGGCATGTGCCCTTCTCATATTCCTGTATAAAGCAATCACAGTATTCCCTCTAGGTAGGCTTGACAAAGAAGGAGGTCCTTTGAAACATGTAGCTACACCCATTGCTCCGCCCGCATGTGACATCATGCAGGAGATCCCTTGCAATACACTGTAGCTGTGCACAGAGCTCTGGTCTGTCCTTCAGCTGCAGGTATTCCTCCACCTGACAGCACTGCTATCCAGGACTACAAGTGTGAACACAGAGAGGCGTCCATGCTGGGAGTGTTGAGTGCATGCTTTTTCTATTTTGATTTTGTGAGTGGCCAATTTGCATTTGATTTTAACATTAAAGCTTTTTAACTCTACTGCACATAGTGTGTGCTCTTCTTGTTTGTTTGTATGTAATTTGTAGGTTTCCCCAATCTTGTGAGAAGCAGCACCAAAGGCAGCAAAAGGTGTTTTATTACTCTTGATGATTCCAATGCCTAGACTGAGGATTTGCAGTGTAATCAACTTATGGACATGAACTATTTTTTTATAGTCACAAGTACTTTGAATGCGCTAAAAAAGTTTTTGGGTTTTATTTTCTTTGGAAAAAGGTGCACATACTCTCCCCCCTGCCTGAGGCCACCCTTGTCTCCACCCCCTCGCCACCTATCAGAGGTGGTAAATAAGTGTTTCTATGTTATTTTTTAAATAATAAAAATGCAGGAAAAAGTACAAAATATAAGAAATATACAGGGCTTCCTAATGTAATCTCTGAGGCACTTCCTGCTGGTGAGTGAAAATGGTCAGTGGAGAAGCACCCCCCTTGCTGATGGTCAGTGGAGAAGTGCCCTCCTTGCTGCTGGTCAGTGGAGAATTGCCCCCCTTGCTGCTGGTCAGTAGAAAAGTGCCCTCCCCCCTTTCTCCTGGTCTGTGGAGAAGTGCCCCCCTTGTTACTGGTTAGTGGAGACGTGCTCCTCTTGCTGCTCCCTAGTGCATAGGTACCTTCTTTGCTGCTGGTCAGAACTGTGTGCCCCTTAAGGTTGGTGGTGAGTGGAAGCAGTGTTTACTTACTGCCTCTGGTGACTTCTCACGTGGCTAAAAGGAAATGGCCATTCATGGTATTTGGGGTTGGGGTTACCTGGGCAGAGTGCAAGGGATTGACAGGGAGAGGTTTTAGGTCCTGACAGGGTAAGTAGGTTCTGCAGAACCGCATGAGTAGCAAACCATGGCTCTACACATACTATACACATACACATACTATAGAATGTAATTTGAGACACAGCCGTGAGTCTGCTGTCACATCCTAAATAGCAGTGCAGTTGGCAGTCGAGGAGGGAGTGCCAACAACAGCTTGGTCTTTGGAGCCTTCGGGTGGCGTTGCAGCTGCCAGAATTCCCAAGTTGAGCACTCCATGACACAGGGGAGCCGGAGCTGCAGGATCACGTAACCTGGCTGGACTGAATAAAGCCATGTATACAGATCCTTTTTACACAAGGTAGGCAGTATAGGTAGGGGAAGAACATTTTTAAGACTAGTGTTAGGCTTTAGTTCCACTTTAGGCTGACTGCCACACTGGCTTTTGTGGCTGGATGTGCTAAAGACATGTAAGCGCACCTTAAAGTGCATGTGATATCACTCAGCAGTAAAAACAAGTTTTTCTCATTGCACTTGGATAGTGCTTAATAAAATATTTTTTCTATGGATTTTGGTTCCTGTAGTTTGCCTGTCTGCTGTCTTGATCTTCTGCTTGTTACAACCCTATTTTGTCACCTGACCTATGTCAGTTTATGACTATGCCCTAGTATAATTTCATTTTTCACTTTGGTCACCCATAGGGCAAGTGTTGATGGGCTTTTGTTCACTTTAGTTCACTTTTCCTTTTAAAAAGGAGCGGTGGCATCAGCAGATGGGCTCTGCTGATGCCACTGCGTCATATTTTATAACAAGCACTTTTTTATCTTTACAAATGTGAGTGTTCCTTTTTTATAATAAATACTCTTTCTTTTTTTTAAAGGGAATTACACTATGTGCCCCTCTTTCAATCTTTTCTTATAACCACATCATTGCGAGAAGCCATCCGTCTGGCTCGTCCCCCCTCTAAAACCCCTACTGTGGGCTACCTATTTGGAGAGTCACTGAGAGGGACCATTGGAACATATCCCCAAACTGGAGGTCATACAGGTAAAAGCCAGTAAATTCGAATATTTTGAAAAACTTGATTTATTTCAGTAATTGCATTCAAAAGGTGTAACTTGTACATTATATTTATTCATTGCACACAGACTGATGCATTCAAATGTTTATTTCATTTAATTTTGATGATTTGAAGTGGCAACAAATGAAAATCCAAAATTCCGTGTGTCACAAAATTAGAATATTACTTAAGGCTAATACAAAAAAGGGATTTTTTAGAAATGTTGGCCAACTGAAAAGTATGAAAATGAAAAATATGAGCATGTACAATACTCAATACTTGGTTGGAGCTCCTTTTGCCTCAATTACTGCATTAATGCGGCGTGGCATGGAGTCGATGAGTTTCTGGCACTGCTCAGGTGTTATGAGAGCCCAGGTTGCTCTGATAGTGGCCTTCAACTCTTCTGCGTTGTTGGGTCTGGCATTCTGCATCTTCCTTTTCACAATACCCCACAGATTTTCTATGGGGCTAAGGTCAGGGGAGTTGGCTGGCCAATTTAGAACAGAAATACCATGGTCCGTAAACCAGGCACGGGTAGATTTTGCGCTGTGTGCAGGCGCCAAGTCCTGTTGGAACCTGAAATCTCCATCTCCATAGAGCAGGTCAGCAGCAGGAAGCATGAAGTGCTCTAAAACTTGCTGGTAGACGGCTGCGTTGACCCTGGATCTCAGGAAACAGAGTGGACCGACACCAGCAGATGACATGGCACCCCAAACCATCACTGATGGTGGAAACTTTACACTAGACTTCAGGCAACGTGGATCCTGTGCCTCTCCTGTCTTCCTCCAGACTCTGGGACCTCGATTTCCAAAGGAAATGCAAAATTTGCTTTCCTCAGAAAACATGACTTTGGACCACTCAGCAGCAGTCCAGCTCTTTTTTTCCTTAGCCCAGGTGAGACGGTTTTCGCGCTGTTTCTTGGTCAACAGTGGCTTGACACGAGGTATGCGGCAGTTGAAACCCATGTCTTTCAAGCGTCTCTTGGTGGTGGATCTTGAAGCACTGACTCCAGCAGCTGTCCACTCCTTGTGAATCTCCCCCACATTTTTGAATGGGTTTTTTTTCACAATCTTGACTAGGGCGCGGTGATCCCTATCGCTTGTACACTTTTTCTGACCACAGTTTTTCCTTCCCTTTGCCTCTCTATTAATGTGTTTGGACACAGAGCTCTGAGAACAGCCAGCCTCTTCAGCAATAACCTTTTGTGTCTTTCCCTCCTTGTGCAATGTGTCGATGGTCGCCTTTTGGACAGCTGTCAAATCTGAAGTCTTCCCCATGTTTGTGTAGGCTTCAGAACTGGACTGAGAGACCATTTAAAGTCCTTTGCAGGTGTTTTGAGTTAATCAGCTGATTAGTTTGTGGCACCAGGTGTCTTCAAAATTTAACCCTTACACAATATTCTAATTTTGTGACACACGGAATTTTGGATTTTCATTTGTTGCCACTTCAAATCATCAAAATTAAATGAAATAAACATTTGAATGCATCAGTCTGTGTGCAATGAATAAATATAATGTACAAGTTACACCTTTTGAATGCAATTACTGAAATAAATCAAGTTTTTCAAAATATTCTAATTTACTGGCTTTTACCTGTATTTGCTGTGGCTAGTTTTCCCTGGTGTATTACACCACAAGTTTGAATGACTCATTAGGCGTATGCCTGTTTGAGTTCAGTCATTTTGGTAAGCCTTCTACTTATTGGTGGTGGATCATCTATCAGCAATCTTCTCTTCACTTTAAGTCACATGATGTTTAGTTTATTCTTTGATGGATTTTGATTCACTTCTAGACATTTTATTTCACTGCTATCTTACTTATTTGTTTGGTTGGCTACAACAAACTGTTTTACTCATTGGTGATTGGTGTTATGTACCCACTACATTTTGAGTACAAAATGTCCCTTTAAGCTTTATCTTTTTTATACTTGTTCACTACAATTAATTAGATGCGATGCAAGGGCAGGGTACTACATCTCACGCTCGCTACAATAGGAAAAACAAATTTTCCTATTGCGGCGAGCGCGATGGGAAGGCGATGATGTCCCTTAGGTCTGGTATTGATTTTAAGGGGAACCCCCTATGCCGAAAAAATGGCGTGGGGTCCCCCCAAAATCCAGACTAGACCCTTATCCAAGCACGCTGCCTGGCCGGTCAGGAAAAGGGGTGGGGACGAGCGCCCCCCTTCCTAAACTGTACCTGGCCACATGCCCTCAACATGGGGGGGTGGGTGCTTTGGGGGAGGGGGGCGCCCTGTGGCCCCCCCACCCGAAGCACCTTGTCCCCATATTGATCTTTAATAAGGGGGCCCCCAGATCCCGGCCCCCCGCCCTATGTGAATGAGTTTGGGGTACATCGTACCCCTACCCATTCACCTAGGGAAAAAGTGTCAATAAAAAAACACACTAGACTTTTTTTTTAAAGGTTTTTAAAGTTTTTAAAGTAATTTATTAGACAGCTCCGGGGGTCTTCTTCCGACTTCGGGCGTCTTCTTCCGACTTCGCCGATCTCTCCGGCCTCTTCTCCCGGTGTCCGGTTCTTCTCCCGCTCTCCGGCCTCTTCTCCCGGTGTTTGACCTTTTCTCCTGGTGTCCGGTTCTTCTGCCGGCTCCTCCGCTATCTTCTGCCGCTCTTTTGCTAGTGGTGGCCCAGACTTCTGCGTCGTCTTCTTCCCTCTTCTCTTCTTCCGATGTTGACACGATGCTCTCTCCCACTGTAATGCTGTGTGAGCGCTCCGCAATTATTTATATAGGTGGTGACCCCGCCCCCTAATGACGTCACAGTCCCGGGGCATGCTGGGACTGTGACGTCATAAGGGATGTGGTCAACATCACCCGGTGACCACGCCCCATATGACATCACAGTCCCAGCATGCCCCGCCTATATAAATCATTGCGGAGTGCTCACACAGCATTACAGTGGGAGAGAGAGCATCGTGTCAACATTGGAAGAAGGGAAGAAGACGCAGATGTCCGGGCCACTGCTAGCAAAAGAGCGGCAGAAGATAGCTGAGGAGCCGGCAGAAGAACTGGACACCGGGAGAAGAGGTCGAACACTGGGAGAAGAGGCCGGAGAGCGGGAGAAGAACCGGACACCGGGAGAAGAAGCCGGAGAGAGCAGCGAAGTCGGAAGAAGACCCCCGGAGCTGTCTAATAAATTACTTTAGAAACCTGTCTAGTGTGTTTTTTTATTGACACTTTTTCCCTAGGTGAATGGGTAGGGGTACGATGTACCCCATACTCATTCACATAGGGTGGAGGGCTGGGATCTGGGGGCCCCCTTATTAAAGGGGGCTCCCGTATTCCGATAAACCCCCTGCCCACAGACCCCGACAACCAACGGCCAGGGTTGTTGGGAAGAGGCCCTGGTCCTCATCAACATGGGGACAAGGTCCTTTGGGGTGGGTGGGGCCGCAGGGCGCCCCCCTCCCCCAAAGCACCCACCCCCCATGTTGAGGTACAGTTCAGGGGGGGGGCGCTCGCTCGTCCCCACCCCCTTCCCTGACCGGCTGGGCTGCGTGCTCGGATTAGGGTCTGGTATGGATTTTGGGGGGACCCCACGCCATTTTTTTGGCATAGGGGGTTCCCCTTAAAATCCATACCAGACCTAAGGGCCTGGTATGCCCCACGATGGGGCTCGCAAGGTGTCAATCTCGCCGATAAAAGCGGCAAGATTGACTTCCTTTTCTAGTCCCGTTGTACCTGAGTCACATTCTAAAAGAACCGACTTGTTCGTGTGTGGGCATGTCTGTTCATTCAGAAAGTCCGTCGTAGCTCCGTCAGCAAGACTGGCGGGCATAGTCTGCTGGAAAGTCCGGTCGTGTGTAGGCAAGTCCGTCCGTAGTCCGGTCGTGTGTAGGCAAGTCCGTTCGTAAAAAAAGTCAGTCAGAAGTCTGTCAAAAGTCTGTCAGAAGGTCTGTCGGACCAGTCCGGTCGGAAAATCCACCCGTGAGTACGCCCCATTATTCTTCTTGATTTATTCTGTGATATTTGGTGGTTCTTGGTGTGTGAGTGTAGAATAGTGATGTTACCCTCTGAATTTTGGGAATGCCATTTTTATTTCTGATATTGGTATACATATTACATTTTTGGGGCTCAAATTATGATTATTTGGAAATAATAAAAAACACACAAAATTGAGACTCATTTGCATCAGCAATGGTATTGTTTGTGGTTTGTAAAGACACCTGTGTGAGTTTGGGTAAAGATTTTTGTAAGATGGAGCGCAACAAGTGAAAGTGACAGAGAAAAATATTTTTTATCAAAACATTACACATTCTAGCATTTTTAAAAAAATAGATGAAAAAGAAGCAACATTGTTGCAAAGACAATTTCTTTGAGCGAAAGATACATTTCATCTGGGGAAGTTACAATTGTACCATTAGAATCAATGGATGAAACTTGCATTGGGCTACATAACTCTAAGTTTCACTCCCAAAAAAATGCTTTTTAACCCAGTGCTCATTTTAGTATTTATTATAACTCTTGGTAAAAAAGCCATGGGAGTTAAAATGAGAGTTGTTTGCAGGTCTGAGCATGCTCAGTTGTGTTGGCACCTAGTTGTAAAGAGATGGGGAATTTATCTCTTCTCAGGCTTTTAAAGATATTTCAGTGTGGAAATCACTTTTTCACACAGTTTAAAAGCAGATTATCTTTAAACAATATACCGCATATTTCAGTACCATTTAGGCAACTATAGCATGCTCTAAACCTTATTTCCATGTGCAATAGTTGTGGTCCTAACAAGAGTCATAGTTTGGGCTCTATTTGTTTTCAGGGAGCTATAGTAAATTTGTTTTTGAGAGTATTTTTTGTACCAGCGCTATAGTGAATACCGTTTTAGCTCTAATTAGCACGCGGTGCTATAGTAAATTACCCTCTGTGTTTACAATGCTTTAGGTAGTGAATGAACAGGCAGCCTCTGTACTTTGCACCCCCTACTCATTCTGCAGCTGAGGTTGCAGAGAAAAGACAAGGTTACATAGTTACATAGTAGGTAAGGTTGAAAAAAGACAATAGTCCATCCAGTTCAACCTGTGTAGGTGCACGTGTGTGTCAGTGTCTATAATTATTTCCCATATCCCTGGCTCTTTAAGATGCACGACCAAGAGTCTTTTAAAAATATCCATACTCCCCGCTGCCACCACTGATTGTGGAAGAGAGTTCCACATCTTATTGCCCTGACAGTAAAAAAACCCCTGCGCAGTTTAAGGTTAAACCACTTCTCCTCCAATCTCATTGTGTGGCCCGTGTCCTCGTACACTCCCTGAGGCTGAATAGTTTATTTCCTATGCTGGGATCACCATTGAGGTATTTGTAGATTGCTATCATGTCCCCACTCAAGCGTCTCTTCTCCAGCGAGAATACATTTAGTGCTTGTAGCAGTTCCTCGTAATTGAGCGTGTCTTGTCCCCTTATTAGATTTGTTGCCCTTCTTTGGACTCTCTGCAGCTCTGGCACATCCTTCCTGAGGACTGGTGACCAGAACTGGACAGAGTACATGAGGCCTAACCAGAGTTTTATAAAGTAGTAAGATTATCATTCTATCTCTGGAGTAAATCTTCTTTTTTATGCATGCTAATATTCTGCCTCCTTTGGTAGCTGCAGCTTGACATTGCATGCTATTGCTCAATCTGTCATCTACGAGGACCCCCAGATCTCTCTCCATCCTTGATTCCCCCAGCGGTTCTCGCCCTAGTAAGTAGTTTTCCTTATGTTTTTTGCCCCCAAGTGAATTACTTAACATTTCTCCACATTAAACCTCATTTGCCATGTGGTTGTCCACTCCATTATTTTGTTCAGGTCATTCTGTAAAATTTCCATATCCTGATGTGACGTCATTGCCCTGCTTATTTTTGTGCGGTACGCAAAAACTGAGATTGCGCTATTTATCCTATCCTCTATATCGTGGGGTAGCTATGTCCTCTGTCTCTTTCCCTCAAATGTGAGACATCATGAGTCTGTTTAGACCCCTGATAACTCACCAAAATCTCACAACTCAGGTCATCCTTGTATTTTTGCCTTTCCCCCTCAATCTAATTAAATATTATATATATATATATATATATATATATATATATATATATACACAGTGGGGACGGAAAGTATTCAAACCCCCTTAAATCTTTCACTCTTTTTTTATATTGCAAAAAAAATGAAAAGTGGGGCGTGCAAAATTATTCGGCCCCCTTGCGTTAATACTTTGTAGAGCCACCTTTTGCTGCGATTACAGCTGCAAGTCACTTGGGGTATGTCTCTATCAGTTTTGCACATCGAGAGACTGAAATTCTTGCCCATTCTTCCTTGCAAAACAGCTTGAGCTCAGTGAGGTTGGATGGAGAGCGTTTGTGAACAGCAGTTTTCAGCTCTTTCCACAGATTCTCGATTGGATTCAGGTCTGGACTTTGACTTGGCCATTCTAACACCTGGATACATTTATTTGTGAACCATTCCTTTGTAGATTTTGCTGTATGTTTGGGATCATTGTCTTGTTGGAAGATAAATCTCCGTCCCAGTTTCAGGTCTTTTGCAGACTCCAACAGGTTTTCATCCAGAATGGTCCTGTATTTGGCTGCATCCATCTTCCCCTCAATTTTAACCATCTTCCCTGTCCCTGCTGAAGAAAAGCAGGCCCAAACCATGATGCTACCACCACCATGTTTGACAGTGGGGATGGTGTGTTGAGTGTGATGAGCTGTGTTGCTTTTACGCCAAACATATCGTTTTGCATTGTGGCCAAAAAGTTTGATTTTGGTTTCATCGGACCAGAGCACCTTCTTCCACATGTTTGGTGTGTCTCCCAGGTGGCTTGTGGCAAACTTTAGACGAGACTTTTTATGGATATCTTTGAGAAATGGCTTTCTTCTTGCCACTCTTCCATAAAGGCCAGATTTGTGCAGTGTACGACTGATTGTTGTCCTATGGACAGACTCTCCCACCTCAGCTGTAGTTCTCTGCAGTTCATCCAGAGTGATCATGGGCCTCTTGGCTGCATCTCTGATCAGTCTTCTCCTTGTCTGAGCTGAAAGTTTAGAGGGACAGCCAGGTCTTGGTAGATTTGCAGTGGTCTGATACTCCTTCCATTTCAAAATGATCGCTTGCACAGTGCTCCTTAGGATGTTTAAAGCTTCGGAAATCTTTTTGTATCCAAATCCGGCTTTAAACTTCTCCACAACAGTATTACGGACCTGCCTGGTGTGTTCCTTGGTCTTCATGATGCTCTCTGCGCTTTCAACAGAACCCTGAGACTATCACAGAGCAGGTGCATTTATACAGAGACTTTGTTACACACAGGTGGATTCTATTTATCACCATCAGTCATTTAGGACAACATTGGATCATTCAGAGATCCTCGCTGAACTTCTGGAGTGAGTTTGCTGCACTGAAAGTAAAGGGGCCGAATAATTTTGCACGCACCACTTTTCAGTTTTTTAATTGCTAAAAAAGTTTAAAATATCCAATAGATTTCGTTCCACTTCACAATTGTGTCCCACTTGTTGGTTATTCTTCACAAAAAATTAAAATTTTATATCTTTATGTTTGAAGCCTGAAATGTGGCAAAAGGTTGAAAAGTTCAAGGGGGCCGAATATTTTCGCAAGCCACTGTATGTGTGGCGAAAACCAGGCACTGCTCATCACCTGTCCAATACAGTCCCAACAGTGAAGCATGGTGGTGGCAGCATCATGCTGTGGGGGTGTTATTCAGCTGCAGGGACAGGGCGACTGGTTGCAATCGAGGGAAAGATGAATGCGGCCAAGTACAGGGATATCCTGGACGAAAACCTTCTCCAGAGGGCTCAGGACCTCAAACTGGGCCGAAGGTTTGCCTTCCAACAAGACAATGACCCTAAGCACACAGCTAAAATAACAAAGAAGTGGCTTCACAACAACTCTGTGACTGTTCTTGAATGGCCCAACCAGAGCTCTGACAAACCCAATTGAGCATCTCTGGAGAGACCTAAAAATGGCTGTCCACCAACGTTTACCATCCAACCTGACAGAACTGGACAGGATCTGCAAGGAGAAATGTCAGAGGATTCCCAAATCCAGGTGTGAAAAACTTGTTGCATCTTTCCCAAAAAGAGTCATGACTGTATTAGATCAAAAGGGTGTTTCTACTAAATACTGAGCAAAGGGTCTGAATACTTAGGACCGTGTGATATTTCAGTTTTTCTTTTTTAATAAACCTGCAAAAGTGTCAATAATTCTGTGTTTTTCTGTCAATATGGGGTGCTGTGTGTACATTAAATGAGGAAAAAAAATAAACTTAAATGATTTTAGCAAATGGCTGCAATATAACAAAGAGTGAAAAAATTAAGGGGGTCTGAATACTTTCCGTCCCCACTGTATATATTTAAAGTAAAACTAAAGGTAAAGCTTTTTTTATTTTTTTTTTCATTTTGGATAGAGTAAGTGAGGGTTATAACCCCAGTCAATTTTTATTTTTTGCCATCTGTGTCATTGTGGAGATTTCCCTTTACTTTCTGTCCCATAACCAAAACAGGAAGTGAGAAGAAATCATCAAAATGAGGAAATATCTTATTGTTCTCAGGGTCACCTGAACTAGTATCTTCATAGGAAGATTTACCCTCTATTCCTGTTCTATGGAGAACCCAGTATTTGGAGTTTTCTTTTACTTTCTTTTTCCGTGATAAAAGAGAAATAGAGAGGGTAAAGCTCCCTAATGGGGTACAGACAGCAATAAAAAACAGACAGGTGTTGTAATCCTTCTCCACTCTATCCAAAACTAACAAAAAACTTTTACCTTTAGTTATACTTTAACCACTTCAGCCCTGGTTAGATTTACCCCCTTAATGGCCTTAATGGACATTTTTTGTGATATGGCACTGTGTCGTTTTAACTGACAACTGCGCGGTCTTGCGACACTGTACCCAAACAAAATTGATGTCCTTTTTTTCCCACAAATAGAGCTTTTTTTTGATGGTATGTGATCACCTCTGCGGTTTTTATTTTTTGCACTATTAACAAAAAAAGACAGACAATTTTGAAAAAAAAAAAAAAACAATATTTTTAACTTTTTGCTATAATAAACATCCCAAAAAAACAAAACAACAAAAAATCTAATTTCTTCATCAGTTTAGGCCAATATGTATTCAGCTACATATTTTTGGTAGAAAAAAAAATGACAATAAGCGTATATTGATGCACTGATTACTTTATAAATGACACTGGCAGGGAAGGGGCTAGGGGGCGATCAAGGAGTTAAATGTGTTTCCTGGGAGGTGTTTCTAACTGTGGGGGGGAGTGTACTGACTGGAGGATGAAAGACATCGCTGTTCCTGATCACTAGGAACAGATGATCTCTCTCTACTCCCCTGACAGAATGGGGATCTGTTTGTTTACATTGACAGATCCCCGTTCTGGCTCTCTGTGGAGCGATCTTGGGTGGCCGTCAGGCAATCGCAGCCAGCGGTCAATCGCTTTGGCTCCAGGCCTGCTATAGCCATTAAAGGGACCTCCGTACCGGTACAGCAATATTGGCAGCCGAGCCAACCTGCCACAGTATAACTACGGCAGCTGGTCGGCAAGCAGTTAAAGAGCATTCTGAATGGTCTTTGACTATTATCAAAATGGATCCTATAACTTGTAGATGAGTGTGTCGAACGACCCCCTGTTCAGTTCGTGCCAGAACTTTTGAACATTGCAAAAGTTCAGAGCCGAAAAAGAACCCTATTAAAGTCTATAGGACCCCGAACTGAAAAAAATCAAAAGTGCCCCATTTCAAGGCTTATGTGCAAATTATTGGGCATACAAAGTGTATGGGGGTCCGGGCACTGCCCTGGGGGACATATATCAATGCAAAAAAAGTTTTTTTTAAAAAGATCATTTTTAAATGAGCAGTGATTTAATGATGCTTAAAGTGAAACAATGAAAAAGAAAATAAATACTTTAAATATAGTGCCTGGTCCCTTTAGCATGCGTGCAAAGTAGCGCATCTGTACTGTGTATAGAACCTGCTGCAGCAAAAATTACATTTATAAAGGAAAAAAATGACATTTTCCCTGCAAGCTTGGGGAGCCAGTCTGCATGATGAGGCCACAATTTAGTGCACTCGGAACAAGATTAGAGATTTTTTTTGATAAATTCAGGTGTCTGTTTTGCAGACTTTGAATAGAAGTAACAGGTACAGAAAAATTGGGCTTTGGGTGTTGGTGACCCTATAGAGCAGGGATATGCAATTAGCGGACCTCCAGCTGTTGCAAAACTACAAGTCCCATCACGCCTCTGTCTCTGGGTGTCATGCTTGTGGCTGTCAGAATCTTGCTATGCCTCATGGGACTTGTAGTTCTACAACAGCTGGGGGTCCGCTAATTGCATATCCCTGCTATAGAGGTACTGTTTATAAATGCAAAAATTGACCTTGCTTTAAAAAATTTAAATGATATTTCCCCCGGTCAAACAGTGGCAGAAAAATTGGACTTTGGGTGTTGGTGGTGCCATCACACTGTAACCCTTTAGAGGTACTCTTGATGAAAGCAAGAACTGGCCTTTCTGTAAATCATTTAAATTGTATGCACCTGTCAAACAGGTGTGGAAAAATTGGTCCTTGGGTGGTAATTATGCCCATGAAACCTATACCAAAAAATTTCTTCCAGATAAGATCAACACTCAGAAAGCTAAGCAGCCTTGATGGTCTTGCAGAGATTCCACATGCCAAAAAAACTTAATTGGCAGCATTGGCATCAGGGGTTTTATAGCTGCTGCTAATCCGGGAATGATTAATTTTGATAAATGTTAGCCGGTCAATGGAGTCTGTTAACAGACGTGCTCTTTTATCTGTCACAAAACCTCTGGCAGCACTGAGTGCCCATTCAGAAAGCACGCTGGATGCAGCGCAGCCCAGCAGCTCAATTGCATACTGGGCAAGTTCTGGAAAGTGGTCTATTCTCATGACCCAGTAACCCAGTGGATCGTCAAATGGAAAGCTCTCCATGTCTGTTTCACCCCTAAATAATCTCCCACCATATGATGCAGGCACTGCCGATGGGATGTGGAAGCTGACAGCTCGGGGCGCCGAGGACTAAAAAGTTTTTGAAATGCATCCCTGAGGGAGACCCCCTTCTCCACCGCTCCTCCTTTAACCAACAAAAGCCTCAAAGCTAGCTTTTCCATGAGACTGTAACCTACCAGAGTCTGGAAACTCCTCTTTAAGGTGTCCTCAATATATTTCATCCTCTGTTCCCTCTGTGGGGGCGGAATAAGTTCTGAGACTTTCCCCTTGTAACTGTAGTCAAGGAGGGTTGCCAACCAATCATGATCCTATTCCTTGATGCCACAAATTCTTGGGTCCTTTCGCAGGTTTGAAGAATAAGGGAGTCTATGCATGCAAGTTTGTGAAGGCATGAGAAGCAGAGTCCTCATGATCACATGATCATCATGATCCTCCCAGCCAAGTACTACTCCCAAGGGTTCTGGGGACGGAAAACCATCTCTTAAGGTTTTACGTATGTCCTCCTCTGCTTCAATGCCTCCAAAACTGCTAGAATCCTCCTAATACTCCCGCTCCTCTTGTGTGTTCTGTGGTGTCGCAAGAATGGTGTCTGCATAAAGTGGGCATAAAGTGGGCTTTAAAAGGAAAGGAAGTTCCCTCTTCCTCCCGCTGCTCTGCCTCGAGTGCCCTGTTCATAATGCCACGCAGAGTCTGCTCCAGCAGGGACACAAGAGGGATTGTATAACTGATGCATGCATTGTCATGGCTCCCCATCCTTGTTGCCTGCTCAAACGGCCCTCTGCTACATGTGCTGCCGCTGCAGCATTGCCAAAGTTGAGTTCCACCTGGTGAGCATGTCACAAATCAGGCGGTTTACAGGCAGATGGAATTCCAAATGAAAACCAGCCAAGCAGACACTGGCTGTGTTTGATCGTCTTAAATGGCTACAGACTTATGGCCTGCTTCAGAAGATCTTGCAACCCTGCATACCTCTTTAAATGCTGCACCACCAAATTGAGGACATGTGCCAAGCAAGGCACATGTGTCAACTTTCCTTGTCAAAGGGCAGACAAGAGATTAGTGCCATTATCGCACACCACCATTCCTGGCTTCAGCTGGCATGACATTAACCACCTCTGGGCCTGCCCCTGCAGAGCTGAAAGAATTTTTGCTACAGTGTGGCTCCTGTCTCTTATGCTGACCAGCTGAAGCACTACATGGCATATTTTAGCCTTACTCATTGAATAGCCCCTTGAACGCTTAGGGGGTACTGGTGGTTCTTAGCACAATTCAGCAGAGGAGGGCATGGAGGAGGAGGGGGTGGAGCTGACAAATCTCACATCATCACCACTAGCTGTATGGAGATGTGGCGGCAAAACAAGTTCCAGCACTGAGCCCTGTCCTGCATCCTTCCTAGTTGCAAGCAGAGTTACCTAGTGTGCTGTGAACTAAATATAGCGTCCCTGACCATGCAGGAGCGGCTGACTGCCTTGCCCAACGATGCCACAACATTGTCTTTCAAGTAATGGTACAGAGCTGGAATGGCCTTACTTGCAAAGAAATATCGACTGGGAACCTGCCCTTGTGGTACAGCACAACCTGCAAATTCACGGAAGGGGGCAGAATCCATCAGACAGAAAATGAGGAGCCAGCAGCTTTGACAAGCTGGAATTTAGATGCTGGGCATGTGGGTGGCAGTGACAGTATTTTTATTTTTGCTGCAGACACTGGAGCTATAGTCTACAGCTGGTAGTGTGCTGCTGGCAGACATGCTGAAAACTTGTGGCAAAAAAAATCAAATTTTAAAAACTCATTATGCCTCTTAGAAAATACCCTGGAGTGTTTGCTTTTCAAAATGGGGTCATTTTGTGGGTGTTTTCACTGTTCTGGTGCTCCAGAGCCTCCAAAAATGTGATAGGTAGTTGGGAAATTAGATGACCAATTTATGTGTAATTTATGTTCCTTGAAAGCCCAAGAGCGCTCCTTGGATTTTGGACCCTTCTATGCATCTAGGCTGTAAAAAAAGTCTCACATATGTGGTACCCCCATACTCGGGACGCATAGCACTGACGTCACTTCCGATACGCCTGGTTCCAGTCTCTGGTGTGTTGGAACGCATGCCGAGAGTCTCAGGAACAGTGTGTATCCCCGCTGTTTGGCTGTATATGCTGGTGCTAGCCTATAGCACAGACGAATGTAAGTGCATTATCTAGCCGTTTATTTAAAGTTTGCACAGACTATATTGCGCTGATGAACTTTCTTTCTTTTTGAGCTTCTGCCTTCCTTTGAATCCAGAGTTATACCAGTTGATGCTATTAGGCTAAAAGATCATTCATCTTTGATGTTACATATCCTTCTAAGGATCTGATCTCCACACCAGCTTTCTATGATCTAGTATCTGCCGAGTGTGTCTTCTTCCCACATGAGTGTTGGACTTGGGGTGACTTCAGCGCAACTTACAACATGACTTGAAGTCACCTCCAGGACAGGGAGCTGAACATACCAGGCTCTTAAGTCTGGTATGGATGTTAAGGGGAACCCCCTACCCCCCAAAAAACAGCGTGGGGGTCCCCCCTAAAATCCATACCAGACCCTTATCTGAGCACGCAGCTCGGCCGGTCAGGAAAGGGGGTGGGGACAAGCAAGCGCCCCCCCCCCTACTGAACCGTACCAGGCCGCATGCCCTCAACATGTGGGGGTGGGTGCTTTGGGGAAGGGGGGCCGCTGCACCCTGCGGCCCCCCCACCCCAAAGCACCTTGTCTCCATGTTGATGAGGACAAGGGCCTCTTCCCGACAACCCTTTAATAAGGGGGCCCCCAGATCCCTGCCCCCCACCCTATGTGAATGAGTATGGGGTACATCATACCCCTACCCATTCACCTGGGGGAGAAAGTGTCAATAAAAAAACACATTTCCCAGGTTTTTAAAGTACCGTATTTATTGGCGTATAACACGCACTTTTTTCCCCTTAAAATCAGGGGGAAGTCGTGGGTGCGTGTTATACGCCGATCCCCGCTATCGCTATGTGAATGTCGGCGATCGCCGCCGACATTTACATAGCGAGTAGTTTCAAATATGGCGGCGCGGACTTCGGAAGGACTCGGCGGTGCTGAACGAGCGCCGCCGAAATCACAGAGCCGAGATACACATAGTCGGGTGTATTCGGCTCTTTCCGGCACCGCTCACTGTCACGCCCAGTCCCGCCATTGGACCTGTGTTATGTCCATCATAGGGCGGGACTGGGCGGGACTGTGAGCGGCGCCGGAAAGAGCCGAGAACCCTCGGCTATGTGTATCTCGGCGGCGTTCGTTCACTTCCGCCGGCGCCGAGTCTCTCCGAACTCCACGGCGCCATATTTAAAACTACTACTATGTGTATGGCGGCGGCGGCAGGAGGCAGGAGGCATGGACACTAGGCTGCACTGGGGACAAGGCTGCAGGGACAAGGCTGCATTGATAAGGCTGCACTGGGGACAAGGCTGCATTGATAAGGCTGCACTGGGGACAAGGCTGCATTGATAAGGCTGCACTGGGGACAAGGCTGCATTGATAAGGCTGCACTGGGGACAAGGCTGCATTGACAAGGCTGCACTGGGGACAAGGCTGCACTGACAAGGCTGCACTGGGGACAAGGCTGCATTGACAAGGCTGCACTGGGGAAAAGCTGCACTGACAAGGCTGCACTGAGACTGAAAAGGCTGCAATGACACTAACAAGGCTGCAGATGAACACTGATGAGGCTGCATTGATGGGCATTTTAATGTAAGTTTCTTTTCCTTAAACTTCCCTCCTAAAAGTTTTTTTCCTTAAAATTCTCTCCTAAACTTGGGGTGCGTGTTATACGCCGGCGCGTGTTATACGCCGATAAATACGGTAATTTATTAGGCAGCTCCGGGGGTCTTCTTCCGACTTTGGGGGTCTTCTTCCGACTTCTCCACTCACTCCAGCCTCTTCTACCGGTGTCCGGTTCTTCTCCCGCTCTGGTTCTTCTGCCGGGCTTCTCCGCTATCTTCTGCTCTTTTGCCGCTCTTTTGCTAGCTGTGGCCTGGTCTTCTTCGTCATCTTCTTCCCTCTTCTCTTCTTCCGATGTTGACACGACACTCTCTCCCACTGTAATGCCATGTATGTGGTGCACAACATCTTATATAGGCATGGGGCGTGGTCACCGGGTGATGTCACCCAATGACTCCACCCCTTATGACATCACAGTCTCATCATGCCCCGGGACGTCATAAGCGGCGGGGTCACCGGGTGACATCATCTGGTGACCACACTCCATGCCTATATAAGTCGTTGTGCACCGCGTACACGGCATTACAGCAGGAGAGAGCATCGTGTCAACATCGGAAGAAGAGAAGAGGGAAGAAGACTTTTCCTGATGGGCGAGCCAGCTGGCATATCGCGGTCGCTCTTCCTGGGTATATTCTTCTCTTTTTCCTGTAAAGTTGCCTCCCTATGAACGGGCATCCGACCTGGAGGCGACTTCCATTGAAATCAATGGGTACAAGTAGCCTAGAAGTCGGATTGAAGTAGTACAGGAACCTTTGCTAAAGTTGGAGCGACTGCAGTAGTGTGCATTAAGACGGATCCATTCACTTACACTGATTTTTTCATGTAGCGCGGCTTGAGGCGACTAGGGGCGACTTGGGGCGACTTGAAGTCAGATCCAAAGTTGCCCTTGTGTGAATGGGCTCTTATGATCAATTATTACTACACAACAACATTTTTCCTTTTTGGTGTGATGACTTTTCTGTCAGGAAAGATTTTATTATATGCACATAATTATGTACTAGTGATGCAATCAATGTTTATGTATTTATTTATATATCGATGAATTAGCGCCGTCCTTTTATATTTTCATTTTTGGATCTACTTATGGGTGATTTGTTGAAAAAGGGGCAGCTTTTTCTTAATTTCACTTGAATTTGTTGTTTGGCGCCACCACTTGTTAAATTTGCTTACCATAAGTATGCCTATACTGTGTGTGAGACATAAATTGTTAAAATGACAAACTTGTGAAAAAAACAACAACTTCAACTTAAAAAAAACTGACCATGTGTCTTACTAAACACCTAGGACTGTCTACTTTCCCTCAACATCTTGTCTGTGTACGATGCTTGGGGTAAAGGGCTGGTATTAGCTCTTGGTCTGCTAGAAGAGTTTGGAGGGCAGGAGGCACTGTTTGGCAGAAGTGCCCAAGCAGGGTGCCAAGCGGTCTGTCACATTTGGTTGGCAGCGGTGGGATCTGCTTCCTCCCTACGGGCAGTCCAGACCACCATCAAGGACCCAGTGTCGGGTGATATCGAAAAAGTGTTTCAGGAGCCGGTCACCATGGAAGTGAAGTACCAGTGGCGAATGTAAGAGATGTTAACCCACTACGAAGAGCCTGGTTCTGCCTGGGACTTCCTGGAATTGAGAGACGCAATCCGCCAGGAGCTCTGGATGCAGGCTCTCCAAGTGAAGCAAGACTATTATGGAAAAGTCATCGGTAAGTCCATGGAACTGTACTTGCTGCAGTTGGACTTGCTTATACCATTCTTAGGAGAGCATCCTCGGGAGGAATGGCTGACAGAGCTGGATAGGCTGGTCCAGATGAAAATGGTGTGCTGCAATGGTATGCTATCCAAGTGTGTCTGTGGCTGAAAAACAGCAATCCCATAGAAGGCTATGGCTTCAGGTTGATCCAAGTTTCGTTAATGCAGTGGAGTGGAGATGGGAGGACATCAGAAATTTTAGGGAGTTGGAACTTCCCAGTGAGCCCGGATTGAGAAGCGACTTGGACTTTACAGTTACACAAGAATGGGAGCAGGAACAAGCATATAAAAGACTGTGGGACAAAGCTCAACAGTATGCTCCAGCACCCATGAATGTTATGGAATATACTGTAAGTCATCTGCCGAAAGGGCTGGCAAGTGGCCCAAGTGCCACCAGTCTGCACTGGATTTTAAGAAATTCCAGTGGCTGGGTTTTTTTTAGACTTTTCTGCTGAGGAGGAACAACCCAGTGAGACTCCAGCAGAACAGCTGGCATCAAGGCAGAGCATTGCTGACTTTTTCCTATAACAAACTGTGGCCCTGCAGGATTTGTGTGAGTCCACCGAATTTTCATTTTGCATCACTCCCCCTGTTTGTAAACCTGTTTTGCCTTGTTTTGTCCTGTGGGCTCTACTGAAGCCTCCATTTTCATCCCATTAAGGATATTCTCTTGGTCAACCATTCCCATGGTTATCGGTACTGGCAGCCTTATCATGTAAGGAACCCCTCCCTGTGAGGACCCAGGCCTCATTTCTCCCTAAGATGGTTTCCTCCTTCAGTAATAATCACTACATCATTGTGCCCTCTCTTTGTCCTAATCCAAAGCAAATCTTTCTACATTGATTAGATGTAGTAAGCGCAACGTGAGTTTTAATCCTTCAACCACTGCTTCCATCTGAACTTCAGATTCTCTGTTTCTCCTGCCTCCAGGCTCTCTCAAGGGCTGTCCTGCCTCTGGTTCCACTGTCTGTGGATGTGGATTAGGCAGGTTATTGTTAGGAATATTCTTCTCCTGTGATCAGTCAAACTCCAGATGTATTGAAAAGCATACAATGTATTTAAATTGTGTGACACAAAAAGATGAACTTTACACGTTTGATTTAAAACGCAGAAGTCATCCAGAATACAGGATGTAACTTTCTTTTATAAGATCAACAAAAGGAATCCTATTGGCTAGAAGCTCACTGGTGACTCATGACACATAACAGCTTTATTTGCCAATTCACAGTGAGCTTCTTACAATCTTATTCCCTTATATAGCAAAGCCTGAGGTTTTCTGGCCTTAGGCAGTTAGTTAAAACAATAGGTAAGGAAACAAGTTAAAACAACATGTCCCTAGACGCCATTTTAGAAAATTATCAGTCTCCGTCTTAGATAAAATAGTCACACGATAAACATTGAAACTTTTCCAACATTCCCTCCTCTTGTGGCTATTTTATCTCAACACATCTCGATGACAGTCCCTGTGTTTTATGCACTTTCGGACTGTATGTCATTAAGTTGAGCTTCAATGGCCACACAGGTCTCCTCAGAGGCAGGGAGGGCTTGATACATTGTTCTTGTGACTGCGATTTCAATCAATTTTTGTGAAAGTCCTTGAATACAGGGAATGCAGCAGCATCCACAAGTAACCAAGATGGCTAAAGCCACGGCAATAGGGATCAAACATGAGGTGATAAATCCAGTCCATTTCCCGAACCAACCTTCAAGCCAGTTTGTGCATGGATCATTAATACCTGAGTTTTCCGCTAATTCATTTGATTAAGCAGTCAATCCTTCTAGGGCTCTGGTCACAGTCCCTCCATGAGCTGTATTGTTAGGGATAAAGGTGCAACACATAATACCAAACATTTTACATACTACCCCTCTCTCAGCTATTATCATATCTAGGGCCATACGGTTTTGCCACAGTTCCCCATAAATGTTTACTGTACAAAATAAGGTCTGTTGGCATGGGCCATAGGGTGAGTACATGTATTGAAAACTGGCTACAAGGGTGAGTTCAGAGGGTGGTGATAAATGGGGAGTACTCAGAATGGTCAGGGGTGGGTAGTGGGGTTCCCCAGGGTTCTGTGCTGGGACCAATCCTATTTAATTTGTTCATAAACGATCTGGAGGATGGGATAAACAGTTCAATCTCTGTATTTGCAGACGATACTAAGCTAAGCAGGGCAATAACTTGTGGAATGTGGAAACCTTGCAAAAAGACCTGAACAAATTAATGGGGTGGGCGACTACATGGCAAATGAGGTTCAATGTAGAAAAATGTAAAATAATGCATTTGGGTGGTAAAAATATGAATGCAATCTATACACTGGGGGGAGAACCTCTGGGGGAATCTAGGATAGAAAAGGACCTGGGGGTCCTAGTAGATGATAGGCTCAGCAATGGCATACAATGCCAAGCTGCTGCTAACAAAGCAAACAGAATATTGGCATGCATTAAAAAGGGGATCAACTCCAGAGATAAAACGATAATTCTCCCACTCTACAAGGCTCTGGTCCGGCCACACCTGGAGTATGCTGTCCAGTTCTGGGCACCAGTCCTCAGGAAGGATGTACTGGAAATGGAGCGAGTACAAAGAAGGGCAACAAAGCTAATAAAGGTTCTGGAGGATCTTAGTTATGAGGAAAGGTTGCGAGCACTGAACTTATTCTCTCTGGAGAAGAGACGCTTGAGAGGGGATATGATTTCAATTTACAAATACCGTACTGGTGACCCCACAATAGGGATAAAACTTTTTCGCAGAAGAGAGTTTAACAAGACTCGTGGCCACTCATTAAAATTAGAAGAAACCTTAAACTACGTAGAGGGTTCTTTACTGTAAGAGCGGCAAGGATGTGGAATTCCCTTCCACAGGCAGTGGTCTCAGCGGGGAGCATTGATAGCTTTAAGAAACTATTAGATAAGCACCTGAATGACCGCAACATACAGGGATATATAATGTAATACTGACACATAATCACACACATAGGTTGGACTTGATGGACTTGTGTCTTTTTTCAACCTCACCTATTATGTAACTATGTAACTATTAGAGATGTGGGAGCTAGCTGTTCTCCGAGACCCTTCACTGCGTCCCTGGTATAGTTCACAAATCGCTGTTGGTTATAATATATATAGTTAATCAATCAACATTCTGATTTATAGTCACCCACCAGAAAAGAGACTCAAATCCAACTGCCACTTGGTTCCTAGCCTTAAACTCATCTGGCACTCCACGAGGAACCCCAATCTTGTCTATGTAGATCTGAAAGGCAAATGACACCTTGGGAGAGGTATTTCTTCGATACCGTTGGTGACTCTTAGTCCACGGGTGTTCTGACAGGATCCTCAGAGGCATAGCTAGCTGGACCATAGCACAATCCCCTTGGGCATTGGCAGGTATCCTAGCTCACAATTTCTTATCCCCACACATCCACCGGACATCAGCTCTGTTCAATGGTGTTCAACCCAGTCACCATTGCCCGTGTTAATCCTCTCCCTACAGTAGTCATCGAGTAGTGACCCAAGATCCACCCCGCTACCATTCCCCGGAAGTACAAAACAAGTAAAGTTGCCTGGATAAGCAGTAACCGCTGGAGGTATCTGAGGACTCTGTACTGGGAGAAACAACAAACTCAACGTGTGACAGGTAGAATTTGTTTCAGGTTTATAGCTCTTATTATACAACCGCAACATACATTTCAAACCTTCTGGATCTGTATTGTAATCTAGAGGAAAAGGGACCATTGCTAAATGTGGTCTAGCTCTGGCACAAACTAAACAATTTTCTCTTTTTAAGGTTTTAACTGTATATCTCAACCATTCTAGCCACTCATTTTTTTCCTGATATCCTGTCTCTAGGGCTATGACATCCTCTACAGTTAAGTTGGTGAATCTCACGGTTTTACTGAAAATTTCTATTTTAGTGTGGCCCTCCTCTTTTTCCCTCGCATCTACCTTCTTCTGTTGTCTAGTTTTATTAGGTGGTAATACTTTGAGGAAAAATTTCCCTGAGGGGTCAGTTCCTGACACCCATGCTTCCATAGAGTACAACCGCTGATCTTCCTTCCTTGGCTCTTTTAATGTTATCAATAATTGGTTACAGTTCTCACTATGTGTGCAGGGGGAGTTGGTCGCTGTTGTGAGTCTTTCTTTTATTCCACTCTCTTTCAACCCTGGTAGATTATACCCCCAATCTTGATGTGCTGTGGTCCACAGGGCCTGATCCAATGCTTGACATCCTGCCCTATTCCAGAGCCAGCAAATGCATTTATCTGCACATAGAAGTCCTCTAGCCCCAGTTGTCTCCCCACAATCTGCAATCTGAAAAAAGTCAACTAAAATGGTACCAGTTATTCCTTCTATGAAGGTTAAATTCAATGCTTTTTCTGTTCTTTCCTAATCCAAAGGTTCCTCTGCTCTTCCATAACATATACCCCCTCTTATGGATGCCTCTCCTAGAGTCACCAGTAACCCAAGGATAATTACTGTCCCTTTCATCCTACCCAGCTACAGAGTTTCCAGCGGATAGGTAAGGGTAGTTGGAAAGGGAGGGAGACCGGTTTGAGACAAGTCCCACCTTGTGTGAGACCTTCCTTTGAAGCTGGATTGTCTGGTTCTCTTGCAGCCAACTGGCCCTACTCTGCCTGTAAAACCTTTTTGTAATGGGACTTGGTGAGTGCCAATGCTTTCTTTTTATTACTTTTACCAGACAATATTTTCTTCTTTCACATTTGTCCAATTTAATAAAATCCATGCCAATTTCCAATTTCCAATATTGTTTCTCCCCAGGGGATGCATTCTGCTGCATATCAGTAAGGACTGTATGATCTATCTCCATGATTTCCTGTTCTGTCATTATTTGATGTGTTTCTTGTGCCCCTACTTTAACCGCTTCATCTGCCCTTTTATTTCCTTCTGAGATGGGGTCTGTATGTTTTGTGTGTGCTTGACATTTGCAGATTGCAAGCTCTTTTGGTAACTGTATTGCATCAGTAAAGTTAGCCCAATTTTTTTTTATATTGTGAAAGATAATGTGACGCCGAGTAAATTGATACCCAACATGTCACGCTTGAAAATTGCGCCCGCTCGTGGAATGGCATCAAACCTTTACCCTTAAAAATCTCCATAGTCAACGTTTAAAAAATTGTACAGGTTGCATGTTTTGAGTTACAGAGGAGGTCTAGGGCTAGAATTATTGCTCTCACTCTAACCATTGCGGCGATACCTCACATGTGTGGTTTGACCACCGTTTTCATATGCGGCCCTAATGCGTATGCGTTCGCTTCTGCGCGCGAGCTCTTCGAGACGGGGCGCTTTAAAAATTTTTTTTTTTCTTATTTATTTTACTTGATTTTATTTATTTTTTCACTGTTTAAAAAAAAAAATGTGTCACTTTTATTCCTATTACAAGGAATGTAAACATCTCTTGTAATAGAAAAAAAGCATGACAGGTCCTCTTAAATATGAGATCTGGGGTCAAAAAGTCCTCAGATCTCATATTTGGACTTAAATGCAAAAAAAAAAAAAATTTGTCATTTGAAAAAATGACAACAGAAAAATGTGCCTTTAAGACGTATGGGCGGAAGTGATGTTTTGCTATAGTGTGGAGACGGGTGGGGGCTATCTTCCCCTCACTCATCTCCATACCCAGCCACGGACAGGTCCCGATTGCCTCCTCCACTGCCGACGGCTCCGATAAGCGGCAGAGGGCGTGGGAGAGCGGCGGTAGTGGGGGTGGCACCTCTCCCGCCGTTGATAACGGTTATCTCGCAGTGAATCCGCCACAGAGTTCACCATTATCGTAAACAGAACCACCAGCTCTAAAGATGGATACCTCGGTTGTGGCAGCAGCTGCTGCCGTTACTGAGATATCCATCTTCAAACTGCTGACGTATATGTACATCAGCAAGTGGTTAAACATAGGATATCTCTCTCCTATATTCATATATATATAAAAGATGAGAGAGGCCTATAATTGTCATCATAGGTATACCTCAACTACGAGAGACAATATGTGGAAACAAATCCAGACAATCACATTGTCTAATTTTTGAAAGAATTTATTTGCAAATTATGGTGGAAAATAAGTATTTTGTTAATATCAAAAGTTAATCTCAATACTTTGTTATATAACTTTTGTTGGCAATGACAGAGGTCAAACGTTTTCTGTAAGTCTTCACAAGGTTGTCACACACTGTTGCTGGTATATTGGCCCATTCCTCCATGCAGATCTCCTCTAGAGCAGTGATGTATTGGGGCTGTCGCTGGGCAACACGAACTTTCAACTCCCTCCAAAGGTTTTCTATGGGGTTGAGATCTGGAGACTGGCTAGTCCACTCCAGGACCTTGAAATGCTTCTTATGAAGCCCCTCCTTCATTGCCCGGGCGGTGTGTTTGGGATCATTGTCATGCTGAAAAACCCAGCCTCGTTTCATTTTCAATGCCCTTGCTGATGGGAGGAGGTTTGCTCTCAAAATCTCACAATACATGGCCCCATTCATTCTCTAATGTACACGGATCAGTTGTCCTGTTCCCCTTGCAAAGAAACAGCCGCAAAGCATGATGTTGCCACCCCCATGCTTCACAGTAGTTATGGTGTTCTTTGGTTGCAACTCAGCATTCTCTCTCCTCCAAACACGACAAGTTGTGTTTCTACCAAACAGTTCTACTTTGATTTCATCTGACCATGTGACATTCTTCCAATCCTCTTCTGGATCATCCAAATGCTCTCTAGCAAACCTCAGACGGGCCCGAACATGTACTGGCTTAAGCAGGGGGACACGTCTGGCACTGCAGGATCTGAGTCCCTGGCGGCGTAGTGTGTTACTGATGGTAGCCTTTGTCCCAGCTCTCTGCAGGTCATTCACTAGGTCCCCCCGTGTGGTTCTGGGATTTTTGCTCACCGTTCTTGTGATCATTTTGACCCCACGGGGTGAGATCTTGCGTGGAGGAGGAGCAAGACCATGAGACAGACTGGGTACTGGGGACAGACCGTGAGACAGATAGGGTACTGGGGACAGACCGTGAGACAGACAGGGTACTGGAGACAGACAGGGTAAAGACAATGAGACCATGATAGAAAGACAGGGTACCGTACAGACAGCATGTAGTAGATGTACTGTACCTGCTCCTGCAGGTCCAGTGAAACCTTTTACAAGCAAAACGCTGCATTTTGCGGGAAAAAAGTCCCTGACCCTTTCCAAAAACGCAGAGGCACAAAAATGCATTGATGTGAGCATGTTCCATAGGAACCCTTGTTAAAAAATTCCCATGCATTTCTGCAAAATGCATCAAAAAACGCATTAGTGTGAATAGAGCCTAAGGCCCCTTTCACACTGGGGCGGTGGGGACATCTGCGGTAAAGCGGCACTATTTTTAGCGCCGCTTTACTGTCGCTTTAGCGGTTTTAAGCGGCTGCTAGCGGGGCGGTTTTAACCCCCACGGGGCAGTTTTAACCCCCTCTGCTAGCGGCCAAAAAGGGGTTAAATCTGCCCGCAAAACGTCGCTGGATCGGCATTTTGCCGGCGGTATCACAGCGCTGCCCCATTGATTTTAATGGGGAGGAGCAGGGAGTTCACCGCTCCAAAAAAGCTGCTGGCAGGACTTTTTGTGACGCCCTGCCAGCGCACCACTCCAGTGTGAAAGCCCTTACTGAAGTGAATGGGGCTGCTTCTTTAGGGCGTTTTTCAGGCGCTATTTTTAGTGCCGTAGCGCCTAAAAACGCCCCAGTGTGAAAGGGGCCTAAAAAAAGTCCTGCTAGCAGGATCTTTGGAGCGGTGTATAAACCGCTCCTGCCCATTGAAATCAATGGGACAGCACGGCTATACCGCCGGCAAAACGCCGCTTCAGTGGTGTTTTGCGCGTGGATTTAACCCCATTTCGGCCGCTAGCGGCCAAATACCGCTGGTAAAGCAGCGCGAAAAATAGCGCCGTTTTAGCGCTGCCACCCGCACTGCCCCAGTGTGAAAGGGGCCTAAGGCCCCCCTCACACGGACGGACCTTTCAGGTCCGCCACGGACCTGAACGGACACTCAATAGACCTCTATGGAGGGTCGGATGTCAGTGGTGACATGTCCGCTGACTTCCGACCCACTCCATTCCTAAAAAGTGTAACGGAGGAAAAACCTATTTTTCCATCCATCTGCGGATCGGATTGGATCGGGTGACGACGGACTCTACGGTCCGTCATCATCCGATCCCCCATAGAGGAGAGCGGCACTCTGACAGGTCTGTCCCTGCACAGTGTGCAGAAACAGACCTGTCATCTGCCTGCCCAGCGGGGATCGACGGAGCGATCCCCCGCTGAGCAGAGCGGGCTCCGTACACAGGGTACAAAGTCCCATCGTGTGTATGAGGCTTAAACACCAGAAATTCAAGTTTTCATACCTTTAAAGGTCACCATACACTGGCCAATCAGTTAGATCTTCCATAAATTAGATTCAGTGCAAGAGCCGGTTTGATTTTCTACAATTAGAAGTAATTCTTACAGTGCATCTTCCTATTACCGCTTTAGCCTAATGCTCTCTTTCCACTATTTCAACACCAAAGTTGCGTGATTTATAATGTGCTTTTTCGGCTTGTTTTCCACTATTGCAACTTGTCATGCCACTTGGGACTGAAAAGTTGCATCACAAGTTCTACCCCATGATTTACAATGAGTACCGTTCAGATGTCTGCGACTTCAAGTCGCAGCAACTTCAA
This sequence comes from Lithobates clamitans, assembly GCA_037952925.1. Lineage (NCBI taxonomy): Eukaryota > Metazoa > Chordata > Amphibia > Anura > Ranidae > Lithobates > Lithobates clamitans. The sequence goes on along the minus strand of JBBGZY010000742.1, from coordinate 3,303,852 downwards.
AGTAGTCCCTGCACTATTTTGGTCCCACTTTGATGCGACTTGAGGTCCATAGACCTCAAAAATACACAGGCATTGCTTCAAGTTTTGGCAAAAAGTTGGGGGAAACTCGTGGCAAAAAGCACGCAACTTTAGGCTTTCAATAGTGGAAACCCAGCCTTAATGCCACGCGACTAATTCAAAACATCTGAGAAAAAGTCGCACTGAGGTTGGAACAAAGTAGTGCAAGAACTTTTCTTTGGAGTTGCACCAATTAGAACGGGGGAACATTGAAATACATGTGTTTTGACTTGTCCTGCGACTTCACATGTGTCAATTCGCACAACAACTCGCAGTAGTGGAAAGAGAGCTTAAGGCCACTTGGGACTGAAAAGTTGCATCACAAGTTGTACCCCTTGATTTACAATGAGTACCGTTCACATGTGTGCGACTTGCTTACGCACATGCCGTATACACAGCGGGCACACATCTTTATTACAGAAATCAATAGTTGGCATGGAAATTAACCACTTGCGTACTGGGCACTTAAACCCCCTGCTGTCCTGACCAATTTTCAGCGCTGATCCATTTTGAATGACAATTGCGCAGTCATACTTAGCCAAATGTTTATTTTTTTTTTTTTAAGTTCCCACAAATAGAGCATTCTTTGGGTGGTATTTGATCACCTGTGTGTTTTTTTTCTTTTGTTCAAACAAAAGAAAAGACAGATTTTTAAAAATAATTTGGTATATTTTTGGATATTTTGATATTATATTTTGCAAACAGGTAATTTTTCTCCTTCATTGATGTACGCTAAGGAGGCGGCACTGATTGGTTACACTGATAGTCAGCACTGCTTGGGATCACTGGTGGGCATTGATAGGTGGCACTAGAAGAGGGTACTGGTGGGCACAGATGAGGCAAGAATTGCCTCTTCGGTACCAATGTCCCTTGCACCTAAGCCGGTAATCAGCTTTTATCCTTATCCTCATGCTGTCAGCGTGAGTAGAAAAAATAAACAGATCGGCCCTTACTTCGATCTGTGATCACCCAAGTCTCAGTGACTACGTCCTATGACAGGCTCCCAGAAATTCAGGTCCACGCTGTGGCCGTCGTTTAGCTATAGCACAGACACCAAGTGGTTAATAGAAAAACAGATGCAGATTTCTATGACTGGCCAAAAATAATGTTTAGAGCAGGGGTCTTCAAACTGCGGCCCTCCAATTCCCATCATGCCTAGTCATGTCTGTGAATGTCAGAGTTTTACAATGCCTCATGGGATGTGTAGTTCTGCAACAGCTGGAGGGCCGTAGTTTGAGGATCCCTGGTTTAGAGTCAAAGGCAACTGATGACTTTCTATTAACCTCCCTGGCGGTATGATTATTTCGGATTTTAGGTGCTGAAAGCGGTACAATTATTTTGCATGGAAATTTGGCGATTTATATTGTTGGTCTGTAAATCTTAACAATAACACACTTAAATCTGTCCAAACCAGAGTCTAGTAGATATCCCGGCTATGATAAAGTTTGAAACACAAAAACATAAATTATAATATAATAAATAAAAATAAATAATTAAAAAAAAAAAAAAAAAATAGTAATAAAATAAATTTCCCCACGATTCACTATCGCTCAATTCTGCAAGTGTTCTAATTTACTATCGCTGTTTTCTAGCTGGTCTAAAGCCACTTTTGACGTAAAGGGACACTTTTTGGTTGCTATGGACAATCTCCAGTTTCCAGGCAGAAAGAACAGTGTATATCATGTAAAACTGCATGCAGGGCACTGGACAAAGCACTGGGGACAAAAGGGATGTGAAATCATTTCATACAGTACTGTAATCTGTAAGATTACAGTACTGTATGTGTTATGATTTTTACTTTTTTTTTAAATTGCCGCCAGGCTCCTCCCCCGTGCGTCGCGACGCTCGCAGGGAACGGAGCCTGGCAAGGAGAGGCTTCGGAGGAGGACGGAGCCCTCGGACACTGCGGGGGACATCGCAGGATCCCGGGGACAAGGTAAGTAAGGAGGCACCAGGATCCTGCGATGTAATCCCGAGTGTGGCTCAGGGTTACCGCTAATGAATTTTAACCCTGAGCCACACTCTGGAAAACCGCCAGGGAGGTTAAAGGTCTAAATGGGCCATTAACATGCATCACAATTGAACTTAGGAATGTGGCTTTGCAAAGTTAAACTCATTAAAATGCTTTTTTATTTTTGCTTGAGGATAGACTGCAGAAGGATTATACATTTTGGGGGATATCTACACCCCTGATAGGGTGAAGACACCTACCAAATTTTGCCAATTTCGCATTTAAAATTATTCACTTCCTGTCACATAGCCAAACAGGAAGTGAGGGTAAAACCCTACCAATGTATGTCCTTGGGGACACACAGGTCAATATAAATAGTTTCCCCATTCAGGAAATTGCACTCTAGCATTTTGCCATGTACATCCCAAATTATTATGTATCTTGGGGTTTATTTACTAAAAAGTAAATCCACTTTGCACCACAAGTGCACTTAGAAGTTCAGCTGCTGGAGATCCGAGGGGGACATGCAGGGAAAAGGAAAAAACTGCATCTTTGCCTCTACATGATTGGATGATAAAATCACCAGTGCTACCCTTCTGATTTTCATCATTTACATTTGTATTGCAGAAAGGATTTGCCTTTAATAAACCCCAAAATACCTAATAATTTGGGGTGTACACAACAAAGTGCTAGAGTGCAATTTGCATAATGGGGCACTAGTTAGATTGACCTGTGTGTCCCTAAGGAAAAATTAGGGTTTTACTCTCACTTCCTGTTTGGCTATGACAGGAAGTGAAGCCAATTTTAAGAAAAAGGGACAAAGCCCAACCTTTAAAAAAAAATAATAAATAAAAATTTTGATTTCCCTCAAATGTCTATAATTGGAAAAGGATTGGCTTCAGCTTGATTTTAGTTCAGTGCTTCTCAACCCTGTCCTCAAGTACCCCCCAACAGTCCATGTTTGCAGGTTTTCCTTCATCTTGCACAGGTGCTTTAAATCAAAGGCAATGGCTTTGTATTTTGGACAGCTATTTTAGAGAAGATAAAATTTCCTAAACATGTCCTGGCAGGGGGGGTACTTGAGGACTAAGGTTGAAAACCACTGCTCAAAAAGAAAATTGAATACTTACCACTCTGAAATGTTACTTTCCTGGTCACTATCCATGGCAGCATATGCACAATCCATGCATGTGCTACCATGAAGGCACCAGGAAAGTAACTTAAAACTAAAAAATAAAAATGAAAAAGGGATTTGTCCAAGACATGCCAATCAGCCTAGTTAAGCTGCAGCTGGGAAATCCGATGCATGAAAAGAACACACGTAAAACAAAGAATTTGAAACAATTTTATTGGTCCACAAAAAAACCCCCACAAACACAGGACTTGGAAAAGAAGCAAGGAAAGCAAAATACACACATGTATGTTAATTTGAGACACTAAGGGTCGGTTCACACTGGGGCAACACGACTTCAGCGCGACTTTGCACGGCGGCTTCGACGCGACTTCGACGCGACTTTAGCAAATTACAAGGCGACTTGAAGTCGCCTCCATGACAGGCGACTTCGCCTATGGCCAATCAGCTCTCTGGGAGGGAGGGGTTTTCCCTGCAAAGTCGCTTGACTTTACAGAGAGATCCGACTTGGAGGCGACTTCCATTGATTTCTATGGTACAGGTCGCCTACCAAGTCGGATCAAAGTAGTACAGGGAGTACGCTCTGAAGTCGGAGCGACTTCAGTAGCGTCTATTAAGACGCTAGCGTTAACTCCCATTCAAACTATTTCTGGGGCGACTTGAGGGCGTACAAGTCGGATCCCAAGTCGCCCCAGTGTGAACCGAGCCTAACAGAATAGGTTTGACCCTTTTGCAGTGCAAATTAACAGGAGTTAAAAGGAGTGCACCCACAAATGGACATCTATTTTTAAAACAACATTAGGCACAACATCTTGAGAAAGAATTTTAAAAATAAGGCAGCACAGACAGTTAAATCAAAGTGAACAACGTAAAAACAAAATTTGTCAACATAAAAAAGATTTCATGGTAAAATAACCACCACCCAAAAAAAAACAAAAAACAGCAAACCAAAGTAACAAATAAATTGCATAAAAACACATCTGTTTTGCAACAACATAAACAAAATACAAATAGAAAATACATGTGTTAGAAACTCGATAAGGACACCCAAATGTACTCTCTTGCCATCCCAACACACACAATCTTGGCTCTTTTCAGGGCAAAGTAAAGATTGCTATCTGCAGGCTTTATATAACATAGGTTTGTGTGCTAATGAGGCAATTGCAAACACATGGACAGTCCATTAAACACACAAAATGCAAGTTCACCCAATGTAGAGAGAACTTCAAAATGGGTACATCTGTTAAGGATGTCCTTAAATTACTAACCCAAAAAACACACTCTGAGCATGCCCAGAAACATCCAAGTGCTGTTCACACACAAAAAGCACCACCAAAAAAAACCAAAGTCCCTGAGCATGCTCAGAGCAACCCAAATGCAGCTAGCACAAAATAAGCCACCCCACTGTCCAAAATTAAGCACATCATCCAGCATGCACCAAAATTACAGATGGGACAAAACCCCCCCCAGTCCAGGGGGGCAACTATAGAGCCTAACATGTGCAAAAGTTATACAACAAATACCATTGCAGTCTAAGGGAACTGACTTGGCAATTTTACTAGTCCCCACTTGGCTGGCTTATCTTCTAGTTATTGGCCTTAAAATGAGTATGGGGTCCAGGTCCCACCCTAAGGGACATATATCAATGTCACCAATTGGACAACCCTAAAAACGAAACAAGGAGAAATGTCTTTAAATATGCCAAATTGCTTAAAGCGGAGTTCCACACAAAAATGGAGATTCCGCTTTTCGGAACCCCCCCCTACCGGTGTCACATTTGGCACCTTTCAGGGGGGAAGGGGGTACAGATACCTGTCTAAGACAGGTATTTGCACCCACTTCCGGCATAGACTCCCACGGGAGTCTATGCCTCTTCCTGTCCCTCCGCGCTGTCTGCTGGGAACACACAGGTCCCAGGAGATAGCGGGGACCAGTTACTACGCGCAGCGTGACTCGCGCATGCGCAGTAGGGAACCGGGAAGTGAAGCCGCAACGCTTCACTTCCTAAATCCCTCACCTAGGATGGCGGTGGCAGCTGCCAAGAATCGAGCAGGTTATCGTCGGCTGCCGTCATCGCTGGACCCTGGGACAGGTAAGTGGCCATTTATTAAAAGTCAGCAGCTGCAGTATTTGTAGCTGCTGGCTTTTAATATTTTTTTTTTAGGTGGACTCCCTCTTTAAGGGCCAGTTCACACCAATGCAGTCCAGTGCATATTTTATGCATCAAAAATGCATGGAAATTCGGTTATATGGTGTGCAATGGCATAGTTCACACCAGTGCTTGCCGTTCCAGTGCGTTCCAGTTCCATTAAAAAAAGTAGAACATGCTGCATTTTTTCTGCACTGGACTGTATTGAAAAGCTGAAAAACGCATCCAAAACGCAATGGAACGCAATTGTCCTTATTTAAGGTTAAGAAAAAAGAGGGGTGAAAAAAAGCACTGGACTGCATCAAAAATGCACTAAAAACACACTGGAACGCTTTAAAAACGTGCATGCAGAAAAGCACCTGGAACGCGTCCGGACTGCGTTTCTATGGTGTGAACTGGCCCTAAGGGCAAGATCACACCATAGAAACACAGTCCGGACGCGTTCCAGGTGCTTTTCTGCATGCACGTTTTTTATGCGTTCCAGTGCGTTTTTGGTGCATTTTTTATGCAGTCCAGTGCCCCCCCCCCCCTCTTTTTGCTTAACCTTAAGGCCTGATTCACACCTAGGCATTTTTAGTGCTTTTTGCATTTTGCAGATCTGCACTACAGTCCATTTAACATGGTTTCCTATGGAACACGTTCTGTAGTGCAAATCTGCAAAATGCAAAAAGCACTAAAAATGCATAGGTGTGAATCAGGCCTAAATAAGGACAAGTGTATTGTAGTGTGTTTTTGGTGCATTTAGGTGCGTTACAGTGCGTTTTTGATGCATTTTACAGCGTTCCAGTACAGTCCAGTGCATAAAAAATGCAGCATGTTCGACTTTTTTTTTTGAGTACTGGAAACGCACTGGAACTGCAAGCACTGGTGTGAACTATGCCATTGAAAACCATATAACCTACTTTCCGTGCGTTTTTGATGCAGAAAAAAAAACGCACTGGACTGCATGTGGTGTGAACTGGCCCTTAAGAAATAAAAGTTACAAAAATGTGTTCGAACAAACGAACACCGTTAAAGTCTATGGGACGGGAACATGAATAATCAAAAGTGCTAATTTTAAAGGCTTATATGTAGGGATGAGCTTCGAGTTCGAGGCGAACTCATGTTCGACTTGAACATCGGCTGTTCGCAAGTTCGCCCAACAGCAAACAATTTGGGGTGTTTGCGGCAAATTCGAATGCCGAGGAACACCCTTTAAAAGTCTATGGGAGAAATCAAAAGTGCTAATTTTAAAGGCTTATATGCATGGTATTGTCATAAAAAGTGTTTGGGGACCTGGGTCCTACCCCAGGGGACATGTATCAATGCAAAAAAAGTTTTAAAAAAGGCCGTTTTTTCGGGAGCAGTGATTTTAATAATGCTTAAAGTGAAACAATAAAAGTGTTATATCCCTTTAAATTTTGTAGCTGGGGGGTGTCTATAGTATGTCTGTAAAGGGGTGCATGTTTCCCGTGTTTAGAACAGTCTTTCCTTTGAATGACATTTCAAAGGAAAAAAAGTCATTTAAAACTACTCGCGGCTATTAATGAATTGCCGGTCCAACAATACACATAAAAGTTCATTGATTAAAATGGCATGGGAATTCCCCACAGGGGAACCCCGACCAAAATTTTTTTAAAAATGACGTGGGGGTCCCCCTAAATTCCATACCAGGCCCTTCAGGTCTGGTATGGATATTAAGGGGAGCCCCGGCCAAAAAAAAAAAAAAAAATGACGTGGGGGTCCCCCTAAATTCCATACCAGGCCCCTCAGGACTGGTATGGATATTAAGGGGAACCCCGGTCAAAATTTTAAAAAAAACGGCGTGGGGTCCCCCCGAAAATCCATACCAGACCCTTATCCGAGCACGCAACCTGGCAGGCCACAGGAAAAGAGGAGGGGACAAGAGAGCGCCTCCCCCTCGTGAACCGTACCAGGCCACATGCCCTCAACATTGGGAGGGTGCTTTGGGGTAGCCCCCCAAAACACCTTGTCCCCATGTTAATGAGGACAAGGGTCTCATCCCAACAACCGGGGCCGGTGGTTGTGGGGGTCTGCGGGCGGGGGGCTTATCAGAATCTGAATGGATATTAAGGGGAACCCCAACCAAAATTTTTAAAAAAAATTACGTGGGAGTCCCCCTAAATTCCATACCAGGCCCTTCAGGTCTGGTATGGATATTAAGGGGAACCCCGGCCAAAATAAAAAAAATGATGTGGGGGTCCCCCTAAATTCCATACCAGGCCCTTCAGGTCTGGTATGGATATTAAGGGGAACCCCGGCCAAAATTTAAAAAAAAAACGGCGTGGGGTCCCCCCGAAAATCCATACCAGACCCTTATCCAAGCACGCAACCTGGCAGGCCGCAGGAAAAGAGGAGGGGACTAGAGAGCACCTCCCCCCTCCTGAACCGTACCAGGCCACATGCCCTCAACATTGGGAGGGTGCTATGGGGTAGCCCCCCAAAACACCTTGTCCCCATGTTGATGAGGACAAGGGCCTCATCCCCACAACCCCGGCCGGTGGTTGTGGGGGTCTGCGGGCGGGGGGCTTATCGGAATCTGGAAGCCCCCTTTAACAAGGGGACCCCCAGATCCCGGCCCTCCCCCCTGTGTGAAATGGTAAGGGCCTACCATTTCACTAAAAAACTGTCAAAAATGTTAAAAATGACAAGAGACAGTTTTTGACAATTCCTTTATTTCTTCTATTTTCTATCTTCTTTCTTCTATCTTCCTTCGGTTTCTTCCTCCATCTTCTTCTTCTGGTTCTTCCTCTAGTGTTCTCGTCCAGCATCTCCTCCGTGGCGTCTTCTTCCATTCTTCTCCCTGGGCCGCTCCGCATCCATGGCATGGAGGGAGGCTCCCACTCTTCTCTTTATCTTCTTCTCTTCTTCATCTTCTTCTCTTCTTCATCTTCTTCTCTGGGCCGCTCCGCAACCATGGTGGCATGGAGGGAGGCTCCCGTTGTGTCACGCTTCTCCTCTTCTGACGGTTCTTAAATAACGGGGGGAGGCAGGGCCACCCGGTGACCCCGCCCCCCTCTGACGCACGGGGACATGACGGGACTTCCCTGTGGCATTCCCCGTGACGCCACAGGGAAGTCCCGTCAAGTCACCGTGCGTCAGAGGGGGCGGGGTCACCGGGTGGCCCCACCCCCCGTTATTTAAGAACCGTCAGAAGAGGAGAAGCATCACACAGCGGGAGCCTCCCTCCATGCCACCATGGGTGCGGAGCGGCCCGGAGAAGAAGATGAAGATGAAGAAGATGAAGAAGATGAAGAAGAGAAGAAGATGAAGAAGAGAGGAAGACGAAGAGAAGAGCGGGAGCCTTCCTCCATGCCATGGATGCGGAGCGGCCTGAGGAGAAGAAGGGAAGAAGACGCCGCAGAGGAGATGCTGGACGAGAACATCAGAGGAAGAACCAGAACAAGAAGATGTAGGAAGAAACTGAAGGTAGATAGAAGAAAGAAAAAAGAAGATAGAAAATAGAAGAAATAAAGGAATTGTCAAAAACTGTCTCTTGTCATTTTTAACATTTTTGACAGTTTTTTGTGAAATGGTAGAGGTACTTTTGTACCCCCTTACCATTTCACACAGGAGGAGGGCTGGGATCTGGGGGTCCCCTTGTTAAAGGGGGCTTCCAGATTCCGATAAGCCCCCCGCCCGCAGACCCCCACAACCACCGGCCAGGGTTGTGGGGATGAGGCCCTTGTCCTCATCAACATGGGGACAAGGTGCTTTGGGGGGCCACCCCAAAGCACCCTCCCAATGTTGAGGGCATGTGGCCTGGTACGGTTCAGGAGGGGGGGTGCTCTCTCGCCCCCCCTCTGTTCCTACGGCCTGCCAGGTTGCGTGCTCAGATAAGGGTCTGGTGTGGATTTTTGGGGGGACCCCACGCCAATTTTTTAAAAAATTTTGGCACGGGGTTCCCCTTAAAATCCATACCAGACCTGAAGGGCCTGATATGGATTTTTGGGGGGACCCCCCTTTTTTTTTGGCGTGGGGTTTTCCTTAATATCCATACCAGACCTGAAGGGCCTGGTATTGAATTTCGGGGGAACCCCACGCATTTTTTTTCTGAATTGTGTTTGTTTTCTTAATGCTGTTTTTATCAGTGAACTTGTATGTGTTTTGCCGGACCAACATTTCATTAGAGTCGCACAAAGTGAACCAGCGTTAAAAAAAAAAAAGTCTAGAGGTGCGCCCGTTCAATCTATGCAAATGCTTTTACGTTGCCTGACATTTACTAATATTTTGCCGGCGCGCTGAACTAAAGTATTTGAACAAGCGCAAATGCCGTTTGAGCATGCGCAGTGTATAAATTCACCTCCCGCAGTTTAAATGTATTTGCCAGCGCTGCCAGGTTGTTTCGAGAAAGTCACTTTCTCGTTCTATATTGGCCATATTTGTGACTTGGGCAGTTAGTACAACACTTCCCCACATTACCCCCACATCACCCCCATATTATTGGCACTTCCAGCTTGTTTAAATTTGAAGTTAAACATGCCGTGCACCAGGTCTATAGTGGCGTACAGATCACCTCTTCCCGTGCGCCGGGAAGAGAATAGTAAACGGGGGATCGCACTGTGTTACCGGCGCAAATGCTTTGTAAATACGAAAATGTCATTTGCGCATCGGCGTGCACCGCAAGTCATGGCGCAAATGCTTCGTAAATCAGCCCCTATGTCTTTTACTGTACTCCATAGAAAAGGTTTTGCAGGTAAGTAGAAAATCCTTATTTTGATGATAATGCTTGTCTTATCTGTATTTATGAAACACAGAAACACAGAAACACATAGTTTATGAAACACATAGTTGATAAAATTGACTTTGTTTTTTTTTTTTGTGTGTGTTTCTTTAGCTACACAGTGGATGGAAATATGGAACAACTCTTGATGAAAATACAAAATCCCACCCTCTGCTGAGACCATTTAAGACACTCGCTGAAAAGGTAAAAATGCAGGGATTCTCTTTAGTTCATAGTGGTTATGTCAATACGTGGTGCTTTAATCATGGGTTCTCCTCTTCATATTCTTAATATTTATCACCTAACTGGGAACTTTAACTATAAAAGTTTGACAGAGGAGCATTTATACTGTATGTATGAATATATGTGAAAGTATGTCTTCACATTATGGGCTTTAACATGTCTTCTTCTGCGTTTGCAGTATATATAAGATTTTCTTCTGTGTCTACAGCAGTGTTTCTCAACTCCAGTCTTCAAGGCGCCCCAACAGGTCATGTTTTCAGGATTTCCCTCAGATGAAACAGCTGTGGTAATTACTAAGGCAGTGAAACTGATCAAATCACCTGTGCGAAATAATGGAAATCCTGAAAACATGACCTGTTGGGGCGCCTTGAGGACTGGAGTTGAGAAACCCTGGTCTACAGCATATACAGTATGTCACAATAGTGAGTACACCCCTCACATTTTTGCAAATATTTTATTATATCTTTTCATGTGACAACACTGAAGAAATGACACTTTGCTACAATGAAAAGTAGTGAGTGTACAGCTTGTATAACCATGTAAATTTGCTGTCCCCTCAAAATAACTCAACACACAGCCATTAATGTCTAAACCGCTGGCAACAAAAGTGAGTACACCCCTAAGTGAAAATGTCCAAGTTGGGCCCAAAGTGTCAATATTTTGTGTGGCCACCATTATTTTCCAGCACTGCCTTAACCCTCTTGGGCATGGAGTTCACCAGAGCTTCACAGTTTTCCACTGGAGTCCTTTTCCACTTCTCCATGACGACATCATGGAGCTGGTGGATTTACAATAACTTTAGGTTTGCTTAATATACATAACATAATGGTTATTATTACACAGGGCAGAAGACTTTATCCCAGCCTACATGTGACAGAACTGAGTGTCTGAGCAGACAGTTGACATAGCCAAGTTCTGTCATGGGAGGAAGGGGAGTTTTATGTTCCTAGATACCCAGAAGTACTGGGTGTTCTTCTTCACTGAGTAAAGCACCTTAATTTTCTTGCAGTCTTTATATTACAGTCTTCTTAAAACTGCCCATGTAAGGGTTTCCCTGTTCAGTGCAAAATCTGCTAGCATGAAACATCTGGAGGTTATAATTTACAATTTAGAGTGACTTTCAGATCAAATGTAATATATAGCATCTTACTAATAAATAGATGTGGTAGCTGCATTTTTAGGCCCTTTTCCCCTCTGTTTTAACCTGGTGATTTGGCCAGGAACACACCTACTATTAGATTGTCTCCACTCTTAATGAATGAGCACAAAGGGGGCATCTTTGAACAGCAGCATTGTCAGTCTGGGGATGGGGTTAGATGTACTAGCAGATTTAAATACACCAACAAATTGAAGCCAAACTCCAAAACTAAAACTTTATAAGCAGTTATAGCAGTTTTGACCTTTTGGGATAAAGCTTTTATATAAATGAATAAAAGCTGATCATTGTAAGCACCCATGCCAGTGTTAAATGGTTTGCCTCATCCCTGTAACTGATACTGTACATCTGCAAGGGAGCTTGTTCTTTTGAAAAAACAACGGACTTACTGGTTGGGTTACCAGAAAAAAACAAAAAAAGAAAACAAATGCAGCCATCACATCTAAAATTGATAAGCAGCAATATAATAAATGTTTGCATTTGGGTTTAATATTACTTTAACATATAAGAACTACACAGTTCTTTTCTGGAATCCAGTACAATTAATTTAGTGGGAAGTTGTGGTTGAACAAGGTGCTGTGGGGGCAGGCTTTGTTTTTAATGTATACATTAAGCTGGAGCTATGTTAGTCAAAACAAGTGTTGGAAAGTAAAAGCTGTCATGCATGGTGTACAGGACCGCCATCAGTGGGGTACAGCCCATACACTTGTAAGGGGCCGAGCGTCTGGACCGGGCCCCGCCAACTGGCAGGGATGTGAGAAGGGAGGGTCGAGTGCAGAGGGGCTCCGTGAATGCTTCTGAATGTGTGTGAGTCGGCAGCTGCTGCTCTGTGTCATTGAGTTCACATTGGGCTCTTTGCTGCCCCCTCTGGCCATTTCCTGCATGTTTACCCCTCGTGTGAGCTGCCTGTACTCAGTGTACTGTACCTGGGACTGCAGCTCCTATCTGTGTCTCAGCCACATGTGAAAACAAGACATGGGACTAGGAAGACCACCTTACAAGTAAGGGCTGTAGTACAAGTGAGGGAGGAGGGGGGGGGGGGTGGCTGTGTGTGTGTACATGTCTGTGTATGTGTATATGCCGGTGTGTGTGTGTGTGTGTACATGCCTGTGTGTGTACATGTGTGTGTGTGTGTGTACATGCCTGCGTGTGTGTGTACATGCCTGTGTGTGTATGTGTTTGTCATATATATATATATATATATATATATACACAGGTAAGGGGGGCTGAGAGTGTACAGGTGTGAGGGGGGCTGAAAGCGTACAGGTGTGAGGGAGGTGTGAGGGGCCTGAGAACTTACGGGTGTGAGGGGGCTGAGAGCGTACAGGTGTGGGGGGGTTGAGAGCATACAGGTGTGAGGGGGGCTGAGAGTGTACAGGTGTGAGGGGGGCTGAAAGCGTACATGTGTGAGGGAGGTGTGAGGGGGCTGAGAATGTACGGGTGTGAGGGGGTTGAGAGCGTACAGGTGTATGGGGGGGGGGAGTATAGAGCATACAGGTGTGAGGAGGGGTTGAGAGCATACAGGTGTGAGGGGGGCTGAGAGTGTACAGGTGTGGGGGGGGCTGAAAGCGTACAGGTGTGAGGGGGCTGAGAATGTACGCGAGTGAGGGGGCTGAGAGCGTACAGGTGTGGGGGGGGCTGAGAGCATACAGGTGTGGGGGGGGGGTTGAGAGCATACAGGTGTGAGGAGGGGTTGAGAGCATACAGGTGTGAGGGGGGCTGAGAGTGTACAGGTGTGGGGGGGGTTGAGAGCGTACAGGTGTGAGGAGGGGTTGAGAGCATACAGGTGTGAGGGGGGCTGAGAGTGTACAGGTGTGAGGTGGGCTAAGGCACTGAAGGACTTGGTGGGTCGACTAGTGGGCGGATTCGGTGGGACGGCCAGAGGGCGGGCCCTGGGGAACGTTGGTGGTCAGGCTCAGGGGTGCCCAGGCCTAAAGCTGTGTAAGGGGCCCCACAATTTCTGATGGCTGCCCTGATGGGGTACACTAAGATATTGTATTAGTATTGCATGTCATTCCTTTACCTATCAATTTTACAACTCCTAAATTTTTTCTTTGGGATACTAGACTGGTCAGTTTGAATTAGAGCAGTTGCATAAATTCAATTTGTAGATAAATACGGAGGTCAATAGCTTGTTTGCCTTGTATAATTTTGATGATTTGAAGCAGACGGAATTGTAATTTCTGAATGTCTGAGTGCTGGTTCAGGAATGTTTGACACTGACCAGAATTTTAAATTGCTTTTTGCTCAGAAGCTGTTGTTAATATTAACCATTATGTGTGAGACTTCATTTCAGCTTCTGTTGAAAATCCTTTAGGGTAGAGGAGGCTTCAGGCTGAGGATTCTGTAAGGAAAACACCTTGGTGTGTAGGTTTGACAGTGATGCAATGTGACAGGTCTTTATATGCAGGAAAAGGAAAGCATCCATTGTGCCCTTCAGCATTTTACCCAGAACAGAACTCATGCAGGTGTTTTAGGTATAAAGTCATGAGCAATATTCTTTCCAGGCAGGTTGAAATCAACATCAATGTATTTGTAAGTACATACTTTGTTTTATTTACATTTCTTTTGTAGAGCTCACCCCTGATGGGGGGGGGGGGGGGGGGCGCTGGCAACAGACAGGCTCTCCAAGTAGTACAGAGGCCATCAGTCACCCAAGCATACCGAAAATTAATTCTCAGTCCAGGGGGTGTCTGTTTAAAATTGATTTTTCAATAAATATAACAGGAGAGGGGTTTAGGGTCACTGGATACTCCAATTGATCAGCAGCGATAACAAATAAATTAACTTTTAATTTCAGCTTCTCTGGAGGTAGGTAAGGATGTTGGAATATCTAAGGTCTCACTGATGTTAACCACAGGGCAGTCGCTAGCAACTGGTTTTCTCTCTCCTCTACACAATGGTCAGTCCCCAAGAAGATCCTTAATCACAGTGTCCTAAGAGCTGTCTGCCACTCAGCCTCCTCAGGTGGAACCTCAACAAGGGAGATCACAAAGTTCTCCTCCAAACCTGGACTCTTAAACAGTGTCCTGCAGTAGGTACCCCCTTTTTAGCTGTCCTCCTTGGCCCCTTAGCAAATACTGAGGCCCAAATGGTGGTTTCCTGTCTTAGGGATCCTTCTGTTAGGGCCCACAGCCCCAGGTGTACTGGAACCCTCCCTGACAAGGAAAGAACCCTCTGCTGAGGGCTCCTACACATTTATCACCTCCCCAGCCACCTTCTGGATACTCCCTTTCAGGGATTAGCCAAGGCATAATAAATATTCAGCTGATCATTTGTACCTCCCTCCCCATGCTCTCATAGCATCTTCCAGAGGCAGGGGAAGCAATCAAACTCTCATTATATAGCAGACCAAACAATCAACCACCACTCCACTCACTACAGTGGAGCCAAAAACTACATATTGCTAACAGCCTAACTGAAAACAACCAATCCACTTACTCTAGTGGGACCAATAACTAACTTTGCCAAGCAGCCTAACTGGGAGGGAGCTATACTTTTACATCAGGAGAAGATTCCGCAACTAGCTAAAGGTAGTTCTTTACAGCAAAGAATCTGTTAGCCATATGTCAGTTTCCCATTAGAGAAAATATCTGCCTCTAATCCTTTCTAGCAGCCTGGAGAGCAATGCCAGCAGTAGCTGCAAGGGAAAAAGATGGTCAGTGTATTAAACAACAAATACACTGGGCATAATAGCTTTTGCAGTGGGCATATTAGCATCTATAAAAGGGTTAAAGTGACTGTTAACCCACTAAGTAAAATTTACACCACCCTCTCTGTTTATTAATGTAATCTGCTCCTGTGTCTGTGCCAGGGGCGTTGCTAGGTGCCGAAGTCCAAGGCCGGCACGGGGGGGGGGCCCTCTAGTGGCGCTGGGTTTTTTTGGTTGGGCGGAGGGGTTGTGTGGTTGTGTGGCGGGGGTAGGCTGACTTGCTGGTTGCTGCCTGGCTTACCAGTGCCCATCAATGCTGAACACTAAACTGACCTACCTACCTGACCCACACTGACCTACAAACACTGACCTACCTACCTGACATACACTGACCTACCTGACATACACTGACCTACCTGATACACACTGACCTACATACACTGACCTACCTGACCCACACTGACCTACCTGACATACACTGACCTACACTGACCTACCTGACATACACTGACCTACCTGACATACACTGACCTACCTGACCCACACTGACCTACCTGACATACACTGACCTACATACACTGACTTACCTGACCCACCCTGACCCACCCACACTGACCTACCTGACATACACTGACCTACATACACTGACCTACCTGACCCACCCTGACCTACATACACTGACCCACACTGACCTACCTGACATACACTGACCTACCTGACCCACACACACTGACCTACATACACTGACCCACCCACACTGACCTACCTGACATACACTGACCTACCTGACCTACACTGACCCACACACACTGACCTACATACACTGACCTACCTGACATACACTGACCTACATACACTGACCTACCTGACCCACACTGACCTACATACACTGACCTACCTGATACACACTGACCCACCTGACATACACTGACCTACATACACTGACCTACCTGACCCACCCTGACCTACATACACTGACCTACCTGACCCACACTGACCCACCTGACATACACTGACCTACGTACACTGACCTACCTGACCCACCCTGACCTACATACACTGACCCACACTGACCCACACTGACCTACCTGACATACACTGACCTACCTGACCCACACACACTGACCTACATACACTGACCCACCCACACTGACCTACCTGACATACACTGACCTACCTGACCTACACTGACCCACACACACTGACCTACATACACTGACCTACCTGACATACACTGACCTACATACACTGACCTACCTGACCACACTGACCTACATACACTGACCTACCTGATACACACTGACCCACCTGACATACACTGACCTACATACACTGACCTACCTGACCCACACTGACCTACATACACTGACCTACACTGACCTACCTGACATACACTGACCTACATACACTGACCTACCTGACCCACACCGACCTACCTGATACACACTGACCCACCTGACATACACTGACCTACATACACTGACCTACCTGACCCACCCTGATCTACATACACTGACCTACCTGACCCACCCTGACCTACATACACTGACCCACACTGACCTACCTGACCCACACTGACCTACCTGACCCACACTGACCTACCTGACCCACACTGACCTACCTGACATACACTGACCTACCTGACATACACTGACCTACATACACTGACTTACCTGACCCACCCTGACCTACATACACTGACCCACACTGACCTACACTGACCTACCTGACATACACTGACCCACCCACACTGACCTACATACACTGACCCACCCACACTGACCTACCTGACATACACTGACCTACCTGACCCACACACACTGACCTACATACATTGACCCACCCTCACTGACCTACCTGACCTACACTGACCCACACTGACCTACATACACTGACCTACCTGACATACACTGACCTACATACACTGACCTACCTGACCCACACTGACCTACCTGACCCACACTGACCTACCTGACATACACTGACCTACATACACTGACCTACCTGACCCACCCTGACCTACATACACTGACCTACCTGACCTACATACACTGACCTACCTGACCCACCCTGACCTACACTGACCTACCTGACATACACTGACCTACCTGACCCACACACACTGACCTACATACACTGACCCACCCACACTGATCTACCTGACCTACACTGACCTACCTGACCTACACTGACCTACACTGACCCACACACACTGACCTACATACACTGACCTACCTGACATACACTGACCTACATACACAAACCTACACTGACCTACCTGATACACACTGACCCACCTGACATACACTGACCTACATACACTGACCTACCTGACCCACCCTGACCTACATACACTGACCTACCTGACCCACCCTGACCTACATACACTGACCTACCTGACCCACACTGACCTACATACACTGACCTACCTGACATACACTGACCTACATACACTGACCTACACTGACCTACCTGATACACACTGACCCACCTGACATACACTGACCTACATACACTGACCTACCTGACCCACCCTGACCTACATACACTGACCTGCCTGACCCACCCTGACCTACATACACTGACCTACCTGACCCACACTGACCTACATACACTGACCTACACTGACCCACACACACTGACCTACCTGACATACACTGACCTACACTGACCTACCTGACCCACACTGACCTACATACACTGACCTACCTGACATACACTGACCTACCTGACATACACTGACCTACATACACTGACTTACCTGACCCACCCTGACCTATATACACTGACCTACACTGACCCACACACACTGACCTACATACACTGACCTACCTGACATACACTGACCTACATACACTGACCTACCTGACCCACACTGACCTACCTGATACACACTGACCCACCTGACATACACTGACCTACATACACTGACCTACCTGACCCACACTGACCTACATACACTGACCTACATACACTGACCCACACTGACCTACATACACTGACCCACACACACTGACCTACCTGACCCACACTGACCTACACTGACCTACCTGACCCACACTGACCTACATACACTGACCCACCCACACTGACCTACCTGACCCACACACACTGACCTACATACACTGACCCACACACACTGACCCACACTGACCTACCTGACCCACACTGACCTACATACACTGACCCACCCACACTGACCTACCTGACCCACACGGACCTACACTGACCTGGTACCTGCCATACACACACTGACTGACCTACCTGTGTCCAGGTCCTGCAGCAGCAGCTCAGCCGTGGTGCTGGTGTGTGAGGCAGCCAGAGAAGAGGAGGAGAGCCGCCCGCCCGAGCGCCTATCAATGTCCTCTTCCAGTCGCAGCGCGCTGGGATAGGACTGCATCGCACCGGAGGGCCGCTCCAGTCCAGAAAAAGTAGGCCCCATGAGCACTAGCGCGGAGGAGGAGGAAGTGCAATCCTCCTCCGCTTTGAATGCCAGGCAGTGACGTCACTGGTTGCTAGCCGCTAGGCGGCTATAGCAACCAGTGACCAAGTGTAGAGTGGGGGGGCGGAGCTGGAGCTGGAGCCGGCCGGAGCCAGCGCTACCACGGCTCAGTCCGCCCCTGTCCCCTGCATTCGAGGACCGGGACAAGAGACTCTGGGCTATCAGCCCCAGGCTCGGGGCTGTAGCCCCAATAGCCACCCCCTGGTGACGCCTCTGGTCTGTGCCTTTGCCTTATAAAAAAATGCAGCTATATACCTGTTTTCACATGACCTGCCGCCTCTCTCCTCTCTCAGTCTGACAGCTACAGCGGGCAGGGCTGAGGATCCCCACTGATGTCAGTCAGGAAGAGAGAGGGGCAACGGGTCACGTGAGAGGTGATTGGTGCTCTGAAAACAGGTATAAAGCTCCATTTTTTATCAGGCACAGACACAGGAGCAGAACACATTAACCGCTTCAGCCCCGGGCCATTTGGCTGGCCAAAGACCAGAGCACTTTTTGCGATTTGGCACTGCATCTCTTTAACTGACAATTGCGTGGTCGTGCGACGTGGCTCCCAAACAAAATCAACGTCCTTTTTCCCCACAAATAGAGATTTCTTTTGGTGATATTTGATCACCTCTGTGGTTTTTCTTTTTTGCGCTATAAACAAAAAAAGAGCGACAATTTTGAAAAAAAAAATGTATTTTTAACTTTTTGCTATAATAAATATCCCAAAAACTTTATAAAAAACTTTTTTTTTCCTCAGTTTAGGCCGATATGTATTCTTCTACATATTTTTGGTAAAAAAATCACAATAAGCGTATATTGATTTGTGCAAAAGTTATAGCGTCTATGAAATAGGAGATAGTTATATGGCATTTTTATTAATTCGTTTTTTTACTAGTAATGGCGGCGATCAGCGATTTTTATCATGACTGCGACATTATGGTGGACACGTCAGACAATTTTGACACATTTTTGGGACCATTGGCATTAATATAGCGATCAGTGCGATTAAAAATGCATTGATTACTGTAAAAATGTCACTGGCAGTGAAGGGCTTAACACTAGGGGGCAGTGAAGGGGTTAATGTGTGTCCTAGGAAGTGTTCTAACTGAAAGAGGATGTGGACTGTGCACTAGTGGCCATCTATGGTACCGACGTACCATGACGGCGATTCGCCTGCCTGTGCCATTCTGCCGCAGTATAACTGCGGTGGACAGTCGGCAAGCGGTTAATAAACAGAGGATGGTGTAAAAATTGAACAGAAATTTCAGCAGCAGGAGGGGAGGGAGGTGGGCATGGACATGGAGCTGACAGGCAGGAAGGGGAAGGAGGTGAGAATGGAGGAGAGCCCAGAGGAGCACAAAGGAGGACAGAGGAGAGAGCGGATGATGGAGGCACGTAAACTGACCACAGTGTCAGGGCTCAGCAGCCATGATATATCGTGGTCAGTTTACAAAGGGTAGGGTAGAACCAGGCAGGATCAGCCAGGTATTTCAGGTGTTACAGGGAGCCAAATGGCATAGCACAAGCACTGTGCTGTATAACATGCTTTAAAGGAACAGGATCTATTTTTTTTAGGTTAACAAACACTTTACCAAGTATTAGGCTGCTTTCACACTGATCTTCGTGTGCCGCGCAGTGCACCTGCGACTTTCCTGCGGGTTAGCTGCACTGAGCCATAGCCTTCTATACATATAGATATATCCTGTGGGTTTGGTGCACTTGCAGAAAGTTAGTGCACCACACCCACATGGTGTAATAGTGGGTAAACGTCAGGGATTTATCCCATGGAAAATTATGTCCTGATTGTTGTTTAAAATATGCATAATGCTATTCAAAATGAAAAATTTTAAATTCCGAGCTATTTTATTTCATTGTGGCCCATGATCAGTTACAAAATTACTCAAGTGGCCCTTGCTCTTCAAAAGGTTGAGGGTGCTTTTTCTATTAGTGGTGGAGCAACTTAGACACTCTTGGACAGCATAACTGTCTGATGAGAGGAGTGTTTGATGGACTAGTAGATTTATATGGACTTTACTTTAGTCACTAACAAATTAAAGCCAAATTCCAGTTAATACTTTTTAAGCAGTAAGAGAAACATTTTTTTCTTATTGAAATAAATGTTTTAACTAAATGAAAAAGCTGAGCATTGTAAGGACCCCTGTCGTTTTTAAATAGTGCCTCAGCCCTCTAACTGCAACATTAGCTGCACAGTTTAACCTGTTAAAGGAAGTAGAAAAAAAGCATCACTAGGTAAAAACTTTAGTTAGAGGACTCAGAAAAGCAAAGATGCTTGTGTTAGTGGCAGACTGCATCATATTTGTTGTTTTTTTTTTGTTTTTTTATCTTTAACCACCTCAATACATTGCACTGAAACCCCCTTCCTGCCCAGACCAATTTTCAGCTTTCAGCGCTCTCACACTTTGAATGACAATTACTCAGTCATGCAACACTGTACCCATATGAAATTTGCTTTCTTTTTTTCACACAAATTGACCTTTCTTTTGGTGGTATTTAATCACTAGTGAATTTTTTATTTTTTGTGCTATAAATAGAAAAAGACCGTAAATTTTGTGAAAAAAATGCCCTTTTCTTTGTTTCTGTCATAAAATTTTACTAATTAGTAATTTTTCTTCATAAATTTTGGCCAAAATGTATACTGCTACGAATATTTTGTAAAAATAACCCAGTACATCAGGTGAATCTCATTTCTTAAGACACTAACAAGTCAGGAAAGTACAAATACCCCCAAATGACCCCTTTTTAGAAAGTAGACATTCTAAGTAAGTAGCATGGTGAGTTTTTTTAAGTTGTAATTTTTTCCCACAATTCTTTGCAAAATAAAGATTTTTTTTTAAACAAAATTGTCATATTATCAGGTTATTTCTCACACACAGCATATGCATACCACAAATTACACCCCAAAATACATTCTGCTACTCTTCCCGAGTATGGCGATACCACATGTGTGAGACTTTTATACAGCCTGGCCACATACAAAGGCCCAACATTGAAGTAGCACCTTCAGGAATTCTACGAGCATAAATGACACATCTCATTTCTTAACC
The DNA here is from genome assembly GCA_037952925.1 of Lithobates clamitans. Lineage (NCBI taxonomy): Eukaryota > Metazoa > Chordata > Amphibia > Anura > Ranidae > Lithobates > Lithobates clamitans. The sequence goes on along the minus strand of JBBGZY010000742.1, from coordinate 3,282,234 downwards.
ACCTATTACAATTTTGAAGGCCCTGGAGCACCAGGACAATGGAATTGCACACAAAATGACCCCATTTTGGAAAGCAAACACCCCAGCATATAATCTATGAGACATAATGAGTCTTTTGAAAGGTTCATTTTTTTTCCAGAAGTTTTTGGAAAATGTGAAAAAAAAATGAAACCGCAGTTTTTTTACACAAAGTTGTCAATTTATAAGATATTTCTAACACATAGCATGTATATAGCAAAAATTACACCCCAAAATACATTCTGCTACTCTTCCCGAGTATGGCGATATCACATGTGTGAGACTTTTACACAGCCTGGCCACATACAGAGGCCCAACATTGAAGTAGTACCTTCAGGTGTTCTAGGAGCATAAATTACACATCTGATTTCATTCCTACCTATCACACTTTTGAAGGTCCTTGAGCACCAGGACAGTGGAATTACCCACAAAATGAACCCATTTTGAAAAGTAAACACCCCAACGTATATTCTATGAGGCATGGGCTGCAAATAGGTACTCGGGTACTCTGATGGGCTGCAGATAGGTACTCGGGTACTCTGATGGGCTAGAGACAGGTACTTGGGTAACTTGATGAGCTGCAGACAGGTGCTCTGATGGGCTGGTGATAGGTATTCGGGTACTCTGATGGGCTGGTGACAGGTACTCGGGTACTCTGATGGCCTGGTGACAGGTACTTGGGTACTCTGATGGCCTGGTGACAAGTACTCGGGTACTCTGATGGGCTACCTTCAGATAGGTAGTCGGGTACTCTGATGGGCTGGTGACTGGTATTCGGGTACTCTGAAGGGCTGTGACAGGTACTCAGGTACTCAGTACTCATATGAACTGTGACAGGTACTCATATGGACTGTGACTGGTACTCAGGTACTCGGGTACTCATATGGACTGTGACAGGTACTCGGGTACTCATATGGACTGTGACAGGTACTCAGGTACCCTGGTACTCATATGGACTGTGACAGGTACTCAGGTATTCATATGGACTGTGACAGGTAATCGGGTACTCAGATGAACTGTGACAAGTACTCGGGTACTCAGATGGACTGTGACAGGTACTCAGGTACTCGGGTACTCAGATGAACTGGGACAGGTACTCGGGTACTCAGATGAACTGTGACAGGTACTCAGGTACTCAGATGGACTGTGACAGGTACTCGGGTACTCAGATGGACTGTGACAGGTACTCGGGTACTCAGATGGACTGCGACAGGTACTTGGGTACTCAGATGGACTGTGACAGGTACTCAGATGAACTGTGACAAGTACTTATATGGACTGTGACAGGTACTCAGATGAACTGTGACCGGTACTCCGATGAACTGTGACGGGTACTTTGATGGGTGGTGACAGGTCCTCTTTATTGGGAGGGCAATCAGTGTGATGGTGTACACTGTAAGCGGTAACGAGATCGGTGTGTGAGGAGGAGAACCCGGTAACATCTCGTTACCGCTCTGTATTTACATTTAGTGATCGGCTGTGAAAGGATCACAGCTGATCATGTGGTAAACAGCCACCGGCCAATGGCTGTTTACCAGCGTCGGTGACGAGCAGTGTTCCCGGGAACACGCTGTCACCGATGTGAACACGCAGCTCGCTCGCAATCACGTGTATGCGCCATGCAAAGTGGGGCGGTACTATCTGTGATTGACCGTGACTTCATCACTGCCGATCACGTGGTAAACAGCCATGCTCAATGGCTGTTCACCCCCCTCGGTGGCGAACGTTGTCTCCGTGATACGCCGCCACCAAAGGAACAGGGATGCGCGCACACGATCGTGCGCATTCCCTGTTCAAATGGACGGACGTCACATGACGCCTGCCCAGAACGAGAGCCGCGCTGCCTGCCCGTCGGTTAATATAACTTTAACTGAGTCTGCTGACATTGCATCCAAGATGGCAGCACTTTTCTGGCGTTAATAGCTCTTAGTAATGTGTTGCAGCTAATTAAAAAACATCTGAAACAGTTTTGGATCTGACAGGGACTCTTGCGCCAAATTCAGGTAGTTCTAATATGCTCCACTTCTACATTGTGGTGCAACACCTATTACAAATTCAAAATAAAATACAGCTTGTATCTTACAAAAATGGTGCTAATTAAGACCAACCTTTTTTTTGGCGAGCAGAGACAGATTTTGCGAAAAATGTCTTGCATACTTTCTAAAAGTGGTGCAGGATGGGCCAAGTTGAAATACAAGTTCTACACAGGTACATGGAATTTGGTATACAGTGTGCCACTTTTAGAACACATGTGAGACACTTTTGCAAAATCTGTGTGTACCAGTATCAGTCTTTATAAGGTCCAGGGTACGAGTTGTGCGTTGCTTTCAAATGTAAACATGCTGCATTTTTATGCAATGCACTGCATTACATTTGTACAATTTGAACAGGGACATAGAAAACAATTGTTTTCTGTATGTTCTCGTATTGAGCCTGTAATCAATAAAGATCAACACAGCTCAATAGACATGGTCCTAAGAGTCAAAAGTTTGGTTAGGAGTTTTAGGTCACAGTTGAGGAGTGATAAAGATCTTTAATGTGTGGAACTAAACTCACAGAAAGTTTAGTTCCACACAGTGGGTTTAACTATCTCCCAAAAGAAAGCTCAAGTTAGAAATGTTCAATCAATGCAATTAAATCCTTAAAGTATTAAAGTATTAGTATTTGTTTTTTCATTTTAAATCCACACACGGGGCAGTACCTACATTCAATGAGAAGTGTCCCTGATGCTGGTGTCTGTGGTCTTTGTTAAATTTTCCAGTCCTCTGCCCCCCCCCCCCCCATGCCCCTGCAGCACTGGAAGATTACTTTATACAGCTGCTGGACCTGTCATAGGTACTCATCAAGAGTGCCTACTATGTCCGCCCTTTCTCTCCTCCATTCATAAAAGCTATACTATAGCTTCCATCCATGAAAGCTGCTCTACGTATGGAGGGAGCAGACCCTTCATTCATGCATTCTCCATTCATGGAGCACTTTTCATTGCAGGAAACTATAGTAGAGCTCCTATGAATGGAGGATGGATATGGTGGGCATTATCAGCATTCTTGACAAGTGCCTATGACAGGCCAAGTAGCTGTATTAACCCTGCAGTACTTTCTGCTGGGGGGTATGAGGTGGGCAGAAGACTTAGGATTTTAACCAAGAGAGCATCCACTAACACAAGGGAAACTTCTCACTCATGGTCCCTTGCACAGATTTTAAAAAAATTAACTAAACTTAGGATTAAATCAAACATACCAATGTTGTTTTCTACAGTGTTTACTTTTGTTATGCCTACTAGTGCAGAATGAAAATATGCTATTTTCAAGGCATGTTTCGGGCGATAACTGTCATAGTTGCTGGCACGCTTTTGTCAGCTCTCAGCCGATTCTTCAAGCCCTCAAATGGCTGGTGACACAGTTGTCACATGTGCAGCCCTGTTGAAAGTGCATATAAAATATCCTATTCCTATTCCTATCCTATACTCAGGTGATAGGACTTGGAACAATAGGAAAGAAGGATAGCCCAAGGTCAAAAAGAATGCAAGTTTGATGGTAGATTAAGAGCGCTTATAGAGAATAGTGACAAGCCAATGCGTTTTGGGAGAAAGGGCTCTCCCTTTATTAGGACTATTGAACAAGTGCAAAAATTATACAGAAAACAGCTGTATAAGAATGAGAACATAATATAGGATATGTAAAAGCAAAAATACAACCAGGAAATCCCAAGATAAAACATGTTATACTGTACATTTATAAAAAGTATATATCAAGAGCTAATGATCACTATAAAAATAATCACAAAAAAAAAAAAAAAAATACTATCAATACATTTTACAATAAAATAATCACAATAACAATAATATTAATAATGATACTGACAATAATATTAGTTATCATCGATCCAAAAACGCTTTGCATTGGAAATGTGTACAGATTGAGCTAATAGGTTTGGTCTTAAAGTAAGAGTCCTGCGAAAATTTTTTTTTTAGATGCCAGCAGCTGCAAATACTGCAGCTGCTGACTTTTAAAATAAGGTCACTCACCTGTCCCGGGGTCCAGCGATGTCGGCACCCGAGACTGAACCGTCCCTCGATCCTCGGGTGCTGCCGCTGCCATTCTCAGTGAGGGAATCAGGAAGTGAAGCGTTGCGGCTTCACTTCCCGATTCCCTACTGCGCATGCGTGAGTCACGCTGATCTTTCTCAATGGTCCCCGCTATCTCCTGGGACCTGTGTCTTTCCCAGGAGACAGCGGGGGAATGCGGGAGGGGGCGTGACTCCCGCGGGAGTCTATTCCTGGAAGTGGGAGTGTCTTAGATAGGTATCTGCACCCCCCTGAAAGGTGCCAACTGTGACACCGGAGGGGGGGAGGAATCCGATGAGCGGAAGTTCCACTTTTGGCTGGAACTCCGCTTTAAGGTGTATATATGGGTGTGTATAATATATAGTATCTGTCTGTATTCTAATTTAAGGACTTCTTTTGGCTTTTGGCTTTAAACTATGTGGAAGATACTTGGGAGACTGAATGATATTGGATAATGTAAGGCCATGTGTGACTGTGAAGCAAAAATAGTTATGGACTGACCTGTTGCTGCACGCTATTAAATAGGAATGATTCCCATGCCAGTTGTATATTTGCAAAGTTTCTGTGCGAAGGCAAAGCATTAACAGAGATAAGTCAGAATAACCTGTTTGTTATCTTACAATTATGGTGAGAATTGTATATTGGATAGTGTCTCTTGTGGGATATGGGTTAATGGTGACCATAAAGAAAGTTATGAATGGAGGGGTAACGACTGAGGTGGGGGTGGGAAAGATGGGTGGTGGAGTGTGGCCGAATACAGTCAGGCTGGGATGCCAGTGGATTGCCTTGTGTACCGTAGCATGACAGTTTTGTGCTGAGAGTACAGTAGAATGAAAGCTGGTGCAAGGGGGAAGAAGAGGCTATTGATGGATGGGCAAACTAGTGTAGCATAGTGACAGCTGATAGCAAGATGGAGTGGAGGGAGAGGGGGAAGTGGCGGTGTGTGTCAGGACAAGTCTGATCATTGGAGGAGAGCAGGCTAAGTTCCCAACACAGCTAGAGATCTGACCACGATGTGTTCTCCTGCTTAGTGTGGTCAGTTTTTAACTGGCATGAACACCAGATATTTCTAAAAAGGAAGCAATAAAGAGAGAACTTATTTTTATACAAGCTTATGGTACAGCAGGCACATATCAGGAATATGAAATGTTGTGTTTACATATTCTTTAACTAGGGATCATCCTGGAGGGTGTAATTTGTAATATTTACCCATTGGAGGGTAATGCTACAAATTAAAATTTTTTGCACAGACAATAGCTTAAAAAGGAGCTCCAGTCGTTTTTTTGTTTATGAAAATTCAGCAGTTGCAAAAGCTGTAGCTGCTGACTTTTAATAAACACACACTCACCTGTCCCTGGATCCAGTGATGTGCTCACCCAAGCCTCCCCTTCTTGACATCTTCTCTCCCCAGCATCTCAACTGTGGGCACTTGGTTGTAACAGCTTGAGGCTTTATAGCTGGGTGTCTACTGCACATGCGTGAGTTGTGCTGCACCTCCTGAATGGTCCGGCAGTCTCCTGTGACATGTTCCAGAAGACTGCAGGGAGGGAGGGGGAGAGGAGAATGATCCAAGTGAAAGTAAGAGCGGGTACCTGTCAAAACTAGGTACCCGCTCACCTCAAAAATATTGCATGCCAAATGTGGCAGGGGAGGAGGGGAGGAGTACTTAAAGCGTAAGTTCTCTGCTGGCAGGGGAATGACCATATCCCAATGTCTGATACCAGTTCAGTGTACCCAGGATTATTCCTTTTTCAGGGGTTTGATTAATTTGTAAAATCAAGTCATTGTTTTAGGTTATTTAGCTTTGAGCCTGGGAAACATTCATGTGACTCTAGATTTTGGTCTATCTGAAATCTAAACAATTTTTTATGAAAACCATGTTTTTATAGTTTAGGATCATTGAATCTAATGCCCTAGTTGTAGTTCAAAGAGGCTCTGACACAGTGATGATACTGGTAAAGCTTCATCATTCAAATGATTCTATATTATGATGCTGTTAAAGAAGAGTGAGAATATTGCCATATTTCATGTACATTTTTAAGAATTCATCATTTTAAGTTTATCTATGGGAAATATATTGGAGGAATGCTTTTTCTGAAAGGACTCTACAGTGCTGTGCAAATGTTTTAGGCTGGTGTGAAGAAATTCTGTAAAGTAAGAATGCTTTCAAAAAAATATATTTTAATTGTTTACTTTTATCAATTTACAACATGCAAAGTCAGTGAACAGAAGAAACATCTAAAGCAAATCAATATTTGGTGTGACCATCCTTTGACTTAAAACCAGTATCAATTCTTATGCTGCGTACACACGAGCGGACTTTACGGCAGACTTTGTCCTGCGGACTTTTCGACGGACTTTACGACGGACTTTCCGAATGAACGGACTTGCCTACACACGATCAACCAAAGTCCGACGGATTCGTACATGATGAAGTACGACTGGACTAAAACAAGGAAGTTCATAGCCAGTAGCCAATAGCTGCCCTAGCGTAGTTCTTTGTCCGTCAGACTAGCATACAGACGAGCGGACTTTTCGACCGGACTCGAGTCCGTCGAAAAGATTTGAAACAGGTTTCATTTCTAGGTCCGTCGAACTTTTGGGGAAAAAAAGTCAGCTGGTGCCCACACACGATCAAATTGTCCGACGGACTCCGGTCCGACGAACCAAGTATGCCGTGAAGTCCAGTTGTGTGTATGCGGCATAACACTTGCACAATGTCAGGGATTTTGTAGGATTAGAATCAGGTGTATTATTAACTAATTATACCAAGCAAGTGCTAATGATCATTATTTACAAATGTAGGCTAAAACACAGTCATTAACTGACACAGGAACATCTATGTTGGAGCCTTTAAGGGTTCCAGGAACAGACAAACTCAGTTACAAGGATGTTGTGGAAGTTTTATGTCACAAGTCATACACCAATGTAAGACTGAGCAACAAACACAAGGTAGTTATACTTCATCAGCAAGGTCTCTGCCAGGCAAAAATTTCAAAGAAGACTGGGGTTTCAAGATGTGTCCAAGTTCTTTTAAAGAAGCACAAAGACACGGGCAATGTTGAGGACCATAGACACAGGGGTCAGTCAAGGAAACTTAGGCAGATTTGATTTGGATTTCTCTTTTGTTCATTTACTTTCCATTTTGCTAATTGATAAAAACAAACTATTACGCTTTTTCTGAAAGCATTCTTAATTTAAAGCATTTTTCACGCCGGCCTAAAACCTTTGTGTATTTGAATTGAATTAAACCAGTCAGTAGTTTGTATGGTGTCTTTGCATATACAGGTTAATGACCACACTTTAGAACCTAAAGACTCTGCTTTAGCTGTGAAGAGCACTCATCCAATGCTTTTGGACACTCTCAGCCATTCAAATGTAATAGATGTATTCTACCCTGCCCTATCCGCATGGATGTTCTTACATGAGGCGTTTAGTAAAATCAAAGATGAGAAGTCAGCTAAGCCACAGGATTATGCAATTTTGATTTTGAACCTCAGATCTCACACAAAATTGTTTGATATATTTTTTCTATTTAGCGATCTTTTCTGAATTCATGGGTATAGAATTTAGGCACTTCAGGTCCAAAAAGAAGAAATATTTTTGCAAGATGAAGGAAATTATTTTTGTCATTTTTGTCATCATCAGAAATTTTTATTTTGTCATTATCTAATTTCTGTTGTGCTACAGCTAAAATAAAATGACAGTTACAAAACACACCCTAAAGCAAATTAAAAAACTGGGAAGTATGCAAAATAGGAAGTTTGGTTTGATCTTCATTTGTAGTCATAGGTCAGTAAAGATCAAATACAAAAAACTATAAGGCCTCTTGCACACGATCCTCCTGTTTGAGCATCTACTTTTTTCAGACTTTTTATTTTGTATGTATTTTTTTGTATGTATTTTCGCACATCAAATTAGCGCAAATTTCATGTACGTTTTTGCGCAAATGCGCGCAAACTTATTCACGTGTATATGTTCTGGACATTTACGATTTGTGCGCAATCGTGCATATTTGCTTGCATTTGCGCGCATGAGGCATAAATTACTGACCAAAAATGCAGATTTTTCTGGGTTTTTTTTTTACTGAAGAATGCATGGCACTTGTTTATGTGCCTGTGTGCATAGGCACATTACAATTAAGAGGCTGTATTTTAGCTTAGTAAAAAAAAAAGCTGTACTGAGCTTTTTCAAGCGGCAGTATGCAAGAGGCCTAGGAAAGACATGCACGGAGCAGAGGAGGAACAGAATAGGCGTAGTGCATACATGACAGGGTGAGAAGGGGAACCGGTCATTAAAGGGTTAACATATTTAAGTAACATATTAGGATTGGCAGTTACCTTATTGGCTTAGAGTAGGGTGTGGCAGGGTGGGGCCAGTAGCTAGTTGCCTGGAGGGTAAGGTCCCGGGACACTTGCTGTGGGATAATCATCAGAAGAGCATCCTGCTGTCTTTGTTCCTGTGATCTGACAGAAAAAAACAAAAATGTGCGATTTAGAGCATCTGATGGCTCAGCTTAGGGCTGCTGCTGCTATTCATGGCCCAGACTGGGTTCAGAACCAGGTTGTAGCCACTCTGCAGGGTTCACCAGAGCCCCCCGCAAGCGGAGCATTCCGCGCCATGCGCTCGGAGGTCTCGGCCCCCGGAGCGCTTTAGCCCAGATCCGACCCCTAGGACTCAGCGCCGGCTAGGGAACCCACAAGTGGACCCTCCAGGCCCCCCTGCTAGGCGTACGTCAGCTTCTGCTAGGGGTAGTCCTGGGAGGAATCCCCATCTTAGGCTGAGCCCACGGGGAGGTGACACTCACCGCCACAATGCTACTGTCTCCTCCTCCATTGTCTGGATCCAGGAGCATGCGGCTGCATCTACTGGCGAGGTACCGGTCGGTGGAGCGGCCCGGCTTGGGAGAGCTACATCTGCGGGCGTTGGCCTGTCCCTAGGCGCGGCCGGCGGCCCGTCTAGTGGAAGAGACGTGTGGCAGGGAAGGTGGGCACGTCTGCCCTTGGTGCCAGGAAGTCGCAGCTTACCTCCGGGTCCCGGCCGGGTCCTGGGAGAGAAGATGGTGAGGAGTGCGGTGATGCGAGCGGGAGGCGGAGCTCCAGCACAGCTCGGGGGATGCCTCGGAGCAATGGCCGGATGTCTCAGCAGGAATCGCCTGCTGCGGTGAGCGAGAGGAGCCGAACGGAGGCCGGGAGGGACTGCAGACCTGACGATCGGCGCTCAGAGGGGGATGTGAGCAGTGAGGAGGACGGAGAGCTGGAGGAGCAGAGCCGTGCTGCAGCCTGGTGAGTACCCTTTTAATGTCTTGTCTGCTTTTTGTCCTTCTGTCGTGGAGGGGTCAGCGGTTGGAAGTCAAGGGTCACGGGGGTTAGGGGGGCTGAGTCTTTCAGGGGTGAGTGGTAGTGAATTGTTGTCATGTTTGCGGGACTTGCTGGGTAGATTGGAGGGCTCGGTTAGGGACGGGGCTCCGGTGACGGCGTGGGACACGCGGGGGGGCAGGGGATAGCAGCACAGGAGACGGCAGCACAGAGGACATCCCTCACGCCAGTGGTGCAGGTTGGGTCGGCAGCTGGCACGCAGACGGAGAGTGCCGAGCTTGGCCCACTAGCGATGGCAGGGAAGGAGAAGGCAGTGGACAAGTCCGCGGATCAGGTGCGGTTGGCGGATTCAACGAATGTGGCAAGGAAGGAGAAGGAAGCGGACAAGACAGCGGATCAGGTGAGGTTGGCGGATTCGGCGAATGTTGAGGTATACGTTTGCTTTGAGGGACCGCTCGGTGCTCATCTTAAGCAGGAAGTGCGTGACAAAATCTGGAAAGGAGAGTATGTGGAAATTTTTTCCCTTCACCCCTTACAAAAATTTTATTTGGATCGGATTAAACCAGACGAAAGCAAGAAGGAGGAGGAGGAGCGGCGGAGATATCGGCTTATCCCGTGTACGTTTGCCAATTGGTTGCAGGCGTTTGCCATTTTGGCCAGTGTAATTGGAGAAAAGGCGCCGGATAATTGTTGGGCTCTTTTTTGTTATTTGGATGCGATTGGTGAGGCATATAGAGTGTATGGCAGTACAGCATGGCTTTGTTATGACGAGCAATTCCACCAGCGGAAAGCCATCAGGTCATCTATTTGTTGGGATCATAAGGATATCGTCTTATGGATGAAATTGATGATTTCTGCCAGGGCAGGTACTTCATTTTTTCCAGGAGGGGCTGGTGGGACTTCCACCTCTGATGCGCCGGCCGCTAGAAAGAAGGGGTTGTGTTGGCAGTTTAATGACGGTTCCTGCTGTTTTGGCAACTGTCGTTTCAAGCACGAATCCTCTGGATGTGGGGGCAGCCATTCACTCTCACGCTGTCTCAAGCAGAGTAAAGGAAACACTGGGGACTCCTCCGGGTTTGGTTGTTTCGCCGTTGGGGGTGGTCCCGAAGAAAGACCCCAGGAAATTCAGGATGATCCATCACCTTTCTTATCCTAAGGGAGCATCTGTTAACGCTGGTATTGATCCGCTTGAATGCGCGGTTACATATACATCGTTTGATGCGGCTATTTCATGGGTGCAACGATATGGCCGCGGTTCCCTATTAGCCAAAACAGATGTGGAAGCAGCTTTCCGGCTGCTTCCGGTTCATCCCGACAGTATACATTTGTTGGGCTGTCACTGGCAGGGATCGTACTTTGACAATCGATGCTTACCAATGGGTTGCTCAAATTCATGTGCCCTGTTCAAAACTTTTAGCTCTTTTGTTGAGTGGGGGGTGCGGGATGTGTCAGGTGTGAACTCTGTCATCCATTATCTGGATGACTTCCTTTGCATCTGGCCTTCGGATTCTCGGATTTGTGCGATTCTTTTGGGGACCTTGCAGCATATATCTCAACGTTTCAGTATTCCTTTAGCTCCAGACAAGACAGAGGGTCCCAGGACGGAATTGTTTTTTCTTGGCATTACGATTGATTCGTTGGCTATGGAATGCCGGTTGCCGTTGGATAAATTAGTGGCACTAAGGAGGGAGGTCAAAGAGGCTTTTGGTCGATGGAAATTGCAGTTGAGGGAATTGCAGTCGTTGTTAGGTAAACTGAATTCTGCTTGTCGGATCATTCCGATGGGCAGGATTTTCAGTCGCCGGCTGGCGGCAGCGACTTCAGGTGCTAGTGCACCAAGGCACTATATTCGGTTGACTGGAGAGCTCCGGGCCGACTTTCAAGTTTGGGATCTATTTTTGAGTCTTATAATGGACGCTCCCTCTGGATGGCTGGGCCAGTGAGCAACGCAGACTTGGTTTTGTTCACCGGTGCGGCTGGTTCAGCTGGTTATGGAGCGTTTTTCCAGCGGAAATGGAGTGCGGAAGGGTGGCCAGAGGAATGGCAGTCGGCTGGCTTTCTCAAAAATCTGGTACTGTTGGAACTATTTCCAATTGTCCTGGCAGTTGAGATATGTGGGGAGGCCTTTTCGCAATAAAAAGGTTCGCCGTTCGCTTTCACTGTGATAATATGGGAGTGATGTCAGCGATTAATTCTATATCTGCTTCTTCCCCACTAGTGGTGCGCCTTTTGCGTCATTTGGTTTTGCTCTATCTTCACTTAAATACTTTTATTTATGCTGTACACATTCCTGAAGTTTGCAACAAAGTGGCAGATGCTTTGTCTCGATTTCAGTGGGACGAGTTTCGCGTGTTGGCACCGGAAGCAGAGCAGCATGGGATGTCTTGTCCCCGAGGGCTTTGGAGGATCGCTTTGGAGTCACCGCTGGACTGATTCGGAATTCATTAAGTACTGCAACCTGGGAGGCATACTCAAGGGCATGGAGGGAATGGATTTCCTTGCTGGAGGAGGTAGGCACTGGGGGGGTGCAGGTTTCTTGGTTGGTCCTTTATTTTGTGAGTCGCAATTTTGAGAAGGGTCTATCAGCTTCTGTGGTGGACCGGAAATTGGCCGGACTGGCCTTTTGTTTCAAATTGCTGGGTGTACAGGATTGTACTAAAGTGTTTGTGATACGACAGGCCATGAGAGGGTATCGTAAGGGTCGCCGAGCGATTGATTTGCGGCGCCCTGTGTCTTTTCCGGTTTTAGAGGCCATATTGAGTCAGTTACGTACAGTCTGTTCGGCCTCCTATGAACAGACTTTGTTTCAGGCGGCCTTTCTGGTGGCCTTTTTTTTGGGGCTCTTCGCATTAACAAACTAGTCAGCCCTTCCAAATGGGTAGCTGGGGGATTGATGGTAGAGAACGTTGCTTGTTCCACTTCCTCAGTTAGGATTTGGATTCGGCAATCCAAGACTGACCAGAGTGGTAAAGGCTTGCTGGTATGGCTTTTTGGGGGTAATGGTCCCCCATTTTGCCCGGTGCTTGCCTTGGAAATTTTTGCGGGTTCGCCCGCGGACCGGTGATGCTCTGTTCATACATGCAGATGGCTCGTTTTTATCAAAATTTCAATTTGTAGCTGTATTTCGTAGGTGCCTGGCGGCAGCTGGGTTTAATTATCTTGAATATGCTTCTCACTCCTTTCATATTGGGGCAGCCACTCAGGCGCCCCGGTGGGGACTGGATGAGAACATTGTTAGGCGCATTGGTAGGTGGGAGTCTAACTGATTCCGTTTGTATGTTAGGCCGCATTTGTTATAGGAAAAATTTTATGCGGATGGGGTTTCTTCATTTTCCTGTACTGCTGTTTTTGTGTTGTTTGTCTATTTCCTGTTGTGGTGCACTGTGTTTGTTTTTTCTTTTCAGATACCCAGAGATGCCTCGTTTGGATAATGGGACATTCTTTTGTGTTTTGGGGGGCTAGGAGGGCAGAGGTTCGACATAATGGCAGGCAGTTGGGTCTTAAGCGGGAGTTGGGTAACATACGTTGGATAGGGGTCCCAGGTATGCTATGGGGCCGGGTAGTCCCGGAGGTCTCTCATTTTGCCAGGTTGGATAAGTCACTCAATATTTTGATTCTTTATGTGGGAGGTAACGATTTGGCCATCCGCTCCGGTAGGGAGCTTATCAGGGATGTGCAGTTTGCTTTTCTTTGACTTCGCACTGAGTTCCCTGGTAGGCTCATTATCTGATCTGATATCGTGGCTCGTACATCCTGGCGGATGGCCAGATCGGTCAAAAAAATCAAAAAGGCACGGATTAAAGTGAATAAAGAAGTAGGGGGGTTTATTGTTCGTAATGGGGGATTGGTTATTCGCCACTTGGATTTGGAGACGGACACCTGGCAGTTTCTTAGGGGTGATGGTGTCCACCTTAATGCAGTTGGGACTGATCTATGGCTGCTAGACTTGGAGGATGGGCTACAACGAGCTGTTCAGATGAGGAGGGGCGCCCAAGTGTAAGGCATTACTCTTGGAGCGCGGTGGCGGTTGGGGTCCTTGACGGAGGTCTATTCAGGGTTATTGGTAAAACGGTGGGGATACATCTGAGATATGGAATCCTCGAGTGGGTACGGTACGACACATATCAGTATTAAGATCAGTGTCTGAGGTCAGCTGGTTTAGTCTCCGAGCCGACATTTGCGGCTGGGGTCGCAGCCCAGCTACCTGGTGTGCCTCAGACACAAAATAATTTTGGCAAGATGGCATCGTCAGGGACCTCCAATCTTGATAGCTGGATAAGTCAGTTATGGTTAAGTTATGTTTATAGAAAGTATATGTTTAATAAATAGGCCGTGTTCGGCCATTTTAACTCCACTTATGTCTTGCGTGGTCATTAATTTAATTAATTCGGAAAAGGGGAGAGGGTAGGTGGGTATTGCAGAGGTGGAATAGTAGCAGGTGAACTCTTACCTACCCTAGTCATGTCAGATTCTGGCGTTTATTTGCTGCTTCTTCTCTTGTAGAAAAGCAGACATAAACTATATCCCTTTCATGCTTAAGCCTATTTCTAACATTTGTTGCTTACAAGTTAAAATCCATATTTTTTGCTAGAAAATTACTTAGAACCCCCAAACATTATATATATTTTTTAGCAGAGAATTTAGAGAATAAAATGGTGATTGTTGCAATATTTTATGTCACACTTGTCACACTGTATTTGCGCAGCGATCTTTCAAACGCAATTTTTTTAGGAAAAAAGACAATTTCATGAATAAAAAAAAAACTAAACAGTAAAGTTAGCCCATTTTTTTTGTATAATGGGAAAGATGATGTTACGTTGAGTAAATAGATACCTAACATGTCATGCTTTGAAATTGCACACACTCGTGGAATGGCGACAAACTATGGTACCTAAAAATCTCCATAGGTGGTGTTTTAAAAAAAAATAACAGTTACCAGGTTAGAGTTACAGAGGAGGTCTAGTGCTAGAATTATTGCTCTCGCTCTGACGATCACGGCCATACCTCACATGTGTGATTTGAACACTGTTTACATATTCAGATGGGGGCACTTTAAAAAAAATATAATTTTTTTCTTATTTATTTTTTATTTATTTTTTTACATTCTTTTGAAAAAAAAAAAGATTACTTTTATTGTTTCCGACTTCCTTCTAGTCTCAATCTAGCCAGCGGAAGTGCCAGATTGCGCATCGGGTCTCCCGGTGGGACGGGAGGCCCAGCAACAGCAGCGGAAGGCGGCAGGAGGGGGGAACGTCCCCTCCCGCTCCTCCGGGATAACAGTCGAGCGTCTTTTAGCTGTATCGGTTGTTATCCCTGAAGAACCGATCGCCCGCTCTAAAAAACGGTACCGGGATGATGCATGCAGCTGCATGCATCGTCCAGGTATAACCCCCTAAAGCCGAGGTCGCATATGTGCATATGGTCGGCGGGAGGGGGATATTAAAAAAAAATGCTTGTGTTGAAAATGTATTCAGCACATCCATTATTACTTGGAATTAGGCTCCATTCACACCAATGTGTTTTTTATGCTTTTTGCAGAAACGCGGGACATTTGTTTAACATGGGTTCCTATGGAACACGTTCACATCAATGTATTTTTGTGCCTCTGCATTTTTGAAAAGGGTCAGAGACTTTTTTAAATGCAAAATGGCTTTTGCATTTTGGTTCAATAGACTTCAATGGAGAAGCTACAGAAAACCATGTAGTACGTTTTTGTCACGATTCGTGTTGTTTAACCCGCCCTACAACAAAGTTGGCTAAAATAAAAAGCATAAAAAAACGCAAAACATAATAAAATCACCGCAAAATTGCAGTAAAAAGCCGCAAAAAGCACTGTAGCCTATCTGACCAGTTTTCTTTTGGTCTTTTCATCAATTTTGGAGGGACATCCAGTTCTTGGTAATGTCACTGTTGTGCCATATTTTCTCCACTTGATGATGACTGTCTTCACTGTGTTCCATGGTATGTCTAATGCCTTGGAAATTCTTTTGTACCCTTCTCCTGACTGATACCTTTTAACAATGAGATCCCTCTGATGCTTTGGAAGCTCTCTGCAGACCATGGCTTTTGCTGTAGAACTAAGGACTAAGAAAATGTCAGGAAAGACCTACTAGAACAGCTGACCTTTATTTGGAGTTACTCAGAGATACTTTAAATGATGGCAGGTGTGTACTGACTCCTATTTAACATAAGTTTGACAGTGATTGCTTGATTCTGAACACAGCTACATCCCCAGTTATAAGAGGGTGCGCACACTTAGGCAACCAAATTATTTTTGCTTTTTATTTTTACTTCCCCTCACATAAAAAGTTGTACAGTTCATAGTTTGCATTAAGGCTGGGTTCACACCGCAGCACGGAGCGGCTCATAGCAGGGGTCCGGTGCCTCCCCGTCTCCCCGTTTCATGTCCGATTTCAGCCTGAATTTTTGGCTAAATTCGAACCTGAAACAGACCAGAAGACACACAGGACTGCTGTGCAATTCGCACTGGAGCCACTCCGAAGACACTCCAAAGATGTGTGAGCTTGCTCCATAGAGAGCCAGCCATTCACAATCTCCTGACATGCGAGTTGAATGCGGGAAAAATCCACATCCAATTCGCACTAGTGTGAACCCATCCTTAACCATTTCAGCCCCGGACCATTTGGCAGCTCAGTGACCGGAGGACTTTTTACAATTTGGCACTGAGCTGCTTTAACTGGTAATTGCGCAGTCATACAATGTTGTACCCAAACAAAATTTGCGTCCTTTTTTTCCCACAAATAGAGCTTTCTTTTGATGGTATTTGATTGCTTCTGCGATTTTTATTTTTTGCGATATAAACGGAAAAAGACTTAAAGTTAAAAAAAAAATTATATTTTCTACTTTGTGTTATAAGAAAAATCCAATAAACTCAATTTTAGTCATACATTTAGGCCAAAATGTATTCAGCCACATGTCGTTGATAAAAAATGTCAATAAGCGTATATTTATTAGTTTGCGCAAAAGTTATAGCGTCTACAAACTAGGGTACATTTTCTGGAATTTACGCAGCTTTTACTTTATGACTACCTATCTCATTTCTTGAGGTGCTAAAATGGCAGGGCAGTACAACCCCTCCCCCAAATGACCCCATTTTGGAAAGTAGACACCCTAAGAAAATTTCTAAGAGGCATGTTGAGCCCATTGAATATTTTATTTTTGAGTGATTGAATAATGACAAAAAAAAATTTACAAAAAGTTTTCACTAAATGATATATTGCTCACACATGCCATGGTTATATGTGGAATTGCACCCCAAAATACATTTTGCTGCATCTCCTGAGTACGGGGATACCACATGTGTGGGACTTTTTGGGAGCCTAGCCGTGTATGGGGCCTTGAAAACCAAGCACCGCCTTCAGGATTTCTAAGGGCGTAAATTTTTGATTTCACTCCTCACTACCTATCACAGTTTTGAAGACCATAAAATGCCAAGATGGCACAAAACTCAGCCAAATAACACCATTTTTAAAAGTAGACACCCAAGCTATTTGCTGAGAGGCATGTTGAGTCCATGGAAGATTTCATATTTTGCCACAAGTTGCGGGAAATGACAAACTTTTTTTTTTTTTTGCACAAAGTTGTCACTAAATGATATATTGCTCAAACATGCCATGGGCATATGTGGAATTACACCCCAAAATACATTCTGCTGCTTCTCCTGAGTTCGGGGATACCACATGTGTGGGACTTTTTGGGAGCCTAGCTGCGTATGGGGCCCCCGAAAACCAATCACCACCTTCAGGATTTCTAAGGGCGTAAATTTTTTATTTCACTCCTCACTACCTATCACAGTTTCGAAGGCCATAAAATGCCAAGATAGCACAACCCCCCCCCCCCAAATGACCCCATTATGGAAAGTAGACACCCCAAGCAATTTGAGAGGCATGGATAGTATTTTGGTTTTTGGGGTCCCGTACACGGCTAGACTCCCAAAATGTCTCACACATGTGGTATCCCCGTACTCAGGAGAAGCAACAGAATGTATTTTGGGGTGTAATTTCACATATGCCCATGGCATGTTTGAGCAATATATCATTTAGTGACAACTTTGTGCAAAAAAATAAAGTTTGTCATTTTCCCGCAACTTGTGGCAAAATATGAAATATTCCATGGACTCAACATACCTCTCAGCAAATAGCTTGGGGTGTCTACTTTCCAAAATGGGGTCATTTGGGGGGGGTTTGAACTGTCCTGGCATTTTATGCACAACATTTAGAAGCTTATGTCACACATCACCCATTCTTCTAACCACTTGAAGACAAAGCCCTTTTTGACACTTTTTGTTTACATGAAAAAAAATTTTTTTTGCAATAAAATTACTTTGAACCCCTAAACATTATATATTTTTTAAAGCAAAGGCCCTACAGATTAAAATGGTGGGTGTTTCATCTTTTTTTTCCCGCAGTATTTGCGCAGCGATTTTTCAAACGCATTTTTTTGGGAAAAAACACACTTTTTTAAATTTGAATGCACTAAAACACACTATATTGCCAAAATGTTTGATGGAATAAAAAAGATGATCTTAGGCCGAGTATATGGATACGAAACACGACATGCTTTAAAATTGCGCACAAACATGCAGCGGCGACAAACTACATACATTTTTAAAAGCATTTAAAAGCCTTTATAGGTTACCACTTTAGATTTACAGAGGAGTTCCACTGCTAAAATGACTGCCCTCAATCTGACCTTCACGGTGATACCTCACATGCATGGTGCAATTGCTGTTTACATTTTACGCCAGACCGACGCTTGCGTTCGCCTTTGCACGAGAGCAGGGGGTCACAGGAGTGGTGCTTTTTTTTTTTTTTTTTTAATTATTTTTTTTTGCTTTTTTATTTTATTTTTAAACTGTTCCTTTCATTTTTTTAAATCATTTTTATTGTTATCTCAGGGAATGTAAATATCCCCTATGATAGCAATAGGTAGTGACAGGTACTCTTTTTTGAAAAAAATGGGGTCTATTAGACCCTAGATCTGTCCTCTGCCCTCAAAGCATCTGACCACACCAAGATTGGTGTGATAAAATGCTTTCCCAATTTCCCAATGGTGCTGTTTACATCCGGCAAAATCTAAGTCATTAAATGCTCGTAGCTTCCGGGTTCTTAAGCCATAGAGATGATTGGAGCCTTTTGGTCTCTGATAAGCTCTATGGTCAGCTGGTGGAACCACCGGCTGAATTCTCAGGTTCCCTGTTGAGACAGGAGAGCCAGAGAAAACCATGGAAGATGGTGGGAGGGGGGACATTCCCTCCCACTGCTTGTAAAAGCAGTTTGGAGGCTAATTAGCCTCTAGGATTGCTTTTACATTAAAGCCGAACGCTGGCTGGAAAGAATGATACCAAGATGATATCTAAACTGCAGGCATCATTCTGGTATAACCACTCAAACTCCAGCAACATACCAGTACGTTGCTGGTCCTTGTTGGGCATATATTGTAATCTTTTTTTTTTTCATGCAGCCTGTGGGCTGAACAAAAAAGAGAGATTGATCAGTGCGTATGCCCACCATTAGAATACCTCCCTTCATCCACCCACTTCTAATGATGGGCATACATGCACCATTTTGTTTTTAACTGTGGTGGTGAAATCACCTCCTACAGTGCTGTAGTCACCGCTTTATGTATCGTGGGAGCAAACGCTGTTGCTGTCAAGATAAATAAATCCGCGCTGCAACTGAATGGTGTACCTGCTAAGCAAATGATGGTTAACAATAAAACAAAGTAACATTACAGTATAACAGTAAGACATACCATACCTGCAAAGCAAATACAAAAAAATAGTAAAAAATAAAACATTTTTAACGCAATCTGTGCCTAAAATATATATATGCCGAAGTATGGGGGCATCCGCCTCAAAAGTTAGGAGCAAATCGCTCCTCCGCCCCTGCTGCCCCCATGCTTCGGCATATATGCTCTTTTTTTAACTGTGGTGGTGAAATCACCTCCTACAGCGCTGGAGTCACAGCTTTATGTATCGTGGGAGCAAACGCTGTTGCTGTCAAGATAAATAAATCCGCGCTGCAGCTGAATGGCGTACCTGCTAAGCAGATGATGGTTAACAATAAAACAAACATTACAGTATAACATACCATACCTGTAAAGCAAATACAATAAAACATAGTAAAAATTAAACAGAGAGAACAATAGATATAGAACAATAGTGAGCGAACAGTAGAGCGGACAGTAGAGAGAGAACATAAGAGAGAGAACAATAGATAGAGAGAGAAGAAAAATACAACCACAACTATTTTTGGCTTTTTTATTTTTTATTTTTTTTTTTGTGTTTTTGTGTGTGTGTGTGTGTTTTTTTCCCACTTTTTTCACTTTTATAAAAACTGTAAAAAAAACTATAAACTGAACGTTGCAGATTATGGTCTCTCAAAATGTGATAGCCATCACATCTTTCGAGACCCCGAGACCCTGTGTACGTGTGCCTATGACTGTGTAGTGCTGTACCCTACGCTATTACTCAACTAGTGTGTGTTCGAAACAGTCACCAATGCAAAGACCAGTTTGGTCAGGACAGGAGGGACAATAAAAGCGGGTGTCACGCCTAAATCCACACTTTCTACAGACACAACATCTTCTTTGGGGTGTTCTTTGGGTAGGGGTACCAGAGAGAACATGCAGAAAATGCCTCTCATGCAGCATTTGTGTTGGGAAGTTGGGCCAGAGCACCATCTGGAAACAGAAGTGCGTTGGGAAGTTGGGCCAGAGCACCATCTGGAAACAGAAGTGCTCTGATGATCTCTTCCTGGAATTTAAGGAAGCATCCAGTTGGTCCTGAAGCTCTGTATAGCACATGAGCATTCAGCAAAGCCAATTGAAATAAGTATACAGACACATTTTCATACCAGCATCTGGCCTTACGGGCAATTAGGTACGGCGCCAACAACTGGTCATTGAGGTCCACCCCTCCCATATTGAGGTTATATTCGTGGACACAGAGGGGTTTCTCCACAACACCAGTCGCCGTAGAAATTTGGACTGTCGTGTCTGCGTGAAGGGAGGAAAGAACAAAAACATTCTTATTATCCCTCCACTTCACAGCGAGCAAATTATTACATCTCAAGCAGGCTCCCTCCCCCAGCCTAAGACAGGAATCTACAAGCCGCTGGGGAAAGCCCCGACGATTAGATCGTACGGTGCCACATGCGCCAATTTGATGATCAAACAAGTGTCTAAAAAGTGACACGCTTGTGTAATAATTGTCCACATACAAGTGGTACCCCTTTCCGAATAAGGGTGACCCCAAGTCCCACACAATCTTACCAGCGCTCCCTATGTAGTCAGGGCAGTTCTCCAGCTCTACGTGACCATCTCTTCCCTCGTAAACCATAAAACTACATGTATAGCCTGTGGCCCTGTCACAGAGCTTATACATCTTGACCCTGTATCTGGCACGCTTGCTGGGAAGATACTGTTTGAATGACAAGCGGCCAGAAAACGTAATCAGGGACTCATCAACGCAGACAACTTGATGAGGAGTAAACAAGGCTGCAAAACGTTGGTTGAAATGGTTTACGAGGGGCCGACTTTTGTAGAGCCGATCAAATTCAGGGTCACCCCAAGGACGACAGAGTTCATTGTTGTTGAAATCCATGAACCGCAAGATCTGCTCGTATCGTGTCCTGGTCATGGAGGCAGAGAACATGGGTGTATGGTGAATTAAATCTGTGGACCAATATGACCACAAGTCACTCTTTTTAGTTATGCCCATGAGGAGGGATAGGCCCCAAAAGGTCTTAAATTCAGAGACCGTAATTGGTCTCCAATTTCTGGCAAGGGTCAGCTGGGGATTAGCGGCGATGAATTGACCAGTATACTGTATAAATTGCTTTGGTCCACAATAGATCTATAGAGATCTTCGGTGAAAAACAGCGAATAAAAATCAAGTGACGTAAAATCAACTGGTTCCACCTGAATTCCGGGTTGGCCAGTGAATGGGGGAAGTACGGGTGCTGCAGAAGTAGTGGGTTCCCAACTAGGATTGGCGAATGCAGCAGGAAGGGCACTATAGGCTCGACGGGCCTGTCTTTGTCTTCTTCTTGGTGGCAGCGGGACACTACTCGTGCTTGCCACCTCGCCAGCTTGAACTGCACTTATGGGTCTCGCCACATCACCAAGTGTTACTGCAGTGCTGGATGTATGACCAGGATGTACTAGGCTGCTGGTGCTTGCCAGTTCACCAGAAGGAATAGTGGCGCTAGTACTGGCTCTCTGCTCCATACGAGGGACCTGCAGTTCTTGCACCTCAACGACAGCAGAAGATCGGGGTCTGGTACGCCTGACCTTGGCAGGGACCACAACTCCGTTGTCAGAGCTATCTGTAAGGGTGCCACTGCTGTCTACAGATTTGTATTCTGAGCCTGAATGTGACAGATGAGTGACTTCCTCTTCACTATCTGTCATGTTCAGAAACGTGTAGGCCTCTTCACTACTGTACCTTCGATTTGCCATTTTGGGCTCTAAATTTACTGGTACAGTAGTATGACTCACAGGTAAAAAAGCTCCTGACTGTTAGCGACTGATTCAATCGCTACCCAAAAAAACTGTTAGCGTTCACAGGGATAAGGTCTGACTCTGTGAACGCTGCAGTTATGTGTGTTGTGTTTTGTAAGTGACAGTGATCGATTGATACTGCACTTGGGTGGGCGGGGCTGGGCTGGGTGGAGGGGCTAAACGCAGGTGCTAGCAGGTATCTGGGCTGATCCCGCTAACACTGCATTTTTGGTAACCCTAAACTGTTGGGGACGCTAGTATAGATCTGATCAGATATCGATCCGTTCAGACACTATACTACAAAGGGAGGCGTATGGTGCGTGCGTGGGTGTTAGTGGTACTGGCATTAATCTGACGCTGCCTGGGGCGACGCAGACCCTATCTGACGCTAAACCTAACTTTGATCACCCGCCGGGTGATTAGGGGGTTAAACCTTTATTGGGTAAAATATGGCGGGTGCCCTGATGCTATAAAAAAAATCTAGCTAAACTGCGTCACCCATGACACTTATACTGTGATCACAGGTGACAGGAGGTAATCAAGGGGTTAAACCTTTATTGGGGGGGTTGGGGGGGGGTCCCTAAACCTATCCGGGCCTAATACTAATTACCCTAACACTGATTAGTGTCACGAATGACACTAGTACAGCAATAAAAAAAAAATTGCTGTACTGGGTGATACAGTGACAGGTGGTGAAGGGGTTAATTGGGGAGGGGATGATCAGGGGATGAATTGTGTTCCTATGTGACCTGGTGTCAGTGTAGTGTTGGTGCACTTACTTGGATGTCTTCTCTCCTCTCGGTCTGGAACAAAAAGACCGATACAAGGAGAGATGACATCACTTCCCCTGTCAGTGTTTACAGTTATATATAAATAAAAGGCAATCAGCGCAAACAGTAAATATAATTGGTGAATGTAAGCTGAACACTATAGGAAATCACAAAGCCTATACATACTCAATAAAACAATATTTGTGCAGCGCAAAATATTTGAGGAAAACAGTCCATATAAGAATGAAAATGAAGGAACGTGGGGGAGGAGCTTGACTTTGCACATCACCTGCTGCCATCTCTCAGCTGTTCATAGCAGAACATGCTGTTTTATTTACCTATATTGTCACAGTACATTGCTGGCACTTGTTAGTGCTACATCTTAGCATTTAATAAATCTATGGAGTTTTATCAATGGAGTATACTTAGAGCATCTTTTATTTTTTACATTTGGGACTGCTGAGCCTTCTTAATATTGCCATCCTGGGAACTATTACCTGTTGCACCTTATTGTTGGACTGGTGTTCCATGGTGCTGGATTGGAAATCCTCATCCTCGTATTGGAGTGTTCGTTCATCCCCCAAGTGGATACATGCAGTTTTGACCTCCTATAATCAAGAGGTCCACCTTATTTGGTAAGCGCATCTGTGTGTCTGTGGTGGAGGATACCGTCACCCATTCTGCATGGGAGAAGTTGTTTCCTTTCCTATCACGAGGGGACCTGCCTACTTCTTGTTTGGACTATTTAGTTCCTTCATTTTCATTCTTATATGGACTGTTTTTCTCAAATATTTTGCACTGCACTAATATTGTTTTATTGAATGTTTACAGTTACACAGACAGGGGAAGGATCTCATTCGTCAGGACCGATCACCAGGTCCAGGCCAGATTTCATTGGCCTGGGCCTGGGGATTGATCGGTTCCTGACCGAATATGATTGTCGAGGCCGTCTCAGCCGCCATACAATGTCGGCGATTCGCCTGCCTGTGCCATTCTGCCGCAGTATAACTGCGGCAGACGGTCGGCAAGCGGTTAAGATGGAAAACGTTCTGAAATGATTTATTTTTGTCTCATCACAGAAACCTGACATTTTAACAGGGGTGTGTAGACTTTGTATATCCTCTGTAGCTGGTGTCAACAGGGCCGTCTTTAAGGCAGGGCAAAAGGGGCAGCTGCCCTGGGCCCTGTCATTGTTGTGGGGCCCAAAGCAGCTGCCTCATACTTGCCAACTATCCCAGTTTAAATTCCCTTGTCCTTTGAAGTTTTAGTCCTGTGCTGTGTCCCAATATCTCAGTGTAAAGTGCTCATACTAATGCTGCCCAGCTCTGCCTTATTGTTGTGTACAGATGACTCATCTGCAGACCTGTGTTTACATTGATATGTAAATAGCGGCGGCATTCATAAGTAAATAGCTGCAGCATTGATATGTAAATAAAGGCGGCATTCATTTGTATATCATGCCCCCCTGCAGTGAGGAGATGTTGTGCTGTAACCTCCAGCAAGCAATCAGTGAGCAGTAATACTGTACAGTAATCTCTAGCAGAAAGCAGAAATCATTTGCTGTAACCTCTAGCAACTAATCAGTGAGCCGCAATGTGTGCTGTAACCTCTAGCAACCAGTCAGTAAGCAGTAATGATATGCTGTAACTGCTGGCAACCAATCGCAATTGCTGCCTGATCTGATACAGTAAACTGATTTTAAATCTAGCTGCTATTTATTTTATGTCTCAGAGCAGGTGGAGAGTGAAATTTCATGGGGGGGGGGGGGCAATAATTTTTTTGCCCAGGGTCCAATCAATATTAAAGAAGGCCCTGGGTGTCAAGTATAGGTTACATGTGATAAAGTCAGTGTTCTTCATGCATATGTCATATATATAATGTTGGACTGTATCCTACAACTTTATATTTGCCTAACTACAAAAACTAAGGAAAATTAGAATATTCCAGCCATGTCTGTTTTACTTTTAACTTTTAATGCTTGGACTAATCACTGCTTGATGAAGCTACTTCCTATTCGTCTTCCTTCTCTGTGTAACCAATTCTGCTTGATTGTGGCTGGTATCTTAATTGCAGCTAAACAAAATAGAAAATGCACTTGAAATTGTACCTAAATCTAGATTAAAAGTTTTATGTTTGTCAGGCTATATAAAAAAGAAGCTTTGTAAAAAATGTAGAATGTGAGTATTAGCATTCTTATAGGGTTTAAGAAAATATCTCTACTTGTCTCTACATCTGGTTATTGCCTAACCCTGTGAAAATCTTTAATAGAGAAAGAAATAGTGAATAAATAAGCAGTATATCAATTAGCACAGTTTTTCTCAGTAGAAGTAAGTCAGTTATATGGAAAAAAGGTTTTAATTTAAATCTGTAGCTTTTGCTAGATTGGTGGATTTTGTGATCTTGTTTCAAGTGCTTTAAGCATACTTTGAAATTTATATAAATTGAAGGATTTCAATTGAAAAGAAAGAACTGGGCAGGAGAGGAAATTGCAGGAGCATTACATGGGTTAACCAGTTATGTTCGCGCAGGAGAAACTTTGTTAAAATGTACGTCAGGGCAAAAAACATATGTACTACATCTTGGCATTATATGCACATCTCTGTTCATTTTATCCCTTAAGGCCTGGTTCACACCTATGCATTTTTTAGTGCATTTTCAGTTTTGTAGAAACACACTACAGTCCATTTAACATGGCTTCCTATGGATGTAGTTCACATCTGTGCATTTTATGGAAAGGGCCAGGGATTTTTTTCTGTTTTTTGGTTCCATAGACTTCAATGGATCAAAAATGTGTATTGAAAAATGCAAAATGCACCTGGAATATGCAACCTGCATAGGTGTGAACCAGGCCTTAAAGACTCTACAAGTACAGAAGATACCTGTTGATATGCCAGAAATTCACTCAGCTTCTAGGATCCTATTGTGGGCTTGCAAAACACAGCAATTTTGTGGACTGGATGGTGTCTAACCTGGTCAGTAGTCTTTTCTGTAATAACTGGAAGACCGGGGGGGGGGGGGGGATTGGGTTGCTAATTACACTCCCTGAGATAAGATGGAAATGTGCACAGGATGGCTCTTAATTTCTAACATGGTCAGCAGGGAATTTTTTGCACTTATCAAATAAATATAATAAAAACTGTTTTTAGTTTATTTGTAGTGTTACCCCTGGAGCCACTGATTAGGAGGGGTCTTCTGTTCTTTGCCTTGACCTTTTAAAAAACAAAAAAAACAAAAACAGTTCTTCTAACACACCAGTTTTAGTGAACAAACATACAATATTACAGGAAATTGCTAAAGGTAATACTTAGTCCCCAGTAGTAGCACTATATCAAAGGAAACAGGCACTAAACCAGGTAGTAAAGACAAACTTAATATATTGTCACCCAAAATGGTTGGTAACTAGGAAAGCATAAAATGGATTAACAAAAGTAACAGCAAGTTTAGCATATAAAATGATTAACAGTATTGACTAGGCATAAATTGACATTTGGCATTCAGAACAGCATAAAGAGTAGCAAGGCCGCCTCAAGTGAAACAGTGAGCAGTACTAAAGTTTAATCCAGTGCTGAAACTATACTGCCCAAACACATTTATTGCAGTGATGCTAGTCCTCAACTGACTGGGTATGTGCTGTCCAAAAGTAAAGAGGATGGTAGCAGGAGGAGAGGGGAACAATGAAGGCTTGCAGAATAATTATTATGGGAGGGGCAGTCCTTTCAGATGTTCTTCTGCAGGCTATCGTTGAGGCCCTTTAAGAGCGTCAGTGCACTTAATGACAGTCCTAGTTAAACTGGACACAGTATAGGCATATATATATCAGCATAGGTGCAAAATAGATTTGGTTCAGATGCAGTAAAGGTTTGGTATAATGTGGTATAGTGTTAGTATAGGTGCAGTCTAGGTTTGGAATAAATGCGGTATTGAGTGCAGCATGGATGTGGTATGAATTGGGTATACTTGGTGTCCTTCTTTCAGTGGCTCAGTCCCTGCTAGAGGTATCAGCAATAAGCAAATAGCCCTCTCAACAGCTCCTGGGATGCTAAGGTGACCTCTCGCTGTAGAAGAGGGCCCCCATTGCTCTCTCCCCAAATCCTCTGGTGGTCATTGGTGGAAAGCAGAGGGTGAGCGGACGCTTCAGGTCTCCCCATGGCAGCGGTGCAGATGCTGTGATGCGGGTGGTGCTGCACTGCCCCCAGGCATCCTCACTTCCAATCTCAGGCTTGGATCTCCACTGGTATGGTCTTCCACTGGCAGGCAAATATCTAAACAAAGGTGCCCTCTCTCTAACTCACTCGGTGCCAAGCGGAAGATCTTTCTCAGGCTGTTTAATTAAAATAATTTCTCACTTCTACTGCACAGTGCCTTTTGGGATTTTTAGCGTAAGGAATCAATTGGCCCCATTATATGGCTGCTGTCTCTAACTACAACTCCCAGGATTCTCAACACTTTGCATAGAAGTTTTGCTTGCTTGGCTTTAGCACTCCTGCTGCTAGCCAGAGAAGAGTGGTGCAGCATAACATCAGTATCACAGTAGAGGGATACAAGAATAAAAGCCAAAGTCTCCTTCTCCATATTGCTGTAGCCCAGCACCTGGCTACAATTTCGGACCCTAGGACAGCAGTAAAAGCTGACAGTGGTTTTAATCCTTCCTCACTCTAAAAAAATGTTTGGGCTATAGATACAATTTAACAGGCCAAAAGGTAGCAAATAAGCTAAGTTATTTGCCTACTGAACAAAGAGGTCCTTTCTTAAATGCTTGTCAACTGCCATTGGCGTATCATTTTAAAAGTTATGACTATTTACTGCCATCTTTTTTGTTCCAAGTTTGTGGCACTGGCCAGGAAAGGCTACAAGAAAGAAATAGGTCTAGTTATTCGAAGATTAATAGGAGAATATCTGAACCAAAAACATATCACGGAGTGCCTGAGATTAGCTTGGGAGGTGTGAATTAGGAAACCCAGATAAATAAGCCTTTGAACAGGAAGCTTTGGCTGGTGTGGACAGGGAATAATTTACTGAGTAAAATGCAAGAATGCACACTGTATGCAAGCAGGGGATGCAAACACATCCCAAACCCTGTTTTATCTCGGCAAAACCTTCCAGTTTGTTGTTAAAACATTAAACAAACTGACTTCTGCAACAGCTGATAAACACACAATGCATTTTCACAACCTTGGAGACTGGAGTAGTGTTGACTATAAGACATACATAAAGATTGTGAACAGTCTATTGCTTATGGTACACATAGAATATTAGTTGATAGCTACATATCTCACATGTCTCTAATGGTGCAATATGTTATTCATTATCTGAAAGTAATATTTCATATTAAATCTTAAATTCTACAGTGGAAACTTTTTCAAAGATGTTTAATTGGTAATATAATTAATCTAGTTTACATTGTGAACATTTTCTGGATAGGAAAAAACAGCTTAGGCTTTATTTTACTTTTTTCATTCCTTTGTAATAGCCGTATGTTGACATGAATACTTGATCTCTAGTTTGTATCATCTATCTGTGTTGGTTACATTTCTAATGGTATGTTGTTTGGAATATAATCTATGTCTTCTGAAGTGCACAAATTCTCCTGGTTGATGCTTAATTTTTCAGTTCAGCATTCAAGTCCCACCATAATTTTGTCTAGTTTTGACCTTAAAAACGTTATAGTAGTGTAGCTCCCCTCAGTAGGCAACTAGGGTTAAGTCAATATAGTTTTTGGCCTCCCTGTAATCCTAGAGTAGTTATTATTTGTTAGAGTCTGTTCCAGGTTCTGCTGGTATAAGCTCAGCTACTTTTCTCTGCAGCCTACTGAACTCTGGGATATAGTGGGCGGAAGAGCTTTGACCCTGGCCTGCATATTCATGCCTCTTTAGCTAATCCCTGGTCAGGAGAGTGAGTGACCAACAGGGGGCTAAGAGGGGCATTAATAGTTTGAGGCTTGGAATAGCTTCCTTTTGTTACTGTAATGATGGCTAAGGCATCCTTTGGAAACTACCAGCAGTTTCAAAGAATTCGTTCTGGGGTCCCAACTCCTGCTTGGGCTCAGGGACCTCTATCCTAGCCTCCTGAAAGCATGCAGAAAGCTCATCTAAGAATCCAGAACACAGGCAACAAGTACAGAAGCTGACAGGTACAGTATACAGGGCACAAGTGAGTACCTGCCATGTGTATTCCTGAGACTTTTCTTTGCCCTTTTTGGGAGAGCCTACAATAGTACACTCAGGATTACACTCACGTTGAGAAGTTCCTGTTTGGAATCTAGTTATCCTTCACATTCAAGAGGGTGGTTCTCACCCTGAAGGAGCAAAACAGATTTAGCGTATTCCATTATAGTTTTGCTATAACAGTTCTCTCAGCAAAATAAACTGCAAAAAGACATATACAGCCTGTTTTCTCACTCGAGTGACTGTGAACTACTGTGTGCCTGGCTGCTATGTGCCTTTTAGCAAAGGAACCTGGGACCACACAGCCAGACCAGTCCTGGGTTTGTGCTACAGTAGCATGGTGTGAATATTGATAGATTCATGGAACAGTGAGTGGCATTTTACTCTCCCAGTATCCTGGTGACAATTTTTTTTTTCCTTTGCCAGGAGAAAGAAATTTATCGTTGGCCTATAAGAGAATCTGTGAAAACGATGCTAGCAATCGGATGGAGTGTAGAAAGAACTAAAGAAGGAGAAGCCCTAGCACTGCATCGGGAAAATGAAAAGATGCGTAGCATATCCCAAACAAGCCAGGTAATAGATCAACAATACATGCATGCATAAATTGAACAATTTATTGTTATTTTCACCTTGAAGGGGAAGTAAAGTCCACAATTTTTTTTGTTTTTAAGGCCCCCCAGGTGAGTTATGCCATAATGTAGTAGTATGCACAGCATTTTATGACATTATGGCAGACTTACTTGTGTACATGTATTCATATAAAAAAGCCAGAAAGACCTTTTCTAGTGTTGATCATTCCTATACATTCAGCCACTCTCTAAGGTCTGTGTCCCCGTTTAGGCATACATCAACTTTTAGGCAACCAAATTCCATGCACAACGATTTACCCATGCACTCTGTTGTCCCTTGTGAAACATGCAGACATCACTGTATACATCTGGTAACATAGCACTACAACAGATGATAGAGTAATAGACCAAAATTTTCCAACTTTGTAATAAATATATTGTCTTAACTGT
Source organism: Lithobates clamitans (assembly GCA_037952925.1). NCBI lineage: Eukaryota > Metazoa > Chordata > Amphibia > Anura > Ranidae > Lithobates > Lithobates clamitans. Next base: position 3,252,354 of record JBBGZY010000742.1, on the reverse strand, counting down.
ACAGTACAGAATATAGACTGGGTATTCATAGACCCTGGGTTATAAACATGCAGACATCACTGTACACATCTGGTAACATAGCACTACAACAGATGATAGAGTAATAGACCAAAATTTTCCAACTTTGTAATAAATATATTGTCTTAACCGTACAGTACAGAATATAGACTGGGTATTCATAGACCCTGGGTTATAAGCTGCTACATTCAGGTAATTGGACCCTGGCAAAGCTTTTGGACATGCCCCCCTTGTGTGTACACCTATAACTCTACCCTGCTCAGTAAGACCTAATTTTTTTTGCTAGTGTCCTGTAAATGATGGACCTCTTCTTCCTTATGGAGAAGTTTCTATGTTTATGTAGTTCTTATTTACTTCAGTTTTTTTTAAATCAACTCTTTAATCAGCCTCTGCACTGTCTTCTATTACCATAGAAGCAGTGCACCCAGATCGAAGCAACCTTGATAAAACCTTGGGAACGGTACCCAGAACCATGCTGTGGAGATAGCCTGTAATGTTGCTTCATGCATTGGTTCCTCTTTGGGTGATCACTAAAGCATTTACTGCAACACGTGTAGTTAATTTCAGGGTGCTATGGTCCATTCCTATGGTTCCCAGAGCCTGCAGACCCCTCTGGTGGTATACCCACCTTGACAGGCAAAGCCTGGACTCATACAGGGGCCAGCCAAGTTCAAAGGTAAGACAGGCTTGTCCTGTAATTGATCCATTACTGCAGCCTTTTAGCAAGTATGAGACTTAAAGGAGAAGTATAGCAAAAGCTATTGTGGCTATACTTTTCCTATAGATCACAGGAGTGCAGTTCGTTCTGCACTCCTGTGATCCGTTCTTAGCCAACAGTGGGCTGAAGCCTGCTGTCGGCTGATGTCACAGAGCCGGTCCAGGCTCTAAAAAGATTCTGACCATATGGTCGGTATCCGCCAGGAAACCTGGGCCAACAACTGCCTCAGCCTCCCAGTGACCTACTGAGAGCCTGAGCCAGCTCCTCCCACCCCTCCACATCTCAGCGCTCCAGTGAGAGTGTGGAAGGGGGCCAGGGGGGGCAGAGCAGAGAGGCAGAGACTGACAGTCCCTCACAGCAGTCAGTGATCAGCAGTCTTTTATCACTCAGTTCTCAGTGCAGAGCTGGCAGGGGACAGATACAGCATCAGATCGATGCTGCATCCACTTAGGTGAGTACAAATGGGGGGTTTTTGAAAGTCCATACGCCTCTTTTAATATTTCCATTACTTTCAGCACACTTGTAAATGTCTCCTATATAGTATTTTTTTTTTAACAACTAAACTATCAGTTTGATTTGAGTGTTTAAACATTCAAACTTGGCGGTAAAATTTCCACCATTTAGAGCTTATTATTAGGTAGATGAGCTGGTGTTACATCACAACATAGGTGACACTGTTATCGCTAATTTGCTTTTCTCTGTTGATGCCCTAGAACAAGTCATGACACAAATTTCTATAATGGCTTCTATTTCTGTCCATATGCAAAGAATCTTACGGCTGAAAGCCTGGTCAGCTGAAACTGCCTGTAAAGAACACCTCACTTGTATGCCTTTGAAGGAGAACATCTCTTTGGTCAGGCATTTGACAAAATCATAAAAGATGCCACAGGAGGAAAGGTCCTTCTCCCATAGCAGAAGGCTCCAAAACTCCCTCTTCAGGAGTATCTACTTCCTCAATACACAGAGCGCCACACTGCTCTTGCCAGGCTTCATCTTTAAAACCAAAATTAAGCTTATCCTTTCAGCACAATACTGGTAACACAAAGCCCACCAAGTCAGCCACAAAGTCCTCTCCAATGAAGGGCACCCTTACTCCCAAGAATGGGAAGATGTCTGTTACAGTTTGCATTACTCTGGGTCGGAGACTTTCCAGACGTATAGGTTCAATCTGAGAATTCAAAGGGGGACCAATAGAGTTTAAAACTGTACCCCTTCATCTCTTTCTTCTCTTAAACCAACCAAATTTGCCAAGGATTTACAAAGTGTCCTAAACCTTCTTATCTCCCAAGGTCCCCCTGGATCACAGATTTAAAGGATTCAGTTCTATTCAAATCTGTTCAAAACCCAATGGTGCTATTCAGCATATCCAAGACCTAAAACCATTCAACAAGTACCTTTGCATTCACAAGTTTCTCATGGAATCTGCAAGGCAGTTTCTGCTTCTCCGAGACTTGGCAACAATAAACATTTAAGATGATTACCTCCTTATTGCCATTTACTCACCTCATCAGTGCTGTGCAGTCGAAGAAACAAACACTTTCAATTTGTTGCACTGTCATTTGGCCTATCCTCTGCACCCAGGATATTCACATACAGTAGGTATTTGCACCTTTTCTCCCCTCTTAAGAACTCGGAATAATAATCATATAAACAATAAAGTCCATAGTGATAAAGTGCAAAAGTCCTTAAAACAAGTGCAGCATCCAGTGCTTGAATAGATCAGGCAAAATTGTCTCCTTACCAGATCCAAAGAAATATCAAGGTCTATACTCGCATCTATGAGCTCTATTACCCCTCACATTAGGTGCAGATCAGCTTGACTTATCCAGCCTTCCAGCCTTCCTCGTTGGTGAAAACGAGCCAAAGATGTAGCCACATGATATCCTCAGAAGCCGATTCAATTAGTGATCATAAGAAAAAAGGGAAACTCATTTTGCAGCATCCAAATTTAAAACGGGCATTTATTAAAAAACTACTTACAACAAGACAGTAATCACAGGCATTGGTAACAAAAATTGTCCTAGCACTATCACGAGCCTATTGACGTCACCGCTATTTCCTGCCCAGCCAAGATACGTTTCGTCTGAATAGACTTTTTCTGTGAGGCATTAGGAGCATTGATAGTTTGTAACAGCAGTCCCTCAAAGAATATTTACTAGAACCATTGTGTTTAAAGAGGAAGTGGTGTGATGTCACATGTTTGCCTGTGAGCACTGTTCAGGTATTCTGCTTGCCGACGCCAGTGGTTGCCAGAATATATTAGTCCAGCGGGGGTATGTGTGCAAAATTCAATATGTTTATCTCTTTCCTTAAATACTGTATCTGCTGTCTATCTATACTTTTAGGTCCAAATTCCATTATGCTGCCCTTTGGACATATTGGGGCTGAATTTGAGGCTCTTTGCATTTACCAGGTTGACCACCACTGCTCTAGGGTCTCATACCCAGACCTTAAAGTGGAGCACCACCCAAAAGGGGAAGCTCTGCATGTTTGCATCCCCCCCTTCAATGCCACATTTGACAGTTGCCCTTTTTGGGGGGGGGGGGAGCGGGTACCTGGGGGGAGCGGCTCCCACCGATCTGAGCCGGAAATTTGGCCCCCTCTCCTTCCCCTGAAGTCTTCTGGGACACATCACAGGTCCCAGAAGACTACGGAACCATTCACAAGGTGCAGCATGACTCACGCATGCGCAGTAGGAAAAAGGCTGTGAAGCCGCAAGGCTTCACTTCCTGTTTTCTTTACTAGAGATGCCGGCACCTGCACCCGAAGCCGATTGAAGAATCGGTTCGGGTGAGGACATTGCTGGATACCTGGACAGGTGAATTTCCTCATATTAAAAGTCAGCAGCTACAGTATTTGTAGCTGCTGACTTTAAATTTTTTGGGGGAGTCTGGAGCTCCTCCTCCTCTCTGAGAGTCTCCATGACAGTCCTCGGCCTCATGATTGCCTCATTCAAACACTGTTTGTTTTGCTTAGTTCCACTCAAATCCCCCCCAACACAACATTCTACTGACATGGAACAAATGCTCTTCATATCCCAATGTCCCTGTGCTTCTATCCCAGTCAAGCAAGGCACTTCCCTAGCTTGTGGATTACCAATGAAGCAATGGAAATTGGATAGTCCTTTCTCCCAGGCTGTCCACAAGCTTTAGGCATGTGTCTATGAGATTGTTTGACTATTCTTCTAGAAGCACATTTGTGAGGTCAGGCACTGATGTTGGACGAGAAGGCCGGGCACACAGTCTCCTCTCTAATTCATCCCAAAGGGGTCCTATTGGGTTGAGATCAGGACTCTGTGCAGGCCAGTCAAGTTCCTCCACCCCAAACACCTTTGGAATGAATTAGAGCATATATATATACACTACCGTTCAAAAGTTTGGGGTCACATTGAAATGTCCTTATTTTTGAAGGAAAAGCACTGTACTTTTAAATAAAGCTAACTTTAAACTAGTCCTAACTTTAAACAAAAATACTGTATACATTGCTAATGTGGTAAATGACTATTCTAACTGCAAATGTCTAGTTTTTGGTGCAATATCTACATAGGTGTATAGAGGCCCATTTCCAGCAACTATCACTCCAGTGTTCTAATGGTACAATGTGTTTGCTCATTGGCTCAGAAGGCTAATTGATGATTAGCAAACCCTTGTGCAATCATGTTCACACATCTAAAAACAGTCTAGCTCCTTCCAGAAGCTACAAAACTGACCTTCCTGTGAGCAGATTGAGTTTCTGGAGCATCACATTTGTGGGGTCAATTAAACGCTCAAAATGGCCAGAAAAAGAGAACTTTCATCTGAAACTCGACAGTCTATTCTTGTTCTTAGAAATGAAGGCTATTCCATGCGAGAAATTGCAAAGAAATTGAAGATTTCCTACAACGGTGTGTACTACTCCCTTCAGAGGACAGCACAAACAGGCTCTAACCAGAGTAGAAAAAGAAGTGGGAGGCCGCGTTGCACAACTAAGCAAGAAGATAAGCACATTAGAGTCTCTAGTTTGAGAAACAGACGCCTCACAGGTCCCCAACTGGCATCTTCATTAAATAGTACCCGCAAAACACCAGTGTCAACATCTACAGTGAAGAGGCGGCTGCGGGATTTTGGGCTTCAGGGCAGAGTGGCAAAGAAAAAGCCATATCTGAGACTGGCCAATAAAAGAAAAAGATTAAGATGGGCAAAAGAACACAGACATTGGACAGAGGAAGACTGGAAAAAAGTGTTGTGGACGGATGAATCCAAGTTTGAGGTGTTTGGATCACAAAGAAGAACGTTTGTGAGACGCAGAACAAATGAAAAGATGCTGGAAGAATGCCTGACGCCATCTGTTAAGCATGGTGGAGGTAATGTGATGGTCTGGGGTTGCTTTGGTGCTGGTAAGGTGGGAGCTTTGTACAGGGTAAAAGGGATTCTGAATAAGGAAGGCTATCACTCCATTTTGCAACGCCATGCCATACCCAGTGGACAGCGCTTGATTGGAGCCAATTTCATCCTACAACAGGACAATGACCCTAAACACACCTCCAAATTGTGCAAGAACTATTTACAGCAGAAGCAGGCAGCTGGTATTCTATCGGTAATGGAGTGGCCAGCACAGTCACCAGATCTGAACCCCATTGAGCTGTTGTGGGAGCAGCTTGACCATATGGTACGCCAGAAGTGCCCATCCAACCAATCCAACTTGTGGGAGCTGCTTCTAGAAGCGTGGGGTGCAATTTCTCCAGCTTACCTCAATAAATTAACAGCTAGAATGCCAAAGGTGTGCAATGCTGTAATTGCTGCAAAAGGAGGATTCTTTGATGAAAGCAAAGTTTGATGTAAAAACAATGTTATTTCAAATACAAATCATTATTTCTAACCTTGTCAATGTCTTGACTCTATTTTCTATTCATTTCACAACGTATGGTGGTGAATAAGTGTGACTTTTCATGGAAAACACAAAATTGTTTGGGTGACCCCAAACTTTTGAACGGTAGTGTGTGTATATATATATATATATATATATATATATATATATATATATATATATATATATATATATATATGTACAGTTAGATCCAAATATATTTGGACACAGGCACAATTTTAGTTTATTTCCAAGTATTTACAAAAACATATTTAAGCTATAGTTATATAATGAATATAGGCTGAAAGTGCACACTCTCAGGTTTAATTTGAGGGTATGTACATCCAAATCGGAGAAAGGGTTTAGGATTTACAGCTCTTAAGAATAGCCAACCCCCCTTTTTTAAATGACCAAAATTAATTGTACAATTGAATCAAAAGCTGTTTCATGGCCAGGTGTGGACTACTCCTCTGTTATTTCTTTATCAGTTAAGCAGGTAAAAGGTCTGTAGTTGATTCTAAGTGTGGTATTGGAATCTATTGCTGTGAACCTACATCATGCGTTCAAAGAAGCTGTCCATGCAAGTGAAACAGGCCATTGTTAGGCTTTAAAAATTAACCACTTAAGGACCGGAAGATTTTCCCCCTTAACTGCTTGCCGACCAGCCGCCGCTACTACTGCGGCAGAATGGCACGTCACTTCACCTTTTGGCCACTAGGGGCAAGCGCACGCCGCCAGAGGCGCCGCCCGCAGCACCGCCCGCAGCGCCGCCCGCAGTGTGTGCCCAGAGCTGATGCGAGTGCCTGGTGAGTGCGATGACAGCCGGGCACCCTCGATCGCTCGTAACCGGGATCTGTGTGTGCAAACACACAAATCCCAGTTCTTTCAGGGGAGTAGAGACAGATCGTGTGCTCATACTAAGTATGAACACCGATCTCTCTCTCCTCCTAGACAGCCCCATCCCCCCTACAGTTAGAACACACCTAGGGAACACAATTAACCCCTTGATCGCCCCTTGTGTTAACCCCTTCCCTGCCAGTGACATTTATACAGTAATCAGTGCATTTTTATAGCATTAATCGCTGTATAATTGTCAATTGTCCCAAAAATGTTTCAAAAGTGTCCAATTTGTCCACCGCAATATCGCAGTCCCGATAAAAATCGCAGATCTCCGCCATTACTAGTAAAAAAAAAAAAAAAAAAATTAAAATGCTATAAATCTATCCCCTATTTTGTAGACGCTATAACCTTTGCACAAACCAATCAATATACGCTTATTGCTATTTTTATTACCAAAAATATGTAGAAGAATACGTATCGGCCTAAACTGAAGAAAAAAATTGCTTTAAAAAAAAAAAAAAAAGGGAATATTTATCATAGCAAAAATTACAAAATATTGTGTTTTTTTCACCGCAGAGATGATCAAATATTACAAAAAGAAAACACTATTTGTGGGAAAAAAAGGACGTCAAATTTGTTTGGGTACAACATCGCATGACCGCGCAATTGGCAGTTAAAGCGACGCAGTGCCGTATCGCAAAAAAATGGCCTGGTCATTGAGCAGCCAAAACTTCCGGGGCTGAAGTGGTTAATGACCAGGCCATTTTTTGCGGTACGGCACTGCGTTGCTTTAACTGTCAATTTAGTGGTCGCGTGACGCTGTACCCAAATACAATTTGCATCCTTTTTTTCCCACAAATAGAGCTTTCTTTTGGTGGTATTTAATCACCCCTGCGGTTTTTATTTTTTGCATTATAAACAAAAAAAGAGACAATTTTGAAAAAAGAAAAAACATATTTTTTACTTTTTGCTGTAGTAAATACCCCCAAAAAATGTAAAAAAACTAATTTCTTTATCAGTTTACGCCAATATGTATTCTTCTACATATATTTTTTTTTCCTGTCGCATCATGGCAGCATACAAAGTGTATCCTTGGGCTCCTCCCAGTTTTTCGCTTCCTTGACTCATCCCAGTAAATCAAGGGAGCAAGTACTCCCGTCTGACACAGAAGAGCTGGAAACATCAGCAGGATTTGATTTTTCGCTTATGGAACCATTTGTTAAATCAGTCAAGGAAGCGATAAACTGGGAGGAGCCCAAGGATACACTTTGTATGCTGCCATGAAGATGCGACAGGAAAGGAAAATTACGGAAAGGTGAGTATACAATTTTTCGTTTTTTAAACTTGAATAAGCGTATATTGATTGGTTTGTTATAAAGTTATAGCATCTGCAAAATAGGGTATAGATTTATGCCATTTTTATTATTTTATTTTTTTACTAGTAATGGCGGCGATCAGTGATTTTTAGTGGGACTGCGACATTGGGGTGGACAGATCAGACACCTAACCCACATTTTTGACACTTTTTTGGGAACCAGTGACATTATTACAGTAATTTGTGCTAAAAATATACACTGTTATTGTACTAATGACACTGACAGGGAAGGGGTTAACATCAGGGGCGATTAAGGGGTTAAATGTGTTACCTGGGTGTGTTTACCAACTGTATGGTAGACTGCGTGACTGGGGAAAAACACAGATCCGTCTTCCTGCATAGCAGGAAGACAGGATCTGTGTGACCTCCCCTGTCAGAACAAAGATTTGCCTTGTTTACACAGGCAGATCCCTATTCTGACTGCGGGGAACGATCGCGGGTGGCTGGCGGACATCGAGTCCACCCCACCCGCTGATTGGCTCCCCCATTGGCCAGTGGATGCGCGCTCACAAATCGCTGTGTATGAGTCAACATACAATGACAATGATTCACGGGTTCGAGCCACATTGCCACAGTACAATTTAAGCAGTTAAACAAATCCATCAGAGAGATCCATGGAAGACAACAGTGATGGATGATCACAGGATCCTCTCTATGGTGGGGAAAAACACATTCACAACATCCAGACAAGTGAAGGACACTCTCCACAAGGTGGGCGTATCATTGTCAAAGTCTTCATTCAAGAGAAGACTTCACAAGAGCAAATACAGAGGGTTCACCACAAGGTGCAAACTATTCATAAGCCTGAAGAATAGAAAAGCCAGATTAGACTTTGCCAAAAAACATCTAAAAAAGCCAGACCATTTCTTTAAAAGCATTCTTTGGATTTATGAAACTAAGATTAAAACTGTACAAGAATGACGGGAAGAAAAAAGAGTGGAGAAGGCTTGGAACAGTTCATGATCCAACATCATCTGTAAAACGTAGTGGAGGCAGTTTGATGGCATGGGCATGCATGGCTTCCAGTGGCACTGGGTCATTGTTATTTATTGATGATGTGACAGAAGACAGAAGCAGCCGGACAAATTCTGCAGTGTTTAGAGATATACTCTCATCCCAGATTCAGCCAAATGCAGCAGGGTTGATTGGACGGCGCTTCACGGTACAGCTGTGCAATGATCCAAAACAGTAAAAAAAGGAAAAAATTGTGCATAGAGAACAAAATAAGCAGCCAACACGTCACTAGACATACAGTGCAAAATGGAAATAAAAAACAAAAGTGTGGCGCTAAGTGAGCAAGTAAATAGAACCTGAAAAGATGAGGTAGGCAATGCAAAATCGAATGTGAACAAAACCAAAACATAAAAGTCAAAAGTGAATAAAAAACATCTATGGAAGGTCCATTAAAGTTCAAAATAAAGTGAAAAAGGTCTTTCTTGGATAACCGAGATGAATCTTCAAAATACAGTCAAAATGGTAAAGAGATTAGATGGACACACGTACCGTATAGCATGTGGGTCAAACAGGCACTCTTAAAGTGGTATTCCGGCCGAAATTATACTTTTTAAATAAAAATATCCCTATAATACACAAGCTTAATGTATTCTAGTAAAGTTAGTCTGTAAACTAAGGTCTGTTTTGTTAGTTTATAGCAGTAGTTTGTTATTTTATAAACTTACAGAAGGCCGTGGCCATCTTAAGTCTGGGCATCTGAAGCCAGACTGTATTTCTTCCTGGATCTCATCCTTGCAGATCCCACACATGCTCAGTGCAGCACAAGCAGTGTAATAGGTTTCAGGTCAGGTTTCCATAGCAACGGCAGTGTCAGAGGAAGTTGCCGCCCCTTCCCAGAAGGCATTGCAAACAGGAAATGATGCGATAGGCTGCGGCCAGGGAGGAGGAAGTGAAAAATGAATACAGCAGATATACAGTAAGTGCTGAGAAAAAAAATAAAAAAATATCCAATTCGTTTACAGTGCACAATTTAGAGAGGGATGCTGAAGAGTTGTAAAAGTGGTTGGAACTCCACTTTAAGGGAATGACCTCAAACAGGAACTCCCATCACTGGAACAATGATAAGAAAGATTACACCCATCGATTTGACAGTTTAAAAAAAACGGTTACCTTCCTGGCATGGCTGTGCTCTCAACCAAACTGTCAAACCATCCAATGGCTGATGTTATAACTGATCACATGTGCAGCATTAGCAGTTGAAGGTGAAAAAGAGGCTAAGATGGCAGCTTCCTTGGCAGAAAATGATAGGAGGGTTTATTTCCACTTTATGATTAAACTTTGATTTACCTGTATATAACTTGAAAAATGTTACAGGACACAGGACATCTTACCTTCTATTCCTGTGTTACTCTGCATGGCTTGCTAAAAAAAAAAGAGGTCTCAGTAAGTGGGGAAGGACCATGGGGGTGTGTCCAAAAGCTTTGCCGGTGTCCAATTACCTGAAAGTAGCAACCTTTAACCCAGGATCTATGCATATCGAGCCTTTGTCCTGTACTGTACTCCAAGATACAGAATTTACAGGTAGGTTAATGTTCCTTTCTTTTCAGCAGAGATAGTCCACAGAAGTCTTTATCAGTCCGGTTTGCATCATAGCCAGCCCTTCTGTTCTGACTTTGCAAGAATCTGACAGCAAGTATGAGCACCTTTTTAACATCTCTGCTGTATTATCTTTATGGTACAGTACAGGACACATGAATCAATTTATAGACCAGGGGTTATTTGCTGTGATTTTTAGGTGATTGGACGCTGGCAAAAGCTTCTCTAGGTTAGCCAATGTATCCATATAACACTTCCCATTCTGTGAGACTTCAGTTTTTTGTCCTCAGGTGATCCATGCCTTCTACTCTTGAAAAAGAACTTCCTATTTTTCACCAGATTCATTTTACCTTCTTCTATCAAGATCTTACTGCTCCTTGCCTTCATGGCTCACTATCAGTTTATGGATCAGTTATCTTTTAGCATACCTTGGAAACTATACCCAGACCACACAGTAAAAGGGCCAGCCTGTAATGTTTGCTTTGACCCCTGGATCTTGCAGTTGACACTCACCTTGGCATGTGGCGCAACAAGTGTATTTAACCATAGTGTGTTATACAGGTTCAGGGTCTTGATCCATTTCTATGGCACCCAGAGCCCGAAGACAATTTTTGGGGGTATGCCCATCATGACAGGTGAAATCTGGACCCTGAACAGGACCAACAACATGGACAAGTTAAAACAGATTTTCCCTATACCTTTATACCTACCAGTTCCTGGCTATGCATGTCTTGATGGATCTGTAGTATACACTACATCTTTAGCCTACAAGACACACCGCGGTGGCATGCACACAGGCACTTTAAAAGGCACAGGTTATGGTGGGAAATCTACACTCCTAGTGTTCTTCCCTAACTTTTATGGTCTTACTATTCAGACTCTTAAGTAATGTTTATATAGCATTTACCTATTTATATTTGGTTGTCTTTTTTAACCTCACTATCGGAAGTTCCACTCTGGCTGGAAACATAGTGCTTATGAGAGTCCTATCTGAGCATTTCTCACTGCCATTTTCTTTCAACAATGAAAACTGATTGTTTTGTTGTCCCACCTGTTTACCCCAGAGACACAGGCATTGAAACTCAGTTTGCACCTGGGTTGTTGTGATTCCATCATACCAGAAGCACTGAGCCCCCTCAATCCAGGTCCATAGGTCCATTTCATGAGTCCCTTGCAGGGGAAGACCCTTGCTTATCAATGGTGGACTACAGCCACTTGCAGGTCTTGAGGAAACTCATGTTCCTCTCAGGTTGATAGCAGTTCCCCCCTGTTCTTGAGCAAGGTCTATCACCAACACCACTTCAGCCTGACTCAGGCTCCTTTACAGCTGTGCACCATGTCGCTTGTCTGAGTAAAGCAGAATTCTCTGCCACTGCGTCTTATCTATTTGAGAGACTATTTCCACTTCTGAAATTGGTGGGGACCAGGGCTTTTTTTCTGGGGGATCTTGGTGGAACTCAGTTCCACCACCTTTGGCTCAGACCCTTTGGTGCCTGCTCACCACAATCACTTGTAAACCTAGAAGTCTTGTTTCTGTGTTTACAAGTGACAGCTCTGCAATTTCGTGAAATTTGACTGACCACACCCACTATTTGATGTGATTTGAAGGGTGTGTGTAGGGGGAGGGGTTTTGTGGGGCCATGGTTAAGTTCCAGCACCTATTGTTTGAGAAAATAAGCCCTGGTGGGGACTATGAGCTGTGAATTCACTTCTGCCTCTCCTCCTGGCTATGTTCATGAGCCATAATCAGATTTGCCTAGTGCACGTATAATAATAGAAAATAAGGTGGGCATTGACATTTTAGTGAAGATGGCTCAAGATTTTGCACCACCATAATTAAGAAATTACTTTTTTAGCTTCTCAGCATAGGCTATGTACTGTGGACTCATTAATCAAGGCCGTGCATACTCGTCTCTGAACAGATGCACCCAGTGCTACACAGGCCCCCCATTTTCCTAAAAGCACAGAAAAAGAGGGCCTTTTGTACAAAGCCTTCTCCCACCCTAGATCAGGCAAGTAGGCCTTTATACAATAATTAGCCAAGTTATTCACCCCTAATGACGCCTTGTTTGCTGTTGACATATATTTTCACAAGAAGTGGTTTGTACCCAATGTGGACTGTGACATTCTTAGGCTTCATGTACACCATGCCAAACTTGACTGCCGGTCATGGGAAAACGCAAGCAGCGGGTTTGCCGCGGTTTGCGTTTTCCCGTGTCCGGCGGACACAATGTTCCTATCTTGAACGCAATTCTTCTACGTTCAGGAGAGGGAGGTTGAGGGAGGCTGAAACTCCCCTAACCACAGCAGCTCCTAAACTCTGGTAAACGCCTACTGTATGTGTAAAGTATGACATAACATTTTTGCTCCCCTCAGGAGATGGATTCAGGCATTGCATCTACAGCTGTTTGCCACATCTTTGCTTGGGGCCTGACCCTTCTATTCTTCACTTTTTGGGGAAGTCCCACCTTGGCATTCTTGCCCCTTTCTTCCATCTGTCTGGGCAGTTGTCTTTTTTTTAATTGGGCTCTGCCCTTAGGGAAGAGTTCCTCCTTCCCTGCCTGTACCTATTCTGCTATTAAGGTCAGGGTCTTGGGCCTATACAGCGTCTAGCTTCTATTCTTCTCACTTGTGCAGAGCCACCACCCAGTTCTTTGTTCACCTTTTCTCCCAAACCTGTTTCTTTGCCAGGTGGCTGTTTGAACCTTTGCTTTTACTTGCTTTGGCTGCAAGGTGCTTCTGCTGTTAACTGTTTGGGTTAGTTGACACTTTGTGTGTTTTCCTGAGAGCCTTTTGCTGTTTTTTTAGCTGGTTTGTTGTCCGCCCCCTCGATTTATTGCCTGGGGATGTTCCATGGTCTTTGTATTGATTCCTGTGTTCTGAACTGCACGCTAAAGATAATAGGAATTTTGACGCACTTGTTACTTCTTTACCTTCTAGTACAGTACATGGCACAGGTTATTCCCTCTTTTCTGTGTGATCTCCTGATTGTTTGCAGTGCATTTCATACAGTGGACTTGTTATATGGATATACTGGGTGCGAACAAAGCAAAGCTTTTGCAAGTGTCCAGTCACCGCAAGGTAGAGGAGTATAAAACATATTACCAATATGTGTGTCCTGTACTGTACTCCAAGTTCTAAAATTTACAGATAGATCAAAATTCCTATTTTTTTTAAATAAACAAATGTACTTACTGCATTCTTCCCTTGGCTTTAAGCCTTATTCAGCCAGCAGAAGCAGTTTGACCTTATTATAAATATTCCTAGAGGTACAGAATCAATAGACAGAGACTAGGAAAGTGGAGTTTAAGGAATGCAATATAAATATAATGATTTATTATGCATTTTACTTAAGATGTATGTACTTTATTTTATAGGGCAATGGCTACACACCTGTCCCAATTGATCTGAGCAATGTTGTCCTATCCAGGGAGCTCCAGGTATGCATTTTCTTATCTTAAAGTTAACAATAAATTGTTGCAGATAATAATCATATAACACATCTAGGAGAACCAAATAGCACATTCCTGAAATTTCTTAATCCTTCATTAAAGAGGAACTGCAGTCTGCTTACATAATTTGTCATTGCCATTCCGAAGCTTCCTTCCAACCACTTTGCATATTATTTTATATATACTGTGATTCTGTACTTGCCAAATATGCTGCAGAAATCTCCCTCCACTAAGTCTGGTTGCAGCCATTTTAACTGTGGGCAGCTAAAGCTGCTGCATGTTCACTTCCTGGATTTACACAGACACACAGAGCAACACCTCCAGCTCTGTTGCTTTCATTGGCCCTCTTATAACTCATCCCCCCCTCCCTTTCTGGCAAACGCTCACAAGAGAGTGAGAGAGAGAGAGCTGTGCATGATGTCATAAGCCTAGGCTAATGACCAGACAAGAAACAGGTAGTGGGCTGTATAAGGTATTTCCTGGCAGCAAAAAAATGTTTTACTACCCAAAGTTATAACAACAAGGGCAGAAGATTTAATAGATGCAAAGTTGAAAAAATGACTGAAGATCCTCTTTAAGGGGCATGGTCAGAAGGAATTCTGAGATGTATGGTTATACTGCCACCTACAGGAGAATTAGCAACAAAAAACTGCTGACCAGCCAGCATAACCCCTCCCACTTCTATCATGCTCAAGCTTCTTGTTAGTATCTTAGGATAATAAACTTCTTTTATCCTCTACAAAAAGGAAAAGGGGAGATGGGGTATAATTACCCCAGGGACTTTTAAGGTGCGTGAATCTATAAATGATTAGAGTAAAGAAATATGTAAGCAAAGTCTATCCATATAAAAACATTTGTTTATTTAGTATATAGTAGCAAAAAATTCATTCATTAAAAACACGTTTCACAATAACCATAGTTGGCTTTAACAAAATTATTAGCAGAAACTACCACTTAATTGACTCTGAAAAAAACAATCATCTTTTCCTCTGCAAGCTTCTTTCTGCACTGCAGAACCAAGAGGGCTCTTTTTGCAGTTTTTCAGATCGGCTGCCCTGGTGGGCATTCCTGGTCACTGCAGGAAGATGCAGTGCTGGCCTGTAATGTGACTTTAGGCACTGAGCTCTGCTAATGGCCTTTGTAACTTACACAACCAACCCTAAGGTTTAGGAAATCCTTCCTCCCACTGACCTGGAAGATCCTCATAACAGATGCCAGCCTGACAGGCAGGGGAGGAGTCCTGGATACCTTCTCAGTGCAGGGGACTTAGTCACCGTGCCAAGCTCATCTCCCAGTCAGCATTCTGGAGCTACAAGCAATGTGTTTGTCCCTCTACTGATAGAACTCTCGTCTGCATTGTCATCAGATCCAGAATCAGTTAGACAATGCCACTATAGCGGTATTTATCAATCATAAAGCAAGAACCAGAAGTCTTGCAGCTCTAAGGGAATCCAAATAGATTGTTATTTGGGACTTCTCATTCAACCTTGTCTACCATTCAAATTTCAGATGTGGAAGATTGGCAGGCAGGCTTTCTAATGCCACGTACACACAAGCGGACTTTACGGCAGACTTTGTCCTGCGGACTTTACGACGGACTTTCCGAATTAACGGACTTGCCTACACATGATCAACCAAAGTCCAACGGATTCGTACGTGATGATGTACGACCGGACTAAAACAAGGAAGTTCATAGCCAGTAGCCAATAGCTGCCCTAGCGTCGGTTTTTGTCCGTGGGACTAGAATACAGACGAGCGGACTTTTCGACCGGACTTGAGTCCTTCGAAAAGATTTGAAACATGTTTCGTTTCTATGTCTGTTGAACTTTTGGGGAAAAAAGTCCGCTGGAGCCCACACACGATCGAGTTGTCCGGCGGACTCCGGTCCGCCGAACCAAGTATGCCGTAAAGTCCGGCCGTGTGTATGCATAAGTCAACATCAGTGTTGATGGGGGAATCCCTCCTGCAGAGCTATTGTATTCTGACAACAGGAGGTTTCCCAGCCATCAGAATACAATGATTACTGATTGCGGCTATAGCCACAGACAGTGATCATATGAAAAAGATCAGACAGGCTGGTTGTACTGAAGTTGATTGATGAATCGATTGCATTACATCCATCCAGCCCATACATCGATATTGAAATTCAGCAGGTTCTGTTGGATCTGTCTTTGGCTGGCTTTTGATCGCACATTGCAGATAAGCAGCTTAAACACTATATGCAGAGGAGTGTCACTACTGTAAAAATATCTATTACAATAGTGGTTTCTAGAATTTTTCTACTTTGGGCTCTGGATATGGAATATAGTTTTCTTGTTAGTTAACCTTCTAGGGTGTGGGCTTTGAGGTCTGTTCACAATATCAGTTTCTGTTCAGGCACAGGAGTGCCTAGGCACCCTCAAACATCACTGACACTGAAAAAGGTACATTTTTTAGAGTACTTCACAGGCTCAGTTGTTTTCTATACCGAAGCAAAAATTCACTTTGCGAGTTTAAAGCTGGCCATACATGGCACAGTTTTTATCATTCAGCCAGTGGGCTGAATTAAAAAAAAAACTAAACTGATTCCCTTATCCACAAATTCGAGGTGGATGCAGGAATTCTCTCCACTGTGTCATTGTATTCTGATAGTGGGACTCTCCTGCCATTAGAATACACTGATCAGTGTTGCAGCTGATTGGCTACATACGCTGATTGAAGCAAAATTTTCCAACAAACCCTTTCATGAGAATTCAATCATTAGATTGACTTTTCATGAACAAGAATAGCCGTAGATGGATTGTAATTTATCCGATCCCTGCTGAAGTGTCGCATTTCGATCCACGTATGGCCAGCTTTAGTTCACAGATTTTTTTTAAAGCAAATATGCACCAAGAATAGTATTTCTATGGATAAAACATAACGCAACATAAGAAATAAATAATAGGTACATGGAATAATAAGTATTTTCTGAATATCATGATTAAGAGACAACCCTTTGCTGGAATAACATTTGGACATCAAAATAAAAAAAATTAAGAAAACAAGCATTATGGGCAAAAACAAGTCCTAAAAAGTTCACACACATATTCACATTTGAGATGAAAACGATGGGCCTAATATACAATAAATAATACTGCTAGTTTTAGCAGTAGTTTTACAGAGTGCCAAAGCTTTTTAGATCAAAACCTTCTGTGATATGTTTTATCAGTCACAGATCCATGTAAATTGTTTATAGCGTGTATGTCCCACATCTTTTAGATAGAAGTGTGTATATCTAGTCTATATTTGAAAACAACTGTGTTGATAGAGATTAAAAAGACCTTTCTGTTAATAGCTCAAGTTCTAATTGTGGTTTTGTACAGGGAATGGTTGAAGTAATGGCAGAAAATTACCACAATATATGGGCAAAAAAGAAGAAGATGGATTTGGAGACTAAAGGTGAGAGAACAGTGCATTAAAAAAAAACTTTTTCCTATTTGCATGTGTCCCAAGTCTTTAATATCACTTACTAGTCCAGACTTTTTTGGAATATAGCAAAAGGTTTTCTGTTGGCTGCTTGCTGCAATTGTTTCTCAATATTAAAATGTATGTCAGGGCAAACAAAAAACATTTGATGAACAAATACAATATGACAATACACAGCATTTTGTGTACTGAGTAACGGCGACAGTCCTAATTAGTTGTCTTTTGCTAAACTAATTAAACTCTTCCAATCTCCTCCTAAATATGCTGTAGTCCAAAATGAGAACTAAGAGCACCAAGTGAACTCCTTGTGACAACACAGGACAGTTCTGTATTTCTGACATGATCAACGGGTATTTTCCTAATCAGACAGTACAGGACCCAGGTTCCTTTAAGTCATGACCATGGTTTATATGCTGCCACCTTCAGGTGAGGACACTGGCAAATAAAGCTGTTATGACAGCCCATATAAACCCTTCCGCACCCAGCAATCCTCAGTTTTTTTGCTAGTGTCCTTAGCTGATGGATGACCTCTTTACTGAGAGCAGGTTTCTGGCTTATATTTTCAAATGTACTGGAGGATTGAAGAAGTTCATTAGATCTTCACACAGATAAGCAATTTCTTCAACTGGCTGCATTGAAGCCACTGAGGCAAAACGATTGCAGCTTCTGGATTGGTCAACCCTTGGTAGCACCTCACTGAATGGTACGCAGCTCCCACAGCATGAAAGTCGTAGGGCCAGCCTGTTATGTTGCCTTTTAGTACAGTATGGTGCTCACCCTTGGTACAGTAGTGCAGTGTGGTGCAGTTAGCTGTAGAGTGCTCTACAGGTCCAGGGCAGTGACAGTCTGAATCCTGGCAGTTCCAGGACCTGGATCTTGGTCCCTTCTACTGTGGGTCCCCCCCACAACTTCCCTCACACCCAGCTCCTTCCCTGCCTGGGGATAGTTCCTGGATACTGGGCAAGGGCTGCTGCAACATTTCTAAATAGTTTGTTCTGGTCATTGCCTCGTGTGTGCCATGTTAAATGATTTATAGCAGCCATGTGAAAACATGTGCAACTTTATGCATAGAATGGATGATATGGTGTAAGCCCTGCAATACATCTGGGTGCACAATGGCATGTCCTATGTGCATAGCCCTGCCCCCTGTAGGGGGCATACAACCCATCAGGCGCTTTCTTCAGCACATTGCTCTACTGCATATCAGCATACTACAGCTGCAGCAGCTTTCCTGCTCTGGTTTGTAGCCCACATCTCCACACAGCCTTCACTGTACAAGAACTGGCCAAGACTCGATACACTGTAATATATACACATCCTAGGAGGATTGCGCATTGGAAAAGTGGAAAGTGCCTTTGTTGGATCTAGATATTTCCTGCCTTAACAAATCCCTTTTGACACCTGTCAAGGATGTCCCAGTCTTCAAAGATCTAGTGACAAAAGGTTTGAGGCTCTCCATAAAGCCCCCTTTGGTCTGTTGAGCTCCACCATGCAGCTGTTGGTGGTGTCTGTGGCTGTTTGCCAATCCCTGCCAGTATGGGCAAAAAGCATGATGCGCAAACCTGGAACAATCCTGACAGAACACCAGGATCCCTACATGACTGCATTTATGGCGAACTCCTTGCTTCAAATTCTAACAAGTCCTCGAAACGCTTTAACCAGTAGAATCTCCAATTGACCTGTCATGTGTTATGATGTATTTTGGACTGAATGGTGCTGTTTCTATTTGATGAGCTTTGATGCATATGTCATTTTGTGAGTATAATGCTTACCAACTTTACATTAAATAAAGTTATGTTTTATGGATCATGCACTAGGCCGGTGCATCCTCTGTTTTGCTTTATGGTTTCATTGTTTACAGATCTCACCTGGCTCTCATGTCAGTACAGATGCTCAGAATCCTTTGTGAAATTGGTCTGCGTAAACGTCTAGAAAGAATTCTGTTTGAGGAAGAAGGGCTTTTCGGTGGGTCATTAAACACCTCTATCATGGAAGTCATCGTTGAAAGAGTACGCTTTTACTCAGTAAGAAGAAAGCTAAGGTGCCCACGGCAAAGTCTGCCACTTCCAAATTTCAGAAAAGTTTGTCCCTCCCAGACCTCCTCTTCAAAAGCCAAGTCCTCTAATTAATCCTATGTCTTTTTTTTGTTCTGCCTGCATGCTCTCGCAAGGACTGTCCTTCCTCTAATTCCACCATCTCTATTTGAATAAGGCAGGTTATCACTAAGGCTCATACCTTAAAGGCTAGGACACTTTACGGGAGATTTAGGCTGGGTTCACACTGGTCCGACAAACGCTCCGACATTGGGAGCTCATGTCGCATGACGTGTGAAATTTAATGTTTCCCTATGGGAGCCGTCCTAACTGGTCCGACACAAGTCGTTCCGACTTTAGAAATGCTCCCTGTACTACTTTGGTCCGACTTTGATCCTACTTCAGCCTATTGACTATCATTGAAGTCGGATCAAAGTCGGATTGCCGTCTTGCATGATCCGACTTCGGCACGCGACTTGTGCTCAGATGATCTTGAGGGGGAACTCCGCGCCAAATTTTAAATAAAAATCCGGCATGGGTTCCCCCTCCAAGAGCATACCAGGCCCTTGGGTCTGGTATGGACCTTGAGGGGAACCCCCTACGCCAAAAAAGCGGCGTGGGGGGTCCCCCCAATCCATACCAGACCCTTATCCGAGCACGCAGCCCGGCCGGACAGGAATGGGGGTGGGGACGAGCGAGCGCCCCCCCCCCTCCTGAACCGTACCAGGCCGCATGCCCTCAACATGGGGGGGTTGGTGCCTTGGGGGAGGGGGCGCGCTGCGGCCCCCCCACCCCAAAGCACCTTGTCCCCATGTTGATGAGGACAAGGGCCTCTTCCCGACAACCCTGGCCGTTGGTTGTCGGGGTCTGCGGGTGGGGGGCTTATCGGAATCCGGGAGCCCTCTTTAATAAGGGGGCCCCCAGATCCCGCCCCCCACCCTATGTGAATGAGTATGGGGTACATCGAACCCCTACCCATTCACCTAGGTAAAAAGTGTCAATTTAAAAAAAAACACTACACAGATTTTTAAAGTAATTTATTAGACAGCTCCGGGGGTCTTCTTCCGACTTCGGGGGTCTCTCCGGTTCTTCTCCGCGCTCTCCGGGTCTTCTGCCGGGCTCCTCCGCTCTCTTCTGCTCTTTTGCCGCTCTTTTGCTAAAGCGGAGGAGCCCGGTCTGCTGCCTTCTTCTCTTCGGGGGTCTCTCCGGTTCTTCTCCGCGCTCTCCGGATCTTCTGCCGGGCTCCTCTGCTATTTTCTGCTCTTTTGCTATAGCGAAGGAGCCCGGTCTTCAATCTTCTGCCTTCTGCCCTCTTCTCCTGATGTTGACACGACGCTCTCTGGGGCTGGAATGCACTCTGAGCGCTCCGCTCTGACTTATATAGGTGGTGACCACGCCCCCTTATGCCGTCACAGTCCCTGGGCATGCTGGGACTGTGACGTTTTAGGGGGCGTGGTCATCACCCGATGACGCCCCCTTATGTCGTCATAGTCCCAGCATGCCCAGGGACTGTGACGGCATAAGGGGGTGGGGTCACCGCCTATATAAGTCAGAGCAGAGCGCACAGAGAGCATTCCAGCCCCAGAGAGCGTCGTGTCAACATCGGAAGAAGAGATGAAGAGAAGTAGCGGTGAGACAACGGCGACAAGACAGCGGCAGCAGACCGGGCCCCTCGCTGGCAATAGAGCTGGAAGAAGATAGCGGCGGGGCCCGGGAGAAGAGGCGGAACACCGGGAGAAGTCGGAAAAAGATACCGGAGCTGCCCAATAAATTAATTTTGAAACCTGTGTACTGTGTTTTTTTTTTATTGAAACTTCCTTAGGTGAATGGGTAGGGGTACCATGTACCCCATACTCATTTACATAGGGTGGGGGACCGGGATCTGGGGGCCCCCTTATTAAAGGGGGCTCCTGGATTCCGATAAGCCCTCCACCTGCAGACCCCGACAACCAACGGCCAGGGTTGTCGGGAAGAGGCCCTTGTCCTCATCAACATGGGGACAAGGTGCTTTGGGGTGGGGGGCCGCAGCGCGCCCCCTCCCCCAAGGCACCAACCCCCCCATGTTGAGGGCATGCGGCCTGGTACGGTTCAGGAGGGGGGGGGCGCTCGCTCGTCCCCACCCCATTCCTGTCCGGCCGGGCTGCGTGCTCGGATAAGGGTCTGGTATGGATTGGGGGCGACCCCCCACGCCGTTTTTTCGGCGTAGGGGGTTCCCCTTAAGGTCCATACCAGACCCAAGGGCCTGGTATGCTCTTGGAGGGGGAACCCAATGCCGGTTTTTTATTTAAAATTTGGCGCGGAGTTCCCCCTAAAGATTCATACCAAACACAATGCCGAGCATTGGCGGGGATCCAAGTCGGATCCCCGTTCATTGAAAGTCGGACACATGCCGGCTTCATGTCGCAGGGCAAAGTCGGATCCAAAGTAGGACGGCTGTCGTGTCGCACCAGTGTGAACCCAGCCTTACTAAAACTGGTGCACACACAATCTGGTGCAGCTGTGCATAGTAATCAGCTTCTAGGTTTTATTGTCAAAGCTTAATTGAACAAGCTGACATTAGAAGCTGATTGGCTGCTATGCACAGCTGCACCAGATTCTGTGTGCGCCAGTTTTAGTAAATCTCCCTGTGTTTCCTTGTTATTGCTCACTTGATTCAATCAGTCAGTGCCTCTGGTTTTTCAGAATCAGGTATCTGTTTCTCAGATTTGCAAAGCTACCACCTTGTCTTCTATTCTTATGTTAGTAAAGTTTTATCAGGTGGATGTTCAGGCTTCTGCAGACACTGACTTTGGCTGTAAGGAGCTTGAAGCTGCTTTTTGAGGTGGGAACCTGTTTAGTCCTGTGGGCATTCTTTGCTGTGTTGCCCACCCCTCAGTTGTATTGCTTGTAGATGTCTCATGATCAAGATGTAAACAAGCCTGTATCCTAGGCTATACTGTGCAATTAAGAAATAGGTATTTTTGGTTTACCTGTAAAATCCTTTTCTTGGAGTACAGCAATGTTTCTCAACTCCAGTCCTCAAGTACCCCCAACACGTCATGTTTCCAGGATTTCTCTCACATGAAACAACTGTGGTAATTACTAAGGCAGTGAAACTGATCAAATCACCTGTGCAAAATAATCGAAAGCCTGAAAAAATGACCTGTTGGGGGTACTTGAGGGCTGGAATTGGGAAACAATGTAGCACAGTACAGGATTCAAGCCACTCTCCCCTCTGTTCTGGTATTTTCCTCTGACTGCTTGCTAAAAACTGAGGATTGCTGGAAGTGGGAGGGATTTTATAGGCTATCAATAGCTTTGCATGACAGTGCCATTACAGACCAAAAGGTAGCAAATAAGAGAAATTAAGTGTTATGCCCTGTACACGCGACCGGTTTTGCTGTTGGAATAAACTCCGAAGGTTTCTTCAACGGAACTCAGACGGAATTCCATTCAAGCGGTCTTGCCTACACACAGTCAAACCAAAGTCCGACCAAAGTCAGACCGCCAAGAACGCGGTGACGTACAACACGTATGACGGGACTAGAAAAAGGAAGTTCAGTAGCCAGTAGCCAATAGCTTCTGTCTCGTACTTGCTTCAGAGCATGCGTCATTTTTGGTCCATCGGAACAGCATACAGACGAACGGTTTTCCCGATAGGAATTGGTTCCGTCGGAAATATTTAGAACATGTTCTATTTCTAGGTCCGTCAGAATTTTCTAAAAAAAAAAAAGTCCGATGAGGCATACACACGATCGAAATATACGATGAAAAGCTTCCATCTGACTTTTTCTGTCGGACATTCCGCTCGTGTGTACCTGGCATTAGGGTTTACATATAGTTTAAGGAACCATGTATGAAAGTTTGCCTGTTTAACAGACCTAATGTCAAGCTTGCTACTTCCTATTGCTCATGCTATATGCTCATTCCTAAATTAATCCTTGGAAATAGGGTTGCCATAAAGAAGTTTACTTCAGTCACAGATGAACAAACTTACATCCAGATCCTGGAAGACTGATAGCTTTAATGGGCTTTTTTCATCAGTTAACTGGTTTCTTCAAATAATCATTATTTGATATAATTAAATGTACTGGTCAGCTGGTGGACAGCTTTTCACATAAGCTTAGAATCGTTACATTTACACTTGCTTCAGCTTCAACACACATTAACGGCTAGTTTACACTTGCTTCAAAATGAGGCTTCGGACAGCTTTGTTAAAGCTCTCTGAACGCTAGTAAAAGCTCCTGTCACTAAATAAAATAGTTAACTTACAGTCCTGTTTACACCTTTCTTTTGCTTTGCTTTGCTTCTAGTTCACTTCAAAAATTATACCCCATGTAGCTTTAGTGGTGCTTCAAAGCTTCTTCAAAACCTCCATAGAAGTCTATGGCAAAGCTCACTTGAAGCCCCACTGAATCCCCACAGAAGCCTCATCGAAGCCCCACGAAGCCTCACCAAAGCCCCACCAAAGGCTCATCGAAGCCCCATTGAAGCTCCACCAAAGCCTCATTGAAGCTCCACCAAAGCCTCATCGACACCCCACCAAAGCCTCATCGAAGCGCCAAGCAAAAGCAAGGTGTAAACAGGACTGTATGCTACCATTTTATTTAGTGATAGGGGCTTTGACTGACGTTCAGAGAGCTTTAACAAAGCGTGTCCGAAGCCATGTTTTGAAGCAAGTGTAAACTAGACCTTAGGGCTTGTATTGAACACACTTTTTAAAGCACTTTGAATGCTAAGCAATGCCCCTGTCACTAAATAAAATGGTTAGCTTGCAATTCTGTCCACACGTGTCTGCTTTGCTTTGCCTCGCTTTGAAAATTATACCCCATGTTGCTTTCATGGTGCTTCAAAGCATCGTCAAAGACTCCATAGAGGTCTGTGAGAAAGCTCGCTTACAGCACCTGCAGCTTTTGAAAGACTTTTATTCAACTTCAGCTTTGCTTTGTTTTGGAGGTATTTCAGGTTTGAGATATCAACACACACAAGGCATCTGCTAAGCTTCAACAAAGCTTCAAAAAAGCATCACCGAAGCATCATCAAAGCATCACTGAATTATCACCAAAGCATCTCAGAAGCACCACAGAATCATCAAAAACACATAAAAAAGTAGGCATTTTAATGTGTGCTGAAGTCGACGCAAGTGTAAATGAGCCCATAAAGTCTTAGTTCACCTTTTTTCTGAAAAAGTAAATTAACACCCTACACCCTCCTTACCTGAGAGGTCACCGCTGTAATTACCTCCTGTGGGTGATGTGCTGTCAGTGCCCACTTAGCCTGTGTGGTAGTCTGGGGATTTAAAATCTCTGCTGTTCTCTGTCTTTATTTTCTTGGACTTTCGGGACAGATCAGCACACTTCTGATTGGTCAGTGCCAGGAAGGAGAGAGACTGTTTACTATGTTGTAGAAAAGAGAGTGGTCAGGTCAGGCAGAGATATTTACAGGTGAGTGGGAAGTCAGTTCCAAGCAGGGGTTGAGGCAGGCAGCAGCTAAGAGATTAGTCAGGTCCAGGCAGGAGTTGAGGCAGGCGAGTCAGGTTTAGGCAAGGATTGAGGCAGGCAGCAGGCAAGAGAGTAGTCAGGTCCACACAAGGGTCAAGGTAGGCGAGAGAGAAGAGTCAGGTTAGTCCAGGTTAGCAACAAACAGGCAACTAACAGACAAATATTATGGCACTTTATCTCTGGGGTAGCTGGTGATAAGACATAGCACTTCGGGTTGGTGCCTAAATATTCTTCTGGTCAGAGGACAGGACCACAGTAGTTTTGAGGAACGCAGGAAGTCCAGGGGGTATTAGAGGTCCTAAGAATCTTGGAAATCCTGGAAGATCTGGCAGAGATCCCAGGAATACTGGAGGCCCTGGGAATCCTGGATATCCTAGAAGACCCAGCAGGGATTTTGTGGGTACTGGAGGTCTTAGGAATCCTGGAAATCATAATAGACCCAGCAGGGATTCTGTGAGTACTACAACACCCCCTCCCCCCATGGAGCTGCCTCTAGGGGTGTTTTTTTGGGTTTTTGCATGAGTAAAAGCTCTGATTAACCTAATGGTAAAAAGTACTGATCAGCCTAAACGCATGGATTTGGCTTGATCGCGCTCAAGTTTTTTTTTTCAGTGCCAAACTGCTTCCACTTAGTCTGGTACTTAAGGTGGCCAATGACTTATCTGGAATTCACAATTGCCTTAACCTTAAATTGTTTAATATTGTCCACAAGAACTAAAATAGACAGAGATGGTCTTGAACATTAGTAACATAAAACTTTTGTCAGAGCAGCTGGATGAAACGAATCGTTGGTGAAAAATGGGAATTGAGAAGTTGCCAAGCATTGTTATACTCAGAGTTCAGCTATTGTGAGCAACAAGGCCCAATTGTCCTGTGTAGTAGAGGCAAAACATCTGATATACTGTTCCAGAGTTTGATTTGTCATTTCAGTCTGCCTATTAGTTTTCGTATAGTAGTGCAAGACAAGAAGAAATGAATCTTCAGCTTTTTTGCACATTTCCTGCCAGAATCTTAAGGTAAATTAGATTCATTCACTGGACGCAATGCGTTTTAATTACTAAAGGTAAGTAGTTGTTACAAGGGCAGTTGCACTTTGCAAGGTAATTTTTCACAGAGCTTAGTGAATGAGGTGAAGCTCTACTGTCTTCCACTAACCAATCATGTGCAAGCAAAAATGCAGTTTTTTTTATTTTTCTTGCGCATGATTCACCACGTTCACTAAGCTCTGGAGAAATTTCCCTTGCATAGTGCAACTTCCCTTGCAAAGTGAACAAACTACTTGCCTTTGATAAATCAACCTCCATATCATACGGCACATAATAAAGTCTCACCATGGCTCTTTTGAACACATCAGCTGAAGTCAAAGGAGTGCCTTTCATTGGAAGGAAATTAACTATTTTGGTGAGCCAGTCTATCTTCATAAAACAGAATTTTACCTTTAAGATAGTGGGCGTTCAACAATGTCCATTGCAAACATGCTTTAAGGGTCCGTTGGAATAAGCGAAACCATAGGATGAACAGAACAAAACAAATATTCTACAATCCTTCGCCATGGTGAAGTGAGCTGGAAGTGGGTGCGGGTACCTGTCGAAACCAGGTACCCACTCCCCCCCCTTTTAAGGGTGTCAAATGTGACAGTGGAGGGGGGGGGGGTAGGAGGTAGATAAGCAAAGCTTCCCCTTTTGTGTGGAGCTCCCTGTTGCTGATGTCCTAATTCCTATCTGCCAGACTCATCTCTCAAAAGAAGAAGAAGGCAACATGGTGCAAGA
Source organism: Lithobates clamitans (assembly GCA_037952925.1). Classification (NCBI taxonomy): domain Eukaryota; kingdom Metazoa; phylum Chordata; class Amphibia; order Anura; family Ranidae; genus Lithobates; species Lithobates clamitans. The sequence goes on along the minus strand of JBBGZY010000742.1, from coordinate 3,225,827 downwards.
GGACCTTAGGGCCAGTATATTGGACCAGAATAGATCCTATTCTGGTTTCTAATATGTCAACTTCCAGGACAAAGAATATTGGAGGGTCCAGGTTTTTCTAGAAAGTGGACTGCACTTCAGATGGCAAAAAAAGGAGGTATGCAAGTTGGTAAGCTGGGATAAAGAAGTGACAATAGTGGACATGTTCCAATCTAACTTGTATTAAGAGTTTGAAAATCCCACATAGTGTTGTATCCTCTTCTTTTTGGTGAAAGGGGTAGAAGCAGGCCTCTCTGGGACTGCACAGACCATTTTAGGGTCCATGGTGATACCCTTGTGGGAGACATTTAGCCTCAAAAATTAAATGGTCATTCTTTTGTATGCACACATTTCAGGCTTAGCGTACAAGCGGAGAGTACGGAGAAGGCCTGACGTCTTCTGTGTGTGATTCTAGTGTTCTCCATGATTGTCTAAGTACACAATCATGAAGACATCCAATAAATTACTGGTAATATCTGAAGTGTTCAAACCTGAGCATGTTTTCCACTAATCTCCCTCTTGGATTCCTATTATTATTATTATTATTATTATTATTATACAGGATTTATATAGCGCAGACAGTTTATGCAGCACTTTACAACATTAGGGCAGACAGTACAATTACAATACAATTCAATACAGTAGGAATCAGAGATCCCTGCTCGTTAAAGCTTACAGTCTAGGAGGGAGGGTCAAGTTATACAAAGGGTAATAGCTGTGGGGGATGAGCTAATGGAGAAAATAGTGCAGTTGTTAGATGGAGGCAGGATAGCTTTCTCTGAAGAGGAAAATTTTCAGGGATCGCCTAAAAGTGGAATTCTCTACCCCAATCTGTCAGACTGCCTCCAAACTTATCCAGAGGATGGGCGAGGCTTGGGAGAAGTCCTGGAGGCGGATATGGGAGGGGGTGATGAGGGAGCTAGAGAGCAGGAGGTCTTGGGAGGAACGAAGAGGGCGATTAGGTTGGTATTTTGAGACTAGGCTAGTGATGTAGCTGGGGGCAGAGTTGTGGATGGCTTTGTAACTTATTGTTAGTATTTTAAAATTTAATTCGTTGGGCGAGTGGCAGCCAATGGAGGGATTGGCCGAGAGGGATAGCAAACACTGAGCGGTTTATAAGGTGGATGAGTCTGGCAGCAACATTCATGATTGACTGAAGGGGGGATAGTCTATGTAAAGGTAAGCTAATGAGGAGGGAGTTGCAGTAGTCAAGGTGAGAGATAACCAGGGAGTGAATCAGGAGCTTTGTGGTTTCATTGGTTAAAAAGGGACGTAGTTTAGAGATGTTGCGGAGGTTGAGGCAGCAAGCTTTGGAGAGTGATTGGATGTGGGGCCGAAAAGAGAGTTCAGAGTCCAAGATAACACCTAGCACGCTGACATGTGGGGATGGGTGGATGGTTGTGCCATTGCTCTTGACAGATAAGTCAGGGGAGGAGGCACGTGGGGGAGGAAATATTATAAGCTCGGTTTTGAACAAGTTGAGTTTGAGGAAGTGGTGTGACATCTATACAGATATGTCTGTTAGTAAATTACTGATGCGTGAGGAGACTGATGGAGCGAGTTGAGGGGTGGAGAGATAGATTTGTGTGTCATCAGTGTAGAAATGATATTGAAAGCTGTGAGAGGCTATCAGCTGACCCAGGGAAGAGGTGTATATTAAAAATAAAAGAGGTCCAAGAACAGAACCTTGGGGGACACCCACGGAGAAGAGAAGAGAAGTGGAGGAAGAAGATTTGTAAGTGACACTGAAGGTGCGTTGGAATAGGTAGGATGAGAGTCACTGAAGAGCACAGTCACGGAGACCGAGGGAGTAAAGTTTTTTGAGGGGGAGGGGGTGGTCAACCGTGTCAAAGGCAACTGAAAGGTCCAGAAATAGGAGTACAGAATAGTGTCCGTTGGTTTTTGCAGTTAGTAGGTCATTTGTGAGTTTTAAAAGAGCAGTTTCTGTGGAGTGTTGAGGGCGAAATCCAGATTGAAGGGGAACAAGAAGGTTATTCTTAATGAGGTAATTCTTAATAACTTCTATAAAGTTATAGTCAGGTCCATAAATATTGGTACATCGACACAATTCTAATCTTTTTGGCTCTATACACCACCACAATGGATTTAAAATGAAACAAACAAGACGTGCTTTAACTGCAGACTTTCAGCTTTAATTTGAGGGTATTTACATCCAAATCAGGTGAACTGTGTAGGAATTACAACAGTTTGTATATGTGCCTCTCACTTTTTAAGGGAGCAAAAGTAATGGGACAATAGGCTGCTCAGCAGTTCGATGGGCGTGTGTGTTATTCCCTCATTATCCCATTTACAAGAAGCAGACAAAAGGTCCAGAGTTCATTTTAAGTGTGCTATTTGCATTTGGAATCTGTTGCTGTCAACTCTCAATATGAGATCCAAAGAGCTGTCACTATCAGTGAAGCAAGTCATCATTAGGCTGAAAAAAACAAAACAAACCCATCAGAGAGATAGAAAAAACATTAGGTGTGGCCAAATCAAATGCATTTTTGGCCAAATCAAATGTTTGAAACCAAAGAATACACTAGAAGCAAAGTACATGTGGTTATGGATACAAATGGAAGTATAGTGGAAAAAGGACCATGTATCAAAGTTAATAAGTCTCACTGAACCGACGCGTTTCAGAGCATCCTTTATCGGGGTTCACAGAGTGAGAGTTAGCATTTCCAATATACAGATACTACATAGGTATCCATGGCATAAAAACAACGTCACGAAAGTCTCCCAGGCAGTGTACACTTGAAAATTGACTAGAGAGTATCTCTCCTTAGATAGTGTAGCGGATAGTTGGTGTGCCAGGGAGAAAGGAATACCCCAAAAGGCGCTGAAAGTCGCCGCACCCAAAGAACTGGGTGCAGCGTCTGTGTGCAGGCTGGGGTCCGGGCGGCTGTGGACCTGTTAACAAGATTTGAAGGTGTGGCCTTCAGCTTGTCAGGTAAGGGAAAAGAAAAGAGACTGAGGGTCTGAGCTTGGAACCAATCGGTTGGCCAGCCAGGAAACAAAGCATCAGTTCAGCAACCCCCTTCAACCTGGATAGTGTATCAGCTACACTATCTAAGGAGAGATACTCTCTAGTCAATTTTCAAGTGTACACTACCTGGGAGACTTTCGTGAAGTTGTTTTTATGCCATGGATACCTATGTAGTATCTGTATATTGGAAATGCTAACTCTCACTCTGTGAACCCTGATGAAGGATTCTCTGAAACGCGTCGGTTCAGTGAGATTTATCAACTTTGATACATGGTCCTTTTTCCACTATACTTCCATTTGTATCCATAACCACATGTACTTTGCTTCTAGTGTATTCTTTTGTATATATTTTTTTGTATTGATTTGTACATATGTTGCTATTTTTTTTCTTGGTTATGTAATAAAAGTTATATATTTTTTACCTATACCCTACTGACTTGTATGGTAGTGCCTTCAAAATCCCACATTAGGGGAATCTTTGGTTTCTTTTAGATATATGGGATGTGGCACACCTTCCTAATCTACTCTCTGTCAGATTCTCTTTTTTTTAAATCAACTGTTTGGAACATCCTTAAAAAGAAAGAATGCACCGGTGAGCTCAGCAACACCAAAAGACCCGGAAGACCATGGAAAACAACTGTGGTGGATGACCGAAGAATTATTTCCCTGGTGAAGAAAGCAACCTTTACAACAGTTGGCCAGATCAAGAACACTCTCCAGGAGGTAGGTGTATGTGTGTCAAAGTCAACAATCAAGAGAAGACTTCACCAGAGTGAATACAGAGGGTTCACCACAAGATGTAAACCATTGGTGAGCCTCAAAAACAGGAAGGCCAGATTAGAGTTTTCCAAACAACGTCTAAGAAAGCCTTTACAGTTCTGAAACAACATCCTATGGACAGATGAGACCAAGATCAACTTGTACCAGAGTGATGGGAAGAGAAGAGTATGGAGAAGGAAAAGAACTGCTCATGATCCAAAGCATACCACCTCATCAGTGAAGCATGGTTGTGGTAGTGTCATGGCGTGGGCATGTATGGCTGCCAATGGAACTGGTTCTCTTGTATTTATTGATGATGTGACTGCTGACAAAAGCAGCAGGGTGAATTCTGAAGCACATCTTGTTTGTTTCATTTCAAATCCATTGTGGTGGTGAATAGAGCCAAAAAGATTAGAATTGTGTCGATGTCCTAATATTTATGGACCTGACTGTATATGCCTTGTATAGTTCAACCTGGTGAAGGTCCTGGCAGATGGAAGGTTTTTGGAACAGCTCAGGGACGAGCAGCAATGGATAGCTGTTCATGGGCCATGAACCAAGAAATCCTAAGCTTCACTTTCTGCAAGGAAACCGAGGGTTCCTTCCATGCTCCTGCTATTGACATTTTGGCCACGAGACAGATAAAAAAGATCAGTCATTAAGAGCTACGAAGGATCCTAATTACTGGTTCATTTACAGTACCAATGCAATTTTGGGTTGCTGCAGTATGCAATCCCCAGTAATTCGGCAGAGCAAAGATGAGATGGGATTCATTTTAGCAAGATGAGATGGGATTAGGTACCATATTGCTAAAAACTTAATATTAGCATCTATCAGTGAAACATTAAGGACACCCCAAATAGAGTTTTGAATTAGAGGACACCAAGATCTCAAGGTCCATAGAAAGGTCTCTGTCCCATTCTGTCATATAGAGCAGTTTTTGGGAATGAAATAGTAGGAGCAGTGCTGTATATTGAAAGGTCCCTTTTGAGTAAAAAAATGACCATTCAATAGAGGCCTTTATTTAGACACCATCAAAATGCTTTTGCATCCCCACTTGGGGGGAAACATGGGGTTGTTTACTCTATAAGCAAGTGGTGTTAAGTCTGAAATGAAGGAAGGTTGTGTCCGTAATCAGTCCCGTAATGTGAGCAAATGTGAGAGTGTTGGGGCCATAATTAGGTGTTGGTCTCTAGGAATTTTTCACATAAAAAAAATCCACTGTGTAAGGGCAAATAGCTTGTAGCTTCATATCTACTCAGTCAGGGTTTTTCTGCTCTAGCTGGGCCGCCTGATAATAACATAAAAAAATTAGGTACCCAAAGCCCCCCTTGCGACTTAGGGGCAAATAGAGTATTCTTCACTAACCTGTAGCCTTTCTTACCCCAAATAAAGCAAATAATTTATTTTCCACTTAAAATTCATAAGCTCAGTTTGTCATAATAATATGGGCAAGGACTGGAATAAATATAGATGCTTTAGCAAAATAGTCATTTTAACTACATGAACCCTTTTTTCAAATTTTCTTCAATACACTCCTTAAGTGTAGATTCAGTTCATGTTCAGACAGGGAATACATCTGGCCAAACTAGGTATCTGCATCAAGAAGCAGCTTGGTCAGACAGTCATAGATAAGGTGTGGAGGGAGTATCTATTGTGGAACCATTCTGTACTAGTTACAGTGGCAAAAAAAAGCATATGAACCCCTTGGAATGAACTGGTTTTCTGCAGTAATTTGCCATAAAATGTGATCTGATCCTCTAATTAATTCAACAACTAATTGCTTCAACGGAAAGTAATTGGAGTCAGTAGTTTGCACACCTGGAGTCCAAATAATGAAATAAGCTTTGAGGTGTGGTTTACAGCTAATTTGATTGATAAAAAAGACACTCAAATATTTTAATATTGTACCCAAACATCTTATGATTGATGTTCATAAGAAGCACAAGCTGATGTGAACCATGCCTCACAAAAAGGAGCTCTCTGAAGCAGTGCCAGGACAAGGTCATCTGATGCCCAGGGTGAAGGTTGAAAACTTTGCGCCCCCCCATGTAAAGAAAGAGTCAGTGTAATTTCAAAACAAGAAAATACTTAAAATAATACAAATTAAAATAGATTTAATTTGATATGCAATAATATCCCACAGTATTTGCATCAGTTTCTGCAACAATAATCCGCAGCAATGGTTCTAGCTTATGTAATAACCCCCAGCATTGATGGCAGTGTTTGCGATCCCCATATGAACTGGCTGGAGTGGTTATCTCTTAACCACTTGAGCTCTGAAAGATTCATGGCCAGTCCATTTTTTGCTATATAGAAATGCGCTACTTGGTAATTGCGCGGTCATGCAACATTGCACCCAAAAGAGATTTATATCATTTTTTTCACACAAATATAGCTTTCTTTTGGTGGAATTTGCACAGCACAGTTTTTTACGTTTTTATGATATGAATGAAAAAAAGCCGAAAATTTTAATAAGAAAAAAAAAAAATTAACTTTCTGCTATAAAACATCTAAAGAAAAAAATCTTTATACAGTGGGGACAGAAAGTATTCAGACCCCCTTAAATTTTTCACTCTTTGTTATATTGCAGCCATTTGCTAAAATCATTTAGGTTTATTTTTTTCCTCATTAATGTACACACAGCACCCCATATTGACAGAAAAACACAGAATTGTTGACATTTTTGCAGATTTATTAAAAAAGAAGAACTGAAATATCACATGGTCCTAAGTATTCAGACCCTTTTCTGTGACACTTATATATTTAACTCAGGTGCTGTCCATTTGTTCTGATCATCCTTGAGATGGTTCTTCACCTTCATTTGGGTCCAGCTGTGTTTGATTATACTGATTGGACTTGCTTAGGAAAGCCAGACACCTGTCTATATAAGACCTTACAGCTCACAGTGCATGTCAGAGCAAATGAGAATCATGAGGTCAAAGGAACTGCCTAAAAAAAGCTCAGAGACAGAATTGTGGCAAGGCACAGATCTGGCCAAGGTTACAAAAAAATTCTGCTGCACTTAAGGTTACTAAGAGCACAGTGGCCTCCATAATTCTTAAATGGAAGAAGTTTGGGATGACCAGAACCCTTCCTAGAGCTGGCCGTCCGGCCAAACTGAGCTATCGGGGGAAAAGAGCCTTGGTGAAAGAGGTAAAGAAGAACCCAAAGATCACTGTGGCTGAGCTCCAGAGATGCAGTCGGGAGATGGGAGAAAGTTGTAGAAAGTCAACCATCACTGCAGCCCTCCACCAGTTAGGGCTTTATGGCAGAGTGGCCCGACGAAAGCCTCTCCTCAGTGCAAGACACATGAAAGCCCGCATGGAGTTTGCTAAAAAACACCTGAATGACTCCAAGATGGTGAGAAATAAGATTCTCTGGTCTGATGAGACCAAGATAGAACTTTTTGGCCTTAATTCTAAGCGTTATGTGTGGAGAAAACCAGGCACTGCTCATCACCTGTCTAATACAGTCCCAACAGTGAAGCATGGTGGTGGCAGCATCATGCTGTGTGGGTGTTTTTCAGCTGCAGGGACAAGATGACTGGTTGCAATCAAGGGAAAGATGAATGCAGCCAAGTACAGGGACATCCTGGATGAAAACCTTCTCCAGAGTGCTCAGGACCATAGACTGGGCCGAAGGTTTACCATCCAACAAGACAATGACCCTAAGCAAACAGCTAAAATAATGAAGGAGTGGCTTCACAACAACTCTGTGACTGTTCTTGAATGGCCCAGCCAGAGCCCTGACTTAAACCCAATTGAGCATCTCTGGAGAGAACTAAAAATGGATGTCCACCAACGTTTACCATCCAACCTGACAGAACTGGAGAGGATCTGCAAGGAGAAATGGCAGAGGATCCCCAAATCCAGGTGTGAAAAACTTGTTTCCCAAAAAGACTCATGGCTGTATTAGATCAAAAGGGTGCTTCTACTAAATACTGAGCAAAGGGTCTGAATACTTAGGACCATGTGATATTTCAGTTTTTCTTTTTTAATAAATCTGCAAAAATGTCAACAATTCTGTGTTTTTCTGTCAATATGGGGTGCTGTGTGTACATTAATGAGGAAAAAAATAACTTAAATGATTTTATCAAATGGCTGCAATATAACAAAGAGTGAAAAACTTAAGGGGGGGTCTGAATACTTTCCCACTGTATATTTAGGCAAAAGTGCTGCATGTCTTTGGTAAAAAAAAAATCCCAATAGGTGTATATTAATTGGTTTGTGTGGGAGCTACAGCGCCTACAAGCAAGGTGAGTGCGCCATTTAACTGGTGGGGAAGCACTGGTGATGTAGAGGAAAGCAACCACGGAGGAATATTCTATCATCACAATTGTTGAACCCTTCTATGGGGACTGTTTTCACTTTTTCCACATTAGTTACAGCAATACGTTTTCTCTTACAGGGAAAGTGGTTTCACTATTCTGCTTATCACACATTTATGTTATAGATAATTGGTTGCATCATTATATATGTTCTTTAAGACACTTCTGATATTTGTACTGTCTATGCCAATTGAACATGCACTTATATGTTTCATGATTTCCAAACACTATTCATCTATTAGTTTATATGGTTGAGTCTAAGTAGTATGTATCACATATTTATTTAATGAATTTAAGCAGCGCAAAGACATTTTTTATTTTTATTTTTACATGTATTTTTTGGTGATTGCTGCAGCTTGTTTGTTATTTTCATTATGTCACTGTGGCAGCGCACATCATTTATTTGTAGTAGGTATCAGTCAATAATAGGTGGTTTCAAACATACATGAAACAAACATAGATCTATATATTCTGCTGTCACTTTTTTATGTTTCTGTGTTTCGATGTTTCTCCATGCTAATTGGATCAAGGTGTTGGTGTTACCTATTTGGATATAAAAGCTGGGGTATTCTCCTGAGACTCAATAGAACTGAAGAAGTGGCTTGGATGGTAGAAGCATTGGATACATTGGACAACATGTCAAAGGACACTCAGAGCACCGTTTCAGGGATCTCTTAAAGTCCTGGAGGTAGTGGATGTCCTGGAAATCTTGGAAATTCTGGAAGACCCAGCTAGGATCCTGTAAATACGGAAGGTCCTGGTAATTCTGGAAATCCTGGAAGACCCAGCAGGGATCCTATAAGTACTGAAAGTCCTATAAATCTTCACAATCCTAGAAAACCCAGCAGAAATCATCTGAGTACTATAACACACTTCTTTACTAAACCAAAGATTGTAACACTTCAGGAGTGGACTGACTTTTTTTTTTTAATGCCACTGGACAGGCACCACACTCAATGAGCTTTTTGGAGCTTTCAGACGGGACCGAAAAAAAAATTAGCTCTTTATGCAGATAATTCCTTATTCTTCCTTCTAGACACACATACTTTCCTTTCAAGTCCTGATTACCATGATACAATAATTCGGGATCTACTCTGTGATCCAAAAAAATCTGCACAGGATGTAATTCAAACCCCTTCCCCCCAAAGGCAAAATGTACCAGGGGTCTTCAAAAAGTTTTATATTCTGGCTGGCTGTTCTTGCAGTTTTGTATAAAAGTTGTCACGCTGTGGTGAGGATGGCTGCAAAAATTATACAAAAAGTGTGGAAATGTTTTAAAGAGCCTTCGTAGAACATAAATAAAATCACCATACTTTGAAATCTTGATCAGAATTTATTTTTTTCTGTAGGTGCAGGAAGCCATCCATTGTTGGTGCCCTATGATACCTTAACCGCAAAAGAAAAGGCAAGAGATCGTGAAAAAGCCCAGGAACTTTTCAAATTCCTCCAAGTAAATGGATATGCTATATCCAGGTACCAATATCCTATCTATCTATCTATCTATCTATCTATCTATCTATCTATCTATCTATCTATCTATCTATCTATCTATCTATCTATCTATCTATCTATATATATATATATATATATATATATATATATTGGTGAAAGACATAAAGCCTAGATAACAGAAGTAAGAAATGTCACCCATCTATGAATGCCCTTGACGAAAGGGCCTAAATCACTCCCAGAGCCATTGTTGCTTTATGATTTCACAGTTTTTGTTCTTCTTTTTGTCCCTTTGTTTCTCCCTAACTGTTATTTTTTAATATTTTCCTGTTTGATAAAAACCTGCATAGTAATATAATCTCATATTATCCGGCTTAGTGCAAGTATTGTATTTTCCTGGGGCATCATGGCAGTGCACAATGGTTTAACACTCTATCCCTTAACCCCATAGGACAAGAAAAAGGATGGCCATAAATTGATAAGATTTTTTCAATCACTCAGCGGGCTGATCGAGAAAAACATAACAGATTCCCCCATCCACACAAGGAGGATAGAGGAATCCTCCCCGTTGTGTTATTGTATTTTTCTGACAGTGGGGACTCCTGCAACTACCTCTGATGTAGTGTAGATTATAAAGTAATCAGTTCAGGATTGCATCAGAGAGCTTAGAGAGCCACCAATACAGACTGTTACTGGTAACTCTTGTCAGCTAGCAGAGCAGGCCTTAAGGGCCAATTTCAGTGACCGCTTAGAGGAAGTAGAGAAGTCTTGCCCCACAGACTTTGATTTCAGCCTGATGGATCCTTTTGTTAAAGCAGTAAAAGAGGCTGTCCAATGGCAGGATCCAGTTGAAAAGCCTGCAAAAGTATGAAGATACTTTCCCCATTTAAACAAATACAGTTGTTCTTTCCCTTTCATAGAGGAAACAAAAGAGTTCATTATGAAAAAGTTTAAAAAATGAAGAAGATGCCTTGTCTATATAACAGGCTCGCTAAACTGTACCCCTCAAAAGAAAATAACTTCATCCAGTCTCAACAACTATCTATCTATCTATCTATCTATCTATCTATCTATCTATCTATCTATCTATCTATCTATCTATCTATCTATCTATCTATCTATCTATCTATCTATCTATCTATCTATCTATCTATCTATCTATCTATCTATCTATCTAATGTCCTGTTTCTGTAATTCAAAAAAATTAGACAAATCATTTCAGAACTTTTTACACCTTTAATGTGACCTATAAACTGTACAACTCAGTTGAACAACAAACTGAAATCTTTTAGTTGGAGGGAAGTAAAAATAAAAAAATAAAACAATATGGTTGCATAAGTGTGCACACCCTTAAACTAATACTTTGTTGAAGCACCTTTTGATTTTATTACAGCACTCAGTCTTTTTGGGTATGAGTATTAGCATGGCACATCTTGACTTGGCAATATTTGCCCACTCTTCTTTGCAAAAACACTCCAAATCTGTCAAATTGCAAGGGCATCTCCGGTGCACAGCCCTCTTCCGATCACCCCACATATTTTCAATCAGATTCAGGTCTGAGCTCTGGCTGGCCCATTACAAAACTTTAATATTCTTCTAGTGAATCCATTCCTTTGTTGAATTGGATGTATGCTTTGGGTCGTTGTCATGATGAAAGTTCCTCTTCATGTTCAGCTTTCTAGCAAAAGCCTGAAGGTTTTGTGCCAATATTGTTTGTTTGGAACTGTTCAGAATTCCCACCACCTTGACTAAGGCCCCTGTTCCAGCTGAAGAAAAACAGCCCCAAAGGATGGTGCTGTCACCACCATGCTTCACAGTGGGTATGGTGTTCTCTTGGTGATGTGCAGTGTTGTTTTAGTGCCAAACATATCTTTTGTAATTATGGCCAAAAAGTTCAACCTTGGTTTCATCAGACCATAACAGATTTTCCCACATGCTTTTGGGAGACTTCAGGTGTGTTTTTTGCAAAATTTAGCCCGGTCTGGATGTTTTTCTTCGTAAGAAAAGGCTTCTGTCTTGTCACTTTACCCCATAGCCCAGACATATGAAGAATACGGGAGAACGTTGTCACATGTACCACACAGCCAGTACTTGCCAGATATTCCTGCAGCTCCTTTAATGTTGCTGTAGGCCTCTTGGTAGCCTCCCTGACCAGTTTTCTTCTCGTCTTTTCATCAATTTTGGAGGGACGTTCAGTTCTTGGTAATGTCACTGTTGTGCCATATTTTCTCCACTTGATGATGACTGTCTTCACTGTGTTTCATGGTATATCTAATGCCTTGGAAATTCTTTTGTACCTTTCTCCTGACGGATACCTTTAAAACAATGAGATCCCTCTGATGCTTTGGAAGCTCACTGAGGACCATGGCTTTTGCTGTAGGATGCGACTAAGAAAATGTCTGGAAAGACCTACTAGTACAGTTGGACTTTATTTAGGGTTATTCAGAGGCACTTTAAATGATGGAAGATGTGTACTGACTCCTATTCAACTTGAGTTTGAATGTAATTGCTTAATTCTGAACACAGCTACATCCCCAGTTATAAGAGGGTGTGCACACTTATGCAACCACATTATTTTAGTTTTTTATTTTTACTCTACCCACCTAAAAGATTTTGGTTTGTTTTTCAATTGAGTTGTACAGTTTATAGGTAACATTAAAGGTGGAAAAAGTTCTGAAATTATTTATCTTTGTCTCGTTTTTATACATCAAAGAAACCTGACATTTTAACAGGGGTGTGTAGACTTGTTATATCCACTGTATATGCAGTATTCTGTATATGTATCTCTATCTCTTATGTGTGTGTGTTTATCCCAAACTAGCAAAGTTCGTACACAGACTCAATTTACCTGTTAATGGTAAAATGATCCTATATTTTTTGCAGAGGATTGAAGGATATGGAGTTAGATGCTTCTTCCATGGAGAAGAGATTTGCCTTTAAATTTCTTAAGAAAGTTCTGCATTATGTTGATTCAGCTCAGGAATTCATTGCACATTTAGGTAATGTATCCTTTCAACTATTAAAGTGGGTGCACAAGTGAAAATGTAATTCAGCATTAATATGTTTCTAAATGCTATTGTCAGTGGGCTTTTGTTGACTTGTACAACTGCATTTTTGTACAGGTCTATAGACTAAGACTGGCAGAGACAATATCCAGGGCAGCTCTGCATGGCAACCAGTTAGCTTCTAGCTTCATTTTCAAAGTTTAAGTGAACAATTTGAAAATAGAAGCTGACTGATTACTACGCACAACTACTCCAGATTCTGTCTGCTCCAGTTTTAGCAAATGTTTGTTTCTCCACTATAGCATACCTCCCAACTTTTTGAGATGGGGACGAGGGACACCTATTAACAAAAGTATGTAGGCATAGGACACACCCCCTGTCATGCCCCCTTAAAAGAGAATTAAACAAAAAAATATTAGTAAAACCCACAAGTGCTTTTTTTTAATACTTCTACACTACTATTCCTTTATATTGGCTTTTGAAATCTACAAATGCAGAAATTTAGAAATTGAATGAACGGTTTAACACTAGGAAACACTGTTTGATCGATAGATAGTGCATTTTATGTACAACTATATAGATCAGACCAAAGTGAGGGACAGATGAGGAGAAAAGTGGGACAGAGGGACATTGTTCCAAATCAGGGACGGTCCCTTGAAATCAGGGACAGTTGGGAGCTATGACTATAGTGTTTCTTTCAGAGTTCACAGTAGATTCATTAGGATCATTGTGCTTTTTACTTCTTGATATTAGGGGTTTTTTTCATAAAAATGATACAGCTTGGTATGGTGCTGTGTGACATTTCTAGTCATAAAAGGTGTACCAAATAAATCTACTGAAGGTTAAAATCTGTTTATTTTCTGTGTAGCACAAAAATAAATGTTATTTTGACATGTCATACTGTGATTTTTAAAGCATTGTACATTTTCAAATGTTTTTGTTGTTTTAACTAGGTATTAGTGTTGTTATACTCTCTATGCTGTTTATTTGCCCTACCTTCTAATGATAAGCTTACTAGTTGTGGCTGCAGTTTGTAGTGTAATGGCTGACACTATCTCCATGCATTAATCCACCTACCTTGTCCCTATGCCTAGCCATGTCTCTGTGTTGCATCACAAACCTTTTATGTAACAAAAATATCTCTTCTAGCATGGTAAGCTCTGTTTATTAAACTGCACCAGCACTAGACTGAGAGACCCAGGGATTGTGGACAATGTAGTTTCTTCACAGGAAAACACAGTTCTCACAATAACGACAGCAGATGTCTTGCATTAACCTGTGCAGTGCCATGCTGCATGCCTCATGTTTTAAATAAACAGAAACTTCTGACTCAGGACAGATTTATTTTGCTATAGACTCTGTGTACAGGCCAACAAATGACACCATGAAACTACATAATCAATGCATATTTTATGCAGGTGAAAAACACAAGGTGCAGGTAGGAAAGTTTATAATGTCTTAAAGTGATATGAGAACAATTTGAATATTTCTTAACATTTTTGTTTCTGTTCAAGCTGACCTTTATAGCAGTGGTCAAAAAAATATTCCAAGCCTGAAGAAAACAGGATGGTTTGAAGCTCCAAGTTAAAACTGCTATAGAAACAACATCCTGTCTTTCGTTTCTTTATTGTTTGCATTATGCAGAGACTTGACTTAGTTTGATCACACTAGATACCTTTTATAGATACAAACACATACAATTTTAGTTGACTAAAATTCTTCTTTTGAATGATAGTTTTCATTTATATCTCCACAGAGGCAGTTGTTGGGAGTGGTAAAAGTGAGAAATCCCCACACGAACAAGAAATCAAGTTTTTTGCCAAAGTAAGCTAAATGTGTTTGTATTCTTTATTAGGCTTTGGACATTGCAATGTTTTTGATTGATGAACACCTAGTACATTGTGACATTATATACCGTATATACTCGAGTATAAGCCAAGTTTTTCAGCACATTTTTTAGGCTGAAACCCCCCCTTCGGCTTATACTCGAGTGAGGGCAGGGCCGGACTGGCCTACCGGGATACCGGGCATTAGGCTGTTTGCCCTGGGGCTGCTTTGAATTTTGGCTGCAGCGCTCCCTTCTCTCCCTCCCTTACACAGCGGGAGACTACTGTGTCTCAGAGCTGACTCCGAAATTTTTGGCCGTGCTGTGACAAAAGTCCCGCCCTCCTCCTAGACCAGCTCGTGTGATAGACAGAACACTGCGTCTATTACAGGAGCTGGTCTAGGAGGAGGGTGGGACTTTTGTCACAGCGAGGCCAAACATTTCAGACTGAGCTCCGAGAAACAGCGGGAGATGCCCGCTGTGCAATCCAGGTACTGACTGCTGAGACTGCATGAATGGGCACAGTCACTACTACTGAGGCTGCAATGACAGGCACATTGGGGCTGCAATGATGGACACAATGAGGAGGCAATGATGGGCGTGAGACTACAATGATGGGCACGGTGAGGCTGCGGTGATGGGCACAGTGAGGCTACAACGATGGCATGGTAAGCCTGCAATGATGGGCATGCTGAGGCTGGGGTGATGGGCAGAGTGAGGCTACAATGATGGGCATGGTGAGGCTGCAATGATGGGCATGGTGAGGCTGCGGTGATGGGCACAATGAAGCTACAATTATGGGCACAGTAAGGCTGCAATGATGGGCATGGTGAGGCTGTAGTGATGGGCACAGTGAGGCTACAATGATGGGCATGATAAGACTGCATTGATGGGCACAGTGACACAGGCAGCCTCTGTGTTGTCCGTGCCGCACCGCATCCTGAAAATGTACCAGTAGCTGCCTAAATTCCCACCCTAGGCTTATACTCGAGTCAATAAGTTTTCGCAGTTTTTTGTGGTAAAATTAGGTGCTTCGGCTTATATTCAGGTCGGCTTATACTCGAGTATATACCGTAGTTATTTTTGTTTATTGCATATATGGATCATTAGTAAAAATGATTTAAAAAAAAAAACTGATGTTTTGAAAGTTGGTCAAAAATCTCCTATGATATTTTATCTGTTTATCAGGACAGTGGCAAAAAGTACAAGTGATAGCGACGTTAGTTCAGAGGACTTAGAACCCCCCTCTGTTGTGCTGAGCAATATCCTGTGATATGAGTAGGAAAAAGAGTTGTGAAACAATGTCATGAAAAGGAAAAAAACATATATTAGATCATATTCTATGAACATGTAAGGGTAGAGTGCATTGTGTTGATATAGGAATTATAAATACATATTTAAAAAAATATATTCAAAAATTATGTTCCAAAAAATAGCTATTTTTTTTTTTAATTTAAAGAGTGTTTTCTGTAGCAGTTGGATAAATACAACTGTAAGCACAGCAATGGCTGTGTTTAAATATTGACAAATAGGCTGCACAGCGCCTGAACAATAAGATTCAAATCATTGCACAAACATTCATGCACACAAACATGCACTACTTTCATACACTGCTCCCTCCCCTTTACATACAGAGAGGTACGTACAATAACATTGAACTAAGGTGAAAGACAGGTATAAGTCTATTGGTACACCATTAAGGATTACAATGACTGGAGAAGTGTCAGACAACTGAACTGTAGATGTGGCCATCCGGGGTTGCCATACCTTAGAAAATGTTTTGGGAAAGGCCTAATGCCACGTACACACGAGCGGACTTTCCGGCATACTTGGTCCGGCGGACCAGAGTCCGCCGCACAATCCGACCGTGTGTAGGCTCCGGCGGACTTTTTTTCCCAAAAGTCCGCCGTACCTAGATTTGAAGCATGCTTCAAATCTTAGTCCGCCGGACTCAGTTCCTGACGGAAAGCCCGTTCATCTGTATGCTTCTGTATGCTGGTCCGACGGACCAGATACGACGCAAGGGCAGGGTACTGTATCTTGCGCTCGCTGCAATAGGAAAAACACATTTTCCTATTGCGGCGAGCGTGGGGCATCCCAGGCCCTTGAGTCTGGCAAGGATTTTAAGGGGAACCCCCTACGCCGAAAAAACGGCGTGGGGTCCCCCCCAAAATCCATACCAGACCCCGATCCGAGCACGCAGCCCGGCCGGTCAGGAAAGGGGGTGGGGACGAGCAAGGGTTCCCCCCTCCTGAACTGTACCAGGCCGCATGCCCTCAATATGGGGGGGTGGGTGCTTTGGGGGAGGGGGGGCGCCCTGCGGGGCCCCCCCACCACAAAGCACCTTGTTGCCATGTTGATGAGGGCAAGGGCCCCTTCCCGGCAACCCTGGCCGTTGGTTGTCGGGGTCTGCGGGCGGGGGGCTTATAGGAATCCGGGAGCCCCCTATAATAAGAGGGCCCCCAGATCCCAGCCCCCCACCCTAGGTGAATGAGTATGGGGTACATGGTACCCCTACCCATGTACCTAGGGAAAAAGTGTCAATAATAAAACACACTACACAGGTTTTTTGAAGTAATTTATTAGACAGCTCCGGGGGGGTCTTCTTCCGGCTTCAGGGGTCTTCTTCCGACTTCGGGGGTCCCTCCGGTTCCTCTTCTCCCGGCGTCCGGTTGGTTCTTCTCCCTCCCTCTGGCCTCTTCTCCCGGTGTTCCAGTTCTTCTGCCGGCTCCTCCGCTGTCTTCATGCAGCTCTTTTGCCAGCAGAGGCCCAGACTTCTGGCCTGTGGCTTCTGGGCTTCTTCTCTTCTTCCCATGTTGACACGACGCTCTCCCCAGCTGGAATGCTCTCTGAGAGCTCCGATGTGACTTATATAGGCGGAGAACCTGCCCCCTTATGCCGTCACAGTCCCTGGGCATGCTGGGACTGTGACGTTTTAGGGGGCGTGGTCAACCACGCTTTCCTGACCGGTCGGGCTGCGTGCTTGGATCGGGGTCTGGTATGGATTTTGGGGGGCCCCACGCCGTTTTTTCGGCGTAGGGGTATCCCCTTAAAATCCATGCCAGACCTAAGGGCCTGGGATGCCCCACGACGGGGCTGGCAAGGTGTCAATCTCGCCGATAAAAGCGGTGAGATTGACTTCCTTTTCTAGTCCCATCGTACCCGAGTCACATTCAAAATGAACGGACTTGGCCGTGTGTGGGCAAGTCCGTTCATTGTGAAAGTCCGCCGTAACTCCGGCAAAAGTCCGTCGGAAAGACGGGCAGACCTAGCCTGACGGAAAGTCCGGTCGTGTGTAGGCAAGTCGGTCCATTCAGAAAGTCCGGCGGTAGTCCGCCGGAAAGTCCGGCGGGAAGAACGTCGGACCAAGTCTGCCGGAAAGTCCGCTCGTGTGTACGTGGCATTACTCTGTATTTCAGACAATCTGAATTCACTTGATGATAAACTTCTTGAAAAGTTGGGAGAGCAGTATTTTTCCAGTTAAGGGTAGTCTTCCTTGCTTAAAAGAGAATGAGTCTAAACAAAAATAAATATAGGTACAAAGGCTTTTAGAATGTCCAAGAGGCAAACTTTTGGTGCCCTCAGGGCTTGAAGACCAAAGTGAGTTTTTAGACCATTAAACAAAGTAATCCAAAAAATGGTTTGTGGACAAATCCAGAACATGTGTAACAAATCTGCTGATGTAACACCACAACTAGGCCTTTGGGCATCAGTCCCAAAACCCATATAAAATAGCTTAGCTGGTGTATAAAGCAGGTGGTGAATGAATTGGTGCAAATAAGAGCATGTGGGGCTTCTTCTCAGTGACGTCTCCAGCTTTCATATTTAGGGGGGCACATGGGGGGACAGGGACAAAAGTAGGGGGGCAATTATAAAATGCAATTATATATATATATATATATATATATATATATATATATATCTCCTGGGGCCCTATACTACAATCCCACAATGGCCCTTTCACATGTTCTGCAGTGAGCTCCCTTCCTACTGTATTGCCCCCCCCCCCAGGGTGGCAGAAAACAAGAGATATATGTCACCAGCATACCAAGAAAATATAAGGGTCCAAAGCAGTGGGAGAACCATCAGGGTTGCAAAGGTTGTCTTTCCACCTGGTGTTCTGCCACTGTGGGGTTCCCCAGCCTCCTCTTGCTGTTCTGCCCCTGCTATTGACAGCGCTGGTCTGGCATCTCTTGGAATTTACAGGCTGATTCTCCTGTCCTAAGGATGGGAGAAATCAGTCTGTTTTTTCAGTAACTGAAAGTCCTGGTGGAGTCCTTCCTGCAACTCCCTCTTCTCCCTGCCAATGAGGATTCAGGGGAAGAAGCAGATCGGGCTGCCGTGGTTGTGTGAGCACTCGCATTATGCAGTGTCTGGGAGCAGAGGGAGGGGAGAGGAATCACCTGCAGGAGCTGACTGGGGACGCTGTCCCTCTTAGACATTGCCTTTTTGTGAAAAAAAAATAATTGAATTGGGGGGGCACATGGTGGGGCACAGCATAATGTTGGGGGGGTCAGGGCCCCCTCTGCCCCCCCCTAGGGACGCCATTGCTTCTTCTCCCCTGGAGCTTCTGTCACTTTTGAAATCAGTGCAGCTGTGTGGGGCCTTGTCTGCAATCATTCACAGAGATCTATAAATGGATGAACTACAAGTCCCATCTTCCATTTGAGCAGATAGACTTGTATATGTCATTGCAACATGAGTACAGTGATCAGGGATTTTGTAGTTCATTGACACTTTTTTCAGCTCTCCAAATAAAAGACTGTACCTTGGTATGGACAGGGAGCTGGAGGAAGAGTCTACAGAAGCCTTGCATTGCTCCTATGAACAACTAATTGCGGGTACAATGCTTTGCAGGTTCCTGTGACAAAAATGATAAATGCACATTTATTCCTGCAAAAATGGTGGACGTCCCTTACATTCTGTGTAAGGTCAGATATAGAGTTTATTGGAGCCATTTCTAGTAAGAGTTCTCAAATGGATTAGATAGTTTGGCTTGCAAACATTTAAACGTGGTAACTTTGGTGTGACCAGAATTGCACAATAAATGTTCCAGTGGGCATCTCCATTTTTAGTGCCTCAAATTGAGTTCTAACAGTATGACGTAGTATGAGAAAAAAATATTGTAGTGATTTTTTGTTTTTCTTGAGTGCTTCAAAGGATATAAAGATGTCTTTGTCAAAACGCTGAGAAATATATACAATGTAATTATTAGACCACCAGATGGAGTCAGGGTGACCATGTAGTTCCTTGAATCTGTGGTTATGCCATAGAGGGATTTGAGATGTTATGTGGAACTGGTTTGGCAAGAGGATATTTTCAGTTAATTAGCCTGGCTCAAAACTAACATCCTATTATAGTATACTGCTGGATATCATCTTTGAGGACCTGGAGAGAGTCCCAGACAAAAGAGCAGTAGAGGAATTGGGGGGCAAGTGCAACCAGTCATAGATATACTGTATGTAAGCTGGAAAGCTATAAAGTAGGCAAATAAGTTGGGTCTACCCTGTGTTGTGTTGAAGTTCAGTGGCCTTTTAAATACACTATATTACCAAAAGTAGTGGGACACCTGCCTTTACATGCACATGAACTTTAATGGCATTCCAGTCTTAGTCTGTAGGGTTCAATATTGCGTTGGCCCACCCTTTGCAGCTATAACAGCTTCAACTCTTCTGGGAAGGCTGTCCACAAGGTTTAGGAGTGTGTCTATGGGAATGGTTGACCATTCTTCCAGAAGCGCAGTTTGCACTCTAATTCATTCCAAATGCATTCTATCAGGTTGGGGCCAGGACTTCGTGCAGGCCAGTCAAGTTCCTCCACCCCAAACTTGCTCATCCATGTATTTATGGACCTTGCTTTGTGCATTGATGTGCAGTTATGTTTGAACAGGAAGGGCCAACCCCAAACTGTTCCCACAATGTTGGGAGCATGAAATTGTCCAAAATGTCTTGGTATGCTGATGCCTTAAGAATTCTCTTCACTGGAACTAAGGGGCCAAGCCCAACCCCTGAAAAACAACCCCACACCATAATCCCCCCTCTACCAAATTATTTTGACCAGTGCACAAAGCAAGGTCCATAGAGACATGGATGAGCGAGTTTGGGGTGGAGAAACTTGACAGGCCTGCACAGAGTCCTGACCTCAACCTGATAGAACACCTTTGGGATGAATTAGAGTGGAGACTGCGAGCCAGGCCTTGTCGTCCACATCAGTGCCTGACTAGGAAATGCGCTTTTGGAAGAATGGTCAAACCTTCCCATAGACACACTCCTAAACCTTGTGGACAGCCTTCCCAGAAGAGTTGAAGCTGTAATAGCTTCAAAGGGGTGGGCCAACTCAATATTGAAGCCTACTGACTAAGACTGGAATACCATTAAATTTCATGGGCGTGTAAAGGCAGGCGTCCTACAGGAACGCGCGCGCCAGCATGCACCGGCGCACACCGACGCGCACCAGAGCGGCCACCACAGCGTCCATCAAGGTAACCTCTCTGACAGTGGGTTACTACTGTGCAGTACTTAATAGGAAAATCATCAATCCCCAAAATGAGGATTGCCAAAGATGGGTTAGGACACACCAGTATGCCTGAGATTTTAGATACTAAATGGATGTTTTACAGCAGTAACTGGTCAAATTCTTGCATGACCATAGGCATAGGCACTATAGGTAATAATTTACCTACAGTATGTGCTCACAGCTGCGCCAGCACAGGGGAGAACTGGAGGAGGAAAAGAGAGCCAGTCTAAATGAGGTGTAGTACCACTGAAAAGTAATTTTTTGGTTAGTTCCCAGTGATTAACACAATTGGAAGCAAAGTAAATAGTGATACTGTCAGTGCTGTTTGGACTGTGGAGTGAAGGGACCGCCTGGTGTGGAGAGAGACTGTCACTGTGACTCAACACGGGAACATGTCATGTCGGCGAGGTGTCATCATCATCTGTGCTGCTGCACACTGCTGTCAGTGTCACCGTGAGAGTCAATTTCATGTGTGCATGCATGCTCATTCTAAGTTCTTGCCCTCCTGAGTCCTGAGCTATTTAGTTACTATATAGAGAATAAAATAAGAAATCTACTTGTTGCCTTAATATCTACATTAAATCACATCGCTAATTGCATATTGTACTTATTTGTAGCCTAAAAACTAAAATTTGCACTTAAAACTGTAAATATGTAACTGTTGGAATTGCCAATAAAAACGTTGCTGTGCCAGTAAATGTTGGCTGTTGGGTCAGTAAATTTCAATCTGGTAGGTTGGCAACACTGTAATCAAGTCATCTACTGTAGTTATGCCACGGCTTGACCAGTGTTTAGATGACAAATTTGGAATAAGCACATCTAGTACAGAGATTTGCAAAGGTATATTGCTGCTTGTGGTACTACACAGTGATAAGGTACATAAGGTTCTCTGTGCTAGGATGGACGCTTGTGCAGTTAGTGATAGAATTTACAGGTCACATGGTAGCCACACATCTGCCAAACGTAGTAAAGGTATTTGCCTGGTACCATAGCAGATTCGATTTCAGCCTATAGGATATTGGCCGAGTGTTTGAACCAGTGTTTAAGTTGGTCTAGGTGTGTAGCTAGTTAGTTGCCTCTAATGTCCACAAAACCCATACTTCCAACATACCTATGTTTAGTTAATTGCAAATAAGAGCACATATTACGTTTGTTTTTTCCAGATAAACTTGTTAAGTATGGATGTGAAGGACCTGAGATAAGTTGATTTTAATAGGGATAGGGAGGGTCCTGAAAAGATATAGAATTTGAGGGAGGACCAACATTTTAAAGGACCATGAGAGCTCAAATTTAGTAAGTTTTTTAAGAAAAGGGTCAAAATTAGAAGCTACAAGTGACATTATTTTGGGTTGTCAGAGTGACCCCTAGGTATGGAATGTGTTGTTCCACGTATAAGGAAGGGATTGCTGCAGAGATTGCTTAACAGCATTTAGAAAACACCAAGGTCCAATATGAGAGATTTAAAATAACCTTATAGAAAGACACGGAGCTAAATTGTTAAGATCTGGTGGGTAAAATATAGGGACATAGAAGGGTTCGTAAGGAACAAGATGACATCATCCGCAAACAGGTTCATTTTGTGGGTTTTATCAATGAACTGGTTGCCAGAGATACTGGGGCGCAATCAAATGGCCTCTTCCAGAGTTTCGATCATAGGGTTAAATATAGAGGGAGAAAGTGGGCAGCCTTGGAGTATGCCATTTATGATAAGGAAACAGTCAGATAGCATGTTGGTGGTAAAGGCCTATGTGGAAGGGTGTGTATGTAATGCCAAAATGGCTGATAGAATGGTACTACAAAAAACACATTTTCTGAAGCACATGGTGCATATATGACCAATGGACCCTATTGAACGCTTTCTCTGCATCAATAGAAAGAAGCAGAGAAGGTGTTCCCCCCAGCACTGATCCCGGCAATTCTCCTCTTCCACTCCTGCCGGCTTCAAGTTCTGCATGGGGCTTAGGGGATCCAGATATGTTCCCCCCCAAGTCAGACCCCCCCCCCACACCCCCAATGCATCGCTGCTTCGGTGGCAGCACTCCTTCCCTCCAGCTACCTGCAGCTGTTGGCCACACTAATCTCTGTCGGCAAGCTGTCGGGCTGGAGAGCGCCAGGGGGAGAGGGGAGTGGTGCGGGAAAAGTTGTGGCTTGGAGGGGGCTTGGTAATCATGTGTTTACCAGCCTCCCCCTGTAGTACAGTGGACATAGGCAGTGATCGCTCTTATGTCCACTGACAGCGAGTGTTACTATGTATCAGTCTGTCATTTTATGAGTTAATGAGGAATCTCTATACAGATTCCTTATTCATTTAAATAAAGTGCTACAGAGATATGGGGGTCTGTTTAGACCCGTGATATCTCACCAAAGACCCCCCCCCCCCCAAAAAAAAAAGAAAAATTGTAACTGTAAAAAAAATGTAAAAAGTAAAAAAAACACAAAAACATAGTAAGACCCAGTGGCGGCTGGTGCTAAACTTTTTTTGAGGAGACAAACAAACCCCCCCCAGGTCAGCCCGCACTCACCCCTCTATGGCTTCCTTAGGTTCTCCTACCAGCCAACCTGATCTGTCCTGATTGGCCAGGAAGAAAGTTGCAAATATTAATTCCCTATTGTCACAAGTGGGTGGGTTCGGCCAAACCTTTTTGAAGGTAATTAGAGCCTCAGGCTCTAATCATGTGGCTTAAAAAAAACTCATCCAAACGTATTAGTCTGGCGCCCTGCAGGGGGGCGGCGCCCCTAATGGTCCTACCGATCAAGCAGATCCACCTGCTCAGCGGGGGATCTGTCTGCTGATCTCGACTGAGTAGGCGGATGACAGGTCTGCGTCCTCTCTGCTGATGCAGAGGGGACACGGACATAGTCCGCTGTTCTCTGTGGGGCGGTCAAATGGAAATGGACTGCCTGTCCTTTTCCATCGGATACCATCCGACCCGAACTGCTAGATGTATGGGGAATAGGATCCCCATCTGTCTGTTTTTAGCGGACAGGATCGGATCGGATTCAGGCAGGTGTAAACGGACACATGTCCATTTACATCAGCCTCTCCATAGAGAACAGTGGGTGGTCCGATTGGGCCCACCTGAAAAACTGACAGGCAGACCCGATCGGTCTGCTTGTTTGAAAGGGCCTAAAGCCTTGTTCACACAGGGCATACACAGCGTACCTTTACAGGGATGCACAGGTGTTCCACGAATCTCTGGAGCCACTGCACGAACAGAGCCATTTCTCCCAATTTTACATCCACAGGTCCGCATGCATGTCCCTGAGCTCACACTGTCTGCGTTCGGGGTCACGTACCCACATCCACACGGATGTCAGATTGGGAGCAGCAGCTATGCCTGTGCAGCCTTTGCATCCCAATTAACATAAATGGGATTGTTTTGTACAGGGATGCACGGAACACCTGTGCATCCTCGTGCACCTAAACATGGCTGTCCATTGGCGTACACTTTAGTATGCCACATGTGAGTGATACTTTAGTAGTAATTTAGCAGGAATTTTGTAATTTTTTAAGTTATGTTGTGCTTATGTGCACTATTAATGATTTTAGTGTATTTTTAGTGAAATCGTGAACATTTGCGCAATTGTTGCAGGGCCCAAAAAATCAGCAGCACTTTTTTTTTATTCTATGGGTCATGTACTTTCAGAAAATGTCTAGTTTGAGGGGATCTTTTCAAATTTTAAACGCTGTCAGTGATAAATAGTTTTTATTTACAGTTTTGCGTACCTTCAGTTTTCACCATTTCACAAAAAGGTGCAATTTAAAATGTACAAACATTTGTTATTTATTAACATAATACAGTTTTAACTTTTATATTTACTAGGAATTTAGCAGGAATTTTGTACATTTTGTCATGTATGAATCCATATTAATGATTTTAGTATATTTTTAGCGAAAATATTGTTTTGATAAACATTTGCTCAAATATCGTGGTGCCTTAAAAATCAGTAGCACCTACCTTCTTTTTATTCTACTGGCCATGTGCTTTCAGAAAATATATGGTTTGGGGGTCTTTAACAAACTCAAAGCTGTAAGGGAACAATGAAAACCTTCAGATTTTTAAAGAAATGTGGTTATTTACATTTTTGCATACTTTCAGTTTTCCCCATTTTGCAAAAGGGCGTAATTTTAAAATTACCAATATTTGTTATTTATTACCTCAATACAGGTTAAGCTTTTATGTTTAGTAAGAATTTAGCAAGAATTTTGTAAAATTTGATATGTTTATATCTGCTAAAAATGATTTTGGAAAATGTTTTGCAAATATATTGTTTGATGAACATTTGCGCAAATATTGTGGGGCTTTAAAACCAGTAGCACCTTCTTTTTATTCTACTGGTCCTATGCTTTCAGAAAATATATGGTTTGGATGGTCTTAAACAAACTGAATGAAAGCTGTAAGGGAACAATGAAAACCTTCAGATTTTTTGAGAAATGTGGTTATTTACATTTTTGTGTACGTTAAGTTTTCACCATTTTGCAAAAAGGCGTAATTTAAAAATTACAAATATTTGTTATTTGTTAACTCAATACAGGTTAAGCTTTTATATTTAGTAGGAATTTTATCAAATATACTGTGTTTTTATCTGCTGAAAATTATTTTAGTGTATTTTTAACGAAAATATTGTTTTGATAAACATTTGCGCAAATATCATTGTGCCCTAAAAATCTTTAGCACCTTATTTGTATTCTACTGGTCATGTGCTTTCAGAAAAGATATGGTTTTGGGTGGTCTTTAACAAACTCTGAAAGCTGTAAGGGAAAACAAAAAAAAAATGGAAAAATTGCAAAAATGGCCTGGCCACCTGAGTGTAAAAATGAAGCACAGGGCCTGGCAGCAAAAGGGTTAAGGGACAAAACTTTCTTGAGCAGTTTGTGGAGGAAACACATCTGGTGTGAGTTGGGAGCATATAGACTCACTAAGGTGAAACATTTGTTGTTGATCTCACAGATAAGAATTATGCACCTTCTTTAAGAATCAAACATTGCATCTCATTCTGAGATTCTGTTTTTCTAGCTTTTTAAAGCTTTTGAAGTATAGTAAGAAAATAAACTAAATTTTATTACTACTTACCCTTATTAACATTGTTATTTGGTGCAGCTTTGTTTTATCTTTACAGTTGTTTATGAAAATTTTAATTATTAAAGTGTGCACGCTGAAAAGCATATCTTATGTTTTGTAGGTTCTTTTACCACTTGTCGACCAGTACTTTAAGAACCACTGCCTGTATTTTCTCTCTTCTCCAATTAAAACTCTCAGCAGTAGCGGCTATGCATCCAACAAGGAGAAAGAAATGGTGGCAAGGTAAAAGCCTTTTTGTGACTTTCAATAAAATGATGTGATGTACTTATGTCCATATGGTTTTCCATATGATCCATATAGTATATTACTAATTTGAAAAACCCTACAAAGTTATAAAACATTTACTGCAAACATCACGTTTAGCCTTTAGTCTTTCGGGCACAACTATAATATAATGTTTAATGTCTTGATGTGTGTGTGTGTAGCTTCTTGTTTTTAGTCAGTGTTAAACAGCAAGGGAATCTATGGTTTATTCAGGCACACATTAGACAAAATATTTTTTTTATTAATGTGTGCCTGATAACGGATTCTATATAGGTTGCTTATCTGCGTGTTTTTGGTGTTATTGGCCTCTGAAGGGGGTGGAGATGACAATCCAATCAATCAAAGTCTAGATTTGTTGTTGAACAAGCCAGATAAAAAATGTGATGACCTCACTGCCCCACAAAATCTAGAGAAAATAAACATTCGATATCCAGGTAGAGATCACTTTCAGTTGCTCCCACTAATTTTGTTTTGCATTGTAAGACTTTAAAAGCTACATTCACACCGGCGACTAGGGTTGGTGCGAATTATAGCGGCAATTCCTTCTGTGACTGCCGACCCATTCACTATACTGAGAGATCGTCTGTGGCAGCAGCTATTTGCCGTTCTCTGCACAGCCAGGGATTACCTGCAGTGATCACTGTTGGATACACTTTGGGACTACTCTTCCACAATGGGAATTTTGTGTGGGTTGTGTTGAAACACTTAATCCAGGGTGGAAAAGAACCTACCACTAGTAGTGCTTGTTGTGGGGATCTCAGCCCTAAAAACAAAGAGAAAGAAAATTAACTATGTGTCTAAACTAAATTCTTATCCTGACACTAACATATAACCAGCCATGAATAAAACAATTATAACCTAACCCTAAAAAATCCTTTTTAACACCTAACCTTCTCCTAACATTTGACCTAACAACTATTAGCCTGACAGCTGGTACATAGTTCCTGACAGACACCGCTACTTCAGTGATTTCCACTTGCATCTGGGTCCTGTGCCAAGAGGCTGCACCTTCGCTTACTGAACACGGGAGCTTGACCGCTTGGCGAGAATGCTTTGCGAGGCAGAGTAATGACAAAAACACTCTCCACCTTGTCCAATCAGTGAACACTTTGCATTCATTCAGAAAATACAAATCATTCTCTGAATGGTGCCCGTGCAGAACGGCTGACCTCCTGTGTTCACAATGCAGGAGATTAGCCACTCAGCGCAGGACTCAGAAGCAAGTGGAGATCACAGGGGTAGTGGTGTCTACTTTTGTGATTTCCAACTTCCAGAAGACTTAGCCAGCTTTGGTATATGCATAGCTACATTGGTCCAAGGTGGACCAATGTAACTATGTATAACATACCAATGCCTGGAATTATTCTTTAAACGTAACCTAACTCTTAAAGTGGTTGTAAAGCTTTGTTGTTATGCCTATACTTATCTGCTCTGTGCAATGGTTTTGCACAGAACAGCGCCGATCCTCTTCTTCTGGGATCCCATCGGCGCTCCAGGCCTCTTCCTTATCGGGGAGTCCCCAGGGAAAGCCACTTTTCTTTGCGGCACCTGTGCGTGCTCACCCCCAAGTCCTGCTGCTGTGTTTATTCACACAGACAGTAGGACTCGGCTCTGCCCCCCGTGTCACCAGATTTGATTGACAGCAGCGGGAGTCAATCGCTCCTGCTGCTATCAATCTGTCCAATGAGGGAACCGCTGCGCTTGTGCACATCGCTGGATTGGATGGGCTCAGCTAAAGAAAAGGGGGGTCTGGGGGGCAGCTACAGCAGAGAAGGTTTTTTTACCTTAATGCATAGGATGCATTAATCTGAAAATCCTTAAGGCTTTAGAACCTCTTTAAGTCTCTAAAACTTAACTAGTAATGATAATTGATAAACAAAATCCTAACCTTAATCTTAAATTCTAGGCTTACTTTATCAGTTAAAGTGATTGTAATGCTTTGAATATTTTTTTAAATAAAATAATGTCATACTTACCTGCTCTGTGCAATGGTCTTGCACAGAGCAGCCCCAATCCTCTTCTTCTTGGGTAACCCACTGGTGCTTCTGGCTCCTCCTCCACACAAGTTCCCCCAAAGAAAGCCACTTTCTATGGGGGCACTCGTGCAGGATCGCTCTTGACACAGACATTCCGGCTTGGCCCTGAAATCGGATTCAGGTAAGTATATAGGGGGCTGGGGGGATTCTATGACACAAATGATTTTCTACCCTAATGCGTAGAATGCATGAAAGTAAAAAACTGTTAGTCTTAGTCTTTATAACTACTTGAAGTATAAAGTACTATACTGAACACAATAACATCCCCAGTGCCAACACCACCTTGACTTTCAAGGGCATGCTAGAAATTGCCCTTGAATATTATGAATAAGTAAAAATATTTTTTTTAAATGGTAAAATAAGAGATTTCATGAAATCCCAATCATGATTTCATTAATCAATTAAATTAACGTAAGACCCAATCACACAGCAGCATCAGTGACACAGAACAGATTTGATTCCTGAACATCAGCATGCATGTAGAAATTATTAACAAATTTTGGCAACTGCATAACAACCTTTAACAGATAAGAAATACATATATATTGCTATGTTGTGTGTAGGCGAAAGTAGGGCTTTTGTAATCTCTGTGTCTATCTATCACTGATATCTTTAAATCTATTTTCCTAATGCAATACCATTTTCTTTCATTTTCCTCTGTACTTTTTTCTGTCACTTCAGTCTGTTCTGCAAACTGGCAGCTCTTGTCAGACATAGGATATCATTGTTTGGTAAGTCATTTGCAGTTAGGACAGGCAAGAAACTACAAGTAGGTTTCTCTATTGAAAACAATGCATGAGAATAGCACTTAACCTGCTTTCTGTGTGATGTGTGGGATAACACCTCAAGTAAAAAATTATGTTATAAGGCACATGTTTTTTTTTCCATTTAATAAGATATTAAACGATATTTCTTCAGACCATTTTAAAGGTACACTCCAGTCAAATGTGGAAATTGTGCATTTAAGCTGACAAAACTCATATTTACATCCTGGCATTCATCTAGTACCTTTGATTGTTTTACAAGTTTATATTTGCTAGAATCTAATTATTTTGAGCTTTCAAAAAAGAAGACAATTTTTCATTATAGTTCAAGCTTCTTGCTCTCTTGGAAACTTCCTACAGCCTCACACACACACACACACTGTGGAGGATAAATTGAAGATTTCATAAAACACAATTATGTCACAAAAGACTAGAATGTTATAAAATGTCAGATTACTGTAAATTGAGTGGACTGGTTTTAGCTCAATTGCAATATTTCCTTAATAGTATTATTAGATCAACTTCACTTATTACCTGGAGTTGCTCTTTAAGATGCCCCAGTATTAGTAATTCAAAATGGGGTTTATATATGGACAAGAATGAAGACCAGAGGATATATGGATAACAGACTAAAGGCCAGAAGTGTCTGGAAGTTTCGGGCTGCCCGTCCTTGTGATTAGGATCAAGTAATGGATACGATGGATGGTAGGAAAAAATTCATGTTGTGCCTGTCCTTAAAGTGAACCTGTGCCCAGGTCATGCTCACTGAAGTATTTACATATTTAAGCAGTAAAATCACTAAAAAATTAACCCACATAGCCTATAAGAGAAAGTATTTTTATAGTTTCTAACACATTTGAACCCCCAAATATTATATATTATATATTTTTAGCAGAGGCCCTAGAGAATAAAATGATGATCATTGAAATTTGTGCAGCGGTATTTCAAACCCAATTTTTTGGAAAAAATACACGTTAATTAATTTTAATGCAAAAAAAAAACACCCAATTTTTTTTGTAAAATATAAAAGGTGATATTACATTGAGTAAATAGATACCTAACATGTCACTCTTTTAAATTGCACACACTCGTGGAATGGTGACAAACTACGATACTTAAGCGATGCTTTAAAAATGTTTACAGGGGGTCTAAAGCTAGATTTATTGCTCTTGCTATAATGTTTGTGGCGATACCTCACATGTATGTTGCGAACACAGTTTACTTATGCATGCGTGACCTACATATGAGTTCACCTCTGCGCACGAGCATGGGGAGCTTTCATTTTTTTTAAACTATTATTTATTTTACTAAAAAAAAAAATATTTTTACATTGAACCCTTTATTTATTTATTTATTTTTGTTACTTTTATTGCCATCACAAGAAATGTAAACATCCCTAGCAATAAAGCATGACAGGTCTTCTTCCCTTGAAAGTATGAGTTAACAAAAAAAACAAAAAACATTGATCTCATGCTTTCCAAAAAAGAAAAATTACCTTGTTTACATTCTTCTTAACCAGAAGTGAGAAAATGCTAGTCGCTTCCTATCTCCTAGACCATAGAGACGATCAAGGACATTTTCTCAATTACCTCTATGGTAATGGGCTGCAACCGCCGGTGAGACGGGTAAATGCGGGAAACAGAAAAGCGAGTGTCGGGAGGGGGGGGGGCCCTCCCACTACTTCTAAAAGCAATTTAGCGGTTAATCAGCCACTCAGATTTCTTTTAGCAGATAGGGAATTGCAGACTGAAAATTTTAATACTGGGGTCATGGCCAACAGCTCCAGCCATGGCCCCGGTATAAACACTTGAACACAATCAAGTATATATACGTGACTGTGCAGGAATTAAAGCCTCCCTTTTTTTTAATCCAGTTTTTTAGCTGATTACAAGACGTACTTGGTATTTCTTCTCTTCCTATGTAAAACATTGCCTTTCATGGGAGTCCTTCTCCCTGTGAGTGGTTCCTAGCAGCTGGAACCTGCACTGTAAACACTCAGGGCATTTGTTCCACTACCTGCAAGTTAGGGAAAATGGTGGTGATGTGACCTGGAGCCTATGGCGGTCAACAGCAAAGTCTGTAAATGTTTGGGATACATATAATACTGAAAATTTACTGCGCTATCTGTCACTGCTTGCTTAGAATGCGTTTATTTAAACACAGCTGAATATGTTTTACTACATTAAGTATAGAACCTCTCTGCCTCGCTGTTTTTCTTGTACTAGTGCAACAGGCATAAAAATCTCAACAGTGGAGTAAAAGGCAATAAACAAAACCTGACATGGGTTCTAATTCTTTCCCAATCTATCCCAAAAAAAAAGAATTGGCTGTATATTGGATGCAGAACTGACCTGTAGTCTAAACTGAAAGCACATTTATATAAATGCTCACTCTATTGAAAAACTAAAACATGATTAAAAAATAAAGGGGATCTAGAATTAC
The DNA here is from genome assembly GCA_037952925.1 of Lithobates clamitans. NCBI lineage: Eukaryota > Metazoa > Chordata > Amphibia > Anura > Ranidae > Lithobates > Lithobates clamitans. The sequence continues at coordinate 3,194,346 of JBBGZY010000742.1, read as the reverse complement.
TTTGTGTCTCCTAACATGAATAGTGCTAAAGTTACTCTGTATGAGGTCTGATGTGGAAGGTTCTGGGGTCAGGTTAGACTCATTTGCTGGCTCTACCAAAACAATCACAGCAGTAACCATGTGACTAATGTCTTGCTGTTGTTTATGGCAGCAGGCACCATATACTGATTACATTTTTTAAAAAGCAGTATAAGATTCATGGATCCTTATTTAGCTTTAGTTATGGTGTGGAGGGTGAGTATTCATATAACTTAAAATTTAACTTACTAACTTCTACTTTAAGAGAAATCACATTTAGGGTACTTGCACATGGTACAGATGTATGAACACCAGCTATTCCTGGAAAAAAAAATGCTGTACAACAAATGCGTGCAATTACCTACGCATAAAAATTATTCTAGTTTGTTTTTAAAGCAAGAAAAGGTGGCGTAAGCACATATTTGTGTGTGTACAAACATAAAAATAATGTCCGGCAACTGGGATTTTTGTATTATTTTTTTCAAACTGATTTAAACGCAGAGCATGCTTATGCACCTCTGTGTACAGGCCCATTAAAGACAAAGGACTGCATTTAGATCTGATGAAAAATGCCTGAATGCCTAAAAACATGGCATTTTTAGGCATCCTGTGTGCAAAAGGCCTTGATGTTTAGTTAAGCAAGAAACTGTCCTGTCCTGTAGCAACGTTATACTACAGTGATATGGCCATTGTGATTTAGGTTTTAGGTTCCTACTGATATTGCATGTCACGTGTGTGCCACTGTCACATTCATCAAACACAAGCATTATGCAGTAGCCCATGTAAACATATTTAATTAACAGTATGTTCTAGCAGTACTTGTACACAATAAGATGTTTGCTTTTGTCTTTTTACTACAGGAAGTGATTCTACCACCATGGTGAGCTGTTTGCACATTCTAGCCCAGACTCTCGACACACGGTACTTTTTATGAGGTTTTAATATTAGTGTTGCAGTATTCCTCCTTTATTATGTGAGAAAACTCAATAAAATTGGAAAAACATTTGTGGTAGGAAAGAAACTATACCAGTAATCTTAATGTTATTGTTACAAACTAGTAAAGTAGAAATCCGTTGTTTGAAAATCTAGTTGTTAATCTGTCACTGTATTAAACAGGTTTATACCAAACTCTTTGTATTGTCTTTTGACCAAAAGAAACACAGTGGTTGATTTACTAAGTCCCTGTTCACACCTGAGCAATTTTCAGCTTGTAAAGCACTCAGCTCTGAAGCTCCAAAACGCCCAACCAGCAAAATTCCATTAATTTCAATGGCCCCTGTTCACATATGAGTGTTCTGTCACCTGGAGCAAAACACCTGAAGCTCAAAAAAGTACATGAGCTTCTTTTTGGCAGATTACAAGCTTTTTGGCCCCATAGACTTCAATAGAAATGCCTGACTCGAGAAGAAAAACACTTGTTCTGCTCATTTTTTTTTGAGCAGAAAAAAATAGCAGCTCTCCACCCCTAATTTACTTTCCCTCTCTTCCCCCTAGTGCTTTCTATTGGCTAAACAAAAACACCTGAAGCTATAAAATGCTTGTAATACACTTCTAAAATGCTTTAAAAAAGTTGCAAAAAAAGCTTAAAAAAAACGCCCGAAAAATGCCAGTAAATCGATACGCTCAGGTGTGACTGGAGCCTAAAAGCAAATAGACTGTGCATTTTTTGAGTGCAATTGCTCCAGAGCTTAGTAAATTAGTTAAGGCTTCACTTTAAAAAGAACACCCAATCACATGCAAGGAAAAAAAAAAAGCATAATTTTTGCTTGCACATGATTGGATGATGGAAGTTAGCAGAACTCTCACTCATTTATTAAGCTCTGGAGCAACTGCACTTGCAAAAGCGCACAGTCTATTTTCCTTTAGTAAATCAACCCCACAATCTTGTTAATCACATACACATAAGCACATTACCTGCGCATCTCATTCTAGGCTATTACCATGCGAGGAAAGCTGTAGCTAAACGTATCTGTCTTTTCTTGTCATTTTAGCACTGTAATGAAGTCTGGATCTGAGCTGGTGAAAGCTGGGGTTCGTGCTTTCTTTGAAAATGCTGCCGAAGATTTGGAAAAGACATTAGAAAATCTCAAGCTGGGGAAATTTACTCACTCTAGGACTCAGATGAAGGGAGTCTCCCAGAACATCAACTACACCACAGTGGCCCTCCTTCCTATACTGACTTCCATTTTTGAACATGTGGCTCGTCATCAGTTTGGAGTTGATTTGCTGTGTAAGTTGTTCATTTTGAAAGAACTGGAGTTCATCTCAACAGTCAATGGTGGTTCAGCATGAGGCTGGCTGTACATGCTGCATTATGATAGCAACAAACATTTTGAACAGAGCTCAAAGCCCATGCTATGCACAATTATATAACAAAAAAGAAAAAAATCCCTTTATCCAAACCTACATCCGGAGCCCAATGCAGAATAACTCTGGGAACCACTACTGTAAAATATCAAATTTTCATGGCTACTACGGTAGTTCAAACAAAGAAAAAATACAGAAAAATTATATAGTATACGCAATCAACTGTTTAACAAGCATTTTTATTTGTAGAATAGTATTAAAGACATACAACACAAAAAATGAAAACAATATGTATTTCCTGGTCAGAGGGACTGAGTGGAACAATGGAATACTCTGGTTTTCCAGGGAAGGGGCTAGCGCTGTGATTTTGGCATTCCCCGCCCCTTTGGGCACCATCTTTATTGGCTAGCCTGGTATTTAGGAATGTAGAACACTATTGTGAGTTGGGCAGTTGCTGAGGAAGTTGGAATACCAACTGGTCAGACACTTTTTCTTTCCCATTGATCCTGTGGTGGTGCTCCCTATATTCCCCTTTGAAAGATGAACTATTGTCTGTACACATAGAGTGAAGTCTCTTTCATTTGAAGTCTTATGAGATTGAATGAACTTTTATGTTTTTTATGGTCATCTATTTAATGGGCTCCTAGCAATATGGGTGATATGTAAACCATGCATATGTGGTTTTCATGGTCCCTGTAGAAATCTGTGTGTGGACATTTCTTTCTACTATAGATTACAGGTTAAATCTACCTGGAGACCTAAGCATAATATGCAAACGATACACATGTGGTCCCACTGGTCTCTGTAGAAACCTATGTGTGGACATTGCTTTTCTACTACAAATTTCAGGTTAAATACACCTTGAGACTCTTTAATGTTTGAAGTGTCAAGGGTTCTTGGATAACTTTAATATAATATTTAAGATTGGCTGTATCACCTCAAGGTGCTGGCTCCAGTTTATGGATGCAACTATTATGCCTGGAAGATCATGTCAGCAAAGGATGCTTTAATTGATCCTATATATTGGCCTTAGAGGATTATTTTATCTTTCCAGCAATACATGAAGCTGTTGATGTTCCCTTCCTGAGTTTGATCTGAAATGTTTACAATTGCAGTGTTTCTTTGGAGGAAATGGATGACCTATTTACCGCTTGCCACCAGCTGCCGCAGATTTACTGTGGCATAATAGCATGGCTGGGCGAAACAACCTTATGTCGCTTTGCCTTTTGGCCACTAGGGGCGCGTGCCCACTGCATGTCCCCGGAGCCAATGCGAGTGCCCGGTGGGCGCGATGTCCGCCGGACTCCCGCGATCACTCGTGACAGAGCGCGAACCAGGATCTGTGTGTGTAAACAGAGGGATATGAATACTTTTTCAAGGCACGATATATATCATAGTTTGTGGAATCTATAACTTTCCTACAGACTAAATATTATACACTGATTTGGGTTATTTTCACCAAAGAATTGTAGCAGTGTACATTTGATCCTAAATTTATGAAGAAATTCTATTTTGCAAAATTTTATCCCAGTAACGAAGAAAAGCATGTTTTGTTTTAAACTTTTCAATCTGTTTTAGTTTGTTTAGCAAAAAATAAAAAACTCAGCGTTGATTAATTATGACCAAAAGAAAGCTCTAACTGTGAAAAAAATGATTACAATTTCACTTGTAGCATACTTGTTGTTTTCTGTAGCTTTTTTTCTGTAGCTTTCTAGTTGTTTTCTGTAGCTTTTTAGTAGTGCATTTGATAAGGATGTGATTGCTTGGAAGGAGTGACCCTTTATGACCATTTTCTTTTGGAGGCTGGTTGTATATGTATCAACAAGACCCCTGCGCCCCATAAAAAAAAACGTAACCTGCTGTGTGCTGAGGGGAGAAGGGGGCAGGAACATCTCCATGGGTTGCTTTGTGTCAGCATAAGTTGTCAGAAGTGGCTCGTGCAGATAACAGAGGGAAGAGAGAGCAGACAGAAATCACACTGAGTGCTTTGGATTGAGGCTAAAACACACTATAGAGGGATATGCTTTGTTCATTTTTCATTTCAGGGGTTTACAACTACTTTACTACAACAAATTACACCATGAAAACTAAATGATTAATGCACATCTTATGCAGGTGAAAAACATAAGGAGCAGATAGAAAGGGTTATAATGCCTTTAACTTGCAGGGGGCAAGTGGGGGTGGAATGCTCTTGTTTCCAGTCTATAAACAAACTATATATTTCAATTCCATTGGATCTGCTTATTTTCCCAAATGATTAATATTATTATTATTATCATCGATGTATCATTAACCACTTGCCGACCAGCCATTGCAGTTATACTGCGGCAGGGCGGCTCTATTGCGCAAATCGCCGTACCGGTACAGCGCTTTGTGCAATAGCTATAGAAGGCACGCGATGTCCGCCGGCCACCCACGAACGCTCCACAGAGAGCCGAAACAGGGATCTACCAGTGTAAACAAAGCAGATCTCTGTTCTGACAGGAGAGAAGACAGATTGTCTGTTCCTAGTGATCAGGAACAGCGATCTCTCTCTACTCCCAGTCAGTCCACTCCCCCCACAGTTAGAAACACCTCCCTAGGGAACTCCTTTATCGCCCACTACTGTTAACCCCTTCACCTGCCAATGTCATTTATACAGTGATCAGTGGGTATTTTTTTTAACTCTGATCACTGCAATAATGTCACTGGTCCCAAAAAGGTTAATGAGCTATAATGTTTAGAAAAATGGACTTTCAAGGTACACGGGTATTTTAACTATAAAGAGTAAAAATGATTTTATTAAATAATCTACAAAAATAGAAACAAATACTGTGGATAGTACATTTCACAAAAAAAGGTTATGTGTATTCAAAATTTCCTGCCCTGCGTGCAACTAAGACACCACTTGTTATAATTTATGACTGTGATAAAACATTAAGAGATAAATGGGGAATGAGTTCCCATGCCGATATTACGGTTTGTGAATGTAAGATGACGATGTCTCGTCATCAAGTTGAAATCGACCTCCTTGAATACATTTGTTTGACAGGATTTTCTATTATGTGTGTCAAGTTAAAATTGGTTTATATTTTACTCTGCTTTCTTTAGTGGATGATGTTCAAGTTTCCTGCTACCGGATCCTCTGCAGCCTTTACTCACTTGGAACAGGAAAAAACATCTACGTTGAAAGGTACTTGTATAGTTTTCTTTCTTTTTGCAAAATGTACTCCTAAATGATGTAACTGGTAATAAACATGCCTAACTAAAAGTTTAATAGGTGAAAACAAATTGATCAGAATCAGTTCTTGAAGATGGGAGGTGATATCTGGCTGATGATATAGTTTAGAGCGTGAAGACATTTAATATCTCCCAGGACATAGGCAATGGCGTCACTAGGGGGGGCAGAGGGGGCCCTGCCCCCCCAACATTATACTGTGCCCCACCATGTGCCCCCCCAATTAAAATGCCTTTTTGTTTGCATTCGTAGCGGATGCGCTGCCTCTTGCTTGGGCCGCTGCTGGAGTAACACAGTCTCTCCTGAGAGTGAGAGCGTCCGCAGTCAGCTCCTGTGGGGGATTCCTCCCCCCTCCCTCTGCTCGCTGACACTGCATAATGCGAGCACTCACACAACTACGTCCGACCGATCTGCTCCTTCTCCTGCATCCTCATTGGCAGGGAGAAGAGCGAGTAGCAGGAAGGACTCCACCTGCACTGTGGGGGGGACTCCCAAGCCTATTCCCATTATCTTATTCTGAGAGTGGTGACTGCAAGCTGAGCCAAGTGTCAGTCTATGACACTCTTTCACAGCCCAGCGAGTCCAGCCACCCTCCCGCCTCACTCTCCTCACGTACGTGAGAGCAGGGATGAAGACAGCTCCTCCTCCCGCGCCTGTTCCTGCTGTGTCTTCCAGTCCCGCCCACACTATCCCTGGCGTGCAGCTGAATCTGAAGAGAGGGGATGTGTGGGTGGGAAATATGAAAATCAGCAGCATTCCTGGCTGTGTGTCAATGATGCCTGAGCTTCTAGCTTGGACCCATGGGTAAGTGTGTGCACTGCAGTACACTGTAATCAATGAACTCCATTATCTCCATCCCTTCTCTCCCCCATCTGTCCCTCTCTCTCTCCTGTTCTTTCAAGACCTTCACAATTTACTTTCACTATCAGTTAGGCAGGTAATAGACGGTGCAAATTTCTTTCCTGCATCCACAGATTGCAGGAAACAAACTTGCATGATTCCCCCATCAACACAGGCAGTGGTGACAGACAGTGGAATATCCCTCCTGCCCAGCACTTGTATTCTCCCAACAAACAGTGATTATCACTAGTGGCTATAGCAACCACTAGTGATATTCATAAGAGAATCTGGCAGGATGGTTGTACCCAATTTGTGATCGATCAACTTGGTACATTCAGCCTGCTCATTAATGGTTCAAATCTCAGCCAGTTCCTGCTGAACCAGCTGAGATTTAAACTATCTATGGCTGATCTTAGCACTTAGGCAGCCCATACATTGATCACTTTTTTTCATTCAACTATTAGGTTGAATGAAAAAAAAAGAAATGATCCAATGCCCCCATACACACATTATAGGTGGATGGGGGAATCCTCCCGGTGTGGACCAGTGGTGGAACTACCAGGGTTGCTGTCCCATCCTGGCTATTCACAGCGCTGGTCTCTGTCTCCATGGCAGCGGTGGCAGCATATTGGAACCCAGTGCTGGTTACTTTATGGGGGTGATGTACAGGAGGGCCAGCACAATTTGTTGTTAGCGATGGGCTGGGCATGTTCAAAATTCCACATGCCCGAGACCGCCAGGAAGCTGACACTGCACAGCACTAATCACAGGAAGTGAGGCATTTCCTGGTCTGCAGCTGCACAGATCAGAAATGTCTTAGTGCCTGTGATTAGCACTGTGCAGTGTCGGCTTCCTGGCGGGATCGGGCATGTGGGATTTCAAACACACCCGAGCCCATCTCTAATGGTTGTAGAGTAGACAGTTGAGCTCCCTGCAGGTTGCTTAGCAGTAGTGGAGCCTTCTCTGACATGCTGATTGGGATGCAATCCAGGTGATGCTCCTAGCCAAATCCTAGTGTTAAATATCAGTGATTTTATTGATCAAAGCCCACACCTCACAAGCATGGAGCCCACATGGCTGCTGAACATATGGTTGATTATATATATGTGGTTGTACTCTTGATGCTAATAAATACTTTGTTTATTAGATCTGACTGCGAGCATCACCTGGATCACATCCCGATCAGCATGTCAACAGAGAAGGTTATGCAGCATTACTGCTGCTAGGTGACCAGCTGGGGGCTCAGCTCTCTACAACCAATAGTGCCAGCCTTCCCCTGCATGCACCCATAATGTCACCAGCACTAGGTCCTAATAGACTGCCGCCGCTGCCAAGAAGACAGATGCCAGACCAGCGCTGTCAATAGCAAGGGCAGGACAGCAAGAGGAGGCTGGGGAACCCCACAGTGGCAGAACACCAGGACCTGGTGGCAAGACAACCTTTTCAACCCTGGTAGTTCTCCCACTGCTTTGGACCCTTATATTTTCTTGGTGTGCTGGTGACATATCTCTTGTTTTCTGCCACCCTGGGGGGCACCAATGAAGTAGGAAGGGAGCTCACAGCAGAACATGTGAAAGGGTCCGTTGTGGGATCGTAGTAAAGGGTCCCAGGAGATTATATATATAATTGCATTTTATAGTTGGCCCCTCTACTTTTGTCCCTGTCCCCGCATGTGCCCCCCACCCCCCCAAATATGAAAGCTGGAGACGCCACTGGACATAGGGAACCTGAGATGACAGTCATCCCATCCAGCCACTTTTTGTCTTGTGAGAAACAGTCATCAGCCAGATCAGAAAACTTTGGCCTCATGCACATTACAGCTGTTAAATGCCTGTTTTACAGGTCTTTGACTTTTTTTCTGCCCCCCAAGTGCCCCTCTATGTTACTCTATGTGTCCATGCGTACATTTAAGGGCTGAAATATGAACACAGTAAAAAATTGCATTCAGGAGAGCAGTGTTTGGGCAGAAAAATGCCTGACACATGTAAATGCATATAAACATGCTTAAACGCTAGGGGTGTTAGGTGCTTAATGCATTTATTCATTTCAATGACCAGAATAAATGACTATTTAAAATGAATGAATTTCCAAACATTTGACATGCTTGAATGAGTCTAAACGCAGCTTTAAAGCTGTTGGTCCAGGAAGAAATAGCCCTGGCAATAGATATCAGGGTTATAGTGACATGGTATACAGCTCCAATGGACAGATAGGCCCTTCTGAGTTCAAGATCTGCCTTTTTGTTGAGCAGGTTTTTGAAGGAGACTGTTTCCTTCATTGGCAGGGTAACATGACGGGATGGTTTGATCACAGTAGTATCATGGAAGGGAGTATTGTTGAGACTGGATGAAGTTATTTTCTTTTGAGGGGTACAGTTTAGCGAGCCTGTTATATAGACAAGGCATCTTCTTCATTTTTTAAACTTTTTCATAATGAACTCTTTTGTTTCCTCTATGAAAGGGAAAGAACAACTGTATTTGTTTAAATGGGGAAAGTATCTTCATACTTTTGCAGGCTTTTCAACTGGATCCTGCCATTGGACAGCCTCTTTTACTGCTTTAACAAAAGGATCCATCAGGCTGAAATCAAAGTCTGTGGGGCAAGACTTCTCTACTTCCTCTAAGCGGTCACTGAAATTGGCCCTTAAGGCCTGCTCTGCTAGCTGACAAGAGTTACCAGTAACAGTCTGTATTGGTGGCTCTCTAAGCTCTCTGATGCAATCCTGAACTGATTACTTTATAATCTACACTACATCAGAGGTAGTTGCAGGAGTCCCCACTGTCAGAAAAATACAATAACACAACGGGGAGGATTCCTCTATCCTCCTTGTGTGGATGGGGGAATCTGTTATGTTTTTCTCGATCAGCCCGCTGAGTGATTGAAAAAATCTTATCAATTTATGGCCATCCTTTTTCTTGTCCTATGGGGTTAAGGGATAGAGTGTTAAACCATTCTGCACTGCCATGATGCCCCAGGAAAATACAATACTTGCACTAAGCCGGATAATATGAGATTATATTACTATGCAGGTTTTTATCAAACAGGAAAATATTAAAAAATAACAGTTAGGGAGAAACAAAGGGACAAAAAGAAGAACAAAAACTGTGAAATCATAAAGCAACAATGGCTCTGGGAGTGATTTAGGCCCTTTCGTCAAGGGCATTCATAGATGGGTGACATTTCTTACTTCTGTTATCTAGGCTTTATGTCTTTCACCAATATATATATATATATATATATATATATATATATAGATAGATAGATAGATAGATAGATAGATAGATAGATAGATAGATAGATAGATAGATAGATATCTATAGATATAGATATATATATATCTATGTCTTTAGATATAAATATAGATATATATATAGAGCTACAGATTGAGGGTGCATTGGAAAAAAGGCTTGTTTCATAGTGAAACCAGGGGTTTAGCGTTTGCAAGTACAAACAATAGCTATCCATTGGGATTGATCTACTAAAGTTATATAGACTGTGCATTTTGCAAAGGCATTTGCTCCAGACCTTACTAAATGAAGAGAAGTTTTGCTAACTTCCATCCTCCAACCATGTGCAAACAAAATGCTGTTTTTTTTTTCCTTGCATGTGATTTGATATTCTTTGCAAACTGAAGCTTCACCTCATTTACTAAGCTCAGGGAAAAATGAGTGCAACTGCACTTGTTTTGTCTGGGGTTAAACGAGTGCAACTGGCACACGTTTTGGAGCAAATGCCCTTTCAGGGTGCAACTGCACTTGCAAAGTGCACAGTCTATTAGCCTTTATTAAAATCGGAAAGAAAAATTCAACACGAGGCATGATCGTTCGATTTTTTATAGTGTATACACAACTTTCGACATCTGATTGAGACTTTGCAAACAAAATTTTCCGAAGCCACAAACTACAACATTTTTCTTGTGTGTGAACAGATTGATTGCCTTTTGTTTCAATTTTAAACTGAACTTTTACAAGGTGATCGTTTACGATCACTTTAATTTTCTGACTAAAGTTCCACTTTAAAGGATCCTATTCAACTAGCTTAGATAGAAAATTCAGGCCAATGGAGCAAAAAATGTGGCATGGTCTCTTTTGTCTTAAAGCATAGCACAGTGGGGTTGATTTGCTAAAATTAGAGATTGAAAAATCTGGTGCAGCTCTGCATAGAAACCAATCAGCTTCCAGTTTTTGTTTTGTTAAAGCTTAATTGAACAAGCTGAAACTAGAATCTGATTGGCTACCATACACAGCTGCACCAGATTTTGCACTCTCCGGTTTTAATAAATCAACCCCAATGCGTTAATATGAAAAAGTTCCTTTAAAATGAATTGCACTCTATATGCACTTACACTAAATCCATATTATAAGGTAGTACAGCAAATGAGCCATTGGTGATGCTGCAAAATGCTAAATTGTGTTCCAACTCTACCAGAGTTAACATAAAATAATAATCCCATTATAAAACATCACTTATATAATTGAAAACAAGATTTAAATAGTTTTATTTATTTATTTTTATTTAAAAAAAAGTGTAAGGTATAACTTGATAGGTTGGGCTTCTAATCTTAACAGTAGCCTACTACTACTTGCACCCTACTACAACCTTGTTTCTACATAGCGCAAGTTACATTTTGCTGGCATTTCTGACCTATTTTGATTTATAATAGAATCAATTTTTATTGGCACACTTTTATATAGCTGAGTATGACATGTTAAAACATGAACTACATTACCAAAACGCTGTCTGTCCATCAAAAAATAAACCTAATATTTTATAGTTTTAAGAAAGATTTCAAATAAAAATAATGAAAAAAATGAGTCCAAATGGTGTTTTTTGTGCAGATCCTATATTCTCAATTTCATGAAAAAAAAAGTTGTCCATATATTTTTACTGTAGATTAAGAAATAACTTGTGATTTGAAATGCCACATACAATATTTTTCCTCTAAGCACAATAAGAGTTTAATGATTACTGGAATTCCGAGCTAAAGGAAGATAGTCAGGAGAGTATGACAATGATGTGTAGTTAGAGAAGGCTTTTGCAGACTCGCAATTAACCTCTGTTGCCTTGCGGGGGTGCAGCTTATTAGCAAAGCATCACACAAGAGAGGGAGAATTTTAGAAACACATTCTATCTGTGCACGCAGGAGGAGGAGGGAAATATTTACCCAGCAAATTTCACTTGATAACACATTTATTTTATTATTCCGTTGAGCCTTTTGTTGTATACAAAGAGATTGCATTTGTTAAAAACTGCTTTCAAAACAAAAAGGCTTTTTGATAAATTGATCTTTAAACAATTACAAGGACACAAAATCTCATTCTGAAAGGAAATTACTATACACGTTATTCTTTGCTTAGAAAACCCTAATAAATAGATGTCAGTGTATTACTGTATGGGTTGTGCCCTGAACATTACACTGTTGTTCTGTATAAATAGAATGAAGTGCTTACTTACAAACAACCGGGTTGTGCCTGCTGCTTACTGTGCTTCCAGCTGCTGAGTACAAGAAATCGGCATCAGATGTTCTGACATGTCTTGTCTTTAAAATACAGTATTTGCTAGAGATTAAAGACTGGGAGCAGACTGTGTTCAGGAATGATCCCAGCAGCTCCCATGCCTCCGGAAAAGCCTTCCACAAAACATGCTGTCAAAACCATAGCTCACAAGTGGAGAAAATATGTTATCAGCCCTTTATTTCTTGGTACCTAGGAGCTTCGTTTTATTTACTCTAAACCCTTTAACTCCATTGTCTGTGTTTTTACATAACTGTGTTACAAAGACAGTAATATTACACATTCTGCCACTTACGCACGGACTTGTGTGGCAGCATAGAAAATTCCATCTGGATAAATTGCTTGTCTGTAGAAATGTCAGTTGTCGGAATGTTTTTTTTTCCAGTTATTGAAGCAGACATGTAGTAACTAAATTGCCTGTCAAAAAGAACAGACAGCAAGCTGTGAGATAGCCAATCAATGCAACAATCCAGCAGCTTAATTCAGGCAACAGGGAAGAAAGCCAGCAGGAACAGAACATAAATAAATACCTCTAGCTGATTAATTGGGTTCTCTATCTCTGTATCATTCAAACCACATGTACAAAATCAAAGATTTTACTTCACAGCTGCCGATGGAATAAGTTAACCACAAGAACCTGTATCTAAAGTTTTTAATCAATTAAGACGTCAATTATTAATATTTGTGTAGTAACACTAGTCCAACACGTTCATTTTCCTGTGTACCATATTTATAGACTCTAATATGGAAGTTAAATGGTAATACTTCAGGGCTGCAGCATATTAGCATTTTAATATTTTCCTTCTTAAACAGTGAATAATTTTGAGATGCAGCTTTTGTTCCTTGGTAATCTTGTTTATGCCTCATTTGGCACATTTCAGTCATGTAGCAACCCAGGCATAATAATAATAATTTTTCATTTGGTTGATATTTTGATGTGCGATTGCACACAACCATGACAGTAAAACAACTCAATTAAAATAAAACCTAAATATCGCAGTTTCAGACATGATTCCGTAATATTTGACAAATGCCATGCAATACTACCTATAACAATATTGTACTGTAAAAAATATACATTTAAAAGGACGGAACCAAATCACACCCCTTAAATTGGTAGGCATACAGTTTTGGTGTCCAAGAGATGTCCCCATCAATCAGGCACAACTCTTTTACAAAGGACATTTTCTTGTTTTCCTAATAGTGTCATATGTAAAATTATTCATTTTGACTGTTGAAGACAAATTTTAAACAGATAGATATGCAGCAGAAAAGTACCAGCGAACCCTTAAAACAACAATATTATGACATATAATTACTAATAGCATTCACATCTACTGTATGTATATGGTGGTATCCAAGTATTTTTACATTTGTGAAACTACTGCAGAGACCATGCTGTGTTTGCTTTCTTTTTGAGTGATTTTCTTCTATGTGATCACTGGAAGGGATTAGAATATTTACATATGATCATTTCTCATTATCACTTGAATGATTCTCATATACTTATGTCAAGTTTTTTTTAAGCATTCCTTAGGCTCCATGCACGCGTTTTTCATAAGCTCAAAAAAAGCTAGAAAAAAACACTGAATGAAAAATGCTAATAATAGCATTTTTGTGCTCGATTCTAGTAGCATTTTAGTAGTTTTTAGAAGCATTTGGAAGCAGTTAGGAGCAATTAAGAGCGTTTAGGAGCATTCAGCGTTTTTTTTATAATAGAAAAACGCTCCAAAAAACTCTACAAAAACATTTTTTTTTCTGCTTCTAGACGCTGAAGCTCAAAAAATGCTAATAGCCTAAAGTAGTGTGCATGGACACATATGCTAATCCTATGTAGCTTCTAGGAGCAGAAGGTTCAAAATAAAAATTAAAAAAAATTAAAATAATATGCACCTGTCAAACAGATGCGGAAAAATCGTTTTTTGGGTGTCAGAGGTGCCTTCACACCGTAACCCTATAGAGGAACTCTTGATAAAAGCAAAAATTGACCTTCCTGTCAAAAATTGAAATGATTAGCACCTGTCAAACAGGTGCTGAAAAATTTGTCTGTGGGTGTTAAATGTGCCCATGAAACCTACACCAAAATAATTCTTCCAGATGAAATTAACACCCAGAAAGCTAGGCAGCCTAGAGGTTCTGCAGAGATTCCACATCCCAAAAACACTTCAGCGACATGGGCATCGGGGCTTCATAGCTGTTGGAAGTCCAGGACTGATTTATTTTGATAAATATCAGACGGTCCACAAAGTCTGTGGACAGATGCGTTCTATCATCAGTAACAAAACCTCCGTTCAGAAAACACGCTGGATGCATGGCAGCCCAGCAGCATAATTGCATACTGGGCAAGTTATGGCCAGTGGTCTATTCTCATGACCCAGTAAACCAGTGGATTGTCAACTGGAAAGGTCTCTATCTCTGTTTTCAGCCCTAGATAATCGTCCACCATATGATGCAGACGCTGCCGATAGGATGTGGAAGCTGACAGCCCTGGGCGGTGAGGACTAAAAAAATTGTGAAATGCATCACTTAGGCGACAGCCTTCTCCACCGCTCCTCTCTTGACCAACAGAAGCCTCAAAACTACGTTTTCCATGACACTGTAACCTACAAGAGTCGGTGAAAGAGTTAGATAAACTCCTCTTTAAGGTGTCCTCAAGAGATTTCATCTTCTGCACCCTCTGTGGGGATGGGATGAGTTCTGAGACTTTCCTCTTGTAACGGTGGTCAAGGGGGGGTTGCCAACGGTGGTCAAGGAGGGTTGCCAACCACTAGTGATCCTTCTCCTTTAAGCCACGTTTTCTTGGGTCCTTTCGCAGGCTTTGAAGCATGAGGGAGCCCATGCACCACACGTTTGCGGAGGCATGAGAAGCAGACTCCTCAGGGTCACTGAGGATTACAGTATCTGGAACTGCCTCCTCCCAGCGACATACTACTCCCAAGGGTTCTGGGGATGGAAAACCATGTCTTAATGTTTGACGTATGTCTTTCTCTGCTTCAGTGCCTCAAAAAATGCCAGAATCCTCCTCTTCCTCCCTCTCCTCTTGTGTGTTTTGTGGTGTAGGAAGAATGGAGTCTGCATAAAGCGGGCCTTGAGAGGAAAGGAAGTCCTCCTCTTCCTCCCACTGCTCTGCCTTGAGTGCCCTCTCCATAATGCCATGCAGAGTCTGCTCCAGCAGGAACACAACAGGAATTGTGTTACTGATGCATGCATTATCACAACTCACCATACTTTGGCCTCATCAAATGGTGACAGTACAGTGCATGCATTCTTTATAAGCAGCCATTGGCGTGGGGAAAAAAAGATGAGCCGGCCTAAACCTGACATTGTGCCATACTCATACAGGTACTCGTTGACAGCCTTCTGCTGCATTTGCAGCTGCTGCAGCATTGCCAAAGATGAGTTTTACCCGGTGGGCATGTCCTGAATGACTTTGTTTTGTGGATTCCTCATACATGTTCATATGAGTAGTGAGCTGCCTGTTGTGGATCTTCTCATAAACCATCATTCAGTGTGTGACCCTAGCACCCCTACGACAGCTTTATTTCCTGAAAAGTCATTACTTTTTTCTTCTTTAAAAAATATTTGAGTGTTGCCTAATATTTAAATACAAATACAGCACAATTACCACATACCCATGACTTAGAAAAGTCATGGGTATGTGGTAATTGTGCTGTATGTGCATTTAAATATTAAGCAACACTCAAATATTTTAGGTACAGTGAAGAAGATGTGGGAATAAATTTTGCTTCATGTGCTCTGTGTTTGTCAATTTTTTTAATCACATTCCTATGTTAAGATGTCTGTCATTGAAGGAAGGAGGATAGGAAAGTTGTATTCCTTTTTTCATGTTAATAAATAGTAATATGCACAATAAAATATGCTCTATTAATATTCTGCATATACCTGATTTTCAATCTTTTTTTTACAGGCAGCGGCCCGCCCTAGGAGAATGTCTGGCAGCTCTAGCTGGAGCTATTCCCGTGGCTTTTCTTGAGCCATCATTAAACCACAACAATCCACTCTCCGTTTTCAATACCAAATCTCATCGGGAGAGAGCAAGTATGTATCCTTCCCCTGCCATGCTATGTACCTTTTATGATAATCTTTTATATCTTGTGAATTTAGGGCCTTGTTTAATTAGGTGGTGAAAACAAATTATTCAGTATACTTAGTTCCAAACAAGAAATATGTTATTTGGTAAGAATTTTTGTTAGTAATTCTAGCAAGATCGGATCATTTTACTTTATTCTTTAGTTTTCTGATTTCAATATGTGACATAGTTTTAAACACCTAATACAATATATGTATGTTACAAAAAGAATTAATATCCTTGTTGTCATAGCAACAATATAGATTCATTGCTAGGAGCATCACAAAATGCAACATAATTTTGCGTTTGCTAATACACAAAAGAGATTACTTTGATTAGTGCAAATTATGAATGCAGTATTTAATCATCATTTCTCATTAAAATATAACTAACTTCTAACTATGGAAGTGTGAGTTTCTATAAGGTGTCTATTAAGGACATCATAAAATGGATCTTTTTGAGTTGGAACTTATAAACCAACCACTGAAAAATAGAGGCATTCTGCAATAAATAAAACAACACAGTTAAAAGATATCTAAACCCAAAAATAACATTTTAATATACAGTATATTAACTTTTCAGTCTTTGTGGTGATGTGGTGGCTGCATTCGTTTTTGCTTTTCAGGCTATTGACACCTTCATCTAGCAGTATCTTTTGGTCATGCCAGAAATGCAACACCCTTGTTACTTTCTGTGAGCTGAACAGAAAGGAAAAAAGTATTATTTATACTATTTTATAACTACTGCTATTTTATTGTAAACTACTAATTCCATCACTATGCAATAAAAATGAACAAAGGCAGGAATGGTTGAAGTCCAGCCTGGGTGGCAGCCACATTGAGCGTATGGAGAGAGGAAATTGAATCATTTTCTTTCATTCGACCCACTGGTTGAGAAGAGGATGAATCATGTACAGACTGCTTTAGTGCATCTTAGTGAATTGGCCCAGATGCATTTTATCATTTAATCTAAAGTAGTTGTTGATTTACTAAGTGAATACAGAATGCTTACTTAGCAAAGGAGTTCCACCCATTTAAAAGTCAGCAGCTACAAAAAGTGTAGCTGCTGACTTTTAATAAACAGACACTCACCTGTCCCATGGTCTAGCGATGCGGCCGCCCAAAGACTCGCTTCTCTCCCCCTCCTCTCTGCGGCGCCGGCATTGCAGGTGAGGGCGCCAGGCTGTGGCTTCACAGCCGGGCATGCACTGCGCGTTATGAATGGCTGAGCAATCTTCTGGGACCTGTGACATGTTCCAGAAGATTGCAGGGAGGGAGGGGGGTGAGGTGGACTTCCGCTCAGTGCCACAGCGCCAGGAGAGGGAGTGGGAGCTGGGTACCTGTGAAAACTTGGTACCCGTCTCCCCCCCAAAAATGACATGCCAAATGTGGCATGTCAGTGGGTCACAAGTACTTAAAGCACAAGTTCCACTTTTGGCAGGAACTCTGCTTTAAGCAGGGTATGCACAGACAGTTTTTTTTTTTTTAACCAGCAGGTTAAATGAAAAAGACTGACAGATCCATGCATCCTCACAAGAAATATAACAGTGAGGACTCACCACCCCCATCAGATTAGACTGATCAGCGCTGCAGCCATTTTCTGCAAGCACTGATCAAATGTTGTTTTTCCAGTAGGACGGTTCAACAAAAACACTCTAATGACTGGCTTCTGTTCAACAGACTGGTGTACACATGTATCGAAACATACGTTTATTCCTAAGTGCACACAATATAACTGGGTACTGACATTTATAGGTAAAGTTGATCCAGGGAAAATCTGATTGCCTCTTGGGGGTCAGGAAGGAACAGGGCCAAGCACTTTGCACGCAACGTACTCACGATAGGGCTCAAATTTTTAATTATAAAGTCTGATGGGTTTTTCGTGATTACTATCCCTAAATATTTGAACTCCGTCACCCACTGTAGTGGGGAGGATGATGGCCCAGAGGCAGCTGCGACGTCCAGAGGGAACAGTACTGATTTGGTCCAGTTGATCCTTATACCAGATAACCCCCCAAAGTTGTCAAAGATTCTCAAGGCCGCAAGGAGAGACGGGCCCGCATCATTCAGGTATAGAAGCACGTCGTCCGCGTACAGAGACAGCCGCTCTTCCAACAGACCCACCCGCAAGCACAGGACATCCGGAGCACGAACTGGCTGAATTTCAATATGAGTATACCCAGCTTTGGTGAATAAAGTCAGATCATGTGGTGGCAAACTGGGAGAGAAAAAGATGATTTCATACATACTGGGGTAGATTTACTAAAATTGGAGCACGCAGAATCTGGTGCAGCTGTGCATAATAACCAATCACCTTCTAACTTCAGCTTCTTAAAATAAGCTTTGACAATAAAACCTAGAAGCTGCTTGGTTACTATGCACAGTTGCACCAGATTATGTGTGCTCCAGTTTTAGTTAATAACCCCCCAAAAAAAGTACCGTGCACTAATTCCTTGTGGTTGATTTGCTAATGGAGTAGATAATGTTCAGATTAACAAGTCACATTGTATGTGCTTCAATCATTCAATCACATGCAAGATCCTGTTTTTTTTTTATTTTGGATAGAGTAAGGGAGGGTTATAACCCCTGTCAGTCATCTGTGTCCCATTGGAGAGAATTCCCTTCACTTCCTGTCTCAAAGCCAAGAAGAGAGGAAATCCCTCCAAATTGAGGGAATCACTTGTTGCCACCAGGGCAGCTAGAACTAGTGTTCTCAGCGAAACAAGCTATAAATCTATCACACGACCTGTCTCTCTGCTCCAGTTTGGCATTATTTGCCACAATTAATAAATATCCCCATTTATGTTGTGAACTCAACCTCCAGGGCCCAGGCTTTATATCCAGGCTCTTTCTCCCTGAAGCTGGCAGGTCCTTCAGGGACCCTCTTTGCTAGTCTGGAGGGGCCTCCACAATCCCCCTCTCTTAGTCCAGGGCCTCCAGACATCTGCCGTCCTGGTCCAGGGCCTCCAGCCACCCCCTCTCCTAATCTGGGACCTCCAGGCACCCCCTTACCTAGTCCAGTATCTGCCTTGTACCCCCCATCCAAGGGTCTTTGTCACACCAACTACCATTTCCTAAACAAGGGCCTCCTCTGCACCCCCCATCCTAGTCCAGTGCCTCCCCTGCACCCCCATCCTAGTCCAGGGCTTCCTCTGCAACCCCCTCCTAGTCCAGGGCCTCCTCTGCACTCCCCTCCTAGGTCAAGGCCTCCTCTACAGCCCCCCAATTTCAGAGCCACCTCTGCACTCTGCCCTCCAAATGTAGGTAATTTGCCACACCAACCCTACTTTTTAAGTCCAGGTCCTCCTCTACATCCCCCTCCCAGTCCAGGGACTCTGGTGTATTCCCCTCCTAGTCAAGGGACACCTCTGCATCACACAGTCCAGGGCCTCCCCTGCACCCCCCCAGTCCAGGGCCTCCAATGTACTCTCCTCCTAGTCCAGAGCCTCCTCTGCATTGCCTAGTCCAAGGCCTCCTCTGCACTCCCCTGCTAGTTCAGGGACTTCTCTGCCCCCCCCCAGTCCAGGGCCTCCAGTGTACTCCCCTCCTAGTCCAGAGCCTCCTCTGCACTCCCCTTCTAGTCCAGGGCCTTCTCTGCGCCCCCCAGGTCAAGTCCTCCTCTGCACCCCCCATTAGCTCAGGGCCTCCACTGCACCCCCCAGTTTAAGGCCTCCTTTGCACCCCCCGAGCCCAGGGCCTTCTACGCACCCCCCCTTAATCCAGGGCCTCCTCTGCACCCCCCCCAGTCGCACTAAGCAACAGTCGCTGAAGCATCGCTCTGGAATGCCTTTCTAAAGCATGGGCGGGAGGAACAGAGGGATATAGCAAAAGTGCGCCTGTGCAGTCTTCTTTTTGATTCTCCAATATTTGGTAAACCATGCAGCTGCTGCCTGTCCTTTGCACTTGATCGGGTGGCAGTGACACCCTTAGAGCAGCGGTTCCCAGTGTGGGTGGGGACGGCGCCCTCCTTAATGCAAAAGGCTGATTTTTTTTAGAGCCCCTGCACTTCCAGAACTTTAAGGCATGGTTCAAACTATTGAGAGTTAGATGCGCGTTTGCCCACATCCAATTCGCAAGATTGTGACCGGCTCTATGGATTGGCATGTCTAGAGTGGCTCTGTGTGAATTGGATAGAAGTCCTGTGCGTCTTCTGGTCCATTTCGGGTCCAAATTCAGCCAAAAATTCTAATTGAAATTGGACCTGAAACGGTGAACAGGGACGCACTGGACCCATGCTGTGAGACACTCCGTGCAGCAATGTGAACCCAGCCTAAGGCAAACTTTTAAAATACAGATTCTTCACTTCAGAATGTGCAGAATAAAAGCTCTTGGTAAATCTGCATAGACTGCCCTATCCACCATGCTATAAATAGGGTAAATACACAGGATGCACTGTAAATGTCAGACTAGCCCCTTTATACATATGCCACTTGGTGTTTTCTTTTTTCCTGTGGTATCTGCTTCTTGGTTTTTACAATATTCTTATTTTTTATGGTTTTCCCTTTTTAAACTAGGTACCAGAATATTTGTTGTATGTGTAACAGAATTACATTAGTACCGATTCAAAATCAATGACAGGGAGTGAAAGAAGGTTTCAAAGTCCTTGCATAAATAAGAAATAAACCTCCTCATTCTTTTCACCTAGAATTAGAACTGTATACAGTAATTTTATACTACATTTATTTATCTTAAAAGCAGAAATAGGTTTTAATTTCTTTCTTTTACGTATTATGTATCTCTCTAACATGCAACCACTGGTTCCAAGTCTGAAAATGGATGGGTAGAAACAATGGCGTATGTGCATTTTCTCTTTTAAAATAGAATTTACAATTTTTTCCAGTGCCATCAACTGGTGCATTGTTCTCAGAAAATAATCTGTGTGTAGCACACATAAACTATCTATTTTTAATGAAGGTAACTGTTTTGCAGTTCTAGGCATGCCAGACACAGTGGAAGAGATGTGTTCCGAAATGCCACACCTAGACGGTCTCATGAAAGAGATTAATGACTTGGCTGAATCTGGAGCGAGGTACACGGAGATGCCACATGTTATTGAGGTCGTCCTTCCAATGCTATGCAACTACCTTTCTTATTGGTGGGAGAGAGGCACAGAGAATGTGCCAGAAAATGCTAGGCCATGCTGTACTCAGGTGACTTCAGAACACCTCAGTGTCATACTGGGCAACATCCTGAAAATCATTAACAACAATTTGGGAATAGATGAAGCATCTTGGATGAAGAGAATTGCAGGTAATCCTCCTAGTGATTGTGTGTGGATTCACATACCTAAATAATGTCCAAACTTTCCAAACAGTTGGTTTAAAAACCTTTCAGAGAAAGTTTTAAAGGAATTATGTGTAAACCGGCTTGACATTTATCATGTCCTGACAGCACTTTTGGTTAAAATAACAGATTTACATTGCTCTGACAAAAGGAAAAAGACTGTGCATTGTGCCTAAATGGTGCCAGTTCTTGCTTTATCCTCCTCCTGTTTCAATGTCAAATCAACACTTCATTAATCCAGACAAATAATATGAGATTCTTGGTATTTCCCTATTGTACATGTATGTACATTTCCTTTGCAAGCACTGTATAATAATTAAAACTGAAAAAGTCTGCATTTTTTTTTATTTCTTATGTATCATTTTCTTTTCATTTGTTTAACAAAGCCAATTTTTCACTTTAGTATTGCAGTTGAGGAAGAACCTGTGACATACAGTGTATTTGATAAAATTTGCCATATGCAGGTGGATTATTTTTTGGGATAAATAGAGAGATAAAAAGGTGAAAGTATTATTTTCTCATGCTACTGACCATGGAGACACCATGAACATGAATTTCTATGAAGATGCTTTTTGTTTGGTTCTGGAATGACTACCAGGAAATAAGTTAAAATACCTGATTTTTAATCTTTGCTTCAGAATATATTATTCCTCAGTGTCAAACTGTAGATTCTTGTGTTCAGTTTGTTATGTTTATTGATGCATATAATTAACAGTTGCTAAGAAATAATAAAGGAGGAGTAAAATTATGCCTTTTTCACATTGTTCTGCATAGTATTTTAGGACCTTATTCGATTCCAGCCTCCTGGTCATAGTTTATTGTGCACTATTCAAGAAGCATGGTCTTCTATGCTGTATCTGCAGAAAATATATAACTTTAGAACATAACTTCTAACATTTTTATAATACTTTACTGCCTACCCCCTATCTGATGTGTAGGAAAATGACCCTGTGGGTTTGATTTTACTAAGACTGGATAATGCAAAATCTGGTGCAGCTGTGCATGGTAGCAAATCAGCTTTTAACTTCAGCTTGTTCAATTATACTTTGACAAAACAAAAACTAGAAGCTGATTGGTTTCTATGAAGATCTGCACCAGATTCTGCACTCTCCAGTTTTATGATAATGAAAAACTTCTTGACTCTGTAGAAATAAGGAAAACTATAGAAAAAGGACAACAAGCTCTCTGCAACATTTTGATTTTTAAATATGGCCTCATATACTGGATATGTTACTACTTCCAAACTAGGGTACGTGTGTGGTCTCCCAGGTCAGATAAGCTGATTACAATAGCAATGAACATATAATTCAATAACTTATAAAAAAAAACCTGATGATTGTGTTACCCTGCTAATTCTGTCACCCCCTCCCTTTTTTCCTCTCTCTCTCACCTGGCCAAACAAAAGATGCCATTTCAGGCTTGTGCCTATTCTGACTTAACGTCGAACTTAAACCAAAACAATAAACTAAAATATATGTTGTGGCTGCGCTTAGGACAGTGAATAGGTGTGCTGCCTCCCTAAATGGAGCTCCCCTGAAACCAAAACAATGTTTGCCACTAGCTGTACTTTAAAGTGAGTATGTAAACCCAAAAACACAAAAGTATTAAATTGGAGCTTTTTTTTAGTTTTTTTTTTTTATTTTCACCTGGTGAGCCAGCCAGTAAGTCGAATATTTTTCAACTTCCTTTACCACACCAAATTGTCCAGAAAAGATGGAATTTAGGAAGTTGAGTAAAACCATTTATTACTAACAAGGGTGTTTACAATGATCAGCTTTTATTCATTGATGTAAAACCTTTATCCCCAAAGGTAAAACTGTTTGCTGTAACTGCTTATAAAGTGTTAGCTGGAGTTTAGCTTCAATTTGTTAGTCAAGTCCATCTAAATCTGCTAGTCTAACACTGCCTTCTCCCAGTCTGAGAATGCTGCTGTCCAAATGTTTCTACTTTACTAATTCCAGAATGCACACACCGTAATACAGGAGGCATGTTAATGGCTAGATCACCAGGTGATTAGGGATTCACCCTATCCACTGTATTAGGGATCACCAAGTGACGTAAAGGAAAAAAGTCTAAAAAAATTAGAACTAAAGTAGAGAATTGGTAGGCTGCAATATAATACATGTTTGTTATCGGGTTTATTACAACTTCAATAAATCTAGTGAAATACAAATAGTGGTATCTGGTGACCAGACCCCTGTTCACTACATGTTTGTTTCTTTTAAAAATTGTTAAAATAAAATAATATGTTAAAAAACATATTATTCATAGTTTGCAACTTTGGTAATTTGCAACATAACAATGCGTGATTACATCTGCTAGGCTGCCTTGCAACTCTCATGTAAACCCTCTTGTACGTAATACCTCTTGCAGATTATTTTCCTCTCTTCTGTTTTTCAGTTTTAATTAGTATTTTTGGATGCAACCTAGGGAAATGAGGATGAACTATAGTTAAAGCTCAAATGTGCAATAAACATGCCATCATTGCTTTGGCATTTGAATGAAACATATTTAATGTGCAGTATATGATACCCATCTTATAATTTATTGATGTTCATATTCTACTGAAAACCCCACTGCAAACTTTACTTTTGCTTCATGCTGTTAATCTGGCTCTTGCTGTTTGTTTGCAGTCTATGCTCAGCCAATTATCAGCAAAGCCCAGCCAGACCTTCTAAAGAGCCATTTTATTCCCACGCTGGAGAAACTGAAGAAGAAAGCAATAAAGATTGTGCAAGAGGAGGAGCAGCTGAAAGCAGACAGCAAGTCTGACACTCAGGAAGCAGAGTTACTAATTCTGGATGAGTTTGCAGTTTTATGCAGAGACCTCTATGCTTTCTATCCTATGTTGATCAGATACGTAGACAACAACAGGTATAATGGAGCAGCAGCTGCTTCTGTTATAGATGATTATTTCCCCTGACTGAAAGAATAATTGTCACTTATTTTATGAAAATTAGGTCAAACTGGCTGAAAAAACCAGATGCCGATTCAGATGATCTGTTCAGAATGGTGGCAGAAGTTTTCATTCTTTGGTGTAAATCACATGTAAGGGACTTTTCTGTTTGTTACATATTGCTTTCATTGTACATGTATAATCTCAGGTGCCTCCCATATAGTGGCTGCTGGAGTCTGTTAAAAAGTTTAAAATTAGCATTGTTTATGGTTTTTATCATTATTTATTTATTTATTTATTTCAGGTACTTATATAGCGCCGTCAATTTACGCAGCGCTTTACATATACATTATACATTCACATCAGTCCCTACACCCTCAAGGAGCTTACAATCTAAGGTCCCTAACTCACATTCATACATACTAGGGCCAATTTAGACAGGATCCAATTAACCTACCAGCATGTCTTTGGAGTGTGGGAGGAAACCGGAGTACCCAGAGGAAACCCACGCAGACACAGGGAGAACATGCAAACTCCAGGCAGGTAGTGTCGTGGTCGGGATTCGAACCAGCGACCCTTCTTACTGCTAGGCAAGAGTGCTACCCACTACACCACTGTGCCGCCCATTATCATTAATTGGTATCTAAGCTGTCTAAAATGTATTACAAACTAATGCAGATTAGAGAAGAGGTAAAATGTGACAAACACTCATCAATCTAAAAATTGGCTTTATCTGTAGAGTATACACTCATGCCTTAAATCCCAAGTTCTTCCACAGCTTCCATGAATGAAAATAGCTATATGTGTGGAGGATGGGTAGTTGAATGAAAGGTCTGCCTCCTTCTTTGATAGATTGTTTTTAATTCATGGAAGCTATAATATAACTTCTGTGAATGGAGTAGGTGGGTGGAATAGGGCAGGCATAGTCAGCACTCTTGACTAGTGCATATGACAGGTCACTCAGCTTGTATTAACCCCTGCCGCATCGGAAGATGCTTTCATTTGTTTCTTAAATTTGACTAAACGCAGGCTTTAAGTTTCATAGTAATGATCCCAAACATATCCAGTCCGAAAGAGTCTTTATTTAATTTTTAAAGATAGAGCACAGAGGCCCACTTGGCCAAGATTCAGGAACATTTTCTAGCTAGATATCAGGGAGATATTTGATGCTGGAGCTTTTGGAAACTAGGGACATGCTTCAGGAGCCAGTAAAAGACACATGAGACTCCTAGAATTCACTTCTGTTATAGCTCTTTAAAAAATCTTTGTTTTCACATTTTTGATCTCTACGGCCCCTTAAAAAATAAGTATCAAACGTTTTACCCACTTGCCGAACGCGATATACGTCCTCACTTTGTTAGCTAGCTGCCATAACCCCGGTATCCCCGTGTTGGGCCGGCGGTCAGCTACAAGATAAAAGTGGTCTCTGAGGTAGATTCGCCGCGAGATCACTTTTATCAGGGGGGAAAGAGGCCCCCCTCCCGCCACGCTCTGGTGCCCTCCACCGCTTACTGGAGCCGTCGGCAGCGGCAGAGGCGATCCGGTCCATTCCCTAGCTATGCATGGAGACGAGTGAGGGGAAGATGGCCCCCACCCATCTTCATGACACTGCAGGGCGGAAGCAACGTCAAAACATCGATTCCGCCCATAGCTCATAAAGGGCCATTTTTTTAAATAATTTTTTTAAATGACAATTTTTTTTATTGCATTTTAGTGTAAATATGAGATCTGAGGTCTTTTTGACCCCAGATCTCATATTTATGAGGTCCTGTCATGCTTTTTTTCTATTACAAGGGATGATTACATTCCTTGTAATAGGAATAAAAGTGACACAATTTTTTTTAAACTGTGTAAAAATTATTAATTAAAGAAAAAAGGTAAAATAAATAATAATAAAAACATATTTTAAACGCGGCCCGTCCCGCCGAGCTTGCGTTCAGAAGCGAACGCATACGTGAGTTGTGCCTGCGTATGAAAATGGTGTTCAAACCACATATGTGAACTATCGCCGCAATCGGTAGAGCAAGAGCAATCATTCTAGCCCTAGACCTCCTCTGTAACGCAAAACATGCAACTTGTAGAATATTTTACCTATGGAGATTTTCAAGGCTAAAAGTTTGTCACCATTCCACGAGCGGGTGCAATTTTGAAGCATGACATGTTGGGTATCAATTTACTCAGCATAACATTATCTTTCACAATATAAAAAAAAAAATTGGGCTAACTTTACTGTTGTCTTATTTTTAATTCAAAATGTGTATTTTTTTTTTTTAAAAAGTGCATTTGTAAGACCGCAGTTCAAATACGGTGTGACAGAAAGTATTGCAACGACCACCATTTTATTCTCTAGGGTGTTAGAAAAAAAACGATCATGTTTACTGGGTTCTAAGTAATTTTCTAGCAAAGAAAACTGTTTTTAACTTGTGAACAACACATCTAAAAAAGAGGCCCGGTTCTTAAGTGGTTAACTACTAGAAGTCAGTCTTAAAGTGATACTAAACACAAACTGTTTAATTTACATTGTCGCTTATATTTCTGTATGTGGATGAAGGTGCTGTAAATATTTGAATTAAAAAAAAAAAAATCTAAGTACCTTTTTTCTAATGGATTTAGATTTCACATGACCCAGCTCTTTCCCAGCCTGTCTGCAGGGAAACATAAGCAGGAGGAGCTTCTAGTGCTCTGCTGCTGGTCAAAATAAAATGAAATACTGCTTGTGGAATACAGAGTAGAAATAATTAATTCATATAAATAAACTGTTTTATATTGTCATACAAAAATATATTTGAAATCACATCTTTATTATTTTTTTGGCAATAACATGGTGTGGTCAGCTAGTCACAGGCTGTGTCACACCCCTCCAGCTCATGTCTTAGAATAACAGGAAGGTGAAGCCTGCATCAATCTACATTTAACAGCCCACCCCCATTGTGTTTAGCTGGTTAGTGGGAATGAAGGAGGAGGGAGGGAGTGGGCTGTCATTTACCACTGTGTATACACCCACTTGTGTGACTCTATAGTCACAAGGGCTACTCAGATAGGGAGGAAATGCTCAGCATAGAAACTCACTGAAACCTCAGTATGTGCAGAGCTGCCAGCACTGCTCTGCAAAATCCCCAACTGCATTGGGGACTTGGACAGAAGAGGGAGAAAGAGAACAGCAGGATCAACCAGGTTTTTTGCAGAATACAGAAAACGAAAACAATCATAGTGACTGAATGAGTATGAACAGCATATAATACACCATTTATTGATCGTTTTTTATGATGTGGGTTTAGTGACACTTTAATAATAATTTCCTTTATTGGAAAGCACCTAGGTTAGGTAAGAAAACCCAAAATATTGTAAGCAGAGACCCAAAGGGCAACACCATAGGTGTGAAAAGGCTGCAGGAGTTTTACAGGGATGAGCATATGCCACATTCTAATTTAACTTCTAATTTAATAGACATTTCAGCAATAGCGTCTGTGTCAGCAGCCTCAATATCTATTCCCAGTTAAAAAAGAAACAAATACGTTTCTCATTTCAGAGAAAAAAATATAGTCTGAATATTTATGAATCTACAGGTTACTAACTTTGCATAACAAGAAAGGACCAAACCGAAATAACAAAAGAAACCCCAAAACACTCATGGACACAATCTTTCACATCACCTGCCTTGTTTCTAATGGGAAAATCTTGACACCATCATTTCAGATTGAAGTATGTCCCATTTTTCTTAACCTAAATTAATTAATAAAATCAACATGAATTATAGAAGAGGGTTTTGCTGTTTACCTGCCACTAGTAGCGGGGAAGAACATGTAGAGAGACCTTATATCTAAAATACCACTTCAGATTATTTTGCACATTAGATCCACGGAAAAATGGGATTTACCAGTATTTAAAAAATGCTTTTACTGCATGTATGTGATGTTTTTGTTTTTCTAATGTAACCCCTTTCTGTTCTATTATTTAGAATTTTAAAAGAGAAGAACAGAATTTTGTAATTCAGAATGAGATCAATAATTTGGCATTTCTGACTGGAAACAACAAGAGTAAGATGTCTAAAGTAAGTCTGCTAGAAAATGTGTGCCAAATTGCCAATGGTCTTAAATTAATACCATTGTTCAAAGTTAGGTTCTTTTACCATTTGCTCAGAAACATGTTGCAGAAGACACAGTATTGTCTGATGCAAAAATTACATTTGCTGTCTTTGGACTTCCAGTGCACGTAGAGCACTAAAAACTTCAGTTTGGTAAAATTTGTTAAAAAAAGTGATCTCAGGTTCCTACAGAGGTGGAAATGGAGAGTGCAGACAACAGCTGCCAGTAAACAGGTGAAAAATAAAAAGAGCCAATAAAATGGAGAGTAATACAAAAATTACCAGGTAATTTTTCCTAATGTAGTTTTATATCTGCTAACAATTGGTCAGATTAGACAACAGTCTATACTAAACGTTACAGTTGTATTCTAGTGTGCTGTGTGTAAGCACATTCATTCTGGAAGGTTCAAAATTTGGTAAGTAAGGTAAGCTTTTTTTTCCATAATAACTATCCAGGATTATTCTTCCTGTTCTGTGTTCAGTTCAAATGTTTTTTATACTGTCTAGACCAGCCTTTCTCAACCTTTTCAACACAGAGGAACCCTTGAAAAAGTTCTCCAATCTCGAGGAACCCCTGCTAAAAATTAGAAATCTACAACTCATGATACATTAGTGTGATGGTCAGTGTGAAGAATGGTCCTTAAACTTGTGGTCATTTGGAAGAATTACCTCCTTACAGATAGCTAAAAAGATCAGTGGTGTCGGGAACTTATCCGAGAGGCAGAAATGGCCCAACGCTTAAGGAACCCCTAGCAACCTCTGGAAGAACTCTAGTTGAGAATCACTGGTCTAGACTGTATAACAGATTGTGGCAGTAAAGCCTGGTAACTGTTAAAGTCACATTTAAGTATACCTATAAACTGATTAATCACCTCACAAATAATTAAGGAATATGTGGTTCATTTTTCCATCTGTTTTACTTACTTGTCTCCTGCATTTTCTTTTCACACAGCCCATACAAGTGAAGGTACAGCATGCATGACCTGTCTATGTATTAGCTAGCCTGGCTCCATTCATTCATATGTTCCATCAGTGTTAGCAGTGGCGTCACCAAGGGCAGTCACACATCAAACCATTTAGTTATGACTGTTGAATTTTGGTAAAGGTTCACAGAGTTACCTCTTTTTCTCATTTCACAATGGATT
This sequence comes from Lithobates clamitans, assembly GCA_037952925.1. Lineage (NCBI taxonomy): Eukaryota > Metazoa > Chordata > Amphibia > Anura > Ranidae > Lithobates > Lithobates clamitans. The sequence continues at coordinate 3,164,954 of JBBGZY010000742.1, read as the reverse complement.
GTCTAATCAGTGACAATATGTTTTGTTGACTATAGCAGACACAGTTAATTTTCACCCAGACAAAAGCTTGCTCAAGCAGCTTAATGAGTATGCCCAGTAGATAAAATAGAAGAAAAAAGACCTCTCCTGCGCTCAGGTGTCCATGAACTGGATATGTGGTGCAGCCACCTATAGAAGTAATGCCTAGCGTCTTGCAGCCCTCATTTGAACAATGGGTATTCAAGCTAAAAAACACAAAAAAGAAAGAGGGCGCACCAACCTAGTGCATTACCACTGATAAACTTTAATGCAGCATAAAAACAGTAAAAATTATACTCACAAACGAGCTAGTATAAATAGCTTCCAAAAGGGCGCAAAAGCGCTGTTTCTGTGGATCGACACCCCAGGACCTGTTGCCGAGAGGATAAGACCAGCGCAAATGGCTGATGGCTTACGCGTTTCAGGGGAGCACCCCTTTCTTCAGAGCCTAAGTGGGCAATGGTTGCTCGCTTAGGCTCTGAAGAAAGGGGTGCTCCCCTGAAACGCGTAAGCCATCAGCCATTTGCGCTGGTCTTATCCTCTCGGCAACAGGTCCTGGGGTGTCGATCCACAGAAACAGCGCTTTTGCGCCCTTTTGGAAGCTATTTATACTAGCTCGTTTGTGAGTATAATTTTTACTGTTTTTATGCTGCATTAAAGTTTATCAGTGGTAATGCACTAGGTTGGTGCGCCCTCTTTCTTTTTTGTGTTCAGTAGATAAAATAGTAAATTGTAAGTTTCACCTGCATTACAAACATTTGATTGTACAAATGTCTTTTGACTGTCTTATTAACAAAGGGCAAGGTCACCCTAGAGCTTTTCATTATAGACTCTCCTATCAAAGAAGATCTCAAAGTCCATTTCTGTACACTTTCAGCGTAGATGGTCAAGGGAAATGGTCTTACCCTTTCAAATAAGCCTTTATTGGAAAAAATCCTCTAATTTTTAGACCAAAATCTGTAAAAAGACAACACAGGCTTAGTCCTAGACAAACATTATGCAGTGTTCCCACCCAATTCGAAAGCCGTGGAACCCCGTTAAAGTCTATGGGACACTAACATGAAAAACCAAAAGTGCTCATTTTAAAGGCTTTTATGCAAGTTATTGTCATAAAAAGTGTTTGGGGATCTGAGTCCTGCCCCAGGGGACATGTATCAATGCAAAAAAAGTTTTAAAAACAGACTTTTTTTGGGAGCAGTGATTTTAATAATGCTTCAAGTGAAACAATAAAAATGAAATATTTATTTAAATATTGTGCCTCGGGGGTGTCTATAGTATGCCCGTAAAGGGGCACAGTTTTCCAGTGTTTAGAACAGTGCCACAGCAAAATGACATTTCTAAAGGTAAAAAAGTCATTTAAAACTGATCGTGGCTGTAAAGAATTGTTGGGTCTCGGCAATATAGATAAAACTCATTGAAAAAATGGCATGGGTCCCCCCAGTCCATTACAAGGCCCTTTGGGTCTACTATGAATATTAAGGGGAACCCTGAACCAAATGTAAAAAAAATGGCATAGGGGTCCCCCCAAAATCAATACCAGACCCTTTTCCAAGCACGCAACCTGGCAGGCCGCAGGAAAGAGGGGGGGACGAGAGAGTGCCCCCCCTCCTGAACCACACCAGGCCACATGCCCATAACATGGGGAGGGTGCTTTGGAGTAGCCCCCCAAAGCACCTTGTCCCCATGTTGATGGGGACAAGTGCCTCATCCCCACAACCCTTGTCCGGTGGTTGTGGGGGTCTGCGGGTGGGGGGCTTATCGAAATCTGGCAGCCACCTTTAACAAGGGGACACCCAGATCCCAGCCTCCCCCCTATGTGAATTGGTAACGGGTGCATTGTACCCCTACCATTTCACAAAAAAGTGTCAAAATAGTAAAAAAAACAGGAGACACTTTGGGACAAGTCCTTTATTAAAAAATAAAAAAATAAAAATGTCCCGTAATGTAGATCCATCTCACGCCGCCCGACCAGCCAAAAAAAAAAAGCTGCAACAGCTCCGCCTCCATGGGATACTCCCGCCGAGTGACGCTTCTTCTCGGTGACAGCTGTTATATAGCTGAGGGCGGGGCCACTCTGTGACGTAAACGGGCGACCCCGCCTTCCTCTAATGACACGTTGTGATTTTTCATGTTCGTGTCCCATAGACTTTAACGATGTTTGTGTGTTCGTCCAAATTTTTTGCCTGTTCGCAAATTCTGGTGCGAACCGAACTGGGGAGTGTTTGGCTCATCTTTAGTATTCAGATCATTCATAAGAAAACCCTTGTGACGCCACTGATGTTTTTTGTAGTATATGTCATTTCAATGGGTATAGTTAATGTGTTTCCCTATATTAGTACGTTTCATAGATCACCCTTGCGGAAAACTGTTTAGGCACAAATGTAAGCAAAGCTTTGATGCCCAGCAAGCTATTATGTTCTTTACACACAGGCAGTTTAGCGATGTTCTATTCTCGTGAGAGATACACTGCCGAAAAATCACCAGCATGTCCATCAAATTTGTCAGTGAAATAATTTTGAACGGTAATTTAGGCAAAGTTATACACTATGATGCAAGATAAACTGATTGAATAGAAGGTATCTGGAATCACCTACAGTATGCTTTCCATATTGTATCATTGTCAAGTCAGCTTTAAGAAGGTAACACAGGCAACCATGCTTGTAACAAGGGTACACAATGGCAGTTATGCTTTAAGCAGCATAGGAAAGGCATTCCTTAGAAACACTTCACAGATATGTTGCTGTCTGTAACAGTACATGAGAGGTCAGTCATTACTAACTCGGTACCATACCTAAGGCACTTTACATAAGGTCAGGCATGCCTGAAGTGGTACAACAGTGACTATCCTGACTCTAAATTTAGAAATGACAATGATCAATGGCTGTGCAAGGAACGCTTTAGTCAACCTTAATTTATCTCCTTGCATAAGCATATTTATTCCCCTTTGAGAAAATCTCAAATTATATGAAACCAGACATATAAACGATTTTGTCCATTTCTAATTTCTCTGGAAAATCTGCCCAAGGGGTTTTGTATGTGGCCTTATTGTGCATTCAGATTCCATTTATAGGTCTCTTGCCACATGTTTGTTCACTGACCCTTATCAAGTGACTCCAAAACATTTTTGTTCATACAGGCCCATATCAGTCTATGCCCTGACAACTAAAATGTCCTATCACTACAAATATCGATAGGTTTTATTTGATATGCTATGAATCCAAAAAATACAACTTGGTTTGCTGCTTATAACACAATATACAATTCACTACATGCTTGCGTAGCTCAGAGCTTTGACTTGCAGTCCTAAAGCATTAGTCCCTCTGTTTTATTTCATACTTGAATTCCTATGCAGGTACAGTATTTGCACTTTTTTTAATGGAACTGATTTCGCCGTCTCTAGTATAACAAAAGACAATCAACACCTTTTCTTTGTAAACTAATTATAGCCTGGTTGATTGTGTCATGTTTTAGCATTTTTTTTTAGCATTGTTTTTGTTTTCTATTATTCTTTCACAGAGGGGCTGCTGTTCTAGGACTATTTATTTGATGTGCCTTGTTTCATGACTACTTGAAGTACAGTATGTTTCACCTGATGTCAAAACTGTGGTTTCATCTAGTCTATAGTCTCTATTCTGTATTGTCTATTGTGTATTACAAGTGGTGACAATGTCATTGCAGGCTTTGGTTTTCTTTATTTGTAATTTGTAACATCATTGTCAGTACATATATTGCACAGAATATACTGGGATTAAACAAACCTTTAAAAATCCACAATTATTAATAAATGAAACAAGGATATTACAAATTGGTCACTGGCTTTTTAAAATAGTGCTCATTTCCTAGTTTGTTAGGTTGTTCGATATCCTTGTTATAACAGAATGCAAAAGTAAATTATTGCATCCCTTGGTTTTAATGTATGGGTTTATGGGATAGCAAATGGGAATCAGTATGATTTTACAAGTAAAATGACAACACTCAAAATAATGGTAAGTACAGAGTTTGGTTTTACTGCATCTATGTTTCTAAAAGAGGAAGTCAGTATAATTTACTAAAGTGAAAGAATCTAGGTTATAGTACTAACTGACATAAACTGAACATACATATGTAATGGTGATATTTCTGTTAGGAATGTGGAACTGGGCTGGATCTTTGGCAGGAAAATTAACTTGTATTCCCTGCAATCTACAATGAACAGGTTTTGGTGTTTATAAGGGTCTATCATATAAAAATGTTAGGTTAAGAATTGAGGAAAGTGCTAATTTCCAGTGGGATTCACATTGTTTTTTAAAGCATACAGCGCACACAAGAGTCATATAATGTAAATGCATGTTTTAAATTGCCCCACACTAGCTGCAAAGTAATTTGTTTTTTAAGCAAGATTGGTCATACATGGTAGAGTAGCTAATAGGAAAAGGTGCCGCAATGTTAAAGCGCATGTTCAGTTAAAAAAAAAATCAGTTTTGCATAGAATATGGAAGGTTTAGAACCCCTGTTATTTTATCTCACCATGACAAAAAGAGATCCAAAATTTTAGAGCTGTCACCAATGCAAGAGTTGAGGGGAAATCTTTCCAATAGGGACTCCTGTCCCAGGGTAAGTTTCCTAGAGAGAAATTGCCCGCACTTTAGTGAGAATTCCTCTCACTTCCTGATACGCCTCCAGGGCAGGAAGTAAAGAGAAATCTCACCAACGCAACACAGACAGCAAAAAAAATATATATATATTTACATAGGTTGTGCCTGTGCAAACACTTTAAAGGACATCAGGTGCTGCAGGCACTGTACTTCCTGAGTGCATAGCCATGCAAATGCCTTGCTAACAACCCATGTGTATTGATCGATTCCGTTCAATATACTCTGTAAGACCTTGGCAAGCACTCGACAGGCATATTAGGAACACACGCTGAACCCCCTTTTGAACACCTGTATGGACTTCAAGATGTTTCTGTCAATTAAGGACTTCAGTTTAATGGGAGAGTGGTGTAATCTTTTAAAATAAGCATGTGGAAATGGTAATATATTACCAATTAGCATGTTTACTTTAATTGACTTTATTGGCAAAAGAGCTAGTGTGTAGCCCATATAATAGTGCCATGCAACAGGCTGTGTCTGCCCCTATACTTTTTGGGCACTGATTACATACAGTAAAATAGGGTAAGTTTCTGTTGCATCATAAAAAAAATGTTTTTCCCACCTGTGTGTGTCCACACATAGGTCCTATTTTTGTTTTTCAATGTGTGCCACAGAAGGGGTTGCTTTGTTTCTGGGCTTTCACTAGGGTTTTCATTATTCATACACCTTGGCTAGCATAATAGATATACAAGACATGGACCACAATGACACCTATTATAAAGAATGTTCCAACTGTTTTGTCATTGTCATGATTACTACTATAGGTGCAACAAGCATGATGTTTGAAGAAACATTAAAAAATGTAATTATGAAGGAGCTATTATGTTTATATTGAATGTAAGTTTTCCACTATATGAATATTCAGATATATTACCATGCTGCAGTTGTCAGCAAATGAAATTTTTCTACAAACCTAAGAGTAGAAATTTCCATTTTTTTTGTTTTTTGAAGGTTTCAAGTATGTTTTTGGAAGTTAGTATATATCTCTGAATTATTTTCAGTTGGTAAATGTTAGGATATGCTTTAAGTAATGGCACTGATGAACAATTTGTTTCCATACCACTGCCTGCTCTCCGTGCACACTAAACATGTGCTCCTTATATTTCATTAGGAGAAAACAGGGAAACTGGTACACAGGAAAGAGTGTTCTATCCACTAGGAGTACCATGTGTGGTTTTGTTTTTTAAACTGCAAATAACACACTTGAATAGCTTTTTTTGGCCACTTTTCTATGTATCAGTTTTCCAAATTATCCTCAGTATGTTATTTTTTATCTGTACAAGGTGTCTATGATTACATTGTACAAGATGCACTATTGATTGCTGTGGAAATGCTTTGTGTGAGTTAGTGCAACATAGAAGACATGCAGTCCCTTATAGCCTATTTAGTGCATTCTCTGGTCCCTAACCATTCCTTCACGGTGTCACTATTCTAGTCTGGAGGGCAAGATCAGGAGAGGAAGAGAACAAAGCGCAGAGGAGACCTTTATTCCATACAGACATCCCTGATTGTGGCTGCCTTGAAAAAGATGCTACCGATTGGGCTGAACATGTGCACCCCGGGGGATCAGGAACTAATTTCACTTGCAAAGACCCGGTATAGCCTTGTAAGTACAGCAGGATCATATAGATCGCTGTTTTTCTAATATTCCTAAAATGGTGATCTAAGGATTTTGGCTGGGAAATGTGTGTGGGAAAAAGATGTACATCCCTCTGCATCCATTTATGCACAAATTATCTTCGTCCTGAATTGCTGATGACTGAAAATAAATGTTGTTATCGTTTGGAATGTGCACAGCCTACAAATATCACATTTGCATTTCTATCTTTATGTTGGGATTAGTTTGTGTCTGTGGTTAAATTCTTCTTGCATAATGTGCACACAATTCTTTTTTAAATGTAGAAGTTTAACAGAAATGGGAAAAGATTATACCCTCTTTGTTAGTTTGAAAGCTACCTATTTCATGATCAAAGTCAATACAAACTCCAGTAAAACTTGCAGAATAAACTAATGCCCTGTACACACGGTCGGATTTTCCGATGGAAAATGTCCGATCGGAGTGTGTTGTTGGAAATTCCGACCGTGTGTGGGCTCCATCGGACATTTTCCATCGCTCAGAATAAATAAAGAGATGAAAGCTATTGGCCACTGCCCCATTTATAGTCCCAACGTACTTGTTTTACGTCACCGCGTTCAGAATGATCGGATTTTCCGACTACTTTGTGTGACCGTGTGTATGCAAGACAAGTTTGAGCCAACATCCGTCGGAAAAAATCCTAGGATTTTGTTGTCGGAATGTCCGAACAAAGTCCGACCGTGTGTACGGGGCATAAGGTTCTGCGTCTACCTTTTAGTCAACCCCCCCCCAAAAAAAACATTTCTAAAGTAGATGGCCGGAATTTAAAAAAATGTTGTGACCAGAAAGGTTGTGCCAAGGTGGATTTAAGGGCCAAATACAATAGTGGGTGGAGCCGTGCTACTTACTTCTTTATGCAGAGTCATAAATGCTGAGCCATAGCTCTTCACTGTGCTCCCCTAGATCACTGTTCCTCAGGCTCAATTAACCCTTGGCTCACATCACCTCGTTGTACCGGCACACTCCTTGCCTCTGTATCGGGTCTTCCAGTACCCCAGGCTCTCCCAGTCAAGATTACAGATCCCCCTCCTGGACTCTCTAGTTACCTCAGCTCTGCTGACCCACTTAGCTGTCCCAACTCTCCTGGTCCTGCGGGTAAGGGAATCTCTCCCACATGGAGTCTTGACTCTCCAGTAGGTCACCTCTCCTGGCTGGCATACACATTTATCCTCACACGCTGGCTATGTTTCTGAATAAAAGCAACCAGGGCTGGTACTGGGGGGCGGGGGGCAAGGTGCAGCTGCCCTGGGCGGAATGATTTAGTGAGGGAAGAGGGCGCAGTTTGCCAGGTACAACCATCCCCAGCACAGAATATGCTGCCGAATTTAACACAGGAAACAGAGAGCGGTTTTGCTCCTGTATATAGGGTAAATCACCTGCTCCCTGCCTGCACTGTATAGTAATATTCCCTTGGCAACATTAGAGTGGAGCAGGCTGAGCAAGTGAGGTTGGGAAGACATTGGCTATCAGTGCTTTCCTGGTTAACTCTAGATGCTTACAACTTTCCTGCTCCTGAACAGCGGCTTCTCTCCCCCTCTCCAGTTATTTCTATCACTCCTGCTTTCACTTTCACGGTGTCCCGATGTCTTTGGGACATCACCACCTCCGCCCCATAGCCTGCTGATTTTTTTCTCTCCCTGCTCTGGACAATCTCGGAGCCCATTCCTCCTCTACGTAGTGCCCCCTCCCCCTGTTCCCTTTCCCTTGGACCCTTGGGATCTGCTCAGTTTTTATGATCAGACACTGACTGATTAAAAAAAACAACTGATCCATCTATGGCCAGCCTACAGTTTATCATACATTATACAGTCTGATTGTACAATATCGTTTGGATCTACCACCAACTATGTATTACAAAGACCTGCCTGATTGGATACTACTTAGATTAATTGTTTAAGTTTGTCCATATAATACAAAGTTTTGGTAAATCTAAAGGAGATTGTACAATCAGATTGTATAGTGTCTGCTCACCTATAGTGTTTTTGTGCATGAGTACTAACAATGACAAATGTTTTCCCTGTTAATTCTCATCTATGCAGATTTGTTTGCCCAGGAGCTTTTCCTTTGAGTCCATTAAACACCCTGACGCATTGTCTAAAGCTGGGTACACACTAGGGTTGCACACATACCCGTTTTGTACCAGCAATTATGAGTACCGATACTTGTGCTAAAGTACTCACTGATACCAGTTACTGATACCTTTGTGGTGCAATTTGAGCCCATACATAATGAATGGGCTCAAATCGCACTGCAAAGAATCTCATATGATTTGAACAGGAATGCAGTGAGATTCCTGTTCAAAGCACATGCGGTTTTGCCTACCACTGCTGTGTGAACCCAGGCTGAAGTCACTATGACAAGGCTGGGTTCACACAGGAGCTGTGTGGGAAACCGCATGTGATTCAGACAGGAATCGCACAGCATTTCTGTTCAAATCACATGTGATTCTTTGCAGTGCAATTTGAACCAATTAATTTAGTATGAGCTCAAATCGCACCGCAAAGTATTGGTTTTAGGAATCAGAGCATTTGCACCAGTACAGTGATTAGCGCTGTAGCCCCCAGATCGAAGGAGGATTTCAAGCAGGACCAAGATCAGCTTCAGCTAGTTCTAGAGCACCATTTACAATCTTCAGAGATCACCCTTGGACAGCCAGGTTACTCATTATGGGCTGCGAACCAAGCCGTCATCAAAACAATCTAATTGGCTGTATGCTTTGTGATCATTGTGATGGCCAATCACAAATGTAAATTGTAATACTGGTGCACTCCGCAACCATCACATATGCTTTTGTGTGCTGCAAATGCTTCTACTAGCTCCGCCCCTGCTCTGCGAAGGGGGGATGGCGGGGCGCATTTTGGCATCTTTTCCCTGGGCACTTGTCCTGCCACTGGCAGAAACTGCTACTCCTGCTGCTCTGATTAGGCTTATAACAACCCTGCACACCTGTGCACTCACACAGGCTGCAGATATAATATATATATATATATATATATATATATATATATATATATATATATATATATATATATATATATATATATATATATATATATATATATATATATATATATATATATATATACTATCTATATATATCTATATATAATATATATATATATATATATAATATATATATATAGATATATAGATAGATAGATAGATAGATAGATAGATAGATAGATATCTATATATATATATTAAAAAGGGTCAGATCTTACTGAAATTGATCTATTGTAGAAAAAGATTAGCTTTATGATTTTTTAGTAATTTTTTTACCATTTTCCTTTGTCTTGTCCTCAGGGTGACAATCCAGATAGAAGCATGGATAGCTACATTTTTGTATTTTTTATTAACATAACCACTATTTGACACTTCTGTCAAACGTGTGTACAACATCAATTCCAAAAGAGCTGTGCGTTGTAAAATCGACATAAAAACAGAATGCAATGATTTGTAAACCTCATAAACTCATATTTTATACACAGTAGAAAATAGAAACCATATCAAATGTTTAAACAGAGAAAATGTACCATTAAAATAAAAAAAAGATAATTTTTAAACTGATGGCAGCAACACAACTCAAAAAAAGAGGGACAGGGCAACAAAAAGATAGCAAAGTAGTAGTAGTGGTACTAACAAGGAAGAGCTGAAAGAACATTTTGCAACTAATCAGGTTAATTGGTAGCAGGCCAGTAACATGATTAGATATAAAAAGAGCATCTTAGAGAGTCAGCGTGCCTCAGAAGTAAAGATGGCCAGAGGTTTACCAGACTGTGAAAAGCTGCATCTAAAAATTGTCAGACAAATTCAGAATAATGTTCCTCAATGTAAAATTGCAAAGACTTTAAATATATCATCATCTGCAGTACATAGTATCAAAAGATTGCGAGGCCCAATGAAAATGGCCAATAAACAATATTGGATGCCCATGATCTGCGGGCCCTCAGGCGGCTTTAAAAACAGGCATGATTCTGTGATGAAATATTGGCACCCCTGCATTTCTGTCAGGTAATGCATCACTCCGCCCAGAAAATTGTTGCTATTACAAATGTTCAGGCATTCTCACATAAGAAAATGTAGAGCAAGACCGCGCTCACCACCAAAAAAAAAAAAGGAAAATGACTAAATATGTCAAAACCCGCTGCTACTCTAATGTCCTGGTAAAACAAAGACTTTTCAAGTGTAACAGCAAATAAAAAGTAGCGCTGAGTTCCAAAGTGCTTATCTCATACCAATGAACAAAAAAAACAAAAAAAATCTAACTTAATAAGTTAAATTGCACAATCTAAAATTCATATAAAAAAAAGGTGCATAAAGTGCAATATGTGCATAAACTGACATGCCAAATATACAATACATTCAAGTGATAAATGGATATAGACGGCCCTTGTCAATTTATTACATTCCATTATACAACATACATATAATTTAAAAGCAATGTCCATAAACTCTAGATGTGCCAATACAAAAGGTGACTAATAAAAAGAAGTCCAGATAGAGAAAAAACAAAATGTGTCCCAAGCTGGAAACCCAAAAAAAGTTTCTGTATAACTCCACCACTGTGCAGGAAAGAGATCAAAAGCCACTTACCAGAACACCATGACCATTTAATTACGAATGGCCATAGAATGTTCCCCTGATGATGTAATCGAATGACGAAACGCATAGGGAATTTTTAACTGGTTGCCTATGTGATTTTTATATTTTGTCAGCACCTGTTAATTGTTACAGGTGAGTTTAATTACAAATTACGAGAGCATCACAGACTTGGAATGCAATTCTTTCTTACAATTTTGAGAAGGTGCCAATAATTTTGTCCAGTCCATTTTTGGAGTTTTGCGTGGAATGTGTCAGATTTGACTTTTTGTTTCTCCACTCTTTTGTGTCATACCAATACAAAAAAAAAAGAAATAAACATGAGAATGCCTACAAAATATTTGTAATTGCAACAATTTTCTGGGCGAAGTGGTGCATTATCTGACAGAAATGCAGGGGTGCCAATGTTTATGGCCATAAATGTATCATGGAAACTACAGAAGTGGCAAAACATAATCAACAATGTGTTTAAAATTCCTATCAACAGAGTTGGTGGAATCCATTTGCAAAACACCACTGAGATCATATTGAAGGGAAAAATAATAGTTAATTTTATACTGCGCTCAAATGTATGCATAAAATAAAATAATGCAATCAAATAGTGTTCAAATATAAATGCAGATTTTCAATAATAAAGTCCATAAACCACCACCAACGATTCTTCAATCAAGTGCACGGTGATGAATAAATTGTGACAAAAAGTGAATAAATTGTGAAAAAAGTGACAGGAAATAAAGTGCCGTCTTCCACAAGTTTTAGGCAAACATCCTACTCACCAAATTGATCAAACACCCATGACAGGTGTCAATTAAGCAGAAAGGTAAATCAAGATGTATCCACCAATGCAGATGCCTTTCACCAACGATGTAACCAGACGGGATTCATAAGTGAAGGAAAAAAGAAGAACTCCTCATAGTGTAACTTGTAGCCATTTATTCGTAAAAATTATAATTCCAGTAAAAAAGGACATAAAAAGGAGCCGGCACGCCAAACTGCATTCCACCTGCACTCCAACACTATGGCGAAAGTGATGTATCACGTATTGCGTAACCACTGAGATGATACATTGTCCCATCCAAGATTCTTAAGATGAATTTGCAGGCCTCCTACTGGTGTTTCCTAATTGTGTCCAGGAAGGCACCATGGTATATATTTTTATACCAGTGCTCCAAGATGACTAGTTTCTAAATCAGAGTATTTAATTTAATTCACTCAGTAACAGTTGTGAAGATTACCAGAACCCCAAATATTGCTCTTTTTCAAAAACTAGATAACAGTTTTCCTTAATTCCTTAATCCTGCACACTTAATTACCTATATGATTCTAGCCACCAGAATAGCTATAGCACTTTGTTTGAACCAGCTGATTGTAATGTTTTACTACACCAAACAACAATTTAATTGGATCATGATTAATGATAAATTGTCTTGCACCCTCCAGAATTAACCAGGCCAAGTTCAACAAGACATGACAACAATGGATACAATATTTATTGGTGGACGCATGAGTTCTGGAAGGTGTTACCCTCACTGCCCTCAACAGCCCCTCTTTTCCATCTTTTTATTCCTTCCTCTTCTTTTTTTTAATTTTTTATATTACCCATTGTTCCTTGGCAATTTACTACTAATGTTGCACCAAGAAGTGACATCCTCTAATAATGATTATATTGCTATGATTTAATTTTCTGCAATGCTTGCGAAATAAATATACCTTTCTCGATATTCTCCTGAGAACATGGTGTCTATACACCTATTTATTGTTGCTTCTTGCAATATTTGTGTATTTCAAAAACCGATAAACATATTGAACTTAAAACATTCTGCAATGTGGAAAACTATTCTGTGGTCAGCCAAATCAAAATTTTACATTCTTTTTGGCAACCATGGGCACTGCATCCTCCAGACTAAAGAGGAGGGGAACCTTCTGGCTTGTTATCAGTTCTCAGTCTGCATCTCTTACGGTATGGGTTTGCAGTAGTGCATATCCAATGGGCAGCTTGCACATCTAGAAAAGCACCATCAAAATGGAAAGAATTATCAAGGTTTTAGAGCAGCATATGCTCATCTCCAGATGATGTCTTTTTCAGCAGGACAGTGCTAAACTGCATACGGCATCTATGACAAAAGCATGGCTTCATAGCAGAATATTCCAGATTCTTAACTGGTCCAGACCTTTCACTAGTTGAAAATTTTTGGTGCATATTGAAACAAAACATACAACAAAGAAGACCAAGTACTGTTAAGTAGTTGGAATCCTATATCAGAATGGGACAACATTCTTCTCCCAAAACTGCAGCAACTGGTCTCAGTTCCCATATGTTTACAGAGGGGTTTATTTACTAAAAGCAAATCCACTTTACACTACAAGTGCACTTGAACGTGCAGTCGCTGTAGACCGGAGGGAAATATCTGCAAAGGAGGGGAAGCTCTGCTGATTTTATTATCCAATCATGTACAAGCAAAAATGTTGTTTTTTATTTTCCTCGCATGTTCTGTTCAGATCTACAGCAACTGCACTTCCAAATGCACTTGCAGTGCAAAGTGGATTTGCCTTTAGTAAATAACCCCCAGAGTGTTGTTAAAAGAAGGTGGGATGCTACATCATGATGAACATGGGCCTGTCCCAACTTTTTGAGACATGTCGGTGCCATCAATTTCAAAATTAGCTTATTTTTCTTCCCTAAAATGATACATTCTCTCAGTTTCAACATTTGATATGTTTTCTATTTTCTATTGTGAAAAAAAGATGAGTTCATGAGCATTGCAAACCATCATTAAAAATTTTGTTTTGCTTCCACTAAAGTGCAGCCAATCTAGGAAACTAAACAGAACACTAGCATCTGTATAATCTTAAATATGTATAAAAAACAGTAATGCGACATGAGAAAAAAAAAACAAAGGAATCAGTATATTAGTATATCATAACCTAAAGTGCAGTGCTACCGTGAATACCAATAATATACTACCACGTCCTGGAAAATGATCACAATAACTTCATTGGTACGTATCACAAAAAATTCACCATTATATAAAAATCACTATATGCTCATATACCACTCACCTTTCTCAAAGGAGAATCTGTGATAAAATGCATCAGGGCGGGGCCAGTGACATTATCACCTTGTACTGGAATTGAGCAGGAACCAGGCTCCCACTGCTGTCAGGCAAAGTCAGTGAGCCAATGAGGAGAGAGGGGGTGTGGCCGAGCCAAGGCTCTGTGTCTGAATGGACAAACAGAGCAGCGGCTTGGCTCAGGCGCCCCCAAAGCAAGCTGCTTGCTTTGGGGCCACTCGGCAGGAGGGAGGGGTCAGGAGCACTGGTGAAGGACCTGAGAAGAGAGGGATTGGGGCTGCTCTGTGCAAAATCACTGCACAGAGCAGGTAAGTATAACATGCTTGTTATTTTTAAACAAGAAAAAAACAAGACTTTAATATCACTTTAAGGTGCTATATACTCTTTTTTTCTATGTTGCACCAAAATAGTGCACTTCAACGAGTTAGTGTGTTTTTATTGTTTTAAATAAAGGAATATTCTGTATATTCCTAACCTTTTGTAATAATTTGAATATTAACGGCATAATGAATATTGGAGCCATTACCCATTTAAAGGGAAAGAGTGCCTAAAGCACATATTAGGAGGAGAAGGAAAGGAAAATCCCGAGGCCATACAGCAATATCTGAGACCCCTTAAAGAGCAATGCGCACATTTGACCTATAGATTTTATGGGTCAAACAGCTTATGAGCACAGAGTGTGCAGCGCATGAATGAATTTTTTCTTGAAGCACAAGAGCACTTTCTGTTAAAGTGTACTGGAGTTGGTCTTTTATTAATTTGTTATAATTTACACATCAATGTTTTTTTAAATTAATATTGAAGCTATATTACTTTATTATTATTTGCACAATTCATTTTTCTGGTGAATATATATATATATATATATATATATATATATATATATATATATATATATATGTATGTCGTATTTATCGGCGTATAACACGCGCCGGCGTATAACACGCACCCCAAGTTTAGGAGGGAATTATAAGGAAAAACATGTTTTAAGGAAAAAAACTTACATTTAAATGCCCATCAATGCAGCCTTGCACAGCGTCCATCTGCATGCTTGTCCAGTGTCATTTGCAGCCTTGCAGTCATTTGCAGCCTTGCAGTCAGCATCCTTGGTGTCATTTGCAGCCTTGCAGTCAGCAGCCTTGGTGTCATTTGCAGCCTTATCAGTGTCCATGTGATGCCTAGCAGCGTTTAAAGTGATGCTCTGCAGCTTTCTGTGTCCATTTTCAGCCTTGCTCAGGCTGCAGTTAAACTGCAGTGACTTTTCTTTGTCACTGCAGTTTGAAAATGGCGCCGCCGGCGCCGAAATACACAGAGCCAGTCCTCGGCTTTTCTTGTCGGCTCTTGTTCACTTTCGGCTCCACTCGTAGTCCCGCCCGGGATGGGCGTGACTGAGCGGAGCTATCCGAACCTAGCCGAGTACACTCGGCTAGGTTCGGGCGGCGCTCGAGTGAAGCCGAAAGTGGCCGAGAAGACCCGAGGACCAGCTCTGTGTATTTTGGCGCCGGCGGCGCCATTTTCAAATTGCGGTCGGCGATTTTGAAGATCCGTCAGCGGGGGATCGCAGGGGATCGGCGTATAACACGCACCCGCGATTTTCCCCTGATTTTAAGGGGAAAAGAGTGCGTGTTATACGCCGATAAATATGGTATATATGTATATATGTATATATATGTACTTGAGAAGTTATTGTGATCATTTTCCAGCATGTGGGTAATTTTAATGACAGTATACTTATTGGTATTCACAGTAGCTTTGCCCTTTAGGTTATGATAAAAAGTAAAAACAATCCTGTGGCTCCAGGTGAACTGGCAATGATGGTGTCTGCAATCCAGCTATGCATGGGGTACACACCCTGTCATTGCTGCAGAGTACATATGGAGAAAGAAGATTGGACGGCTGCACACTCATTTGATGTAGATAAAAGCTTCTTTATTTAAAAAATCATCAATAAAAACAGGCACAAGGCATATTGGCAGGGTAAAAAAAGGTTGATGCATTTCACACATTTATTGGTTTGTTTATTGCTACTGAACTCACTACGAGACAGGGAATTCGCCAATGTCGGTGCCCACCGTGAGACGGAGTTTATCCCCCCAGACAAAATCTTGGCATAGCATTCATCTTCAAACAGAATGGGCACATATCGTTCCATTATTTTTCAAATTTTATTATATTCCAAACCGTATGAAGTTGAAAAAATAGGAGTTCTAATAGATGTAGACTCTTGTTTTTTGTCCCGTAGCAACCTCTTTCTAGGGGTAAGTTCTGCTATCTCAATTGCCCTATTTACAATGTTGGGCCCTATTAAGGAACCTAGAGTGCATCCTATCTTTCTCCTGTTGGAAATCTCCCTCCTCGCTGCAGATCTTGCACACCCTAAGAAATTGATCAACTGGTATACCACGTGTCACATGGCTCGAGTTTGCACGTAAGAGGGTGTTCCCGGAGATGGGGTTTCCTGTACTAGCTTGATACAATACAACCCTCCTTGCTTGACAAAACTACATCCAAAAAGGGAATGGATGTGTTGCTCAAATGCCCTGTAATATAAGATTTAAATCATTATAATTCAAAAATAGCAGAAAATCATCTAATACAGATTTGGAGCAAATGAACAACAAATCATCAATGAAGTGATGGAGAAACCTGATTTTGGACCGAAAGGGATTATTAGCCCCAAAGATGCGTACCCTCTCCCACCAACCCATATACAAGTTGGCAAGGGAGGGTGAAAACCGGGCTTTCATGGCTGCCCGCATCTCTGAAGATAAAAAGAACCATCAAATATTGCATATTTTTATTTTTGTTATGTTTCAATCTTTCAGATTTTGATGTTTATATTTATCTCGTGGAGGAATGGGTGCACCAGAAATGGTTTGCTCTCCTTTTCCAGTGGGAACAGCTGGTTGATATAATCGGACCTCGCCATTTCATCAGTTACACCTGTGCAGTCATGTGATATTTTGTATATATGTGTGTATGGTGATTGTGTCCAATACAGTTTTGACAAAGCACGTATTAGACATGTGCATTCGTTTTCGTCCGAATGCATTTTCGTCCGAATTTCAGGTATTTTCGTTATCGTTTTAACAAACGATAACGAAAGTGCAGAATCCGAAAAACGAAATATCCGACATAAACAAATGCTTTATTTTCATTTTCATTGTTACAACAGTTCAATATAGATAGGAGATTCGACATGATGATGACAATAACAATCTGTGTCCATCAAACCTGTGGTCGAATGTGCCTGACCTTAACTCTATTAGTCCAAGATTATTCTACATAGAGAGAAAAGATTCGACATAGAGAGAAATGATTCGACGTAGGGGAGAAAAGATTTGACGTAGGGGAGAAAAGATTCGACCTAGGGGAGAAAAGATAAATAAAAATAATGATGATGATGAATGTTATTGGCTGATTGTAACCAAAGAGGAGGAGCAGTAAAATAGCTAGAACTAAGTACAAACGTACTTTGGCTTAGGGTGTCTGTTGAAAGTTCTAAGAAGATTCGACGGAGCAGGTAAACTATACAGCGTCGTACAGTTTAGCTGCTCCGTCGAATCTTCTTTGAACATTCGACAGACACCATAAGCCTTCAATGACAGATTCGACCTCAATTTAGATTTTCAGACAAATGCAATTTTTAACGAAAAACAAAATAAATAAAAACGAATTTCGGGAGTAACTAAATAAATGTATTTTTCGGACGAAAACGAAATTCCGAAACAAAATATTTCAGTGTGCACATGTCTAGCACGTATTAAACGTGTGAAACTCGTCAACCTTCTTTTCCACTGCCAATATGCCTTGTGCCTGTTTTTATTGATGGTTTTTGGAATAAAAAAGCTTTTATCTGCATCATATGGGTTCTCTCTTCATGTGGGAACACATGTTAGTGCTGGCGGATTGCTAATATCTATGAGTTAGCATTTTAATTTGCACATTTTACTATTGTGATAAATACTGTGTTTACTTGCACTTATTGGATGAGCATTGTAGCGCAAGAGTGATTTGATAATGAATTTTAGAGTATATAATTATTAACAATATAAATGATAAAGCCATTCAAATATTGTCTTCTCGTGCCATACTCTTTACAGAAAGACACAGATGAAGAAGTAAAAGAACACCTAAGCAGCAACCTCCATCTGCAAGAGAAGGTACGTGTTTATAATCAAGCAGTGTACAGAATGAGAGATAATTTATTTTGGGAGTTATGAAATAATGTGGGTTCTGTATGTACATTATACTAACTGTCAGATACAAAATGAAATATTATAATTGTTTGTAAAATTAAAATATTTTGTTAAATTAGCCTATTTGACCTATATGACTGTACTGTATTCAAGCCATTTTGCCTAGATTTCAGCATTCTGTCTGCTGCATTAGTCAGTTGGACACTGGTCTATGCTATCATGTCTAGCAACATTTAACAAGGCTCCACTTAAAAGAACAGGATGAATGATTAAATGCTTAGTAATCATTCATTTACATGATCATTTTTTTAACAGCAACCTGCAGCGCATAGTGTTGGAGGGCTGCTCGCTTTACCAGCTCTTTTTTGAATGCCTTTTTGACACACACCTGGGCCCAATTAATTCGCTGTTCCATGCTGGCGCAGTACAAATTATCTTTGATTTCCTGCATTTAAAGCTAATTGAAGTTAGCAAATTTGTATTTAAGACAAGCTTCTGTACTACTTAGTTTACACTTGTCCTCCACGCCTTGAACACTGACCTTGTCTTTCTTTTGCTGCCAGTCTGAAGACCCTGCAGTGAAATGGCAGCTGAATCTGTACAAGGATATTCTAAAAAGCGAGGAGACGGATCCTGAGAAAGCTATAGAGCGTGTTCAGAAAATATCTGCGGCTGTCTTCCATCTTGAACAGGTAGAAATCCCTAACCTCCTAGGGCAATCTGTTGGACAAACTATGCCACCCGTATTGCTTGCAATTTCGAAAACATGCAAAAAGTAATTTAAAATGTAGTGCACACCTATTACTGAATTATGTATTAATTTCCTGTGCCAATCACTGTCTTTTTGTAGGGAATGCTTAATATAAATTCATTTGTCATTCACTGAATTGTCTACAGGGAAGCACCCTTTTATTATGCCCCATTTTAATGACTTTGACTTTTTATTTTTACACGTTGACCACAGGTGGAGCAACCCTTGAGATCTAAAAAAGCTGTCTGGCACAAGCTCCTGTCGAAGCAGAGGAAGCGAGCTGTTGTGGCCTGTTTTCGCATGGCTCCTTTGTACAATCTGCCAAGGTTAGGCTCAAGAGATGTGTCCTATTTTTTTCTTTGTCATTACTGTTGAGCCTGAAGCTACTATGGGCTCTGGATGTCCTTTTTGTGAGTGATCTTTGCTGCAGAATAACCCAACATGCAGCTCTGTGCTTTACTCTTATGCTGTATTGCGTTGACATTGCAATTTGCATTGTTGTGAACTTGCTCTTTGCCTAAAGCTATCATTTCCCTCATGTTTACATCATGAGCGATTTGTAAACATGCTGGATGACTGTTAAGTTGGGTGGTAAAATATTTAATTTCTTTCTTAGTTAACATAATTATATCAATCTGTCAGGTAATAGCTTTCATGGCAATGTCAAAACTACTAATAGAAAGATTCCCAAAGATACCCTACAAGGTCTTTCACTCTTGTATTGTTAAAAAAAGATTTCAACAGTTTTACACAGCTTGGCCACTCTCTAATGTTAAAGAGTGGTTGCAATTAAATCACATTACTAGCAACCCTGTGATAATATTTAGGGCAAGCATTTAGCTTATATGAAGATCTATATGTTTTTAATGTATACACTGACAATTTCCTAGCTAAGTGCTAATGACAGGCAAAGAAGAGAATACACTCAGTATGTGGCAATGACTAAAGCTTTCCAACAGAGCTTGACATGCATCGGTTGGAAATATGCATGAAAGGTATACATGAATCCATGCATAAGATATGCATGCGTCATGTATGGCAAGTTTTGAATTCATGCATAAATTGAGTTGCACGTGCATATAGAAGGGAGAGTTTAGTATGTCGCATATAAAGCTATATGAGGGTTGTAAGCATGGTGTTATTATCAGTTGTTTGCCTGTACTCTCTTGCAGACTGTGCATATAGTGTAATACTGATTTATAATATTTTTTGTTATACTGTATTCTCTGTAAGATGTACTCAGGGCTACCATATATAACTTGCATTAACACATTTTATGTGTCGATGCAGTATATTACTATATATTTTATGACATATTTTAAGCATTCAAACTGAAATGCACAATGCACACATGACTAAATATAATTAGCAATACAGGCCACATAATGGTAATCTGTCAAGGTGTACAAGAGCTTTTTGTCAGCTAGAGTCAGTGCTTTTACTGGTGTGCATTATTTCTAAAATTTTCACTGTTGATAATAAAAATTGTCATTTGGCAGCATATAGTATTGTAGGCTACAAGCTTTTCTCCTATCCTAGCTATCATGCTAAAACATTTTTTTCCCTAGTAAATACATTTATTAAATCTATTACTTTGTGCTGACGTCCTGTTCCAACCAATGCCTGGTTCTCTCTATAGAAAAAAAGGACCTTTATGGAAATACACCTTAGCGTGTGTGTTCTGAATAAAATTTTAAGTACTGTGAATTATTTAAAGCAGGTATAAACTGCAGAAAAAAAAACAGCTCAGCCTTGATATTATGGCACCTATTGTCAAAGGGTTTAGAAAATATTACTACGTTGGAAGTGTTACCTACTGGTCATATATTATGTCTGCACTATGGCTTCACTGTGAATTGCAGCATTTTTCAAGAATTTTCCTCACTGAGGCCAATGTAGTTAGGCTATTTAGTTTAGTAAAAATACATGTTGGATAAATACGATTGGCTAGTGTTTCTAATAAATGCTTCCAGGCAAAGATGAACTTCAAAGAAATGTTAACATACACAAAATAAGAACATGGAGACCCTAAAGAAAGCATAACAGTACAGTGGCATAGTCCTTGTGAATTGGCATAGGATACACCCTCTGCCAATGGTGTTCTTGGCAGAGTGACAGTCTGGCCTACGATTCGATAGATCAGTGCTACATGATATGCATGTGCAGTGCTGTTTACGCATTAATTGCACCCAAATGTAATTACCTTCTGTTTGTTTCTTTGCATCAGAATATTCTTATCCTCTATAACTATAGGATAAGAATGCAGTTTGTTCAAATCATGTTCAATGCCAATTTTCCTTCTTGTTTTTGTTTTACGTCTTTTTTAGAAAGTCATTTAATATTTGTGAACTTTTCCTTGTGTTGCTGGCGCTTGAATAAAAACCTATATGCTTTTCTTCAGACACAAAATTAACAATTTCTTCCTGAGCTCCTACCAACGTATATGGCTGGAAAAAGTACATGAGAACTCAGACTATGACAGTCTAATACTCGTGTTAACGGTAATGTAACTTGTGGCTACGCCTGTCCTTTGTGCACACAAGTACTCCACCCCAGCCATGATGTGATGTTTTCATTGGCTTGTGCAATTTTTCCAAGAGATTCTGATTGGTCAGATTTCAAATATAGACGGGTTCCAAATACCTGCTCCATTAGCTAAAAACAGAGTTTACAAAGGTTACTGCCAGTGCGATTTCTACATACACCTGCAACATACTTTTACTAGTGTTGCAGGTGTTTATGTACCTTTAAATTTTTTCATAAATACCATATATGTAGCTCTGAACTACAAGTAAGAATGAGATGTGGAGCACTTGGATACATATAGCCCACTGAAAGAATCAAAACCACTAGTTGGGCTTTTTAATCTGAAAGATGTGCTGACCAATCAGGAGCTCCTAAATTGTACAAGATTCCAAACCCTACTAATCATGAGTCACCTGAACATTTTTTTATGTTCTTTTGTACCCCTCTTGATCCCACTTTCACCCCCTGCCAGGCACCGTTGTATTAACCTCTTCCTCCATGGTTATCAGAGATTTTGGATAGAAACAGAGGAAAATTCCTTTGAGGAGACACTAATTCAGGATTTGGCTGTAAGTACGGGATTAGCTGAAGTGTGGCTCAGAGCACAAATAAATAATTAGTACATATGTATTGCTTCTAATGAGTGACTTTCCTAAATTGAAGTGTGCTTCTTTCACAGCTTTTAAACACAACCTAACATGCACCTAATCAAACATTGTTCAATTGTCTTCTGGTTAGGTTCCTCCACAATGATTAATAGGTCTAATTAGTATAGTTAAGCTTGGCTCCTCGGGTGCAGAATCTCCAAATCAACACTATGTAACAATTTTACTGAGGTTCCTCAATAATAGTTATTAATTTAAGTTGGTCTGAACTGCTGAATTACTAATTAGATTACTTATGAATAATGATTTTCATTACTTATTTTGGTTTTCAGAACCATTGGCAGAACTTTGCCATTTATCTTCAATGAAATGTTTAATCAGGTAACATTTTGAATGTTTCAATGGCTCTTGCAGTGTCATTTAAAGAGCTGTACTGTTACTTGATCAGCTTAAATTCCAATATTTTCATATACACAGATTGTATGATATTATAATTTTTTGACAAATGTATTTACTGTCTAACAATCATGTATCTCTAAGAATAGTTGGTCTTCTTAATATTTGCAAATGGCTACTATAATAAGGGCAATGAACAGAGGTATTATCCTTGTTCATATACCAACACATGAAATGTCTACTTTGCAGGGCAAAGGATGGGCAACAAGTTTTGGGGGTCACACAATTCCCCTCCTCAGGGCAGGAGAGAGGGGGATTCTGTGGCCCCCGTATTTGCCCTGATTGTTGTTACCAGTAGAACAAAAAAAACTTTAGACTCTGGAGGATTTTTAATTTGGTGCTCTTGTTGTCCTATTACACTTGGATTTCTCAACATGGGTGAATGTCCTTTCCTGTGGAATCCCCATCTTTGTGGTGATTTGTTGAGTACAGACCAACGGGGCTCAAGTAATGGCTTTGTCCACATTTTGATAACCTTTAAAAATGTGGATCTCTCTACCCTACCTCTGAACTGTTAGGTAATTAGACACAGCTTAGGCAAAGCTGTACCCCTATAACCTTACCCCACTTTGCAAAATCTCATTTTTTTCTATTGTTTTTAGGAAATGGACGTCTTCTTCCTTGTGGAAATCATTCTTTTATTAACTAGTTTATTATTTTACTGTGGATTATTCAATCAACTGTTTGATCAACTCCTAACTGTCTTCCCATACAACATCAGAAGCAGTGCTCCAAATCAGCGCAAACGCAGTAGAACCTTGGAAGCTGTACCAGGACCCTATGATGTGGGAATAGCCAGTATTGTTTCTTTGGGCAATGAATCCTGCTTAGGCTCTTACCTTGGCACTTGGTGAACTGTGTGTAGTTAGCCACAGGGTGCTATATAGGTCCAGGGCTGGGGTTTATACCCTATGGAACTCATACACTGAAAACCCTTCTTGGGTTTGCCTACTGTAACGGGCAAAGCCTGGACCCTAAATAGGGTCCAGCAACATGGACAAGACAGGTTTTCCCTGTATTGGACCAATACTGTAGCCTCATTTATTTCAGGTTTTTTGAATAGTATGTGTTTGGGAGTGTGTTTGAAAGTTATTTACTCATGGATTGTTAAACATTTTAAACTTGGCGGCAAAGAATTCGTCATTCAGATCTTAGTCTTACATGGGTGCATCACACCACAGGTCACACTTTTACGACTGCCTCCACGAGTATCCCACAGGGGTATACCCTCACTGATAGCAATGGCAGAAACCAGACACAATGGAACCATGGCAAAAATTCAGGCAAACATTTGCTTTGCCAGTGGCCTGCAAAACACTCAGAGTGACAATGCTTCCCTTGCACGAGAGCAGAACCCTATTTTTACTCCAGTCTATGCATCCAGCTCTAGCTCTATCTCACGCACGCAACAAGTGGCCTATTTAACCAAGGCAGATTTTTCTGCAACTATGTCAGACAACTAACAGCTTTATTACATCTACCACTGTCCAGAGCTCAAAAACGCCAAGTTCTTTCACCACCACCTCCATCTCTGCTGGAATTGAAAAATGAAATGCCTCCTCTAGAGGACACAGACATTGAAGGGAATAAAGAGGACCCAGAGGTACCATTAGAGGAGGTTGCGGAAGATTTTCTTCCCCCCAGCCTTTCATATATCTGATGTTATTGTTGCAATACTCTTGCCAATGTCAATATGCTCACTTCTGCTGTGTGCAAAAGCCTTAACTTTATAATACTACATGCTCCTTCATCTTGCCATGCCCCCTTGAGTGCTAATAGAGGGGGGTTTCCCCTGAAACACATCCCTGCATGGCATCTTGACTCAAACATGGCATCATGAAATCCAAGATGCTTTTTGACATATTCCCATTTACCCATATCATCAATGCTTCCTGTGTTTCGCATGAGGAGACAAACACAAGGTATGTGAACACCTTTTTGCCACCTTAAAGGGGTTGTAAACCCTGGTGTTTTTTCACCTTAATGCATCCTATGCATTAAGGTAAAAAAACCTCTGGCAGTGACTGGCCCCCCAGCCCCTCCATTTTACTTACCTGAGCCCCTTCATTCAATCAGCGGAGACACGCTCTCCCTCTCTGCACGGGGTCCCGGCTCTTGATTGGATAGATTGATAGCAGCAAAGCCATTGGCTCCCGCTGCTGTCAATCAAATCGAATGATGCAGGTGCCTGGGGGCAGGGCCGAGTCTGGCATTTGTGTCTATGGACGCAAATGCTGGACTCAGGAGCTTGCCTGCAAGGTAACCCCCGGGAGAGTGCATCTCCTATGGGGTTTTCTGATAAGAGGAGGAGCCACGAGAGCCGCCGAGGGACCCCAGAAGTTGAGGATCAGGGCCACAAAACGAGCTGCACAGTGGAGGTAACTATGACATGTTTGTTATTTAAAAAAAAAAAAAAGATGATTACAATCACTTTAAGAACTCAGGGCATTCAGGTAATGGTACAAATACGACCTTCTTCTAAAGGTCATCTCCACTTCAGCTATCTACAAATATCCAAAGAACTATGCAGATACTTCAGGCTTTCGGTTGGGTTATCAACATTAAAAAATCTGCTCTCCAAAGTTTCCTTCACCTGGAATATCTTGGTCTGATTCTGGACACAGCCCAGGCAAAAGTCTTCCATCCAGAAAACAAAATCGCCTCTCTAAGATCTCCTACTTTGATCTTAAGATCAAAGAGACATCCCTTTTCAAGAGTTTGTAACATCTTTTTGGCCTAGAACAAGCACACAAGCACACTCTTTCAATCTCCTTATGCTCCTCCCCAGTCAAGCAAAGAACCCGCTAGCTTGGTGGATTTCCAATGCAGCCTTGACAATGTGGAAGTCATTTCTACCACACTCTTGGAGGGTCATAACAACAAATGCCACCCTGATAGACTGAGAAGGAGTGTTCCAGTCCCTCACAGCTCAGGGAACGTGGTCATCCACGAAAGCTCCCCATTCACATACTGGAGTTTAGAGCGACACAACTAGCGTTGAATCACAGGACCTTCCTTCTTTAAAGTCACCTGATCGGGATACAGTCAGACAATACAGTGGCCAATATCAACCACCAGGGGGGGTACCAAGAATCAGACAGCCTTAACAGAAGTAAGTCTGATCATCTAATGGACAAAGAAACACTATAGAGTCCCAGGAGTGCACAATTGAAAGGCAGATTGCTTCAGCCATCATTACCTGGACCAAGGGGAATAGGCCGTTTATACTGACATCTTCAGTCTGCTATATCATAATTGAGGAACTCCAGATGTGGTCATCTGGGCCTCCAGGTTCAGCAACAAGCTACCTCTGTTTGTAGCCAGGACCAAGAATCCTCTAGCACTGACATCAGATGCTCTTATAATTCCCTGGACTCCAGTTCATATGTCTTTCATCAAGTGTGAATTCTGCCTGTCTGACTTGAATTCAGTATGAAACTAGACCAAGAGAAGATTTCAGTGTGAAAATAGATCAAGAGAAGAATGTGGTGATTTTCATTGCACCAAACTGGCCCAGAATAACCTTGTACACAGACATACTCAAACTTCTAGGAGATGATACCTGGCCTTTCCAAAACAAGCCAAATCTTTTTTCTTGTTGCCCCATGTTCCATCTTGCCTCTCAGTCACTAGCCTTAAAGTGGTTCTAAAGGCAGAAACTTATTTATCTTAATGCATTCTATGCATTAAGATAAAAAAAAAACTCTTGTGTGCAGAAGCCCCCCTCAGCCCCCTAATATTAACCGAGCCCCATCTCGATCCAGCGATGTTGCACGAGAGCCCCAGCTGTCCAGTAATCTCTCACCTCTTTGGTTGAGACAGCATCAGGTGCCATTGATAAATAAATATATGTGTATGCGCTAAAGGCTATAAATACGTGAACAAAGAATTAAATAAATCTATACAATATAAAAATTATAATAAATTATAAACAGTGTCACACACCTGTGAAGAAAGTGACTATAATCCACAATTGAATATATGAAAAATGGTAACATGCACCATGCAAAAAAAATGTGAGAAAGAAAAAAAAAAAAAAAAAAAATATATATATATATATATATATATATATATATATATATATATATATATATATATATATATATATATATGTATATATATAAGTGCTACTTGATAAAGTGTCCGAAACCAATTCATACAAATGAATATATCTCAGTCCAAGCCATTCATAAGAGTATATAAATCAAAGTGCACAATAGTGTCCAAACAAATAGCAGGCAATCCTCATGCTTTTTTTTTTTTTTTGAAAAAGTGCTAAATATTCCTCATGCTCTTCTTATGAGATGTGCACATTAAGGCATGCTGCAGTGCTCTCCAGTGACCCCCTAAGGATAATGCGCTCACCTTAGAGCGTGTGACACAGTAGCTAAACAGTGTCAAAACACGCATTAGAGCCACTCCAGGGCTCACACAGGGTATGCTGGTGATGATCTGTATCTCGCTCAAATGGTGACATATATGAAAGAAAGGAGACTCATAGCATAATACCGCCAGAAATTTATTTGAAAAGCCCTAAAAACAATCCCTCCAGTTACACTATTGTGCACTTTGATTTATATACTCTTATGAATGGCTTGGACTGAGATATATTCATTTGTATGAATTGGTTTCGGACACTTTATCAAGTAGCACTTATATATATATATATATATATATATTTTTTTTTTTTTTCTTTCTCACATTTTTTTTGCATGGTGCATGTTACCATTTTTCATATATTCAATTGTGGATTATAGTCACTTTCTTCACAGGTGTGTGACACTGTTTATAATTTATTATAATTTTTATATTGTATAGATTTATTTAATTCTTTGTTCACGTATTTATAGCCTTTAGCGCATACACATATATTTATTTATTTTTGACATATACACGGTATGGAACGTGGTTAGTGTGTGCAGCTGAATTAGGTTCATTTATTCACACTGAAGGCATTAACCCATTTGTGGCTCACAAGATTTTAGCACTATTATCAGGTGCCTTTGGCTCCCACTGCTGTCAAAGTCAGTGAGCCAATAAGGAGAGAAAGGGTGGGGCCAAGTCATGGCTCCGTGTCTGAATGGACACACAGAGCAGCGACTCGGATACCCCCATAGCAAGCTGCTTGCTGTGGGGGCACTCAGCAGGAGGGAGGGGCAAGGAGCGCCAGCGAGGGACCAAGGGAGGATCTGGGCTACTCTGCAAAACCACTGCACAGAGCAGGTAAGTATAACATGTTGGTATCTTTAAACAAAAAAAAAAAACAAGACTTTAATATCACTTTAATGGCATGGCTGTTGAAATCCAGGTCTTGAGGGACAGGGGTATCTTTTACTCTGTCATTCTCACATCGCTCAAAAACAAAAAAGTCACTTCTAGGAAATTTTACTATGAAACCTGGAAATCCTTGTTTGCCTTGCGTGAGCACAGGCTTTTTCAAATCATCTATTGCAAGGTGGGTAAGAGAACGCATCTCAAAAGCTTATACTTTAAAGGATAGAACACCTGCAGCACTCTTACATGCCTTTTCCTGGGCACCCTAACATCAAACCCCTGTTGCCCAGCTTTGCAAGGCCCTCCACCTGGTCTTTGGTTCATACCTTCTCCATGTTCTACAAGGTGGAAGCCAAGCTTCTGTAAATTAAAATTTCAGCCACAGGGTTTTTGCATTAGCACTCTATATTGGGTCCCTTGACTCTTGTTATTGTTGAGCCTGTTCGCTTACTTAATTGTTGTTACCCACCCTTCTTATTAATTGTTTGGGGACATCCCAGGGTCTGTGAATATTCAGCCTGTCTTGTACTGTACAATGAAGATACAGTGGAACCTCGGATTACGAGCATAATCCGTTCCAGGACTATGCTCGTAATCCAATGTACTCGCATATCAAAGCGAGTTTTCCCATTGAAGTCAATGGAAACAAAAAAAATTAGTTCTGCATTGACTTCAATGGGATGCAATACCGCATGCGGCCAGAGGCGGAGGGTGCCGAAGAGCCTCCGAAATGGATGAAAAGGCCCGAGGGACGCTTCGGCGGACCACGGCAAACCTCGGAAAGACTCCGTTCACGAGCCTTTCCGAGGTTTGCCGAGGTCAACCGAACTGTCCTCGGGCCTTTCCGTGCATTTCTGAACAGCGCCGATCGGCGACTTTTGGCTATGCTCGGCTCTGGTGCCCCCCCACCTCAGGCCAAAAGCGGTACTGCACACCGCTTTTGGCCTGACTCCTGCTCGTTTTGCGAAACAACACTCGCAAATCGAGTTAGGAATTTTAGAAATACAGTGCTCGGTTTGCGAAATGCTTGTTAACCGTGTTACTCGCAAACCGAGGTTCCACTGTACGAGGAATTTTGGCTTACCTGTAAATTCCACATATTGGAGTATAGTACAGGACACAGTACACCCTGCCTTCTGTTCCTGTGTTACTTTGCATTGATTGCTAAAAAACTGAGGTCTCACAGATTGGGGTAGGTTTATTGGGGTACACCCATGTTCAGCTAATCTTTCCCAGGTGTCCAGTCATCTAAAGGTACCAACTATTACCAAGAAACTATGAATATGAAGCCTATTTCCTGTACTATACTCCAAGACAGTGTTTCTCAACTCCAGTCCTCAAGGCGCCCCAACAGGTCATGTTTTCAGGATTTCCCTCAGATGAAACGGCTGTGGTAATTACTAAGGAAGTGAAACTGATCAAATCACCTGTGCAAAATAATGGAAATCCTGAAAACATGACCTGTTGGGGCGCCTTGAGGACTGGAGTTGAGAAACACTGCTCCAAGATATAGCATTTAAATGTACAGTCAGGTCCATAAATTTTGGGACATCGACACAATTCTTTTTGGCTCTATACACCACCACAATGGATTTGGAATGAAACGAACAAGATGTGGTTTAACTGCAGACTTTCAGCTTTAATTTGAGGGTATTTACATCCAAATCAGGTGAACGGTGTAGGAATGACAACAGTTTGTATATGTGCCTCCCACTTTTTAAGGGACCAAAAGTAATAGGACAATTGGCTGCTCAGCTGTTCCATGGCCAGGTGTGTGTTATTCCCACATTATCACATTTACAAGGAGCAGATAAAAGGTCCAGAGTTCATTTCAAGTGTGCTATTTGCATTTGGAATCTGTTGCTGTCAACTCTCAATATGAGATCCAAAGAGCTGTCACTATCAGTGAAGTAAGCCATCATTAGGCTGAAAAAACAAAACAAACCCATCAAAAAGATAGTAAAAACATTAGGTGTGGCCAAAGCAACTGTTTGGAACATTCTTAAAAAGAAAGAACGCACCGGTGAGCTCAGCAACACCAAAAGATCCTGATGACCATGGTGGATGACCGAAGAATTCTTTCCCTGGTGAAGAAAACATCCTTCACAATAGTTGGCCAGATCAGAAACACTCTCCAGGTGGTAAGTGTATGTGTGTCAAAGTCAACAATCAAGAGAAGACTTCACCAGAGTGAATACAGAGGATTTACCACAAGATGTAAACCATTGGTGAGCCTTAAAAACAGGAAGGCCAGATTAGAGTTTGCCAAACAACATCTAAAAAAGACTTCACAGTTCTGGAACAACATCCTATGGACAGATGAAACCAAGATCAACTTGTACCAGAGTGATGGGAAGAGAAGAGTATGGAGAAGGAAAGGAACTGCTCATGATCCAAAGCATACCACCTCATCAGTGAAGCATGGTGGTAGTAGTGTCATGGCGTGCGCATGTATGGCTGCCAATGGAACTGGTTCTTTTGTAATTATTGATGATGTGACTGCTGACAAAAGTAGCAGGATAAATTCTGAAGTGTTTCAGGCAATATTATCTGCTCATATTCAGCAAAATGCTTCAGAACTCATTGGACGGCGCTTCACAGTGCAGATGGACAATGACCCGAAGCATACTGCGAAAGCAACCAAAGAGTTTTTAAGGGGAAGAAGTGGAATGTTATGCAATGGCCAAGTCAATCACCTGACCTGAATCCGATTGAGCATGTATTTCACTTGCTGAAGACAAGACTGAAGGGAAAATGCCAGAAGTACAAGCAGGAACTGAAGACAGTTGCAGTAGAGGCCTGTCAGAGCATCACCAGGAATTAAACCCAGCGTCTGGTGATGTATATGCATTCCAGACTTCAGGCTGTAATTGACTGTAAAGGATTTGCAACCAAGTATTAAAAAGTGAAAGTTTGATGGATGATTGTTAATCTGTCCCATTACGTTTGGTCCCTTAAAAAGTGGGAGGCACATATACGAACTCTTGTAATTCCTACACCGTTCACCTGATTTGCATGTAAATACCCTCAAATTAAAGCTGAAAGTCTGCAGTTAGAGCACATCTTTCATTTCAAATCCATTTTGGTGGTGTATAGAGCCAAAAAGATTAGAATTGTGTCGATGTCCCAATACTTATGGACCTGACTGTACATCAAAACTCCTCTTTTATTTAGTCTGTTCCTTAAGTAGTAGAGGATTGTAATTTATTCAACATTTCATTTACTTAACTGTAGAATTCTCTATATATATCAGTTAGTCAGGGTTCAAACTATTCAGTTGAAGTCTTTCCACTGTTTAAATACACACTGTTAACCTCATATCATAGTTGGCTACAGCAACATTGGAAGTGCTGCCTGCATGGGTTTCACCTTTTAATTCCTTTGAATTCTTGGTTCGCATATTTTGTGAAAGAAAAAAAAACATTGCCATAGATTTGTAGCTTAATTGTGTCTTGTAACTGCAGGCTATTATATGATGTTTATTACCAAATGATCAAGCTAAGATACAACTCTGCTTTGCTGTCTGCATTTGAGTCTCTTGCAGTTAAAAAGTAGGTTATGATTATGCATGAACTCTTCTATTCACAGTTGCTGTGAAATGAACTGTATCAGCAGTCCACCTGATTCACTGTATTTTAGACCTTTTGCGGTGCTTACTCCCATACTTAGGGACACTTTAACCTTCACGGTACAAAAGTCTTCCTCTCAAAAGCTATTCCAACACAAACTCTATAATCTTCTGATAACTCAAGCATTAGAATAAATTAATGTTATTACACTGACAGAGTATTTTTTTAACTGCTTAGAAACTGTTGATATAATTATTATGAAACTAATCTCCAATATATACCTTCAAAGACCTTCTGTCTATATCCTCAAGGAATTGTTACTAGCTTATAGGCTTATGGATTCTTTATGTGTAGTAAATTCATAGATATAGATCCAATTGTTTTTTAGGTGCAATTTATTTATTATAGGGTCTATTCATCATAAATTTGATGGGCAATCTGCCCAACACATACCTGTTTTTCGATCAAGATGCACATTGCCGCATACACGTTTTTTCACTTTTTACCTATTTTTATGGGAGATTTATTCAAGATTCAATTAAATCAAACAACATTTGCCCATGTTTTCCTAAATCTGTTCTACAATGAGAGAGGGGCTCTACTGCACTTTTCATCATATTTATCACCTAGTGAATGTGTATTCATAATGAAATTTACCCAACATTTTCCATTTTTTGCCTTGCACAGTAATCAAACCATTCACTGGTTTAGAGTGGGTAATTGTGTATTTTAAACTGCCTTTTGTTTTAAAGCTGTGGATTTTATGTCTATGGAGAGTTTAATACACCTTCATAACACAGATTTTTAATACAATAATAAATAATAAAATATAATAATAAATAACTCCTATTATTTATCAAGGTTTGCCTGGAAATATGAAAACAGCCTTCACTTTTCAAAAAATTTTCAATTGTAAGTCACATTGGCAACATTAGTTTTAACAAGTTTCTTTAATCAGCTGCCTGCATAATAAATACAGAAAACGCTGGCAGGAACTGATGGACAGATCCCACTGAATTTTTGGGGGAATGTTTAGTGTGAATATTCACTGGGAATATTGTTTCGTGAATACTTGATAAAAAGACCACAGTACCTAAACAGCAACTTTGTTTTGGTTGAGTTCAATCTGCCTTCTGACAAGAGACTTTAAAGGATAAATTCACCTTTAAAGAAAAAATACTAAATAAACATTTGCAGGTAAAAAAATTAGCATATACTATATATTTTTTTTTAGGAGCCTGGAAAGCATTGCACCAGTGATCAGTCGGGGTAAGCTGTCTGCCCCAGGGATGTACCGAGAGCATTTGGCACCCGGGGCAGATCATAATAGAAATCTATAGGACTGCAGCTTTAACTGCGGGTAAAATGTAGGAAGACCCCCTTTACCTCTGGACTCCTTTACATTACACAGCCCCCACACCTCTGGACCCCTTTACATTACACAGCTCCGCACCTCTGGACCCCTTTACATTACACAACCCCCACACCTCTGGACCCCTTTATATTATACAGCTCTGCACCTCTGGACCCCTTTACATTGCACAACTTCCTCCACACCTCTGGACCCCTTTACATTACAAGCCCCCCACACCTCTGGAGCCATTTACATTACACATCCCCCCACACCTCTGAACACCTTTACATTACACAGCCCCACACACCCCTGGACCCCTTTATAATTACACAGTCCCCCACACCTTTGGACCCCTTTAAATTACACAACCACCCCACACCTCTGGACCCCTTTACATTACACAGCCCCCCACACACCTCTGGACCCCTTTACATGACACAGCCCCCCACAACTCTGAATCCCTTTACATTACACAGCCTCTACCCCCACAGCTCCGCCCCTTCCTGCCTTATTCGTGCATGCAGAGACAGAGGGCAGAATGGGAGTGAGAAACAGCAGCACTGAATAGACAGCAGGAGCTGCCGGAGTTAACTTTCCAAGTTAATCAGCAGGTGTTTGCTTGCTAGGACCACAATCAAAACACCTGCTGGTTAACTTGGGAAGTTAGCTCCGGCAGCTCTCACTGTCTATTCAGTGCTGCTGCTTCTATTTCCCATTCTGCCTCCGCTCCCCTCTCCTGTGTTAGTGGGCAGGTGAGGGAATCTGGCGGCCGGCCCTGGGTGTTAGCCCTTAGCTGCACCAGCCCAACACCCCCCAATGTGTGGCACCTGGGGTGGTGGACCTCCGCCCCCTCCTTGGTACATCACTGGTCTGCCCATACCTCGTAGGGGCAGGCAGTTTTACACTAACAGGAAAAATCAATTAACTACCACAGCACTCAACAGTGCTGTGGTAGTTTATTGAGAACTAAAAGCCGACAGCCTCAAAAGGCTGTCAGTAGTTGTAGTCCATTCATTCACAGAACACTGTTTTCTTTAGATTGTGGCAGGGAGTGGGGGGAAAAAAGATCCACCGCTTGCTGGCAAACTAAGGGACCGAGGGGTGCGGGGGCCAGAACATTTGTAGCACGTTACATGTGACAAAAGGCGAACTTATTCTTTAAATTGTGCCAGAGTTATTGAAAATAGAACCCTATTTAAAATGTTCAACACCATTGATTCCTGTTCCAGCACTGGGTGTTGAATCTTGGCATACACTGTGTGGCAGTTGATTGGAGGAAAGGCACACCCCCCCCCTCTCCACATAGGCAGAGGAATGAAGAAACTTGCAGATCTGTGATGTGAATAGACAAGCCCTCTGCTAATCTATTTATAGCACCCTCCCCAACCCCAATTTTGAGCTGCTTTTATCTTGTGTGTCGGAGATCTTGTCAGAAGTTATCATGTTGATAACAGAAGAATAGAGCAGCAGAAAGACACAGGACTTAGTGCTTTGGAGAGAGATAAGTAAACACTACAGATATATGTGCCTAGGTCAAATTTCATGAATCAGGTTTATATCCACGTTAAGATGATTTTACTGCTTGTTTTATGTAAGTACTTTATTGCACATAGTCTGGGCACAGGATATCTTTATGATATATCTTTCACTAAGGTTTCGGCCACATAAAAGCTTGCTGCTGTGAGCTTTTTAACTGACATAGCATGTGGCAAAATCAAAAAGAAGCAACCTGGTCCTGTGAGATCCTTTTAGTTTTTATTGAGAGAAGATTGTGTTGCTTGAAAAAGATCTTTTGCATAAGATTGCAGTACAGATCCCCCAGGACAAACCGCCCCCCGTCCATTAGTACAGATTTCCCCAGGACAAACCGCCCCCTCCATTAGTACAGACCCCCCAGGACAAACCGCCCACCTCCATTAGTACAGACCCCCCAGGACAACCCCCCTCCATTAATACAGACCCCCCAGGTAAAAACCACCCCCCTCCATTAGTACAGATCCCCCCAGGACAAACCACCCCCCCTCCATTAGTACAGACCCCCAGGACACACCACCCACCTCCATTAGTACAGACCCCCCAGGACAACCCCGCTCCATTAGTACAGACCCCCCAGGAAAAACCACCCCCCTCCATTAGTACAGATCCCCCAGGACAAACCACCCCCCCTCCATTAGTACAGACCCCCAAGACAAACCACCCCCCCTCCACTAGTACAGACCCCCCAGACAACCCTCCCTCCATTAGTACAGACCCCCCCAGAACAAACCACCCCCCTCCATTAGTACAGACCTCCCTCGAACAAACCCCCCCATTAGTACAGATTCCCCCAGGACAAACCCCCTTCATTAGTATAGACCCCCCAGGACAAACTCCCCCCCCTCCATTAGCACAGTTCCACCAGGACAAACTGCCCCCCGTCTATTTGTACAGACCCCCCCAGGACAAACTGCCCCCCTCCATTAGTACAGACCCCCCAGGACAAACCGCCCCCTCCATTAGTACAGACCCCCAGGACAAACCCCCCTCCATTAGTACAGACCCCCCAGAACAAATCCCCCCTTCATTATTACAGATCCCCCAGGACAAACCACCCCCCTCCATTAGTACCGACCCCCCCAGGACAAACCCCCCTCCATTAATACAGATCCCCCCAGGACAACCCCCCTCCATTAGTACAGACCCCCCAGGAAAAACCACCCCCCCTCCATTAGTACAGATTTGCCCAGGACAAACCACCCCCCCTCCATTAGTACAGACCCCCAGGACAAACCACCCCCTTCCATTAGTACAGACCCCCTAGGACAAACCACCCCCCTCCATTAGTACAGACCCCCAGGACAAACCCCCCTCCATTAGTACAGACCCCACTAGGACAAACCCCACTCCATTAGTACAGATCCCCCCAGGACAACCCCCCTCCATTAGTACAGACCCCCCAGGAAAAACCACCCCCCCTCCATTAGTACAGATTTGCCCAGGACAAACCACCCCCCCTCCATTAGTACAGACCCCCAGGACAAACCACCCCCTTCCATTAGTACAGACCCCCTAGGACAAACCACCCCCCTCCATTAGTACAGACCCCCAGGACAAACCCCCCTCCATTAGTACAGACCCCACTAGGACAAACCCCATTCCATTAGTACAGATCCCCCAGGACAAACCACCCCCCTCCATTAGTACAGACCCCCTCCAGGACAAACCACCCCCCTCCAAGACAAACCACCTCCCCTCCATTAGTACAGACCCCCCCAGATAAACCCCCCTCCATTAGTACAGACCCCCAGGACAAAATCCCCTGAATTAATACAGATCCCCCAGTACAACCCCCCACTCCATTAGTACAGACCCTCAGAACAAACCACCCCCCCTCCATTAGTACAGACCTCCCCCGAACAAACACCCCCCTCCAGTAGTACAGATTCCCCCAGGACAAACCCCCCTCCATTAGTACAGAACCCCCAGGACAAACCTCCCCTCCAGTAGTACAGATCCCCCCAGAACAAACCGCCCCCCTCAATTAGTACAGACCCCCCAGGACAAACCACCCCCCTCCATTAGTACAGACCCCCCCAGGACAACCCCCCCTCCATTAGTACAGATCCCCCCAGGACAAACCGCCCCCCTCCATTAGTACAGACCCCCCAGGACAAACCACCCCCCTCCATTTGTACAGACCCCCTAGGACAAACCGCCACTCTCCATTAGTTCATACCCCCCCAGGACAACCCCCCCTTCATTAGTACAGACCCCCCCAGGAAAAACCACCCCCTCCAATAGTACAGACCCCCCCAGGACAGATCCCCCCAGGACAAACCCCCCTTAGGACAAACCCCCACTCCATTAGGGTACATAAAAAAAACACCCGGCAGCAGCTGGAAAGGAGAGGACAGTGTGCAGCCGCGCCGCCCGGGTGGAAAACAGATCGCAGCAGGCAGGAGTTAGACACAGGGAGGAGGAGGAGAACACATGCTAGGCACGGACCTCCCCCCAGCGACGTCACTGCGTGGCTGATCTCTCTCCACACAGAGACAGCCATTCCATTCTCCGGCTGCTTCGCGCTCCTTCTCTGACAGGAGGAGGGGAGGGGGGTTGAGCTTGGGCAGGAAATGGCGGCGATGACCAGCGGACAAGGAGAGGAGGAAGGAGAGAAGCACTCAGCGCCCCCACCTTTGTGGCACCCGGGTGCACTGCACTCCGCGCAACAACCTAGGATCGGCCCTGACAGAGTGTCTGTGTGTGGGGATTTTCAGCGACGATTTGCGGGCAGCACGCGGGCTTAATGGGCAGCTTCAGCTTTGGGCCCCAAACAGTGACAGGTCCCTGGGCAGCTGCCCCGTTTGCCCTGCGGTAAAGATGGCCCTGTACATCACAGGTGATATAATTTGCTGCTCAGTGATTGCAGTATTCTAGTCTGCATCTCCCCAAGGTTTGAAGGTCCCCTCCTGCACAGCCTGTCACTGGGAAGCTCAGTGTACTGCTGCTTTTCCTCCTCATGGCTTTTATGCAGCTGAGAACAGAGGGAATGTGATCACTTATAAAAAGGGGAAAAAGGTATTTATGTTTTTTTTATATCTATACAAAAATGTTTTGCCTTTCATTGCTCATTGCTCATTGTTGTTACACCCAGATTATGCAAACTCTTAAAGCAAATCTGTGCCAAGCAACATGCTTCCCTTTAAAGCTTCGTACACACTACTTGTTTTTTTGTGTTCAACCCCGCCAGAACACTCCAGTTAGAGCTCTCAGCCATTGGTTGAGAGCACTGATCAAGAGCCGATTGGCAAACCTTTTTCGGTCATGCCCCTTCCACAGAAGCCGAGTAAACAGCTTCTGTCGGACCGACTCCAGTACACATGGGGCGCATGTCGGGTGGCATCCGCTGGTTCATTAGAAACTGGCCAATGCCGCCCGACATTCGGCCTGTGTGTACAAAGTTTAACTCTTGTTCCCCGAGTAGCAAACACCAACCTTTTCATTGCTTTCACTCTAGCTGCCCACAGTGCGAAATAGGCGGTCTTGTGTAAGATTTATGTTGCTTTAGTTGTGGGGGTACAGAACCAACTCCTTCACAGCAGAGCAGTGGGGGAGTAAAAGAAGGTATTCGCTGCTGGGGAGGGAAGACACTTAGACCCCTTTTCACACTGACAATGGGCTGCATTACTGTCATTTTAGCGGTGCTATTCGGCCACTAGCGGGGCGCTTTTAACCCTCGCTAGTGGCCAAAGAAAGGGTAAATAGCACCCAAAAAGCTTTGCAGGCGCTTCGGCAGCGTTGCCCAAAGATGTCCAAAGATGCTGCTTGCAGGACTTTTCCTAACATCCTGCAAGCGCACCGCCCCAGTGTGAAAGCACTCGGGGTCTCACACTGGGGCTGCAGGGGAGGCATTTTTCAGGCACATTACAGGCGCTATTTTTAGGACAAAAGCGCCTGAAAAATGTCCCAGTGTGAAAGGGATCTAAAGGAAACCTGTTACTTTGCTCTACAGGTGTTTTAAGACACTTAAAGTGAACTTCCACGTTCACAGATAAATTGGGATAACACCTACTTTATATTTGCTACATGTTCCCAATAAGATAGCCTAACTTAAAAAAAAAATTGAAATTTCCTGCACAGTGTTTTAGGTGCTTAAAATCCAACCTAGCTCTCCCTTGCTATATCATGTTAATGAGGGGGTTGGACAGTAATGTTTAATATAATTAAAGCAGTAATAAGCCCAAAAGCAAACATTTTTTATATTGGAGCTTACTAATTCTTAGATGTGATGGCTGCATTGTTTTTTTTAATGGCTTTCTTTCTTTTATTTTTGCCTGGAGAACTGGCCAGCAATTCTCTTGTCTTTCAACAGAACAAGCTCACCTGTAAATGTATCACTTACAGTATTGAGGCAAACCATTTACATCTGACAGGGATGCTTACAATGATCAGCTTTTTTCATGTAAAATCTTTATCCCAAAAGAAAAAAAAACTGTTGCTGAAAACTTAACTTAACTGCGGTGTGAACTGCTTGGCTTCAATCTGCTAGTACATCTAACACTCCTCTCCCCCCAGACTGATAATAACTTAACTTAAACGTAACTGTAACCGCAGTGTGAACTGAAGCTTGGCTTCAATTTGTTAGTGTATTTAAATCTGCTAATACATCTAACACTCCCCCCAGACTGATGATGCTGCTGTCCAAAGGTGACCCTGTGCTCTTCAGCCAGAGTGGGGACACTATATAATACAGGTGGTGCGTTACTGGCCAGATCACCAGGTGAAAACGGGGGAAAAGGCCTAAAATAAGAAAACAAATTCAACCACCAAATCTAATGATTGGCAAGCTGCAATACATTACATTCTTGGTTTTGAGTTTAAAGCCATCTTTACTGTGCTCAGTGTGTCTCATCATCAGCTGTAAGCTAGATTTCAACAGGGTCTGCTCTAACAAATGGTTAAAGATCTCAGGGCTTGGGTTCTGCAATGTATAGTGATAAGGCACTTAAAAAAATTGTCCCTACTGCTGTTGCTCATCTTCACATTGCCATATTTGCAAAGCAATGGAAGCTGCCCATAAAGTCTTATGCCGCGTACACACGACTGGACTTTCTGTCAGAGTAGAGACTGACGGTCTTTCTGACGGAGTTCCGCTGAAACGGACTTGCCTACACATGATCACACCAAAGTCCGTTCGTTTAGAACGCGATGATGTACGACGGGACTAGAAAAGGAAGTTAAATAGCCAGTAGCCAATAGCTGCCCTTGCGTTGTTTTTGGTCCATCGGACTAGCATACAGACGAACGGTTTTCCCGATAGGAATTGAGGAAAGATTTGAAACATGTTCTATTTCTAGGTCCGTCAGAATTTTAGAAAGAAAAAGTCAGATGCTTTGCTTAGAAAGAATACAAAATAGTGCAGCCGTGTTCTATATTCATTTAAGGATTGCAATATATTGGACTTGAGTGTTCAGCTGCTTAGTTTAGTATTAATATTGTGGTGTTGTGCTGACTGAATCCATTTCTTTATTTGCTTAGAAAGGTATGAAATATATATATTTTAAAACTATTTTAGGTATAATACATGATTGGAAATATATAACAAACACACGGGGAGGGGTGTTCTCAAATGTGACTACAAAAGTGTAAATACACTTAAGAGGTAGTTAAAATTAAAAAAATGAAATGCATTACTATGTAATGGGTCCAAGTAATCATTCCTAGGAGAGGGATTCCTTAGAGAAATTGTTCCTGCTCCACACATAAATATATTGATAAAGCTATGAAATTGCATGTCATTGTCATTGTTGGACATTCATTTAGGCATATCGAGCTGTGTGACTGTTACAAAACTCCCTTGGTTTTAGTGTATATTGATTAATATATTTGACAGCTAGTCAGTGTAAATTAAAGCTTTGTGTGCTATAGCTGGCTGTGCCAGACTGATAAAACTGTAATTTGTGTGTGACATTGTTTAAAAATCTCATTGAATAATGCCTTTGTGCATGTGTTTTTTTTTTTTTTGTATTAGCGCACTACCAAAGTTAATGGCCTTGCATCACTCCCTTATGATCACTGCCATGGTAACAGAAGTAATTGGAACTTCTCTGGAATATAGTGTACATGTACACACAAACTCACTCAAAGAATTTACCTACCATTTTATTTTAGCAAAAGTGGATTATGAAAAATATTTTAAACCGTAATGAGAGAGCCAGCAGTGTGAAATTAAAAGGCCTTTTTTTTTCAATTTAAATCAGAACACCACACATTCTTTAACCATTACATCGGTTTTTCTGTTTCTTCCTGGGCCAATGCAGAAGGGGTGGGGTTAGCATGATGACATCACTGACCAA
Organism: Lithobates clamitans; assembly: GCA_037952925.1. Taxonomy (NCBI): domain Eukaryota; kingdom Metazoa; phylum Chordata; class Amphibia; order Anura; family Ranidae; genus Lithobates; species Lithobates clamitans. The sequence continues at coordinate 3,124,433 of JBBGZY010000742.1, read as the reverse complement.
ATGTGGCCACATGGCTTTTTTTGGTCATTGACATCACCCAGGAGACCTTGCCCATTTGTTTACTTCTAGCAGTGGGGCCCGGGTGATGTCATATGGCACCACTTAGCAATGGGATTCGTTGTGTCCATTGTTCTACAGGATTTTTTTCTCTTGATGGTCATGGCCCATAATGTTTGACAAGCTTTTGCATCGATGGGTGACATGATTGAAGATGGGTGTATATTGTGTGACTTTTTTTTAAATTAAAGGAATTGTCAAACAAGTGTGTTTATTTACTTTTCAAATTTTTATGTGAATGAGTAGGGTTTCTATGTACCCCTTACTCATTCACATAGGAGGAAGCAGTACCTGGGTGCCCTTGATTATGAAAGGGAGTTTCCGGAATTCTGATAAGTCCCTCTGCCAACAGAGCCCCACATTCACTAGGCCGAATTTGTGGGGAAGAGGCCCCTGTCCTTATCACCCCCTTTCCTTGCATGCCAGGCTGTTTAGGAAAGGTCTGGTGTGGATTTTTGGGGGGACCCCATGCTTTATTTTTCTTTTTTTTGTGGGGTTCCCTCTTAGAAATCATATAAACAACAAAATTCAGTCTGGCGCCAGGAGACTGGGATATGAGTGTCTCTGGGAGCAATTTATAGTAACCTTCGGAAGACCAAGGAGCAGCTGTGTGGATGGACACACCAGGAGTGGTGTGAAACAATAAGCAAACATACAAAGGTGGCCACAACTAAAAGCGCTGATCAGAAACATTCTGTGTGCACAAATTCTTAGATAGAGTCAATTTGATCAGATCATAAGGCAGTTTATTGGAAACTGTAGTAAAATTAATAATGAACAACAATAAAAAATCTCCTTGCATAGATGGAAGGGTTGGTGCGGCTAAATCACCATTTGCACAGTACCTTGTAAAAAAGCAGAATTGTAACTTGCTGTGTGAAGCAATGCTGCAGTGGTGAACATCTCATGGCTCCAGCAAACTCCACTGTGACAGGACAGAGGCCAGATGGAGGGTCAGATGTGCCCAACCCAGGCTCCGGTGGCAGGTGGCAAGGCAGCCATGGAGAACAAGAAGCCAGGGAGCAACGGGAACAGCTGTTACCAAGATCTGGCCAATGGAAGCGTCAGAGCCTGATGTCATGCACTCGGAGATCCCGGATCCAGAAAGAGGCCTGGAGTGCAGAGAAGCTTTTAGTTGTGGCCACCTTTGTATGTTTCCTTAAAACTCATAGCAGACCCAAAGGAACTGATATGGAATTTGGGGAGGAACCCACATTTTTTTGTGTGTGGGGTCCCCCTTGACATCATACCTCATCAAGAATAAAGGCCCTGGAATGTGTTTTAGTGGAAACCCCACACCATTGTTTTTGTTTGGGTCCCCTATTAACATTTATATCAGACGCATACCATTCTGATATGGATGAAAGGAATCCCCAGACATTTGTTTAAAAACAGTTACTGTTTTTTAACATTCATTAACTATTGACTCTAATGTGGTTTGGATGCCTTACATTATTTTCCCTCGTGTTCAGCAAACCTGCCCCCCAAACAAACCCAGGTACATTTGGCTTATCCCTATCAAAGAACTAAGGCCTCAATCACACGACAAACAACAGCTTGTGTCCAGGAGGGATCATCTGTCCCTAGCCACAGGTAATCACTGGCTGTGCGATTACATCCGGACAGCTCTAACATCTGTCATGCTGTCATTGTTTGGACAGGCTCAGCGTCCACAACTGTCCAGATCCAACTGTATACTCAGTCACAGGAATCCACTGAATTCTTGCTGCAGCTGGAACATTTTTGCTGGGTGGATGAGGCCCAATTGTGTTGGGGAATGCTATAGGTTGGATTTACTAAAGGCAAAAAGACTCAACATTTTGCAAGTGCTTAGTAACTGACATGAAGCTTCAGTTTGCAAACTCAATCACATGTAAGAAACATTAACAAAACGACATGTTTGCTGGCACATGAATGGATGTTGGAAGTCAGCAGAGTTACCCCTTATTTACTAAGCTCTGTAGCAACTTCACAACAGTCTTTTTCTTTAGTAAATTCACCCCCTATATATTTTAACCTCATTGGACCTTAGATATGAAAGTGATATTGTTACAAATTGTCTCAGCTTGAACTGGAAATTTATACTAGAGAAAGAAAATGTAGATCTAACTGGATGTTGTTTGGTAAATTCTTTATTTAAAAAGGGAAATTGGAGCCATTACTACTCCATAATACTACGTGGTTTAGACTCTGCCTTTTTGTAGCTTGGTAATGAATAGCACCATATCCCTAATAAGATATGCAGTATTTTGAGTATAGATAAAAAAACACTTCCTGCTTTTTAAACAGTCCATGTTAGCATTTCTGCTGGTCAGGGAGCCACAGTCACTAGCTCACATTCTTCACAAACACTAATGTTTAAAAGCTGTGCAAGATGCAACTTCTGTAGCATTCAAATTGTGTGTACAGACTTAATATAACTGCTGCCATTTCTATTTTTTATTTCATTTCTTTAGTACTTGACCTGAAATTGTTTTCCTTTCTGTTTTCATATTTCTGTTTCCAGCTCTTCCAGTATGACTGGTTTTGTGTATGTATTTTAAGCAGTTGGCTTTATCCCTGGTTTGTCTTCAACGGAAAAAAATGTCATAGGACACCCAGAGCTGAAGCCAACTCCCATTTTAATACAGAACTCAACCCTTTACTTTTCACCTCCTCATAACATGTGGTTGCCCTGATCATTGTCCATCCCCTTTTGCTCCCTACATAAATGTCCCCAGTGCACTCCTCTGCATGCCCTGCATGCTCACAAAAATACCAATCCTTTATGGTGTTAGAACAAAATGAAAACATTCAAGTTGGTTTTAATTCCACCCTAAAATGATTTTATGTTTGTATTCAGCCTTTTGTTTTCAGCAGAATAGCCACATACTGCAAGCTTCAGTACACAGGAGGATAGCCACATGCTGCAAGCTTCAGGACACAAAGAGCTCAACTCAAAATAGCATTTATTGAAGTAGACACCAGAGCAGCAGTATCCCCATTTTTCCATCCCATCATGCACCTCTCTCAGGCTATGCCAGTGGAAATGTAACAGCAAGACAGCATCACCTGAGCTCCTACCATACAAGTTTAGACTCTTGTGTGCTGTAGCAGAAAACATTTTATTTTTAAAAAAACTCTTCATGACTTAATATTAAAACAACAAAGTGGGTTTATAAACAATAAGTGTTTTATAAATATTTTATTCAACAAGGTACCATACTGCTGCTAATTAGTATTGCTTAATAACAGTAGTAAAACATTTTAATTAAATAAGTCATATTTGTGAATTACTATATTAAATGTGTTGTATGGTATTCCTGTGTCTTTTAGCCTTGTTTGGAATAACAACAACTACAAAAATGGATGTTCATACATCCTAATGATTGGACAAGCTGCTTGCAGTGATCGTAATGGCCACTCTGCAAAAAACAGCATATTAGGATTTCAAATAATGCATATTACACAATGACTGATAGCTTAAAGAAAGATGCCTGATGGCCTGGAAACTGCTACTACCCCTTTAGGTGCATGTACCCAGGAAGAAGAAAATATTGAATGGGACATTTATGAAAACTTGTTCATAAAAACAAAAACAAGTGCTATAACATCTAAAGTCAGATTCCATCTACTTTCCAGGGCAGTTTATAAAATGGGAGTAAGTTATCAGCTGTTGGCTACTAGATCTTTATCTATACAATGGTTTCCATAAGTAATCCTCTCAAATTAACTCAGTCACCTTAATTTTTAAGCTGCATAATTAATTGCATTGTCCATGGATTTCACATACCTAACAGGAAAAAACTTCTAAAGTAAAAACCTGTTCTATATTACATTTCTTTGTTGGTTTCATTTATTTGTGTAATTTCACTTAAGGTCTATAATAATTCAGCTTGGCAGAGCTCGCATTTTTCACAAAATGATGAAATACTGACAGACTTCAGCTTTCTTTCAAATGTACATTGCATGCCTTTCGTTTTGCATATGGAATTATTTAGAGCACTGCCTTTTAAACTGAATTATTTGTACATATTTATCTTGTGTTCGCTACAAGTTAGTGCTCAATAATTAACTGAAGTCTGTGGAAACGATAGCAAAACATTGAATTTAAACTTACTACAAAACCCTTTATAAACCGACCGGTAACTATATAGATTCTGACCGTGAGCTATTTATCAATATTGATAATATGTTATTGTTACCGCCTTCCAGAAACCCAAGAAGAAAGATGAAGAAGAAGAGGAAGAGACAGAGAAAAAGCCAGATCCTCTTCACCAGATTATTTTACACTTCAGTCGCAATGCTCTTACTGAGAGGAGGTAACACATAGTGAACCAATGGGGATGGGGCATGGGCATCAGCAGAACTTTTTTCAGGGGTGGCATCATTTTATGGTCACCCATGCTCTGCTCCTTTGACAATGTCATGAAAGGGAGGGGCTTAGTCATTATCCCATTAAGCGCAGGCATGTGCCCATCATATACAGCCTCACTGTGCCGATCAAATGTGGCCTGTACAGGGTGTACAGTATGTGTATGTAAAGGGGTGGATGGTATTACTATATACAGGAAGGAAGGTGGGTGTATATAGCTGTATACAGAACAGATGATGTATATCTGTAGTCAGTGATGATGGAAGAAGGTCTCTATATATACACAGGAAGGAAGGTGGGTATATACAGCTACCTGTATATAAAGACCTTCCTCCATCACTGACTGCAGATATATATCACCTGTCCTGTATACAGCTATATACAGGACTACATATCTGCAGTGAGTGATGATGGAGGAATACAGGAAGGAAGATGGGTGTATATAGCTGTATACAGGACAGGACAGATGATATGATCTTTCCTATATCTGGCACCCCCTTCACTGATCATACCTGTATGCACTCAGCTGCCCCCCTCATCTGTATATATGTCAGGACCCACACACATGCCTCCCAACATTTTGAGATGGGAATGAGGGACACCTACTAGAAAATGTATGTAGGCATAGGACACACCCCTGCCACATCCCCTTAAAGGAGAATTAACCAAAAAAAAGGTTAATTAAATCCACAAGGGCTTTTTTTTACCACTAGTATTCCTTTATATTGACTTTTATAATTTACAAATGCAGCAATTTAGAAATTGGATGAAAGGTTAAGCACTTGGAAACACCTTTGAAAGATAAGAAGTGCATGTTATATACAACTATATAGATCAGACCAAAATGAGGGGGAAAGAGGGACAGAGGCACATTGCTCCAAATCAGGGACAGTCCCTCGAAATCAGGGACAGTTGGGAGCTATGCACACACACACAGCTCTGCCCCCCCCCCCCCTGTACGCAAACAGCCTCCTCTCTTCACTTGTACTCACAGCCCCCACTTGTAAGGTCACGTGGTCTTCCTTCTCCCAGGTCCTGTTTCCACATGTCCCTTTGAAAGTACATTATAGGCAGCAAAGCAAATACGAGGGTGCACATACAGGAAGCAGCCAGAGGTGGCAGTAAAGAGCTCTGTAAGCTCAATGACACTGATCTGCAACAGCTGTGGAGCTGACTCGCACAAACACAGAGAGCCAGCACAGCTACAGATGCGGCCAAGGCAGACCCTTGTCCATTCCAGGGGGGTCACTCGCCCCCCCCCTTGTCCCTACCTGCGGACACCCATGGATGGGGGTTCTTGTGTTAGTCAAAGGTGATGCATTTTAATTGGATCTCATGCAGTTTATTTTGCGTAGCATGACTGAGGACATATTTAGGTCTAGAAAACTATATTATTATTTTTTTGTACAAATGGCATATTGCATGAATTTGACAGCTAGTATGCTATGGTTGATTGCCAAAAACTATGTTAAATCATGTAATTTCCCTCTCTTACATTATACTCAAATGTGCAGTGTGTGTGTTTTAAAAAAAAAAAGATTCATCAAAATACCCTATTTACAGCGCTGTGGGGTGCTCTTCCTCCTTGATCCGAGCACTACAGTGGGAGGGGCTGTGTTAACCCGCTGACGTCAGCCAGGAGAAGAGAAGAAGAGTAGCAGGAGGTCACGTGAGCACTCACCGCGGCGCTGTAAAGAAGGAATTTTGCTGAAACATTTAAAAAAACACACACACTGCACATTTGATTATAATGTAAGAGAGGGGATTACACCATTTATCACTAGTAATTTTAACTCTTATAGCACCCGGGGGGAGGAGACGGTTTACACACAAACTCCCGAGCTGACAGGCAGGAGGGAGGGGGAGAGGAGGGAGAGAGGAGAGCAGCGGATGACGGAGACACGTAAACTGACCACGGTAATCAGGGATCAGCAGCCATGATTACCGTGGCCAGCACAGACAGTGGAACACAGGGACTGGCAGGATCAACCGGGTTTTGTTTAGCTTAGAGAGGGACAAATGACACAGCACAGGCACTATGCTGTGTATTGTGTTGAAAAGGTTCAGGATAATTGTTTTTTTGTTTTTTTTAGGGTTACAACCACTAACTTTTTTAAAGTGTTATAAAAAGCTTGTTGGTTCACATTAACTAAGGGATAATTTAAATTAGTAATTAGACTATCTTAGACATACTTTGGCTAGCCATACACTGATATTTTTTTTGTTTAGCTTGCTCCACGTTTGGATGCATCTCCCGCTACCCATGTAATTCCCTAACAGCCTCTGCATCTGATTGGATGCACCTGCTTTTTGACTGATAATTACTGCCTAGCTCCTTCAATTTTTTTCGGTTGAGGGATATCGGTCAGGAGGCGGCCAACAGGGCCACTCACTGTGTAAATTTTGGCCAGTTCTTCAGGAAATAGGCTGAAATTTGTACACTGTATAGCCAGCTTTAGTCAAGGATACAATTAATCTGAGTTACAGTAGATGTCACTTTCATAGTTGCCAACATATTTTTACAAACAAAGCTTTCAAAGATAACCAAACCACAGAATCAGTTAGTGTGTAGAAACAGAAAAAATGTGGTATGGCTGGAAAGTCCTCAAGATTTACGGCACCTCATCCCTATTTATTATTGGCAAAACAAGAGGGGATAGATAGCGAGGTTTATAACGGCACCTAAGAACAGTATATTTAATACACAGAAATAAAGAATATAATATTTTATTGGTACAAAATTGTTTGTTTTTTTTAAAAACAGAGGACACATATACATACAGGAGTGTTGACAATCATAGAGCAATTTATACATACAGAGATGGCCAAGAATGTTATAAGGCCAATTAGTGTAACAGGCAATATATCCCTACATGTTTCGCCAATACATTGGCCTCTTCAGGGGAAGTGATATTGAGAACCTGTACATGTAAGTTGAATCCAGAAGTCCCCAAAAGCAGACAGGACACCAAGTTCCTCCGGAGAATCAGTAACCAAATGCCGCAACAAATTATGGTTGCAGAGGGCAAATGAAGACAACACAAAGTTTAAAAAAACGATAAAGAAACAGGGGCGCCAATAGTTTTGATTCAATGGTAACCACAGCAAATGATAAGTCAACCACAGTAAAGTACTGGTAGACCAATTATGAAAAGGTGTGTGAAATGGGATCCTATATCAGGGTGAATTAAACACCCAGCTGGAGTGGAAACAGGCTGAGAGTGTCAGCAAAATGATCAAAGCCGCTTCTTGAAGTAGGGAGGGTCCCCATTAAGCAATGACAGCGTCATAAGGCGCCCCTGGAGTCCACAAGTTTTGCCTTAATTAGAGCTAGAAATTAAAATACTCTCTGATTTTTGCTCCCAAATCATTATCCCAATGTCATCACATCAACTGATTTTTTTTTTATCCCTGACAATATTCATCCTGGGGTGTCTTGTTGTTTTCCAAAACTGACAAATAGTGCTAAGGACCATCTGCTGATTCTGGCCAAAATCTGAAAACAATAAGTACTTTTTGGTTGAATCTAAAAAAATGTGAGTTGTACTGCTCTTCAAGATACAATGCCTTGAAAAATTATTCATACCCCTTGAAATTTTCCACATTTTGTCATGTTACAACCAAAGACGTAAATGTATTTTATTTGGACTTTATGTGATAGACCAACACAAAGTGGCACATAATTGTAAAGTGGAAGGAAAATGATAAATGATTTTGAAAATTGTTTACAAATAAATATGTGAAAAGTGTGGCGTGTATTTGTACTAAGCCAATACTATGGAGAATTAACTTTCGCTGCAATTACAGCTGCAAGTCTTTTTAGGTATGTCTCTACTAGGGATGAGCTTGATATTCGGGTCGAACATAAGTTCGACTCGAACATCGGGTGTTCGCCCGTTCGCCGAAGAGTGAACATTATGGGGCGTTCGCAGCAAATTCGAGCGGCGATTTTGCAGTGCATTGCTGTATGATGATTGTCCAAAGCATGCACCTGACCTGCATGCTTTGGCCAATCATAGCACCCTCTGCTAAGAGAGCCATAATTGGCCAAGGGCAGGGTGCATTTGGCCAATCATGGCTCAGGGGGACTAAGTCCATACCCCACACTATATAAGGCTACTTACATGGCGGCCGCTTGTAGTGTTGTTGGTGTGAACACCAGAGAGAGATAGCTTTATTTTAATTTAAGCAGGCAGGTTATTCAGTTAGTGGCAGTGTATTTGATATATATATATACAGTCAGTCGAGTGTGTGTGTATATATATATATATATATATATATATATATATATATATATACTCTGCATCCAGTGTATCCTATATCTACAGTGCATTCTGTGTATATATATATATATATATATATATATATATATATATATATATATATATATATATATACAGTATCTCACAAAAGTGAGTACACTTTTATTATATTTATTTATTATTAAATATTTTATTCAATCTTTTCATGTGACAACACTGAAAAAATTACACTTTGGTACAATGTGAAGTAGTGAGTGTACAGCTTGTATAACAGTGTAAATTTGCTGTCCCCTCAAAATAACTCAACACACAGCCATTAATGTCTAAACCGCTGGTAACAAAAGTGAGTACACCCCTAAGTGGAAATGTCCAAATTGGGCGCAATAAGCCATTTTCCCTTCCCAGTGTCATGTGACTCATTAGTGTTACAAGGTCACAGGTGTGAATGAGGAGCAGATGTGTTAAATTTGGTGTTATCGGTCTCACTCTCTCGTACTGTTCACTGGAAGTTCAACATGGCACCTCATGGCAAAGAACTCTCTGAAGATCTGAAAAAAAGAATTGTTGCTCTACATAAACATGGCCTAGGCTATAAGATGATTGCCAAGACCCTGAAGCTGAGCTGCAGCATGGTGGTCAAGACCATACAGCAGTCTAACAGGACAGGTTCCACTCAGAACAGGCCCCGCCATAGTCGAATAAAAAAGTTGAGTGCACATGCTCAGCGTCATATCCAGAGGTTGTCTTTGGGAAATAGAGGTATGAGTGCTGTCAGCATTGCTGCAGAGGTTGAAGGGGTGGGGGTCAGCCTGTCAATGCTCAGACCATACGCCGCACACTGCATCAAATTGGTCTGCATGGCTGTCGTCCCAGAAGGAAGCTTCTTCTAAAGATGATGCACAAGAAAATCTGCAAACAGTTTGCTGAAGAAAAGCAGACTAAGGACATGGATTAATGGAACCATATCCTGTGGTCTGATGAGACCAAGATAAACTTATTTGGTTCAGATGGTGTCAAGCGGGTGTGACGGCAACCAGGTGAGGAGTACAGAGACAAGTGTGTCTTGCCTACAGTCAAGCATGGTGGTGGGAGTGTCATGTTCTAGGGCTGCATGAGTGCTGCCGGCACTTGGGAGCTACAGTTCATTGAGGGAACCATGAATGCCAACATGTACTGTAACATACTGAAGCAGAGCATGATCCCCTCCCTTCAAAAACTGGGCTGCAAGGCAGTATTCCAACATGATAACGACCCCAAGCACACCTCCAAGATGACCACTGCCTTTCTCAAGGTCTCTAACATCCACCAGTGCCATGATGTCGTCATGGAGGAGAGGAAGAGGACTCCAGTGGCAACCTGTGAAGCTCTGGTGAACTCCATGCCCAAGAGGGTTAAGGCAGTGCTGGAAAATAATGGTGACCACACAAAATATTGATACTTTGGGCCCAATTTGGACATTTTCACTTAGGGGTGTACTCACTTTTGTTGCCAGCGGTTTAGACATTAATGGCTGTGTGTTGAGTTATTTTGAGGGGACAGCAAATTTATACAAGCTGTACACTCACTACTTTACATTGTAGCAAAGTGTCATTTCTTCAGTGTTGTCACATGAATAGATGTACACAGTATAAAATACAGTGCAGCCATAGTACAGTTGCTAATACAGTGCAGGCGGTGTACACAGTATCTAATACAGTGTGTACAGTTTCTACTACACTTCTGGTGGTGTACACAGTACACAATACAGTGCAGCCGTATTACAGTTGCTAATACCGTGCATGTGGTGTACATAGTATCTAATATAGTGTGTACAGTATCTACTACACTTCTGGTGGTGTTCACAGTACACAATACAGTGCAGCCAGTGTACACAGTATCTAATACAGTGTGTGCAGTTTCTACTACACTTCTGGTGGTGTACACAGTATCAAATACAGTGTGTACAGTGTCCACTACACTTCTGATGGTGTACACATTATAAAATACAGTGCAGCCATAGTACAGTTTCTAATACAGTGCAGGTGGTGTACACAGTATCTAATACAGTGTCTACAGTGTCTACTACTCTTCGGGTGATGTACACAGTATAAAATATAGTGCAGCCATAGTACAGTTGCTAATACAGTGCAGGCGGTGTACACAGTATCTAATACAGTGTATACAGTTTCTACTACACTTCTGGTGGTGTACACAGTAAATAATACAGTGCAGCCATAGTACAGTTGCTAATTGAGTGCAGGCGGTGTACACAGTATCTAATACAGTGTGTACAGTTTCTACTACACTTCTGGTGGTGTACACAGTACAAAATACAGTGCAGCCATAGTACAGTTGCTAATACAGTGCAGGTGGTGTACACAGTATCTAACACAGTGTAGTGTGATGTTGCAAAACAAAATATACATCATGTCCAGATGGCCACCAAGGAGAGGCAGACGCTCACAGGCCACTAAAAGTGGGCAAGCAGCCTCTGTGTCTACAGTCAACAGTGCTGGTCATGGACATAGTGCATCCTCTGCAAGTGGCTGTGGGGCACACTTGTCCTTTTTTTCTGCTGCTGGCCGTGTTATTGAGCCAGAACATGCAGAAAAGTTCGGTGGAGTGGATAACAAAGCCGTCCTCATCCTCCTCATCCTCTGTCACCCAGGCTCAGAGTAGTTTACCTTCCAACGCAGCTGCCAAAGCTGCCTATTCCACCGGCTCCTTGTCCACAGTCACTCCTTCCGTAGCCCCACCATCATGCATGGAGGAGTCCCCAGAATTATTTGATCACAGTGTTGGGTACATGCTGCTGGAGGATGCGATTTGAAGGCTTCAATGTTGGTTCCCAGGTTGAGGAAGGGAGTAATGTGAGCCTAGAGAGAGGGGGTGCCCAAGAAGTACAAAAAAATGGCAGTCATGTTCGCCCAGCTGCAGCATACTGCCAAGTTTGCTACAGTGACGAAGAGGGAGGGGATGATGAGGTCACTGACTGTACTTGGGTGCCTGAGAGAAGAGAGGAGGAGGAGAAGGAGGAGGCACAACTCCAACGAGGCAGGATGTCCTCTAGGGGGCAGCTTAAAGGCAGCCACCCTATTCCATCACACCACAGAGCTCCGCAGGTACAGGGCGCTGCTGACTCCCCACTGACTTTTAAAAGTTCCTTGGTGTGGGCATTTTTTGACACTTGTGCAGCAGATCACACCTTTGCTGTTTGAAACCTATGTCTGAAGCGGATTAAGCGTGGCCAGAACAGCATGCTTGACCAGACATATGACGACCTGCCATACATAAAAAGGTGGACTTCTCCTTGCTCCTCATCTGGGATCTCCAACCCTACTGTACCTCCAGTCCTCTCAAAAATCTGCAATGAGAGGAATGAAGGTATAGCAATAGGTGTCCCAAGTACTTGCAGCCAATCTGCTAGCAGTACACCACCATCTGATTTTAGCAGGCAAATTTCCCTACCCCAGTTGCTGAACAATAAAAAGAAATTCGGTCCCAGACATTTTTTATATAATATTTCAACGCAGGGCCCCTTCCTGCGCCCAACAAGAGTATCTGTGAGGGGTTACAGTGTTGTGGCACCACCACCACCCAAGGCCCAATTTTTCTGCCCCTGTTTACATGTGCATGTAATTACAATTCTTAAAATAATCTTTCACAGCAGGGCCCGTTGCTGCGCCACCAAGAGTAACTGTGAGGGCTTACAGTGTTTTGGTACCACCAACACCTAAGGCCCAATTTTCTGCAGAGTATATAAGGCAGGCCGTGTAATATATATACTGCTGTTCAGAGTATATAGTGCCTGGGGGACCCCCACGCCATTTTTTTGTAAAATTTGGGTGCGGGCTTCCCCTTAATATCCATACCAGACCTAAAGGGCCTGGCAATGGACTGGGGGGGGGAGCCATGCCGTTTTTGTTCAATGATTTTCATCTATATTGCCGGGACCCGACAATATATTACTACCGCAAGTAGTTTTAAATTACATTTTTTCCTTTAGAAATGCAATTTTTCTGTGGTATTGTTCTAAACACGGGAAATATGTGCTACTTTACAGGGATACTAAGGACACCCCCCAGGCACAATTTTTAAAGGAATATTTGATTATTATTGTTTCACTTTAAGCATTATTAAAATCACTGCTCCCGAAAAACGGCCGTTTTAAAAACTTTTTTTTGCATTGATACATGTCCCCTGGGGCAGGACCTGGGTCCCCAATCACTTTTTTATGGCAATAACTTGCATATAAGCCTTTAAAATTAGCACTTTTGATTTTTCACGTTCGTGTCCCATAGACTTTAACGGTGTTTGTGTGTTCAAACAAATTGTTGCCCATTCTTCTTTGCAAAATAGCTCTAGCTCTGTCAGATTGGATGGAGAGCATCTTTGAACAGCATTTTTCAAGTCTTGCCACAGATTTTCAATTGGATTTAGGTCTTAACTTTGACTGGGCCATTCTAACACATGAATATGTGTTTAATCTAAAACATTCCATTGTAGCTATGGCTGTATGTTTAGGGTCATTGTCCTGCTAGAAGGTGAACATTTGCCCCAGTCTCAAGTCTTGTTCACAAACTCTAACAGGTTTTCTTCTAAGATTGGTGGGCATGGTGTGTTCAGGGTGATGTGCAGTGTTAGTTTTCCGCGACACAGAGCATTTTGGTTTTAGGTCAAAAAGTTTAATTTTGGGCTCAACTGACCACAGCGCCTTCTTCACCATGTTTGCTGTGTCCCCCACATGGCTTCTCGCAAACTGCAAACTGGACTTCTTTTAGCTTTCTTTCAACATTGACTTTCTTCTTGCCACTCTTCCATAAAGGCCAGATTTGTGGAGTGCGCAGCTAATAGTTGTGCTGTGGACAGATTCTTCCACCTGAGCTGTGGATCTCTACAGCTCCTCTAGCATTACCATGGGCCTCTTGGCTGTTTCTCTGATTAATGCTCTCCTTACCCGGCCTGTCAGTTTTGGTGGACAGCCATGTCTTGGTAGGTTTGCAGTTGTGCCATACTCTTTCCATTTTCAGATGATGGATTGAACAGTGCTCCATGAGATGTTCAAAGCTTGGGATATTGTTTTTTAACCTAACCCTACTTTAAACTTCTCCACAACTTTATCCCTGAACTGTCTGGTGTGTTCCTTGGGCTTCATGGTGCTGTTTGTTCACTAAGGTTCTCTAACAAGCCTCTTAGGGCTTCACAGAACAGCTGTAATTATACTGAGATTAATTTACACACAGGTGGACTCTATTTACTAATTAGGTGTCTTCTGAAGGCAATTGGTGCCACTAGATTTTAGTTAGGGGTATCAGAGTAAAGGGGGCTGAATACAAATGCACACCACACTTTTCAGATATTTATTTGTAAAACATTTGGAAAACCATCAATCATTTTCCTTTCACTTCACAATTATGTGCCACTTTGTGTTGGTCTATCACATAAAATCCCAATAAAATACATTTATGTTTTTGGTTGTAACATGACAAAATGTGGAAATATGGAACAAAGACAAGAAACTTGTATCCAGGCTGTCTTCAGTGTGCATTGGACAGCTGTAATGCAAATGATACATATATGACCTCCTCAAAGTTCATGAAAGCATTTCCAATATGATGAATATTTATCCTTTACTTTTTTTCACAGTAAGTTGGAGGATGACCCACTGTATACAGCATATGCAGCAATGATGGCAAAGGTAGGCTTTCCATTAGCAGAAATTTGTCATGTATAACTGTAACTAGTGAATGGTTTGTTGAATGCTGACCCATTTTGTTTACTATGTGTATATATATATATATATATATATATATATATATATATAATAAAAGGAATACAAATGTTGCACTGTGTTACTAAATTAAGTGTGTCTTAGTTATACAGTATGCATCCCAATACAAAGGATCATAATATCATCAAAAATAAATGTGTTATGTGTACAAAAATCATAAATCCAAATATTTTGCCAAAATTAAAATTTTTAAGGTGACACCACTATTCCAAAGTGACACAAAAAATAAAAAATACCTATTAATAACTCAATAAGCATATCTCCGTGTGTAGGAGGGTTCCACCACCATTGCAAATTGTGTCATATGTTTCCACTTGTGAATAACAATAAGCAGCCCTGTGAATTCAACACCACCACCAATTGCAGCCTCTTACCAAGTGATAAGATTCCAAATCATGAGTGGTATTATAACAGCATGATATCAGTAATCATCCATCCACAGTCTTGGAACCATATGGGATATCTCCTTGCAACAGGTTGTTCAATGGCACTTCAGGAACTCCAGAGTACATCAGCAAGGATTTACTGTTTGCACCTCCACTCCACCATGTACAACCAATCACAGCGGTCACATGATAATAAACCCTGCCATGCCTCCCGGCATCTGAAATCCCTTAAAGCACTGTTAGGCGCTGGCGCAAAGGGGTTAATCTAACTTTTAAGATTAATTCATACTGCCCTGTAAATTCACTTGCAGCTTTAAGGCATCCTCTAAGCACGTTTGTGCATTTAGTAGTTAGATATTTGTGACTGTGCTGCTTGGAACAAATCTGTAATAAAATGATACACACAGTGACCATGTTTTTAGGTACATCTACTTGTTTTGGGTAATGTGTCTTATTTTCCTCCCTTACACATGACAGTGCTGGTGTTTGGAATTGGTTGCTCAGGTTTCTGTGAGTAGTCACTCTCCACAGACTTGTTTTGTTTTGATACACCCTGGAATTAAACTGGATTTAATTGCGTTTTTGTGTCCCTGGTGTACACAAAATAGTCCGTAGTGTCATGGTGGAATTCTACACAGTTCCAAAATTTTTAATCAATCTTAAACACATAAATATTAACTACTGTGACCCCTACTCTCTGGTGCAATCAGTTGCCTTCAGAATTCCTATAATTAGATGAATGGACTTTACCCAGAGTTTGTTAGAAGACATACTGTATTTAAACAGTATGAAAAAGAAGTATACAGTATATAAATCAAATCAATTAAAAAGTTCTGGAGAAGCAATGAGTATGGACAGGTGTTTTCAACCAGCTGCAGACAGGAAGTTTGTACAAATCAATGATAGGCTTGACCTTCATAACATAACCAAACCATTGTTCATATTTTATTAGAAAAGAACAAAATATAGCAGAATTGAAATGTCCAAGCAAACTCAGTGACTGGTTCAGGATTATAGTCAGACACAAGTTTTAACTATAAGAAGCTGTAGCGATAGACAGCTGAGATTGGCCTTATAGTGAATATATAAAAGTTATTTAGCATGTAGCGCTAAAAAATAATACTTCAAATGTACAAAGTAACTCAAAGGTGCAAATATTAATCCTGCCTTCAAAACAAATAAGTGCAATATTCTTGAATAACAACCTTGGCCTATAGTGAAAAATGCAAAATGTGACATAATGCAAACCATACAGAGCTTATATAGATATAATGTCCAAAACAGCCAAAGTGAAATGTCCTGCTATTAGAAAAAACAAACACACAAACTCATCCAGGCATGTGCAACTATCCCTCCATGTCAAAGGGAGAGGTAAGTTCGATTTGTGCATATGATGGAATGGTCCTTTATGGGAAATATATCTCTCCCCTGGTTGGATTGTTGTCCCTTTATGGGATATCAGAGACTTAATGGACCTGCATATAAACTACACAAAGCACTTGGTGGTGTAGAAGGAGTTTAGAACAGGTGCCAGTGAAAAGCTGTTAGAGCTGAGGTAGTACTGAGCCCTACCAGAGACTGTCTCTGGTTTGGAAAACACCCTTAAAGCTCTAGGACCCTCCTGTGGGTACACCTGTAAGGGCCAGCAACTGCCTGCAAAAGCTGACCCCGAGTGATGATGTGGAAGCCTTCCTCACCACATTTAGGATTAAGCTGGCGAGAGAGGTGACTCCATAACCAATGGGTCAGCCTCATTACCCTTTTTACCAGTGGGGATCCACAAAAGGTATATTAAAATCTCCTCCCTGGTAAGGCCAGAAATTATGATCAACTGTTGCTTCTGTTAGGGCACAACTGGAGATAGATTGTCCACTGAGGTCCCAAATGCACAGCCTAGGGTGGCTTGTCAGGAAATGGCTGCACCTGGAGGTTCTGTCTGGTCTTTAAAAGAGAGAGATGGGATTAGAAAAATTAAACAACCACAGTTACTTAGATGGCTGCAGCCCCAATCCCAGCTGAAGCTGTTCCCTGCCTCCTCTAAGACAGAAAACTGAGCGATCAAACTCCTCTGATCACTCAGCTCTTGGTCTTCAGCCTGCAGAGAGTCAGTGATTGTCAATCACCAGCTCCCTGCTCTTCCCTCTAGTGCTCACCAGAGTTCTGGGCTGTGAAGGGGACAGGAACAGCTGTCTAAAGCTCTCAGCGGCTTGCTGAGAGGCTGAGCGAGCTCCTAGTCCAGACTTCTGGGCAGATCCCAACCATCTGGTAGACATAGTGGAGAGATACACAATAGTGGTAGATCTTCTTAGGAATGCTAGATGATAGGACCCTGTGCCTTCACGCTTTCAGGAAGGAAGCCCTACAAAACCCTGGAATCAGCACCCAAAATAGTTAAGACTCCTCTCCCTCAGCTCCCCAGAGGAAAGAGGCTCTCCTTTTCTGGCGGTGTGCACTACAGGTGGAGCTGGTGTATTGCAGAGGGTTTTTTTTGCGTTAGAAAATATTTTACTACATGCCTTGGTCTAGGGGAGAGGCAGACTGGTTGACTGGCTCAACAAGTAAATCCCCCTGAGTTGTATGATTACATGGGGACACTAGGGAGTACTGGCTAGTGCCAGTGTCAACTTCCACAGCCTTTGGCACTGTCAACCAAGAATTTGGGGAACTGTAAGTCTTGGTACATGATATTATAGCAGAGCAGGACTCTTCTATGTTTTTGAAATTGTGGGAGCGTATGAAAAGAAAACCTAACTGTTCAGCCCAGTGATGTTTCCCATGCTCCTGGAAATGAAGGGGAAAAAACAGATATGCACACACACACACACACACAAAGCGATTGATAATGATTATAATAAAAATGTTGATAATGATGATGTTCCAGGTCTCCAAGCTGACTTCTGAGGTGGAGAAAATCTTTCCCCAGGAGTAGGTCACAGTTAGGAAGGATTATACCGAAAAGAGGTTTCCTTATTTTGCCACTAGTTATGATTTCCTGTAGCGAGTTACCAAAGTCTGTGGTAAGTTTGTAGAACAGTGGCTGGTTCCCCAGCCATATAGTCAAATGGTGCTCAATTTAGCTCACAGTTATGCACTGGGAGAACACCTAGTGGCAGAGAAAATGGCGGCATAGAAAACCAATCTGGGTTGATGGTTTTGCCTCCCCCCCTCCTCAACCACTTTTAGACATATCTACTTTTTGGGAGGGGGGGTGGTGTACATGGTTTTGACAGGTGCCTGCTACCATTTCCGCTCAAATCGCTTAGGCAATCCAAGCGGAAGTTTGCCCCCCCTTTGTCCTCAGCCTTCTGGGACACATCATAGAACCTACAAGGCTGCGGGACCATTCACAAAATGCAGATCGGCTCACACTTGCACAGAGAGAAACCACTTGTGAAGCCACATGGAGTCACAGCCAGCTTTTATTAGTAAACATTCCGGTGCCGGGGACTCAAAGACTAGTAAGGAACTGAAATGCGTGAGGACAGTGCTGGATCCCTGGACAGATAATAGTATTTGTAGCTGCTGACTTTAATTTTTTTTGGGGGGGGGGACTGTAGATCCTCTTTAAAGTTAAACAATACTGCAATTTTTGCCCCACTTACCAGTTAAGTGCTCCAGGCTCACACTTCAAAAATCCTTTTGTATCTCTGCCCATAATCAAATTACCAATGTTTAAGTGCATTGCAATGGAGTTTGGTGGGTCCCCTAGTGAGGTCAGCTTGGGAACACCAGCATATACTGACAGTTTGTGATTATGAGTTTAGCTTTTCCAAGCCTGTTCATTCTATGTCCTACATTTATAGAGCACTTCTCATTCATGGAGCCATAGTGCAGCTTCTATGAATGGAGGTGGTGGGTAGAAAGGGTGTGCATAGTTGGCACTCTTAATGAGAGCCCGTCACAGGTCTAGCACTAGTATTAACCCCTGCAGCACAGGGAAGATCCCCCCTGTCCAAAAAGCACCCACCCCACCATGTTGAGGGCACGTGGCCTGGTATGATTCAGGAGGGGGGACGCTCGCTCGTCCCCCCTTTCCTGACTTGCCAGCCTGGATTAGGGTCTGGTACGGATTTTTGGGGGGACCCTACGCCATTTTATTTTTAATTTTTGACGTAGGGTTCCCCTCCAAATCCATAGCAGATCTGAAAAGCTTGGTATGACTCGGGGGGGGGGGGGGGGCGTTTTTTTCTTTAATTTTTACCAGCACTTTTTTTTTATTGTTCAGTTGTCAGCTGTTAAACCCATTGACAGCTGATGACGCATCGGTTGTTAAAGAAGCTGCGGCTGGTGCGCAGTCATGTTGGAACAAGAAAGGGCCATACCTAAACTGTTTCCACAAAGTTGGGAGCATGAAATTGTCCAAAATGTCTTGGTATGCTGACGCCTTAAGAGTTCCCTTCACTGGAACTAATGGGCCAAGCCCAACCCCTGAAAAACAACCACACACCATAATCCCCCCTCCACCACATTATATGGACCAGTGCACAAAGCAAGGTCCATAAAGACATGGATGAGCGAGTTTGGGGTGGAGCAACTTGACTGGCCTGCACAGAGTCCTGACCTCAACCTGTTAGAACGCCTTTGGGTTAAATTAGAGCGGAGACTGCGAGCCAGGCCTTCTCGTCCATATCATTGCCTGATCTCACAAATGAGCTTCTAGAAGAATGGTTAAACATTCCCATAGACACACATTTAAACCTTGTGGACAGCCTTCTCAGAAGAGTTGAAGCTAGTATAGCTGCAAAGGGTGGGCCAACTCAATATTGAACCCTACCAGATTACCAGTGCCTATCAGTGCCACCTATCAGTGCCCATCAGTGCTGCCTATCAGTGCCACCTCTCCATGTCACCTATCAGTGCCATTCAGTGCCACCTATCAGTGCCTATCAGTGCCGCCTATCAGTACAGCCTCATCAGTGCCTCTTCATCGGTGCCCACTAGTGCCGCCTCGTCAGTGCCCATCAGTGCCACCTATCAGTGCCCATCAGTAAAGCCTCATCAGTGCACATCAGTGAAGAAGGAAGGTTACCTGATTTCAAAATTTTTATTACAAACTACGAAAAATGTTTTTTTTTTCCAAATTTTTGGTATTTTTACGTCTGTTTAGCAAAAAATAAAAAAACCCAGTGGTGATTAAATACCACCAAAAGAAAGCTCTATTAGTGTGAAAAATGATAAAAATTCCATATAGGCACAGTGTTGCATGACCGCGCAATTGTAATATAACTGCTTGCCGACCAGCCGCGGTCGTCATACGGCGGCAAGTTGGCTCTTCTGCGCGAATCGGCATAGCTGTACATCAGCTTGCGCAGGCGCAGTTGCGCTGGCGACGCACGTTCTTGCCCATTGCACGCTGCAGGTGCGTGCCCGTGGGTCGACCCGCGATCGCCTAGTACAGAGGCAGAGGGGGGATCTGCCATTGTAAACAAGGCGAATACCCGTTCTGACAGAAGACAGGACAGAAATCTACTGTTCCGAGTCATCGGGAACAGTGATCTCTGTCATGTCCCTGGCAGCCCATCCCCCCTACAGTTAGAACACACCCAGGGAACACAGTTAACCCCTTGATTGCCCCTAGTGTTAACCCCTACCCTGCCAGTGTCATTTTTACATTGATCAGTGCATTTTTTTAGCACTGATCAATGTAATAATGTCACTGGTCCCCAAAAAGTGTCATTTGAGGTCAGATTTGTCCACTGCAATGTCACAGTCCCACTAAAAATCACAGATAGCTGCCATTACTAGTAAAAACCATAAAAATAAAGAAAAGTCCCTAAATCTATCCCATAGTTTGTACACGCAAAAATGTTTGGGCAAACCAATCAATATACGTTTATTGTGATTTTTTTTTTTACCAAATATATGTAGAAGAATATATATATCGGCCTAAACTGATGAATGTTTTTTTTGGCTATGTATTATAGCAAAAAGTTAGAATTTTTTTTTTTTTTTCAAAATATCACTCTTTGTTTATAGCGCAAAAAATAAAACCGCAGAGGTGATCAAATACCCCCAAAAGAAAGCTCTATTTGTGGAAAAAAAGGATGTCAATTTTGTTTGGGTACAGCATTGCACGACTGCGCACTTGTCAGTTAAATCGACACAGTGCCGTATCGCAAAAAAGGGCCTGGTCATTAAGGGGCCTTCCGGGCTGAAGTGGTTAAAGTTTGACAGCGCTGAAAGCTGAAAATTGACCTGGACAGGAAAGGGGTAAAAGTGCCCAGTAGGCAAGTAGTTAATAGTCCACCTCCTTTTTCTTCCACCTCAATTTGAGTTCATAAAACATGAAACGTGCACCAGTGAATACTCCGAATGAATCACCACCACATAGTACTTCCTCCACCTTCCAAACAGGCTGCTTACCTCAGATTTTGACCTATTGAAAACTAGGTAATTAAAAAAAAATCTGGTTAAAGCTAGGCGCCCTTTAACCACTTTATGCCCATGCTATAGCCGAAAGACGCCTACAGTTCAGACTTAAAATGTCAGGAGGGCGTACATGGACGTCCTCCCGTTCTTACACTGCAGGGGAAGCGTGTCCGGTGCGCTCTGTGTTCGCCAAGTCCTTGGGAGGTAAGGGACCAATCACAGTGGGCCCTTTACCACGTGATCAGCTGTTAGCCGATGACAGCTGATTGCGGAAGTAAACAGAAGCCAGTTATCAGCTCTTTTTTTCTTCTTTACGCTGTCAGGGACATCGAGCCCACCAGTGCTGCTAACCAGTGCCCTCCAGTGCTGCTAATGAGTGCCCACCAGTGCCATCTATCAGTGCCCATCAATACTGCTAATTAGTGCCCACCAGTGCCACCTATCAGTGCCCATCAATGCTGCCAATCAGTGCCCATCACTGCCTCATCATCAGTGTCACTTATCAGTGCTGCCTCTCAGTGCCACCCATCAGTGCCACCTCTCCGTGCTGCCTATCAGTGCCACCTATCAGTGCCCATCGGCGCCACTCATCAGTGCCTCCTGATCAGTGCCCACCAGTGCCACCTATCAGTGCTGCCTATCAGTGCCCACCAGTGCCTCCTCACCAGTGCCCATCAGTAAAGTAGAAAAATTACCTGTTTGCAAAATTTAATATCAAAATATGAAAAAAAAATTTTTCCCAAAGTTTTCTGTAATTTTTTGTTTGTTTAGCAAAAAAATAAAAATATCCAGAAATAATTAAATACCACCAAAAGAAGGCTCTATTTGTGTGAACAATTTCATATGGGTACAGTTTTGCATGACTGCGCAATTGTCATTCAAAGTGTGACAGCGCTGAAAACTGAAAATTGGCCTGGGCAGGAAGGGGGTGTAAGTGCCCAGTAAGCAAGTGGTTAAAAGGGCTTTGTCTCCAAGCAAACTTTCATCTTTGTTTTTCTCCATATATGAACACCTTTCCTCCTTAATTGCCCTGATTACAGAAAATTTAGAGATGACTTCACCTATAGAGTCAGAGGGGGAAATACTTGAGGCAATCTTATCAGAACCAAAAAAAGTAGAGGCTAAGGAACAAAGAGTAAAATGAGCCATTCAACCTCCCAAAAGACTAAAATATGACACACTGGGAGAAAGCTCAGACGACCCTCCTCACTACAAGTTTGGGAGGAGGCAACCTACGCTCAACTACTGACACATCTAGACGGGCCATCCCCAAATTGATAGGCTATAGAAAAGACAACCTTGCCCCTTCTGATAACCGGTGGGAGGTTCCCTTGCCAAATAATTCTATGCTATGGGTGGAGCTACTGTCTTCCTGCCTAGTGAGTTGT
Organism: Lithobates clamitans; assembly: GCA_037952925.1. Lineage (NCBI taxonomy): Eukaryota > Metazoa > Chordata > Amphibia > Anura > Ranidae > Lithobates > Lithobates clamitans. The sequence goes on along the minus strand of JBBGZY010000742.1, from coordinate 3,101,847 downwards.
AGGTTGCCTGTTGTTAAAGGCAGGTAAAAATAAGTTGCTTTTTTTTTTTTTTTTTTTTATACTGACTTCACAACCTCTTTAATTTATTTGGGGAAGAGCTATCAATTAAAGGTAAAGAAAAGGGGGAAGCTTAGGTTGGGGAAAAAAAAGGACCATACATAGTAAAATAAAGCCTAGGAAGACAAAGAAATCGGGGGTGGGGGTGGAAGCAAATAAGAGGGTTGAGGAATATTGTACACCAGGCAGGAGGAGCACAAAGACCCCCCAGTCTCAGTTAAAAATCAAAGAGCTGAGGCACAGAACATCATTATATGGTAAGTCACAGTAGATCACTAGACAGAGCACAATCTTAAAATGTTTGTGAACCTAGATAATGAAAACCATGATTCTGCTTCCAGGTAGTAATACAATGTCAATGTCTAGATACACAGAGGCTTCTTTCTGTACAAAGTACCCTCTGTCATTGTATCAGTGCAGCATTGACATTTTCAATCTCTGTGCCCCCCCCCCCTTACCACCACCATTAATTTAGATTGACAGTAGCACCTTTATGGAGTACCGCCGCTGTAAATAGGTTAGTGTAGTGTGGGAGGTTTTCGGTTCTCCAGCCCCAGAACTTGGTGGAAAGGAAGGGACCTAGCGGTTGAAAAAGATTAATAGGGCTTACCTCTAGATTTTGCAAGGGGAAAAATAAGCTGTGCTTATGTGTGTTTACAATCAGTGACTTTACAGATACTTTATTGTACTTGTGAAAAACTGCAGTTATAGGATTTTAATTTGTCTGAACACTTTCTGACTGTTTGAAGAAAAGATTAATTTACTTGGTATTCTCACAAAGGTCATACCTTATTTTGATAAGAGCACCAACTAACCCTATGAGATCAATTACTTCATATCTGTAGATGAAACCAACTTGTACTGCAGGGATTTAATGAGTTTGTGAGAATTTAGACACCTGTAACATATTGTAACCACAATGCAAACCTCAGACATTTTATGGCTTGGCTGTCTGTTTTCTCTGGTGTTTGTCTACATCTGATTGGATTAAATTTGAACACTCGCACTACAGATAAGCTGCTTTGAACATAGCTTATCCAAGCTTGTAAGGTATTGTAGTCAGTGTTTATTTACTACAGTAATTCCTGTTTTCACAAATATTGTGATTGGGAAAATAAAAATGAAATTCTTTCCTTTTTTGGTGAGTGTTTTTCTAACCTTTCTGTTTTTCACAGAAACAACTAGTTAAACTATATATATGGGTATTCAAATGTAGCAATAAAGGTTCTCTCTATTGCTAAATTGATGATAAAGCGTGCTGTGCATGTGTAGATTGAAAAATGTCATTTTGCAGCTTTTCAAACAAGCGACTTGGTTTGTCAGAGATAAAACTATAAATACAGAGCGTTCTCTTAAATGCAGGTGGGTGAGACTTACATTTGACATGTGCAGTAATTCTGAGATAGAAGTCCCAAAGCTATAAGACAGTAAAAAAGCTGTAGTAAACTGCAAGTATTAAAGCATTAAATGATGGAAGTTAAATGGCTGGACATGTAGAAAATAGTTATTAACAACACTGATTTAAGACAAACGTTTGTTATGGTGGCAAATCTTTTCTTATCCATAGTTGAGTTCTGTATTGGTAATTCCAGAAGCCAGCCTTCTCCTGTCTCAAACTGGTATAATAGGTAGAAAATAGAAAAACAAGATAGCTATACACTTTATATTATGGTCAGTACTAGGGCTGGCTTCACAGCTATGCACTGTGGTAACTGTTGGCAGTGCACCGCGAGTGAAGTGAATTTTCACTTTGCATGGGAATTTTCACTTAGCTTAGTGAATGTGGTATAAACTGAATAGCAATCTCAAGCTAGAAAAATTTAAAAAGCTGTATATTTGCTTGCATATTATTGAATGATGGAAGTCAGCAGAGCTTCCCCTCATTCCCTAAGCTAAGCCTATATGCCTTTGGAAAATCAACGCCAGAGTGTCTAAAAGGCTGATGTGTAGGGATGGGCCGAACACCCCCTGTTCGGTTCGCATCCAGAACATACGAACAGGCAAAAAATTTGTTCGAACACGCAAACACCGTTAAAGTCTATGGGACATGGACATGAAAAATCAAAAGTGCTAATTTTAAAGGTTAATATGCAAGTTATTGTCATAAAAAGTGTTTGGGGACCTGGGTCCTGCCCCAGGGGACATGTATCAATGCAAAAAAAAGTTTTAAAAATGGCCGTTTTTTCGGGAGCAGCGATTTTAATAATGCTTAAAATGAAACAATAAAAGTGAAATATTCCATTAAATTTTGTACCTAGGGGATGTCTATGGTATGCCTGTAAAGTAGCGCATGTTTCCCGTGTTTATAACAGTCTGAGAGCAAAATGAACAAAAAACAGAAAATAAATCCCCGCGCTCTCATAAAAAACCCCCCCAAAGGAAGCAGCAGTTCAACTGTGAAATATTCACAACTAATAAGAAAAACAAGAACAAAACTGCGCTATACAGTGAATAAAAAGTGCACAACAAATCAATATATGCAGCAAATATAAATTACACATAAAATGACATCAAATCATTAGTGCACAAATGGTAGCAGAGCCCATAGATATTGGAGAAATCAAGAGTCTGGTGAAGAAGTAGGAGATGTCCCCTGATAATTCTCTGTGAAGGTCAAGTGAGAAAATGGAAAGCAAACACACTCTACACAGTGATCCTCCACCATCAAATATATGCGCTTACCAGATGGAAAGCACAACAGGCACATCTCAGGACTGCATCCAGGTTAGGCAACTTGGCACAGGAACACTCCTCCATTTAACAGAATGGATGGTAAGCATCTCAGGCACGTATAAACTGGGTCCCGGTGTCCTACCAGCAATAACGCTCCGTAAAGCGTAACTCCACCGCACAACAACCCGATGTTAAGGACATAGGGGTAAGAAAGAGGCAGCCATAGCGTGAATCCGATAGGACAATTTATCTGCGGGGGGGGGGTCTGCAGGCGGGGGGCTTATCGGAATCTGGAAGCCCCCTTTAACAAAGAGGACACCCAGATCCCACCCCTCCATGTGAATTAGTAAGGGGTACATTGTACGCCTACCATTTCACAAAAATAAAGTGTCAAAATGTTAAAAAACCACAGGAGACGGCTTGGGACAAGTCCTTTATTAAAAAGAAAAAAAGAAAAAAGAAAAAAGAGATTGCAGCGATGTAATCCAATAAATCCATGCTCCTACTCTAGCGATGTAATCCAATTCTCAATCTCCAGCGATGGATGATCTCTAGCGACTCCAGCGAGGAACACACCAAGGATCCTGCCTCCACCGGAGGCACCCAGCCAATGACGTGGCGCTAGCTTGACAGCTCTTATGTAGCTGAGGGTGGGGCCACCCGTCATGTGACCCTGCCCCCCTCTGACAAGGGGAAATGCTGGGGTCTCCCAGTGACGTGTATGGGTGACCCCGCCCCCCTCTGATGCAACGGGAATCCTGCGTTGCATCGGAGGGGGGCGGGGTCACCCGTACAGGCGGGCGGGGTCTGCGGATCTAATACAGGAGACAACCAGAGACTGCGGATCTAGTACAAGAGACAACCAGAGACTGCAGATCTAGTACAGGAGACCACAAGAGACTGCGGATCTAGTACAGGAGATAACAAGAGACTGCGGATCTAATACAGAAGAATATCAACTAAGTAACCATTTTAAAATTCTATCTATCGAATTCTTTTAAAAACCTATCAGTAATGTACAGCTATACTGTTGGTAAATAACAGGTCAGGGTTAGAATAACAGTCCACAAGCAGTCCATGGGAAGAAGGACCTACCTAGCCAGCCAGGCTCACCACCCACTCTCAGGTCCAGGGACGGGACTCTCAGAGGTCTAGATGCAGGGCCTTTAGGGGTCCAGGAACAAGGCTCTCAGTGGTTTGGGGGCAGGACTATCAGAGTTTCGGAGACAGGGCTCTCACAGGTCTGGGGATCCAGTTCCAGAGGTCCAGGTCCGGGGCCCTCAGGGGTCCAGGAACGGTGCTCTCTCTCAGAGGTCCAAAGGCAGAGCTCTTAAAGATCCAGAGGCGGGGCTCTCAGTGCTCCCTCTCTGATCTCTCCTCCAAGCATACAGGCTACATGGGGTGGGGTCAGAGCAGCAGTGGAGCTCCAGGCCCTGCCCTGCTGGCTGGGGAATACACCCATGTACCCAGTGCGCTCAGCAGTGTTATCATGGGACCCTAATTTGCGGGCAGCGTGGGCTCAAGGGGCAGCTGGTTTGGGCTCCCTGACAATGACAGGGCACAGGACAGCTGCCCCTTTTTCCCCGTTTTAAAGATGGCCCTGCCCCTCTCCTAGCATAAATCCTCTTTCTCTACCAACACAAATCGCCCAGATCCCCCCCAAAAAACCCTTTCTAGTACAAATCAAGTCCCTACAATTTTCCCCCGGTACAAATGATCCCCCTTTCGGAATCCAACCTCCAGCACAATTCTTCTTCCACCCCTTTCCCTTCATTCCTACTCCCAGCACAATTTCTCCCCCCTTCCCCAGCATAAATCCCCTTTCTCTCTAAATTCCCCCAAGCAAGAGCACAAATGCCTCCCCCCCTCTTTTAGCACTGATCCTCTTCCACCCCTTTCAGCACAAATTTTCCCCTCCACCCCCCACCCCCCAGATTACCTTACCAACACAAATCCCCCCCCCCCCAATCGCTCCTTCTAGCACAAATCTTTCTACCCCAAGACCTCCCAGCCCTGTGCCAAACATTCCAACAAAGTTCACATGCAACCTTATACAACAGTTTTGGACCTCCAAGAATCCTTCTTCAGGTAGAGAAAACAAAAATGTAAAGATTTCACACACTGAATTAAATAGATCTAACCAGATCTAAGCAGAAATGTGTATCACCTACATCAATTAGTAGTAATGATTCCACTTAGCAGCTAGCCTTTGTCTCTCTAACTCCACTAATGTTTTTAAGATATCTCCTAACTCAGAGCTTTTCTTGCATCTCCAGTAAAGTCACTGTACATTTTCAAATGGTTTTGTTGTTTTAACTAGGTATCAATGTAGATAAATTCCAGTGTAGTTTGTTTGCTTTCCCTTATAAGGATGGGCTCACATATTGCAGTTTATAGTGTCATGGTTGATCAATTACCCTATGTCCATGCATTAATCCGCCTAGCTTGTTTCTATTCGGTAAACAGACAAGCAATGTCTTGCTCTGGGTCACAATCCATGCCTTATTGTCACAAATGTGGGAGTGCATCAGGAAGCTTTAACAACAGCAACCAAATGCCTTCACACCTTTTATAATTATTATTACTTTAGTTGTATCTGTGTAAGGGAGCGTGATGAAAGACTGCATGGTGACCTCTCTGTTAATCGCTCTGCCTGATTATGTCTGATCTATTTAATTAGCTCTCACATTTAGAACACTAGTCTAAAAGACCCAGGGATTGTGGGATATGTAGTTCTTCACAGGAAATGCCAGCACTTAGACTACAGACAGGGGTCATGCAATATACCTGTGCAGTGTCATACAACATAGGGGTTATTTACTAAAGGAAAATTCACTTTGCACTGCAAGTGCACTTGAAAGTGCACTGAAAGTGCACTTGGAAGTAAAGTCACTGTAGATCCGAGGGGAACATGCAAGGAAAATTAAAAATAGCATTTTAGCTTGCACATGATTGGATGATAAAATCAGCAGAGCTTCCACTCATTTCAGATCTCCCCCTTAGATTTAGAGCGACTGCACTTCCAAGTGCACTTTCAGTGCAAAGTGGATTTGCCTTTCGTAAAAAAAAATCCATGTCTTATATTTGAACACAAACAGGAACTGACACTGGAATATGAACATTTACACTACTGTAGGATGTGCATACAAGCCAACAAACGTATACCTGTTTGAATAATATATACTGTATAAATATATATATACGGTGTACACTAAAGTTTGGGCATCCGTAGCCAAATTCTCCTTAACATTTCTTACTAAAGTTGTAGGCTTCAGATAGTTCTTGGACAAAAAAAAAAACTAACTGCCTGAGAAGTTCTTTACTGCACCTAATCAAATATTCACCTTTTAAATTAACTTAAAAAATTGATAAGCTGCCTGTGGTAATTGCTTCACATTAGCTGTTAAAATGCTGCCTTGCCAATTGACTGCATTTAAAGTTTAAAGTTCTTTCTTCCTGGTTTGTCTGCTAAGCTTCGATAACAATATGATCATTGTCCAGTACGACTATAATCACTTGAGTTGGGTGATAGTTATCAAAAGTTTACAGGTACTTTAACCCCTTTGCACTGGCGCCTCCCGGCCCTTTAAGGGATTTCAGATGCCAGGAGGTGGGGAGGGGTTTATGATCACGTGAGCGCCATGATTGGCTGCCACAGCGATCACACGATCAGAAAGCTCCCAATTGCAAGAAGCAATCGGGAGTTTATCATTAGCCGCTGGTACCTGTGCCATGATCCCGGCACAGCTGTGTGTGCTAATTGGTACGCAAATATGCGGCCTCTCAGCGCCAAGGCCCACCCCCTGAGTGGGTGTGTATTTATGTGCTGTCTGCACCTAGGAGTTAACTTATTCATTACCAGGCAATAAGAGCAGTTCATGGGAGCATCACTTGCTTTACTTACATTTAAAGTAACTTGAAAACCACACAAGAGCCTGTTCCCTGCTGCAGTGGCACCAGGATATTTATGTGTTAGGGACATTATAAGATCAAAATAATTCAGCGCCGTTGGACAGAGCAGCCTACACAAAATTTGTAAAACAAAATTAATAACTAAAATATATAAATAGTGTGGAGCCTAATCAATATCAAAAACATGATTGCAAAAAATATCAATAAATCCCAATATATGATAGAAATAATACAATATATAATCTCAAAAAACATATAGCATTTGATAAAATCATTATTAAATAAATAAAGTCACATATCAAAGTGCAAAAAGGTTAAAGGGACTTTCGCTTGTTCATGAAAAAAAGTCTTCAATATTGTGCAGCTCACTTTCCAGTGTAGTAAGAATGTAAAATTCTGTGCCAACATAAAGTGAAAATAATAACCTCTTATCCTATGGACCATGTATATACAATGGTCAACAAAGCACATTATAAGTATTCCACTGATAAAGTGTTTCAAGTGCTTATCACCACCGTGTTGTCACTCCATGCCAAGTATGAAATTCCAGTCTCTCACCCTACAATGTGGACCATTATGAATGAAATGGTCAAAAGCACTTTATTTGAATTAGGGTCTCCCCTGTGCCGCATGTCATGTGATTATTCCGGCAGCAACCACTTGCAAATAAAAAAGCAGCAAACAAACTTCGTAGTATGTTCTAAAACAATGCCTCTTTAATGCCAGAAAGGATACACCTTCGCAAAATAAACCTTCCATTTGTGCAACTTATAACATACAAGGTGAAATTTTAACACCAACATGTCAGAAAAAAATTAAAAGAATAAAACTGAATCACTGAGCTGGAAATAGGATCCCCCCCTCCCAAAAATGACTTGTAAACTCAATCAGTTGTAGCGAATCACCTTCTCAATAGCACACACAGCCATTTGACTTTTAACTGTAATAAGCTGTGCTCATTTTGATTAGTTCAGCATGAAAATAGCTTTTCTGGAGCATTTCAGTCCCTGGTAGTGCAACTGAAGTAAGCAATCAACTATGAGTGGCAAGGCCCTGTCAAAAGATCTCCGGGATAAAGTTGTGGACAGGCACAAGTCAGGAGATGGATAAAAAAAAATGTCAAGGGCTTTATCAATGCCTAGAAGCACAGTGAAGTATATCATTAAAAAGTGGAAGGTATTTGGCACAACACAGACCCTCCTTGGATCAGGACATTGCTCTAAACTGGATGAAAGAGCCAGGAGAAAACTGGTCAGAGAGGCTACCAAGAGGCCTGCAACAACTCTGAAGCAGTTGCAGGAATTTTTGACAAAGTGTGGTCATTGTGTGCATGTGACAACAATATCACAAATTCTCCACAAATGTGGCTTGTGTGGGAGGGTTGTAAGAAACAAAGCCACTCCTCAAGAAAGGCCACATGTAGTCATGACTGAGCTTTGCCAAAATGCACCTTAAAAATTCTTAGGCCACATGGAGAAAGGTGTTATGGTCAGATGAGACTAAAATTTAATTATTTGGCCTCAGTACCAAACGATATGTCTGGTGGAAATCCAATATAGCTCACCATCCAAATAACACCAGTCAAAGTAAAGCATGGAGGTGGTAATATCCTGTTATGGGGTGTTTCTCTGCAGCAGGGACTGGAGCACTTGTCAGGATAGAAGAAAAATGAATGGGGCAAATAACTGTCAAATTCTTGAGCAGAATCTGCTGCCCTCTGGCCCAAAGCACCCAGCAAAAATGACCACACAGTGGTTGAAGGAGCAAAATATAAATGTCCTTCATTGGCCTAGTCAGAGCCCAGACTTAAACCCCATTGAAAATCTGTGGAATGACTTGAAGACTGCAGTCCACAAACGGTCACCATCAAATTTAACTAAACTTAAACAGTTCTGCAAAGAAGAATGGGCAAATATTGCAAAGTCTAAATGTGCAAAGTTAGTAGAGACATTGAAACTAGGCTGTAATTAAAGCAAAAGGTGGTTCAACAAAATACTGACACAAGGGGTGATCCTTTTTCCCACTCAGTGATTCTGTTTTTGTTTTTTTTTTCTTTTCTTCTGACATGTTGGTGTTATATCTTTTACTTGGATGTTATAAGTTGCACTGAGTGAAAATAGCTCGTCAAAACAAAAACGGTGTGGTGATTCTTTTCTATACCCACTGTATATTGAATTAAATTTTACACTTTTTTATCTTACCAAAAACACTGGCACCACATGATTAGACAATAAAGTAACAATTCATGCAACCTACACTCCACACACTAACATGATAATAAATATAAAACTATTTTTTCTTTATCCTACCTAAAACATACAGACACTAACACTGGCACTTACACAAATGCCAGCGCTGACAATATATATGTGCACAATCCCAGGCATGCTACACCTCCTGACAATACTATAGTAATAAATATATAACTTATTTATTTTTATCGTACCTAAAACACAGACACTGACTTGAACGCTGACACTATAGGTGCACAATCACATACACACTACACCACTCACACTACTACGATGACAGCATGGCATGAGTATCACTCCTTGCTGTCATATATATGCATTTGTTCAGTGGGAATTGATTAAAAGAAACAGAAAGTGACTGTTCCTTTAAATACATAGACAAATATGATACCTTATCTACCATGCGTCAGATGCATAATGTTTGTAGATGCTTATGTGAGATGCATTAGAAACTATGTTTCTAATAATCTATAGGAGAGCGGGCCTGATATCTATCCCTTTCCCATCCCACTTTCCTGTGATGTATGAAATAGGATGAATTGCAAACATGTAGAGGTTCCACAGCAGCACTGACATGTGCATTATACAATAACACCCTTAGTGACTGTCAATGATGCATTTGTCATAGTAACAGGCCATTACCATTTTGCAATATCACAGGGACATTAGGGCTAAGATATAAAGTAATGTACAGTCTGTGGTTATATACTTCATCCTATTACTGTTCGGCAATTCCTCCTAAGCCTTGTGTTGTGAGACATTCATGTGATTTGGCATTTCCTTCTCACCTTCTGATGTGTTCCTGCCTCAGGGAATGCTTCCTAAACAAGTGATCATTCACTGTGATACTTGTTACCCTGTGACCAGGTTCTGTTGATGTCAGCTTGGTCTTAGTCAGTGGTGGCGAGTCCACTCTATTTTGAAGCCTATTAGAGCCTATGGCTCTAATCAGTGCTTCAATAAAAAACTCTGGCCACTGTAATTCATATTCCTGGTGACCCAAAAGGGGCCAGACACATGAATAGGGGGCGGCCGCAGGCGGCAGCGGATAGATTCATGCTATGCGTGAATGTATCCATTATGCATATAGGGGGTGGCAAGGATAGGGGGCGGCGGTGCCTGGGTCTTAGTGCTGGGAGAGTGTGATTGAGTATGCTGTCAGCACAAAAACAGATGTACAGTACATATATATGGTAGCACAGCATAAGGCATACTCCATGCTGCCGTATATATGTGTTTGGAAGGGATTAAAGGTACTCTCCATGTAGAATTGTAGAATTGTGTTATTAACAATGCAATTGCCAAATGCCAAATTCACACCAATGTGTTGCATTGAAATTCAGTGCACATTAAGGAAAACAAATTATTTTGGCCTCTGCTATAAAAGAAAAGCACATCAACGCAACACAATAAAAAGATAAATAAACAGCATGCCAACACATCAACTAAATGCAATGCACCTGATGTGAATCCAGCCAAAAACTTGCATTCGTACAGGTAAATAAGGTAATCATAAAGTCATTTCAGCATTCCTGTACTAACCCAGTCTACCGTACTGCCTTTTTGGTAATCAGTTGATTGTTGAACACTCCTGCTTGTGATGCCCGCACAGTACGACAGACTGCCGTCTCTCACATACAGAAAACGTTTGTCGCTCTCAGTGAATTATTATAGTCAAACTTGCCTTTGAGGTTTAAATGCAATTGTTGATGCAGGAAACGCAGGAAGATGATTTATTCTTAAATAAATAAAAATACTTATTGTTTCTGTTTGTTGATTGTTTTATTTCTTCTTTATTTTTCTTTTTTAACACATGGGATGCTAAAACTATATATTCAAATATGATGCGAGAAGAAAGGTCTTGGCAAAAAAATGCCAAAAATAACTTGGATATCATGAGGACTATAAATGATATGAACATATAAAAAACAATGCAGTCTGAAAATCACGAAAATTGCTTGGGCCGTATAAAAATAAACATTTGTATAGGAGATTATCTGCTTCTAAAGCTGGGTGAACTGCTTGTTTTGCAAATCAGTTGATGTTCTACACTAGACAGTGAATAATTTGGTGCCTTTTGGTGACTTTTGGTGACTTTTAATAATCAATACATTGGCTGTGCCCTCCTGTACAATTGGATCATTGTGACAGAAACATGAGGCACAGGAACTGTTTGTTGCTAATTCATAGATCTATAACAATGACATGTTATAGAAGAAGAGTGATCACAAAAGGTTTCTATTTTTTTAATCTTCTGCATGTGCATGACTGTTTAGAGCAGCCACTTGTGTTCAGCCAGAGGATTCTAGGGGTTCCTTGAGCAGTAGTGGATTGATCTTCCATCAGATAGTGCTGCATTGTCCTCAGGGTCATGGTCACCTGACAGAGACAGGGGTTATAGTCACCTGACAGAGCCAGCAGCAAAACACCAGCTGTCTGCGATGGCTTAATTTTCCCAGTGATCACTACTACTAAATGGTGCATTATTTTTACTGATTACTAATGTACAATGCATTCTTCCTCTCACTGATCATAGATTTAGGAGTATTTCTCTCACTAATTTAAAATGTAAGGATGCCCTTCTCCCACTGACCACTGTAAATGGACACCTCTACCATTGGCTACCCATGTAAAGGGCCCCTTTATTGAACACCAATGTAAGGATGCATTTCTCTATCATCCAGCAAGTTGAGGCAGGCTTCTTTTCTGGCCATTATTATAATTATTTATTTTAAAATGATTATTAGTAAAAATGATTTTATCATGGGAGGTATTGAAAAATGACCGGCCTTGGGTGTCAAATATTGTAAGTATGCAGAGTCCCTATTTTTTTAACTATTATTATTTCTAAAACTTACTGAACTTGCAAATGTATCTCAGGGACCTAAAAATGATTTCAATTTCCTTTGGGGTCAAAAGGTGGGGGAAGTCTGTTTTAGAGCCACAGGGATCTAATCACAGAAAGGTATGATTTGTTTCTTCAATTGCATTTGTTTTTTTGTTTTTTTATTATGATTTTACAATCTCCTTTAGATACAGTATGCCAACCTCTCCTTATTGGGAAGGCCTTCACAATTTGTTTAATTTATAGCCATTCGTTTAGGCCCTGTACAGGTATGGGTAAACGTAAAGGAGAGTGTATGGGCATGTTGAGATTAGCATATTTGGAATTGCCAATTTCAAATCAATTTCAAATCATTATTTCATGTTGAAGTGTTAGAATAAAAACGATCTCCAAGTGGTCACATAACAGTAGTCCCTTTTCTGCAAGTACTAGTGGTCTTGGTTACTCGTATGACACTTTGGTGTGTTGAATAAGTAGAATACAGTTGCATATAATATCCAAGTGTATATAAGAAAATACTTATTTTCTACCCATTTTGCAGAGCTGTCAAAATGAAGAAGAAGATGAGGAAAAAGAAAAAACATTTGAAGTGAGTTTGCTTTCCCTTTCTAATAAAATTACATATTACAAACAAAGTAATGTCTTAAAATAATTGTAATGGTTTCTCTAAGGTAATTTTCACTCATTTTTCATCCCTCCTTGTTTTTAGTCTACAGCAGCTTAACATGCAGTGCATTTTGTTAAGCTAACAGAATGTTGATTTTAGTAGTGCTGAAGTTGGATGCCTTACTGGTTGTTGTAAAAAATTATTTTCTCATTTCTCTGCTTACAGGAAAAAGAAATGGAAAAACAAAAGACATTATACCAGCAGGCCCGTCTACATGAAAGGGGGGCTGCTGAGATGGTGCTACAGATGATCAGTGCAAGTAAAGGTTAGATTCCATCTTCTGGCAGTATAAGTGTTCCACACAGTAATGCATACCTGTTTCATGTGTTTATTCATAAATTTTGATGATTATGGGTATTTTACTCAGTGATATCATTAAAGTGTGCTTCTTCCTAGTTTACTTTAAAGCCCATCAATGGGCACCATCATTATTATAGTTTCAGAATGGTGTTTGACTCTTAGGCTTTACAAACATTCTTTTTATTTCCAGTTGATTTTTGTGAATTGGCAGGCTTAGATGGAGGCTGAGATACAACACCAATACTGTTGTATATCATACATGCAGTGCTGTTATAGTAGGATGCAAAAGTTCAGCAGAAATAAAAGCTTTTAAACAAATGGTTTTAAACAAATCTGAGAGTACATTACTACACTGCAAGATTTATAATTTATAAAGCTAAAACTATAAAAATGCTGGTGCTCACAGGTGAGATAAATGTTTCCAGAGTCAGTCCACCGAACAGAGGTCAAGTCACTGTTTTATTGCCCATTGAGGATGCTGGAGGCAAAGAGATGATTTTGGAAGCTGAACTGCTGTACCAAAAAAAAAAATTGCCTCATCTGGGACTAGAGGTGTCACCTGTTTGACTGTGCAGTGTGTCAGGTGTTTATAAATTGCTAGATTTGCTGCACAGAATTACAAATCCTTAAGGGCCGGTTCACCAGGACGCAGTGCGGGAAAGAAACATTCCATGTGTGGTTCCCAAACTGCAGGTGATTGCATTGCTCTGGCTATCTGTATGCAGGTGCTAGTGTATTGTTAATGGCACCGCAAACTTGCATTTTGCAGCAAATTCAAGTGAATTAACTGTCAATACGGGAATGCATAGGAATCGCATGGGAACATGAGTCGCGGTCCCATGCAATCCTGATGTGAACCGACCTTAAACAAGCAAAAAGTAAATATGTGTGTATTTAAAGTTTTATTTAGCTTTTTTTATTAGAGCTTTAATAAAGGTAGAAAAAGTCCATGAAAGAATAGCTCCAGGCTCCTTCAGAAACAAATTGAAAGTCAGCAGTTACAAATACTGTAGCTGCTGACTTTTAATATTAGGACACTTATCTGTCCAGGAATCCAGCGGTGTCCGTACCTGAGCTGATTTTTCAGTCAGCTATTGTGGTCTGCCAACGCCACCTCCACTGAGGGAAACCGCCTTTGTAGCTCACAGCTGGTTCCCTACTGCACATGCGCGAAGCGTGCTGCGTTCTGTTAATGGGGCGGTTGCTGAGGGAGGAAGAGGGGCCGAATTTCCAGGTGAGTTCACTGTGGCAAACTCAGCCAGAAGTGGGAGCGGGTACCTGTCAAAACCAGGTACCCACTCCTCCCTAAATGGTGACAAATGTGGCTGCAGGGGGGGGGGGGAGACAGACAACCACAGCTTCCCCTTTTGGGTGGATCTCTACTTCAAGTTCTTTTTAAAAAGTTACATTGCTTCTTTTACAGAGGAAGGTAAAAAATTCTAACAAACTCATAAGTTCTGAGCTTCCTGATCTACAATCCCCTTCTCCAAGTAGCTGTATAAATATCCTATTTGGACTATAACTCTTAAAGCAAAACTATATTGCATGTGAGCACCACAAACCAAAAGCGCTGTTTAATTAATTTTAATATTCAAAACAAACTCACTCATCCATCCGTGTCTAAATATTTTATTTTGCTGAGAAATCAGAAGGACATATGATTGATGAAGCAGTTACTTCCTGGAATCTATCTACCCTTAGCTCAGGCATGCAGAAAGGAGGGTGTGCTTAACTGAGAAAATCCCTCCTCCTCTCTTTAAAACTCCTGGGATGTATGACATCATTTGCCTGGGCCTGGAAACCAGGAAGTAACTAAAGAAATGTAAAAAAAAGTTTTAAACAAGTAAATATTATATACTTTACTATCTATTTACCAATGCCTAAGGATTAAAAATATAATTCAGTAACCTTTAAAATCTTATGTGTATAACCTCTCTAATATAAAGTGCTGGTGCTTAACAAAAATCAAAATAGTCCATAACAATATCATTGTTAATTTAAAGCACAAAATGCAAAAATCCATAATAAAGTGCTGGCTCTTCACACCGTTAAAAGTGCATCCCCAGTGGCTTATGGTTCACTCTGATCCCCAGCATCCCCAGAGGCTTATGGTTTGACTTCTGATTACAAAGCGCGTTGTATAATGATGCTAGATGCTTGACTTCTGATTACGAAGCACTTTGTATAATGATGCTAGATAAGCAGGAAGGTGGATGGCTTTCTGGTTGCATTATTATTCCCTCAAGAATCAATTAAGTAAAGCACAGAGAAAAAGGCTCATAGCGCAACAATGTAGTTTTTTTAAAATAGTACGTTTGAAACAGCAGGCAATAAATGTCTCAGGCAAGACACCACTGCAAAAACTCTTGTATCACAAATCCAACTTATACAAACCCATTCTGTGCTTGTATCAGAATTATGGTGTATAGCTCTTCCAATGCGTTTCGTCACACTGGATGTCATGAGGAGCAGACAAGTCACTGTATTTCCATAGCAGTGCATATACCCATGCATGCCATTTACAGTAAGACACACACATGCAAATTACCTGTTGTGTTTGACTTGCCACTGCAGTATATTGCACATGTGTATAGTTTTTCCTTGTTTTCTTTATACTTTTTTTAAGTTAGTGTAAAATGAACTTTACAAAAAACAAGCAAGAAAAGCAACATGAGAAGAACCATAGCCTGAAGTATACACAAGAAATGATTACCTTTATATTCCAAGTGATCCCTCCATTGGTTTGTATGCCCTGCCGCTGACCATGTTTCTCAAGTTGATCCTAGTGTAGAGCAGCATGAGCAAGCTGAGTGGAAGCATCATTCGTGGATTCCCGAAACACTTTACAATCTGACTGTACAATCTTGTCTCGATTTACTGCAATTGTATAATTTGGGACCTACTTAAACGATCCATTTAATTTGCATCCAGTCAGGCAGTGCTCGTACAACCTAGTTGTTGGTAGAGCTAAAGCAGTTTGTACAGTCAGACTGTGAAATTTGTGGTGAACTGTAGGTCTGGCTTATAGGGAATGATTGCTATCTTGAGGCAAACACAGCTCAGGCTGGTCATCGATAATTCGTGTTTTTTTTTTTCTCTTACCTGCCAGGAGACTGATCAAAAAAGAAATGAAAGGATTCCCACATTCACACATTCGGGATGGATAGAGGAATCCTCCCTGCTGTGTCATTGTTTTTGGACAGTGGGACTCCGCGTTTTCAGAATACACTGATCAGTGCTGCAGCCAATTAGCTACAGCGCTGATCAAGCAAAGTTTTCCAAAACTTTCGTTCAAGAGGGGTTGATCACTTGCTGGACTCCTCTTGAACGGGAATGGCCATAGATGGATCGAAATTTGGCCAGCCCCTGCTGAACCAGCCAAATTTTGATCCATGTGTGGTTTGCCTTAGGTTGCACACACTGCAAGGATCAGCAAGGTTGAAGGCTGCACATATTGGATGGCTGGGTGCATTACAGAGCCTGCTTTAAACAAGATGGCTGTTTATTGTTTATTTCGCAGCCCTCAGTCTGCTATATAATGAAAAAATAAATTGTATCAGCATTTGAACATAAACTGCATTGACTCAGAAACCACTTTTTTAATTAAACTTTTACTTTAATAATTAGCCATAATATGTTAATATTCATTGCATTGAGGGTGTATATTCTTTATTACACAGGTGAAATGAGCCCTATGGTTGTGGAAACGCTCAAACTTGGAATAGCGATTCTAAACGGTGGCAATACAGTGGTACAACAGGTATCAAAAACCACTAAATTCTTTCTTTACACTTTACTAATCAATGGGGGAATTATGAGTAGGGAAGGACTAAGCTTTCAGCAACTCTTCGAAGAGCAGATCGGAAGAGAACTGTACTATGATTCACAGAATACTTCTGGAAACACTTCACTTACATTGTGTTCATAAAAAGGGAAGTGTGGCTGGAATCTAGGTTTAAACTTTCAACTACCTTAACACTATCTCCAAAATTCAGTCTCTCAAAATCAGACAGTGAACTTAATATATACATTATATGTGGCTGATAAGTGTGCATGTTAACTTCTCTTAAGGTGTACAGTCTCCTTTAGATTTACCATCAACTATGTAGTACGAGAGCCTGCCAGATTTGATGCAAAGTAAAAAGGCTATTTAGATTTGTCATCCTAGTATATCATTTTAGTAAAGGTAATTGTACAGGAATAGTACAATCAGATTGTATAGTGTATGGCCAGCTTTAGATTTTGTTGTTTGACTGATTATATATTCTATTAGTGTCTGAAAATGGTTATTCCGTACTAAGGTTGTATTTATATTTACAGAAAATGTTAGATTACTTGAAGGAGAAAAAGGATGCAGGATTTTTCCAGAGTTTGTCTGGTCTAATGATGTCATGCAGGTGAGTGGGTTTCTGTGTGTGTATGTGTGTGTGTGTGTGTATATATATATATATATATATATATATATATATATATATATATATACTATATTACCAAAAGTATTGGGAAACCTGCCTTTACATGCACATGAACTTTAATGGCATTCCAGCTTTGGTCCGTAGGGTTCAACATTGAGTTGGCATATATAAAAGCATCAACTCAACTCTTCTGGGAAGGCTGTCCACAAGGTTTAGAAGTGTGTCTATGGAAATGTTTGACCATTCTTCCAAAAGCGCATTTGTGAGGTCAGGCACTGATGTGGACAAGAAGGCGTGGCTCAAAGTCTCTGCTGTAATTCATACCAAAGGTGTTTTATCGGGTTGAGGTCAAGACTCTGTGCAGACCAGTCAAGTTCCTCCTCTCTGCTCTAATTCATACCAAAGGTGTTTTATCGGGTTGAGGTCAAGACTCTGTGCAGACCAGTCAAGTTCCTCCACCCCAAACTCGCTCATCCATGTCTTTATAGACCTTGATTTGTACACTTGTTCAAAACAATTGGTAGAAGGGAATTATGGTGTGGGGTTGTTTTTCAGGGGATGGGTTGGCCCCTTAGTTCCAGTGAAGTGAACTCTTAAAGGTGTCAGCATACCAGGATATTTTGGACAATTTCATGCTCCCAACTTTGTGGGAACAGTTTGGGGATGGCCCCTTTCTGTTCCAACATGACTGCGCACCATGCACAAAGCAAGGTCCATAAGGACATGGATTAGCGAGTTTGGGGTGGAGGAACTTGACTGGCCTGCACAGAGTCCTGACCTCAACCTGATAGAAGACCTTTGGGTTGAATTAGAGTGGAGACTGCTAGGAAGGCCTTCTCGTCCAACATCAGTGCCTGACCTCACAAATGCGCTTCTGGAAGAATGGTCAAACATTCCCATAGACACACTAATAAACCTTGTGGACAGCCTTCTCAGAATAGTTGAAGCTGTTATAGCTGCAAAGGGTGGGCCAACTGAATATTGAACCCTACGGACTAAGACTGAGATGACATTAAAGTTCACGTGTGTGTAAAGGCAGGCGTCCCAATACTTTTGGTAATATAGTGTATATATTTTTATTTTATTTTTTCAATTCTACAGTGTACTTCCTTTTGGCCTTGGGAAAATGTAATCCTGTTATTTTCACTTGTTAAGTGTAAAACATAACATTCAGCAAGCTTCTTTTCTCATGGTAAAATACAACACTGTAAAGCATATTACTAGAGTCAACAACTGATTCAATCCCACGCTTTTTTACCTTATAGGGTACGCTAAACACAAGGTCAACTCAGCAGCGTTACTAACAGTACAGCAGAACCCCCTCACCAACGTAGGTCGATTCAAGACCAGTTCTCATTTTGTTCTTTGTCTTTTTTTCCTTCTTTATTCAGTGTTCTTGACTTGAATGCATTTGAAAGACAGAACAAAGCAGAAGGCCTTGGAATGGTTACAGAAGAAGGAACGCGTAAGTATGAGCGTCATTCTTATGAACACCTATCATTGAAGATTAAAGTCATACTTTATAAAAAAGCGGCAGACATTTTGAACAGCATATCAAATGTGACCACATTAAGGAATCCAACTTTTAGAAACTAAGATCCTGAATCCTGACTGAAGCATTTAATGGTATCACTCACAAAGCAATACTGTAATATGTAGACATTGAAAACTGTACTCCATGACCTGTATTCATCTAAAGGAGTAATAAAATGCTACATCCTTGTGTAAAATTGGGAAACTAATGTATAAGATCAGAGCATTAGATAGAACTCACATTTTAGGGTTTAACTGTAACTGAATCTGTGCATGTTGGGCATATTATTTCTGCTTTGGGGTAACACAATCCACATTTTGGTGGACTGACCATTAAAAACATGGGCTGAACACTTATGTGGAGTGGCTGGATGTGTGTCAATACTGGAACGAATCCATGCTTATACAGTTTATTTTTTGGGGTAAAAATGCCCAAACCAGTTAGATAACAATATCAAATCTATAGTGCAAAATGTTAGGAAAAGGTAAGTTGCTAAATTACATGTTTTGTCACACAATAGCCACTTTAGAACACATTAATATATTGTTTAAACCAGGGGTAGGCAACCCCCGGGACTGGTGCCGCAAGCGGCACGCAAAGCCTCTTTTGCTGGCACTTGACTCCCTCCCCATCAGCAGAGCAGCACAGGGAAGTGTTGTGAGACACTAATGCATTCCAATTTCAGAATTCCCCATGTCGCACCTGCACTGAGGGGGAGGCACTGTGCCCCCACACTTTGTACAAGATGGGAAACATTGTTTGGTTCTCTAACTTTGCTGTAGCTGCGATTGTCAGCTTTTGTGATGCGAAAGAGATTGGGTGCAGTTCCTCTTGGGGGGGGGGCGGTCCCTGTTTCCAGGAGGAGGGGGACTGTCATTGGCCCCTGCTAAAGCCAATCACAGTCCTGCTAGCCCCGCCCACCATCTGGAGGAAGAAGACTCGCTTAATTGCCACTACCAATCTCAGAAAGAAGGGATTTACCTGTGATTGAGAAAACCACAATCAGGTGACAGTTTATGGAATTACTGTTGAGCTTCTGGGAACTTTGTTGAAATTCTTCCTGAACCTTTGCGTCACTTACTACTGAACCCCTGCACTCTGTGTCCCTTTAAGCCACAGCCAGTTTTCAGCACAATGAAAATCACACCCAACTTTTGCTGCGGCGCAGAGCACCGCACGTTTTCTTTACTGCGAGGGGCCCAACCTATGATCCTGCACACAGGCCCATTGCATTCAGAAAATGCCCCTGACCTGAGATCATCACATACATCACATACAAGCACGTGGGCTGGATGTGAGAGGTGGATCAGTAGGATGAGTGTGCCAGGACAGGTAGATGTGTCTCATCGCTGCCTCCTTTCACCACTCTGCATATCACGCACAGTGGCGTCGCTGGGGGAGGTGGGGGTGCGGGCCGCACCAGGTGACACCCGCCAGAGGGGTGACACCTGTGGGCAGTGGCACTGCTAAAGCCGCACGGCCCTCACCCCTACACATCTCTCGCCAGCTGTCTCACACAGCGGACTGAAGCCACCTCCCCCTTCTCTGTTAAAGTCTACAGGAGGGGGAGGTGGCTTCGGTCTGCGGCGCTCCGCTGTGTGAGAGGGAGTACAAGGAACACACCGCTGTATCCCACGCTGTTCTGAGGTCTGTAAAGTTTAAGGTCTGCACTGATGGAGGGGGGTCTGCACTGATGGAGGGGGGTCTGCACTGATGGAAGGGGGGTCTGCACCATGCATTGAGGGGGATTGGAAATGATGGAGGGGGGTGGTCAGCACTGAGGGAGATCTGCACTGGTGGAGGGGGTGGTATGCACTGAGGGGGGTCTGCACTGATAGAGGGGGTCTGTACTTGGTGAGGGGGTCTGTACTAAGTGAGGGGGATCTATACTGCGGGAGGGGGGTCTGTACTTAGTGGGGGGTCTGTACTGAGGGAGGGGGATCTATAAGGCAGGAGGGGGGGTCTGTACTTAATGGGGGGGTCTATACTGAGAGAGAGGGGTCTGTAGATAGTGGAGGGGGGTCTGTACTATAGGGGGGACTATAGTTGGTGGAGGGGGAGCAACACCATTTTTTTCCGCACCGGGTGACACCAACCCTAGTGACGCCACTGATCACGCATATCAGATGAGAAGAGGGTACAGCGGTGGGGAAAATGAGCAGGAGGGGTTCAGAGATGGGACAGATGAGCAAGGGAGCACAGTAATGGGGCAGATGAGCAGGGGGTTCAGTGTTGGGCCAGATGAGAAGGGGTTTACAGTGGTGGGACAGATGAGAAGGGGGGCTCGGTGTTGGGGCAGGTAAGCAGGGGGTTCAGTGGTGGGACAGAAAAGCAGGGGGGTAGAGCAGTGGGGCAGATGTGAAAATAGGTGTATTGGTGGGACAGATGAGCAGGGGGTTACAGTGGTAGGGCAGGAGAGCAGGGGGAACAGAGGTAAAAAAGATGTGCAGGAGGTACATTGGTGGGGAAGATGAGAAAGCGGCTTACAGTGGTGGGGCAGATGAGCAGATGGGTTCAGTGTTAGGACAGATGAGGTGATTCAGTAGTGAGACAGAAGAGCATGGGGATACGGCGGTGGAGCAGATGTGCAGGGAGGTACAGTGGTGGGGCAGATGAGCAGGAGGTACAGTGGTGGAGCAGATGAGAAAAGGGGTACATTGATGAGGCAGATGAGCAGGGGGGTTACAGTGGTGGGGCAGATGTGCAGGGCAGTACAGTGGTGGGGCAGATGTGCAGGGAGGTACAGTGGTGAGAGGGATGAGAAGGGGGTCCAGCAGTGGGACAGAAAAGCAGGGTGGTACAGTGATGGGACAGGTGAGCGGAGGGGGGGTTTAGTGTTGGGCCAGATGAGAAGTTCGTTACAGTGCTGAGACAGATGAGTGGAGGGGGGGTTTAGTGTTGGGCCAGATGAGAAGGGGGTTACAGTGGTGGGAAAGATGAGCGGGGGGTTTCAGTGTTGGGGCAGATGAGAAGGGGGTTCAGCGGTGGGACAGAAGAGCAGGGTGGTACAGCGGTGGGGCAGATGTGAAAGGATGTGTAGAGGTGTGCAGAGGAGAAAGGAGGTACATTGGTGGAACACATGAGCAGGGGGTTACAGTGGTGGGGAGGAATTTGCAGGGGGCAGTGATCTGAGGTGTGAAGGTGCATAAATTGGGGCTGATCTGAAGTGTGGAGTTGCAGGAATTGGGGCTGATCTGAGGTGCGAAAGTGCAGGATGTTAATTTCTCACTACTACTCAAGTAGTTTACAGCATTTATTTTATAAAAAATCCTTTTTGTGATTGAGAGTGTGAAGTTGACATTTTTTTGTTATAAAATCGGCACGTTCAATTTCTTTGAAAACATTTTTCTGAGCTCAAAAGGATGCCTACCCCTGGTTTAAACTAACCATGTTGTTCCAAAAGTCAGTCCACCAAAATGTGATTTTTTTTTAGGTTTGTAGGCCAGGGGGTTGAAACATCCAGCAGCTTCTAATTTACCTTGACAGCTCCTAACTCCTAAGATGTCATAGCGTCTCTCTAGGGATTTTTATTAATTTACATTGCTGCAGGAAGAATAAGAATGTCTGTGCTGCAAGAAGAAGGTTGAGACTTTATCACAGGATTTGACAGAGCTGGGAACTAAGGTGGTAGGCTCAAGCATCCCAAAGATATATGAGATGCGAATAGTTTCACAGCAGTAGTGTTCATCCATAACAAAATAGCAGTTTTAGATGAACTGACACTTTTCTTTTTCACACCTAAATTCGTTTTTCACTGTTAGTATAAGACTAATCTTTTCATATCTTATAATCTATTTATCCCTTAAAGAGGTTTTTTAGAATTACCCTTAGTGTCATGCTAAACAAACATGTTGTAGAGATCTCCTAAGGGTTTAGTGTGGAAACCACAATCTGATATCACATCCGCAAAATGCTTTTGCTTGGAAAACCTTACAATACTTCTCTGAAGCAGTGAACTAGAACTGTTCTTTCCATCTATTTCATGAATGATCTGTCACAGTGTTTAGAGAGAAAGTCTGATGGAGCATTTGCATTACTGCCCAAATGAAGAGCATGTTAAGGTCCATTTTGTCATTGCAGCGTGCTGACTGTAGAAATCACATTATGCACCAGCAACTTACTATCTCTCCCTCTTTTTTTATTCTTCCATGCACAGTCATTGTCCGGGAACGAGGTAGGTGATGCTTCTTTCTTCAGATAAATGCATCCCTAATTACATTTTATTCTCGCCATTTGTTTAGTCTACATGTCATGCTGAGGGCTGCATGCTTTTACTTGATAAACAAGCATATCAACTTTTATATTATCAGCATAAGCCCTCTGACATTAATTAATTATCTGCTTATCACTAATATTCAGCTCTTACCTTCCTCTTGTTTTGTTTCACGTATGTTTTTTGTGTTGTCAAGTACATGTTTCTCCTCTCTGATGCTGTAATTGCACAGTATCTGTTACTTTTATTAAAATTTAACTTACTGGTATTTACTGTAGATGCCTGCACTTATTTATTTGTATAATTACTGTAGATACCTGACTCAGCATACCATCACAAAATATCTGTTGGACGCTAGCAATAAAAGAAAAATTTATATTACTAACTCCATTTCTGCAAAATGCATTGATTGTCTGTTGGAGAGAGTTTCACCAAACCTCTTAAGATTTTACGTTTGGTTTCTATTCCCACAACTCCTTCTCATGGATAGGTCATGTAATAGTGCCACATGCAATGCTTTGCTCTATTGCTGTTGTCACTATGGAACTCATTCCATGGACTGATCACTTGACAGTAATTCTTACCCTCTCTTACTCACATTATAGATTATATTTCCCCAAATTGCAGTCTAGATATTTCTGCTCTTGCACTTTGATACACTCATAAGGCAATGCTGGGATGCCACTGCTTTCAAGTGGCATGTTCCATTACGAAGGATGCATTGCCAACCTTCAAATTTTGAGTGTGAATTTCATGAAAAGGCATCTGGATTTTAACAAAACCTCTCCAGATGCCACAAAATCTCACTCAATAAAGCTAGATGTGACCTTAATTGCCTTCTGCTGGTTGCTTAGGCTGATGAAACTCTCTTTTTAAACTAAAGGCAAACAACACTCCTTTGGTGTTATGATTGTAGAAATCCCCACAGAAACCCTTTTGTCTGCAAATTGGGAAGAATGCCTATACAAGTAATCTCTCAAAAAGAGTCCAACTACTTCATCACCACCTTTCGAAATGGTATGTCCCTATAGATGCCTTTTTAGCAGCCTTTTGCTCTAGCCCTGAAATTGAATTTGACAATAAAATCTGTAAAGTTACATACATTACCTGACCCCAAAGGCTTTACAGCCACTTAACTACAAAAGCTACTCTTGCTTTCTATCTCCTTTGTTACAGAATAATTTCAACTACCTTCACGACTGACAGTCTTCCATCTAGACTCCCTTATGGCTGCAATTTCTATGACTCCTTTCTATGACTCCTAAACCCAACACTGTTGATTCTAATTGGTCAAATTTCTGACCCATTTTATTGTTAAGCATTAATAAAAAAACTCTACCAAAACCCTGGCTGCAAGGTTAAATTGAGAGGTAGGGAGCCTTATTCATAAAGATCAAGTAGGCTTTATGACATCTAGGAAAGCTAGTGATAATAGAGGCCTCTAGGAAAAGGAATATCCCACTTATGTTACTGTTTCTATATATTAAAAAAAATATTTGATTCTCTCTTTTGGCCGCCGATGCCATGGAACTGCATGATGTCGGCGCCAGACCGGCGGCTATGTGGGGGTAATTGTTTAGACTAGTCATCACCGGCCGCGCGTGCGTGATGCGCGGGTGGTGACAAGGCAACAGAGGTTGCTGCATTGTTGGGGCCGCCAATGTCATAGAAACGAATGACGCTGGCTGTCCCCGCCCATCGAGGCAGACTACATCCAATCGAGGGAGGTGGGGAGTAGATGTGGGCAGCGTGAATGATGTGAGATGAGAAGAACAGGAAGTGGAAAAAACTAAAGAAAGAGAGAGAAACACGGAGGGAAGAAAGGGGGAGACTCGGGGCTGTTGGCTCCAGATTCGGGGCTACAGCCTCGATAGCCACCCACTGGCAACGCCCCTGCCTTTGACCCATCTAGTTAGATCATCCCAGGATATCTCTGAAGTAGGGATCAATTCACACGCAGTGTGATGACCATTATTTTTCTGAAAAGAAGAATGCCAAAAAATTATTTTTTCTAGGCTTCCTATTCACACTGCAATGCAGCTTGAAGCTATGTTGCAGCAATCAGTCATAAAACGCAGTGTCCAGGCAGAATTAAATGTCACTGTACAGCAGTGCAATACATCACGCTGCTGTAGTGACATGAATGAACTGTCACTTTTGTTCACTTCAAATACAGTTTACTCACGCACCACCCACTACCCCTGTCTCACTGCAGCTGTCCGTTTAATGTGAACAGGCCCTAATAGTGGCTGAGTGTCAATGTAAATAAAGCTTATTTGCAGACGTTTTTCTCACAGTGACCAACCCTCTGATATTTTTGCCTGCATAAACCCCTTTTACAGTTTAGTGCCATTTATGTTCCGTTTACATGCTTACCCAATGAAGTTCAAAGCCCTTAATTTTTCCCTTCTAACTTTTTTGCTTCAAACTCTACAGTGTACTTTTCTGTACCAATGAGAAACATTGAAACTTCCTTAAGGGCTGTACACACGGGCCAAATATCGGACAGCATCGACTGGCTCAATAAAAACCGCCCCAATATTCGGCCCCTGTGTACGGCAACTGGTCCAACAGAAGCTTGGTGTTCCGCCGGCTTCTGTCAAAAGGGCATGACCAAAAAAGGTCTGCCAATCAGCAACCAATCAGCGCTCTCAGGCAATGGCACCAGTGTGTTCTTTCAGGAGGAAGTCCCCCTGTCAGAACACAAAAGCTCAGCAAGGGAGATCATTGTACTAACATCAGATTGTTAGTAGGGCGGCTCCTTTTGAGCTCTTCAGTTTTTTTTTTCATTTAGCCTGCTGGGTTGAACAAAAAATAAAATAGATAGTGTGTACCAGGCTTTACCTAGGCATTAATATCACTAGCTAAAATTCCACACTTTATGAGGCAAACTACTCAGCTATCCTTTGCAAAGTTAAGCTGCTGCTCCATACCTGGTCTGATTTCCTGCTCTCCAAGCTTGGGCAAATCACTGCAGTAAAAATGATGTACCTCCCTTACATATTGTACCACCTTTGAGTCTTGCCAATCTCTGTTCTGTCTCATATTATATGCATCCCACAGAACCATATAATGCATTTTATTTGGCAGAAATTAAAGCCAAGGCTCTCTAAGCATACCATATTCCAATCCCCAGCCAATGGAGGCCTTAGCATCCTTAATCTCCTACCATATTATCAGGCTGCCCAATTGGCCCAACTGACAAAGTACCAAGCCTCTGCTGCGACCCCAATCTGGGTTAGCCTGGAGGAGGTCAATTGTGACCCTTCATGTATACTTAACCTACTTTTACTTCATCCACAGGACAGGATTTCATTATTGAACCTCATCCACCCGCTACTCCTTGCGGTTATGGGACAACCTTAAATACTCAGGTGGCCTTTTCTCCCTCATTTACCTTTGCTATCTTTTCTCTGCAATCCTTTGTGTCCAGACAGGTGCTTTTAAGCTTAAGCCCCTGTTCGGAGCGGGGCTTAAGCTTAAGCCCCTGTTCGGAGGTCAAATCACATGTAGCCTATTGCCTCCAATATGAGCGTTCCTGCACTACTTTTGGCGACTTTGGGGGCGATTTCAATAGACATCTGTGCATGAACCCGCATAGATGTCTTTCAAGTCACCCCGGAAGTCAGACTGAAATGCGGCTTTAAAATCATGCAAGTTAAGATGAATTTGCACAATTTTGAAGCCCTGTTCAGTGTGAATGAGGACTTAAATCAAGTGAGTATTAACTCTCTTTCTACCACCTACTTACACAGAAGGGGATGAAAACATTTTCCAAGTTGCAAAAAGACTTTGACATCAAACTTTCAGTGGCAGGTAAAACATTGTTTCCTCCATTGCCCTTAAATCAAGTGATAATTAAACTCTCACCCCTTTTGAATCTAAATGCAAAGATGACCTACACTTTACAGAGTTAATATTGTTACCTATATAATCTATAGCACCCCACTCTTTAAGTTATCACCTTATAACTGTATGCATAGCTAGGAATCAGACTAAGTTGGAGCATGAATACTGGATCCAATTTGGGACACAACTAAGTCCTAATAACAAAGTGTCTTAGCTGTAGAAGTTATTAACAAGGTACTATTCAGATAGTACATGGTGCCAAGCCAGTCAGCCCATGCAATTCTAGGCCACCTGTCTAACTGCTTTCATTGCTGCTCAGAACCATGTATTTTTTTTACCATATGTGGTGGTCATGTCCTATTGTTCAAAATAATGGACACGAGTTTATAGGTATCTTTGTATCCTCTACCACTACCCATGAAACCAAGTGACACACTTTTAAATTTAAAACATTACATGATTTCTGAGTATCAATTCGCACTTATAAACTGTGTGTTGATAGCCACAAAACAGACAAGTACTAAGGTATAGCTTTCTGACTCTCTGTTTGTGTCTTAGGTTACAGCCAAGGTATATTGGACATTACATAAAAAACAGCACAGGGGACATTACTTACAGTCAGTAGGATGTGTCCATTGTGCTGCTGTATCTTCTATTAGCAGAAATGATCCTCCATTGATCCCTCCCTACTCTCCTCACTATATTCTTCTGGTCCGGTGAGAGTTAATATTGCTGATAGAGTTGTGGTAGGGGCTTGTCAACAGTTCCTCCATTCATATCGGTTATAAAATAGATTCTATGAATGAAACAGAATCTATGATTGGAGGGGGTGGACCTTTCCTCTCATCCTACTTTCATATGTAGCACCCTCTACCATAGGTAGGTGCTAGTATAGGATTTTTTGCTAGGGAAACTGTCAGTACAGGTAAATTTAAGCAGGCCTATGCTGTAAGCTAGGCCTGTGTCAGAAACCATGAATCAGACCGAGACAGAAGTACAGTTAATCACACTTGCTTAATAATAATAATAAGGTAAACAGAGTAAGTGTAGTCAATACATAGCCAGAGTTCAGTAACCTGATCGGGTAGTCAGCCAATGCCAATGTCAGAGAGCAAGAGATCAACGTAGTAGTACAGCAAGCAGGATCAGGATCCAGAAGGGACGTCAGCCGAGCAAGTCTTCAACAGGAACGCAGGAGAAAGTCTTTGAGATGTGACCAAAGGCGAAGGCAGAGATGAAGAGAGCTGGACGGTTTTAAGTAGCCAGGACTGATGAGCAGATCATCAACAGCTGAGTCACTGTGGAGAGAAAGGAGCTGACAAATAGCGGACAGCTAAGCGGCCAGCTCAGAGAAGGAAGGGCTGAGCACAGCCCTGACAGCCTGTTTGTTTGATCTGGTGGCAGGGAGTGGTTAGTGTAGCAGTGGGTGTGACCACCTGTACTTTAGTTCTGAGGCAACTCCCCTGCTTCCAGTGAGAATGTTCTGGAAGAGGGGCAGGGCCTAGAACTTGAGTGGCAGGCAGCTCATGTGAGGAGCCCTGATCAATCCCCAACTGGAATTGGCAGGGGGCAGGCCTCCCATATAAGCTGAGGTAACAGGCCACTGGGGGGAGTTGTTGGCCGGGAGAAGTGGATAATGGAATACTAGACAGCAGCAGGAGGGCACCCCCATCTGGGGTGGTGTGCCAATCCCAGAAGGAGGCCCGGGAGAGCTGTGATGAAGCTTCACCCTTACACGGTCATGGGTGAAGTCCTCATCATTACACGGTCATTGATGAGGAGTTCCTGGAGCAGAGGGGCAGGAGAAGCTGTCGGAACGTACAGTCCAGTTAAGTTCTCCATCATGGACTCGGGGCAGAGAAAGGTCGGTGAGTGTACCGCAGTGGAGGGCTGAATGTGGAGACATGCCAGGAGGTCTGTGATGGAACTTCGTCCTTACACGGTCATGGATGAAGTCCTCATCATTACACGGTCATTGATGAGGAGTCCTGGATCAGAAGAGAGACTGTGGGGTATAGTGTCAAATCGATGCGGCCCAAGGGCGCAGGATTTGCAAGCTGGGCTAGCTGGGAACAGTAGTCCACCGTTCAGCGCATGCTATTAAACTACTAGGCCTCCGGGGAGAGGTACTGCAGGCCTAGTAGCAGTAACCAATCAGACTCAGCATTAGAGACTATTCAGAGTGGGTTCTTTTGCATACAGAAGAGAATGTGACAAGAAACAAAATGTGCTACAGAATAAGTTTGTGCAAGAGGGAAGGATTCCTGGGAGCAATAGTCTGCAGAGGAGGAGCAATAATCTGCATGGTGATGCAGGGAGGAAACTGTAGATGTTATACATGTGCATCATTTCTTCAAGGCTCAATCGAAGTTCTAAATTATTAATATGATGGCAAAGTAATTTGATCCATGGGCATCCCATGTACCCTTTTTCCCCCAACCAAGTTATACCCCCCAATAAACTAAAACAAAACAAAGCAAATGACTGTTCATTGTCTCAAAGGTGATATATGGAGGTCTGGCAGCAGGGTGATATGGTGGATGTTTAGTTACTAGTGGCAACACACCGCAACACATACATCCTGTTTCATTTATAGAAGCTGTAGTATAGTTTCTATGAATGGAAGAGTTGTGCGGAAAAGGTGGACATAGTTAAGTACTC
This sequence comes from Lithobates clamitans, assembly GCA_037952925.1. Classification (NCBI taxonomy): domain Eukaryota; kingdom Metazoa; phylum Chordata; class Amphibia; order Anura; family Ranidae; genus Lithobates; species Lithobates clamitans. The sequence goes on along the minus strand of JBBGZY010000742.1, from coordinate 3,072,469 downwards.
TTGATGAGTACCTGTCACAACTGCATCAGCTTTATGAATTTCTGCCACCCTGGAAGATTACAGCAATAGTGGAAGGGGGGGGGGGGTTTATTGATGGAGAAGGATTTGAACAGTGAACAGTGAAACTACAGGACAGTATTTCTAAGTTTCACAAAGTATGGGAACCATGGGTCCTGTGTTTCCTACCAACTAGCTTCCTTTGTCGCCTATGTGATCTTTAATACACTTGTACAGCCTGGTTATTACATACAGCTAGCAGGACAACTCTCCAGCCAATACCCCCGCCATTTCTACTTTTCTGAACCCTTTCCTACCCCTTTCCCTCCCTCCCAGACCAATGCTGTTCTCTCTCCCCTCTTCACTTTTTTTTTTCTCTTTTACTATGGGTTGTGTTGTACATTATTCGAGAAAATCTATGCTGTTTTACCCAGCTGTTTACTCACCAAACTATACTTATATTGTGCAATAAAGTTCATGTTGAAAATGATGTGCAATAAAGGTCATGTGTCCAAAGAAGTGAAAAAACAAATCTGTTTTTCTATTAAAAAAACAAAAACAAATCTGTGAACAAAAACTACCAGTGCAATCTTTAATCTTTGTGTGAGCTTGTGGACACCATTTTCAAACATCATCATACTGTGTATATACAGTATGTGAATCTGTTCACCTCTAAATTGATCTCCATGTCTTCCATTAACTCATACAAATCAGTTTCAGTCCCTTGGACCACATAATTGTGAGAGTATACAGGACCTTTCTGCAGTGACCAGAATCTCTTACTGAATACCTGTACAGTTGTCAGTGAAACTTTTTGATTATTTTGTCCGTTATGGTCTCATAATCCTCCTCCTCTTGCTCAGTTGAAAATTCCATATAGGCCTCCTGGCCTCCTGGGCTTTGCCTCTCGGCCCCTGCATTTGACACCAAGTCCATTTTAAAATTATATTAAAGTAAGTCTCAGTTTTCTTTATTAAAATAATTAACGTGTCATAATTACCTGCTCTGTGCAACGATATTGCACAGAGCGGTCCTTTGCCTCTTCTTTTTCTGCCAGCGCTCTCTGCTCCTCCTCTTTTTCAAGTTGCCCTCATATCAACCTGAGTGCTATGGGGGCACTAGTGCAGACTCACTCCTGAGCCAGGCTGTGTACGTCCACACAGACACGCACAGCTTGAGTCAGCCCTGCCCCAGCTCTATCCTCACATTTAACTGAAAGAAGCAGGAGCCAATTTTTGTACATTAAAGCCCCTGCAGAAGGAAGTTTGAATTTTTACCAGATTTAAAAAAACAATAGCTGGCTGTAAATAGAACTAGAGTGGTAAATGCTATTACATTTAATAGAAAAAAGGCTTATGCATGTTACAATGCTCTAACAAAAGTGGAGTTAACTTTTAAGTACATAGACTGCAAATAAGCGATGCAGTCTTCAGATCAATCTAACAAAGTCTAAACTTTTTAAGCATGACTATTTTGTGATTTTTTTTTTTTTAATGTTGTTGCATGTTTTTATATCTATGATATAACACTGTAATCTGTATAGGTTGTAGCTAAGGGCTCTCTTATGCTGCGTACACATGGCCGGACTTCCCGACAGAAAAAGTCAGATGGGAGCTTTTGGTCGGACATTCCGACCGTGTGTATGCTCCATCGGACTTTTTCTGTCTGAATTTCCAACGGCCTCAGATATAGAACATGTTCTAAATCTTTCTGTCGGAAATGCCGACGGAATTTAGCCCGTTGGCAAGTCCGCTCGTGTGTACGCGGCATTAGGGTTAGTGTGAGGGCCAATGTCAGCTTCAATGGGCAAATTCGGCATTCTTTTTACATCAGTTTGAGATGCTTGTACGTTTATTCGGAATTCATTGCAGGTGCAGTTGACCTGCAGTTGGCATGCATTAAGCTGCTTTTTCATTCCTATGGATTTGTTTGGGGAGCGAAGCAGTTCTGAAGGAAATAAAGGTCTATCACCACAGGCGACATGAGCATTGGACTCAGAAGCAAGTTTAAGTTGATTTAAACCCATCAATTTAACTGTTTTCCAAAAGAGTTACATTCAAGGCATACCTTGAATGAAATGACTAGTGTGCTTATGACAGCTCTAAACTGAACCATCAAGCAATCAAAAGCCTGGTGTCAAATCTGATCACATGTGCAGCACTATGGCAACTGCAGATCAAACAGGGGCCAAGATCACAGCTTTCTTGGCTGTAAAGGACAGGGGGGTTTAATTCTGCTGTATATGCAGCAAGCTTTCAGTTAATTTCAGAGAATAATGGTTTCTATTTATTTTTTTCAAACATAGCTGAGATGTGTTTGATATAAATATATGATGCCTCTGAAATGCTTTTACATTGACTTCTATAAAAATATATTAAGCAAAAACAACGTGAAGCAACATCTAAAGCAATAATAAATGCAAATGAAAGTTGCTCTACTATATCTAATTTAAAATCCTTCAAGATCCTTCTAAAATGTTCACAAAAAAAAAGAAACATCTTATATAAATTCACTTTAAAAATCATTAGGTTTAGTCACATACTGTATAAGCAGAAGCTGAGTCTTGTTGTGTAGATACCTGGGCCTCACTTACAGTACAGCTAAAACTGATGGTAGCATAACTGAACAAGAAAGATTACTCATGAACACTATGTATTTGCTTAACATGACTTGTCATTTGTGTATCCCAGGTGAGAAGGTTTTGCAGAATGATGAGTTCACAAGGGACCTTTTTAGATTCCTGCAACTTCTGTGTGAAGGACACAACAATGGTAAGATATTTGCTAAGATGTTATAATGCGTCTATTCTACCAGAACTGGGCTGATATACAGGCACGAGAGGCACCTACCTTCGGAGTTCAGTGAGGAAAGCATGCCTGGGACCTCAGAACTGCAGCACCTTTCATCAGAAAATAAGTTATTTCCTATGTAATCTGTGGGGCATAACTCTTAATTAGACAGTCAGGTCCCACTCTTTTTATCAAGGGTGCTATCAGTTGCTCCTGTATAAATATAGTCTGGCAACAGTATTTGTAAATCAAATAATGTTTATTTAATTTGCACATAATATCCGTTGCAGTTTTTTTATTAATAAGTTATTTTTACTTAACACCATCATAACTCCTTGCTCACCATTTCCCCAAAGGTATTATTTCTTTATTTATTTGATATTTTTTCCATTTGTATATGAACTGTCTCCTCTTTCGTCTATCATCTTTGTCTTTGTAGTACTATTATTATTTTTTTTATTCCTACCTGTGTCTATATTTCTGAACATGCAGATTAATAGGGGTGGGGAGGTTCTTTGCCTTGGACACCACTAGAGAACCATGTCCTGACAATACTTTCTATACATACATTAAAAAATACTGAGCCTGACATTTACAATTACTTTATTCTCATACTAATTGCCTCTCACTATGAAACAGTGGGTAAACAAAGCAGAGGATAAGTTGTGGGGGTACAGAGCCTACTGATAAAATCACAAGATGCTTTGAAGTTCAAAGATAAAGTGTAATGTGCCAATGCATTCCTTACAATCCTCCTCTCTCCCTGATAATTATTCAGTAAAAGTTGTATGGATTCAACCTCTCCCCTTTTTAAAAATGGCATGATTTGCTGAGACATTGACCACATCACTGGCTTCTGGAAGTTCCTGTATTTTTCTCACACCGGTTGTATCGGAAAAGCTGAAAGAAAGTCTTTATCACGAGCACATCCATTCAATGGGTTTGCTTTAGGTGTATTTATGCTAATCAAGCGCACCTAGATGGGTGGCCTTGTGTTCGAGCCACACAGCAGTTGCCAGGGCAGTATAGAATGCCCCTGTTTTCACTCCTATGCAGAATCAGTCTGCTGAGTGCCCCAGCTTTGCAGGGGTCCTGTTTATGTGCAGACAGTCTACAGATAGACAGACAATTTACTTTAAATTTACTTTAAATTCCAAGCAAAGTTTATATATATAGCAAAGGAAGTCACATATAGTGAAGATCGAAATACAAATGGTGATACTTCAAATATAACTACAATGCTTCCTGCACATAAAGAAAACACAGCATCTCCGTGCACACAGGCTACTTTTCTTAATGCACACATTTTACTCACACAGATTATTAGAGTTCAGTGGTTATTAGTGAAGAGGGCAAAGTTTAGCAGTCAGCAGCAAGATATGCAAAGTTCACAGGTCAATAGTGAGGAATGCAGAGTTAAAGGATCGGTAAAGAGGAACGCATAGTTCAGTTAGTAATAAGTATTCAGAACGCATAGTTCAGTGTAGTAGGTGTAGCGGTGCCCTTGTGGGGTCACTACGTGTTCTAGTATCCACACATTTTACCCTGCTGGTCAGACATCCATTTTGGCAAACTTTCCCAGACAATGAATAGTTTCTTGCTTGTTTTTGTTGTTTTTATTAGGGGAATAAACTTGGATGGGGAAGAGGGACATGGGATGCCCATATGATGAATACTTCTCAAAGAAATCAATGTTGGTTGAGTCTAGATTTGACAGTTTTTTCCTCTGCACATCTCCAGCACACTACTTGAGATCACTTGCTTCACTTCACTGTCCAAATCTAGGTTCATGTCACCATTAGCACATGGCTAAGCTTCACTTTAAATAAGTCCTAATGCTTTCCTAGTAGCCCATTACAGGCAAGGATCTGCAGTGTCCATTTGAGGTAGCAACCATTTTAGTAGAGAAGAATAAATGTGCTAACTGACACTTCGTGGACTACTGATCCCAGCACGTCAGATGCAAATCCTGCCAGCCCTCGTGGCTGCAACGACTTGACTCCAAAATAACATCACAGTCTTTCCCTCTGGCTCCACATTAAAATCCTGGCATTTCTCTCCCAGAGCTTCACACTGTGCTTCTCACTCACCGACTCCAGCATGGATCCCTCCTGAATGACTTTCCTGGCAGTGCTCCCAACTGTCCTCTTCCTTCTCCTGTTCCAGGGCACCTCTCAATGACAGTGTAAAGAGAGGCTCCCTCCCAGCTCCCGAGCTCCAGGCCTGAGTTAACCCCCCCCCAGAAAGGGGGTTCCCTCAGACTACGACAGTCTAACTCTCCATCATTCAGTTCTTTTACCCGACAACTCCTCCCACAGCAGGCTGACCATGGGTATATATAAAAGGGCTGTCCCCTGCCAATCCTAGTTGGGGATTAGTCAGGGCTCCCACCTACACCCCATGTCACTCCAGCTCTCTGCCCTGCCTCTTTTCCAGAACCTTCTGAAAAACAGAGGAGGCACCCAAGAGCTGAAGCACATGTCAGTCACCTGCTGATACAGTAAACCACTCCCCTATCCCCAGATCAAAACAAACAGGCAGGCCTATGCTAGTCACAGCATAGGCCTGCCTAAATTTACCTGCGCTGACAGTACAAAACAAACCTGCTACTCTAGCACCTACCAACCTAAGGTAGAGGGTGCTACATAGGTAAATACAGAGTTCAGTTTAGTGGTCAGTAGTAAGTATCATGGAGTTCAGGGGTCAGTAATGAGTATCGCAGAGTTCAGTAGTCAGTAGCAAGGAACGCAGAGTTCAGGAAAGGTTGACGCGGAGTGAAGAGTTCAGGGGTCATTAGTAAGTGATGCAGTTTTCATTGATAAGTAGTAAGCAATGTAGAGTTCATTTGTCAGTAATAAGTATAGCAGAGTTTGGGGGTGGATAGCTTGTGACACATAGTTCAGTAATCAGTAGTGAGTATCACAGAATGGAAGGGTCACTAGTAAATAATGCAGAATTCAGGGGTCAGTAGTAAGGAACGCAAAGTTCAGTGGTCAGTAGTAATGCAGAGTCGAGTTGTCAGCTGCGAGGAAGGAAAACTTCAGTGGCAGGAAAGTTCAGTGGTCAGTAGCAAGAAACACAGAATTCTTTGGTAAGTAATAAGTGACACAAATGTCAGTGATTAGTAGCAAGTAATGCAGAGTTCATTGATGAGTAGTAAGTAACGCGGAGTTCAGTGGTCCATAGTAAGTGACGCGTAGTTCAGTGGTCAATAGTAAGTGATGCGTAGTTCAGTGGTAATGCAGAGTTCATTGATCAGTAGTAAGTAATGCAGAGTTCAGTACTCAGTCACTAGGAGCTCAGAGTTCAGTGGTCGACAGTAAGTGACGCATAGTTCAGTGGTTATTAATAAGTAATGAGGAGTTCAGTGGTCAATACTCAGTAACACAGTGTCCATTAATCAGTAATAAGCAATGTAAAGTTTAGTGGTCAGAAGTACGTAATGTGGAGTTTTGGGGTTAATAGTAAGCGACACACAGTTCAGTGGTCAGTAGTAAATATTGTAGAGTTTTGGGTGTCAGTAGTGAGAAGTGCAGAGTTGAGGGCCCAGTAGTAAGAAGTGCAGAGCCCAGTGGTCAATACCGAGGATGGCCGAGTTAAGTGGTTAGTAGTGAGGGGTGCATAGTTCAGTTCAGTGGTCAATAGCAAGGAACACAGACTTTAGTAGCAAAGAAAGTGAAGCACAGTGGTCTGCGGTGAGGAACAAAGAATTTGAGGAACGCAGAGTTCAGGGGTCAGTAGTAAATGGCGCTTAGTTCATTCATTAGTAGTAACGCAGAGTTCAGTGGTTAGTAGTAAGTAATGCAGAACACAGGGATCAATAGTAAGCAATGCACAGTTCAGTGGTCAGTAATAAAAAAAACACTAAGCAGTCAGTAGTAAGTAGCACAGAGGTCAGTGGTCAGTAGCAAGGACTACAAAGTTCAGTGGTCAGCATCGAAGAATGCAAAGTTTAGTATCAAGAAACGCAGAGTTCAGATGTCGCTAAGCATGCTGCTCCTATCCAATACAAAGGAGTTATCTTCTTTTCGTTTGATCTAACTCAGGACTTCTTCTGTATAAACCATGATCAGAGTTGAGTGTCCCATCACTCACATGTTACTTGTAATTAGTAAATATGTACCACAGTATGATAGTCAGTATGCAGTATGAAAAAAAGAAAATAATCAGGGTATTCATAAAGCGCTTCTAAGGCCCCTTTCACACGATCGGACCGTTCAGGTCTGCCTGTCAGTTTTGACGGTGGACCTGAACGGGCACTCCATGTTAGCCTATGGAGCGACTGATGTCAGCGGAGACATGTCCGCTGACATCCGACCCCGTCTGATCCGCTAAAAGCAGACGGATGGCCCTACGTCCGGATCCGTCACTGGCGGATCGGATTGGGTGAGATCTGATGAAAACGGACATGCTGTCCTTTTTCATCTGATCCCTCCATAGGCAGCAGTGGCGCCTGACAAGCCCCTCCCCGCTCAGTGAGCAGAGAGGGACCTGTCATTCGCTGGCTCAGCGGAGATCAACAGAGAGATCTCCCGCTGAGCCGGCAGACCAAGGCGGGCTCCGTGGAAGCGGTGTCCGCCTCGTGTGAATGAGGCCTTAGAAACACCATGCCTCCACATGACAAATGTCGGTGCTAGTAACAGATTCATGTACCTGTTTTAGACAAGTACATGAATCTTGGCCATTCACTGCGTTTGGAAGCACACTGAGGCTGGCGTATCCATACAGACACTCTGGTCATAGTGCAACTGCGCTACCTCGTCGCCACTGCAGCTGCCACACAGACAGCTCAGCACTGGGGTGTTTTGTATTTGTGGGGGTTGGCCCTGATGGAGATTCACAGACAATAGTTGCCCATTGGGTCCCTTTGTGATTGACAGCAGGCAGTGGGTGGATTTCTAGCTAATAGACAGCCTGCAATTAGCAATAGAACCGCCCACTGTCAGCTGTCAATTACAAGGAGAGAGTGAACCTCAAGGGGACATGGGGGTTACATAGTTACATAGAAGTCCATTAAGTCCAACCTATGTGTGTGATTATATGTCAGTATTACATTGTATATCCCTGTATGTTGTGGTCGTTCAGGTGCTTACCTTATAGATTTTCGAAACTATCGATGCTCCGCGCTGAGACCACCGCCTGTGGAAGGTAATTCCACATCCTTACCGCTCTTACAGCAAAGAACCCTCTACGCAGTTTAAAGTTAAACCTCTTTTCATTCTAATTTTAGTGAGTGGCCACATGTCTTATTTACTAAATACGACAGGTTACTAAAGGCAAATAGGCTGTGTACTTTGCAAAGTGCAGTTGCTCCAGAGCTTAGTAAACAAGCAGAAGCTCTGCTGTTTTCCATCATCCAATCATGTGCAAGCAAAAATGAAGGTTTTTTTTCTTTGCATGTAATTGGGTACTCTTTGAAAATTGAAGCTTTACCTCATTTACCAAACTCTGAAGCAACTGCTCATGCAGAACGCAACTGCACTTTGCAAGGTGCACAGCCTATTTGCCTTTAGTAAATCAACTCCAGAGTGTCTTAGCTTTCTCATCGGGCTCTTCCCACTGCAGCATCACTGGTTAATAGGAGGCTGTAAAGACTACAGCATCCTTAACAACTAGTGACAGGGAGAGGGTGGTGGCAACAATTACGCTGCACTGTTACACTGTGTACAGCAGTGGTTCTCAACCTGGGGGTCGGGACCCCCTCGGGGGTCGAATGATGATTTGCCAGGGGTCACCAAATCCTGGGCTGTTCCTGAAGCCTGCACCGCTCTCCCAGCCTTTTTGCGGCCACCCAGCTGGGCTGTTCCTGGAGCCCGCGGCTGCCCACTCAGTCTCTTCGCAGCCGCCCATTCAGTTCACGTCATGGCTGGGGGGCAGAAACTAGAGATCAGCTGACTGGTGAGGAATGCAAATCAAGAGACCCTATCTCTTGATTTCGTTAAAGGTGTCACTGCTACGAGACACCACAAAGTCGGAGACACAGTGAGTAACACTACCTGTGATTATAGTTGCCATTAAAAGTCCCCACTACAGTTCTCATGTCAGCAGAAGACCTTAAACAAGAGCACCTAAGTTGGCTGATCAGAATTCCCCCAGCATTGCCACTCAACCCATCTCCCCGCCAGCACTGCCACTCCTGTTCCCCCACCAAGAAGTAAGAGAAGGAATAAAAATAGAGAATACATAGAAGGGAGAGGAAAGAGGGGCAGGAACAAAGTAAAAGGGAGAGAAAGAATAAGAGAAAGGATAAGGAAGATGTCTAGAGAGAGGGAGGGGGAAAAAAACAAGAAATTAGGATAGAGAGAGATAAAAGGGAAAGAAAGGAGAACAAAGAGAAAGAGTGGTACATCCTAAAATGTACCATAAGGGGTTTTAATACTGAAGGAGTGGAGGGGACCGAGGGAGCGCTAAATATCTGTGGGTAGGGGGCGCAAATGACTTGTCTTGCCTTGGGTGCTGACAACCCACGCTACGAAAATAATTTTACTATTAGGGGTCCCCACAACTTGGGAAATTTTATCAAGGGGTCACGGCACTAGAGAGGTTGAGAACCGCTGGTGTACAGGAACAGACACTTTGCCTTGCTCTGTATGCCAACTTAGAGCAGGTCTTAATTACCTCCAGTAATTATTTTTTAATTTGGTGCATTATTAGTGCCACTTTGCTCAAATGACGCTATTAAGAACTACTTGAATCTGCCACATGTGTCGGTAAAGTTACCAAAATGGGAAGCAGGTATTTTTGAACCAGGCGCAGACCAATTTAAAAGGCTATAGTGCCAGAAAAGTGTCTGTAGTTACATAGTTACATAGTTAGTCAGGTTTAATGAGCTGGCCAGAGCCACCTCTGGAGGTAGTCTATTCCACATTTCACAGCTCCTACTGTGAAGAAACCTTTCCGTATTTGGAGAGGAAATTTCTTTTCCTCTAGACGTAGTAGTAATAGTGATTTCTTGAATTCCCTGAATGTGCCCAGATGAACTAGATCTTTAGCTTTCCTAGCAGAGATTACAGCATGACTGTAGTAGTGTGTGTTAGGATACATATCCTACAGTAGAAGTAAGCATTGCTAAATGGACATTTCATTTGGTCCTCAAAAGGTAATGCCCACTCATGAATTAGAAAACAAATACCCTTGTGACATTCCACATTAAAACCACTCCCACACATGATCGAAGGAAGGCAAGATTAGGAGACACAGGTAGCCAATGGATGTGATGGGCAGGCCATTGTTGACAGCTTAGTCTAATTAAGGGCTGCTTGATGAATGTTGTTCAGAGTAGAAATTTGGCAGGTCTATGGGTGGTTCCTGCAGCTTCTAAATTATAGAAGAATTCCAGGAATGGTATATTTTTTACTTAAATACATTAGTCCAGCTTAACTATGTGTATATCATAATAAAGAAAAAAGTTCAGTGCGCTACTCAAATTAAAACCAAATAATATTGTGAATATAAAGAAATGAAAAAGTTCATATGGAAAATGATGGTATCATAAACCAGAGGTGTGATTCCTCTTTAAGTCTTCAGTAAATCTTCTATGGATCTTCTAAGACAGTGCAGAAAATAGGAAAAAGGGGGATGCTTACCAGATTTGATGGATCCCCACCACAGAGATCATGCGAGCCTGAACAAAACTCCTCTCGGGGTCAGGAACAGCTGGTCTTTGAATAGAGACAGACTTCCCTCCACGCCTGGGAGTTGGGATTTCAGAGGCGGCAATCAGGAACACTCTTCTCTAATAGCTGCTCCAGCAAGACCACTCGTAGCAGGAAATGGTATATTTTAAAAGAAAAATAGGCGCTTCATTGTGCAGTAGTTTAAAATGCTTTAATCCATGAATGGACAACTGACATCAAAGCATCGGCAGGGTAAAACACCGTTGCAGTTAAAAAACACAGCCGACGCAGAAGCCGATCAGCTGAGGGTGTGGTGACGTCAGGTCCTCTGGCTCCACCCAAAGCTACGTTTCTCCTAAACAGGCATCGACTGGGAGAGGAGGCTTCCCCAAAGCATTGTTGATATAAGATTTGTATAGGTGGGCTTGAAAATGAGGGAGTGGTGGCAGTTTAGAAATCATGTCCTTATTTTTCAGCTTTTGTCACCTCCCACTCTAGTTTTGAACATTTCCCCATTCATTCCTGTGGGACCAATTTCGCCGCAAAAACAATGATATTTCATGAACCATTCAGCGAAAAGTTCCACAAAGTAATAGCACACCAATCGGGAACAATCCGCACGTTTCGGTATATTACTGTCTATGTAGTGTAAAAGCTGTGGGAGGAGTTAGGGTGGTAAATTTGGCTATAATAAGAATAATATTATATATGTGAGATAACAGTAAGTGGTCTTGCTATGCAAGAACACTTAATAAAGGATAAAAAGTAAATAAGAAAAAAAAAACATTTTTTAACGCGCCCTGTCCCGCCGAGCTGGCGTGCAGAAGCGAACGCATACGTGAGTAGCGCCCACATATGAAAACTGTGTTCAAACCACACATGTGAGGTATCACCACGATTGTTAGAGCGAGTGCAATAATTCTAGCCCTAGACCTCCTCTGTAACTCAAAATATGCAACCTGTACAATGTTTTAAACATCGCCTATGAAGATTTTTAAGGGTAAAAGTTTGTCGCCATTCCAATTTTGAAGCGTGACATGTTGGGTATCAATTTACTTGTCATAACATTATCTATCACAATATAAAAAAAATTGGGCTAACTTTACTGTTGTCCTATTTTTTAATTCAAAAATAGTGCGCTTGTAAGACAGTTGCGCAAATACGGTGTGACAAAAAGTATTGCAACGACCGCCTTTTTTTTCTCTAGGGTGGTAGAAAAAAATATATATAATGTTTGGGGGTTGGTAGTTGTTCATAGAAACCAGGCAGCAACACATGTCCATTATGCATTTTTTTTTTCATTTATATTAAAATAACATGCATAGGATCTAAAGTAAAAATGCTAGAATCCTACCAATGTACTCATCCTTATAAAAGAAAAAAAACAAAAAATAATGTATGCACAGCAGAACAGGTTTGTGTAAAATCTACAAAAACGAAAGTGGAAGATTAATTTCTGTATATTAAATAGAAGATACACAACACATCTGTTACCATGTTCCCTTTTTTTAATGCAGACTTATTGAATGTATTTTCATACTTTTTTTTTTATTTCTTTAAGACTTTCAGAATTTCCTCAGAACCCAGATGGGCAATACCACTACTGTAAACATTATTATTAGCACCGTGGATTATCTTCTCCGTCTCCAGGTAATTAAAGCAAGTTTTTTTATGCTGTGCTCAGGTATGGGCATAGCCCACTTTTAAGTACACAATGGGGTTTATTTACTAAAGCTGGAAAGTGCAAAATCAGGCTCACTTCTGCATAGAAACCAATGAGCTTCCAGGTTTTATTACCACAGCTTAATTGAACAAGCTGGGGTTAGAAGCTCATTGGTTTCTATTCAGAAGTGAGCCTGATTTTGCACTTTATAACAAGTGTTTGGCACAAAGGTTAAAAGCAACAATCCACATAAATGACAATATTATGCATATAAATGATGAACTGGAACAAGGGATAAGAAAAGATAATAATAGTCCATGATGGTGTGCATAAAGTCGATGATGAGGTATAAAGCCCACATTCACGGCAGCCTTCCAGTGGTTATGGAAACCATATTCCCAAAAAGCACTGTAAGAAACAAAGAAAAGAGGCGCCCCTGGATGCAGACTTAAAAACAATTTTAATAAAAAGAGCAGCAACAGAGATTGTGTTCACATTTGTGTTGAGTTAAAATGGCATATGAGAATCCCAGATGTAACTGGAGGGGTCCGTGAGGTCGATCATCCCTGCCATGGATGTGTAATCAGACTGGTCTTTCAGATGCCGAGCTTGACAAAGGAGTGCAGCCGTCATGCCATTCACGGCTTGCTGACTCAGGAAACGCGCCGCATGTGTGTGACGTCATCGCCCCTCGCCTGGATTGCTGTTTGCCTTCCAAGCTTCATTCTGGTACTCCTCCATCATTGCCAGCCGGTGGACACAGTGCATCTGAAAGACCAGTCTGATTACACATCCATGGCAGGGATGATCGACCTCACGGACCCCTCCAGTTACATCTGGGACTCTCATATGCCTTTTTAACTCAACACAAATGTGAGTGCAATCTCTGTTGCTGCTCTTTTTATTAAAATTGTTTTTAAGTCTGCACCCAGGGGTGCCTCTTTTCTTTGTTTCTTACAGAGATTTTGCACTTTCCAGCTTTAGTAAAAAAAGAACCATTGTGTACTTAAAAGTGGGGTATGCCTGTACTGCATGTTATCCATCAGGCAGCCTCTCTACGTAAATAACATTATTTGGAGCCCAATTGTCAGAAAAGGTCTTTCCTATGGTCCATGACACAAAAAATATTCACTACACAAAGAACAAAAATGATAGAGAAGGAAAACCTCTCCTAAATCTGCTTTGTTTTAGCAGGTTTAATCAGCAGCTTTTTTTTGTGGTTTGGTCTCACCTCATACAATGGCGATGTGATTTCTCATATAGGCATGGGCAGGGCTTTTTTTCTCAGAGAATAGGTGCAGGAACTCACCCTCTCTGTCCAACTTTCTGCCTCAACCATGCCCAAACCCTGCCCCAACTACACCCAAACCCCGCCCCCAGCCACACCTTCCATAGAGGAGAGAAGTACAGCGGGTGCTCCCGAGCCATGTTGCCTGTGTCCAGAGACACATACACCGCGGCTTCACCCAACCCGCTGGTCCCTCCTCACAGCATTTGATTGACAGCAGCTCACATGTAAGGACTTGTGCATTTCTGTCCAAAGAGTTTTATTTCATCCATTATATTTTTAATACTACACATTGAAATTAATTTGACAGTGTTCACAAGTTGAAGGATAAGTTCACCTTTAAAATAAATAATAAATACACATCTTTTTGCAGGTAAAAAAAAATGTGCATTCATTTTTTTTTTACTAGGAGCTTAGAAAGCATTGCACCCTCAATAAGCAGATCGTGGGTGCCATGCAGGGCTCTTGCAGACTTGTCGGTGTATCTGTGTGCTCATACTTCATACGGGCAAACAGATACACTCTGACAGGAAGAGAGAATGAACTACCACAGCATTTAACAGCGCTGTGGTAGTTTATTGAGAACTACAAGCCGTCAGCCGCAAAGGCTGACAGGACTTGTAGTTTTACATTCACAGAAATTCTGTGAATGACTGACGCATGTGGGCGGGCGTTTTTTTTTTTAAATAGTGACAGTTAGTGGGGGGAGAAGATCCCCTGCTAGCTGTCACTCTGTGCAGCAGAGTGAGTAACGGTCCTGCAGTGGGAACATGTTACATGTTCCACCCAAAAAATGGGTGGAACTTGTAACATGTTCCCAAAGGTGAACTTATCCTTTAAATGCAATTAGTTTTGACATCTTAAGTATGTAACCGTTTAAGCATGTATTTTTCTGATGTGATCATCATTATTATGGAATACTACGACGTTGCCTTCTCAGATGATATATTACTGTAGATTGTATCAGCTTAAAAAAACAGACTTTGTTTAATATATGATAGTATTTGAGGTTATTATACAAGGACATTTTACAGAGCATGCATTTTACAGAGAGATCAGTAGGTTTGGATAACTGATAGTATTTTGCTCCTTCCTCATCTCTAAAGTTATGGAGGCTTAACATTATTTTATCCTGGTAGATAGCCCTGATAAAGATACAATTAAATTACCGGTATACATTTGGGGTGCAAACCCAGTAAGTTTAAAGATCTCTTCATTCCAGACCACAACTAATGTGATTCTTTTGCAGGAATCTATCAGTGACTTCTACTGGTACTACTCAGGGAAAGATGTGATTGAGGAATCTGGACAGCACAACTTTTCCAAGTCTCTGGCTGTTACCAAACAAATATTCAACTCGCTCACAGAATACATTCAGGTAACAATTGTTTTACAAATTGTAAGCACTTCAATTTGTTTCACTTCGGAAACTTTATAGGTAAAATTCATTATGTTCAATTACTTGTATAGCAGAGAACCTAAATTGAGAAAAATATGCTCAGGAGGCTGTGAACTCTTGTATTTTGTTCAAAATACATAAATGTGTCTTTTGTTTTTATTGCCAGAATGTACAACATACTATATATCCCATTTGTTTGTTTCAGTAGCAGCTACTTTATATTCGTTTTTATATTTTATTAAAATTGTATTGAAAATAAACATATTAAAAATGTATGGAAATTTATGATTGCTTTTGCACTATAGGGGCAAATTAAATAACCTTTAGTATAAACATTTTTTTCACTTGTATAAGTTCACCAGTTTTTTGAAAAAAAAAGTTTTTATTTTTATTTTTTTATTTTCAATCTTCAAATTCATATTCATCATTTATCTGTTTCACCTGACTGTAGATCACCACTTTTTTATTAAAAAATTGGAAAATGTTGAGCAAAAAAAGTCAGAAAGCCAGTAAATGTAAGACATTTAGTGAACCTGATCTTGTTTTGCACCTTCTTTGTAAACAGGCAGCTCACTAACTTATTGTAGAGCTTACCAATAACAAACCTGGCTTTTGGTAGTGGTATTTTTAATGCTCCGAGCACCGGAACTGAACAAATAATCACATCCACTGGTATATAATCAGGAGTAAATTTAACACACAATTTTGTTTAATTACAGGGGTTTCTTTGACAATGTAAAGTACAGTCCTGTGGCTAAATTCAGTCTTTATCACCGTTAAATGCCACAAAACATACCTTTAATAAAGCTAACATAAAGTTACTATCAAAAGACAAAGTATACATTCCTTATTGGTAATACATAATCTTCCCATAAAGACCTGACATCCCTGTCTGCCAAATATATAGATCTTTTATAATGTTGTCAGGTCTGATTCCCCCTGTAGAGGCATACTGCACAGTATATTGCCCCAAATATATGCCAAATATACAGATCTTTTATAATGTTGTCAGGTCTGATTCCCCTTGTAGAGGCATACTGCACAGTATATATTGCCCCAAATATATGCCAAATATATAGATCTTTTATAATGTTATCAGGTCTGATTCCCCCTGTAAAGGCATACTTCACAACATATATTGCCCCAAATATATGCCAAATATATATAGATCTTTTATAATGTTGTCAGGTCTGATTCCCCTTGTAGAGGCATACTGCACAGTATATATTGCCCTAATATAGTATAGTATAGTATAGTATAGTATAGTATAGTATAGTATAGTATAGTATAGTATGCAATACGATTCTCTCACTTATCCATACCAACTTAGTTTTTCATGCATATTTGATGGACAAGTCATGTGGATTTAAAGCTTAATTTGTATCTGCAGTTTTAGTTTATAATTATTAAAGAATTCTAAGGCATATATGTATGAAAAACGATTAGCTTGTATATGCAGCAGGAAAATGAACAGCATAATTTGATTATTGGGATTTTAAATCAAAGAATGAAGGAAGAATAAAGCAAAAATAAACTAAAGCAACGCGTAGACCCTTTTGGGTGGATTTATTAAAGGTAAATAGACTGTGCACTCAGCAATCCCAATTGCTCCAGCACTTAGTAAATGAAGGAAAGCTTATCTGTCTTTCGTCATTTTGGAAGCACTACCCATTCATTCTAATGGGCAGAGGCGGTTTAGGAATGCTATACACAGCGCTCCTACACTGCTATAAAGATGCTGCTTGCAGGACTTTTTTTCCCGTCCCACAAACGCACTGCCCCAGTGTGAAAGCACTCTGGCTTTTACACTGGGGAGCCAAGAGAGGCAGTTTTCAGGTGCTTTACAGGTGCTATTTTTAGCGCTAAAACACCTGAAAACTGTCTCAGTGTGAAAGGGGTCTTACTAAGCTCTGGAGCAACTGTGCTTGCAGAGTGCATGGTCTATTTGCCTTTAGTAAATCAACCCTTTTGCTTCAAGGACAAGCTATGATACATGATAATATACAACACCATGCACATGTCCATTCTAACTACTGCATTAAAATAAAACTACAAAAGCTACATAGTGGTTTAAAGCCCAGTGATGTTTAAAGCCTAGTGATGTAAAAAATTACATGTTCATTATCTCACAAAAGTGAGTACACCTCACATTTCTGTAAATATTTTATTATATCTTTTCATGTGACAACACTGAAGAAATTACACTTTGCTACAATGTAGTGAATGTACAGGGGACAATTTGCTGTCCCCTCAAAATAACTCAACACACAGCCATTATTGTCTAAACCGCTGGCAAGAAAATTGAGTACACCCTTAAATGAAAATGACCAAATTGGGCCCAAAGTGTCAATATTTTGTGTGGCCGCCATTATTTTCCAGCACTGCCTTAACCCTCTTGGGCATGGAGTTCACCAGAGCTTTACAGGTTGCCACTGGAGTCCTCTTCCACTCCTCCATGACGACATCACAGAGCTGGTGGATGTTAGAGACCATGCGTCCTCCACTTTCCGTTTGAGGATGCCCCACAGATGCATACTAGAGTTTAGGTCTGGAGACATGCTTGGCCAGTCCATTACCTTTACCCTCAGTTTCTTTAACAAGGTAATGGTCGTCTTGGGGGTGAGTTTGGGGTTGTTATCATTCAGGAATACTGCCCTACGGCCCAGTCTCTGAAGGGAGGGGATCATGCTCTGCTTCAGTATATTACAGTACATGTTGGCATTTATGGTTCCCCCAATGAACTATAGCTCCCCGGTGCCGGCAGCACTCATGCAGCCCCAGACTCTGACACTCCCACCCCCAAGCTTGACTGTAGGCAAGGCACACTTGTCTTTGTCCTCCTCTCTTGGTTACCGCCACACATGCTTGACACCATCTGAACCAAATAACTTTATCTTGGTCTTATCAGACCACAGGACATTGGTTCCAGTAATCCATGTCCTTAGTCTGCTTGTCTTCAGCAAACTGTTTGCGGGCTTTCTTGTGCTTCATCTTTAGAAGAGAATTCCTTCTGGGACAACAGCCATGCAGACAAATTTAATGCAGTGTGCGACATATGGTCTGAGCACTGACAGGCTGGACCCCCAAACCTTCAACCTCTGCAGCAATACTGGCAGCACTCCAAACCTTCAACCTCTGCAGCAATACTGGCAGCACTCATACATCTATTTCCCAAAGACAACCTCTGGATATGACGCTGAGCATGTGCACTCAACTTCTTTGGTCGACCATGGCGAGGCCTGTTCTAAATGGAGCCTGTCCTGTTAAACCGATGTATGGTCTTGGCCACCATGCTGCAGCTCAGTTTCAGGGTCTTGGCAATCTTCTTATAGCCTAGGCCATTTTTATTTAGAGCAACAATTCTTTTTTTCAGATCCTCAGAGAGTTCTTTGCCATGAGGTGCCATGTTGAATTTCCAGTGACCACTATAAGAGCTATAACACCAAATTTAAAACACCTGCTCCACATTCACACCTGAGACCTTGTAACACAAACGAGTCACATGACACCGGGGAAGGAAAATGGCTAATTGGGCCAAATTTAGACATTTTCACTTAGGGGTGTACTCACTTTTGTTGCCAGTGGTTTGGACATTAATGGCTGTGTGTTGAGTTATTTTGAGGGGACAGCAAATTGACACTGTTATACAAGCTGTACACTCACTACTTTACATTGTAGCAAAGTGTAATTTCTTCAGTGTTGTCACATGAATAGATATAATATAATATTTACAAAAATGTGAGGGGTGTACTTACTTCTGTGAGATACTGTAAATACTGTTTGGGAGGTTAAATATATCTTCTGGCCTAAAAACGAGCTTCAATAGTCAGGGACTAATTAGCAACTTAATGACCACTTTGGTGCGAAATATACAAATACTATTGACATACAGAGTCAAGAGTATAAAATTTGCAGAGTGCAGCAGCCGTAAGTATGTATCACACAACAGTAGGGGGAATATACCGTACAGCACAGTGCCACAGTATGCAGAGTTTGTCTGTCAACAGAATGTAATGTACTCTAGATGTTATAAAATCCCCACTCGTGCACTCTGTATGCTCTGCCATATGTTACTCACTACTGACAGCTGCACTCCCTTCTCCGCAGCTCACCTTCTAACACTCTCCTCCACCATTCCCCTTTACACCCTCTCATCCACTGAGCCCCATCTCAAGCATAATGTAGACCTTCCTGCCTGCCTCCTTCTCCTGAATGCAACCATCATGCCCCGTTCACACACAATGCAAACCCCTGCCCCACTTCTTCACATGCGGTGCAGCTCCCCTCCCTCTCATATACAATGCAGACCCCCTGCCCTATCTCCTTACATATAACAATTTTGAAAAACTATCTACATTTTCAAATAACTGAGAAGTGCTCTGAGCTCTCAGCTACAAATAAGGCTGAATGTACCAAGTTGATCAATCAATCAACTTTTTATTATAAAGTCTGAATTAAAGAGCATCTAAACACAAACCCAAAATGTAATATATTTCATACATACTGTATGTAGATGTGGTGGCTGCATTAGATTTCTTTTTTCAGACTCTATTTTTAAACTGGTATTCCTGCAAATAACACATGTCAGGGATTTAGGGAACCATGGTTGTCACCCCAGACTATGTTTAAATCATGTCTTCCTTTGTTCAGCTCTATTACATTAGGGTGAGGGGGATTAGTAGTTTACAGAAGGAAGGTAAACCTTCACCTTTCCTGCACATTTATTCCTTCCCACAAAATCCCCTGAATGTGTGTCAGGATCCCCAGCACATTACATACTACTGCTCAGCTGTAAATGTGGTGCTCCTTCCCCCTCCATATGTGTAGGCCATGCTCTAGTTTATAGTCTGAAAAAATAATGTGTTCACCACATCTAAGGATTAGTAAAGGGCAATATAATACCTTCTTTACTTGGTTATAGGTATTCTTTAAAAATTATGTTAAAGGGATTATTTATTTTCCACTGGTGTTTACTCTGCAAAAGCTGATTTAAAATCTGTTAATCTATGTGACTTATGGGGTTGGATAATCTTTTCAAAATAATGTAATTTAACCATCAATGGTCACTCCTTCATAATTCAGATTGGAAACGTACAGCTACTGGCTGTATTTTATCAACTGGCAAAAGTTCTATACATACATGGTTTGAATCTCCGGCTGAAATTGGGCAGGCTGAATGTACCAAGTTGATCAATCGATCAACTTGGGTACAACCAGCATGCTGGGTTTTACCTGTGATTATTGCTAGCGGCTGCTATAGCTGCTAGCAATAATCACTGTCTTCTACTGACGTTGGACGGCTTCCCCTTTCCTCCCCCGCCCCCCCTGCTGGGAGCAGACAATGGCTCGGTAGGAGGGGTTCCTGCATCAACACTGTCTGTGTTGATGGGGAGATCAAGAGAATTTCTTTCTTGCAACCCGTGGTTGCAGGAAAGAAATTTTCTCAGTGTATGGCCGACCTAAGACTGGAGCAGCCAGAATCTGGAGCAGATGTGCATGGCAACCAATCAGCATCTATGTTTCATATTCAAAGCTTAACTGAATAAGCCAAAGATAGAAGCTAATTGATTGCCATGTACAGCTGCTCCAGATCTTGTCTGCTCCAGTTTTCGGAAATCCCCCCTCCCCCCCTTAATTTTTAAACCACAAAATTTAAAGTGGTTCTAAAGGCTGAAGTTTTTTTTACCTTCATTCACTTTATGCACAAAGGTAAAAAAAACTGCCGTGTGCAGTGCCCCCCCCCCCCCAATCATTACCTGAGCCCCCTCCGATCCAGCGATGTTCAAGAGAGCCTCAGCTGTATGGAAACTCTCCCTCCTCATTGGCTGAGACAGCAGCGGAAACCCATTGGCTCCCACTGCTGTCAATCATAGGGCAAGCAGCTTCCTCTGGGTGCACTGCTTGAGGGGGAGGAGTCTGGAGTGCCGGTGTTCTGCCGAGAAAGTTTCCCTCGGCGGATAAGGACCCCCCTGTACTGTGCAGGCGCAGCGCTTGTGCAGTACAAGCCGGCGGAAATAGCCGAAGCTGAATAGGTGTAAATCAGCTGTACACGGCGCCTGTAACAGGGCCCCTCGCGGGCTCGCTTCGCTCGCCACGCTTCGGGCACGGCCTCGCTTTGCTCAGCACTTTTTTATTCTGCCGCTAGGTCCACTTGGATGGTGGGGCTTGAACCTGGACTCAGGGCGCAGGCGCCGTATACAGCTGATTGAAGGTTTTCAGCTTTGGCTATCTCCGGCGGCTCCTAGTCGTTCGTACTGCGCAAGCGCTGCGCCTGCTCAGTACAGGGGGGTCCTTATCCGCCGGGGGAACTTTCTCGGCAAGACACCGGCAGGGAACCTGAAAAGAAGAGGATTTGGGCTGCTCCGTGCAAAACCACTGCACAGGGCAGTTAAGGATAACATGTTTGTTATTTAAAAAAAAATAAAAAACATAAAGCTTTAATATCACTTTAAATTTACTGTATAAATTGTATTTACTGTTTGCCTACTATTTCCATGTAATGTGCCACTTCTTATTTTTTTTATAATAAAATGTGACTAAATAATATTAGCAAATTCTGTAGATGAGGGGCAACTATTGAAAACAACTCTCATAAAAGTAAATTATCTCTGTTTACACAGAAATAGAGATGTGTTTTTTGCTCCTTTATCAGCTAAAACTGGGGGCTTAGTATTTCATGAAAGAATTTGCTTTCAGTGCTGTACAAAGATGTGGCTGTGATGTGCAATGGGCAAAGCATAAACACAGCCCTGCTCCTGTGCAGATTGTAAACATCAATAAATATCTGTAAGAGAATTCCATGAAAGCCAATTTCTGGTAGTCTAAACTATACTTTGGTGTGTGTGCCATATCTCATAGCTGCCGATAAAAAAAAGAGAAAAGATGTCTTCACCCACAAGGACAGCTGCCATGAAAACACCCATTTGCAAATTTTGTAACATTTGCTGTAGTTTTAAAATAATAATTGTAAAATTGTTTAGAAGCCCCAGTGCATTTAATATTTAGCAGACTCACCAGTACCACATACAATGCGTAGTGCTTAGTTTAAAGTAGAACTATAAGCATTTTTTTTTAAATTTTGGATAGAGTAAGGGTGAATTATCACCCCTATCAGATTTTTTGCCATATGTGTACCATTGTGGAGATTTCCCTTCACTTCCTGTCCCATAGCCAAACCAGAATTGACAGGAAATCCCTGAAAAATAGGGGAATCCATTGGTGCCCCTCCAGGTCACCAGAACTAGTGTACCTATTGAAAGATTTCCCCTCTTTTACTTTTCTTGGGACAACCCAACATTTGGGATTTTTTTTACTTTCACTTTCAACGATAAAGGTTAACCCAGACAAATGGAGAAGAAAGAGTGAACGGGGACACAGACAGCAATAATAACTTAATAATCAAAAAGGGTTAAAAACACTTACAAAAGGGTGGATGGGTAGAAGCACATCATATTAGTAAAATGGCAGGTGGTCCGGCGTTCTGGTAGCTCCAAGGAGTCTCGGGGATATCCACAGGTGTGATTCTATGACAGCATATTCTGAAGTGGCCGACAGATGGAAGCCACAACTCTCCTCGATACTGAGAAGACAGCTAGGCTGTCTGAGACAGCATGGAAGCCAAATCCAGGAAGTGACGTCAGCAGGAAGGGACCAGCAACCAGCGTGGACATCAAGCCGAAAGTGATGTCATCAACATGCGACGCGTTTCGGAACAACCGATTGGTTCCTTCTTCAAGCAATGACTAAAGGTTTCTAGAAGCAGAGCTTCTTATGGTCTGTGGGCAGGCTTTGGGCGGGACTATGGGTGGACATGAGCAGGACAAAGGGAAGCACTGAGTTTATAAAATGACATAATTAATATAAAAAAAACAGCATACTGGGGACACAAAAAGGAAAAAGAAAAAACAGAAGACTGACATACAGGGCAAACTGATGCAAAGACTTGATGCAATAACAGCAAGAGTAATGCGCAATGCAATTAGCTAATATCACTGCATGCAGATGGAGCATAGCAGCTTGACGTCACTTGCTGTGTATGTATACATCAACAATAAACACTAAAATGGTGAACAATATGGTGAACAATATACATCAATGGATCTATGGTATATTATATTGAGTATATAGGATAAGGAAGGGAATCATTAAAAAATATTGTGAAAGGGGAACCATAAAAAAAGGCAATATATAATGATATATATATATATATATATATATATATATATATATATATATGTATATGTAATTTCTTTGCACATGCGTGACCAACTGCACACAAACAAACGCACATGGGCAGAAAACATGTACGCATATATACACATATATCTAAAAAACGCATGGGATATTATTGTCCACCATGGGCCATGTGGAATAAAATGATAAGCACTAATGGATATGAGCAGCGCTATATGATATGAGTATGTTATTGTGAGGGGAAAAAAGGGAAACAATACTAGAGTAACACACTAATCTCAAAATCGTATGGACGTACTGTAAAAACTGACAAGTGTTCTAATCCCTATTTTCTCAGCTAAGTACACCTTCCTGACTGCATGCCCAAGCTAAGGGCAGATGGATTCCAGTAAAGTAGATGCTAAATGAATAATCTGACCTGCTTTAAATATTAAAAAAATAGTCAAATAGCATTTTCGGTTTGTGGTGCTCACATACAGTTAGGTTCTGCTTTATGGACCTTTTGCTATCGCAGCAACAAATTCTTAAAGTGGTGGTAGTTGTAACTACCAGAATTTGCACATGGCTGTAATATTACTGGCACTGGAGCAAATGCTTGCCTGAATTAGGCATAGGAAAATCTTAATTAAATTACTGCCAGAAAATTGTTGTTAGGATTTTATTTCATTCCCCAGTATGTTTTTAGCAGAGGATACCTTTACCATTATTGGAAAATACCTCCCATTTTTTTATTGCCCACCTCACAAGCTGATACCCCCAAAAAACAACATATAACAACTTTATAGAACATTTATATGTGCTCTGGGCATGTATTTGATTCTCCTAGTGTTAGCTCTAAAAAAACTAAAAATGTTAAGAACCCTGAAGGTGTATGTTGGATATTAGGAGTTATGGATGTTATGCAACTGTCAGAAAAACACCATCAAGGTGACAATAATAAAGAGTGACTGTATGTGTAATCTTTTTTTTTTTCACTCGATCAGTATACAGCACAAAATAATGGCAATGGTATCAGGTTGCTTTCTTTTTCCTGCTTTTATTCAGAATATGTTGATCTGTTCCAGTTGAACTAAAACTATAATGTAACATGTGCCTTCTGTTTCCAGGGTCCATGTATAGGGAACCAACAGAGTTTGGCACACAGTAGGCTATGGGATGCCGTGGTTGGTTTTCTCCATGTGTTTGCAAACATGCAAATGAAACTGTCACAGGTAATAATCTTATTTAAAATATGTAATATTGCAGGTGTAGCTTTTCATTTTTATTATAGTTTTATGTGCCTTAAAATGAAGAAAAATGTCTTGCATATGCAATGTTTGAGATAGCCACCCATTTACATTATAAGAATTATGTTTGGAGTAACATAAGCATATTTGACCTTCACTTTTTTTATTTATTACAATAAAAGTGACATCCTCTCCCTTCTCCTAGTGTATGCAGAGGACAATAAATATGAACAGGCTACAAATGTTCATGTGTTCACAGGAAGGAGAAGGTGAAAGCCAGTGGGGACGTCACTAGCCCTTTGTCTACTTATAGAAAGTAGAGTTGAATTATTATTATTATACCATGTGACTTAATTTCTTCTGCTCCTTGTGTTATCAAATCACATATTTGGATGGAATCCATGCTAGGAAGCACAAATCTGATAAATGTAATGGCTAATTCTTGCTTTTGAAAAAAAAAAAATTACAAAAACAATACAGTAAAATTTCTGATCTGTTGAGTATATATGTGAGCTACATAAATGATTACATAAAATTGAAAACACAATATTTCTTTGAAGTATGACAAAGGTATCCTGAAGTGAATACTTATTAACATGAAAATAATATTCAAGAAATGATCTGTTAATCGACCATTCAGCTGATGACTTGGGAGGATCTATCTCCCTCGTATGGGTCTATTTAGTGGTACATAGGCTGCTAATTGGGATCAGTATATGTGTCTTGTTAAGTAATTGCAATTTAAAAGAAAACAACTCTCTGGTTCGCATCTTCCTCATAACCGTTAATGACCCTTATACACGACAGCTCATCTTGAAGAGCCTCCCATGGGAAACACGTTCCCTGAAGATTCTAATATGTTCCTTTCATTCTGAAAAGGGTTTCTGTATTTTAATTGACATTAAACCTATTTAGCTTATACGTACAGAGCTCTTGACAAGAATGCAGTTACAGACCTCTTGTCAAGTATGCCTTTAATATATCATTTCCAGATGCATATAATGCTACACTCACAAGAAAAGTCATGTTGAATTTAGAAACAATTATGTTTTTATCAATATATTTATCAATATATTTTTGTTGTACCTGTTTAAAGGCATTAGTTAGATTAAATTAAATACAACTGTTAGGCAGTGTTTATTTTGGCAGCAAATTTAGTTTTAGTCTTAGGACTAAAATAGCATTTTAGTTTTAGTCCCATTTTAGTCTTCTGCAATTGTTTTAGTTTTAGTCGTATTTAGTCGACTAAATCTCCAGTACATTTTAGTTGACTAAAATGTCCTACGCTTTAGTCGCCTAAAATCTCCAGTACATTTTAGTCGACTAAAACTCATTTTAGTCGTCTAAAATCTAATGGGTGTAATTAAATTGTAATGCATTAGTTAACATTTCTCTACAATTTCCAAACTCATTATATACTGCTGGAGTGAAAAAACTAATATGTTATTTATTATGGTATTGAGGTATGAACATGCACTACAGACCAGTGTTAATTTTGAAGTCAAATTTCAATTTAGTTTTAGTCTAATGCCCCGTACACACGATCGGATTTTCCGACGGAAAATGTGTGATAGGACCTTGTTGTCAGAAATTCCAACCGTGTGTAGGCTCCATCACACATTTTCCATCTGATTTTCCGACACACAAAGTTTGAGAACTTGCTATAAAATTTTCCGACAACAAAATCCGTTGTCGGAAATTCCGATCGTGTGTATACAAATCCGACGGACAAAGTGCCACGCATGCTTCGAATAAATAAAGAGATGAAAGCTATTGGCCACTGCCCCGTCTATAGTCCCGACGTACGTGTTTTACGTCACCGCGTTTAGAACGATCGGATTTTCCGACAACTTTGTGTGACCGTGTGTATGCAAGACAAGCTTGAGCCAACACCCGTCAGAAAAAATCCTAGGATTTTGTTGTCGGAATGTCCAAACAAAGTCCGACCCTGTGTACGGGGCATTAGTCTTTTGACTAAAATGTCATTTTAGTTTTAGTTCCATTTTAGTCTTTTGACTAAAATTCCATTTTAGTTTTAGTCGTATTTTAGTCATCTCAGTTGTTTTAGTCGTATTTTAGTTGACTAAAATAATATTCATTTAGTCGACTAAAATGTTTTAGACGTTTTAGTCGACTAAATTAACACTGCTGTTAGGTGTCTAGCAGAAAATAGGGCAATGTAAGCTGCTCAACCCAAAATATATTTTTCTATTAAGTTCATGATCCTTCATGTTCCACCCAGACGTCTGTCATCAGGTACTCATATGGCACCAACAATATGTTTGCCTGTAAACACAGCTGCCCAGTTTATTAGTGTTTGGTAGGACATACAGTATCTCAAAAGTGAGTACACCCCTCACATTTTTATAAATATTTTATTATATCTTTTCATGTGGCAACACTGAAGAAATTACACTTTGTTACAATGTAAAGTAGTGAGTGTACAGCTTGTAAAGCAGTGTACATTTGCTGTCCCCTCAAAATAAGTCAACACAGCCATTAATATCCTTCACCTTCCATTTGAGGATGCCCCACAGATGCTCAATAGGATTTAGGTCTGGAGACATGCTTGGCCATTCCATCACCTTTACCCTCAGCTTCTTTAGCAAGGCAGTGGTCATCTTGGAGGTGTGTTTGGGGTCGTTATCATGTTGGAATACTGCCCTGCGGCCCAGTCTCCAAAGGGAGGGGGGTCATGCTCTGCTTCAGTATGCCACAGTAGATGTTGGCATTCATGGTTCCCTCAATGAACTGTAGCTCCCCAGTGCCGACAGCACTCATACAGCCCCAGACCATGACACTCCCACCACCATGCTTGACTGTAGGCAAGACACACTTGTTTTTGTACTCCTCACCTGGTTGCCGCCACACATGCTTGACACCATCTGAACCAAAAAAGTTTATCTTGGCCTCATTAGACCACAGGACATGGTTCTAGTAATCCATATCCTTAGTCTGCTTGTCTTCGGCAAACTGTTTGCGGGCTTTCCTGTGCATCATCTTTAGAAGAGGCTTACTTCTGGGACGACAGCCATGCAGACCAATTTGATGCAGTGTGTGGCGTATGGTCTGAGCACTGACAGGCTGACCCCCCCCTTCAACCTCTGCAGCAATGCTTGCAGCATTCATATGTCTATTTCCCAAAGACAACCTCTAGATAAGTTGCTCAGCAGGTGCACTCAACTTCTTTGGTCGACCATGGTGAGGCCTGTTCTGAGTGGAACCTGTTCTGTTAAATCGCTGTATGGTCTTGGCCATCATGCTGCAGCTCAGTTTCAGGCTCTTGGAAATCTTCTTATAGCCTAGGCCATCTTTATGTGGAGCAGCAATTCTTTTTTTCAGATCCTCCAGTGAGTTCTTTGCCATGAGGTGCCATGTTGAATTTCCAGTGACCAGTATGAGAGAATGTGAGCGATAACACCAAATTTAACACACCTGCTCCCCATTCACACCTGAGACCTTGTAACACTAACAAGTCACATGACACCGGGGAGGGAAAATGGCTAATTGGGCCAAATTTGGTCATTTTCACTTAGGGGTGTATTCACTTTTGTTGCCAGCGGTTTAGACATTAATGGCTGTGTGTTGAGTTATTTTGAGGTGACAGCAAATTTACACTGTTATGCAAGCTGTACACTCATACTTTACATTGTGGCAAAGTGTCATTTCTTCAGTGTTGTCACATGAAAGGATATAATAAAATATTTACAAAATGTGAGAGGTCTACTCACTTTTGTGAGATACTGTATATTGCCCCATTCACTCCAATTGTGCCCACATATGCATTACTTTCTGAGATGCTAACAGGGACACTGGAATCCAAAACCAAAGTGTAAAGCATCTTTACTGAGTTTTACTGCCTACAGAGGGGCACAGATGTTGAGTGGTAAAGGCTATTCCAATTTCTTTGCAATTTTCTTAAAAAAGGAGATCAATTTTAATTCCTAACTTTTTGTTCAATAAACATATCTGTGTCATGCCGCTATTATTCTAAATGATAAAAATACCTCAATACATCATTACCTTATAAGCAAAGACATGTTTTAATAAATTTTCAAACCCATACAATCAGGTACAATAGTGTCAGGAACCATGAAACTGACGGAGACAGAAAATGCAGTAAAAATCACACCTTTTATTAAAATGGTAAAAATGGTACAACTGGTAAACATAGTCAGGGTTTGGTAGCCAAATAAGGTAGTCAGAACAAGCCAGGAAACCAGGAAGCCAGAGATCAGCGTAATCAGAGGCAGCAAACAGGATCAGGAACCAGAAGGGATGTCTGCCAGGCAAGTCTTCAACAGGAACACAGCAGAGAGTCTCTAGATAGGTTGACCAAGGTGAAGGCATTGAAGAAATGAACCAGGCAGTTTAAATAGCCAGAAGGGGCTGGCTGAGGGCTTGACTGACGAGCAGGAGATGATCAACAGGTGAACCACTGTGGAACAATGAGTACTGGCAGCTGAACAACCTGAGGACAGAGAAGGAAAGGCTGAGAGCCCAGCCCTGACAGATAGGAATGTGCCTATAAGTATTGCTGTCAGTGGGATGTCAAAAGTTGTCTTTACTTACTAGAGGACTTCTGTCATGCTCCTCTATGCTATTGTGACAATGCAGTAGTCGGAGGGCAGAGTTAACTATACACCACCATGAAACAAAGATGTACTATCACTTGCTTAGTGATTCTATATGGCTAAATCTGCCCTCTGTCTGCTGCTCCAGTCAAAAATAACTCTGGACCCCATGCAGACATGAAGCCGCTCCTCCAAGCAGGGCTGGGCCAGGCTGAAGATATACCAGTGGGAGAGGAAGCATACTCTTTATCTATGACACATCGCCTGTCTTCGGTGTGATGCCTTATACAGAGAACCTCACAAAACATCAGATTGGGCACCTGTTGGAGAGTAGGAGGCAAGTTTTCAAGTCTTGCAGTCCCTAAATGTTATGTCATGTATTGATGGGAGTGTAGCACACCTCACGTAGGAGCTGCAAATAAACATAGATTTCCCCACTACCACTACTGCCCAGCCAGGCACACCGAATCATCACAGGCACACAGAGTTAGAGAACAGTCCGTAGCTTTCTTTTTGTTATTTATTGGTGGGTTAATAACTTAGATATGGATGGGAGGTTATGGAATGCCCTCTTGACTTGAACAAGAGCTCCAGGGACAACTTACTATTTACAGTCTCGTATATACAGCCTCCTTTATACAGCTCCAACTCCTTTAGCCTTCCACTTACACATACTTTGTTCCTTTCTTCCTCTGTACAGCTCCTGCTGGTTCTTTTAAGGAACTTTTAAGTCCCTTAAAAGTAGCACAATTGGAGTGAAACAACTTCCCTCATGGTTACTGATCCCAGCACAACTTCTTCAGGCAATGCCAGCCCACCTGGGTGCATCTGCCTCTTTCACCAACTCTCCTGGCTGCCTCTCTACACCAGAGTGCCTGACTGACTCTTCCTCAGCCCACCCGGCTGACTTTTCCTCAGCCCATCCATCTGACTCTTCCTCAGCCCCCCCGGCTGACTCTAAGAAAATCTCCCAGGGAAAGAATAGAAGACTTAAGCACACCACTGCTTCCCCTCAGGGCCACGGACAGCCTCCTCAACACTGAATCTCCATATTCCACCTGACTGCCCCTCCTGGCATGGCCCATGACTATTTATGAGGTGAACTCAGTCCCCTGCCAGCCCACTACTGGAGATTGGCTGTGGCCTCATAAATATTCAAGGCAGCTCTTTCTAACCCCCTTCCTCTAGTTCTATAGTTCTAGAAGATTCTCTAACCTTCCAAACCTGGGGGAGGCACCAGAGAGTTGCCAGGATGAGTCATCCAGTCCTGACCTCTAATAAACCCTGACCCAATTAAGACTCACCAGCTTAAATGTAATGTCTGTAACGTTGATGTATGATTGTGTTAGTCTAAATAGAATAAAATCTATAGTAAAATGTAACTGAGGGAGCCATTTAAATGTTTAGATTTAAAAATAAAGCATAAACAACTGCTATGGCCAAGATCATGGCCGGATTTACCAACAGGCACAGTAGGTCCTGACTGTAGGCAGCAGAAAGAAAAAGGCAGCTGTACAGTGTTGGGCTACACATTTTTCCATCGTCAGTATGATGATTACACATTCTCACAATTTTCCAATTTTCCAAGCAATGTTAGGACCAGTAAAACTGCATTTTTTTTGTAACAGAGGTGATCCTGGCAAAGGTGTTTTACTTTTGAATCAAAGTTGTATGCCTATAGGCTCTAGTGATAGGAAACTAGCCCAGATCATTATTTAAAGTTGAAACAGGATGTCAGCTTCAAATGAGAAAGTTTGGGCATGAGGAAGCACTGTATTTAAACTACTACAATTTCCTTCTATGCAATAGGCTAAAGAAACTTGTGTTATATATAATTCTTCAAACTTGCAGTGACTAATTTGCCACAGAAAAGCAGCAAGGCGATGTAAATTATGGGTCATCATGCTTCAAATAAAAGTATAGTTCCTTCTAATATTTTGGGGCCCATATGAGCACTGTTAGGGTATTTACATGCTCATTTTGTGCAGAAAAAATGTGAAAGAATAATAATATCAATAACCTCTTACAAATGGGCCACTATACACATACAGTTGGTCCACATTTGAATTGTCAGGGGAGGATGTACATCCTATAGGAACTAGGCTTCTGTGTGCTGCTATGTGAGTACCATTCTATGATCCCACTGTGATTGGACATAGAAAATCACAGACAAAAGGTACAGAGCCAATGGTAGTGCCTCTGTACTGTCACTGTGACCAATTATGGCATTACATAGTGTAAACACAGGCTGCAGCTAGCAGCTATATGCCACTTACTGGTGAATCAGGAAGCACAATTTCTTCTCACACACTGATGGTGTATGAGAGGAAAGGCCTTGTGACTACCAGTCAACATTAGTTTAATACAGTATAGTGCCAACAATAATACAATCCACCCCCTACTGTCATTCACCCATCTCCTGTATATGTAAGCCCCACCCTGCCTGACTTGTATTTTAACCCCTCACCTACCTTATCCTGCACCTTTGTACATTATCTCCTACATCTCCACCTTCACATTGTAAGTGACCTATACATTTACCCCTTCGCCTTCTGTACCCTCCATGTATGACCTGTATATTTAATATACCTAGTAGATCCAATTGACATGTTTACCCCCCTCAATATCAGCATGTTTCTTCATTTTCAAAAAATTGTGACCAAAAATGAGATCACCTTGGAGTGTCTACTTTGCAAATAGGGGGGATTTTGGGGCTTTTTGTATTGTCCTGGCACTTTAAATTGATATTAAAACAGCAAGTAAGGGAAACCGGTTTCTTTTTTTAATCTTTTGGTCTTTTTTACTTTATATCGTAAAACATAAAAATCAGTGTTTATTAAATACCACCAAAAGGAAGCAGATCTGACTGTTACAAAGAAATAAAATGCCATTTAAATTGCTGGTAAATGCTGGTACATTTCCCAGAAAGCTACCTTTATTTAGCAATAAATCAGGGTGGGGGAGGGTCTGGTACATATTTTGGGAGGGTCCCCATAACATTTTAAAATAAAGGAAGTTGGCTGGGAAAAGTAAATTACCCATAAATAATTTCTTTCTAGCGCTGTCACCTTTGTTTTAAAAAAAATTGTGTTGGGTCCCCCTTAAAATTAATACCAGGCTCTTTAGATCTGGTATGAGCTTTAAGGTGAACCCTATGCCAAAAATAAAAAATATTGTGAGGTGAACGGCCCCAAAATTGGCATCAGACTCTTAATTTGAGCAAACAAAGTCGCCCATCCTACCTGAATCTTACCAGCCACATGCTCTCAATATTAGGGAGAGCCTTGGTTTGACAAGTCCTTTAATAAAAAACATATTATCCCAAGATGTAAATCTATTATCAATCATGTCATCCTGCAATGAAATCCATCCTCCGTCGTAATGCCTGATGGTCGCTGATGCGCTGAAAGAAAAAAAACTGTTGACCACTGACAGAATGCTTTTCCTTCGGCTGACCGCCAACTATGGTTCAGCAATGACAGAGGAATGTTAACAAAGGGGTGGGACCAAATATGGACATGGCCAAATTTGGTGGAGTGCATCATGTCAGTGGTGTGAAGATTTTTTGCATATCAGCAAATGTCAGACATCAGGACACTGGAGAAAGTAACTGATGATGGATTTACATTATGGGACTATTTTGCGTAACTTTATTTTTTATGTAAAGATTTGTCAAAGTGTGTCTGCATGTTTTTTATTATTAAAAATTTTTTTATGGTGGATGAGTAGGGGTAATATATACCCCTTAATTCAGGGTTTTTCAGCCGGGGTTCCACGGCACCCTGGGGTGTAGTGTAGAATCCCCAGGGTTGCCGCAGCAAAATGACATAAAACTGCCCAAAACCTGTTCGATCTGATCTGAGAGTGATCCTGTAGGAGGAAGAGAGCACCACCCACACCTCCTCCCAGCGATTTTCTCCTCCTCGCTGCTCTGTGTTCTCCTGCCAGCAAAACTGAAAGCTGTGCAGGCTGCCCGCCCACGTCCTGCCAACCAGTGACATCATTGGTTGCTAAAAACAGCTCGAGTGGCCTACCCAATTTTCTGTTTTGCCGGCAAGAGTACACTGAGGCACAGGTGCAGTTGATCCGGCTGGGCAGAGTGTGTATAGGAGTGATCGGCTTGCAGGCAGTAAAGTGGAAGAGAAGAGCAAGTTATCCAGAATGAGAAGTCACACATTCAAACGAAGTAGAGAGCGATGACAATCTACACTTTACTGTCAGGTGGTCAGCTGGATCTCCTAAGAGCACACGTAGCAGTGGGGAGAAGGAGGGAGCCAGGAGGAGGTGTGGGCGGTGCTCTCTTCCTCCTGTTTGCACACAGGAGTTACAGGATCACCCTCAGATCAGATCGACAGCAAAAATTGTGGGTAGTGAGAAGTAATCAAACCCTGTTGTATGTTGAGGGGGATGTGTTGGAATGAGAGGTTTTGTGATAGGAGCGGGATTTAAAGGGGGAGGGAACAGAATTTGTGCTAGGAGGGGGGATTGGGGGATTTACCACCTACAGACCATAGCTCTGCCTTACAAACTACATTTTAGGGCATGCCATGTGGTAACATGTGCAAAATATGCATGTTTTCCCTCACAACACAAAAATGCACTGCCTTTTGCAGACACAGGCGGGTGCCATTAGGAATTAGCAAATATGCATACGTCGGCGCTAGGGATGGGCCAAACACCCCCGGTATGGTTCGCACCATAACATGCAAACAGGCAAAAAAATGTGTGCGAACATGTGAACCCTATTAAAGTCTATGGGACACGAACATGAAAAATCAAAAGTGCTAATTTTAAAGGCTTATATGCACGTTATTGCCCTAAAAAGTGTATTACAGTTTTTTCAGGAGCAGTGATTTTAAGAATGCTTAAAGTGAAACAATACAAATGAAATATTCCTTTAAATATCATGCCTGGGGTGGTTTGCTGGTTTGCTACGGGACGTGTTTTACAGACCTGCAGCAAAATTACATTTCTAAAGGAAAACATTTCCTTTAAACTTGTAATTTATTTATATATATATATATATATATATATATATATATATATATATATATATATATATATATATATTAAGGGGAACTCCACGCCAAAATTTTTTAAAAAAACAGCGTGGGGTCCCCCCCAAAATGCAAACCAGGCCCTTCGGGTTTGGTATGGATTTTAGGTGGAAACTCCACGCTTTTAAAAATTGGTTTGGGAGTGCCCCCCAAATCCATTCCAGACCCTTATCTGAGCATGCAGCCTGGAGGACAGGAATGGGGGGGTGAGCTAACGCCAACCCCTCCTGAACCATACCAGGTCACATGCCCTTAACATGGGAAGGGTGCTTTGGGTCATTGTACCCTTACCCATTCACCAAAAAAAGTGTCAAAAAGTCAAAAACACAAATGATGGCTTTTGACAATTCCTTTATTAAAAAAACAAAAATGCCCCGCAATGTACATCCATCGTCAATCACGCCGCCCGAGGGACCCGAAAAATAGAAAAGAAAAACCTCTGCTTTCATGGGAGGCATCCCAACGACTGCTGTCTCTTGGCTGTGAAAGCTGTTATAAAGGCAAGGGCGGGGCCGCCCGCTGATGTAACTGGATGACCCCGCTCCCTCTGATGGCACATGACATCAGAAGGGGTGGGGTCACTCAGTTATGTCACCTGGTTGATCCGCCCTTGCCTATATAACAGCTGTCACCACGAAAAGACAGCAGTCTGCGGGACGACTCCCATTGAGGTGGAGCTTTTTTTTTTTCTTTCCGGGTACATCAGGCGACGTGATTGAAGATGGATAGACATCGCGGGACAATTTTTAATTTTTTAATTTTTAATAAAGGAATTGTCAAAAACTGTCTTTTGTGGTTTTTGCTTTTTGACACTTTGACAACCCACCCGCAGACCCCCACAACCACCGGAAAAGGGTTGTGGGGATGAGGGGACCCCAAAGCACCCTCCCCATGTTGAGGGCAAGCGGCCTGATATGGTTCAGGATCAGGGGGCACTCGCTCTTCCTCCATTTTCTGGCCTGCCAGGCTGCTTGCTCGAATAAGGTTCTGGTATGGATTTTGGGGGGGACCCCACGCTGTTTTTAAAAAAAATTTTGGCGTGAAGTTCCCCTTAAAATCTATACCAGACCCAAAGGTAAACCCATGCCGTTTTGCCGTTTTTTTTTTCTTAATTCTGTCATAGGGTTCCCCTTAACCACTTCAATACACTGTATTATATACTTACACTACTGACTATATATATACTAGACTGCCTGCACTGTATATGTAGTCTACACTGAATGCAGAGTATATATTAATATATATATATATACTACACGGTCTACACTACATACACTGACTACACTGTGTATATACAGTGCTGTGAAAAAGTATTTGCCCCCTTCCTGATTTTTTTTTTTTTGCATATTTCTCACACTTAAATGATTCAGATCATCAAACAAATTTTAATATTACACAAAGATAACCCAAGTAAATCCAAGATGCAGTTTTTCAATTTAATATTTAATTTATTAAGGGGAAAAAGCTGTTCAAACCTGCCTAGCCCTATGTTAAAAAGTAATTGCCCCCTCCCATGCTGAATCATGAATGAACTGTGATTAACACATTTTTGTAAAATTAAATTTCACTTACCACACCCAGGCCTGATTACTGCCAGACCTGTTGAATCAAGAAATCACATCAATAGAAGCTGTCTGACATAGTGAAGCATGCTAACAGATCACAAAAAGCCACACATCATGCCACAATCTAAAAAAAATCAGGAAGAGATTAGAAACAAAGTAATGTACATGTATCGGTCTAGGAAGGGTTTCAAAGCCATTTCTAAGGAGTGACCGGCCAACAAAAATTACTCCAAGAGCATGACGACGACCCATCCATCATAAAAGAACCCAGAACAACATCTAAATAACTGCAGGCCTCACTTCCCTCAGGTAAGATCAGTGTTTATGATTCAACAGTGGGAAAGAGACTGGGCAAAAATGGCATCCATGGGCGAGTTCCAAGGCCAAAGCCACTGCTGACCAAAAAGAACACAGAGGCTCATCTCCCATCTACCAAAAAACATCTTGATTTTCCCCAAGACTTTTAGGCAAATATTCTGTGGACTGATGAGACAAATTTTTTAATATTTGGAAGGTGTGTGTCCCGTTACATCTGGCATAAAATGAATACAGCATTTCATAACAAGAACATCATACCAACAGTCAGACATGGTGTGATGGTCTAGGTCTGCTTTGTACCTTGACGACTTACCATAATTGATGGAACCATGAATTCTGAGCACTACCAGAAAATCCTATAGGGCAATGCCTGGCCATCAGTTTGTGACCTCAAGCTCAAGGACTTGGGTTATGCAGCAGGACAATGATCCGAAACACAACAGCAAGTCCACCTCCAAATGGTTAAAACAAAGCAAAATTTAGGCTTTAGAGTAGCTTAGTCAAAGCCCGGACTTAAATCCAATTGAGATGCTGTATCATGACTTTACATAGGCCATTCATACTGGAAAACCCTTCAATGTGGCTGAATTAAAACAATTCTGAAAATGTGAAAGACTCATTGACAGTTATCGCAAATGCTTGATTGCAGTTGTTGTTGCCAAGGGTGGCACAACCAGTTATTAGGTTTAGGGGGCAATGACTTTTTCACATAAAGCCAGGCAGGTTTGGACAGCTTTTTTGCCTTAATAAATTAAACCATCATTTAAAAACTGAATTTTGTATTTACTCGGGTTATCTTTGTGTAATAATAAATTAATAAATTTGTTTTATCAGAAAGGGGACAAATACTCAATACGTTTTCAGAGCATTGTGTGTATATATATATATATATATATATATATATATATATATATATATATATATATATATATATATATATATATATTATATATGTATATACTAAACTGCCTGCACACCACTAACTAACCTGCCTCTAGCTAACGATCTTGAAGTGCATTATGGAGCGTTCCAGGGCTCTCGAATTTGCAGTGAACGCCCCATAATGTTCGGTATTCGCCGAATGGGTGATCACCCGATATTCGAGTCGAACTTGCGTTCGACTTGAACATCGGGACCACCTGCCAAAACATATGGTACTGTAGTACCATATGGAAAACATATGATGCTGTAGTACCATACAGTATGTTTTACAAATATGGTACTACAAAACATGGCACCAAAACAAAGCATAGAGCAGCCTATTCAAAAATTTGATGCGTTAGAACACGCAAAAAAAAAACTAGCGCGGTTGGAAGCTCCGCCTGGTGAACGAATCCCCACACTGGTGTGCCCCAAAATTGTGCGCAATTCTAAAGGGTGCCCTGACTGAAAAAGGGTTGAAAAACACTGCCTTAATCATTCACACAGGGGAACAGCTGGAATCTGTGGGTTACCTATTTTAAAGGAGCTTCTAGATTCTAATTCTCCCTGCCCACAGAGCCCACAACCACTGGCCAGGGTTTTGGAGAAGAAGCCTTTATCCTAATTAACACAGGGTCAAGTTTCTTTCCCTGGCAAGATACCCCCTCCCCCCTAGTGGCAAATGGCCTCGTAAGCAGAGGCATAAGTAGAACCTTCAGGGCCCTGGCGCAAGAAACCATGAAGGGCCCCGCTTCCCTCCAAGCCCAGTGGAGAGATGCAGGGCCCCGGTCCCAATTGCTACCTTTGTGACCCTTGTAGTTCCTCCACTGGTGTCAGGAGTTTTTTACAACTTTATTTTTGAATTTTTTTTTTTTTTACAGTTTGCTTTTAGAATCCTTATTGGGTGGCTTTGGTGAAATATTGGGGGTCTGAACAGACCTCTGATGTTTCACCTTTGAGACACAGAAATGAGATTGAGGACAGAACCTTTAATCTCTCCTTAATCTCTGCAGCCTTAGCTGGACAGAATTAATGGACAATAATATCTCTGTACATAGTTTCCCATTCACTCACAAACTGAAGCATAGTAAACACAGTTTACTACAGATAGGAAAGAAAGAGAAGCAGTCCTTTAGCAGCTGCAGGCATAAAATGGAGGGGATTTATTCCTCTGTACGCCACCCCTATTGCCCCTCCTATCCAGGTGTACAGGGGGGCCACGTGACCCCCTGGAGCATGGAGCCAGGTCGAAATTGGGACCCTTGTACTTACGGTAGTAAGGTTCAGGAGTGGGGGAGCATGCTAAAGACCCCCCCACTTCTCCTTTTTTGGGGGGCTTAATGAAGAAACTTAAAATACCTACTATTAACAAGTACTATTTTACAAGAATGGAAAAAATGCAGCGGCACAGCAACAGAACCTGCTACTGATGTACACACAACCCCCCCCGCCTCCCAAAAATAAGGTAGTCTTAAAAAAGATTATTGGGTCTGTCTAAAGGCTTACACTCCACTCTCCCTCCCTAGCCACACAAACTGAAATTCACTGCAAAGTTTCAATAGGATATACTGTGTATAGCACACAATACAGTTACATAAACAGATCAGCCATAACATTAGGACCACTGAAAGGTAAAGGGAATAACATTGATGATCTTGTTACAATGACAGCTGAAAGTGGGTGATATATACATGTGAAATATATGATGCGGCAACTGAACATGCTGTTCCCAAAGTTGATGTGTTGAAAACATAAAAAACAGGCAAACATAAGGATTTGAACAATTTTGAAATGGGTCAAATGGCCTGTGCAGTCCAATCTAATAAAAGAGCTACTGTAGCTCAAATTGCTAGGTGTCAGAACACAAAGTGGATCATAGTTTGTTGCATAAAGGGCTGCACAGCCGCAGACCTGTCAGGGTGCCCATGCTGACCCGTATGCACAGCCAAAAGTGCTTACAATGGTCATGTGAGCATCAGAACTGGACCACGGAGTAATGGAAGAACATATATTCAAGGTGTTGACTTTGCCTCCAAATTCTCCAGATTTCAGTCCAATTGAGCATATTTGGGATGTGCCGAAAAAACAAGTCTGATCAATGAGAGTCCCATCTCACAACCTACAGGACTTAAAGTATCTGCTACTGAGGGCTTGGTGCCAGATGCTATGCTATACCTTCAGAGGTTTTTGGAGCTCATGTCTCGATGGGTCAGGGCTGCTTTGGAGGCAAAAGGGGGATCTACTCAGCATTAGGTAGGTGGTGATGTTATGGTGGGTGATCATAATGTTGTGGCTGATCGGTGTACATAGCATTTGGTACTGTATACTGTATAGCACTAAACTGTAGAATATATGTAGCACAATACTGAAAACACATTACACTAACCTGTCTTTCCTTTAAACCAGTGTCAGCTGTTCCTGACTTGTGGTAAAACCACCAACACACTTATAAAAGGCTGCTTGGAAAGTGTGGATGGACTGCAGTTTTACTGTAAACTAACATTGGCCAGAGGCCAGGTGCATGACCTTGGCCAATGAGGGTTCAAGCAATGCATTGTGGGATGTTTGCCAGGAGGAATTCCTGTTGAACATCCTTAAAATCTGGATCTTCTCTGAACAGCCGAACGTCAGGCTCATCCACAATTGTCAGTCAAAGTATCAAAGCGCTGAAAACTGAAGAGCAGCCTTGTAATAAAGGGGATGAAACACACTGGTACTGCAGTGGTTAAGTTTAGCTAAAATAAAATCCCTGCACCTTCAGTCTTACCTGTAACAAAGTATGCCCTGCGTTGTGCAGGCAGCTGGATCCAGAAGCAATCTACATTGCAGGGATGCCTGTCAATCAGAACAGCAGTAAAGATGGTCTGACAGGGATCGACCCCTTCCTTCGTCCTCCTTCATTGAGAAAAGTTTATTCTTGCCTCTGAACTTCTGGCGCTGCAATGGTAATAGCTTCTGGTGGTTGTGCTTGTTCACACCCCAAATGCAGATCGCAAATACAGTGCATTTGCTTGCTCAGGATCGCATGGTACCACAGAACAATGCAATCCGGTGCAGCAATTTTTTTAAAAATTGAGCATGCACTACTTTTGGTGTGATCCAGTGACATTTTAGCCCATTCAAATGAATGGGCTAAAAGTCACACCGTACTGAGTCGCATAGGAATTGTACAAGAATGTGAATCATGTTCCTGTGAAATTTAGATATGAACTGGCCCTTCAGACAGAACAGAAGTAAAGATGGTCAGCTGCATGAGCAGATCATTTTAAGCATTGTAGAGCTTATTGAATAAGTTATTAATAAAACTATATTGTGAATTTTAGGACTCCAGCCAGATTGAACTGCTTAAACAGCTCCTTGATCTCCTTCAAGACATGGTGGTCATGCTGCTCTCTCTTCTAGAAGGTACGATATTTGGTATAAGTTGAAAATGTTGCATTTAGTTCTTGTTTTGCAGGTTCTCTTCTAATGTATATAAGCATTATATTATTTAAACTCAGTTTAGTAACTGTAATGCCGCGTACACACGATCGGAATTTCCGACAACAAATGTTCGATGTGAGTTGTCGGAAGTTCTGACTGTGTGTAGGCTCCATCGGACATTTTTTGTCGGAATTTCTGACCAACAAAATTTGAGAGCTGGTTCTCAAATTTTATGACAACAAAATCCGTTGTTGTAAATTCCAATCATGTGCACACAATTCCGAAGCACAAAATTCCACGCATGCTCGGAATCAAGCAGAAGAGCCTCACTGGCTATTAAACTTCCTTTTTCTAGTCCCGTCGTATGTGTTGTACGTCACCGCATTCTTGACGTTCAGAATTTCCGACAACATTTGTGCGACCGTGTGCAAGCAAGACAAGTTTCAGCCAACATCCATCGGAAATAAATCCACGGTTTGATTTGCGGAAATTCCAATCGTCTGTACGT
The DNA here is from genome assembly GCA_037952925.1 of Lithobates clamitans. Lineage (NCBI taxonomy): Eukaryota > Metazoa > Chordata > Amphibia > Anura > Ranidae > Lithobates > Lithobates clamitans. Next base: position 3,031,932 of record JBBGZY010000742.1, on the reverse strand, counting down.
GGCATAAGTTATGATTCTCTCTGGGATCATTGGAGACACAGTGGGCCAACGAGTAAACATTCTACCATTATTACATTGTGTAAATTATTATTTTGTCACTTTTATCTGGGTAAATCATGCTTTTTTTACTGTGTAGGGTTGTCATCTTTTCTTCAAGCCAAACCTGAACACTTTAGCAGTGGCTTTTTTTGGGGGGGGGGGTATACACTATAAGATTGTAAAAGACCTGGGACACTTTTGGTGGCCTGAAAGAGAGTAGTAATGTGTCGCATAGCTCGCCGCAGCAAACAGTGCATGTGGCTGAATTTTGAGTGCTATGTACAGAATGCAGGGGTCAGAAATATTTCATGTACAAAATGCAGGGTTCAGATATGTCCAGGGGAGAGGGCTAGTGCTAGCAGGGGGTGCAGGGGGTGGAGGGAGTTAGATATGTGCTGGGGGGAGTCTTTGGGAAGGGAGAGGGCTAGTGCTTACAGGGGGGGTTGGATGTGTGCTGGGGGGACACTTTGGGAGGGGAGAGGGCTAGAGCTAGCAGGGGGGGGCTTGGATATGTGGAACATACATTGGGAGTGGAGAGGACTTGTGCTAGTGAGGGGGAGGTATATGTGCTAGGGGGACGCTTTGGCAGGGGACAGAAAGCTAGAGCTAGCAAGGGGGGGGTTAGATATGTGAGGGGACACTTTGGGAGGGGAGAGAGCTAGCGCTATTAAGGGGAGGTGGGGGCTTGCATATGTGCTGGAAGCCGCTTTAGGAGGGGAGAGGACTTGTGCTAGTGGAGGGGGTCAGATATGTGCTAGGGGGACGCTTTGGGAGGAGAGAGAGCTAGAGCTAGCAAGGTGGGTTCAGATATGTGCTAGGGGGCACTTTGGGAGGGGAGTGGGCTTGTGCAAGATGGGGATGGGGGGTTGGATATGTGCTCGGGGGGGTGCTTTGAGAGGGGTAGTGCAAGGGGGTAGGGGGTCAGATATGTGCTGTGGATGCTTGGGGGGTCAGATATGTGCTGGGGGGGTGCTTTGAGAGGGGAGAGGGCTAGTGCAAGGGGGTAGGGGGTTAGATATGTGCTGGGGGTGCTTTGGGAAGGGAGAGGGCTAGAGTAATGGGGAGGGTAGGGGGTTAGATATGTGCCGGGGGGGTGCTTTGGGAAGGGAGAGGGCTAGAGTAATGGGGAGGGTAGAGGGTTAGATATATGCCGGGGGGTGCTTTGAGAGGGAAGAGGACTAGTGCAAGAGGGGGGAGGGGGTTATATATGTGCTGGGGGGTTTGAACAATTTTCAAAATTGTTCTCCTTTCCAGCCGCTCTCTCCCCTCCCCCCTGTCCCTCTACACAGTATAGAAAACTTTGTACAGACCTCGCTCAGCGTGTCCCTGCTCCCCCCTCCTTCTCCTGTGTGTGTATACAGAGCAGAGAAGGCGAAGGGAGGAGCTTTGATTCACTGACACTGTGCTGTGCTGAACCAGCATGCCGTCGGGGAGGGGGAAGACATTATGTCACTCTCGGTGCAGTCCGGTGTGAATGATGTGTCAGGGTCTGGAGCAGATGAAAACCTGAACACATAATTCAAAAATCGCCTTGGACCTAGGACATCTGTTTCTATCTTACTTTTTTTTTTTTACCCTCTCTCAATTCCGCTATCCTTTCTACACAATTTTGTAACTTGTTTTAACGTACACATGTATAGATTGTTTATCGAACAAACAACTCTGAGCAAATAATCAGAATACGCACAATATAAAGAATAACTTTGATGATAGGTTTTGTTTTATTAAAGCTATACCAATAATTTACAAAGCATATGGCTATATTACATCACATTTATTATTACTTATCAAAGGCTTTGACTATGTTGTGTACTGATTTCTGAATTTATATTTCACACAATTATTTGTACAAATGTTATTATCCTTGTACAACTTTTATTAACTTTTCTTTGCAATAAAAACTTTAATGGAACAATCATTCAAAAACCGGACTGTCCAGGAGAAAACCAGACAGGTGGCAACCCTACCTACATGTGAAAATATGGTGTAGTGAATGAAATTTACATGTATTAGTACAAGAACAAACTAATCAGCGTTCTTGGGTGCTTTCCATTTAGAATGATTTAAACAAACATGCTTGTTGAAGTGTTGTGAAGAAAATGGTAGCAAAGAAACATTTTCCTCAAAGAATTTACAATTAACTTATTATTAGCTTCAGACTTGGAGACCACCCTGTACATTACTCATTACTTGATTTCTTCCTCACTGATAATAAATAAACTGCTAAAAACAAAGTTATGGATTAAAAGCCAGCTGTCCCTTGTGTGAAAGATAAAGCAAATCCTTATACTAACAATATTCACATATAATTTGCATGTGCTTTTCTGATTTGTAGAGATTGTGCGTGATTATATCGCAACTAGGTTGGACTTGATGGACTTGTGTCTTTTTTAAACCTCATCTACTATGTAACAGGCTGATTACTCTTCATAGAATATTTACCTTACTATTTCAGCCAAAACAATTGCTTTAAATGATATAAATGGCCATCTGCAAACATAGCAAATTGAACCTCACTAAAGCTCATGATTATATGACAGTCCCTCCTCTCCCTAAAAACACACGATGCATTCTGTCCTGTTATTTATAAAGTCATTTATGAACACCATTATTCAATGTGTAGTGACTATCATATGGGTAATCAAAGAAAACAGAAATAGCAGGACAAATTCAGGTCATAGCTGTCATGAGGCCAGGTGATCTGGCTACCAAAAGCAGGGTTGTAGGACAATGGTGGATTGGAAATGTAGTAGCAATGACAAGAAAAAATGGGACATTTGGAGCAGATTACCCCTGTCCGTGGCGGGACGGGCTAATCTGGCCAAAATGATATGGTTGCCGCAGCTGTTGTATTTATTCCACAACTCCCCGACTTGGATCGGAGAGAAGTGGTTCCAAAAAATCCAAGCTCTCTTTAGGGAGCTTATATGGAAAAAAGGACAGGCCAGGATCGCCCTGCAAACACTGCAGCGCCCTGACAAGGAGGGGGTATTGGGCGTTCCATATCCGTTCGGTTATTATTTGGCAGCCCAGCTACAACAGTTGGGGGGATGCACCAGAGGGGGAGGAGGAAATAATAACACCAAAAATATGCTACAGGGGAACCCGCATAATTCGTTAGTTGAGGCACTAGAGGCAGGCTCACAGTCAGAGGAGATCCCGACACTTAAGATGATTATTAAAGTTTGGCAGACAGTTAGAAAAATCATGGGGTATAATGGAATCTCAGAATATTCACCAATCTGGAATAACAAATATCTACATGAATTACTAACCATAGACAAAAACAAGCTGTGGGAGAGATGCGGGGCGAGTCGGTTGATCCAACTGTATATGGGGGATACCTTAAAATCATTTGAGGATCTGAAACAGGAGTATGGGATACCAAATCAAATATTTTACAGTTACCTACAGATTAGACACTCTCTGGGTAAACAGTTTAGTGCTCAGCCCTCGCTTGGAGCAAGATCTCATTATTACAAAAAATAATCAAATCAGACACCACCAAGGGACTTATAGCTGAGATATATGCTCAACTAATGAACAGAATCATCACTCAGGTGGGGCCCTTTGGGAGTAGGGACAGATGGGAGGCAGATGTGGGGCAAATAACAGATGTTCAGTGGAAGAAAATATTAGAACTAGGCCCAGAGACATTGATTTCTCCCTCACAAAAAGCCTCGCACCTGTTACTACTGCATAGAGCTTATTACACCCCTAAGAAAATCAGGAGAGGTGACACAGAATAAATAGTCTCCTGTAGAAACATTTAGAGAGTGTAACGAGAAGGGTAGTATATTAGTATCAGGCTCCTACTTACCAGACCGGCGAGTCCAGTTGGGCAGAGGGTAGGCTCCCTTACCCTCCGACTGTCGGCCCCTGGTAGAATAAACAGGAGGCACGAGAGTACGGAGTGGTATGAGGGCCTGTATTGCAGTCCAGGTATAGTAGTCCAGATATTGCAGGGTTAACCGGAGAGAAGGCTGGAACTGGCTGGAGCACAGACACTAGGTAGAGCAGGCTTGTATAGTCAGCAGGCTGGACGGCTGCAGACAGGCAGACAGACCCAAAGGAGCAGGCAGACGGATGGTCAGGAGACAGGCCGGGTACGGTAACAGGCGGGCGGCAAAGGTACAGTGGAGCAAGCAAGCGGATGGTCAAACAGGCAGAGGTCAGGTTCAGGCAGAGTTCAGAGAGAGGTCGGGATCAAGCCGGGTCAGAAGGTATCACAGGAACAGACAAGGAACAAGGCAAGGCACTGGGACGACTAGCTGTTGATTAGGCAGCACTGGTCACCAGAACTCACTGGCTTAAATAGGGCTTTTGGCGCCAAATGACGTGCACGCGCGCGCCCCGGCCCACACAGGCACGCGCGCCCGCCAACGCCCGCGCGCGCGCCCCCGCACGCCGGCGTGCACAGTGGAACGATCCCGAACACACACACCGGCGCCGCGAGGAGCCCGCACGGCGAGGTCCGCAGAAGCGCGCGCGCCAACGCGCGCCGACGCACCCTGACGCACACCACCGCGGGCGCCCCGCCTGCCACGGTAAGAACCCTGACAGTGCCCCCTCCTCAAGGGCAGCCTCCGGATGCCCAGCTGGGCCAGCCTGGGAGCATGGGAGTTCTTGAAAGTTTGTAGCAATTCGTTGGCATGCAGGTTACCTTCGGGTTCCCAAGAATTATCCTCGGGGCCATACCCCTTCCATTTAATGAGGTACTGGAGCTGATTCTGCCTTTTCCTGCAATCCAAGATTGCCTCGACCTCGAACTCCTCCTCATTGTTGACCAAAACAGCCTCCGGTGGCTTGGCCTTACGGTCCGGAAAAGGATCGTGGATAACTGGTTTCAGTAAAGAAACGTGGAAGACCGGGTGGATTCTAAGGGACTCTGGCAGACTAAGCTCAAAGGCAACATCATTCACCTTCCTCTTCACCCGAAACGGGCCCAGAAACTTAGGTCCCAACTTCTTGGAGGGACAAGCCAACTTTAGATTAGTTGTAGAGAGCCATACTTGGTTACCAGGTTCAAGGACGAGTTCTCCTCGCCTCTTCTTATCGAACATCCTCTTGAAGGAAGCCTGGGATTGGGCCATGGTTTCCTGCAGGATCTTACAGTTACTAGAGAAGAACTCCATTGTTTCCGTTACTGCGGGTAGAGAACATTCCGGAATAGAACTGGGGAGGAAAGAAGGATTGAATCCAAAATTCGCAAAGAAAGGAGTCTGGTTGATGGCAGAGTGTAAGGAGTTGTTATAGGAGAATTCGGCGAGTGGTAGCAAGGACACCCAGTTGTCTTGAGTAAACACAGAAAAACAACGGAGGTATTGCTCCAGCGTCTGGTTAGTTCTTTCCGTCTGGCCGTTCGTCTGAGGGTGGTAGGCCGAGGAGAACGCCAATTCAATTTCCAAAGCGGCACACAGTGCTCTCCAAAACCGGGAGGTAAATTGAACACCTCGGTCGGATACGATATTCGCGGGTACCCCATGTAACCTTACTACTTCCTTGACGAATATCTTCGCCGTTTCTGCGGCTGTGGGAGTACCCTTCATAGGGATGAAGTGTGCCATCTTGGATAGCCTATCAATCACCACAAAGATGGTTGAGAAACCTTCAGAGGGGGGTAACTCCACAATGAAATCCATCGATAGCATTCTCCAAGGCCTGTCAGGAATCGGTAAGGGTCTCAATAAACCCCAGGCCTTTGAGCGGTTACATTTATTCCGGGCACAGGTGCGGCAAGAACCCACGTACCTCTTACAGTCCTCCAGAAGACATGGCCACCAAAAGGTGCGTAGCACCAATTCTGAGGTTTTCCGGGCTCCGAAGTGACCCGCCAGCTTGTGGTCATGACATAGTTCCAGTACCAGTACCCTACATCTTTCAGGAACGAAAATCTTGCCTTCATGCCAGAGCAACCCATCGTTTAAACTGGTTCCAGTAGGTAGAGGAATTTCAGAGGAGGCCTGTTTAATCCTGGAGATTAAATCTTCCTGGAGAAGTAAGAAACTACCTGCAGGCAGAATAGTATCAGGAGAAGTTCTTTCCTTGGAGTCATGGAACATCCGTGATAGGGCATCAGGTTTTCCATTCTTGGATCCGGGCCTGTACGTGATGTGAAAGGAGAAGCGGGAAAAAAAAAGTGCCCATCTAGCCTGTCGTGGTCTGAGTCGCTTGGCTGCTCTTAAGTATTCTAAGTTCTTGTGGTCGGTAAAGATAAGAACCGGATGTACCGCACCCTCTAGTAGGTAGCGCCATTCTTCCAGAGCCGCTTTGATGGCCAACAGTTCCCGATCTCCCACGTCATAATTTCTCTCCGAGGATGAGAGCTTACGGGAAAAGAAGGCTACAGGAAACAGGAGGGCCTTGGGGCCCTGGCGTTGAGAAAGTACCGCCCCCACTGCGATCTCCGAAGCATCCACCTCCAATACAAACGGTAGCGCAGGGTCCGGGTGTTTGAGGATAGAAGCAGAAGTAAATAGTCCCTTTAATTTCTCAAAAGCTGCCTGTGCTCGGGGTGACCAACAGAATCGTGTCCCCTGTTTAGTAAGTTCCGTTATAGGCGAAATGATTTTAGAGAAGTTTTTAATGAATTTCCTGTAGAAGTTAGAGAATCCTACAAAACGTTGGACCCCTTTCTTGTCAGTAGGGGCAGGCCAGTCCAGGATGGCCGACACTTTTTGTGGATCCATCTTAATTCCTTCTACAGAAATGATGAGTCCCAAAAACTGGATACTCTGACATTCGAACTCACACTTGTCAAGTTTAGCGTATAAGCCATGTTGCCTGAGCCGGGCAAGAACATTCCTGACGTGCCTGCGGTGATCAGCCAAAGAAGAGGAGAAGATGAGTATGTCGTCCAGGTAAACAATGACGTAGAGGTCCAGGAATTCTCTAAAGATGTCGTTCACAAAGTGCTGGAACGTAGCTGGGGCATAACAGAGGCCGAAGGGCATGACCTGGTACTCGAAATGCCCGAAACGAGTGCGGAACGCAGTCTTCCACTCGTCCCCCTCTCGGATGCGGACTAAATTGTAGGCACCCCGAAGATCCAATTTAGTAAAGATTCGGGCGGTGCCCAGTCTTTGGAATAGCTCAGGTACCAGAGGAAGTGGGTAACGGTTTTTAATAGTTATTTTGTTTAATTCACGGTAGTCAATACATGGCCGCAAAGAATGGTCTTTCTTTTCAACAAAGAATAAGCCCGCACCAGCTGGGGAGGTGGACGGGCGGATAAATTTCTTCTTCAGATTTTCGTCTAAATACTGTTTCAGGGTGCCCAGCTCCTGCTCGGTTAGTGGGAAGATCCGGCCAAAAGGTACCTCGGTTCCAGGAAGCAGTTCAATTGGGCAGTCGTAGGGCCTGTGTGGTGGTAGTAATTCTGCCCCCTTCTTGTTAAACACATCCGCAAAATCTTGGTAAGGCTCAGGAATAGCTTGGAGCAGATCTACATCTGGATGTAGACAGAGGAGTTGGGTAGCCTCATGGCCTGTCCCTTGCAGACAGTGTTGAAGGCAGTAACCAGAGAGGAACTCGACACTACCTGAAGCCCAGTCGATTCGAGGGTTGTGCGCCTGCAGCCATGGTATTCCAAGAATGACTGGAAACAGAGGGGAAGAGATGGCGTCCAAACAAAGATGTTCACGGTGTCGTTGGCCCATGATGGCTTTTAAGGGGACGGTTTCTTGAGTGACCGGACCGGAGCGGAGAGCAGAACCGTCTGCAAGATGTACAGCTAGGCTTTGGGTTTTGGATTGGAGAGGGATGTCATGTTTGGAGGCGAAGGTCCGGTCGATAAAGCAGCTGCAGGCTCCGGAATCAATGATAGCTGGGACTTGGATGGCCTTTCCGGGAAGCTGTAAAGTGATAGAGATGGTTAGGTGTGTGCCAATAGTAGGTACAATAGTAGCACAGGTACGATCAGCAGAACGACACTTACGCATCTTGTTGGGGCAACCACTGGCGAAGTGCCCGGGTTCTCCACAGTAGAGGCAGAGGTTGTGTGTACGTCTGCGTGCTTTTTCCTCTGGGGTCAAGGAAGGGCGGAATAGACCGAGTTGCATGGGTTCTGGCGCATCATAGGCCGAGGCAGGTGTAGGAGTGGGAGATCTGCTGGGAGGACTGGGTACTTGTGGCATCATCCAGGTGGGACGAAAGGTACTGGTGGTCCTTTCAGTGCGTCGCTCTCGCAACCTGCGGTCTATTTGGATGGACAAGTTGATAAGCTCTTCCAGGGTTTGTGGTACCCCTACCCGTGCCAACTCATCCTTGAGGGGATCTGACAACCCCATCCTGAACTGATGGCGCAACGCGGCGTCATTCCATGCCGTGTCAGAGCTCCAGCGTCTGAACTCGACGGCATAATCTTCTGCTGCTTGACGACCCTGGCGTAGGGCCTGTAAGGTGGCTTCTGCAGTGGCGGTAAGCTGGGGGTCTTCATATAGTTGGGACATAGCATCAAAGAAGGCATCCAGACTATCCAAGGCAACTGATTTCTGCTCCAAAAGTCGGTGGGCCCATGTTTGTGGCTGACCGGAAAGTAAGGAGATAACAAAACCCACCTTAGTGGCCTCAAGGGAGAACGTGCGTGGCTGCAGGGCGAAGTAGAGATTACAGGCATTCCGGAAAGCACGATACCTACTTCGGTCTCCAAGAAATCTTTCAGGTACTGGTACTTTTGGCTCTGGGGGTAACATGACCACGGAGGGTGCTGAGGTGGCTGATGTGGACCCTTGCGGACCGGAAGGTGCGGACAAGGCCTGTACTCGCTCCTCCAGACTGGAGTATCCCTCTTGCAGGCTCTTCACCGCCTGGGTTAGACCCGCCAGATGTCGGCAAAGTTCGTCCATGGGGGAAGCCCCCTGCCCGGACTCGGTCATGGCTGCCTAATACTATCAGGCTCCTACTTACCAGACCGGCGAGTCCAGTTGGGCAGAGGGTAGGCTCCCTTACCCTCCGACTGTCGGCCCCTGGTAGAATAAACAGGAGGCACGAGAGTACGGAGTGGTATGAGGGCCTGTATTGCAGTCCAGGTATAGTAGTCCAGATATTGTAGGGTTAACCGGAGAGAAGGCTGGAACTGGCTGGAGCACAGACACTAGGTAGAGCAGGCTTGTATAGTCAGCAGGCTGGACGGCTGCAGACAGGCAGACAGACCCAAAGGAGCAGGCAGACGGATGGTCAGGAGACAGGCCGGGTACGGTAACAGGCGGGCGGCAAAGGTACAGTGGAGCAAGCAAGCGGATGGTCAAACAGGCAGAGGTCAGGTTCAGGCAGAGTTCAGAGAGAGGTCGGGATCAAGCCGGGTCAGAAGGTATCACAGGAACAGACAAGGAACAAGGCAAGGCACTGGGACGACTAGCTGTTGATTAGGCAGCACTGGTCACCAGAACTCACTGGCTTAAATAGGGCTTTTGGCGCCAAACGACGTGCACGCGCGCGCCCCGGCCCACACAGGCACGCGCGCCCGCCAACGCCCGCGCGCGCGCCCCCGCACGCCGGCGTGCACAGTGGAACGATCCCGAACACACACACCGGCGCCGCGAGGAGCCCGCACGGCGAGGTCCGCAGAAGCGCGCGCGCCAACGCGCGCCGACGCACCCTGACGCACACCACCGCGGGCGCCCCGCCTGCCACGGTAAGAACCCTGACAATTAGGAACTAGGTGTGCAAAAGGTTCGGCTCCTCGAAGGGAGGGTGGCAGGGGGGGGGGGGTGTAAAATGCAGAAAAGGAGTATTCTTGCTAATTGTAATTGTAGTATGGTTATATTGTAAATGGTATATCTTTTTTATATTTTGTACTGCTGCAAATAACTTAAATAAAAAGATTATAAAAAAAGAAAAAAAAAGAAAACAGAAATAGCAGGACAAATTCAGGTCATAGCTGTCATGAGGCCAGGTGATTTGGCTACCAAAAGCAGGGTTGTAGGACAATGGTGGATTGGAAATGTGGTAGCAATAACAAGTTTTTTTCATATGGTGTTCAGATGGGCCACAGTCTCTATAAACTCACAGGTCATGCCTAGGTCACCACAGTGTTAATCTTAAGTGTTCCTCTATCATCCCTCCCTTTGACCCTTTTGATCAGTGGGTGGCCCCACTGCAGCCACTGGTATCTTAAAGTTCCAGAAGTAAAAGATGCTATGGATATAGATTCAATCCATTGTAGTTTAATATGTTGCCTCTGGTTTTAACAATACTCCTATGTGTGCTCACCTGAGGGTTGTTGTCCTCACTGTAGAGTTTGCCTTGGGCAAGCAGAATCACTCTCGATGGGTTTTCCACTTTTTCAGGGGGCTGCAGAGGGCAATAATAACTGCATATTTATTTATTTACACATGCAGAGGTAAACTCCATATGGCAATTGATAACAATACATTTTGAATGGAGTTTTTATTTGAAGGCATGCCTTACTGTGCTGCTATTTTTCTATAAAGACTTGTATTATCTTAGTTTATGGGTATGTAAATTCTGAAAACAAATCAAGACAAACAAATCAAGATCAAACAAAAACATGATAAATGCATAGCTACCTGTGTTGTATAATGGAAAATATTCAACAAAGATGAGAGCAGAATGTTTTTCCAGAGTGATATGCAGAGTAGACAGTTTAAAGGGAGTAGATGAGTAGATGTACCACATACAGCCAGAGACAGAGCCCTCTACATGTATGTTGCAAAATAGCAAAATTCAGGATTATGCAGGATTATATCTTTGCCTTTTATTTACATTATATTGCTTTTACAAGGTTCATGGCAACGGACAAATTAATTATGTGAGGGATCAGTTTCAGATGGCAAAGGCAAATGGTCAATGTTTTCAGGGTAACAGTTCACATCAAAAACATCAGATGGTACTTTACTCATGTTTATTGAGAACATTAACACAAAATCTTTCTACCTGGGGTGCATGCAAGTTACGAAAGGCAGGGCTCAACAGTTTTTTAAATTCAAACAATAAAAAACCGCGCTAAAAAATGATAAAGGAGTCCATATTACAGTCCTATAATCATAAATGCATAGTCCCAATGTTGATCCGGGTCAAAATTTTCTCCAAGCAAAATAGTGATGAATAGACACAATCAGCAAAAACACTCCAACTTCAGTTGTGCTTACCAGAAGTAAGTTTGTAAGGGCGAGTGGCTTAAACCCAGCCTGGGCCTTTAGATGTATACTCCAGATGGAACAGGAGGGGCGCCCTCATCCCGTGTAATCACAGATATAGTGCAAAAAATATAAAAAAATATATAGTATAATATTGTTTTGACATATACCACACCAAACAAAGAGGGGTGAACACCCAAAAAGACCTTAAATCACGTGTGATCATAAATCCTACGCTAAGTAGCTAGGACAGTGAGGTGAGTGTCATACTATCATGCACACACAAGTGGAAAAAGTGTGTCCCCTTACCAGACAGAAAGGACACATGAGGCAGATGTATTATGTTCACAACATCACTTCCAACCGAAATGGTATGTCACGTCTTATCATCTCCGTCCAAGCTCAGCGGCATATAAACAATGGAGAGCCAAATAGTGTAATACTGACTATATCACATTTATTTGAAAACAGAAAAGCACTTACAATGGTCGAATAAAACAGGCTGAAAGATAAAAGAGACGAAAACGGAGCCGGCCGGCCTCCGGACACACTCCCGTCCTCAATTGCGTAATGTGGTGACGTCAGCACGCCCCTCCCAGACGCGTTTCGTCACACGTTTGACGTTTTCAATGGGGAACGGGCAGCGTGCTGAGCCACCACATTATAAACCCTACCCAAGCCTCGTTCTGAGTTCCGTTTAGGGAAACACACAACGCCATCTTAGGTGTGGGCATCAATATCTATATGTAAAGACAGCGGAGCCATCTTAAGTGTGGGCATCCCTGTCTAACATACCAAGCAACATTATAATCAAATAGCCTTCCTATAGTAGAGATGCTCACGCATCCCAAAACCCCAGGATGGCTGGATACCAGAATATAAGACTCTAAAATAGACATATAAAATATGTAAAACGAAACATTTGCATAACTCTCTCTTAATAAAAAACGGGACCTACCCCATACATACTATATGGAGTATGGTAACTCAAAACTTAAACTAGCAGGTAGACATAGGGTCATGTAGCCCTAAGGATACACTGAAAATAAGTGCCTAGACCAAATCGGATATATCAACATTTAAAGGACTAAGGGCAAAATTAAATTAATAATATTAATAATATTGATCCATAGTGTGGACTGTACTGGTCTCCCACTCACATGATCGTAAGAAAAAGGGGGGCATAGACCCCAACGTGTGAACACATACATGTTAAAAATAAATAAATATAAGGCCTTAATCACATAATAAATGGCCGTAATAAAATTATTTAAAACAAATCGCCCAAACTTACAGAAAAAACATGTATAGGAGGGAAAAACATATAAGGGGAACAGATAGAAAACTCATATCAGGGGCCACCATCCAATTTAGGCCATATTGATCTTTAATTCAAATAAATGAATATTTTAACCTCAAGAGCGACTATGAGAAACCCCATTAAGAATTGTCTATAAAAGCATTTACGTCTACATCTATATTTAATCCATGTGGCGTATAACATTTTAGCCTATGGACCCAAGACATCTCTAACTTTGAAATATCTCGTACAAGGGAGCTCCCCCTCCAATACGGCCTATATCGATCAATGCCGACAAACAGAGTGTTGGAGGGGTCTCTATCGTGAACAAGACGGTAATGTTTTGAGACCGAATGGTTCTTGAACCCTGTCAAAATGTTCGTGATGTGTTCGTTGAGCCTAACCCGTAGGGGGCGTTTAGTCCGCCCCACATATTGCAAGCCACAAGGGCATTGCAACATGTAAACTACCCCACGGGTGGTACAGGTAATAAAGGGGGTAATAGTATGGGAATGACCAGTTACAGTGGACATAAAAGTCTGAATTCTCCTATTCGAACAAGAATTCAAGGAACATACACGACAATGGTTACATTTATAATAACCGGTCAGTTGGTCAAAGAAGGTAATTTTTTCTGTTGGAGGATCTAGGACACCCGGAGCCAATTTATTCCGGAGGGAAGGCACTCCCCTAAAAACAGTCAGAGGCTTTGGCGGTAGGACTCCCCCCAACACCCTATCGTTGGTGATGATATGCCAGTGCTTAGAGATTAATTGTTTAACCTCCTTATGTTGGAGAGAGTATGTGGTGATAAAAGGAACGCCCAGATCCCGATTCAAGTCGTTGGATCGAGGTCTGTCCTGCAGTAAACGCTCTCTATCCATACCACACACTTCCTCCAAAACAGGTAAAAGTTTTTCCTTGGTATATCCTTTCTCCAGGAATCTTTTAGTGAGAATGTTACTCTGTGTCAAAAATTTTTCGGTGTCAGAACAATTTCTGCGGATTCTCATATATTGGCTCTTGGGAATCCCATTGAGCCAAGGTCTGTGATGACAACTTCCCAGTGGAATAAAGGAATTCCGGTCACTTTCCTTAAAGAAAGTGGATGTGGACAACCGGTCACCATCCAAACTTACAGCTAGGTCCAAAAAATGGATCTGAGTTTGGCTCAGCTCAAAATTTAGATGTATACCCCGGTTATTCACATTGAGGGAGGACAGGAACTCACGGAGCTCATGGCCATCGCCATCCCATAGGAGGAGGATGTCATCTATATATCTGGCCCACAGGACTAAATGAGGGTTCCTGTGGGCATAGATGACATCCTCCTCCCACTTGGCCATGAAAAGGTTCGCCAGGCTAGGGGCATATTTAGCCCCCATGGCGACACCCCGGCTCTGGCGATAAAAACGGTCTGAGAACCAAAAATAATTATGGGAGGCCGCAAAACTAAGTAATTCCATAACAAAAGAGATCTGATCGATGTGAAGGCCAGAATCTCTGACTAGGGCATCATTTACCGCCTTCAACCCCATATCATGGGGGATAATGGTGTACAGCGAAGTGACATCGGCACTTCCCATCCACATACCAGATTTTATAGGGATGTTGGAAAGAAGGTTTAACACATGACGTGTATCCTTAACATAGGAGGGCATTTTCTGCACAAGGGGCTGCAGGAAGAAATCAATATATCTGCCCACCCGGGACGTAACCGAATCAATCCCACTAACAATGGGGCGTCCCGGGGGGCAGATCGGGTTTTTATGGACCTTTGGTAAGTAGTAAATAATGGGAGTCTTAGGGGCTTTAGGGATTAAAAATAAACTCTCCTTTTCTTTAAGGATTCCCAAAGTGGAACCCCTAGAGATAATCCCGCGGAGCTCTCTCATATAACCATCTTTCGGATCAGAAGGGAGGGGGGTATAGGTGTCAGTGTCCCCAAGAATCCTGGCCATTTCGGCCATATAATCCTTCCGGTCCAAAACAACTATCCCTCCCCCTTTATCCGCAGGACGGATAACCAGATCCTTATTTTTACATAAAGTATCCAGACCCTCTTGTATAATTTTCGAGTTCTTTGCTTTTTTAATTTCTAACCTATCTAGATCCCTAAGGATTACATCCCTGAATATTTTCAACGTAGGGGCAAGTGTTCCCGGGGGATTGAACAATGATGCATTAGCCAGACCAGAGTGGGTGAACTGATCAGGAGGTTGAGAATTTCTTATAATAGGGTTTCCAACTAGATAGCGTTTAATGTTGAGTTTGCGAACAAACTTATGTACATCCATATAAGTCTGGAACCTGTTAAGGCTCCTAGGGGGGGCAAATTTGAGGCCTTTATCTAAAACCACTTTTTCAGATTGGGATAACTCCTTAGTACTCAAATTAAAGATACCCTGTCCAATTATACCCTGGCTCTCTTTTGTTGATCGCACTCGCCTCCCCCCTCTAGTTCCTCGTTTTTTTCTACTGGCCTTTTTAGGCCTTGGCCTGGTCTGGAAAAACCCCAAGTCCTGGGGCCACCAGAGGATGGGTCAGGAAAATTGGGTGCCAGAGAATTTTGAGGGGGATAAGGCAAAGAAGAGGCCTGACTATCCTGTTGGCGAATAGAAGGTCCCTGAGGGTCTGGCCTTCCCTCATAGGCGTTCATATCGCTCATGGGGAAAAACCTGTTTTGTGTGGGAAGGTTATACTCCCAATCAGAGACATAAGATTCCTGGTAGGCTGGTCTCTGAAATGTGTCATAGCCTTGACTGGGTTCCCACCATTCTTGATATCCCGGGCCATAATCTCTACCTCTGTTAGAATTGGGTAGGGAACATCCTCTGCCGTCATTTAAGTGGTTCCCCCTCCATGGGGGTGGTGTGGAGGGACGGGTCCCTCTGCCCCTTTGACCAAAATTAGATCTAGGGGGCCCCGAATTATAGGGCTGATATGGGGGAATGTTATTGGACTTGGCAATCCCAACAGATCTCTGGGGAGATTGATATCGTAAGGGGCCTCTCTGATTTTTGGGAGGAGGGCCCTTATTGACATTTTTGGGTTTAACAGATTGATGCTGTTTCGGATAGGCGTCAGAGTTGGCCAACTGACCCTGGGTGGACACTTCCATCTCAGTGCCAGTTTGGTTTGCCAAATCCTCCAGCAGTCTCTTTTGCCAAACAAAAAACAGATTATTACGATAATCGTTTAAATCACGGTTATATTTTTTCTTTTTCTTGGATTTTTGGTCCCTATCCTCTTTCTCAAGGACTTTCAGCAGGGTCTGGGATTTCTCCCTATACTCCTCACTTTCTTTACTGACGCTGAGTTTATCTTTTATAGTTTTAATCTCAGCATCAATTTTCGAAAGTTTGGCCGTTTTCTTGTCAATCAGAAAACGGAGGAGTGCTAAGCCTGCCTGGTTAAAGTATTTAAACCACCCCTCCAAATCTGTTTCACCGTTTTGAGGGGAAACCTCCCACCTGAGACTCCTTGGGACCATTGAATTTTTAATATAAGTCTCAAGATAAGCGATATCCCATTGTGTATGGGTTTCTGAAATCATGAGGTTTTTCAATCTTGTAAAAAGCCCCCCCAAATCACTCTCATCTTCTCTATATAACTCAAAAACACCCTCAGTGTTGACCACCTTTTGAGCTCTAAAATCAAAAATGTCCATGACTGGACCACAACTAGCTGCAGTAATAAATATTGAATGTAAAAAAGAAGAAAGAAAAACTGCGCTCAGAAGCTGAAAAAAGAATAAACACCAGCTGCGGTTATAAGTGTAGCCCACAATACAAAATTCAAACAATAAAAAACCGCGCTAAAAAATGATAAAGGAGTCCATATTACAGTCCTATAATCATAAATGCATAGTCCCAATGTTGATCCGGGTCAAAATTTTCTCCAAGCAAAATAGTGATGAATAGACACAATCAGCAAAAACACTCCAACTTCAGTTGTGCTTACCAGAAGTAAGTTTGTAAGGGCGAGTGGCTTAAACCCAGCCTGGGCCTTTAGATGTATACTCCAGATGGAACAGGAGGGGCGCCCTCATCCCGTGTAATCACAGATATAGTGCAAAAAATATAAAAAAAATATATAGTGTAATATTTTTTTGACATATACCACACCAAACAAAGAGGGGTGAACACCCAAAAAGACCTTAAATCACGTGTGATCATAAATCCTACGCTAAGTAGCTAGGACAGTGAGGTGAGTGTCATACTATCATGCACACACAAGTGGAAAAAGAAAAATAAATAAATAAAAACAAAATATCAAAAATAAATAAAAAAGAATGTGAAAACTGCACCGACTTCCAAATCTGCTTACCAGATATAGGGTGGATAGTCGGCATTTAAAAATACTCCAGGTGAAAGAAATTTATTTTTTAATGGAAAATAAGAAAAGCTTATATCCAGTGATAGATGCAATAGTGGTATAGGTTGCTTACCAGAGGGCTAACCCTCATATGCAGATATGTGGAAACACGAGAACCGCCACCAGAGGATAAATGAAGCAAACCTTCAGGGTTGTCCCCTTACCAGACAGAAAGGACACATGAGGCAGATGTATTATGTTCACAACATCACTTCCAACCGAAATGGTATGTCACGTCTTATCATCTCCGTCCAAGCTCAGCGGCATATAAACAATGGAGAGCCAAATAGTGTAATACTGACTATATCACATTTATTTGAAAACAGAAAAGCACTTACAATGGTCGAATAAAACAGGCTGAAAGATAAAAGAGACGAAAACGGAGCCGGCCGGCCTCCGGACACACTCCCGTCCTCAATTGCGTAATGTGGTGACGTCAGCACGCTGCCCGTTCCCCATTGAAAACGTCAAACGTGTGACGAAACGCGTCTGGGAGGGGCGTGCTGACGTCACCACATTACGCAATTGAGGACGGGAGTGTGTCCGGAGGCCGGCCGGCTCCGTTTTCGTCTCTTTTATCTTTCAGCCTGTTTTATTCGACCATTGTAAGTGCTTTTCTGTTTTCAAATAAATGTGATATAGTCAGTATTACACTATTTGGCTCTCCATTGTTTATATGCCGCTGAGCTTGGACGGAGATGATAAGACGTGACATACCATTTCGGTTGGAAGTGATGTTGTGAACATAATACATCTGCCTCATGTGTCCTTTCTGTCTGGTAAGGGGACAACCCTGAAGGTTTGCTTCATTTATCCTCTGGTGGCGGTTCTCGTGTTTCCACATATCTGCATATGAGGGTTAGCCCTCTGGTAAGCAACCTATACCACTATTGCATCTATCACTGGATATAAGCTTTTCTTATTTTCCATTAAAAAATAAATTTCTTTCACCTGGAGTATTTTTAAATGCCGACTATCCACCCTATATCTGGTAAGCAGATTTGGAAGTCGGTGCAGTTTTCACATTCTTTTTTATTTATTTTTGATATTTTGTTTTTATTTATTTATTTTTCTTTTTCCACTTGTGTGTGCATGATAGTATGACACTCACCTCACTGTCCTAGCTACTTAGCATAGGATTTATGATCACACGTGATTTAAGGTCTTTTTGGGTGTTCACCCCTCTTTGTTTGGTGTGGTATATGTCAAAACAATATTACACTATATATTTTTTTATATTTTTTGCACTATATCTGTGATTACACGGGATGAGGGCGCCCCTCCTGTTCCATCTGGAGTATACATCTAAAGGCCCAGGCTGGGTTTAAGCCACTCGCCCTTACAAACTTACTTCTGGTAAGCACAACTGAAGTTGGAGTGTTTTTGCTGATTGTGTCTATTCATCACTATTTTGCTTGGAGAAAATTTTGACCCGGATCAACATTGGGACTATGCATTTATGATTATAGGACTGTAATATGGACTCCTTTATCATTTTTTAGCGCGGTTTTTTATTGTTTGAATTTTGTATTGTGGGCTACACTTATAACCGCAGCTGGTGTTTATTCTTTTTTCAGCTTCTGAGCGCAGTTTTTCTTTCTTCTTTTCAACAGTTTTTTGTTTGAGCTCCAGCAGCACACTTAGCGTGTACACACAAGCGGAATTTCCGTCAGAACAAAACTTGGATGGTTTTTCAGACGGAATTTCGCTTAAGCTTGCATTGCATACACACGGTCACACAAAAGTTCTCTGAACTTTGGACTGCCAAGAACGTGGTGACGTACAACACTACGACGAGCCGAGAAAATGAAGTTCAGTGCTTCCGAGCATGCTTCGAATTGTTTCCGAGCATGCGTGATTTTTTGCGCGTCCGAATTGCATACAGATGAACACATTTTCGAATAGGAACTTTTCCCGAGCGAAAAATAGAGAACCTGCTCTCAATCTTTTTCTGGCTTGAATTCTGATGTAAAAACTTACATAGGCTCTAACCTTTTTTGTTCTATCCAAAACTAAAGAACAAAAAAACTTTGGATTGTGAACACCTAAAAAACTGTGCTTTATAAATATAGATTGTTTCTCCAATTGAGTAATGCCACGTACACACGATCAGAAATTCTGCCAGCAAAAGTCCGATGGAGCATACACATGGTCGGAATTTCTGACCAAAAGCTCACATCCGACTTTTGCTGGCAGAATTTCTGATCGTGTGTACGTGGCATTACTCAATTGGAGAAACAATCTATATTTATAAAGCACAGTTTTTTAGGTGTTCACAATCCAAAGTTTTTTTGTTCTTTAGTTTTGGATAGAACAAAAAAGGTTAGAGCCTATGTAAGTTTTTACATCTGTATTTGTCCCATTTATGGATATTTATTTTCACAATTGGCTCTGCTGACCAATGTCAATAGGACAGAAAGTTATAGAAAAACTAAAGGTTTGAGTTTTCACAGGAACAGGGGGTCAAGGGAAATCTTCCAGTGAGGAAACCTGTTATGGTGATAACTGTCTAAGTGGGAATCACTTTTTTTATTCTTAAAGCGATCTCCTCTTACTTCTTTAATATACGTAACTGTGCACATAGATGGGGGTCATTAGCCCTCTACTCACCCTCTCAGTTCAACACATGGTAGTTTGTAGTCCTTTATAGCATGCCCCCCCCCCCCCCCCGGGTTACTCACCAAAGATGAAGCAGCACACAGGGAGACTAAGCTCTCTAAGTAACTCTAAGGGTAACCCAGCCCGGCATAGCCAGAGTATAGTACCGCACCATTCATTTCTGGCAACTGCCCCTTCCTATGTCTGATTTGCTTCCCCCTGCCAAGATCCATGTCCAGACCTCCCCCAGTAGAGCAGATTACCTCGAGTCCACATAGAGCATAAAGGATTTTCTTCTTTGCTAATAGAATCATATGGATAGAGACAACCACAGCATATATGGTGGCAACTAACTTGAATAAGGTTACAAAAGTCTCTAAATGCAGCAGTAACTAAATGAGAGTAGTTAATCGAGTGTAGATCTGGAACCTGTGCCCAGTAGAGTAATGCTACATTACAGATCTCCATCAAGGAGGAGTCCTACTGCTTTCTCCCTTAATTGTACTTTCTGCTGCTTGTGCTGTTAGAGCCACAACAGTGGCAATGCCCTGTTGACTACATCCTCACTTAATCCAAGGCCCCATCTCATAGAATAGTGCCCCCTCTCAGGGAACTATTCAGCAGAACAGCAGGCAACAAGCCAAACCATACCCTATCCATTTATAACCTGACCCTTAAGGTACTAAGCGCAGGCAGTTTTCCCTTCCCAGGTACCCAGAGCCAGGCTAGCAACTAAAGAGCTCTCAACACTATCAGGGCCCATGACCTCTACTATATGGCAACATCTAACAGTGGTCCAGGGGTATTGCCATGGGGACTACTGGTATGTTTCTTACTCTATGTTGCATTCTTCTACACTTTTCCCATGTTAAATAAGGTATGTTTTCATACCTTTTCATACCATAGCAAAAAAAAAATCCTCCACCTAGGGGCCTATCCATCCCCCCCCCAAAAAAAAAAAAATTTATGAACATTTTACAGTGACTACCCCATTAAAATATACGAGTCTCAGTGAAAACAGAAAAGAAAGAGCATAACTTGTACATGCAATTTTACAGTAATGTAGAAAGTGCACTGAAGGTGCACTTGGTAGTAAAGTATTAAAGTCGCTGTAGATCCGAGGGGGACATGCAAGGAAAATAAAAAACAGCATTTTAGCTTGCACATGATTGGATGATAAAATCAGCAGAGCTTCCACTCATTTCAGATCTACCCCTTAGATTTAGAGCGACTGCACCTCCAAGTGCACTTGCAGTGCAAAGTGGATTTGCCTTTCGTAAATAACCCCCATTGTGTCATATACAGCATAACAGCATATTAACATTTGACCGCAGCCCAACTTTGGAATATACAGTTAATACACAGGTTAGGCAAACATGTGTGTCAACAATAAAACTGAGGGTCCAGATACTTTGCAACCCTACCAGTCTTAGGACCTCTTTTGGTCACAGGCGGGATAACTTCCTCTGCACTGGGCCTGATAAGTTCTATGTAATCTTTGTGAATATGGCACCCAAAACTTAGGTTCTAATAACATTTTAAATTCCTTGTTACAGTTTTTTTGGTCCTTCTCACGCATTGTGAGTGAGGCACTCCTTTGTGCTCCCACACTGCCTGATTGTTTGGATCTCGGCACTCATCCTCCAAGTGTTCAAACAGCTCTTCTGAGATGACTCGTATCCCATGGCTACAAAATGGATACATTATCATGCAGATAGGGCAGCTTGCACAAGGGTGGCTCTATCTCTTTCTGAGAGGTAAATAAGCATCTGGTGCCCTGTGCACTGCGGTTAGTCCCAACTGGTGGCCACTGCTGTGGTTCTGACAGCACTACCTGCAGAAAGTCCTTTGGCCCCTGGCTGGGCATGTCTTCAAGTAGTGGTAGTCAGCCGGCTGGTTCAGCGGCATCTTAGCCTCAATAGGAGCACCAAGCTTGTGCTCTACCATTGGTCCTGGCTGGCCCATCCCAGGGCTTGCAACGTGTTCCTCTGGTTGTTCATCTTGTGGCACGGCCAACACCACACCCTCCTCCACTGCTGGGTTTTCCTCTGTGTCTTTCCCCAAAGCAAAGGGGCTTGACTGTCTGCTACTCTCCCATGGAGCTATGACATAGCCCAAATATCCCGCCATGGAAGAAGGTTGGTGAAACTTTAACATGGGCACTGGTATGATTGATAACCCTGTTGAGAATACCATAGTTGCCCACCCGCTGATGGACACATTCTTTTTTGGGCCTAGGGACCACAGACAGTCATGAAGCTGCTAAAGTCTTCTGAGGCTAGCGAGCCCCCATGGGGCAAATCAAATCCAAAGCAAAAGTGGGAGATACCCCTCAGCCCCCACAGAGGTATATGGCAGAGTAGAGACTTACTACTGCAGCCTCACTCAGAACATCCATCCACATCCCCAAGCCAAAGCTCCTGTGGCTCTCTTTGCTTTAGTGTCTGTTGTCAAATCAGCAGCTGGCAGGCCAAAGGGGTAATTTTTCACTGACACCTTGCCACAACCTGGGCAGCAGGCAAGTTTTCCCCCACTGATCTTGTCAGACAATAGGCCAAACCTCCTGGTGACTAGAACCTTAAGTCAGTCTCCAAGACTTACTCAGTAGCAGATGGAGGGGTATTCTGCTCAGATGACATGTTGCAGAGCAGTGACAAAGACAGGACGGTCTCACTACTCTATCTTTGCTCTCCATTTGTTGTGGCAAAATAGTGACTCCTCCCCCTTGACCTCTGGTAGGATGTCAGCCCAGTGGGGCTCCCAGAGCCATGTGTGACGTAATGGGATGCATGGTCAGTGACATTAACTACCAGGGACCCATACATGCAACGTTTAGTCTTTTTTTGTAGTCCTTTATAGCGAGCCACCCCAAGGATCCCAACCATAGACAGAGTGGTACACAGTGAGACTACAGTCCCTAAATGAACCTGAGGGTAACCCAGCCTGGCATAGCCAGAATATACAGTAGTAGTATTCTTTTCCTGTATCTCTGCCTTTTATGCACTGTTCACTTCCCCCTGTTCAGGAGGCATCGCCAGTTATAATCTAACCAATTCTAATCTAACTCTGTACAGAGAGCAAAGGTTTTTCTTCTTTACTAACATATTGATAAAATTAAAGATGATCATAACACATATTGTGAGGCATAACTTTTCTAAGGTTACGAAAGTCTTTAAATGCAGCTGTAACTAGATGAGTGCAGTAAATAGAGAACAGAGCTGAGACCTGTGCCCAGAGCCAGGGTGTAACCTAGTTCCTTTCAGTTCCTTTCCTTCCTCCAGCCATGGAATGCTACACTCTTTACCCCTATCATGGAGGAAGTCCCCCAAAGGAGAAAGCCCAAATAATAGTGTCCATCCAGCAGAAGAGCAAACAAGCAACCCACACTCCATTTATTTATAACCTGAGCCTTAGGGAACTACATACAGACAGGTTTTCCTACTCTGGTACCCAGGGGAGGGTTGGCAACCAAAGGGTTCTTTATCAGGACATTACTCTTGTGCACTAGAAAACAACAAAAACAAGAGAAGGGGTGCACCAACCTAGTGCAACTCCATGATAAACATTTATTAAAGAATAAAAAGTGATACCCAAGATACTCACAAAAGTATGTTGTATATACGCATGTCAAAACGTAATGTGTGCAAGTCATCTCTAGGACTGCTGAAAGGCTCCGGAGATGCAAGGAGACCAGAAAGCATCCATGAAGGCTAGGCTGACGCGTTTCGAGAGGGAGAACCCTCTGCCTCAGAACCAAAAGAGCAAATGACCCACCATACATTTATATATGTTTGAGTACACAGTCGGGACAGCCCTCATTAGTAGGCCTCATACATCACCGGTGGTTTGTGTCCCTCCAGGATCCAAACTCAGATTGCCATCCTCCTTCTGTGACAGGAATGACAGCAAATAACATATAGCTTGCAATATGACAAATGTAGTAGTACATACATAAATTCACACACACATATATATATATATATATATATATATATATATATATATATATATGCATCTACATCAGATACCATGACTATGCATTGTAAGTAAAAGGCTACCATCAGTGTACCTACCGTCACCTCTTCAAAAGGGAAATGTGGTTCCAGCATTTTAATGTATATTGATATATTCAGAGGTGTCCCCTGGTAATCCCCACTGGCATATTTGCTACTGCGGAGGCGCCTAAGCCGATGTCGCAGGCCGCCTCCCACATCCGTGGAACACATGCTTAAACCGTAGACCCAGAAGTGTGGGCAGATCTGCATTCCACTGATATGTCCGTCACTTCCGGATATCCGGTGGCGTCACATCCGGTCTCGTCTAGAGACCAGCCTATAGTGGATGGTATAGCCAGCGAGAGGCAGGGGCAGACCTGATATCTATTAACTCCTGCCTCTCCCCAAAGCTGAAGATGTGCACCTACAGGGGGCAATCCAAAACTAATAATAAAAACAACATGGCAAGCACACTGCATTCTTGCAGGAATATGGGGGTCATTCATATTCGGATAGGATCTATAAAGAATGTTAGAGCCATATCCTTACTACGATATTCCTGTGAGGGCAGCAAGACTCTACGCACTGATAATAAAGATAAAAATATACTTTCTCCCCTTGAGCAGAACACTTGAGCGCAGGAGAGTTCCTCTTTTGGGGATTTGAGGCTGGGTTCACACCTACGCGAATTGGATGTGGGTTTCCCCGCAAAAATTTCAAACAAAAAAGTTTTGGCAATATGTACACTTTTACTACATATTTGCATTTAATACCATTCACGCATTATCATAAGGTACTGTTTAAACATATACATTATAAGTGTATATATATTTTTTTTAAATATACTCCTATAATTATTTGTATTCTCTTCATAATTTTCTATTTTTTTTTTCATTTTTTTTGCAGGCAACGTAGTTAATGGAACTATTGGAAAACAGATGGTTGACACCCTTGTAGAATCTTCCAGCAATGTTGAAATGATACTTAAGTTCTTTGACATGTTCCTAAAGCTGAAAGACCTAACTAGCTCTGATGCATTCAAAGAGTATGACCCAGAGGGGAAAGGTATTATCTCCAAAAAGGAGTTCCAAAAAGCAATGGAGGGGCAAAAACAATATGCACAGTCTGAAATTGAATTCCTTCTCTCTTGTGCTGAAGCAGATGAAAATGACATGTTTAACTATGTTGAATTTGTAGACAGATTTCATGAACCAGCTAAAGATATTGGATTTAACGTGGCTGTTCTGTTGACTAATCTCTCTGAGCATATGCCAAATGATTCACGACTCCAGTGTTTGTTGGATCCTGCAAACAGTGTACTGAACTACTTTTCTCCATACTTGGGTCGTATTGAAATAATGGGTGGAGCAAAAAGAATAGAGAGAGTATATTTTGAGATAAGTGAGTCAAGCCGGACACAGTGGGAAAAGCCACAAGTCAAGGAGTCCAAGAGACAATTTATTTTTGATGTGGTCAATGAAGGCGGGGAACAGGAAAAAATGGAACTTTTTGTTAATTTCTGTGAGGACACAATTTTTGAAATGCAGCTGGCATCTCAAATTTCTGAGTCAGACACAGCTGATAGGCCTGAAGAAGAGGAGGAGGAGGAACCTCATCATCTCCTTGAAGTTGGTGAAGAAGATGAGGAAGAAAAGTCTTTGGAATCTTCTTCTGCTTTTATTGTAGCTTGCACAGCACTTAGGAAAAACACTTCAGATTTCCTCAAAATGCTAACTTTAAAGAACATTAGTAAACAGTTTAGGAAGGTGAAAAAAATGACAATTAAAGAATTAGTGAAAGTTTTCTTCTCATTTTTCTGGACTCTATTTGTTGGTCTGTTCCAATTTGTGTTTACTATAGTATGGGGAATATTCCAGATACTTTGGAGCACTGTGTTTGGAGGTGGCTTAGTTGAAGGGGCCAAAAACATTAAAGTTACCAAAATATTAGGAGACATGCCTGATCCCACTCAGTTTGGAATCCACGACGATGTCCTGGAAAATGAAAAAGCAGATGCCCCTGAACACACTTCATCATCAGAACTTGCCCATCTTGTAAAAGGAGAGAAAGGAGAGATTGATATGCCTGATATATTTGGTTTACAAACAAAAAAGGAAGGCTCTAAGCATGGTCCAGAAATTGGCCTAGGTGACTACTCTGAGAATGTAGGAACAGAGAATACAACGAGCTTGGAAAGTGCTGTCCACAAACAAAGAAAAGCTCTTGTGAGTATATTACAATTTCTTTTTTTTTCTTATTTTGTTATTTCCATTAATTATTTGTCTTCTGCAAAAACTGTTTTTGTTGTCCCTAAAATTGCTTTATAATTGACTCTTTAGATGTATTAATATTTTACTTCAACCGGTTCCCAACCGGCTCACGTGTATATACTGCGGCAGAATGGCACCGCTGGGTGAAATCCCGTACGGTAGGTCTTCCCCTTTAAGAACCGCCAGAAGACGCGCACGCCCGCTGCATGGCAGGGGACTGATGCACAATCCCGTGCACGAGGATTTGTGTGTGTAGACACACAAATCCCTGTTCTGTCAGGGGAGAGGAGACATATTGTTTGTTAATACTAAGTACGAGCAACAATATGTCCCCCCCCCGTCAGTCCTATCCCCATACAATTAGAACGCATCTAGGGAACACACATTTAACCCCTTGATCACCCCTAGTGTTAACCCCCCCCTACCAGTGACATTTACACAGTAATCAGTGCATATTTGTAGCACTGATCGCTGTATGAATGTCAATGGTTCCACAAATGTGTCAAAAGTGTCCAATCTGTCCATCACAAAGTCACAGTACCGCTAAAAATCGCAGATCACCTACATTACTAGTAAAAAAAATGCCATAAAATGCCATAAATCTTTCCCATAGTATGTAGACGCTATAAATTTTGTGCAAACCAATCAATATAAGCTTGTTGCATTTTTTGTTTACCAATTATATGTAGAAGAATATATATTGGCCTAAACTGATGACGAAATTTGTTTTAAAAAAAAAATTGGGGGATATATATTATAGCAAAAAGTAAAAAATACAGTTTGTTTTTTTTTTCAAAATTGTTGCTCTTTTTTGTTTATAGCACAAAAAAATAAAAATCGCAGAGGTGATCAAATACCACCAAAAGAAAGCTCTATTTGTGGGAAAAAAAGAACGCAAATTTAGTTTGGGTACAGCATTACATGACCGCGCAATTTTCAGTTAAAGCGACGCAATGTCCAATTGTAAAAAGTGCTCTGGTCTGGAAGGGGGTAAAATCTTCCAGGGCTGAAGTGGTTAAATGAAGATGCCAGTACTGCTTTCATAGAGGCATTTCAGTCTCTTCCGCTTCCTTTAGTAAATAATCAAATAATATATGTAGAGGATCTAGGAATGCTGAGTTCCTAGAGTATATCATTCCTAGAATGCTATGGTTTTTGTACACTTTCAAGACTGTCTTTGTATTGGTTTGAAGTTGGAGCTGGCAATCTTTTCTGATTGTCTAAGTGAATTAATGAACCAGGCCTACTTGTTAGTTATGCTTGGCAGATGCTCTGTTGTGCTGCCTCAAGGCAACATTAAATGTCTATTCTCTTTTTAAAATTCACATTCTGGTTTTACAGTATCTAAGACATGATCATAAAATAAAAGCTACTGTACATATAGAACAGGAGAACCACTTTGTTTTCCTTTGTTCATAATGAGAAAACATTTTCCCCTTTCAGAAAAAGTACACATACATGCTTAGTCCAGGGAATGAAAATTACCATAGCCACGAGTGCTATTGTTTGCTTGTTTATTGTAAATAAATTGCAATTAATGTCTTGGCTTGGGGGAGTATAATCACAAAGCCAACTTACTGGCTGTCACAAGCATTAAGGAACTAGGCCAAGGTCATATTATTGCAACAATATTCCATGGTTATCTGATGTAGAACTACAATGTTCATTTTGGCCCTAATGAAGACAAAGCAATTAATGTTTAGAAAGACCCTGCTTTTTCTAATTACTTGGTATTGTGTTGTACTCTGGGTTATGCTGTTCACACAAATAACTAGCTTAAAATGATTTGTTTTTAAATGTTATATTGTTTGCTAGTTTGGTGAAAAAAATGTGCTGGTATGCTTTCTGCTATAAATGCTGATGGTAAATGAATAGACAGTCAAACACAGTATTATGAAGTATTGTGTATCATAAGTATATGTTGACTTATAATTTCGGAAGATCGCTATTTAGTGTAAAGCAAAATCATTTTTTGAAAGGCTATAATGATTTACTTCACACTGAATGATCAAGACAATCAAATTGGCCTCTGTGAGCAAGAAAAACAGTTTTTTCCGTAGTCCTACTCTTTAGCAACATTAGCCCTGCTGCAGGATATACTGTAGATGGGCAATGGATAGCCAAATCTATTACCAGGTTAGGTAAAGGTGAAAGATCTTCGAAAATGATCCTCACTTGATCCCACCATAACTTTATGGTGCATTCTCTACAATTTCCTTGTTTTGCTAATCCCAGGGATTTTTTATTTTGTGTTCACCACAGCCACTTGGCTTTAGTGATGCCTTTGGTAAAGGACAACAGTGTGTGAATTAACTTTTAAGAACATATAATACTACTGCTATTGTGATATGATTCATATGGTTTTATTTCTTTCTCATTCATTGAGGGTCATGGGATTCAGAGACAATTGGGTTATACTGCTGGCTACAGAAGGATTTGGACACTGGCAAGCAAGAAAACAGTGACCAACCTGGTATACCACCCACTCCCATCTTGCCTCTGTTTTTTTTGTTCTAGCGTTCTAGGAGAAAGGACTTATTTTTTCTACTGACAAAGAGCTTTATCTTTTTCTGCTAGTCATTTTTTTTTCATTCAATATTATTATTTTTCTTTAATCAAGCTTCTACAAGATCCTAGAGCTAGTCTCTATAGGCTAATCTTTCTGTATTAGCGGATCCTCGGCAGTAGCTTTGAAGGCCATACCCAGGCCCCTGGAATGTGATTTTCAGGCACTGGGCCACACATTTTGCCACTTTCTAAACCTGAGCATATTTTATTTGCTATGGATTGATTTATGGATCCAGAGTCGTGGCACAGCCTTGGGTGTCACCCAGTATCTCAAGACTAACTTTGAGCTACCTACTTCTTTGTTAAAACCAATTCCCATGCTGTCTGCATTTCACCTGTTTTAGCTCCTGTTACTGACAGCTTGGAATGTTGCCCTCTACGTGAGCCCCTGGAGTCTTCACTAGCTCTATCAAGTGAGGCCCCTTCTTGGTTCTATCCAGGGAGGATTTCTTTGTGGTTATTCAATGTTTTATGGGCCAAATTACAACCTTGATTGCTGATTCTGACTGCAGAGGACAAAGAGTGATTTTACACCTTCCCCTGTAGAATCCTTTTCTGATCTGTCTGTGGTCTCTTAACCCTCTGCCACAGAGACTCTGTCTGATACTGAGTCTTAAAGATCCATAAAGTGACATTAAAGCCTCAGTTTTTTTAAACATTTTCAGAAGCTGATCTATTCACTTAGTGAGTATTAAGCTTTTTCATAATGTAATCATTGCCATTGTTTCAGTTTAAATTGGTGCCATGATCACTTCCCCTGGTTTCCTGTTTCAGGGTGACTCCTTTCCCTTTGCAGCATCCTATGAAGCAACCCTTGCATGCAAGGACTAGAACTGTGTCTCCCTACACTGTGTGCATCAATAGAAACATGCTGCCCAGTAGTCTAGGGTGGCAAGGCACTCCCCTGTTCCTCCTCCCTTCTCCAAACTTACAGACTGACTCCAACTGCATTGTCCATTGTTAATTCTTTCCTGTTAAGAGTGGAAGTTCAGGGTAGCAGCACTGACAGAGCAGCATAGAACGTTCTAAACTGCAATTGTTTGGGTAAGAATTTTAAAGTGATAATAAAAGTTCATTGAGGTGACTAGTCTTAGGTGATGCACAGCAATGAAAAAAATCCTTCCACGTTAGTTGTACCTGTTTATGTGTAGCCCCTTCTCCTCAAAGCCTTCCAGAGTACACAGATAGGTTGGTATGGCATGCTGCAGGCAGGCTGCAGAGATCTAACATTGCATATTCCACAGCACAGAGCTCAGTGTAATCTGACACTTGATTTGAGAGAAGGAACACCCCCCCTACATAATTGATGGATTATCTGGTGTCGAAAACAACTGTCTGAAGTAACAGATGCAGATTGTAGTGTAGTGGGAGAGCAGCCAGGATCCACCCTAGGTGCTATGGTTTGAGGCAAGTACACAGTATATAAAAACCTGCTTTGTTCATTTTTCTTTTTAAGCGGTAGTAAAGTTGCAGAAGGAAAAAAAGGTCCCCCTGCAGGGTTTGTCATAATGTCCCAGTATGCACTGCATTCTAGCACATTATGACAAACTTATCTATAAAACTGATCCTTCTGCCGGCACACTGTCACCGCTGGCAGGGATTTAATCTTTGCTCAATCTTCCTTCCAGGTTTGCAGACATTTGAATGTATGAATCGCTATGACGTCACTCCTGCAGATGCGCATGGGAGCCACGATCGTGGCATAGCACTCTCAATGGACAGAATAGGGCCGTGTGCATTTGCTGTGACATCACCGGCTGCTACACATTGCAATATCTCCTAAATAGTGCACTTGTAGGTACAAGATAGGCTTACCTGTAGGTACTAGATAAAAAGTGGAATTTACTATGGCTTTAAAGGTTTACAACCACTGTACTGGTGAATGTTTTGTTGTGTTGTACTCAGTATGTTAAACTAGAAAACACTGGGGTTCATATTACTTTAACAAATGATATTGCCCTTGAGGAGTTAAAGGCCACTGACATTACTCTTAGGATTAGAGAGACCATTTTGGCTCCCTGAAAGATCAGCCTGCAGTTTCTACTAGTGCTGTTGTTTTATTGGGATCCCTTGGTACCCTAGTGCCGTGTACACACGGGCGGACTTTTCAACCGGACTGGTCCGACGGTCTTTCTGACGGACTTTCCGATGGACTTTCGAACTAACGGACTTGCCTACACACGATCAACCAAAGTCCGACAGATTCGTACGTAATGATGTACGACCAGACTAAAATAAGGTAGTTGACAGCCAGTAGCCACCAAAAGCTGCCCTAGCGCCGGTTTTTGTCCGTCGGACTAGCATACAGACGAGTGGATTTTTCGACCGGACTCGAGTCCGTCGGAAAGATTTGAAACATGTTTTATTTCTAGGTCCATCGGATTTTTGGGAAAAGAAAGTCCGCTGGAGCCCACACACTATCGAATTGTCCGACGGAGTCCGCTCCGCCGAACCAAGTCTTCCGGAAAGTCTGCTCGTGTGTATGCGGCATTAGACTACCAAGACTTTTTCAGGGCACATGTTAGTCCCAGATATCCATGGGAGTATCCTGATAATCTGTTTACACCTCCCAAAAGCGTGGCAGTATTTTAACCATTTGAGGAGTCTTTTATCAAGAATGAGGTCTTGTGGCTGGGGTGAAATCCTAGACACATTGTTTTTGATAGGACTTGGATGTTGGAATAATCCCATCTACTGATCACTATTCTGGAGCTCCAAGTGCTTTGGTTGTCCCTACAATGCTGGACACCCCATCTAGAGGGCCAGGATCCAGTCAGACAATGTCACATCAGCAGCGTATAGTAACCATCAGGGATGGATAAAAAGTCTTGCTGTGGAAAGTTTAGTAGAAAGGATTCAATTTTGGACAGAACTTCATGTTCCGGCCTTGTTTACATTTTAGTAATGGACAATTGGCAGACAGACTTCTTCAGCTGACATATAACACAGTGCTCACGAGATAGTAATATTAACAGCAAGTTTTGTTGCAAGTAGAAGAAGTCCACCTTAACTTATTGTCCCCAGCAGCTACACAAAAAAAACACCAGGCAGGAGCGAAAACATGTTCTAAGTTGCAAATGACAAGCACTTAGGGGCAGTCAAATCAGATTAAGGTGCCAAGATAGAGTATATTAGGTCTATGGGACCAAATTAATTCACTAACACTAATTGAATCTTTCTAAAAACGTTCCAATTTTATTGTGAATAAAAACAACCATAAAGTGCATCAAGCAAATATCATGGCATCTGTGTGGTTAGGACTGGCAACAGCCATAAGCAAAAAGTACATGGTATAATCCATAACTAAAAGAACATCCTGAAGGGAAATTCTTACATGGCCCAGAAAGATTCAGCGGTAGCGTGCCAGTGTTGTGCTGAAAAAGTATCAGTCGATCACATAAATGGATATCGTTGTGAGCGTGAGGTGTCAACATGAGGAAATAGAGTGCCCAGACTCAGAAGCTGCTTTTGTTCTGGGTCTGTCCTGTAGATCAGGTTGTCACCGGAAATGACACACCAGACGTGATGTTATCAATCTCTGGAAGGAACACCGCTAATCGTAACTTTGCATAGGATGGAGCACAAGTGGAGCCACGAACAGGATGTGTTGTTATGCTGTCGTGATGACATGTTTCAGATGTGACACTTTTTTAAGTGACTATCAAACAGTGCTTGTGGCAGTGCTTGCTGCAGTGGATCGCTTTTCACAGGGCAGTGTCCCAGTGGTTGGCAGGCATTCAGGAGGCGATCATGCCTTCTCCTGAACCTCTGCTTTTTTTCCAATTACAAGGGGGATTTTAAAGTTAAAAAAAAAGTGCACTGCAACAGCGAGCAAGACTTTTGACTCAAGGTTGCGGTGCACTCCCATTCAAATTAATGGGCAAATTTGACAGGCAGTGCAGTCTGTCAAATTCTGCAGCTCCAGTTATAAATGCCACGTGTACAGCCCTGTCAGCTTTAATGTTAGCATTTGGGTTGGTGGGGGATCAAAAAACTGCTACTCGGCAGCTTTTTTTACTATCCCCCTCTCAGCAGTTCGCGTGAGCCCTTTTGGGCTCATTCATACCATGTACTTTCATACCATCTGCACTCATCTCCCTGTACCAACTATACACCATTATAAACTGTGCACTCCTCTCCTGCATATACTACCTGCTGTCAAAAACTTGCATGCTGTCTCCTGCAGATGCTAGATACTGTCATACACTCCTCACTCCTCTTCTGCATATGCTGGCCACCGATACACACGCCTCTTCTGCACATACCCACTGTCATACTCTCCAAACTCATTTCCTGCACATGCTACCATACACTCCGCACTCCTTTCCTACCCACACCCCTATACACTTCACACTCCTCTCCCTTTACATAATACCCACTGTCATAAATTACACACTCCTCCACCTACATATACTAACTGCTGTCATACACTTCACACTCCTCTTCCACACTCCTCCTCCTATGCATATACTGGCCACCATTACACCCTCCTTACTCACCTCACTCCGCATTCCAGTGTCATGATAAACTCTGCAATCCTTTCCTATACATACTATCCCACACCCCACACTCCTTTCATGCACATGGCATCATACACTCCACTCTCATACACATCACACTCCTCTCCTGCACTTACTATGTGCCTTCATACACTCTACACTTCTCTCCTGCATATAATGGCGACTGTTACACCCTCCTCACTCCTCCCCATGCTAATACTAACTACTGCCAAACCCTCTGCACTAATTTCCTGCATAAAACATCATACAGTTTGCACTCATTTCCTACACATACGGTCATACACTCCACACTCCTTTCCTGCACATACTGTAAATCCCTCTGTAACTAAATGAATGGCTGAAATATAATGTACGTTCTACAATGGCTTGTTGAATACACAGCAAAAAAAGTGTCCCTAGAACTTTTTTGAAATGTTGGCAACTTTTTTTTTGGCACCCAAAAGTCCCACCATTATAATACTCTGATCTAAGTATTACACTCTAGTTCATTAGTAAAATGTAAACCAGACAACCAAGATTTCAAAACTGATAACAGGGCTTGTATTTGAAGGTTAGTTTACAAATCTGTAGAATTTAATATTGGGATATAACTTTATGATATGTGAAACTTTTTGCCATAGCAGAAGTACCTAAATTGAGTATGTAAAAGACATTGACCAGTAGTATACATCCAGGATATTTTTTTTAGATGACTACAAGCAAACTAAGATTTGGGATAAATAAGTGCCTCTTGGCCAAATAAAAAAAAAAAACCTGTAGGTTATGGAGAGGGGGGTGTGTTCAGTAGTCCGAACACACCTCCTGTTCTAGGGTGAATATGCTGTCTCACTTCAGATACAGTACAGTGATTGAGCATTAACCACCTTTGGCAGGAAATGTGTTAGAGCTCATTTACACTTGCTTCGGTTTCAACAAACATTAATGGCTAGTTTACACTTGCTTCAAAACAAGACTTCGGACAGGCATTGTTAAAGCTCTCTGAATGCTAGTCAAAGCCCATTTCACTAAATAAAATAGTTAGTGCTTTTGACCACACCACATATTGGGGAGCAGGCCTCTGGCAATCACCCACAAAGAGGAGCTCACTAGATGTAGGTTCCTAACAGCAGTCTGCCCCCATTTCAACATGTTCCTTCACAGTACACATTGTGTTCACTTCCCAGTATTGCTACTATCTTTAGATATTCATTATTGTTCAGAACCCATGGTCCTACCACCAGAGGCGGCTCTCTAATTAGGCAAATTAGGCGGTCGCCTAAGGCCTCGCGCTCACAGGGGCCTCGCGGCCCCCTAATTTGCCTGTTCTCAATCACTGAAGTTGACGCCGGCGGCTCCGCCTAGCCCCACTGGGACTCTGTGGCCCAGGAGCTGACGGGCAAATTTGGATACTGCCCGCAGCCTGAGGAATAGCGGCCTCATCACGGAGCGTCCCAGTCCGTGGGGCCTCATTTGTAACTTTTGCCTAAGGCCTCACAAAGCCTAGAGCCACCTCTGCCTACCACACTCTTTACATAATGAGGGGTATATGTGACTTCTCAAACATTGTCCACTTACCCAGCATTGTCCATCTGAAGCACAGTTCCGCAGCAATATTTTCCCCTTCCTCCAGTGCAGGGAACATTTATTATTTCTTTTCAGTAATTGTTATGTAAGAGGAGGGAAGATGGGTCTGTATATGAGTCTCTGTAGTACAGAATTTTATGTTTTACATGTGTACATAGAGCAGCATTGTTTATGTATGCATGTGTTCTTAAATCTGTGCTGCAGGCTTGAACAGTGGTGGACCTGCTAATATGGCTTCACTTTCTGTGATAATAAGGACATTCGGTGGTAAAATGGTCTTGACACTGTGTATGATCTGTCCCTGACTGTCATAGTGAAAGTCAGTGTTTGTAATATGTCATTGTACACAATCTGTTACTGTCCTACTGAATTATGTGTCACCACTGTCACAATAACTAATGTCACTGCATATAATCTGTCACTAAACAGCATAAATATCCCTTTTTGGTTTTAGGAGAGATGATGCACCAAATCATCCAAGGGAAACGTCTTAAATTTTACATGGGTTTTAATATAAGATTATTTCTTCTAATGTAAAATTTATTGCATAACGCATTTGTACTTCATATTAAATCTTATAAGAATAAAAAACATATAGTTATGTGCAACCTACAACCACTTAAAAAGTACCTTGTTGATGATTATGTGTTTGTTAATGTCCATATTCAGGCAGACTTGTTCAAAAGTAGATTATGGTAGAGAATGGACAGGACACATCTATGCCCTCTTACCATCCACAGTTCCAGCCATATACACAGGGCTGAATTTAAATGTCCTGCCCGCGGGCCAACTGTCTTGTGTCGCTCCTTTCCTACTTCAATTAACTGACTAGTCCTGTTATCACAATATGAAACTTCAGATCTGAAAGGCAAGTGAAGGTGAATAGCAGAGTGTCAGTTTTCTAATGTCAGAGTATCAGTTTTCTAATTTTGCTGTTGCCCTATTCTTCTAGCAAATAATTTCTAGAACTATAAACCCCAATACACCAATAGTTTACACTGGCAGGCTGAGTGGTACTTTGAAAGCTTTTATTACACACAAGTTTGTATTACTATTAACAACATTATTTGCACTTGAAATTACACTGAAAGTACACTTGGAAGTGCAGTCGCTGTAGATTTTTTAGCACAGAAACTCTCAGCCACCTATTAGCACCTATTTCTCAGACCATCTTGGTTGGTAGACTATGGGGGTTATTTATGAAAGGCAAATCAACTTTGCACTACAAGTGCACTTGAAAGTGCACTAAAAGTGCAATTGGAAGCGCAGTCGCTCTAAATCTAAGGGGTAGATCTGAAATGAGGGGAAGCTCTGCTGATTTTATCATCCAATCATGTGCAAGCTAAAATGCTGTTTTTTCTTGTCCTTGCATATCCCCCTTGAAACTACAGCGACTTTACTTCCAAGGTCACTTGCAGTGCACTAACCCCCTATGACTTGTACTATTGTGACTAGTAATATTTGGAAACCGGAGACGCAACTTAAAAGGGATTATTCTTTGGATGTTCTTCTGTTGTGAATATTTTTAAACTGTTGTTATAGGTTGTCTTTAATTGAAGGAAATTGTGGTTATATTGTTGAAAAATAAATAGGTCATTTGCCCTGCAGTATCAGAATCTGGCATTCCTTAGATTGCTTGTATTTTAAGCCTAAACTGAATGTTTGACACCATGGTCAGTCTTTATTGCAATTTTCTACAAACTGTCACAGACCAGTTACTAGTTATGGACATTATCAATGTTACAGCTTTAGACTATTTCATGTTGCCAGAATGTGAAAGTTTTGTAGGTGGCATGTAGCAAACACATAAGGTTGGATTCAAAGGCTGCAGATAACAGAAGCTAACAGAGTTACTGTTGTCTAAGGAAAATGGATCTCTCAATGAAAAACGTTGTGATCTAAAAGAAGACAGAACTTAGACCACTTTCACACCAGAGGCGTTTTTCAGGCGCCTGAAAAATGTCTCTCAATGCTTCCTTTTTTAAAAAAAGACCTGCAAGCAGCATCTTTGGGGCGCTTTAGGAGTGGTGTATACACCGCTCCTAAATCGCCCCTGCCCATTTAAATCAATGGGCAGCGCCGCTGAAGCCCCTGCAAAGTGACTTTATTTGGCCGCTAGTGGGGGTTAAAAGTGCCTTTTAAAAGCAACAATAAAGCACTGCTAAAACTAGCTGCAGCGCTGCAAGTGTGACAGCTCTTTAGGCTTGCAACAGTATTTGTACAGTTAAACTAAATTATAAAGCTCTGCTTACAATGGTGCAGCATTCTCCAAGTCAGGCAAGGCCTCACAGAAATGTCTGCTGCTGTTAAATGCTTCTTCCCCTAATTTTCTCATTCAGGTGCAAAAGGTACATTAGCTATAACATTCATTAGACCTCTCCTCAAACAATCTGTTTTACAGTGTAGCAACAATCATTTTTGAACCTTTCCCATTTATTAAATTAAGACATTACTAAGTATTAGCAGACCATGTGCCACTGCTGATGAACCAAGCATTACAAGGAACCAAGAACAGTCTACCTTTTTAGTAACTAGTTCAACTGGCAAATAGATATAGATAAAATAAATGTATGCACAGTTCTGGAATATCTACCAGCTTGCAGTGAATCCAATTAGTTTGATTTGGTGTGCTGCAAATCTTTGGAGCACTCCATAACCTTGCCAGGTTGGCTTTGCCAATGGAGAGAGGAGAGTGAAGGAGGTGAGTGTGCCAGCTTGTAAAACTATTTCCATTCAGATTATTTTTCTAACCAGCAAGAACTGAGGAATATTAACTTTTGAGTTTCTGCCTGCCACCATAGACTTGGGGTTGCCTGCCACCTCATGTCTTTGAATGCCTTAAATTACAGTTACAGTGGTGCTGTGTTTCCTGCTGGGATTAGAGTCCTGTAACAATGAATCGGAAATCCCCGGGGTCACTGAAAATACAAACGTCTGGCAATTATATCCATAAATACATTAACTTCTTGTTTTTTCTAAATTTACACATAAGTGGTTATATACTGGATTATGTATAGCAACATTGTTTCCAGTTAGTTGCCTTTTTTGATTTAAGCAATTGGTAAATTACCTCCACTATGATCCATGATTGTGTGGGATTTGCGTTGGTTCCATCGACTGCTGGGATTAAATTTTAACAGTTGCAAAATAATAATCATAGCTGTCACTAAAAAATATATAATTTTGAAAAAAAAACTGATTTATATGTGTGATTTGAATATACCATACAGTGAGGGAGACTTCACAAATGCAGTTATAAGCATAGGGAAAAGTCAGATCTCAGTATTGTCTCTTGAATGAGGCAAAAATGTCAAGTGTGTAAGGAGGTGTTGATGTGTACAGGGTAGGAAAGATGATCTCCATGTCTCATCTCCCTGGTCATTAAACAGCGTTTATCACACATTTTGATTAAAGCAGTAAACAACGCAGCCATTGTTTCCTTCTTGTGTGCATGCCTATCAAATGCTGCATTTGTCCAGAGACACAAACCTATTGGTGCTTACAAAACCTGAAATGAAATGCAGTCACTCACTTGGAACTGAGATTATTATCATAAAGGCACAATTATGTCTAACATTTACCTGTGTGGATATGTGATGATAATATTTTGACACAATGGGATTGATTTACTAAAGGCAAATAGTGCGTGTGCAGTCACTGTATATCTGGGGGGAACATGCAAGGAAAATAAAAAAACAGTATTTTTGCTTGCACATGATTGGACGATAGAAACCTGCAGAGCTTTCCCTCATTTCAGAGCTTCCCTTCAGATCTAGTGCAACTGCACTTGCGGGTGCACAGTATATTTGTCTTTAGTAAATCAACCTCACTGCTTTTACATAGAAAAGGCTCTCAGTTCTATAGGATTTTTAAATCATAACAAGGATGTTGTAGGTGGCCAAAGGTGAGGTGTACGTCAGTAAACCTTTTAATAGTCATTTCAGTCTGTTGGATCTACTATAAAGATGCTGTTGTGGCTGGTTCATACTGCCAGTATGACTTTGCTAGACATACACCACCAGACATTTGCTAACATATTGGTCACTTTATAGGGCACATTTTTTTGTTCTGTTTCATAGGCATGTTTTTCTAAGAAATTGTTAAAATGAGTTCTTTGGTCACATCATACGCATTTATTATTAACACCAGCATTGTGTTAGCAATACAAACAATAGTTTGACAATCCAATATAAACCTACTTGAAAAATACACTTTTATGTTGTGAGTCCTGTCTGACTTCTGTCCATCTTATTCCACCACTTCCTGGGTGCTTTACCAATTCTCCCCTGCTGTTTACTTTTGATTTTTAAGGACAACATATTCCACGATACCTTGCTACTAGGGATGAGCCCGATGTTCGCCTGTTCGCCGAACAGTGAACAATATGTGGTGTTCGTGGCAAATTCGAAAGCTGCTGGAACACCGTTAAAGTCTATGGGACACTGACATAAAAAATCAAAAGTGCTAATTTTAAAGGCTTATATGCAAGTTATTGTCATAAAATGTGTTTGGGGACCTGGGTCTTGCCCCAGGGGACATGTATTAATGCAAAAATATTTTTAAAAAACGGCCGTTTTTTCGGGAACTTAAAGTGAAACAATAGAAATGAAATATTCCTTTAAATATCGTGCCTGGGGGGTGTCTATAGTATGCCTGTAAAGTGGCACATTTTTCCCGTGTTTAGAACAGTACCGCAGCAAAATGACATTTCTAAAGGAAAAATTGTCATTTAAAACTGATCGCGGCTGTAATAAATTGTCGGGTCTCGGCAATATAGATGCAGATAATTGAAAAAAAGAGCATGAGATCCCCCCCGTCCATTACCAGGCCCTTTGGGTCTGGTATGAATATTAAGGGGAACCCCGACTCAAAATTGAAAAACAAAATTGTGTGGGGGTCCCCCTAAAATCCATATCAGGCCCTTGGATCTGATATGGAAATATGGAAATTAGGGGAAATTATGGAAATTAGGGGAACCCTGTGCCAATTTTTTTTTAAAAATGGCGTAGGGGTCCCCCCAAAATCCATACCAGACCTGATTTTAAGGGGAACCCTGCGCCAAAATTAAAAAAAAAGGCGTAGGGGTCACCCCCAAAATCCATATGCGGCCAAGTACAGGGATATCCTGGTTGAAAACCTTCTCCAGAGTGCTCAAGACCTCAGACTGGGTTGAAGGTTTACCTTCCAACAAGACAATAACCCTAAGCACACAGCTAAAATAATGAAGGAGTGGCTTCACAACAACTCCGTGACTGTTCTTGAATGGCCCAGCCAGAGCCCTGACTTAAACCCAATTGAGCATCTTTGGAGAGACCTAAAAAGGGCTGTCCACCATTGTTTACCATCCAACCTGACAGAACTGGAGAGGATCTGCAAGGAGGAATGGCAGAGGATCCTCAAATCCAGGTGTGAAAAACTTTCCCAAAAAGACTCATGGCTGTATTAGATCAAAAGGGTGCTTCTACTAAATACTGAGCAAAGGGTCTGAATACTTAGGACCATGTGATATTTCAATTTTTCTTTTTTAATAAATCTGCAAAATCGTCAATAATTCTGTGTTTTCTGTCAAAATGGGGTGCTGTGTGTACATTAATGAGGAAAAAACTTAAACGAACTTAAACGATTTTAGCAAATGGCTGCAATACAACAAAGAGTGAAAAATTTAAGGGGGGTCTGAATACTTTCCGTCCCCACTGTATATCATTCCATAACTAGAATATTCCCCATGTGTGTTATCCACAAGGCAACTGTGGGCGGTGAGGTTGATTTCCATCCCATCAAAATGAGTTTTAGAGCCTGAAATAGTGCCCAGGAAAATGCAATACTGACCATCTCCTCAGGGATCACTTCGTCCAAAACTCCCAGTATGCAGCAAATTGGGTCTAAAGGGACATTCATTTGAAACACCCGATTGAGTGTTCCAAGTACTGCATTCCAGTAACGATGGAGCTTTGGGCATCGCCAGAGGAGATGGACAAATTCCCCAATGTGCAGCCAGCACATACCACACAAGGGGTTTGCCAGTCTGCCCAT
Organism: Lithobates clamitans; assembly: GCA_037952925.1. Lineage (NCBI taxonomy): Eukaryota > Metazoa > Chordata > Amphibia > Anura > Ranidae > Lithobates > Lithobates clamitans. Next base: position 2,991,570 of record JBBGZY010000742.1, on the reverse strand, counting down.
TTTATGATGATTTTTCGGGGTGTAATGTACCCTAAGTACAAAATATAATTGTGATACTTTTTGTGCAACATTCAAAGAGCAGTTGATTGCAGGGCCTACTCACACTGTCTCCTGTGAGTGGCCCCTGGTCCCTTTCCCAGAGGGACACTGCCTTAATGGGGTGTGCCCGTAGGTGGTGCATTAGTAGTATTTGATAGCATTGTGATATAATCCCCTTAGTTTAAGTGCTAGACTTCAGTAAGTGAAAAATAGGAGTAGAAGACCTAACCCAGCCACCTGCATCCCCCTGCGTGCCCATGGCATGCCTGAGTTGAAGATATGAGTAAAACATAGTGGGGGGGGGGGGTAATTTATACTTGTTTTGTAGTTCAGGGAATGACATAAGCTTGCCATTGCTGAATATATAGGACAGAAGAGTGACTCCAAAGGTGAGCCACCTGGGTCCTTGCTGTAGCTTAGCCAGTTCTACATAGGAAAGGTTAACCCAAATCAGGCTGTATTCTGTGAACCCCAGCACCCCCTGCATCTGCTTGCCCTTGTTCCATATTTTTTAATTAATGTAAGAGTAGGTGTCAGTTTATTTGATTTATGAAATGCCTGTGCTTCCAGTCCCATCGGAACAGTTTCCACTCAAGTGCCAATCAGCATCAACCGTGCTGATGAGCCTACCAGATCATGGGCCATGGAGCCAATTAGATGCTGCATTTGGGCTGCAAGATAATACAGCCAAGGATTGGGCACGGACAATCCTCCACTGTCTTTAGGGTACTGCAACTGTTCCAGTTTAATCCTGGAGGGGCCAGTGTTCCACAGTAGGCGTCTAAAAAGGGTATTGACCACTCAGAATAGTTTCATTACAGATGAATTGTGTAGAAAGTACAGTAACCATGGTATTAAGATAATTTTTAAGTTGGCTTTACCCACCAGCGACATTTTGAGAGCATTCCAGGTGTTAATCTTATCCCGAACACGGGACAATAGGGGATACACATTTAGTAGACAGTAATCCACAAGCCTAGGCAATATCTGTACTCGTAAATACTTAAATGAGGTCACTACTGGGATGGGACAAGAATCAGGCAGCTCCACTTCCCTATCCTTATCAAGCGCCATTAAGGCTGATTTAGACCAGTTTATGGTCAGGCCAGAGTAGTGCCCAAAGTTCGAAATTATGGTCATTACTTCTGCTACAGAGGTAGTGGTGTCTCCCAGTAAAAGCGTCTAAATACAACATGAGCTTCTCATGGAGAGCACCAAACCTGAACCCCGTAATCTGAGTTGGCCCTCACCAGAGGCGCTAATGGCTCTATGGTGAAAGCAGAGGGGACAGCGGACACCCCTGCCCAAAGCAAATGCATGTGACATTCGATTAGACATTCTAATGCCGCATACACACGATCAGATTTTCAGACGGGAAATGTTCCATGGGAGCTCGTTGTCGGAAATTCCGCCAATGTGTAGACTCCATTGGACATTTTGTGTCGGAATCTCCGACAAACAAAATTTGAGATCTAGATTTCAAATTTTCCGACAACAAAATCTGTTGTCGGAAATTCCGATCATGTGTACACAATTCCAACGCACAAAATTCCACGTGCTCGGAATCAAGCAGAAGAGCCACACTGGCTATTAAACTTCATTTTTCTCGGCTCGTCGTACGTGTTGTAACTCACTGTGTTCTTGACGTTTGGAATTTCCAACAAGATTTGTGTGACCGTGTGCACGCAAGACAAGTTTGAGCCAACAACCATCGGAAAAAAAACATGGATTTTGTTGTCAGAATGTGTGATCCTGTGTATGCGGCATAATAGTCGCTTGTGGGAATGCGTACAACAATTTGACCCATGTGATAAATCGTTCTCCAAAGCCAAACCTGGATAACACCACCCACAGGTATCGCCAGCCAACACTTCGTACGCCTTATTGGCATCAAGGGACAAAAGAGCCCTGTGCCCCCCATTATCAGCCTGTAGCTGCATATTAAGAAAGAGCCATCTAAGGTTAATGGCCGTAGATTTTTGTGCCATAAAGCCAGCCTGGTTAGGATATATGATGGAAGATTTGATCCGAAGTGCCAAGACCTTAGCCAGGATCTTAACATCACTTTGAAGGAGAGAAATAGGTCTATAGGAACCTGGGTCAACCGGATCCTTCCCAGGTTTGAGCAACAAGATCAAATTTGCTCTGGCCATTGAAGCAGGAAGGCGACCCTCCCCAAGTGAGGCATTAAACACCTCCAGCAACCTTGGCAACATATGCTCCCCATATTGGGTATAAACCCTCATAGGGAGGCCGTCCTCCCCGGGGCTTTGCAAGTGGGGAAAGAACAGGCTGCCGTCTGCAATTCTTCCAAGGATAATGGTGCATCCAGTTGTTTCTTAGCCGTACGAGATAGAGAAGGTAGGGTAATAGTGGAAAGGTAATTTTCGAGATCAGCATCCGAATAAGTTTCTCGTGTCCCATAAAGGTCAGTATAGAAGGATACCAACTCAGAAATAATTTGTTCTGGATTATTGACTACCTGGCTATTGGAGGAGCGCAAAGCCCCGATAACCGAGGATTGTTGCTGAGATCTAGCAGTTAGCGACCTGTCTTTTCCCTTCCTCATAAAAAGCATGTTTGGTAAAAAAACCTTTTACGCTCTGCAGCGGAGGATCTCAGGGGGTCCAGAGAATCCTGAGTAAATGTTAATTAGTAGGTGGATGGTAATTAGCTGTTACTTTTAAACTGCAAGCATAACCAGAAATGTATTGATCAGTAGTACAGATCGCAGTGAAATTAATATTGTCCTGGTTGGTGAATGGTGCAGATCACCTTTTCTCTCGGGCTTTCCATATAAAAATGCCATTATCATCAGCATTTCAATCAAAAGCTTAATAATATTAGTTTCTATGGTGTCTCTCCGAGTCTTGTGTTTGTCTAATTGTCTAGTTATTTTTTCTAGTTTATTTGTTGTTTATCAGCTATATGTCCATGACATTTAGTGCTTTCCATGTTGCCTGTCACTTTGGAATATTCAGCCAGGTTTGCCAACCCTTCTGGTTGTGGTGCATCCAGCAAACTTTTACCTTCACACATTTTTCCAGGTGTCAACACTAGATTCGTATCTTACTAATTTTATGGTCATTTGGTAAAAGGTAAAAAAAGGCATTCAGGCTTAATCACACTTACTGTAAAGACCCCCTTCCTAAACTGATTAAAATGTATTATCTTATCTTTATGCACTTGATATTCCTTGTCTTTTTGAATTCCTTATAATATAAAGTTTAGCTGCCAATTCTTTGTACTGCCTAGGAATGAGCTCGATGTTCGAGTCAAACGTAAGTTCGACTCGAACATTGGGTGTTCGCCCGATCGCCGAACACAGAACATAATGGGGCGTTTGTGGGAAATTTGAGCACCGCGGAAAGGCCCATAATGCACTGCGAGATCGCAGTGCATTAGTGTCTGATGATTGGCCAAAGCATGCACCTGACCTGCATGCTTTGGCCAATCACAGCGCGCTCTGCAGAGAGAGCCACAATTAGCTAAAGGCAGGGTGCCTTTGGTCAATCATGACTCAGGGGGACCAAGTCCACACCGCACACTATATAAGGCTGCTTACATAGCGGCCATTTATAGTGTGTGACTGTGGACAGAGATAGATTGAGCTAGATTAGGCAGGCAGGTTAGTTAGTTAATTAGTTAGGGGATGATGAGGTCACTGACCATACTTGGGTGCCTAAGAGAAGAGAGGAGGAAAATGAGGAGGAGGAGACACAACTCCAATGAGACAGGGTGTCCTTCGGGGGTCAGCTTAAGGCAGCCACCGTATTGCATCACAAAGCAGAGCTCCGCAAGTGGCTTGCTTAGCCCCTTGAGGGTTTAGGGTACATGCAACAGTCTTCAAGGGATGGTTTTTAGTCCCCAGAAACCCAAGGAGTTGTACGTGGCTGGGAGAAGGTAGTTACGGATTATGTGATCCTTAGTGAACCAAAGGACTCAGAATTGAATGCCTCTGCAAACTTACGCTGCATGGCCTCCCTGATTATGCAAAGCCTGCCAAAGGACCCTAGGATTCGTGGTATTAAGGAGAGGGATCATTATTGGCTGGCAACCCTTCTTGATCCATGTTAGAAGGGTAAGGTTGCAGTACTCATCCTGCCTTCACGGAGGCAGCAGAGGATGAAACATCTTCAGGAGCCCTTGAAGAAAAGTGTGTGTAACGCATTTCCAGACCCTGGTAGGTTACCATTTCCTGGTGCTGGACAACATGTTTCTGAGGCATCTATCGATCAGAGGAAGAGCGGTGGAGAAGGTGGCTGACCGACAGATGCCTTTGAACATTTTTTTTAGTATTTTTGGTTTAGGGCACCACCACCACCCAAGGCCCAATTTTGTCTGCCCCTGTTTAACAGGGGCATGTAATTACAATTCTTAAAATAATATTTAACAGTAGGGACCGTTCCTGCGCCCAACAAGAGTAACTGTGAGGGGTTACCATGTACTGGCACCCCCAACACCTAAGACCCAATGTTTCTACCCCTGTTTAACAGGGTCATGTAATTACAATTTTTTAAATAATATTTAAAGCAGGGACTGTTCCTGCGCCCAACAAGAGTAACTGTGAGGGGTACCATGTTCGGGCACCACCAACACCTAAGGCAAAATGTTTCTGCCCCTGTTTAACAGGGGCATGTAATTACAATTTTTGAAATGATATAAACAGCAGGGCCTGTTCCTGCGCCAAAACAAGAGTAACTGTGAGGGGTTACCGTGTTCTGCTACCACCAACACCTAAGGCACGATTTTTCAGCAGAGTATATAGTGCAGTCCGTATAGTATGAATACTACAGTTCAGAGTATATAGTGCAGTCAGTGTAGTATATATAATACAGTGCAGGGTATATAGTGCAGTGTACAATATATAATATAGTGTAGATAAAAAACGTAAAAGTGTAGCGCTATACCAAAAACTAAGGAATGTACATGAATGTAGAATCACAGTGGTGACCAAGGGAATGGACGACCCTTATAAGGTGTATAACATCAAATAGAGGATTACTGTGTCGAGAAATACTACATCTGATAAATAACCATAAACAGAGTGATTGTGTCTCACTGATTGTGACATCTAACAAGACAAGAAGTAGCAATACAAAATAGTGGAAAAAACTTACAAATAGAAAATCGGCCAGAAATACTGTGAGTGATCTGGAGGATTACATTAGCATAGTGATACAAAACAAAAACGAAAAATAGTAGCACATGCCTATCATGACATAAATGCACCAAACTATTGTTAAGAAATAAATTGTGAAAAAATAGTTAACTGAGAATTGCGTGACATAAGGGCATGATGTAATAAAACAAGTCCATGTGTGTAGTGGAGATTCTTGGGCATACAAGATGTTCCAGACTTGTGCGAATGCTTTTCACAACGAAGTGTAAGGCATACCGACATACAAAGCCAGGTCTTCTCAAAACACCCACTCTAACAGAGAGAAAAATAATGCCCTTACCAGAGATGTTGGACTCACAGGCCGTTGGCGGTGAGTCATATAGGCTTGTACCGTCAAAGCGGTGGGGTTAAATCAGGTTCCAATCCAGGAGAGGTATGTGGAAGACAGGAAAGACCTCACGGTTCTGGTTTCCTATCCCAATGTAGACTGGAATCATCCACTGGATTTGGCTCGATCAACGACAATCCTCAGAGTATAGGCAAGGAGGAGATACGGAAGAAGGGAAAAAAGCTTCCACATAGTATAAATCCGATTGAGCAAGAAAAATATATTTCCAACAAGTAAAAAAAGGGCGATAAAAATTTGGTTCAATTGAACAAGAGGTAGCGCAGTGAATGGTAGCTGGGGTAGCACAATGAACGCGTCGCGTTTCGTCTTCTAAGACTTCTGCTGGGGTATGGGGCCGAAGGGCCTGGTATGGACTGGGGGGAAACCCACGCTGTTCTCTTCAATGATTTTTTATGTATATTGCCGGGATCTGGGAATACATTACAACCGTGAGCAATTTTAAATGACATTTTTTCATTTTTATTGTTTCACTTTAAGCATTTTTTAAATCACTGCTCCTGAAAATACGGCCGTTTTAAAAACTTTTTTTTGCATTGATACATGTCCCCTGGGGCAAAACCTGGGTCCTCAAACACTTTTTATGACAATAACTTGCATATAAGCCTTTAAAAAAAGCACTTTTGATTTTTCACATTTGTGTCACATAGACTTTAATGGTGTTCGCACAAATATTTTGTCTGTTTGCAAGTTCTGGTGCGAACCGAACCGGTGGGTGTTTGGCTCATCCCTAGTACTGGCCTTGGATGTATTTAAACGGGTTAGCCAAATAACTTGAGACCAATTTTCCAATCTAAGATTGGAAGATTTGTAAGATCTGTAAAGTGTTTGATCTGGTTTTAGTTAGTTGCTCCACTATGAACTTCTACAATGCTGTGAAAAAGTATTTGCCCCCATTCTGGATTTTTTTTTGCATATTTGTCACACTTAAATGACTCAGATCATCAAACAAATCCTTTTATTACACAAAGATAACCCGAGTAAATACAAAATGCAGTTTTTAAATGATGGTTTCATTTATTAAGGCAAAAAAGCTGTTCAAACCTGCCTGGCTTTATGTGAAAAAGTAATTGCCCCCTAAACCTAATAACTTCTTGTGCCACCCTTGGCGGCAACAACTGCAATCAAGTGTTTGCGATAACTGGCAATGAGTCTTTCACATGGCTGTGGAGCAATTTTGGCCCACTCTTCTTTGCAGAATTGTTTTAATTCAGCCACATTGGAGGGTTTTTCAGCATGAACAGCCTGTGTAAGGTCATGACACAGCATCTCAATTGAATTGTAGTCTGGGCTTTGACTAGGCCACTCCCAAACCTAAATTTTGCTTGGTTTGAACCATTTGGAGGTGGACTTGCTGTTGTGTTTCGGATCATTGTCCTGCTGCATTACCCAAGTGCACTTGAGCTTGAGGTCACGAACTGATGGCCAGACATTCTCCTTTAGGATTTTCTAGTAGAGCTCAGAATTCATGGTTCCATCAATTATGGTAAGTTGTCCAGGCAGTGTTGCCAGCCGTCAGTATTTTTACTGGCAGCCAGTAAAAAACTGGCAATGTTCTCCTGCCAGTAAAAGTAAAAGGTTGCCAGAAAAAAATTTGGCTGTGACGCTCGGCTTGGTCCGGAGCCAGTTGAGACCATCCAAGTGCCTGCTACAGTGTTTGGGCGGCTCTGACGGAGGCGTGCCTGAGCATGTTGTGTGATGTCATGGTGCAATGGAGCCAAGCAGAGCGGCCAGAGCCTCGTGTGCGGGTCTGCGGTATGGGAGCAAGGCAGGCTGGGACCAGGACCGTCAGTGCTGTTTAGACTGGAATGGACTGGAGGGACTGCTTGGCTTGGAGAGAGACTATCACTGTGACTCAGGCGGGGACGTGCTGGGTCAGTGAGGTGTCATTATCATCTGTGCTGCTCCACACTGCTGTCAGTGTCACTGTGAGAGTCAATTTTCTGTGTGAGTCCTGTCCCTGAGCCACTTACTTACTATATCGAAAATAAAATAAGAAATATGTTTTTTGCCATATTATCTACCTTAAATCATATTGTTAATTGCATATTGTATTTGTTTGTAGCTTAAATACTCTCATTTGCATTAAAACTGTAATTTTGTAACTTTTGGAAATGCCAGTAAGAACTTGGCGGTGCCAGTAAATTTTGGGTGTTGTGTCAGTAAATTTCAATCTGGTAGGTTGGCAACACTGCCCGAGACCATCACGCTACCACCACCATGTCTGACTGTTGGTATGATGTTCTTGTTATGAAATGCTGTATTAGTTTTATGCCAGATGTAACGGGAGGACACACACCTTCCAAAAAGTTTAATTTTTGTCTCATCAGTCCATAGAATATTTGACTAAAAGTCTGTGGAATAATCAAGATTTTTTTTTGGTAAATGTGAGATGAACCTTTGTGTTCTTTTTGGTCAGTAGTTGCTTTGGCCTTGGAACTCTCCCATGGATGCCATTTCTGCCCAGTCTCTTTCTTATTGTTGAATCATAAACACTGATCTTACATGGGGCAAGTGAGGCCTGCAGTTCTTTAGATGTTGTTCTGAGTTCTTTTATGACCTCCTGGATGAGTCGTCGTCATGCTCTTTAATTTTTGTAGGCCGGCCACTCCTAGGAAGGTTCACCACTGTTCCAAGTTATCTCTGTTTGTGGATAATGGCTCTTCCCGTGGTTCACTGGAGTTCCAAAGCCTTAGAAATGGCTTTGAAACCCTTCTTAGACCGATACATGTCAATTACTTTGTTTCTAATCTGTTCTTGATTTTTTTAGATCGTGGCATGACGTGTGGCATTTTGTGATCTGTTAGCGTGCTTCGCTTTGTCAGACAACTTCTATTTATGTGGTGTGGCAAGTGAAATTTAACTTAGCTCTCCAAAAAATTGTGGCTAATCACAGTTCATTCATGATTCAACATGGGAGGGGGCAATTACTTTTTCACATAGGGCCAGGCAGGTTTGAACAGCTTCTTTTCCCTCAATAAATGAAATAATAATTTAAAAACTGCATCTTGGATGTACTCTGGTTATCTTTGTGTAATATTAAAATTTGTTTGATGACCTGAATCATTTAAGTATGAGAAATATGCAAAAAAAAAAAAATCGGAAGGGGGCAAATACGTTATCACAGCACTGTATGTTTTTTTTACAATGTCTTACCCACAAATGAAACACATAATCTAAATAGGGTGGTGGAAAAATATTTATACTGTGCTTGGATTCATTTCAAGAGGAACTGCAGTCTGCTAACATAATTTGTTATAAAAACATATTTGCCATTTTGAAGCTTCCCTCCAACTACTTTGCATGTTATTTTATATATACTGTGAATCTGTACTTGCCAAATATGCTGCAGAAATCTCCCTCCACTAAGTCTGGCTGCATCCATTTTAATTGTGGGCAGCTGAAGCTGCTGCCTGTTCACTTCCTGGCTTTACACAGACACACAGAGGCACACCTCCAGCTCTGCAGCCCTGCAGCTTTTATTGGCCCTCTTATGACTCATCCCCCCTCCCTTCATGGCAAACTCTCACGAGAGTGAGAGAGAGCTGTGCATGATGTCATAGGCCTAGGCTTTTTACCAGACAAGAAAGAGGAAGTGGGCTGTATAAGGTATTTACTGGCAGGAAAGAAAATTGTTTTACTATCCAAAGTTAAAACAACAAGGGCGGAAGATGTAATAGGTGCAAAGTTGAAAAAATGACTGAAGGTCCGCTTTACGCATGCTAAGTAAGTCATTTCTAAGTAATTTACCATCCTTTTTATTAATCTAGTTGCCTGCCTTTGAGACCTTTTCAAAACCCTCTCCTGGTTATTTCAACTCCAAGTTTATTTAGTCTGTTCAAGTGTACACATATGCAATAGTATTGTAATAGCAATGCCACAGTAAGTTCAAGAGTACAATTTTTTCTGTCCTGGTACAAGTGTATACATTTCCAAGAATTATATAGTACTACAGGGGCTAGTATCATATGCCTAAAACTGTTTAAATATAAAGAGACCTCTTAAACAAAGAGAAGTAGATCCGTGACAAAAAAAAACTATTGACATGACTGTATCTTGCCGTGGTCCAACCCAGGTTGGTGGCAAGAAATAATAAATGGATGTATACCCTATAGTTCCCCATTTGTAATAAATAGAGCATACACTCTTGTCTTTCATTACCACATATACCCATATACCACTGGGTACAAAGGATGGTATATGGTCTAGTGGTATATGAGTGTACCAAAAAGCACTGTTTGACCTTCTTGTAGCAACAAAAAGTAAAATCCACTGGGTAAGTGCTGAGGGTTTGTGGTCACTGTGGACTGGAGCACAAGTCTTCTTTACTATTGGAACACGTGGTGTTAAAGAATACACTTCATGATTTATTTTGCTTAAAGAGACTTTTTTGGACTTTATATTCATTTAATATATACAGTATATCTTTGTTGCAAGTGCTGTTTGTATTAACCACTGTTTTTGACACACAGCTGTGTTTGTGACAGCAGCTGCACATATAGCTTATTGCTTATGTTGCATATTTGCAGAGATAAGGGAGCTGGTGTATTTTTTATTTATCTTACACAGGTAGGCACTAACAGAAGATCAGGCCTCGGGAATAGCAGGAATGAACTGAAGACCATTCAGCATGTCTCTTAGCAGTACACCAGTTTATACAGGCCGCTGAGCACCAAGTCGAGTGTGCATGCTAATTCTTATGTGCAAGTGTGTGGAAGTGCACATGCATGTACCTGCCTGTCACAGTATGTCTGGTGTTTCCTTTGTGCCTGAAAGTATGGGCAGCATAATGCACATGTGGATAAGCCCATAATGGTTCCTTTTTGATTCAGGAAATCCGGTTTTCCTTACAGTAGTCATGTATCAATACACAGGGCCAGAATATGTGAAGAGTCAGCCATGTCACGACATCAAAGACATTTTTGCTTGAAAGCAGAGCCCCATATGTTAAGCTTTGCAGGGGTGTAGAAAAAGCCATGTATTTATTTGAATTGAATTAAAGTGATTTTAAACGATCGCGATTTTAAAACAATCCATTCAGTTTGAAACCAAAATGAAAGATTGAACATTTGTGTATAGATATAAAAAAAAAAAATTATTTTTTTTATTATCAAATTTTTTATTTATTTTCCATTATATACATTACTTCATACTTTGAATCTACAATATTCAAGTTTATCCAAATAGATACATTTATCTTAACAATTAACAATTCTTAACAATTACTCCCCCTTTCAAGCACAAAAAAAAAAAAACCCAATAAAATTTAAACACCTTCCCTCTTCCTTATTTCTCCCACCCCTACACCAGTAGTGCTACCTCCCCCACTCGTCTCATCTCTTCCTCTAGATATAGTGTTTTCATTGTGCTCCACACTTCCCTTCCAAATCCACAAAATTGAAAAGTCATTCCGTCCTTGTGATAGCGAGAAAAAAAAAAAAAAACCCTCAGCCTGTACAAAAAAAATTCTGTTTAGGAGGCTACTAAGTCAATTCAAATCACTCTTAAACGTCAACCTTAATATCCCCCCCCAAAAAAAATTGAAAGAACTATATGAGGCTTCTATGAGCCATACATCCTTCATAATCAGTGAGTAAATATGCCCTCTTCCCTTTACTATATCTGTTCAAACTATCCCTTCTCTTCTGTGCCCCCCTTCCTCCCTAAGTGTTCTATCCCTTCCCATTTCCCCACCTCTTATCCCTTCCCTGTATTCAACCCCAGGTGAAAAAAACTAATAAGGGAGAAGAGGAGAAAAAAATATATTATATCCCCCCCCCCCCCCCGGGACACCCACGTTCGAACCCAGAGACCACACTGCTCTTTAAAACGTTGTTCTATCTAATCTCTTTCAAGCAGCGCACCCATCCTGCCCATGTTTCAATGTTTTTATCTTTCTTGTCTTTTGCTGCATGCACCCATCTTTCGGCCTCCATTATTAAGTTAACCTCTTTCTTCCAGTCCGCCAAGGTTGGACTTCTAGTTTGTTTCCATAGCCTAGGTATTAATAATTTGGCAGCATTTAGTAAGTGTGGAATAACACTATTCTTATAAGCTCTAACAGACATTGAAGTCCCATGAAACAAAAAGTTCCAGGGCGTCACCTCTGTTGGTCTGGGGGATAACCTTTCAACCCAAGAAGTGATTGCTTCCCAGAACACTTTAATCTTAGGGCAAGACCACAATGGGTGGAGAAAGGTGCCTTCCTGTCCGCACCCTCTCCAACATCTGGCGTCTGCCGTCGGGAACCTCTTTGCTATCTTAACTGGGGTACAAAACCACCTAGTCAAAAATTTATATGACATTTCTTGAATCTGAGAGCTTATTTAAAAAAACATTTTAAATACCCTTTTTTTATAAGTGATTCTTATTCCCTCAGTTCTCAACTACATAAGAGCCGGAGGGAGGAGGAGAAACAGCAGCACACTGAACTGCCCTGTGAGAGGCTATGCATAGTTGGCATATCAGGACAAGTCAGATCATTTAGCTTGTCAGAAGTTATCATGCTGATAACAGAAGAATGGAGCAGAAGAAAGACATGGGACATTTGGCTTTGGAGAGAGATAAGAAAACACTGCAGATATATGTGCTTAGATCAAGTTTCTTAAATGGGGTTTACATCCACTTTAACACTCTTTTATGCCAGACAGTGTCAGGATGATTGTAAATTTCCTGCAGACAATGGTTAAACCAGAGGCTGGAGTGTTGAGGGAGCCCACATTATCCATACTTCAACTCTTTTTTTTGGCCCTAAACTGAGGTGTCATTGGAAGAGGGTCTCTGAATGGAAACAGTGGTTAGTCCACTATTCCTTAACTGCTCAAGTAAGCCTACAATTGCAACCACTGTGGGCATGGTAGCTATGTCAGCAGAAGTAGTTAGCCATTCCTGATGTAAGAAACCTGGGAAGTCAAGAAGTAGTGGTGAAAATTAGGGTAGGCAAGGCTCTCATTGGTGGGAGAAGTCTGCAATGTGGATTGGGCACTCTTGGGGTAGAGTTATTCAAGAGATGGAGGGAGTCATTTGTTGGAAGGTTTTCCTGGGGAGAAATTAGACAGAAGCCCCAAACAGCTACAACTATTTAGGAATATATTTAATCATGAGTTGATTCTACCCATTAAGTTAAGCAGGAGAGTATGCCATGTCTTCTGTTTGGACTCCATTTGGGTTAAAACATGGTGATATCAATTTGGAAAGATCATTGTGAGTGTGAAGACTGATATCTTAAACTAGTAACAGCAGAGAGATTGGAGCTTGCTGGGAATGGATAGGATGTAGGGGAACCAATATGAAAGACTGTGTTTTTTTTTCCAGTTTTCTTCCAGACTAGATGCTACGCCAAAAGTTTGTATTATATCTAAGAGGACTATGAACAAGTCTTCAGAACCATCTAAGGAAAACAGCACATCCTCTGCATTTAAAGAGATGTGCTCCTCCAGGGGGACCCACTGAATTCAACAAATTGCCAGTAATAATCTAATTAAGCATGTGAATGGCTCAGTTGCTATGGCAAAAAGAAGTGGGGAAAGGGGGCAACGCCCGATGAATGCCTCTTTGGAAAGGGTAAACGTCTGAAGCATCAGCATTAATGCAAACCCCAGTGGTTCACTGCAGAGCTAAGTAAGAAGGAGCCTATGCCCATAGTTTGCGTAGTTTCTCAGAGGAAATGCCAGTGTACAGAATCAAAGGCATTCACAATGTCCAAGGGCACATGAAGGTTTTTTTTTTATATCTCTGTTTAATGAATGGACTGATAGCTCTTTGTTTTTCCCTGGTTGAGGTGCAAAGAATATTCAATTTTCATATTGTAAAGGCCATCAGGTACACCTTTAATAGGTGTGGAGTAAGGTGATCAATCTATGTCTTATACCATTTGAATGGTATACCATCCAGGCCTGGCATCTTGTTAGCAGCAAGGATAATGTTGAGAGGCAGTTTCCTTTGAGGTGAACAGGAAACATAAGAAATGTTGTTTTGGAGTTAAAATGGGGGACATATACTGTATGTGTCAGCGCAGAGAGGGCCTTATGATGTCATACTACTGTACATATATGTACATCTGTTTTTGTGCTGGGAGTGTTCTCAACCACTCACCCCTAGAACTGAGACAGTTCTAGGGGTGAGTGGTTGAGGTGCAAAGAATATTCAATTTTCATATTGTAAAGGCCATCAGGTACACCTTTAATAGGTGTGGAGTAAGGTGATCAATCTATGTCTTATACCATTTGAATGGTATACCATCCAGGCCTGGCATCTTGTTAGCAGCAAGGATAATGTTGAGAGGCAGTTTCCTTTGAGGTGAACAGGAAACATAAGAAATGTTGTTTTGGAGTTAAAATGGGGGACATATACTGTATGTGTCAGCGCAGAGAGGGCCTTATGATGTCATACTACTGTACATATATGTACATCTGTTTTTGTGCTGGGAGTGTTCTCAACCACTCACCCCTAGAACTGAGACAGTACTATAACCAACAGCTTCAGGTCACTGTTTTCAAATGAGGGCTGGTGGGACAGGCTCCTGATCATATGATCACTGTGACAGCCAATCACAGTGACAATATTACTGGGAAGGCTGTCTTTTGCCTCTGGCATTACGAATTTTTATGTTAAAATTTTTTTTAATTAACTTTGCAGAGATAGAAAAGAAGGAATATTACACTCCAATACAGCATTAATAAGATGCCATGGGTCAATACCATATCAGCACACAAAAAAAGTAATATACATTAGCCAAAATGTTTTGACTAACAATATATATGTATCAATAAAACATTATAATGTAAAGGGCACTTTTCACAAAGAAAAGCTGCACAGACAACAGCATGATACACAATTCATATAAGATATTGCAAAATATACCTACGACATGTACAGGCTGACTATCTTCCTAGCAAATAAGCATGTACAATGTATGTGATAGGCATACTAAACATTTACTTAACTTGGGTTTCCTGGAGATGGAATCTTCTCATGGCTCCTTGCTCCAGTACAACTGCTTCCTCTGTTTTCCAGCACAACTGTCATTTTTCTCAGCACGTGGCTTGTTCAAAGACTCCCCCCCCCCCTATTTCCTGCTAACTCATATCCTGTAGCCTCACTTCCTGTGCAAAGTTCATAAACCAGTGCAACTGGTTCATTTGCATATCAACAGGGAAGGCCTAGCTTCCAAAAACCACACATGTAACTAAAATGTTACTCCATATTAGTGCTATAAAAATCACTACAATTAGCCATAGCAACACACATCATGAGATAGAAAGTCAAGTATTTTGAAAGCCTTTGTTAATCCACCATTGAAAATACTTTATATTGTTTCAAGGAGGAAACAAGAGCAAGCATTGAGTGCAATACGTGTAGATTATGATTGATATATTCAGCCTATCCCACAGTGCCAGGAAATGTGATAAAGGGCACAGAACCATTGGCTGAACCAGCCAGCCAGAAGAGTGCTTCAATAAATCTAGAATGTATTTCCATGTTGACCCATTGAGTTGCATTCAGTTTACACATGCTAAGCATTAGTTAGGCAAATTGAGCTGCCTGATTATATTTTATCAAGCATGGCATCCACAAATCCCCCATGGCTCTGGGTGTATATGACGTTCTCCCTTTACTTGATTGCTTTTTTGTTCTCAGGCATAACGCATCAAAAGATTTTGAAATTTGCCTGTATCAATCCATTATTACCAGGTTTGATGGAGAGCTCAAACATTTTACAATATTTTTGAGAGTATGTTTTTTTATTGCTGAACCAGGATGGGGGATTCAGAGCATCTTGCAATGTCAGCAGTCAAGGTTTAATAATAGGAGAGTAATTTGCTTTATAGAGAAATTGAAAATCAGCAGTGAGATTAATTCCTAGACGCATCAGAATCTCAGTAGACCACTGAAACATAAAATTTGTCTTTAGAGTATTTATCATATTTTGCGACAAATATAGATTTATTCAGAATTTCAAGTTTTTCACAGTTATGCCCTGTACACACGGTCGGACATTGATCGGACATTCCGACAACAAAATCCTAGGATTTTTTCCGAAGGATGTTGGCTCAAACTTGTCTCGCATACACATGGTCACACAAAGTTGTCGGAAAATCTGATCATTCTGAACGCGGTGACGTAAAACACGTATGTCGGGACTATAAACAGGGCAGTAGCCAATAGCTTTTGTCTCTTAATTTATTCTGAGCATGCGTGGCACTTTGTGCGTCGGATTTGTGTACACACGATCGGAATTTTCAACAACGGATTTTGTTGTCGGAAAATTTTATAGCAAGCTCTCAAACTTTGTGTGTCGGAAATTCCTATGGAAAATGTGTGATGGAGCCTACACATGGTCGGAATTTCCGACAACAAGGTCCTATCACACATTTTCCATCGGAAAATCCTATCGTGTGTACAGGGCATAAGTCTGAGATATGTGAAAACTCTGCAAAGGGTTTAAAGAGGTTTGAAAGTATTGTGATTGTGGAGACTATAAACAGGAGAATATCATCAGGGAAGAGTGTTTGTGCTTCTTTCTACCGCATTGAATACCAATAATATTAGGATTTTGTTTAATTGCATTTGCTAACGGTTTGATTGCTAATACAAAACAGCAATGGAAACAATAACAGTAATAATAATAACAATAATAGTTTTTTTTGAGAATTAAAAAAATTGTACCAAAACCCATAGTATTGGAGAATGGCTAGAAGATGTTCCCATGATAAGCTGTCAAATCCTTTATGTAAATCAACTGACAAAAAGCATGGCTTAATGCTGAGCATTTGAATCCAATTAGATCAATCACTCGTCTTGTTTTATCAGGCACTTGGCAAATTCTGACAAAACCAGCTTTGTCTTTGTGAATTAAATGTTCTAGAAAAGAACTCGTATGCACGGCAGTGCTTTGGTCATGATTTTAGGATCACAATTGATAAGAGATGTAGGCCTAAATTAGTAACATCCGATATATCTTTGCCCGATTTGGGTATTACATTGATAAAGCCATAATTATCAGCTGGTCCCAAATATTCACCTTTACAAACAGCATAAATTTAAGAGTGCACATAGTTATGGGACTAAAGGCCCGTACACACGGTCGGATTTTCCGATGGAAAATGTCCAATCGGAGTGTGTTGTCGGAAATTCCGACCGTGTGTGGGCTCCATCGGACATTTTCCATCGGATTATCCGACACACAAAGTTGGAGAGCAGGAGATAAAATTTTCCGACAACAAAATCCGTTGTCGGAAATTCCGATCGTGTGTACACAAAGTGCCACGCATGCTCAGAATAAATAAAGAGATGAAAGCTATTGGCCACTGCCCCGTTTATAGTCCCGACGTACGTGTTTTACGTCACCGCGTTTAGAACGATCGGATTTTCCGACAACTTTGTGTGACCATGTGTATGCAAGACAAGTTTGAGCCAACATCCGTCGGAATGTCCAAACAAAGTCCGACCGTGTGTACGCCCTATAAGTGTTCTGTAATTTTTTTTTATTATATCCCTTAGAGAAGCTGTTGGGACTGGGAGCTTTCACATTCTTTAAAGTTTTAAGGACAGCTAAAATTTCAGTCATTGAAAACTCTTTATCCATCAAATCCATATAGGGTTGACAGATCTTAAGGAGATTGAAAGAATTAATACATTTGTTAATTCTCTCTGTATTTATGAGTGTAGGCTGTTTATATAATGTAGCATAAAAATTAGAACGTTCTTGTTAAACCACTGGGGTATTTTGAGACACAACGCCAGAGCTCAACCTAATTTTTGGGATAGCAGTTGTCTTTGGTTTGGGGTTAAGTTTACGGGTCAACAGCTTGCCCTGTTTATCGCCTAAGTAAAAATAATAAAAGTAATAATCTATGATTAGCCCATTGTAAAGTTGTTTTCCACTCAATTTGTAAGACACAAATTCAACTCTGTGCAAATTTTGTTCAATCTATGGTCTTAAATCTTTATGAGGATTATGTTTGTGTTCTTTTAATAGGGACTAATATTTCCTGGATTTATTTTGTTTAAGGTAGTTGTGTAGTTTCTTTAATTTAAATGTTAACTGGATAATATGGTAGTAGATTTATGGGCCATCAAACTAGTAACTGGGGAGGAGTCCTCAGGTTTGTTTGAAAAAAATTCCTTAATATAAAGTAAAATGTCATTACTAAAAGTTTTATTGCTGAACAAGGATTCTTTAAATCACTATTACATAGTTACAGAGTTAGTCAGGTTGAAAAAATACACAAGTCCATCTAGTTCAACCAAAAAAAATACAATCCCATATACACAATCCGTCACCCACAGTTGATCCAGAGAAAGGCGAAAAACCCCAGCAAAGCATGATCCAATTTGCTACAGCAGGGGAAAAAAAATTCTTCCTAATCCCCCGAGAGGCAATCTGATTTTCCCTGGATCAACTTTAAATAAATGTTATTACCCAGTTATATTATGTACATTTAGGAAAGAATCCAGGCCTTTTTTAAAGCAATCTATAGAGCTTGCCAGAACCACCTCTGGAGGGAGTCTATTCCACATTTTTACAGCTCTTACTGTAAAGAGACCTTTCCGTATTTGGAGATTAAATCTTTTTTCCTCTAGGTGTAAAGAGTGCCCCCTCTGTGATGACCATAAAAAAGGGAATAACTCAACACCAAGTTCATTATATGGACCACTTATGTATTTGTACATGTTGATCATATCCCCCCTTAATCTCCTCTTCTCAAGAGGGATTAGATTCAGTCCCTCTAATCCTTCCTCATAGCTGAGCTCCTCCATGCCTCTTATCAGTTTGGTTGGCATTCTCTGCACTTTCTCCGGTTCCCTGATATCCTTTTTGAGAACTGGTGCCCAAAACCGAACTACATATTCCAGATGAGGTCTTACTAATGATTTGTACAGGGGCAAAATTATACGTCTCTCTCTCCAGAGTCCATACCTCTCTTAATACAAGAAAAGACTTTGCTCGCTTTGGAAACTGCAGCTTGGCATAGCATGCTATTATTGAGCTTATGATCTACCAAAACCCCCAGATCCTTCTCCACTATGGATCCCCACAGTTGTACTCCCCCTAGTATGTATGATGCATGCATATTCTTAGCCCCCAAGTGCATAACTTTACATTTATCAACATTAAACCTCATTTGCCGCTTATTTGCCCAGTTAGACAGTGCATTGAGGTCAATTCTTTTAGGATCCGTGGGTGGATGCCATCTGGTCCAGGTGCTTTATCCACCTTTATTCTATCTAAATATTTCTAGACCATATCAATTTTGAGCCATTGTGGATCATTTGGGGCTGTGTCACTACCACCCCCATTATGCACATGAGCTCCCCCATGCTCTTTT
The DNA here is from genome assembly GCA_037952925.1 of Lithobates clamitans. Taxonomy (NCBI): domain Eukaryota; kingdom Metazoa; phylum Chordata; class Amphibia; order Anura; family Ranidae; genus Lithobates; species Lithobates clamitans. Next base: position 2,972,672 of record JBBGZY010000742.1, on the reverse strand, counting down.
GTATACACAGAGCCGAAGAAAGTATTTAATAAAATCCCAGCAAGTGGTGGCTCACAGGTTACAGAAAATCATTACTTCCCTTATCATTACTTCCCTGACTGGATCGGATCAGACTGGCTTCAGGCTGGCTAGATGTGCACATATCAACATATGCTGCTTATTCACTAATCCTTGATAACAGGGGGGATAGAATAGTGATGTCCTTAGACACCAAAAAGGCCTTTGCTTCAGTGAAATGGCCTTATTTGTTTTTTATATTAGAGTGTTTTGGCTTTGGTCCAAAATGTATCTCCTGGATTAAACAGCATTATACTAACCCAGTGCCTAGACTCTGTATAAATGGGATAATTTCAGAACCTTTTCCAATACATAGGGGGACCTTTCAGGGGTGCTCGTTTTGCCCGTTATTATTTAATCAAGCGACTGACCCCTTGGCAGAAAGATTGAGAGTTACTGAAAGAACACAAGGATGGAGACTGGGGAATCTTTAAAGGGGTTGTAAACCCTAGTGTATTTTTACCTTAATGCATCCTATGCATTAGGGTGAAAACATTTCTGACAGTGACTGGCCCCCTAGCCCCCCCCCCCCCCATTTTACTCACCTGACCCCTTCGATCCCTCGGCAAAAATGTGTTATACTTCTCTGCCCAGGGTTCTTGGCTCTTGATTGGATAGATTGATAGCAGTGCAGCCATTGGCTCCCGCTGCTGTCATTCAAATCCAATGATGCGGAAGCCAAGGGGCGGAGCCAAGTCCTACATTCTGCGTCTATGAACGCAAATGCTGGACTCGGGAGCGCGCACGCAAGGTAACCCGCCAGGAGAGCACTTCTCTTAGGGAGTTATATGATGCGGGAAGAGCTGATAGAGCCGCCGGGGGACCCCAGAAGAGGATGATTGGGGCCACTCTGTGCAAAACGAAAAACACAGTGGAGGTAAGTATGACATGTTTGTTATTTAAAAAGAAAAAAAAAAACACGAAGCTTTATAATCACTTTAACCACTTGCTTACTGGGCACTTAAACCCCCCTCCTGCCCAGACTAATATTCAGCGCTGACGCACTTTGAATGACAATTGCGCGGTCATACAACACTGTACCTAAATGAAATTTTTATCATTTTTTTCCCACAAATAGAGCTTTCTTTTGGTGGTATTTAATCACAGCTGGGGTTTTTATTTTTTGCTAAACAAACAAAAAAAGATGGACATTTTTGAAAAAAAAAATCATGTTTAATAGTTTGTTATAAAATTTTGCAAACAGGTAATTTTTCTCCTTCATTGATATGCGCTGATGAGGCGGCACTGGTGAGCACTGATAGGCTGCACTGATGGGCACGGATAGGCACAGTTAGGGCGGCACTGATAGGCACAGTTAAGGCAGCACTGATGGGGACAGATAAGGCGGTACTGATGGGCACAGATAAGGCGGCACTGATGGCCACTGATGGGCGCTGATGGGTGGCAAGGATGGGTGGCACGGATAGGTGGCACTGATGGGCACTGATAGGTACCACTGATGGGGGGCACTGATGGGAGGCAATGATGGGGGGCACTGATGGGTGGCACTGATGGGCGGCACTGATGGGCACTTATGGGCACTGGTAGGTGACACTGATGGGCACTGATAGGTGGCACTGATGTGCAGCACTTGTTGCACTGATGTGGGTGCTGATGGGTGGCACTGATGGGTGGCACTGATGGGTGGCACTGTGGGCACTGATGGGTGGCACTGATTGATGGCACTGTGGGCATTGATGGGTGACGCTGGTGGGCACTGGTAGGTGGCACTGCTGCCTATTGCTGTCACAGAAGATCGCCGTGATTGGGACTGATGTCCCGATCACAGCCGACGGTGATTGGGTTTTTTTTTCCTCCGCACGCTGTCAGCGCGAGGAGGAAAAATAGCCGATTACCGGCTCTGTTTACATCACATGATCAGCTGTCATTGGCTGACAGCTGATCATGTGGTAAGGGGTCGGGACCGACTCCTTACTCTGATCTGTGATCAGGTGAGTCTCACAGACTCGCTGATCACTGAGCGCGCGGCGCGCGCCCTGCAGGGGGCGCGCAGGCCGCTCGTGCACAGGACGACGTCAATAGACGTCGTCCGGCAATGTAGATCCGCGCTGTTGCCATCATTTGGCAATGGCCCGGATCTAAAGCGGTTAATGACGCGTACACACGATCGCACATTCCGACAACAAAGTCCATGTTTTTTTTCCGACGGATGTTGGCTTAAACTTGTCTTGCATACACACGGTCACACAAATTTTGTGGCAGTACAACCCCCCCCCTCCCAAATTACCTGTTTTGAAGTGATTAAAAAAAATATATATATTTTTACACAGAGTTGTCACTGAAATGATATATTGCTCACACATGCCATGGGTATATATGGAATTACACCCCAAACTACATTCTGCTTCTTCTCCTGAGTACGGGGATACCTCATGTGTGAGACTTTTTGGCACCTAGCCACGTACAGGACCCTGAAAACCAATTACCGCCTTCGGGATTTCTATAAGCGTAAATTGTTGATTTCACTCTTGACTACCTATCACAGTTTTGGAGGCCATGAAATGCCAGGATAGTACAAAACCCCACCAAATGACCCCTTTTTGAAAAGTAGACAGCCCAAGCTATTTGCTAAGAGGCATTGTGAGTACTTCGCAGCTCTCATTTGTTTTGAAAAATGAAGAAAGAAAAGAAAAAAGAAAAGGAATTTTTTTTTTTTTTACTTTTTTCAATTTTCAAAACTTTGTGACAAAAAGCGAGATCTGCAAAATACTCAACATGCCTCTCAGAAAATAGAGCTTGAGGTGTCTACTTTCCAAAAAGGGGTCATTTGGGGGGGGGAGGGGGTGGTGCTATCTGGGCATTTCATGGCCTCTAAAACTGTGATAGGTAGTGAGGAGTGAAATCAACAATTTATGTCCTTAAAAAGCCTGAAGGCGCCGATTGGTTTTCAGGGTCCTGTACACAGCTAGACTCCCAAAAAGTCTCACACTTGTGGTATCCCATACTCAGGAAAAGCAGCAGAATTTGGGGTGTGATTTCACATTTACACATGCCATGTGCGAACAATATATAATTTAGTGGCAACTTTGTGTAAAAAAAAAAAAAAAGATACATTTTTGTCATTTTCCCAAAACTAGTAGCAAAACATAAAATATTCCATGGACTCAACATTCCTCTTAACAAATAGCTTGGGGTGTCTACCTTCCAAATTTCCAAATTCATTTGGGGGGGGGGGGGGGGGTTGAACTGTCCTGGAATTTTATGCCCAACATTAGAAGCTTATGCCACACATCGTCCACTCTTCTAACCACTTGAAGACCAATTCCTTTCTGACACTTTTTGTTTACATTAAAAAACATTAAAAAACGTATTGTTATTGCTAGAAAATTATTGGAACCCCAAACATTATATATTTTTTTTAAAGCAGAGGCCCTACAGATTAAAATGGTGTGTGTTGCAATTTTTTTTTTACACAGTATTTGCTCAGCAATTTTCCAAATGCTTTTTTTTTCATTTTATTGCACAAAAACACACTATATTGCCCATATGTTGGTAAAATATAAAAGATGATCTTATGCCAAGATACCAAACACGACATGCTTTAAAATTGCGCACATCCCTGCAGCAGTGACAAACTACATACATTTTTAAATGCCTTTAAAAGCCATCACAGGTTACTATTTTATATTTACAGAGGAGGTCTACTGCTAAAGTTACTGCCATCGATCTGACGTTCGCTGTGATACCATACATGCATGGTGCAATCGCTGTTTACATACAACATGAGACTGATGATTGCGTTCGCCTTTGCACGCAAGCACGGGGGGACAGGGGTGCTTAATTCTTTATATTGCTTAATTATTTATTTTGCTCTTTAATTTTATTTTTACATGGTCCCTTTCATTTTTTTGTTTTTTTTAATCATTTTTATTGTTATCACAGAGAATGTAAATATCCACTATGATAGCAATAGGTACTGTAGTGACAGGTACTCTTTTTCGAAAAATTGGGGGCCTATTAGACTCTAGATCTCTCCTCTGCCCTTAAAGCATCTGACCACACAAGGATCGGTGTGATAAGATGCTTTCCCAATGGCGCTGTTTATATCCGGCGAAACCGAAATCATGAAATGCTCGTAGCTTCCGGGTTCTTAAGCCATAAAGATAATTAGAGCCTTTCTGCTCTCCAATCAGCTCCATGGTCAGCTGGCTGAACCACTGGTTGCATTCTCGGGTTTCTCGGTGGGACAGGAGAGCCTAATAAAACCATGCAAGGCGGCGGGGGGGGGGGTGTAAAAGCAGTCTAGCGGCTCATTAGCTGCTGGGATTGCTTTTACTTGAAAGCCGACCGCCAGCTAAAAAAATGATACCAAGATGATGCCTAAACCTGCAGGCGTCATTCCAGTATAACCACTCAAAGTCCAGGAACATACCAGTAAGTCGCTGGTCCTTGCCTTGGGCATATATTGTAATATTCTTTTTTTTTTCATGCAGCCTGTGGGGTGAATGAAAATAGAGAACCTAACAGATTCCTCCATTCAAATTGATCGGTGGTATGTCTACCATTACAATACTGCCCTGCATCCACCCACTTCTAATGATTAGCATACATGCACTGTATATTCCTCCATTCACATCGATCGATGTGGATGAAGAAATCTCTGCCAAGAAAAGTGAATAAAAAAATATGCCGAAGCATAGGGGTGATCAGCCCCTATGTCCACCCCTGCCCCTATGCTTCGGCATATATGCTTTTTTTTAACAGCGGTGGTGAAATCACCTCCTACAGTGCTGGAGTCACGGATTTACGTATCGTGAGAGCAAACCCTGTTGCTGTCAAAATAAACAAATCAGTGCTGCAGCTGAATGGTGTACCTGCAAAGCAAATATTGGTTACCAATAAAACACAGTGTCAATAAAACATTAACTCAAGAAAACAACTTTTTTTAATTTATTGCAATCTCTGCCAAAAAAAGAGTAAAAAATATAAATGGCGAAGCATAGAGGCAATCCGCCCCTATGCTTCGCCATATATGCTCTTTTCAAATTAGTGCTGCAGCTGAATGGCGTACCTGCAAAGCAAACAATGGTTAACAATAAATCACAGTAACAGTACAGTAAAACAGTAGAATGGCATACCTGCAAAGCAAACAATGTTTAACAATAAATCACAGTAACAGTACAGTAAAACAGTAGAATGACATACCTGCAAAGCAAACACAATAACAATAAAACATTACAGTATAACATAAAATACAGTAAAACAGTAAGAACAATAAAACAACAACTACAGTGCCTTAAACAAGTATTCATACCCCTTGATATTTTCCACATTTTGACATGTTACAACCAAAAACATAAATGTTTTTATTGGTACTCTGTGCGATAGACCAACACAAAGTGGCACATAATTGTGAATGGGAAGAAAAGTGATAAATGGTTTTCAAATTTTTTTACAAATAAATATCTGAAAAGTATGGCGTGCATTTGTAATCAGCCACCCCCGAGTCAATACTTTGTAGAACCACCATTCGCTGCAATTACAGCTGCATGTCTTTTTGGGTATGTCTCTAATAGCTTTGCACATCTAGTGACATTTTTGCTCATTCTTATTTGCAAAATAGCTCAAGCTCTGTCAGTATCGATGGAGAGCATCTGTGAACAGCAATTTTCAAGTCTTGCCACAGATTCTCAATTGGACTTAGTTCTAGACTTTGACTGGGCCCTTCTAACACATGAATATGCATTGATGGGCACAGGTGAGGCTGCATTGATGAGCATAGGTGAGGCAGCATTGATGGGCACTGGTCACGCTGCATTAATGGGCAAAGATGAACTTGCATTAATGGGCACAGGTGAGGCTGCATTGATGGGCACAGGCGAGGCTACATTGATGAGCACAGGTGAGGCTGCATTGATGGACGCAGGAGAGGCTGCATTGATGGGCACTGATGAGGCTGCATTGATGGGCACAGGTGAGCCTGCATTGATGGGTACTGATGAGGCTGTGCTGATGAGCACTGGTGAGGTTGCATTGATGGGCACTGGTGAGGTTGCATTGATGGGCACTGGTGAGGCTGCATTGATGGGCACTGGTGAAGCTGCATTGATGAGCACTGGTGAGGCTGCACTGATAGGCACTCATAAAGTTGTTGTTAATATTTATTTTTGTAACTTAATTCTGCATAAAACATTTTAGGGTCATTGCATGAGATAATTTATGAGGGCATGGTTAGGAGCAGAATTAGGGGCGGGGCAGGGTAGGGGTTGGGTAGGGAAACTGGTGGTGAGTAACCCTTAAGGCCTGGCTAGTAGCTCAGGACTTAAAGTTTTGAGCCCTTCCCTATACTAATTCTCCACTAGTGTGTGGTAGCAAGGGAAACAGTCCCAGATGCAAAGACCAGGTTCTCCAGGACAGGAGGGACAAAAATAGCACATAGCACACCTGTATCCGTGCTTGCTACAGACATGGCATCTTTTTTGGGGTGCTCCTTGGGTAGGAGTACCAGGAAGGACATCCGGAAAAGGCCTCTCATGCAACTGGCTCACTGCATCTTGAATAAGAAATTGGGCCACAGCACCTTCTGGATCCAAAAAGCTGTGATGATCTTTTCCTGGAATTTTAGGAAGGATCCAGGTCTTCCTGATGCTTTGTATTGTACATAAGCCTTGAACAGAGCCAATTGGAATAAGTATATAGACACTTTTTTGTACCAGCGATTAGCCTTATGGGCAACTAAGTATGGCCCCATCATCTGGTCATTTAAGTCCACCTCTCCCATTTTACGGTTGTAGTCGTGAAGACAGAGGGGCTTCTCAACAACACCAGTCGCCGTAGTAATTTGGACTGCGGTATCTGCATGAATAGAAGTCAGAATGAAAACTTTTTGTTTGTCCTTCCGTCTCACTGCAAGCAATTTCACCTCAAGCAGGCTATCTCCCCTTGACTAAGTGGGGCATTTACAAGGCATTGGGGGAAGCCACGGCATTTAGATCTCACAGTGCCACATGTGCCAATTCTTAATTGAAAAAGGTGTCTAAAAAGTGGCACGCTTGTGTAGAAACTGTCAATGTATAAATGGTTTGCCTTATCATATAACGATGACACCAAGTCCCAAACAATCTTGCTGCTGCTCCCTATGTAGTCTGGGCAGTTATGGGGCTCCAAGCTGCTATCTTTTCCCTCATAAACCAGGAAACTCCATGTATAGCCTTTTGCTCTGTCACAGATCTTATAGATTTTGACCCCATATCTAGCACGCTTTCTGGGGAGAAACAGTTTGAAAGCAAGGCGGCCAGAAAATTTAATCAGGGACTCATCACCACAGACTTCTTGTTCGATGATATACAAGGCTGCAAATTTTTAGTTGAAGTGGTTTACAAGGGGCTGAATTTTGTGGAGTCGATCATATCCAAGGTCACCCCAAGGACAACAGAGTTCATTGTCATTGAAATGCGTGTACCGCAATATTTGCTCGTATCTAGCCCTGGCCATGGCAGCAAAGAACACGGGCATATGATGAATTGGGTCAGTGGAGCAATATGACCACAACTCATTCTTTTTAGTAATGCCCATGTTGAGGGATAGGCCCAGAAAGCTTATAAATTCGGGAACCGTTATAGGTTTCCAGCCAGATTGTCTAGCAAGGGTCACATTTGTGTTTTGGGCGATAAATCGACCAGCATATAAATGGCTATGGTCCACAATAGATCTGTATAGAAAAACAGCTAAAAAAAATCAAGGGGCGTAAATCTGCTGTTTCCACCTGAAATGGTGAATGGTACGGTATGCTGCAGAATCTGTGGGCTGCCAATCAGGATTTTCAAGCACATCAGGAAGGTCACTATGGGCTCTACGAGCCTGGGAATTCTTAGTGGCTGCGGGACACTACTTGTGCTAGCCATCGCACCAGCTTGAACTGCACTTATGGGACCTGCTATGTCACCATGTGTTACTACAGTGCTGGTTTGTTTATGACCAGGGTGTACTAGGCCGCTGGTGCTCGCCAGTTCACCAAAAGGTTGAGCGGCACTAGTTTTGAAACTCTGCTGCATACGAGAATCATGCGGTTGTACCACCTCAGCAACAGAAGAACGGGGTCGGGTACGCCTGACCTTAGCAGGGACCACTACTCCATCATCAGAGTTATCTGTCAGGGTGCCGCTGCTCTTCACAGGTTCAAATACTGAGCCTGAATCTGACAGTGAGGCCTCCCCTGCGCTCTCATCTGTCATTCTCAGTATCCTGTAGGCCTCTTCACTAGAGTACCTTTCATTTGACATTTTGGCCAATAAATGTACTAGTGTGACTCACAGGCAAAAAAGCACTTGGTTGTCAAACACTGTTTGACTACATAAAATGACTCTACTAATGCTGCGGTTTTTGGTGCTGTGTATAGGAAGTGACAGTGATCTATCGATCCTACATTTGTTTGGGTGGGCTGGGCGGAGGGACTAAAGGCCTGTGCTGGCAGGTGTCGGGGCTGATTCTGCTAACGCTGCATTTTTGGGAACACTATACTATTGGGGATGCTAGTATAGTTCTGATCAGATCAAAGATATTGATTCATTCAGACACAATTCTAGTAATGGAGGTATATAGTTTGTGTGTGAGGTATATAGCATGTGTGTGTTAGTGTTACTGGCAATCAAAGGGTTAAAATCTGACACTGTCTGGGATTGACGCTAACTGACGCTGACACTAACTGACGATTACTAGCCAACTAGCGTCAACCGTGACACTAATACAGTGATCAGAAAAAATTATCTGTATACTGTACTAATGACACTGTGACAGGGAATGAAAGGGTTAACTGTGGGTGATCAAGAGGTTAAACCTTTATTAGGTTCAGGGTACCCCCATATATTCCCTATGTGAGACTAAGGCTAACTGCCTCTAACGCTGTTTAGCGTCACAAGTGACACTAATACAGTGATCAGTAAAAAATCTGACCACTGTACTTGGTGACACTGTGACAGGGAGTGAAAGGGTTAACTGGCGGGTGATCAGGGGGATGAAATATGTGCCTACGTGTACTGGTGTCACTGTAGTGCTTGTGTACTCACATGATGCTCTCTCCTCGCTCGCTGGAACCGAAAGGGCTCCAGGAGGGGAGATTGCATCACTTCCTGTGCCTGTGTTTACATTACACAGGCACAGGAGGTTCTTCCATTGGTCAGAACCGATCAGCAGGTCCAGCCCATAAATAATTGGCCTGGACCTGAGGAGTGATCAGTTCTGAACCGAATGCGATCTCTGCGGGGACAGGGGGATGCACACGTGTGTACGCGCCCCCTAGCCGCAGGCGCGAATCACGTACCTGTATATGATTTTGCGCAGCCAGGCCACCCTGCTGAAGTATATGTACGTGGGGTGGTTCGGAAGTAGTTAATAAACATTGTATACTCCATATATAACAGGTGCTATGCTGCAGGGTTTTACCACCTTCAACTTCATGCAATTCATCGGAATCACTCTATGATTTAGTTCTTTGTTGTGAAGTTTAGTTTATTTCATTATATTACTGTTTTCGACCACAGTATTCATTGTATGTTATGTGACTGCCATACAATGGTGACTGGTATAGATGCTCTATGTGTCTTCAAATTTGAGACATACTGATGATTGTGTGTTGTTGGATTCCTGCAAATTTAACACTGGTGCAGTATCATCAATCATTCTGGAGACTTGAATGTATTCTGTAATCTGCTTGTGCTCTGTAAAACATGGAATGTATCTATTCAGATAATGCGCTGCCTGTTTGTGTTATGTGAATGGCAAAAAAACTCCTGGCCGTGATGGCTTCCCTATGGAATGGAACATTGTAACTGTAACTGAGCGGTAAACTTCTAGCCACCCTTAATCCCTTCACGCCAACCGTACACAAATTTGCGTTTATGGCTTTAAGGGGTTATACCAGGATGATGCTTGCATTGGTAAATCTGAAGACAAAAATCAGCAGAAAATCTGATAGTGTGTGTGGGGCTTTAGGGCAGCCTTATTACTACAGATTCTTTCACCACTTTGGTTTTGACCCCAAAATTATACATTGGATTCAGCTCCTGTATACAAAGCCAACGGCCAGCACTGGTTTCACCGACAGTATCTCCAACCCTTTCCTAATTCATAGAGGTTCAAAACTGGGGTGTACCTTTTCTCCTCCACATTTTGAAATTGCAATGAAGCCCTTAGCCAACTTGATTCATACTTCTCCCCTACTAAAAGGAAACTCTGCGTGTATGCCAGCTACATCCTTATACACATATCTGAATCAGACCAATCACTCTTTCATCTGCTGTGGTAGTTTAAGGAATTTAAAAACAGTTTAGAACAGTAACAAACACAGTATTACTTAGTGCACCACTGTGTCTGAATGAACTGGACTGAGGTGCAAGGAAATGCAGCTCTAGGTATATCTGAGGAAAGACATATTTACATAGTTAGTAAAGTTGAATAAAGACACCAGCTCATCCAGTTCAACCTGAGTGAGTGTGTGTATGTGTCTACAATTGTCCCTATCCCTGTACATTGTGTCTCATTAAGATGCTTGTCTATTATATTATTATTTATTTAAGGTACCCATATAGTGCCATCAATTTACATAGCAATCCACACATACATCGCACACTCACATCGGTCCCTACCCTCAAGGAGCCCACAATCTATGGTCCCCAACTCACATTCATATACTGGGGCCAATTTTGGACAGAAGCCAATTAACCTACCAGCATATCTTTGGCGTGTGGGAGGAAACTGGAGTACCCAGAGGAAACCCACACAGGCACAGGGAGAACATGCAAACTCCAGGCAGACAGTGTCTGGTTAGGATTCGAACCAGTGACCCTTTTTACTGCTAGACGAGAGTGCTAACCACTACACCACTGTGCCGCCCACAAACAGCCATGACAGAAAACTTTAAACAAAAATTACAAACAAAGTGCACCTTCTAAGGCTGGGTTTATACTGCAGTACGGAGTGGCTCACAGAAGGGGTCCAGTGCGTCCCTGTTCACCGTTTCAGGTCCAATTTCAGTCCGCATTCTTGACTGAATTTAGACCTGAAACAGACCAGAAGATGTACAGGACTCCTATGCAATTCGCTCCTTAGCCAATCCGGAGATGTGTGAATCGGCTCCAAAGAGAGCCGGTCACAATCTCCTAAAATGTAAATTTGATGTGGGGAAGCCCACATCCAATTGGCAATAGGGTTAACCCAGCCTCAAAGACAAATACAATCAATTTGTAGGAAGATTTACAAATAAATAGATGCTTGTCCTAAAATTCCCACTTGTATAAGGCAATGCACACAGAGATAAAGTTTAGTATGGCACTATGTTTCTCGAATTGACAGGCTCCTGCAGGAACAGCTGTTCTCTCATCACCTCTCAAGTTCTGCAGTTTGGAACAATAATGCCAAGTACACACGACCGGTTTTGCCGTTAGAATAAACTCAGAAGGTTTCTCCAATGGACCTCTGATGGAATTCCATTCAAGCAGTCTTGCCTACACACGGTCAACTCAAAGTCCGACCATCAAGAACGCGGTGACATACAACACTTACGACAGGACTAGAAAAAGGAAGTTCAATAGCCAGTAGCCAATAGCTTCTGTCTCGTACTTGCTTCAGAGCATGCGTCGTTTTTGGTCCGTCGGAACAGCATACAGGCGATCGGTTTTCCCGATAGGAAATGGTTCAGTCGGAAATATTTAGAACATGTTCCATTTTTAGGTCCATCAGAATTTTCAAGAAAAAAAGTCTGATGAGGCCTACACACGATCGGAATAGACGATGAAAAGCTTCCGTCTGACTTTTTCTGTCGGACATTAGGCTCGTGTGTACGCGGCTTTAGAGCAGAGTGTGGAGCTCTCATGTAAAAAGCAGAAAAGTCACCTTTAACCACTTGACCACTGGGCACTTAAACCCCCTTAATAACCAGACCAATTTTCAGCTTTCGGTGCTCTCACATTATACTGCTACATATCTTTGGCAAAAATAAGTACAAATTGGTGTATATTATTTGGTCTTTGTGAAAGTTATAGAGTCCAAAAGCTATGGTGCCAATATCTGAAAATTGATCACACCTGAATTACTGACTAATTTCTTGAGACCCTAACATGCCAGAAAAGTACAAATACCCCCCAAATGACCCCTTTTTGGAAAGAAGACATTTCAAAGTATTTAGAAAGATGGTGAGTTTTTTGAAGTTGTCATTTTTACCCACAATTCTTTGCAAAATCAAGATTTTTTTTTTCTTTTTTTTTTCACAAAATTGTCATATTAGCAGGTTATTTCTCACACACCGCATATGCATACCACAAATTACACCCCAAAACACATTCTGCTATTACTCCCGAGTATGGCGATACCACATGTGTGAGACTTTTACACAGCATGGCCACATACAGAGGCCCAACATGCACGGAGCACCTTCAGGTGTTCTGGAGCACCCAGGCCAATTCTGACATTTCTCTCCTACATGTAAAAATCATCATTTACTTGCTAGAAAATTACATAGAACCCCAAAACATTATATATGTTTTTTTAGCAAAGACCCTAAAGAATACAATGGCGGTCATTGCAACTTTTTATCTCACATGGTATTTGCGCAGTAATTTTTCAAACGCGTTTTTTTTTGTGCTTTTAAAAAAAAAAAAAAACAGTAAAGTTAGCCCTAGGTTTTTGCATAATATGAAAGAAGAAGTTACGCTGAGTAAATAGATACCTAACATGTCACCCTTCAAAATTGCACATGCTCATGGAATGGCGCCAAACTTCGCTACTTAAAAATCCCCATAGGCGATGCTTTAACATTTTTTACTGGTTACATGTTTTGAGTTACAGAGGAGGTCCAGGGCCAAAATTATTGCTCTCACTCTACCGATCGCAGCAATACCTCACATGTGTGATTTGAACACCGTTTTCATATGTGGGCGGGACTTACTTATGCGTTCGCTTCTGCATTCGAGCACACGAGGACAGGGGCGCTTTCAAAATTTTTTATTTTTTATTGTTCATTTTACTTTATTTATTTTAGTTTGACACTTTTTTCCAAAAAAATTATTTTTTGTTCACTTTTATTCCTATTACAAGGAATGTTAACATCCCTTGTAGTAGGAATATGGCATGACAGGTCCTCTTTACAGTGAGATATGGGGTCAATAAGACCCCACATCTCACCTCTAGGCTGGGAAGCCTGAAATAATAAAAAAAAAATGATCCTGGCTTTGATCGTAGCGGTGAGTTGGTAGAAGCACCGGAGGGTGGCGGGAGGGGGAGATGTCCCCTCTCGCTTCCCGTAAGAACGATCAAGCAGTGGAACAGCTGCTATGATCATTCTTATGGTGTAGGGAATCGCCGGCTGAAAAAGATGATATCTGAATGATGCCTGTAGCTGCAGGCATCATTCAGATATCCCTGCACAAAGTCAAGGACGTCATATGATGGCGGGCGGGAAGTGGTTAAAACAAATTAACGCATTTTTTTTTTTACACAACGTTTTCCATTTATACAATATTTCTAACACATAGCATGTACATACAAAAAATGACACCCCAAAATAGATTCTCCTACTCCTCCTGAGTACGGCGATACCACATGTGTGAGACTTCCACAGCCTGGCCACATACAGAGGCCGAGTACAGACGAGTATGGCTGAGCATGGCCGAGTACAGCCGAGTATGGCTGGGCATGGCAGAGTATGGCCGAGCATGGCCGGGTATGGCTAGGTATGGCTGGGTATGGCAGAGTATGGCTGGGTATGGCAGTGTATGGCTGGGTATGGCAGAGTATTGCAGGATATTGCTGGGTATTGCGGGGTATTGCAGGGTATTGCAGAGTATTGCAGGGTATTGCGGGGTATTGCAGAGTATTGCAGGGTGTTGCAGGCTATTGCAGAGTATTGCACAGGGTATTGCAGAGTATTGCGCATGGTATTGCACAGGGTATTGCAGAGTATTGCAGGCTATTGCAGAGTATTGCACAGGGTATTGCAGAGTATTGCACAGGGTATTGCAGAGTATTGCACAGGGTATTGCACAGGGTATTGCACAGGGTATTGCACTGGGTATTTCAGAGTATTGCACAGGGTATTGCAGAATATTGCAGGGTATTTCTGAGCATGGAGGGATGGCTGAGCATGGATGGATGGATGTGGCTCTGTGTCACAGAGCAGCGCTGTGGGCAGCACACATCCAGCCCACAGCGCTGCTGCCATCCGATCTCTCCCTCTCTGTACCGATCATATAGAGAGGGGAGAGAGGAACCGGCGTCATGACATGACGCCGGTTTGTTTACATGTGATTGCTCCGTCATTTGACAGAGCAATCACATGGTAAACGGCAGCGATTAGCGGCCGTTTACTGTGATCCTTGATGTGTCGGGTCCTCTGTACCCGGCACTCATGAATGTTCTCGGGTGCGCGCCCCAGGGGGGCGCGCGAGAGCGGAGTTCTGGGAGGACATCGCTGTACGCCCTCCCAGAGTTAAGCAACCGCCCTGTAGCTGTCATTCGGCTATGGGCCGGTTGTTATAATATCCACTCACATGTAAATTTCAGAAGTAGAATATACAAGCCTTCCTGATGGTAACATTATAATCTCCTTAATTGTGTGGCCAGTGGTAGGGGGAAACTATCAGCTGAGTCTTATAGGGAGGAAATAAATGTAGTTTGCTTACCATGGGAGGGGTGATGACCTACATGATCTGATAGCAGAAGAAACCATTGAGGTTTACAACACATTTTTTTAACTGGGCTGTTCAAATGACTACTCTGTGAGACTGGCTTCTCCCTTCATGGGACAGCACTGGTTTTCAGACTACTGTGGTTTCATTATTATTATTATTATACAGGATTTAAATAGCGTCAACAGTTTGCTCAGCGCTGTACAACATGAGGGCAGACAGTACAGTTAAAATACAATTCAATACAGGAGGAATCAGAGGGTCCTGCTCATTAGAGCTTAAAATCTAGAAGATCTTATAAAAGCCTCCATAACCTTGTGTGTAGAGAAAAAATCCAATAGATCCACACCTTTATGATTACTTTCTCTCTCTAAATGCGATTTCAGATTTCTAGGCTTTTCTAAACAGGTGATTGGTCTAGATCTCCCACGAATCCCATCTGGTTTAACCCTACACTTCCAGAGTTTGCTCATGTACCTAATGTCTCCTGCTAGATCAGATATGATGAGAATTAGGTTGGCCATACACGGTTCGAATTTTGGCCGGTACAGTAGAAGCGGCCGAGATTCAAACCATTAATGTGCAGGCTGAATGTACCAAGTTGATCGATAGATCAACTTCGGTACAACCAGCCTCCCAGATTCTCTTACAGTTTCACTAGCGGCTGCCATTATACTCTGTTTATTAACACAGTCTTATTTTTTATGGTCAGTGCCTGTTGCAGTAATGCCCACTATTATGTGGCCAAATGTCTTGGGTATGGCTATTTACTTTGACATGTCTTATTTTTTCTTTAACTGAAAAATGCAATAAAATTATCTTTGAAAATAAGAAAGTAAATGGATATAATTTAGCCTTTCTGTAAAAAAAGATGTCTCTGATCTATCCATTCACATATACTTTAGCTAGATTAATAGCCTTTTTCACACAAAAAAAAACTTTAGTCTTTAAGTTATAAGTGGAAATGCACTTTCAGCTACTTTTATTCAATAATACCTCTATTAAAAGCCAATGTAATTCACCAGTTCACAACTGTCACAAAAACATCCATGTTTTAACAGTTATTTACTGTTATTAGTAAAGAGAAACTCTGGGCAAAATTGTGACTATTTAAAAATGCGTTACATGTGATTATCTTGGCATGTAGGGATTATCACGGATACAAAGACAATGATTACAGCACAAGAAAGTATTTGTTACCATAGACAGTTAATTCTCTATTACATATTTAAGGGAACCATTCTTTCTTTGTGTAAGTTCCTACAATTGGCAGGGAGAAGAAGGTGGTTGGTCCTCTCACTCTGGTGATACTGTACACTGGAGAAATGACAGATGTCCATAAGTCACTGCTCTTGGTAGATCTTCTGCCCCCCTAGGGTCAGCTGTATTATTGAAAACTAGTTAGGGTAGTCTATAGTGCACCAGCACAATTGATGGATACATTGTTATAACGTGGTAAAGGTGATTAAAAACTGGACCCTTTAGGGCTGTTCATAAGCAGAGTAGTTTCAGAGCTGGACAGTGAAGTAGTACAGGCTCTACATAAAACAGAACATTATTTCTGGGAGATAAATGAAAAGTTTGTACACACATATAGTGCATGTTTGGCTATATGTTCTGGACATATACATGTGTCATTGTCTGGAATCTTACACAGTAATGGCAGGGACAAATCAGACTGTGGGAAAATCTACAGTTTGACATGCAAGAATTATACAGAATGACACATCTTGGCCCTTAAATTATCTTTAAGTTGTCTACAGACCAGACATTATGGTTGGCAGCAGTTTCACATGTGTACAGGTAAAACCAGCTGTTCTAATTACGCTCATATCAAATTTTACCATGGTTAAAGAGTTCTAAAAATAGAGCTTATCATTAAATAAAAAGCATGAAAGGAATTACTGGAGAAAAGAACTGTGAAAAAGGTTTCTGTTATCACTAGGAAAATCTTGTTTCAACTAATTCATTTAGCTACAAAACTGCTCTAGTCTGCAGGACCAAAGTAAGTAAAATATCTTCAACATGCACCAATACCCATGTTAATGTAATTCTTATTGTGGTTATAAAATAACATGAATATTCAATAAGTTTCTTACTTTGTGGTTGCAGGAAGCAGAAATTGCAAAAGAACATGAGGACAACTCAAAAGCTGAATCGGAGAAGGCTGAGTAAGTTCTCTGAAATGTCTGCTCTTTCACCCTTCTATAACAATACATTACTTTGGGCTCTTAAAATTATTTGTAAAAGTAAGCTGCATATACTCATTTATCCATAACTGCCCAAACTACCCTAGCGTTATGGCTCATTATTTTGCATAAGAAGGCACCTGCAAGAAAAAAAACATTGTATCCTAATCGTAAGACAAAGGCAACTTATTTATACATTATGGATTATAGGTTCATACCTTCAGGTAATTGGATACTGGCAAACTTTTTAGGGCACACCCCCTGGGGGGGCTTCCCTTATAACCATGCCCCGCTCAGTGAGTTTTTTTGCTAGTGTCTGAAGTGATGGACCTCTTCTTCTTCATGGATAAATGAGCTTCACTAGTTTATTTTTTAATTGTTATTTTCTTGGAATTCTTCAATTAACCCTCACTCTCATCTAATGCTTACACAGAAGCAGTGTATCTGAATTGGTGCACAGGATCCTGCATGAGGCGCTCACTTTAATAAGCTAGAAGCAGGGTGCTATACAGTACACGGCCATGGTCCATCACTATGAAACCCAGTTCCTAAAGACCTGTTTGGGATATACCCACTGTGACGGGTAAAAACTGGACTTTATATGCAGTCCAGCATTGTGGCCGGGTAAGAGAGGGTCACCCTGTATCTCTAACTGTTACTGTGTAAATGGGGCCATGTTTGAAATATATTAATTTCACATGCACACTTTTCAAACTTGATGCTAAAATTCCACCACTCAGAGCTCAGTCTCAGGTGAATGACCAAAAATTGGAAAAAGGGTACACCATGTAAGTGTAGTATAAAAACAAATGCTTTCATTGGACAATTGGTAGCTCACATGGTGAAGAACAGAACTCACTCAATAATATAAGACACTGCTGACTTCCTGGTCCTATGGATCCCGCTGTATGTGAAACCCACAGCCACTTGCTCTGTATGTGGAGCTAGTGACGTCGGCCAGGGACCCGGAAAACATCTGAAATCAGCCTGGAGAACATGAACAGCGCAGAAGCAGAAATTACGTCAGTCCAAGACAATGTGGCAGTGTATGGGTATTGCTATGCGTTACGGAGCATGTATGCATCTTCCTCAGGCCATGCTAAAATACAGTGCATAGCTGATATTTATGGGATTTTATGTGCACACAGGACCACAAGGCTCAGTGGCATCAATATTTCAGAAACTTATTAAATAATCCTCTACTGTATATATCATGAAGTACACTACAGAACACAGGTCGCCTTTCCTAACTCTCTTTCTGTACTCTGCAATGCTTGCTATTCTCAAAAGTATGCCAGTGTCCAATCACCTGAAGGTATAAGCTCATAATGCATGGTGTATGAATAAGGCCCCCATTTACATAAGTGAACTAATCGGGTCCGCCTGTCAGTTTCTAATGCGAAATCTGATCGGACCCACCATTGACCTCTGTGAAGCTACGGGTGTAAATAGACATGTGTCCGTTTACACCCACCAACATCCAATCAGATCCAGTCTGCTAAAAACAAATAGATGGGAATTCCCCTTCTGTCTAGCGAATTGAATTGAAAAAATGTAACGGAATGTCCCACACTCCACTTGAGTGCTTCCGTCAGTTTACCACTTCCTTGTAGTCTGGATACAGATATCAGATATTCCAACCGCTCCCAAGCATAAAACAAGACGAGACTTGCTTAGTTGCTAACATGGACTGTTTTTATTAGATCCAGAATACAGTCTTATATACAGTAGAAGATGAGGTTCCCCCCTCCTGCTCATATTACTCTAACAATACACCTGTAACCTAATTAACCTAATTAACATGAGCTAGTTTACTAAATCATTTACCCAGACCAGATGACTCTGAGACATGACCTGTAGGACACAGACTTGTGGTCACCGAGCTTCACACAGTAGTATAAACACAATAGCAGGAGCTACTTACAATTAACAATACAAACAACAATCTCCCCCCTGCTCAGCCTAGTCATCAACAAACTATCGTAGGAGTAGACTGTTCATCTCCTAGCCAGTCCTGGAGGCCAATGTGATCAGCTCACACAATTAACATGTTGAGTTCAGAATAAAACAAACCAATAATAGTCTCTACATACATTCTGGGAGATATTGTGGACAAATATTACTGTCCCATTTTAAGTAGTCCAAGATATATTTTCTCACTCACCCTGTGCCAGGATAGCACAGGGTGAGTTAGACATAAGAGGTGTATGGGGATCTGAAATAAGGGCATCCCCTACTTTCCAAGGGATTCTGAGTTCCATGGGCCCTCCCGTCACAGAAGGCAGTTGGGAGTAAACGGATAGGCGGTCTTTTTACATCTGACCGCCCATAAAGGAGGACGGGCTCTTTCTGTGTCAACTCTGCATTAGCAGGGAAGACATGGACCAGCCATCGGCCTGCTCAGCAGGGATTAGCGGGAAAGATCCCACGCTGAGCAAATGGACTGCTAGCGGAGCCCGCCCTGTATGGAAGGGGCTGAAGTTGAATGTACTATTCTGTACTCTAAGATATGGACTTTACAAGTAAGTCAAAATTCCTCCTTTTCAATCATGCATGTTCAAATATCTGCAGTGGGTTGCAATACCTTTTAAAAAGCAAAGTTCAAGGCCAATAGAAATCAGCAGATTCTCATAAAAATGCAGGTAAAACATTTGTTAAAACGTGATAAGACACATAGATAGGTATATTGTTACCACTAATACGGTGTATTTGTTTAAGGAATCTGTCATGCTGCTCTGTTTCTCTGTCCCGACATGCGTTCCAAGCCTCAATTTGGTACGGGTCAGTGAACAGGAAGTGACGTCTGTAATTACCCAGAAGCCTCTACGCATTTCGCATACACACATGCGTCATCAGGAAGCTTCCTGATGATGCATGTGTATGCGAAACGCATAGAGGCTTCTGGGTAATTATGGACCTCACTTCCTGTTCACGGACACCTGTACCAAATTGGGCCTTGGAACGCACGCCGGGACAGAAAAACAGAGCTGCGTGACAGATTCCATCAACAAATAGCTGGACAGACTCAGTTCCAGTCTCCAGGCACTACAAAATGTGAGTTTGCATTTTATACATTGTGAATACTTACTTTTTAGTCAAGATAAATAAATATTTTATGCATAAATGTTGCGCAATGATGGATGTTTAATTGTTATGGGATACCATTACTGATATGGAGAAATGAGGAGTACCTAGCGGTAAACTAGCTGGAGGACAGCCAGGACAGTGGAGTGGTTATCCCAGATGAACCAAAGGCAAAACTCTCTCTAGGCTCTGGCGAGTGCTCATTTTAGCAGGTGGTGGTGGCACATGAATTGGTGAAAAGATCCAGTATAAAGCACGCATGAAAATTTGAGAATATATATGACACATAGAAATGGACTCTGGAAATATTATATACTCATTCATTTTTTTATAATATTTGCCATCTTATTGTCATGTTGCACTTTACAGTGGTCTTTGGGAATATTACTGATGTCCTAAGGAGTGATAGTTTGCACAATTTTTAAATATTTGGCACTTTATTGTCACGTTGCACTTTACAGTAAGGTTGGTTTACAGGGTATATACACCGTGAGGTTATTGTATAGGGTTTACACACTGTATTAGTGGTAACATTAAATAAACAACATTAAATATAAACAAAAAATAATAAATGCAGCGCTAAGTAAAATATGACAGATTATTTGTGTATAGAGGGGTGAGAAACCACCCTAAATAAATTTGTAATATGTGTATTCATCAAACATGTGTATGGTGATATTTAAAAATCGCAATAAATCCCATAAAGGCATAAATTACAGTGGTTATAAACAATGTCCATAGTGTGATGTAAACTCATTGACAGCAGCACTGTGATGTACATAACGAAAGAAAACCATATGTAAATTCTTAGATCAGGTGGGTGATCCTCGTGCATTCGGACTACATACGGAAATGAAGGGGTAAATGCGCTTACCAGAAGGGATGGACACACTCACTGTACGGCGGGGTGTCATACAGGCTTACGGATCTATAGATCTTAGGGATGTTTGCTGGAAGCTTGCTGGAAGGTGCTGGTCATGGATACCAGTGAACACATCCGAGGCAGCCTTGGAAGCAGGGTGGTCTGTAAATCCTCAGATGGATGGATGGATGGACTCCCCTCTTGCAGCACACAGTTGACTGAAAAGTGCAGCTCTCACCATGTCAGATGGGATCCATGTAAGGAAAAAAAAAGGGAACTCCACATGGTGCATGAACCAGCAAAAAAAGGTTTATTGGAAACCATCAAAAACAAAACGGATGCTTCACAAACATCAGATAAAATGGATAAAATAATGATCACAAATCAAGTAAAAAGATAGTTTGCGTGGTAACAGGGTAACGGCTTCAGCAACCCGACATGTTTCAGACTAATGTCCATCTACAGGGGCATATAGCCTGATACCTGAGACCACGCTTACATATAACAACAATAATAAATAACAAAAGCAATCAGCTGTGTGTGCCCCGCTGCCGGACCGCTAAACAAGCCAATTGGAGACAAGCAGTGGGTGTGTGTCATTCACTTCCAGAGCATGTGATAATTCCAGCCAACCACGGCTTCAGGTGCTAAGTCACATGTCGCCGTCGATGGGGATGACATCATCGCGCAGCAGCTGCTGCGCTCCAAGTCTCACAACTACAAAGAAAAAAAAGTGAAATGTATGTGCTCACAACCTTTTAGGACGTAGAAAATCCGAGACATTCCAGTCCTCAGTTACCTCTACTATCTATCATCTTAAATACTTTGCTACATGTACTACTCGATACATAGTATACCTTATTACATATCTATGTAATAAACAATATGTAGGCCGGACCATAAGAACATTTAGCACTAGAGTTAATGAGCACATTACTGCCATTAAATTATGCCGCACCAACCACAGTGTCTCTCGCCATTTTCTTCAGTTTCATGACAGGAACCCGAGAGGCACCAAGTTTTAAGTCATAGACAAATTTGTCCCACACTGGAGAGGTGGCCCACGCACCAGGGGAGTTTCTAAACTTGAAACTTTCTGGATATTCCAGTTAAAAAGCTATTCCCCTTACGGGCTAAACGTTGAATGGGACATAAATGTGTTTATAAATAAATCCTAGTTTTGTCAATTTCTAAGCCCTATTTATTTTTCACCCCTATGAGTATTTGTGGTTCACTGTCATACAGCTCTGGGGCTCTAGGCTGTGTTGGGACCCCCAGAGTGGTGTGACGAGCCGTTTTATATATGGACATATTGGTGTGAACTGGACACCTGTATGGTTTATGGGCTAACCATTCTATAAGACCGGATATGGAGGTTTTCCTTTTCCTTTCCCCCCTTTCCCCCTTTTACATATTCACTTCTACTTATCTCATTCATTTTCCCTAGTTTACAGATGATCTTTGATTATTTTTTAATATAGTTATTGTTTATGAGACATCTATATTTATTTTAATACTACTCAACATCTATGTGTTGATATGGGGTTTTATAGCACAATGTTAATCAATGTTACCATGGCATGCTGCGAATGTGGGACACGTTTTTACACTAATGGAGAATTGTTCCTCCTTAATTATGGGTGTTTTATGTGTCCCATGTTGACAGTTGCATATTAGGTTTTGTGCCCCTTTGGATGCGCACATTACAACTATGACATTTCAGCCCAATGTGTGTGTCCCTTCTTCTATCAGTGTTCTGTCTACACTTCCGTGGACACAGGAAGTGATTGGGGCATGAGCGCTTTGCTGGGCTGTGCAATGACGCTGATCACAGGCGGCAGGGCGGAGTTAGTTAGCCCTCCGCTGTATCTCCTCACTGGTTCCTTTGTAGTTGTAAGTGAGACTTGGAGCACAGCCGCTGCTGCACGATGATGTCATCCCCATCGACGGCGACAAGTGACTTAGCACCTGAAGCCGTGATTGGCTGGAATTTTCACATGCTCTGGAAGCGAATGACACACACCCACTGCTTGTCTCCGATTGGCTTGTTTAGCAGTCCGGCGGTGGGGCACACACAGCTGATTGCTATTGTTATTATCTATTGTTGTTATATGTAAGCGTGGTCTCAGGTATCAGGCTATATGCCCCTGTAGATGGACATTAGTCCAAAACATGTCGGGTTGCTGAAGCCGTTACCCTGTTACCATGCAAACTATCTTTTTACTTGATTTGTGATCACTATTTTATACATTTTATCTGATGTTTGTGAAGCATCTGTTTTGTTTTTGATGGTTTCCAATAAACCTTATTTTGCTGGTTCATGCACCATGTGGAGTTCACTTTTTTTTCCTTACATGGATCCCATCTGACGTCGTGAGAGCTGCACTTTTCCATCAACTGTGTGCTGCAAGAGGGGAATCCATCCATCCATCCATCTGAGGATTTACAGACCACTCTGCTTCCAAGGCTGCCTCAGATGTGTTCACTGGTATCCATCACCAGCACCTTCCAGCAAGCTTCCAGCAAACATCCCTAGGATCTATAGATCCGTAAGCCTGTATGACACCCCGCCGTACGGTGAGAGTGTCCATCCCTTCTGGTAAGCGCATTTACCCCTTCATTTCCGTATGGAGTCCGAATGCATGAGGATCACCCACCTGATCTAAGAATTTACATATGGTTTTCTTTCGTTATGTACATCACAGTGCTGCTGTCAATAAGTTTACATCACACTATGGACATTGTTTATAACCATAACCAAAAACCATGTAATTTATGCCTTTATGCGATTTATTGCGATTTTTAAATATCACCATACACATGTTTGATGAATACACATATTACACATTTATTTAGGGTGGTTTCTCACCCCTCTATACACAAATAATCTGCCATATTTTACTTAGCGCTACATTTATTATTTTTTGTTTATATTTCTACATGGTTACTACACTGGTGATGCTGGCTGCTATCATACCTTACACATAAATTTCTTTCTAGTAGCGCAACAATACCCCTTTTCTGTTTTTGATTACACCAGTAAATGTTTGGATCAGCGCAGTTACTCTCTTTTTTCAAATACAACTTTTCCTAAGCCTATGGTAGGATAATTTAATGCAGCAGATCAAATTATAATTAATAATATATATTATTTACTTTATATATATTTATTATTTTTTATGCCGGTGACACAAAAACGTTCACATAGATAGTTATGATCTTAGCTCTTTCCTAACCCGCTTTTCTTAATTTGTATTATACCTGTACTGTCTTGTGTTATATTGTAATGCCATGTGCAAGCTGTTGGCTCTATATAAATCCTGTGTGATAATAATAATATTAGCCTACATGCCAAGGAAAATGGTTTTGCAATGCTTCCCACCATAGCTGACTTGTCCTTGAAGAGGAATATCATAAGGCTGTTATCCTTATTCTTGTTTATACTGCTTTATAAGTTACTAACATGAAGCAAGCATTCAGCATTCATAGTATCCAAATTTAGCAGTGGCTAAAGCCTGCATCCTCCTGGACCTCTATACTGACCCATTACTGTGCAGGGTTACTATGCAGGGTGGCCTCTTTTGTCAACAAAAATACTTTCTACTCAAATGTCTACCTAAGAGTAAATTAACAGTCTTGATGGCTTAATATAGAGTAACAGAAGAGAAAATGCATGCCTTTCCTTTCCATTGCTGCTCACTAAACTAAAAACATAGGCTTTTAAGGTTATGTGATCTCTAATAAAGGAGGATCAATCAGTTTAAGTTCTAATCCTCCCCAGCAGGTCTCCTGTGACCAAATGCCTGCACTTTTGTTTCTATGGCCATTGCTGAAGAGAGCATAAAGCTGCATGTGCTCCAAGAGAACAAGAATTTCAACCCTCCTTTTACATTTATTCAGTGTCAAGTCTGTAATATGGCTAGCTTTAAAGCAAAGCTGAGTTTTGCCCATGAAGACACAGTAACAGATTTTCTTTAATTCCCACCCCTCAGCAGCTTGAATTAAGGCTGGTCATACATTAAGCAATTTTCTTTCCTTTAACCACGGGTTGAAGGAAGGAAAATTACTTGATTCCCCCATCCACACATTCAGTGTTGATGGGGGAACCCCTCTCGCTGCAATATTGTATTTTGATAGAGGGAGGTTTCCTCACCATCAGAATACAATGATTACTGATGCCGGCTGTAGCTGATGGCAGTAATCGTACAAAAAAAAAAAAACACAGACTGGACTCGCTCCAGTTCCAGCACATCCTTCCTGAGGACTGTTGACCAAAACTGGACCGCATACTCAATATGTGGCCTAACCAGAGTTTTGTAAAGTGGTAGAGTTATACTTTTATCCCTTGCATAAATACACTTTTTAATGCATTATAATAGCCTTCAAGCCTTTCTTGCTGCAGCTTGGCATTGCATGCTATTGCTGAGCCTGTAATCTACTAGGACTGCCAGATCCTTTTCCGTCTTTGATTCCCTCAGAGTTTCTCCCCCTAGTGAGCAACTTGCATGCATATTAGTAACTATCATATTGTAAACTTTGTTTGCAGCAAGTGTCACAGATCTTTTCTTAAAGCCCAAAATTGGTAAAGCAGATGCTGCGAATGCTGCGTGTTTCCATTAAAACATGTGGTGGCAGCTACTTTTTTTTGTGTAAAGAGTCAACTGTGGAGGTAACCAACATACATGACAATTGCTTTTAGTCTGCTGGATCTTAGATTGTTGTCCCATAAGCTGGAAAATCTCTGCACAGGGTGAAGCTGAGAGTCATGCCGCGTACACACGAGCGGACTTTCCGGCAGACTTGGTCCGGCGGACCGGACTCAGACAATTCGATCGGGTGTGGGCTCCAGAGGACTTTTTTTCCCCAAAAGTCAGACGGACCTAGAAATAAAACATGTTTCAAATCTTTCCGACGGACTCGAGTCCGGTTGAAAAATCAGCTCGTCTGTATGCTAGTCCAACGGACTAAAACCGACGCTAGGGCAGCTATTGGGTACTGGCTATCAACTTCCTAGTTTTAGTCCGGTCATACGTCATCACGTACGAATCCGTCTGACTTTGGTGTGATCGTATGTGTCCAAGTCCGTTTGTTTGAAAGTCCGGCGGGCGTACTCTGCAAAGTCGGTCGGAAAGACTGTCGAACCTAGTCCGTCGAAAAGTCTGCTCGTGTGTACGGGGCATTACTGTCATGTTCTGGTGGCAGCAGTGGGATCTGAGACTAGACTTAGTGACTGATTATGCTAAGCTGACCATGTATCCTGTGCTTGGAGTGACTAAGGCAGTTATTAAAATGATATAAGCTTTTTGCTATCAGTGACAACTTTCTATTTGCAGCATGGAGGATGGTGAGAAAAAGGACAAAGCTAAAACTGAGGAACAGTCTGAATTCTTGGAAAGCAAAGCTGAACCAAGAAAGAAGAGGAGACGCGGACAGAAAAAAGAAAAGCCTGAAGCATTTATGGCAAATTTCCTGGCAGGATTAGAGATCTACCAAACCAAAATGCTAGTAAGAACATTCAGTCAACATTTGCACCTCCTTAACATTTATAGTTTAAATTCAAATAAAATGTAATATAAATGTGTTTTTTCATAGCAAATGCTCAGGAAGAATAGAGCAATCTATAAATATAAACATTTTTGTACTGAAATGTAATTATATATTTAATATTTAATTTTATAGTTTAATTTAATTATAACTTATATGTTTAAAAAAAACTTTCCATAAAAGCAGATGCATATGTGGAGGTGCTTCCCACAACAATCAATCAGGGACAAGCATTGATGTTCTTATCTGCTTTAATATATAAAAAACAGTTTTACCTCCCGGAATCGAAACACTTACTGTCACAAATGTACAAGCTTGTGCTTAGCACACAAACCATATCTGTCCCCTATTATATCTGAGAATGGGAGAGAGAGGTAGGACAGGATTTCAGTCCTCCACAGATTCAAAGGATGATCAGATTAACACATACTTCTTTCATTAGCTCATGTGTCCAAAAAACATCCTATACATTTCTTAGTAGATGGTACAGGGCTCCATCCTGTCTGGCCCAGATGTCTCCAGTGGCCGATGTTCACTGCTGGAGGGGGTACAACCAGCGGGGCACACTTCTTCACCTATGGTGGACATGTCCCATGATTAGGGCCTTTTGGGAAGCAATCACCCCATGGATCCAGAAAATGACCCTCTGTCCCATAGGGTTCCCTCTCTTACATTTCCTTTTCCATGGGGCCCCTTCATCGGCTAGAGTATATAAGAGGAGTGTCACTCCACACTTACTAAACACAGTCAAATCCCTGATCCCCAGATTCTGGAAACAATCAGTGTGTCCTACGTGCTGACGATGGTGTGGGGATGGGTGGAGAACTTAAAGAGGAACTGCAGTCTGCTCACATATTCTGTAATTAAAAAAAATCGGAAGGCAGCAAATAAGTTATCACAGCACTGTATTTTTTTTTACAATGTCTTACCCACAAATGAAACACATAATCTAAATAGGGTGGTGGAAAAATATTTATACTGTGCTTGGATTTATTTCAAGAGGAACTGCAGTCTGCTAACATAATTTGTTATAAAAACATATTTGCCATTCTGAAGCTTCCCTCCAACCACTTTGCATATTGTTTTATATATACTGTGATTCTGTACTTGCCAAATATTCTGCAGAAATCTCCCTCCACTGAGTCTGGCTGCAGCCATTTTAACTGTGGGCAGCTGAAGCTGCTGTCTGTTCACTTCCTGGATTTACACAGGCACACAGAGGCACACCTCAAGCTCTGCAGCCCTGCAGCTCCCATTGGCCCTCTTATGACTCATCCCTCCCCCCTTCCTGGCAAACTCTCGGGAGACTGAGAGAGAGCTGTGCATGATGTCATAAGCCTAGGCTAATTACCAGACAAGAAAGAGGAAGTGGGCTGTATAAGGTATTTACTGGCAGAACAAAAATGTTTTACTATCCAAAGTTATAACAAGGGCAGAAGATTTAATAGATGGAAAGCTGAAAAAATGACTGAAGAGCTGCTTTAAGTGCCTTTAGTGTATTATATACCTGCCCTGTGCATGTGCAGTTTACATTTTGCATTTGGTGGAGTTATTATAGTTATGTAAATCAGATGTGGAGTTTGTTTATACTTATTTGTGATTTTTGTTGCATATACAAATACTTTGTATTTTTTGTAAACTTAATAAACATTCATTATATAAAAAATATATAGATATATAAAAAAACTGTTTTACAATTCTACTGAATTTGAATAAATCAAATACCATTGGCTACCACCTGCTAAATGTAATTGTTACCAAAGTAAAAAACTGTGACGACAGCAAACATTTTCAGACCATGCAGCACTCTCCCTACTTCTCTCAACATCCTCTTTCTATCTCCTAGTTCCATAGTCTGTATATACTTTGGATTCATCAGATTTTCAGTGACCTATGTCCATGTCTTGGCAATAATTTATTTAATCAAAGTGAATATTTCAGCCTAACTTTTCATAAAAACTTGCATCACTTACTTATTTTTAAACTAAATGACCATTGAAAAAAATGTCCCTGAGGGAGCACAGTAAAAACATGTAGAAGACTTTAAAGCTGAATATGAATCTAAGACATATCTTTTATTCTTTAATCCTCTTTATTCTCTTTCCTTTCAGAATTATCTGGCAAGAAATTTCTACAATCTACGATTCCTTGCTCTGTTTGTTGCATTTGCCATTAACTTCATTTTATTGTTCTACAAGGTAATGCCTTTTATATGACATACTGTATCTGTGCTGTAGAGTGATCTTCAGTCAATGTACTTAAGGACAGAATCTTTTTCTTATATTTCTTATTCTATTGTCCTCTAGTGAGAAAAGACTTTTATAAAGGCATACATCTCAGTGTCTTTTCTCAAGACGAGCTTTCATCGTCAGTATCACACTGAAGCTCAGTTGTGCTTTATTCTTTCTCAGTCAGCCCATACACTGCTCATTATGTTGCTTTGCTGCCAATCCATGTGCTAGAAAGGTTAAACAGAGAAAAAAGAACTTTTTTGTAGTTCCCAAATACTGAAGCTTGTACTGTCCTTGGACTGATATCTCATGAAATAAATTATATGAAGTATGAATAAGGAAAAAAGTTAATAAAAGTAATAAAACTAGTTAGGATGCTGATAATGTAAATAATATCATTGCTACATTAACCTTGACATACACTAGCCACATGCGATACATTTAAAGCAGTTTTCTATACTGTTCAAGCACTTAAAAACCTATTAGGTAGTGCTCAAATACTACTTGCTATCATTAGATATTCCTCTGTGTTGTTAGGTAACGGAGGAACCAGCCAGTGAGGACACAGATAATGAGCCAAATCTCTGGAACACATATCAGGAAGATGAGGAGGAAGCAGAGGAGGGAGCTGTTTACTTTGTTCTACAGGAATCCACTGGCTACATGGCTCCAACATTGCGTATCCTGGCTGTTATTCACACCATAATTTCTTTCCTCTGTGTTATTGGATATTACTGTCTTAAGGTAATACTTAAAAGATGTTGTGAGGCACTAACTGACATATTGCATTAGATGAATTTATATTCATCATTGACGAGAACAACAGATATACCTGGCTAGTTTCTAATCTCAAACATTATGAAAAAAATATTTACTATTAACCTTGTACTAACATAAGCATGGACATACTTTACAAGTTTGATACCTCAAAACTCTGATGATAGGGCAAATAAAATTTCTTACATAATCAGCATAAAAACATTCTGTGAAAACTTTACACAAACCTGTACACACTGTAAGATATCACTCACACTAATCACAGAGGTTTAAACTCAGACTAAGGTTGATCTTCAGCAGAGTTTACATGGGACTGTACAACCCCACAAACAGCCACCCTAATTCCACCCACCCCACCATCACTATCTGATCAATCATGATAGTAAAGAAAACCATAAAACTGAAGTGTGGAAAATTACGCTGCCCTTTATTTGGGTTTTAAAACAAATATGATATCCTTTAACCTTCATTGTACCCTACCATTGTACCATACCATTAAACACAGAGACCAATATCACCATTAAAACTTTAACCAAATCATCTGCTCAGTCATTCAGGACTCAGCACCAAGTAACTGTACCAACCACCAGACACCACCATAAACACTGTCCACCCACACCTGTGGGGCAACATTACCCCACTAAGTCTTTTAGGACCCAAGTAACCATACCAACTGCCAGGAACCACCATAAACTGTGTTCGCCCACACCTGTTGGGCGACATCACCCCCAAAAAGTTAGGGCCTCGACAAAGGGATGGAGGGAAGGAGGGGAGATGACGGTTTGATTGAAGATTCAGACTGTTGTACCAGACCACAGATGTTGGCACCTATAAAGGAAAACACTTTGTCCCCATTGGTTGCTTGATTGGCTTTCAAATTTTGTTTCTAAGCATTTTTTTTTTAACTGCCAGGGATCAAAGCAGTGTATAACTTCTGGCAATAGCTGTCTTCTGTGTCTTCTTATCAGTGGCCAGAATGTGAGGTGGGGAGGGGAGAGATGTCACAGGACCTGAAAAATAAACAGAGGAAGCCAGTAGAAAGATTATGTACCTTTTTATTGTGCTAATTCAATTAAAGCTGTGAGCCATGGAAGACCATACAGGAAGAAAAGGAGGGGTTGGCTGTAAGGGGTGACAAGTCCCATGGGGACATTTGATTAGCCCTGCGTCCCTAGCATTTTTCTGTATTGCAACAAAGCAGAATAACAAGCTAAAATGCAATAAGGTACAGAAGAGAGAGCAACATCACCTGTTTCAAGGTAGTAAGATTAAACATAAAATTTACCTTTTATATGTGGACATTGCTGGAAATTTGTTAGCACACCTCACTGAGCTAAAGTCCAAAATATATCAAAAGCTAAAACCTTTTTTTTTGTTCATCTTGGATGTAGTATAGAATGGTTAAAGCTTGTGTCATGTTTTTATTTTACCACGTGTCAGTCTCCAGAGATTTCCTTTTACTTCCTATACTGTAGACATGTCAAAATGAGAAAAATCTTCCAATTGTTGTCATGTTTTAGAAGTATCTCAGTAGAAGATTTCCTCTCTATTCCTGTTCTTGTGACAAACAAAGATTTGGGATTTTCCCTCACTTTTATTGTCAGTAAAAATAGTCACCAGGACAAGTAGAGAAGGTGAATCTCCCCAGGGGGGACACAAACAGCAATAAAAAAAAACAAAAAACAAAAAAAAACTTACCTTTCTAACCTCTTACCACTCTATCCAAAACTACCATGTTCAGAAGTTTATGGTATTTCTGCCAGATGAATACAAAAAAGGTTACTAGCTCAAGTAAAGACTAATGCCGTGTACATACGACTGGACTTTTCGTCGGCCTGATCTCCGAAGGACTTTTCAATAGAGTTCCGACAAAGTTCCAATGAAAAGGACTTGCCTACACACAATCACACCAAAGTCTGATCGTTTCGAACGTGATGACTAGAATAAAGAAGTTCATAGCCAGTAGCCAACAGCTGCCCTTGCGTCCTTTTTTGCTCGTCGCACTAGTACACAGACGAATGGATTTTTCGATCGAGTCGGTCAGAAAGATTTGAAACATATTCTATTTCCGAGTCCGACAGATTTTTCAACAGAAAAGGTCCAATGAAGCCAACACACGATCAAATTGTCCGACGGATTTGTTCCGTCGGACCAGTTCGGACAAAAAGTCCGGTCGTGTGTACACAGCATAAGAGCCACTTTTTGGTAATACTTTGAAGACCCCGTGTGTGTGTGTGTGTGTGTGTGTGTGTGTGTGTGTGTGTGTGTGTGTGTGTGTGTGTGTGTATATATATATATATATATATATATATACACTATATTACCAAAAGTATTGGGACACCTGCCTTTACAGGAAAATTAACTTTAATGGCATCCCAGTCTTTCTTTGTAGAGTTCACTATTGAGTTGGCCCACCCTTTGCAGCTTTAACAGCTTCAACTCTTCTGGGAAGGCTGTCCACAAGGTTTAGGAGTGTATCTATGAGAATGTTTGACCATTCTTCCAGAAGCGCATTTGTGAGGTCAGGCACTGATGTTGGCGAGAAGGCCTGGCTCACAGTCTCCACTCTAATTCATCCCAAAGGTGTTCTGTTGGGTTGAGTTCAAGACTCTGTGCAGGCCAATCAAGTTCCCCAAACTCCCTTATCCATGACTTATGGACCATAGATTGGCCAAGCATGTCTCCAGATCTAAACCCTATTGAGTATCTGTGGGGCATCCTCAAATGGAAGGTGGAGGATCACAAGGTCTCGAACATCCACCAGCTCTGTGATGTCGTCATGGAGGAGTGGAAGAGGACTCCAGTGGCAACCTGTGAAGCTCTGGTGAACTCCATGCCCAAGAGGGTTAAGGCAGTGCTGGAAAATAATGGTGGCCATACAAAATATTGACACTTTGGGCCCAATTTGAACATTTTCACTTAGGGGTATACTCACTTTTGTTGCCAGCGGTTTAGACATTAATGGCTGTGTGTTGAGTTATTTTGAGGGGACAGCAAATTTACACTGTTATACAAGCTGTACACTCACTACTTTACATTGGAGCAAAGTGTAATTTCTTCAGTGTTGTCACATGAAAAGATAGAATAAAATATTTACAAAATGTGAGGGGTGTACTCACTTTTGTGAGATACTGTATATATATAGATATATATCTATATATTTATAGAGATATATATATATATATCAAAGATGATAAACATTTAACATTAAGAAATATTTAAATAGACATGAAACTTATTTCACCATCACTATTTTTACTTGATATTACAATAAAGAGCAAGAGAGACAACAGTAATGAAGTAAAGACTTATAACCTGATTCTGAAAGAGGATGTGAAATGATAATAAAAATAACTAGATAAAGAGATTGCACTGCTCCAAGTCCCAAGCTTGCTTCTCAGGTCCTTTATCGCTCTGAGTGACGGTTAAGAAAGAGCTCATACAACCTCTACGAATAAGTCCAGTGAAGGTGAAATGCGTCTGAGGTGCTTGGCCTAGAGTGGGAACTGTGTCGAACTCGGTTGCTTTGATTACGTCTAATGGGGTGACTTTTATGGAGTTTGGTTTTGTTCTTCATCTTAAGAATAACCAGATACTTAATAACGTATTCCTTTCCATTATCTTCCAAAAGGTTCCTCTGGTGGTATTTAAACGTGAGAAGGAAATTGCTCGCAATGTGGAGTTTGATGGCCTATACATCACAGAGCAGCCCTCAGACGATGACATTAAGGGGCAATGGGATCGCCTTGTCATCAATACTCCGTAAGATACTCTAATATTATGATATACATATGGCATTATTATGATTCTATAGTAAATATGCTTCATTTCTGCTATGCAGTAAATAATCTTTTTTTTCCCACAAATTAGTTAAAGAGGTTGTAATTCTTAAATTTAGTTTTTTCATAAATAACTTACCTTCGCTGTGCAATGGTTTTGCACAGAGTGACCCTGAACCTCATCTTCTTGGGTCCCCTGCTGGCACCACTTTGCTGCTCCTTGTCTGCGTGCACCACCATAGAAGGCCAATAGCTCCCGCTGCTGCCTCTCTGTCCTATGAATGCAGAGAGAGAGAGAGGAGAGAGCCGCTACAGGTGAGCACAGCGCTGCATTGAGTGAGGGAGAGGCATATAAATACTGGGATATTTTTTACCTTAATGCAGGGAATACATTAAGGTAAAGTATATTTAACTTTTACAACACTTGAATTAATATTAACGGTCTTTTAAATCAATCACAACATCTATATATAGTCAGCTGCTCTTAAATTATGATTCAGTTCATTAGGATTTGGGGCAGGACTTGAATGTAAAAAAAACCAAAAAAAAAACTGAATTAGACAATTCTGTTAAATGGTCTGTTAAATGGTTATTGTGTACACATTTCAAATACTCATGAATAGAATAAGAATACCTTAATATTAGGGCATTAACTAATATGGTGCTCATCAGCGCCCTTGCCGTTCATTGAGAACTACAAGCCATCTGCAGCGGTGGCAGGCAGGACTTGTTAGATCATTCATAAGAATTCCTTTAGGAAAAAAAATTTGAGGTGGTTTCACCTGTGGCTTGTTTGGCAAATGTATTGCACAATGATCACTTCAAAGGCCAAAAGTATTAGGCCTCATACACACGGACGTTTTTACAGCCGCTTTTTTGAGCGTTTTTTGCAGCTTAAAAAGGCCTGTCTATGTTAGTCTATGGCTTCATGCCCACCTAGGCGTTTTTGAGCTGAAAATGACATAGGCGTTTTTAAGCTGTAAAAAAAACCCAGGACCAGTGGGTTCTGAGAGACGTTTTTCAGCTGTAAAAACGCTCTAACACTGATAAATGCTCAAAAACGCTCAAAAACGTCATTCACCAACGTTTTTTAACGTTTCTGATCCGTTGAAAAAAAAAAAAATTGAAAAAAAAAAAAACACTAAAAAACGCTAACGCGGAAAAACGCTCAAAAATGCTAAAAAACGCTATTGCACAAACGTTGAAAAAAGTTTTAAAAAATCACTGCAAAGATACTGGCGTTTTCATAACCTTATTTTAACATCCCGTGTGCATGAGGCATTAAAGCGAGTTTGAGTACATTTATTTGAAAGGAGAAATGCAGTAATAGCTCAATTAAAGCCTAAGTACATTGCGAATAATTAAAGTTGTCTCTCCACTTCACCGATGAAGAATCTACAGTCCTGCAATCTTCCTTCCTGCCATTTCCAGATGAGATGACAGATATGCAGAAGCTGCTCATGCCAATTTCCAGCCAGTCCTACTGTTGCTCCTCTTGCTGACATCATTATACCTGCACTGTAATCATTGAAGGGTCAGCAGCCCTCTCATCAAAATGGGCCAAGGACAATGATAGAAGTGTACAATCCATGTTCCAGGTCTGGAGAGTATTACTAGCAGTTAGCCCATCCCATTGCTGCTAAAAATTCGTAATGGGGAAAGGAGAGTGGGAAGTTTATTACTTTTTTTAATGTGGCTGCAGTGTTAAACCCTTTAAAATCCAAAATAAAACAAAACCAAGATATTTTCTTAGAAAACCTAATTTGCTTTATGTAATTCTACTTATTGCGTAACAAATTTTTTGTTACTGGGTTATTTCTTGTACTAACTCAAACCCACACTTTGATTACTGACATACTGCAGTTGTTTCGGTCCATTACTGCTAAGTAATATTTTATTCATATGTTGTACTCACTGTACTAATTTTCGTACATATTCATTCTTTATTCATTTAAGTGCTTTTCTATTTACCTTAGGCAGTTGAGAGCTTGGGCTATCCCATATACTGCTTTTAAGGCATGGGGAAATAATTATGTAATTTTGCAATATCTTGCATCATGTAGGTTTTAAAGGAAACCTGTACTTAGAAAATATGAAGACTGTCATTGCTTTCCCCGGCCTTCTGAAATTACCAGTTCCCCCATCCAATGGTTTCCACAGTTTCTCAGTCCCTGATCTGAAAAAAGTGCGTAGATGAGGAGGGATTACTTTACTTTGACTTTCCATCTATCTGCATGCTTGTTCCTGTTCAGATTCTCAGAAAAAGATAAGATGCTGATAGGAGGAGAGAGCAAATTGAGCAAAGATATGAGCCAGAGATCATTCATTCACAGACTCCTTTGAATGGCATTTTCAGAGGGTAATGTTAGACGCAATCAGATTTAGATGGACTTGACTAACAAATTAAAGCCAAACTCCCACTAATCCTTGTTTGGGATAAAGGTCTTACATAAATAAAGCGGATCTTCACCTTCCAAAACTTTATCCCTCTGCTCCACCCCTCCTCCAGTCCTCTACATACTTTTTTTTCTTTACTTTTTTTCTAAAAAAATTGCCCAGCCCCTCCCCCTTTTGCCTTTCATTTAAAAAAGGAGGAGGGGCAGCCCTATCGGCACTTCATGGGGAGCCACAGCCATGGTGAACCCAGAACAGCTGCCAGCCTATTTATGACATCACATCAAAACATGGTGGTGTGAGACCGAGTGATATCAGAAGAGAAAAGGATCTTAGCTGGTGTGAGGGTGAAAATCTGCTTTAATATAAGATGGCCATTGTAAGCATCCCTGTCAGTGTTAAATGGTTTGTCTTAACCCTCGAACTGCTACTTTTGCTGGACAGTTTCCATACCTCTCAGCAGTCCCAGATTGGGCAGGACTTTGCTGCATTCAGAGCTCTGTCCTGCCATACAGGGGCTTTGTCCCGCATAATTTTGTTGATTATATGTTAAGTTGTGGCTCAATAGGACCTGCAGCAGTGTCATCATCCAGCACAGCCAGGGATTCATGGACATGTAAGGAAAAAACAGGGGGGGAGGCACCAAACTGAGTGTAGTATTAAAATGATGACTTTAATAGGATAAGATTAAAAACACTTAAAAGATGATAGAAGATGCATGCTCGTCAAAGTAAAGTGCAGTCCTGGCATTGCACATGGCTCTGTGGGTCCCACCTCTGTTCCGGATAGCTGGAATGGATCACAGTGTTTCTCCAGGAGCAAAGGAACCAAGCAGCTCTACACAGACCAGCATGGACTGTGGAGCAGGAAGTGATGTCACGGAGTCTGATTGGACCTAGGCAGGGCTGGGCAATTTTTGGAGCAGTCAGCTCCGAGCGCGTAGCCTTTCATCACTGCAGCCCTGATTGACAAGATTCCAGCCCTGCCTAGGTCCAATCAGACGCTGGTGACACTTCCTGTTCCATGGTCCATGCTGGACTGTGTGGAGCTGCTTGGTTCCTTTGCTCCTGGAGAAACACTGTGATCCATTCCAGCCAGCTGCTCAATCCTTTCCAGCTATCCGGAACAGCGGTGGGACCCACAGAGCCATGTGGGATGCCAGGACTGCACTTTACTTTGACGAGCATGCATCT
Organism: Lithobates clamitans; assembly: GCA_037952925.1. NCBI lineage: Eukaryota > Metazoa > Chordata > Amphibia > Anura > Ranidae > Lithobates > Lithobates clamitans. The sequence continues at coordinate 2,935,923 of JBBGZY010000742.1, read as the reverse complement.
TCTATCATCTTGTAAGTGTTTATAATCTTATCCTATTAAAGTCATCATTTTAATACTACACTCAGGTCGGCGCCCCCCCCGTTTTTTCTTTACATGTCTTGCAGAGTTCTGGACACACACTGATGGATGGCTGCCTTCCTTTTTAACCCTTAATACCCCTTTCTATGGATACATCACTATTCAGCTATTACAGACTATACCCCTAAGGATTACTCCATCTGGAGCGCCAGATAAACGCTGACTATACTGCTAAGGGATTGGTGGTCAAGCAGAACCATACACTGTGCCTAGCACTCTCCTGCACTCTACGTAACTCACTCCAGAACCATACACTGTGCCTAGGACTCTCCTGCACTCTGTATGTAATGCATTCCAGAACCAAACACTGTGCCCAGCATTCTCCTGCACTCTGTACGTAATGCACTCTAGAACCAAATACTGTGCCTAGCACTCTCCTGCACTCTGTACATAACACACTCCAGAACCCAGCACCTTGTACTTAACACACTCCTGAACCCTGCACTCTGTACATAACACACTCCTGAACCCTGCACTCTGTACATCGCACACTCCTGAACCCTGCGCTCTGTACTTAGCGCACTCCTGAACCCTGCACTCTGTACATCGCAAACTCCTGAACCCTGCACTCTGAACATCGCACACTCCTGAACCCTGCACGCTGTATATCGCACACTCCTGAACCCTGCACAACTGTACATAGTACACTCCTGAACCCTGCACTCTGTACATAGCGCACTCCTGTCCCCCAATGCCAGGAGCCTGGCAGACAAGATGGGTGAACTAGAGATACTGTTGTACGAGGAGGATTTGGATTTTGTGGGAATTTCAGAAACCTGACCTCAACAGCTCTCATGATTGGCTGGCAACCATTCAAGGGTATATCCTTTATCGCAGGGATAGAGAGGGTAAAAAGGGGGGAGGGGTATGCCTATATATCAAGAATAATGTACAAGTGAATGTGAGAGATGACATCACTAAGGAGCTAGGGAGGAGTTGGAATCCTTATGGCTAGAGCTCCAAAGGGATTAAGCTAAGGGGAAAATAATACTGGGAGTATGCTATAGGCCCCCTAACCTGAGGGAGGAGGGGGAGGTGGATCTCCTATCACTAAGTGGATTTTCAGCAAGATGGGAAGTGTTATCATAATGGGGGATTTTAATTATCCGGACATAGACTGGGTGGAGGGAACCACGCATTTAAGGCTCACCAAATTTCATGGTTCAGATGGTAGACCCACCAACTAGAAATAAAGCGTTACTGGATCTACTGATTACCAACAATACAGACCTGATCACGGATGTGGAAATACGGGGCAATTTAGGAAACAGCGATCACAGGTCAATTGGCTTCAGTATAAATCACACAAATGGGAAACATAAGACATTGAATTTCAAAACAGCCAACTTCCCTAAACTACGAACCTTGCTAAAAGGCATGAATTGGGATAAAATCTTAGGAACAAAGAACACGGAAGAGAGATGGGTTTGATTTAAGATCATATTAAAAATAGGGCATTAGCCAATGCATCCCATTGGGTAATAAATTTAAAAGAGCGAACAAAAGTCCTGTATGGCTTAACTCCAATGTAAAAATGCATATAAAAGCAAAGGAGAAAGCCTTAAAAAATGGGGTTGAGGGATCATCATCAGCATTCAGACTTTATGAAGAATGCAACAAGAAATGTAATTAGGGTGGCTAAGATAGAACACAAAAAACACATAGCGGAGGAGAGCAAAATAAATCCCAAGAAATTCTTTAAGTATGTCAACAGTAAAAAAGGGAGGACAGACCATATTGGCCCCATAAAGAATGAGGAAGGACATCTGGTTACAAAGGATGGGGAGATGGCAAAGGTATTGAATTTATTCTTCTCCTCAGTCTTCATGAGGCAATCAGAGGGCTTCAGTAACCAAAACTGCAGTGTTTATCCTTATGACATATCACAGGAAGCACCTCCATGGTTAACAGAGGACAGAATTTAAATTAGACTTGGGAAACTTAACATTAATAAATCACCGGGACCAGATGGCTTGCATCCGAGGGTACTTAGGGAACTCAGTCAAGTAATTGCCAATTCTACTAATGCCCTGTAAACACGGTCGGGTTTTCTGATGGAAAAAGTGCCATCGGATTATGTTCTCGGAAATTCCGTTCGTGTGTGGGCTCCATCTGACTTTTTCCGTCTGAATTTTATGACACACAAAGTTTGAGAGCAGGATATAAAATTTTCCGACAACAAAATCTGATTGTTTAAATTCCGATTGTGTACACAAATCCGACGCACAAAGTGCCACGCATGCTCAGAATAAATTAAGAGACGAAAGCTATTGGCTACTGCCCCGTTTATTTTATGTCACCGCATTCAGAACGATCGGATTTTCTGACAACTTTGTGCGACCATGTGTATGCAAGACAAGTTTGAGCCAACATCCTGATGGATTTTGTTGTCGGAATGTCCGATCAATGTCCGATCCTGTGTATAGGGCATAATAGTCTACTGACTGGAATGGTACCAGCTGATTGGAGAAAAGCCAATGTAGCACCAATATTTTAAAAAGGGCCCAAAATACATTGCTAGGAATTACAGACCAGTTAGCCTAACATCAAGAGTATGCAAACTCTTGGATGGGATGATAAGGGACTATATACAAGATTTTAGTATGAGAATGTTATCATAGCAGTAATCAGCATGGATTCATGAAGAATCGTTCTTGCCAAACCAATCTTTTAACCTTCTATGAGGAGATGAGTTGCCATCTAGATAAAGGAAGGCCCGTAGACGTTGTGTATCTGGATTTTGCAAAAGCATTTGACACAGTTCCCCATAAATGTTTACTGTACAAAATAAGGTCTGTTGGCATGGACCATAGGGTGAGTACATGGATTGAAAACTGGCTACAAGGGTGAGTTTAGAGGGTGGTGATAAATGGGAAGAACTCGGAATGGTCAGAGGTGGGTAGTGGGGCCCCCCAGGGTTCTGTGCTGGAACCAATCTTATTTATTTTGTTCATAAATGACCTGGAGGATGGGATAAAATGTTCAATCTCTGTATTTGCAGATGATACTAAGCTAAGCAGGGCAATAACTTCTCTGCAGGATGTGGAAACCTTGCAAAAAGATCTGAACAAATTAATGGGGTGGGCAACTACATGGCAAATGACGTTTAATGTAGAAAAATGTAAAATAATGCATTTGGGTGGCAAAAATAGGAATGAAATCTATGCACTGGGGGGAGAACCTCTGGGGAATCTAGGTTGAAAAGGACCTGGGGGTCCTAGTAGATGATAGGCTCAGCAATGCCAAGCTTCTGCTAACAAAGCAAACATAATATTGGCATGCATTAAAAAGGGGATCTCCAAAGATAAAACGATAATTGTCCCGCTCTACAAGACTCTGGTCCGGCCGCACCTAGAGTGTGCTGTCCAGTTCTGGGCACCAATCCTCAGGAAGGATGTACTGGAAGTGGAGTGAGTACCAAGAAGGGCAACAAAGCTAATAAAGAGTCTGGAGGATATTAGTTAAGGAAAGGTTGCAAACACTGAACTTATTCTCTCTGTAGAAGAGACGCTTGAGAGGGGATATGATTTTAATCTATAAATACAGTACTGGTGACCTCACAATAGGGATAAAACTTTTCCGTGGAAGAGAGTTTAACAAGACACGTGTCCACTCATTAAATTTAAAAGAAAAGAAGTTGAACCTCAAACTACATAGAGGGTTCTTTACTGTAAGAGCAGCAAGGATGTGGAATTCATCATATGTCGGCTCGCCTTTTGACCACTAAGTATGAACAACAATTGGTCTCCTCACCCAAGCAGTCCCATCCCCCCACAGTTAGAATCACTCCCTAGGTAACACAGTTAACCCCTTGATCGCCCCCTACTCTTAACCCCTTCCCTGTCAGTTACATTTACACAGTAATCAGTGCATTTTTATAGTACTGTTCGCTGCATAAATGCCAATGGTCCCCAAAATGTGTCAAAAGTAAGCCATAATGTTGCAGTCAAGATAAAAATCGCTGATCACCACCATTACTAGTAAAAAATAAATAAATAAAAATGCCATAAATCTATACCCTATTTTGTAGATGCTATAACATTTGCGCAAACCAATCAATATACGCTTATTGTGATTTTTATTACCAAAAATATGTAGAAAACATATCGGCCTAAACTGAGGAAAAAATTTGCTTTTTTTTTTTAAAAAATGGGGATATTTATTAAAGCAAAAAGTACAAAATATTGTGTTTTTTTCAAAATTGTTGCTCTTTTTTTGTTTATAGCGCAAAAAAAAAAACACACAGAAATGATCAAATACCACCAAAAGAAAGCTCTATTTGTGGGAAAAAAGGACTTAAATTTTGTTGGGGTACAACATTGCACGATTGTCAGTTAAAGCGACGCAGTGCCGTATCGCAAAAATTGGCCTGGTCATTGAGCAGCCAAATCTTCCGGGGCTGAAGTGGTTAACTGTAGCAATCCCTCTGTTTTTGTCATTTAAATGCAGATCACGTGAAGCTTTTTAATATTTGTTATGGTGTTGCTGTTGATTTGAATGTGACTTTTTTATTCTGTTTTTAGGTCTTTCCCTAATAACTACTGGGATAAGTTTGTTAAGAGGAAGGTAAGCCCTTTGTTTCCTGTGTGTATAGCTACTGTGAATGTCATACAGTGCATTATTTGTTTATATAGTTCAGTGGGAATTAAATGTTTAATATAGTACATGGAAAACAATTGACATTAAATCTAAAAAAGATTTAATACATTAAGTACAAAACAACTGCAACTCATTTTTGTTTTTAACCATTTTAAAGACAGACACACACAGAAAAAAAGGTGTTTCAAGGGACAAGACCCTCTTCTTCAGAGCAACTTGATTCTCTAAAGAAGAGGGTACGTCCCTAGAAACACATTAGCTGGCGAGTCTCTGTGATGCCAGGGTTTTGGTGATGCTCATCCTCATTTAGGACGACCTTGCCACTTGGGTCTGATCTATATTGCTATCTTAGCTTCAGGCCATTGTGGGTATGCACTTTTTACTTTCTCCTTTTCCAATAAAGTTTTATCTGGTACTGCACTAGGCCTTCGAACCCTTTTGTTTTTTTAGTGTGTTTGCTTTCAAGATTTCCCGGTCTGAAGAGGGCAGCATTGGTGCAACTTACCATTCTGTGACAAGAGTTGACATTTGAATGGTCTATATACTAAAGTACTTCTGGTCCTCACAAAGTCCTTATGGTGTAATTTGGAAATACATCTGTGTTTGTTAACCACTTTGAAGACCAGCATTTTAAATCCCTTGTCTGTCCAGCCATTTTCAGCACTGTGGTACATTAATAGACAATTACTGGGACATGCAGTGCTGTTCTCTGTTGTTTGTTTTGTTTTTTTTAGACAGACAAAAAATAGTTTTCTTCATTTTCTATTTCTAAAGCTTAGCAAATGAAAAAAAAAATGTATTTATGCTTTTAGACAATAATATTAGATTGCTCCACAATAAATTTTCTGTTTTCACCTGAAATTCTGGTGGGACTGCAAATGGGGGATGACGGGCATTGCTGTATTAGGGGGTCAACACCAAGAAAGTGTCTGTGAGACACTATTGTGGACCCTAATTCTTTGTGGCTGATGTAAGATCCCACTACTTGTGCCTGTCACTTCACCCAGATATATTGCACTGCCAGCGCTTGGCTGCTGCAGTTCTGTTGGATGTTCATGCTTGGTGAGATAGTACACCTGACTGTTTTACCAGGAACCCCTTTATCCTCTGAATCTAAGAAGGCAATTAATGATCTCCCGCAGAGGATCCCCAGTGACGCGTGTACAGCCTTTCTCTTTTATATGATCCCATTTCCTTCCATCTGACAGATGAGAGTTCTGTAAGCACAAATCAGATTTCTGGAGACCGTGGTTCGTGATCCTGTTTCCTTTTCATGCTCATGCGACTCACCGCCGATGGCGAGTGGGTCCACATCTTCTGGTAAGAGTACCTACCCCTTCTTTTGGTGACGGATGCACAATTCTGGATGTTGCTTCTTCAGATGGGTGTCTACCACCGTTTTCATCACACAGACTTTTTTCCCCACTCCGTCACACTTATATAGTGTGTTGTGAGTTTATTCCAAAACGGATGTTGGTGGACTTATGTTTATGACTGCACTTTGTTGCCTAGTTTTGTGGTCAACATCATTTATTCAACGTTTATGTTTTTCTCACATGCATTTTTATGTTGATGTTTATTTCACATGTATCTATATTGGGCATATCAATTTATGTCATTATTCATCAGCATCCATTCACGCATTATTAGTACCTATTCATTTTGGGTATATTTATTTTATCTATCACTATTCACCTATCTAGGGTTGATGCACATTCAGTGTGTTCATATAGTTTCAAACACACATATTGATTTAGTGCTGCAATTTTTTACTTACATTTCCACACAATTTGTCACATTGTAGTGTCAGCAGCTATCTTTCTCTTTTTTTGGTAGCACAGTAAATTCAACACATAATTAATGATTCAATGCTTTCACAAATTCATACTTCAAATGTGTGAGGTCTCCCTCATCAATGATGCTCAGAATTTATTAATTTCTTTCAAAGATTTTTATTTGTTCAATACAAAAAGATGAAATACACTATTTCCAGTGAAGCAATGAAAAACCGTTGTGATTACATGTAAAACCAGATATCAAGGAAAAGTAAGACAATCAACCAGGGTTTGGCATTGTAATCCCTGACAAGCCCTCTTGCATTTTGTTTAGTGTAGCGGGATCTTTGGGGGAAGCACTCCCAAGCACCTCAAATGGGAACTTACTGTGCCCGGAAGCCTACCCCAACAATCCATGAAGAAGTGATGAGCCTTGTGGAGGGTAGATAAGCACTAGAACCAAACCTTTGAGCTTAGTGAAAAGGACCAATTGTCATACTTTCATTTAGGTGACAAACCCGTGAGTTCACTTTGTATGTTGGGATGGACTATAGTGCAAGAGAAAAGGAAGGGAAAAGAGGAGAAAAGTTGGTCATGAGAAGAGAAAGGAAAAAGAGAAAGTGCCAATCAACAGGAAGGGAGAATTTAGCTAAACAATAGCAACTTTTTGTCAGACCTGGATTCCAAGTATGACGGAGATGCCCATGTGCAGGGCTCAAGGTTCCCAGATAGTTTCAAATGACAAGACCGTATCCGTTAAGATGCTGGCTAATTACTCCTGGGACATAATCCAAGAGATCTTACGTTTGGCTGCTAAGAAGGAGACCTTGGGTTGTTTCCATGTTTTGGCTATGGTCAGCCTTTCCCCTAGCAGCATAAAATGGATCAATTTGAAGTTGGATTTGGAAGGTTCAAGTTCAGGAGAGCAATGGCTGGGGTTCTCAGGAGCTGGTAATTTGTCACTTTCTGGATCAAGGTAAACATCCTGTTCCAGAACGACCCAATTCTGGGACACTCCCACCAAATGTGGGCCATGGAGCCTATGAGTTGATAACCACGATAACACTGATTGTTTGCTGTGGGAAAAATGGTAGCTAGCTTTGCGGGGGTGAGGTACCATCTGGTCATCACTTTAAGACTAGATTCAATTAAGGAGATGTTCCTAATCCCCCTGAAGGATTTAGAAAAGAAGGTCAGCCACCTCTCTAAATCCCAATGAATTTGGTGGTCATTTTCCCAAGCCAATATATAAGGTGATTTGCAAGACGGGTGAGCAAGCGACTGGTGGATGATGGAGATTCCACCCCATTGATCCATGGCCTGTCCACACCATAGTTCATAAGGTGTGAATCTGGGAGGGGCAGGTTTCCCCTTTCAAATCTTTTGGAGAAAGTGTTGTATTTGTTGAAATCTGTAGTGCTCCGAGGTCGGAATTTCAAGCTTCTTAACACAGTAGCTCAGGGAAATTGGCCCCGAACGAGTGAAGAAATGGCCAATGCGATACAACCCCTTGTCCAACCACCATTTAAAGGATTTAATGTCTTGACCGGGGATAAAGTCTGGATTGTGAAAGATATGTGCGAGGGGGTGACTATCAGAGCACAGTGAGGTCTCAGATCTCATTTTGTACCAGAGAGTCAGGGTTTGTGATAGGATGGGCGATAATATTGGGGGCGATCCTTGGAGGGGACCCATAGGAGATAATCTAAGGTGTAGGTGGGGACTGCCTGTCTCTCTATTTGAACCCAATCAGGTTTTTCGAGTCTGGAGTACACAGTGAATATTTGAGCTATTCTTGCAGCTTGAAAATACCATAACAGGCATGGTAGACCTAACCCACCCCGTATCCTAGGTTGGAATTGGGTTTTTCGGGGTATCCTATGGCCTGAACCCCCCAGATGAATTTAGTGACTTTGCTTTGGAAAGATTTCAAATGATCTTTCCTTATGTTGATTGGGAGGGATCTAAATAGGTAAAGCAGTCTAGGGAGGAGCGTCATTTTTATGGAATGTATTCTACCTAGCCAGGATAGCTCCCCCTTAGCCCAGTTTTTCAGGTCAGACTCTAGCTTCTGGTACATGGGAGGGAAGTTTGACGAGTACAAGTGTTCTATCTTTGCCGTGAGAGTGATCCCTAAGTACTTAAAACAGGGGGTCCACCTAAACCGCCAAAAAAAAAAATATTAAAAGCCAGCAGCTACAAATACTGCAGCTGCTGACTTTTAATACATGGCCACTTACCTGTCCCAGGGTCCAGCGATGTCGGCAGGCGACGCCGAGAACCCGCTCGGTTCTCGGCAGCTGCCGCCGCCATCCTAGGTGAGGGAATCAGGAAGTGAAGCGTTGCGGCTTCACTTCCCGGTTCCCTATTGCGCATGTGAGAGTCGCGCTGCGCATCGTTACTGGTCCCCGCTATCTCCTGGGAGCTGTGTGTTTCCCAGGAGACAGCGCGGAGGGACAGGAAGAGGCATAGACTCCCATGGGAGTCTATGCCGGAAGTAGGTGCAAATACCTGTCTTAGACAGGTATCTGCACCCCCCTGAAAGGTGCCAAATGTGACACCGGTGGGGGGGAGGGTTCCGAAAAGTGGAAGTTCCATTTTTGTGTGGAACTCCGCTTTAATAGAGGTGTCACTCCACTCAAACTCGAAAGAGCTTTTTTAATGCTGTAACTATTTCTGGTTTAAGAGAAATGTTTAGAGCGTGGGATTTAAAATTGTTTACCCGGAGGCCGGAGACAGCTGTAAAGTCATTAAATAGTTGGCAGAGATTGGGAAGGGTTGTAATCGGTGAAGTAATTAACAGAAGCATGTCGTCGGTGAATAATCTGCTTTATTGGGTTTGAGAGCCGCTAGTTACCCCTTGGATCTTGGCGTTGGAGCGAATTGCGACCGGCCAAATTCCCAGCGCTCCATGAGGGTGAAAACATAAGGCCAGGCGACCGAGTCAAAAGCCTTATGTAAATCAAGGGAGAGTAGCATTTCTTCTTGTTTGTGGCCCTTATCCCAGCTAGATTGTAGTAGGGAAATTATGTCTATTGCCCTTCTGTTTGGTCCGGCCCCTGTCTGCCAGGAATAAATCCCTTTTGGTCCTTGTGGACGTACCGACTTGTGAAGGAAGCTAGGCAATTGGCAAGAATTTTGGGGGAGGTGAGTCTATAGTTCCACAATTCTTCCTGTTTTTTTCAGGCTTGGGTACTACTGTTATGTAGGCAGTGTTGAGTTGCGGGTTTAAAGGGTAGCCTAGGGCTTTTGCATAAAAAAATTTTGCCATATAGGGGGCGGGAGTACCAGCAAAGGCCTTGTAATAGGGTACTGAAAGACCGTCAGGTCCAGGAGCTGAACCCTTCTTAAGTTCTTTTATAACCTCCAATATCTCCTCAACTGAAAAGGCTGCCTCTAACAAATTTTTGTGTTCGGTAGATAGTGTCAGTAAGGGGAGGTCCATTAGAATGTTATTGAGCCCTTGTCTGTGGAGGCTGTGCTTTAGAGCTTAGTGTAGAAGTCATGGAAGGCTTCAAGTATTTTGTTTGGATTGGCTGTAGGGGATTGTCCTGCTATTCTAATTTTGGGGAGGGTGTGAGTGCGATACCAAGGTGAAAGTTTAGACTCTAAGAGCCAATTTTGTCTTTCTGAGAGTAGAATTTGGCCCCACTCCAGTAAATGTGTTTCTCCGCTTTTGCCGTGAGAGCTAGATTAAGCTCTAACCTAGCTGCGTCTAACTGTTCTATTGAGGCCTTAGTTGGACATTTCTTTTGTGTATTCTTTAGGGTTGCAAAGCTCTTTTCTAATTTGATAATGTGCCTCTGTCGTTCTCTCTTGATTTGGGTCGCCAGTTGGATTATTTTGCCTCTGATGGTCACTTTGTGGGCTGCCCACAAAGTCTCTGGGGAAATACCTTCAACGTCATTCAGTTTAAAGTATTCCTTTAGGGAGTTTATTTACTTCATTTAGTCGCCAGTGCAGTCCTGATTGACCAGACTGTATCTTTGATAGTCGACTTTTGGGTGGATGGAATGAGACTTGGGGAAACTAGGATTTGGTCGATCCTGGCATATGACTGGTGGGGGAAGGAATAGTAAGTATAGCCTCGTTTTGAGGGGTTCAGTTCCCTCCAAATGTCAACAAGGCCTTGTGAGTTAGGGAGTCTAGCTATTTTAAGACTCGCCTTAGTGGGGAGGCTCAACTGGGCCGTAATGGGTCTGGACCTATCTAGCCCCTGGTCAAAAGCAACGTTTGAGTCCCCTCCAAAGATGACTGTGCCCTCCAAGAGGGGTTCAGCGTTTCAAAGAGAGACTGGAAGAATTTAGTCTGTCCCTTATTGGGGGCGTAGTAGGATACCATGGAGTATAACTGTCCCTCCACAGTTCCCTTTAGTAGGAGAAATCTTCCCTCCAGGTCTCTGTAGTCCATGATTGGGAAAAATTTACTGTGCTTAGAGAATACAATTGCTACCCCCTTGGTCTTATTTGCTGCATTCACTAGGTAAAATGTTGGGTAATATGCTTGGAGCATAACGATGTCTAGTTTAAGAGAGTGGCGGTTTTCAAATGCTTTCCTCTGTTTCTGAGGGGAGTTTAGTCCCTGAGCATTATGTGTAGCTATCTTGAAATGTGTCCTGGTTGGGATTGAGTTAGCCATGAGAACAGAGGGGTGGAATGCTGTTGAAGCTACCCTCACTTACCTATTGCCGTCTTCTTCCATTTGAAATAGGTCTGAGTTTAAGGTGGGTTTCAACCTGGAGCTGGAACTGGGCACATGACACAACCTGTAGATTGGCTAGAAGATGAAGAAGAGTTAGAGATAGAGAGAAAGAGAAAAATAGACAAAATAGAGAAAAGCGTCTTCTAGGAAGACCAATCGGGTATGGCATGAAACACTCCTGCCAAACTCCTACCGAAAAAAATCGTCTGCCTCGTAATGAGGGTCGACAGCCCATCCCACAGAAACAGGGAAATTGCTACTATGGGATAAGTGGAGGCGCTAGGGGTTCACCCCGGACCCTGACTTCTATGTGAAACAGTAAAAGAAAATAAACACAACCAAAAATATCATATCTATAGAACATTGGGGAAAAAAGAAAAAAAAAACAGGATCCCTAGGTCTCCCACTTGGGTGTTTCCCTCCCCTCCCCAGTTGGGGGGAGAGGGAGGGCCCCCTCAATGAGCACAAAACGTGCTCAAGGCACTGAGACTGCCTGTTTAGGGCCCTGAATGCATGTAAAATTATTATGCCCAGGCCACGGGAAAACCTGAATTCCCGTCGCCCCTGGAGCTTTGCTCGAGAGGGGCTGGGAAAGTTCCAGAGAAGAGCTCTGAACTTCTTAATAACTAGGGCCTTGGAGGTAGCATAATCATTGAAAACACTTAGGACAACTTTTTAAGAGAATAAAGACACACTCATTGTCCTGTCCTGTAATTTACTTGTAACAAGCAACAGGAGGAAAATTTGGATTGCATAAAAGGGGGGAGAAACAATTTGGTCACGTTATCAACAGGTAGAACCACTATCGTGGGAGAGGTGAACAACTGAGAGTAGGGTATATGTTGATTTAAGTTGCAGTCTTAAGGGGGCCTGCCATCTTTGGATCTCTTGGTCTTTCCTTTGTTCCAGATGGGGGAGACTGAGCTTGCTGGGGGAGGATGCTTGGCAGAGCCTACGGATGAGGTGGTAAAGTCCATAGATGCTTCCTGCGAGATGAGCTTGAGGTTTAGGAAGAGCTTTTCACCATCAAGTTTGAGAAAGAGTGTGTCTTGACCTTCAGTGTAAATTTCACAGCAAATGGAAGACCCATCGATATTTTATGTCCTGTTGTGAGAGGACTGTCAGGAGGGGTTTGAGAGCTCTCCGCTTTTGAATTGTTGAGGGAGAGAGATCTGCAAACATTTGTATTTGATGGCCCTGGCATGTCACCTTTGGCTTGGAGTGTGCTTGTCGCATGACTTCTTTCTTTATGGCGTAGAAGTGTGGCCTCACGATTATGTCCCTAGGGGATCCATCATTTCTGGGGGGTCCCAGGACCCTGTGAGCTCTGTCCAACTCCAGGCGGTGAGGAGGGGTATTGGGGATTAGATCTTTAATAAGCTCTTGGACTGCAGGGGAAATGTCCGTGATGGTCTCAGGAGGGCCCCAGATCCTGAAATGATAACTTCAGATATCTTCTGGACCTATTTTCCAAATCATCAATTCTGGAAAGGGCTGTTTCAAGCTGGTCCTGGAGGACCTGAATGTGGGCTAAATTCTGATTCTGGATACTGTTATGTCCAGTTTATTTTCTATGGCCTCCATTCTGGATCCTAGGTTTTGAAAATCAGATTTAATGTCCCTAGTGATTTTAGCCACCGTGTTGGCTAGCCCCCTCTCTAGGAGGTCAGAGAGCTTGAGGAATAGGTCCACTGGCGGTGTAGTCAGGTCCTGGCCTGGGAAGCCTGGGGATTCGGTCGCAAGCACATGAGTTTGGAAAGACCTGATCGGGAAATGCGTGTAGTCCTCCATGGAGCAGCCCAGCAGCAACTCTGTGGAGGCTGGGGAGGGAGCCAGGGGGAGCTGGGTACTCCCATGGATCACCTGGAAGTACGTGTGGGTTGATGGGGCTAAGACTACACCTCTGTGTAGGCCGCATGGGGCTGTGCTGCTGCTGTGATGGTGGCCATCTTTGTACACCCACCCCCGCGCTGATGTGTCGAAATGAGGCCTGAGATCTCGTCTAGTGGCCGGTCCAGACATTCAGGGGTGTGCACGGGGGTCTCGGGGGCTAGAGTGTCCTGGTGGTGACTGTCCTGGGTGGCTGTGAGTGGAGCTGTGTGCGCCGTAGGTCCAAGGTGATGCAGAGCTCTGGACTTAGATGGTCATCTTGGAGCTCCTGCATATGCGCACTCTCGATGCTCAGAATTTAAAAGGCCTCCGCACTAGTGTACATTTGTTGGACATTTTTTGCAGTATCTGTACCAATATTTGATGACACTGGTGCTGGTTGGTGATCTGGGTTCCCATTTCGGCTAATGTTGGTACTAGATAACACTGTACTGGTGTGGCTAGCAATCAAATTAATGGGGCTGGCTTATACTGGTGACACTGTACTGGTGTGGCAGTGATCAGGACACTGTTGCTGGCTGACACTGGCACTGGTGTGGCAAGTGATCAAGGCTATGTTGTAGGCTTACACTGGCTCTGGTGACACTATACTGGTGTGGCTAGTGATCACAACACTGTTGATGGCTTACAAAGTCTCTGGTTGCATTATACATGTGTGACAGTGATCATGACAAAGTTGCTGGTTCACACTAGCTCTGGTGACACTGGCACTGGTATGACAGAGATCAGACCACTGTGTCTGACTCAGAAGTGGCACTGGTAACACTGGCACTGGTGCGGCTAGTGATCAGCACACTGCTTCTGGCTACACTGGTTCTGGTGTGGCAAGTGATCAGGAATGCTATTAATGGCTGCCTTGGTCTGGTGACAATGTTGCAGCAATCAGGAACACTGTTGCTGGCCTACATTTGTCTGATGACACTGGGACTGGTATGGCTAGTAAACAAGGACACTGTTGCTGACTAGTCTGGTGACACTGGGACTGGTGTGGCAGCAATCATGAATACTGGTGCTGGTTGCATTAGTCTGGCAACACTGGCACTGGTGTGGCGGCGATCAGGAACACTGTTGCTGACTGGTGGTGACACTGAGACTGGTGTGGCTAACAATCAGAAACACTGTTGCTGGCTTATACTGCTCTGGTGACACTGTGGCAGGTGTGGCTAATGAATAGGGACAATATAACTGGTTTACACTGGTCTGCTGCAATGCACTCATGTAGGTATCGATCACATGTGGCTGACTTGGTGCACTGTAAAAACACTGCTGCAATCACAGCTTGTAAATATTCTGTTTCCTCGCACAGCCTTTGTTTATATTTTTGATTGCTGTGATTGATCACAATGATCACATAGTACAAGGCCAATTTCATTGAGCTCAGACACTGTGATCACAGAGCGGGCTCATAGATGTATTAGAGGGTGCACATTAATACCGCAAAGGGAGCCTGTTTTTAAATGGCCTCTTGCCCTCAGGAAGCAGCATTCTGTCTATTTTATAAAGCAGCTGGACAGCAAATGGTTAAACAAAAATAAACAAAGGCAAAAAATCTTCATTTGATCAAGCTGTAATGTTTCTGCTGTGTTTAAAAAAAAATTGTGATTTGCAATCAGTATGTGCTTGTATCAGTTGATCCATAGTTGTGTACAATAATCAGATTGTTTATTTAGTCATTTTAAAAGTCTTTAACTGAAAATATGACAATATGTGACGGAAGAAATTAATTAGCAAATGTTGTAGAAAACTATGACTGAACTAAATTGCAGAGCTAAAATGTTCACATATTTTTAAGGTGCTCTGCTGTCAATAATCAATCTGAAAGCAGCATAACCTGCTCAGTACTTTACTGAGAAAAGCCATGCATTGTGGTTTCAGCTGTCTGTACAAATCCACATTTTAATCAGAGCATAATATCCACCAGCTAAGTTTCCATGGATATTAAGACTCGTGGAAGGATGTTAAGTCCCAGCTGAGCACTGGGTGATTTCAATGCAATGAAATGTTGTCTGCAACCATACCGCAATGTTACAACCTGTGAAAGGATGAAGGAGGATGAAAATTATATGAACGTTAGTTAAAATCCGATTATTAGATTGAGGGAGTATTTTCCTGATAGGGGGAGGCTTGACTATTGTAGTCTTAAAAACTATATATATAGCTTAATACTAGTGGCTGCCCAAAAAAGACAGAAACATTGGTATCCTGTTACCAAAAGAAAAGAAAATAATGTTGAGTTGTGGCATACCAATTAATAGCATTTAAAGCAAAAAATATGCCAACACTATAAAAACACAAATGTGTAACCTTCTCTGGCTGTGCGTTTACTTACCACAGTATGCCAGCCTGCAAGTAAACACTTCAGTGCTGAAAGACATTAGCTTGGGTGATACTTCACTTACTTACTACTCACTTTTGCTATTGGGATCACGTACTTTGATGCTGCCATCTTTGATTTTTTCAGGGGTGAGTAATGTCATTATTTTCTTATGTGAAGCACCTCCCAAGGTAATGCCCTTCAGCACTGAAAAGTGTACTTGCAGGTTGGGATGCTGTATTAAGTAAACCCACAGCCAAAGAAGATCACACATCAGCTTGCTCCTTTGTTAGCATTGCCCAGTCTGTTAGGACAAACATGAGATTTTTAAACACATAGAGGTCAAAAGGCTTTATTATAAATGCATCTGCCGGCTCGTAAAAAATAATACGACAGTAAAGGAAAACAGAATATACAGCAATATAAGCAGTTTTCTAAACGAATGACTTCTCTGTAGGCAAGTTCAAACAGTCCCTAGATTCACCCCAATACATTTGACCAAAGTCTTTTCTTCATTATAAATGTTTGTGTGGATATCATTGCTTAGTAATTAAACAATGACAAGAACAGTTTAGCCTGCAACACTATAGGGATGGCAGCTTCAAGAGGCATCCTAGCAAGAAGTGTGGTAAATGCACAGTTCTTTATAAAAAAAAAAGTTTTTCCTGTATTATTTAATATAAATTAGATTGAGTATTTAAATTCAGTCCAGTAACTTAGAATATGTTTTTGTGTCCAGAGAGAACAGTTTAATATAAATATTAACACTGTGCGTAAAGGTGAATATGTTTTATAAACCTCTCATATATAATATACATCCATTTATGAACTGTTTGTTCTGTGAAGCTAAGGCGTGTAAATGAAGGTCTGTTCTGTGCAAATGAAATTAATGTCAGCAATTAAAATATTTGTTCTGCACTAGCAAAAAATATTTAATTCTCCTCTTTACTAGAGTACTTCAAAATTATATTGCGCTAACATAGTGTCAGTTTTATTCTAACAGCTCTTCAGTAAATCCCTGGAGTCTTTCCATGTGGCATGTTTTAAGCTAATAATGCATACATCGTTAATAAGCTTTTATCTCTCTTAGCGCTTCAACTCTGCACTGTTTACTGAGATGTATTGCATTTTAATTGTTTTGTCTTTTTTGTCATTGCAAAGAAACAATCTATATTTCTTCTAGCACACAGGAAATGATAGCAAATAAGTGGATCTGTGCCACATGGGACAGATGTTCAGAAATAATTGTGTGATCATGGTTTATATTATTAGCCCATGGCAACTTTTAGCAACATACTTGTTAGAAGATGCATAGCATTTTCTTTGTCCTTCAGTGTTCTTATAAATGTATTATGAGTTCATTACATATCAATGTAAACACTAAACAAATGTATTACTTCAGTAAGCAATGAGAGTAGCTTAACATGGAACATAGAAGTATGTGTCTTATTTAAATACCCAATGCAAAATCAAAACCTGCTATGGAGATCCATGAATTAATGCAGAAAACGTGCCATACACGCTATATTGTGTATAATGTCTCATAGCAGACAGCGAATCCCAACCACAGCACTACCTGCCCTGAGTTTGCTGGTTCTCCCTGTATCTGGTAGGTTGATTTGTTGGATCCTGTCTAAATTTGCCCTTAGGGACCTTAGATTGTGATCTCCTTGAGTGGAGGGACTGATGTGAATGTATAATATACCATATATGTAAAGCACTGCGTAAATTGATAGCACTATATAAGTACCTATAATAATAATAATAAATGATGACTAAAAGGTTAACATCTCTCCAGACAGTTTTGAGTTGCTGGATTTGATACTGTTGACTTAAACTAAAGCTGGCCCCTGATGAGTCATTTTTTTCTTGATCAGCCAGTCGGCTGATCAAAAAAAACCAAAATACAAACTAATTTCCCTATCCACACATTCAAGGTGGATGCGGGAATGCCGTAGGTGGATCTAAATTTGTCCGGTCCCTGCTGAATTACCTGAATTTCGATCCATCTATGGCTAGGTTTAGCTTTGAAATATTCAGATTAGATCAATTTACCTATTGAAGAGCTGTGAGCATCTAGATAAACAGGGAGTAAACTTGTAAAGGTGAGGGTCTGCTGTCTCCCACTTTCTTGCTCTTGAATTACAAGGGAATGTACCATGTGCTGCCCATAACATAGTCCCTAACAGTGCATGATTTACAGCAATAGCTAACAATGCAACCAGCTGCACTTTCTTGCCAAGTTTTTAATACAAATGCAAAATACAATGTCACTGATGCCAGTTTATAAGAACATGCATCTTTGTTGTGGACTTTAAAGTTTGTGAAATTGTTTTCTTTGCTTAGGTCATCAATAAATATGGAGACTTATATGGAGCAGATAGAATCGCTGAACTCCTTGGATTGGATAAAAATGCTCTGGATTTTAGCCCTGTAGAAAAGACCAAAATAGAGGAGGGATCACTTGTATCATGGTGTGTATAAAATATTTTTTTATTGTAATAATTAGAAATGCCAGCTGTAATCAGCAAAATATCATAAACATGTTGAGTGCAGAATATTGCGCATAAATAGTGTTCCTACTTTGGCACACAAATCTGTATTGCTCAAGTTCAGTGCAGTGTAGTCAGCAGAGCTCTTTACACATATCAGCTCCTGTCATTGCCAATGCAACTTACTATGTACATGTACTTCTCATTTCCATATAGTCATTAGCCTTGGGATCAGGCACATTTAAACACTTTGCATAATGCTGACCTTGAGGTGACATTCTAGAAAGAAATCTCCATATCATTTATAAGTGAACTTTTCATCTGTTAAAGTGTCTTTTATTTTTTTGTCTCCCCGCAGTGATCAGAATGTTCATACAGACCAAGAGTAATTCATAATTAGGAATACATATAAGAAAGGGCCCTAAGTGCTAACATTTAAAACTGAGTTATCTTAGAATTGTATGTGTTTAATGCACAAACCTAAGCTATAGATAGTACTCTGCATTAGTCTTAGGCATGTTTTAAAGTGGAAATGCTTCACAAAATAATGCCATGAATATTTTTTATTAATCAATACATTTCCTAGAAAGTGAAAGAAAAAGAAAAATACGTTAAGAAATCTAGGTTTGGCGTAACCGTCCTTTGCCTTAAGGAAACGTCAGTCTGATTTGTAAACGTACATGCAGTTTCTGGAGGTACCCCCCATAGTTGGTTGTTCAAATCCTGTTGGAGATTTTGCCACAGTTCTGCTGCAGACTTTGGCTTTCTTAGGCTAAAGTAGATTCACACTAGTGCAGCTGCAATTTGATCCAATTTTCAGTGGTTATGTAGTGTGACTTGGTTGTATTTAGGATTTCGTTTGCATATTCTATGAGGCCAGAATCGCATTGAAGTCACACCAAAATAGCACAGGACCCTGATTCTAAAATCATGCTGTGCTGCGTGATGTGATCGGCCACCATTGCAAACAATATGATTTAAATTTTCATGCAATTCTGTGCAATTGGATTTGCATCTGAAATCGCACTAGTGTGAACCAGGCCTTAGTTGCTTCTCTCTCTCTGCAAATAATTGCCTTGATGATGTTGTGATTAGAGCTCTGTGGGCGTGCGATCTATAGCAAATAGTGTTCTATGATTTGGGCTGTGTTTGGGCTCATTGTCATACTGCATAATACATTTTGAACTGATTGGAGTTCACCTCCTTAACTGCACTGTCTGAAGGTAAAAAACTAGTTATTTTTAAAATTTATCAAAATTGCAAACCCCATTTGAAGGAATGCATTCATAAATGTGCAGGAAAACTCTATTACATTTCACATTAATTTGGCTTATTTTCACGTAGGAAGAATAGCTTTTTGATCTTAGCTCATCAATGAACCCCACTTCTGATCAGATTTCCCCAGACTGTAGGTGTGTTGTAGCAGGACACCAGTGGATTCATCCAGCTTTGTAGTGGTGTAGGACATCTTCTGATTTCAAACGAAAGTGAACTTGATTTATTTTTCTCATTAGCTGCACTCAGTTTTTGTGGCCTCAACCATTGCCTGTTTGTACACAAGTGGTAGACAGCACACCTGGAAACACTTGTCTGCTGGGAAATCTCTGCCTAGGAGAGACCTTGATGAGGCACGAGGTCCACTGTGTGTCTTGTCACTATGCTCACGTTTCCATGGTGCAATATTTTCCACATCTATTGTAATCTCACCCTTTAGTATAGTTCCCCCATGTCAAATGTTATTCCTTCTACACAGCTGTTTCGGTTTTAGTTAATCATTTTGGTTTAACTTAAGCTGGCCATACACATTTCAAATATTTCAAATCCTGGCCATACATATTATAAATATTTCAAATCCTTTTATTCAGACTGCAGGCCAAACAAAGAAATTTAACAGATTCCTCCATACACGCTAACAGTAAGGATGGATGACTCTCCCTTGCCAGGCTATTGTATTCTGACAGCCAGTGCTGCCGGCTGTTAGAATGCATGATTATTAGTGCCTGCATATAATTGGAGCAGGTGCTGTTCAGCTGATCATTTTACGACAGGCTTCTTCTACAAAAGTCAATTGAACAACTGTTTGCTGAACAGAGTGATGATGGATGGTTCATGCACTGCTCGTATTTTAGCCAAGCAGTGTATGGCCAAGCTTACACATTACATCACTGATTATTAGTACCTGTTTTCTATATGAATGGAGCACTGGGCTATATGTCTACAAAATATTTTTTTTTTTTTACCAGAAAACAGTTTATTACTATGTTAGTTTTTTTTCTTTAGGATCATTTGAATAACATATTGCCTTGCTTCACTTTTTGCAGAAAGGTTTGAAACTCTATATACTATTTAATCAAGCCTTTTCCAGCCAGGGTGCATGGCACTTGGCAAAATGTGTAAAAAAAGAAGCTAGCACTCACACAGGGACTGCAAAAATGACTTTATTGTATAAAGGGAAGAAAATCCATCTGATACAACTCTGCTAACACATTTCAGCCAAAGGAGGCCTAAATCTTCGGCTGAAATGCGTTAGCAGAGTTGCATCAAATGAATCTTTTTTTTTCCATAAAGTTTTTATTGATTGAACAGAAAATCAAAAACAATATAACAATGTCATAGTCTCGTGGACGTAATAATAGTACAATGGTAATACAATACATTTTACATTAGAACATTACTATTGATATGTCAACAATATGTTATCAGGTAGAACAGAAATAAATGGTTTATGTGCATATTATGCATAGATATAGATATTCATTTTTTAATGAGTTAGTTATATGAGATAAAAGTAGTATTATGTGTGTGGGGGGTGGAGGGAAGAAAAAAAAACACATGGGGGGGGGGTAATAAGGTGGGTACAATGAAGTATAGACCAATAAATCCTTTTTACAAACTTCTGTATAATAGTTCCAATAATTGCATATTGACTGCTTTATAGGCTGGGGTGTTTCTGAATTCTAACCAGTTGTACCATATCAATGTGAATTTGGTTATTTTTTCCTGTGATATGCTAATGAGCTCTTCTATTTTTTTCAATGTTATTTATTCTACGAAACCATAACCACGCTTTTTTTGTTGGAGTAACAATCCAATAATCCATTCCAATAATCGAGTAATCTTTTATCCTGTATACAATGAAGTAATTTCTGCAGGCCCTGCATAAGTGCCAGCTTCTGTTATAAAGTTTGGGCCGTGGCTATAGGTTACATGGATTACCTGGGTTGAGCGCAGTGAACTATTTTTTCACAGTGCCTTGGAAAAATGCCTAAAATTTCCCCCAATTGCCCACAAGTGTACACAAGCCAGCAGATGCATCAAGCCTGCCTTTTGTTAAACCAAGTATTCAGCATTTTTAATACATTGCATTAAAACACAGAAGTGTAATGCCGTTCCACTTAATTCTCAATTTAAGCATCAGGCCGGCATATTCTGGTACACTGCCTGACATTTAAATGACATGCTAAGTAATTTATAGGGCCCCAACATTAGGGAATTACATTATTGTCCTTTCTGATATTGCAAAATCTAGCCTAAAAAGAAGCCAAATTATCATAGGCTGCTAGAATTGCTTGCTTCCTCCAGTAATGGGATTTATACCCTTCTCCTTGTGCTGTTACCACCACTGACATCTTCTGCCATTCTACTTCTGCCTCCAAAGTCCTCAGCCATCTTTATTGGACAAGAAGGATGATGTAACTTTGGCACATGCACATGGGAATAACTTTGTCCTGGCACCCACAGCATGCTGAGATTGTACACTAAGCACTAAGCTGCACATTTGTGGCTCAGTGTACAATTTGAAAAAGAATTGCTAGCAGTCAAGGAAAAAGCTTTTATCGCAGAATTAACTCAAGTTCCACTTTAACTTATTCATTAGACACAAATTTTAGTCCACTGTGTGAAACAAAAAGAGAGAGAAATAGGCAACCAAAATACAGAACAGTGTGGTAGATTCTTTTAAATAATGTACAAATGGATAAAAAATGTTTTGAAAAAAGAAGGACATGAAACAAGTTAATGAATGAAACATTTTATTTATTTTTTTTTTTTTTATGGTAGGCTGAGTTCAATTGACATGAAGTACCATATCTGGAAGCTTGGAGTGGTTTTTACTGACAATGTAAGTGCCCATCTTCATATAGATAAAATGCCATTTATCTAATAAATGTATAGCTGGGCTATAGCTATAGCTGTTGTCATTTATAAATGTTTTCACTTTTTTATTTGCAGTCATTCCTTTACCTTGCATGGTACACAACCATGTCAATACTTGGACACTACAACAACTTCTTCTTTGCAGCTCATCTCTTGGACATTGCAATGGGTTTCAAGACCCTAAGAACCATTCTCTCCTCAGTTACCCACAATGGAAAACAGGTAAGCCTGTCTAAATGTTCTAATAAATCTAGGGATAGCAATTCATCTTCCACATGACACAGATTTGTTTGACACCATTTGATTGCAATTTTTCTAAAATAAGCACTAAGATTAAAAAAAAAGATGAAAGCTTTACACTGGAGCATGGCCTGGTTTATCTAGCAGCAGCAGCACGTATGTTCTATGACTCACTGAATCCACTAATATGTTCACATTACTCATGCCAGAAACAGTCTTGCCTAGCTGCAGACTACAGAATTAAGTGCTGCTCATTTCACGGTTCAACCTCTGGTGTAGTACACTTAGCCATCCATCCTTTATGAATAGTTGGAATATGCGGAGCCTTTGTAAATGGATAGTCATAAAAACCATGTAAGCTGTTCATAAAGCATGTCTGATAATAACACTAGATTAGATAGTAATTCTTGCCACTTGTACTGGTACTTATATTTGGGTCATGCACTTCTGTAAGGAAGTTTATCAGGGAAACTAATATACAACAACTCCACTTCTATAAGAAAATGGAAAGGACTCTGTAATTCATTGCTTCTTAGGTTAGCAGACAAAATTTAGCTTCCATCTCTAAATTTGACCTGCCCATCTCCTTCCTGGAGCGCTACAAACTCCTTTCTGCCTTTCCCCTTTCTGTTGGCACACCTAAAATGAATGAGCTGCTTTAATACAACATACAATAATGCACTGCACAGGTATGGTCCTGGCCTAAGAGTTATGAAGCTTTTTTTTTTTTTTTTAACAAAGGCAATAGCAATAATAAAATGGTAACACTTGAATGATCAAATATAGAAATTCCTGGACTGCTCCATTTTAAACTCTTATGCCCTGTACACACAATAGGATTTTCAGATGGAAAATGTGTAATAGGATCTTATTGTTGGAAATTCCGACTGTGTGTAGGCTCCATCACACATTTTCCATAGGAATTTCCGACACACAAAGTTTGAGAGCTTGCTATAAAATTTTCCGACAACAAAATCCGTTGTCGGAAATTCCGATCGTGTGTACACAAATCCGACGCACAAAGTGCCACGCATGCTCAGAATAAATTAAGAGAGGAAAGCTATTGGCTACTGCCCTGTTTATAGTCCTGACGTACGTGTTTTACGTCACCACATTCAGAACGATCGGATTTTCCAACAACTTTGTGCGACCGTGTGTATGCAAAACAAGTTTGAGCCAACATCCGTCGGAAAAAATCCATGGATTTTGTTGTCGGAATGTCCGATCAATGTCCGACCGTGTGTACGGGGCATTATAGTTCTGGGAAAAATGTATTTTTGTTGTTTTTTTGTTTTTTTAAGGTTATACCTTTTTTAAACTACGCTGTTGAATCTGTCTTTGTTTTAAAACAAACATTTAGTACAAAGGATTTCCGGAGCACTATAGTTTAGCTAAAGATAGCACACAGCAGTAGCTGCTTACCTTGTGACTTTGTTGTCTCAAACCCCAGACTCAGCTGTTGAATATAGGATCAGTCACCAGTGTATGTCTTGATAGCAGCAAACAAATACACTTGCCCATGAGAGTCATGTCCGGGTCGCATTATCCTTTAGTAAATTTAACCACTTCAGCCCCGGAAGATTTGGCTGCTCAGTGACCAGGCCATTTTTTACGATACTGCACTGTGTCGCTTTAACTGACAATTGCACGGTCGTGCGGTGTTGTACCCAAACAAAATTGACGTTCTTTTTTCCTACAAATAGAGATTTTTTTTTTTACTAGTAATGGCGGTGATCAGCGATTTTTATTGGGACTGCGACATTATGGCGGACAGATCGGACCATTTTGACACATTTTTGGGACCATTGGCATTTATACAGCGATCAGTGTTATAAAAATGCACTGATTACTGTGTAAATGTCACTGGCAGGGAAGGGGTTAACACTAGGGGACGATCAAGTGGTTAACTGTGTTCCCTAGGGAGTGATTCTAACTGTGGGGGGAGGGGACTGACTGGGTGAGGAGACCGATAATTGTTCATAATTAGTATGAACAACAGATCAGTCTCCTCTCCCCTGACAGCAGGGAGATCTGTCTGTTTACATTGACAGATCTCCGTTCTGTCTCTGTGTGGAGCGATCGCTCCAGATGTTGAACGAGAGGAGTTCAGGACCACTGCTGGCTTACATGTTTCGAAGGAATACCTTCTTCCTCAGAGCCTAGAAGTGGTAACTCCTTCAGCAAATTATATACACATGTGCATTCATTTGATACATCCCAGGAAGGTTCAAAGACCCCGCCCACTGCAGGGGTGGTCTAGTGGAGGGGAGAGGCTAGGGTGACAGGCAAGAATAGAAACAGAATCATTAGTAGTTGCTAGAGACAGTGAAAATACAAGCCAGATGGAATACGGATGGAAAAACGTGCACTGATGTAATATACTATCATAAGGGTCTGTACCTTAGCATATGGAAGTGCTTATCGCTATCCATCTGTGCGGCTGATGTATGTGTGTTACAAGCTGTATTGTCTCTATTATATAACACTGTCAAAGTGATCATCTCAGCATCTGGAAGGCACACCACCAAAATTCTTAGAGACTTGTGTCCGCCATCTTTGTGTAGACCTTCAGTAGGAAATGGCATGTGGAGCCCATTTCTAGTTACACCTCCCGGAACACAAACATGGTGGTGGGTCCTCTTTTCTTAGCCTGGACCTCCTTAGGAGCCTCTGCCCCTCTCACACACCAGGTTAAGGGAATACAAGCAAACACAATGGCTGCATGCAAGGTGACTATCTCCTAAACCGTACAGGTTTAGGAGATATTCATTTTACCTACAGGTAAGCCATATTATAGGCTTACCTGTAGGTAAAAATGTGAAAGAAGGGTATACAACCGCTTTAAGTGATGGAGATGAAATAAAGACCGTGGTATGATAAACAATCTGGGCCAGATGGTGGTGGTGGTGGCGATGATGCACTACGGCCACAGTCTATAGGCAGCATTGGTGTGGCAGAGATATAGAAGGCGTTAATTTGGAGAATGGAGGGGTAAGGAAAGAGTACTACAGGAAGCTACTCTCAGTAACTTCAATACTGCTGATAGTACAAAGCGGGCCAGAGGCCCTCTCACTGTCTCCCAGAGGTGACAATGGATGGTGAAAGGGACCCCTTTGGTCCCGGTGCTGCTGCAGCTCACTTGACAAGAGTCTGGCAAACTCCCCGGTCTCTTAGCAATCCCATTTGGTCAGCGAAACTGTAGAGCAATGTCACTCTCCACCTTGCGGTCTTTAGGACTGGCTCAATCTCCTGCTTCCGCTGACAGGTCTGAATCTGCAAACTCCGGCGGCGGCAAAAGAGCAGGCTTTTTTTTGGGCAAAAGAGTATAAAGGCCTCTAGGCTAGTTCTGTGTCCCATTGGCTTGTTGGGACTTGTAGTTTAGAAGGTCAGTTGTTTCATTAAAGGCCTCTAGGCTACTCCTGTGTCCCACGACCTGTTGGGACCTGTAGTTTAGAAGGTAAATTGTGTCATTACAAGGCCGCCACCTCAAACTCACCTCCCATAATTTCAGGTGTCTGACATAGAAGTTTATTGAGAAAAATCAAAAAAAGACTGCGCTAAAACAAAAGACAATAATCATGTGATATGACTAATCAGAACATATACAAATGTTAATAAATGAGTTATTCAAAATAAATATTTGTGAATAAAAAACACCAGAGCTTTCCTGAAAAAGTGACTGAAAAATATATAAAACTCAAATGGAGATACAAAAGTCCCAAATGAAGGCAAGAAAAGTGACTGGCGTCACAAAAACACACAGTCCCTGGAGCCAAGGCAAATGCAAACAGTGATCATAGACATGTAACGCAGTCCTTGGAGCCAAGGTAGATGTATTCAGTGTACATAGACGTAAGACACCCAGTGAAAAATCCTCCACCTAATAAGATGTCCGCTTACCAGAGGTAAGCTGTAAATCAGCTTAGTATTAAACCTCTCCACGGGGAAGATCAGCTCCTCAGGTCTCCAACCAAGGAAGGGGGTGGCCAGGATCTTACGGTGTGTTTAGCTCAATCCACACAGTAGGAGGACCCAGTCCTTAGATGTGTTGGTTGCATTAGTTTCTTTTTTTCAGGCTTTTTTTTCCGTATAGTTTCACCTGATGTTCCTGCCAGTAACACATATGTAAACCCTCACAGGTCTCACAGGTAAAAGGCTGCTATGTGTCCTCTGAGCTCTTCCATCATCCCCAGGGAGAGCTGTGCTGTGTGCTGGACAGGAGGAAAGACTAGAATAGAAGTTTATTGATTTGGAACTATATGGCTCTCCCCCTGCTGGCCAGAGGAGAATTTTGCAGCTCAATATAAATAACTCAGACGAGGGAAATGAAGACAAAGCAATGTCTTGGTCTCCATATTGTCACAGCCCAGTACCTGCCTAGATAAGTAATCCTAATAATGTTAATATGTTATGTGTAATAATGTATAAATACATTGTAATTTATTAATTTATTTAATCTATATATGGAGAATGTATCTCCAGGACCTTGGGGTTCTCTACTTCTGTGCATTTTTTGTTTATCTCTTACCCATCCCCCTAGAGTTATCTGCTTTTAAACTGAAAGTGACAGGCTACTCAGGTTAAGTCTAGTGACATCATCTAAACAAAGGATAATCATAGTCAAAGACATTCCATCCTAATATGAATGGCTGTGTTCTATATTATTTCCAGGGTTACTATTATAACCCATATAGGGATAGAACAGGTGTGGTAATGACCTAATCCTTCATTTTTGTATAATTAACTCCCAAAAAATGACTAAAATTTACCCAGTTGAGGAAGTAAAGTTCCTCGAGTGCTCTTATGTAGGCAACTTAATTTTCTAAGAAGAAACTCTTTGATTTCAATACACATTTGAGATACCATGGATACAACTCGTAAAGTCTTTTCTAGATATGTTTTTGCCATTCTGCACTACGAAAGTTTGCTTCCTTAGCATTTTTGGCCTGGTATTTTCTGTCAGCCATTGTCTGGAATTTTCAATCTGATTGGTGCTTGCAAACAGGTTTTACAGTATAGTTAGGTCCACTGTGTTACTAATATGTGTTCTTTTCCCCTTACATACAATTAGTTTTTTTTTTGTAATGCAGAATTAGACCTGGTTAATGGTTAATGTCATATATTTTCCTCAGCTGGTGCTCACAGTCGGTCTTCTAGCAGTGGTTGTTTATCTCTACACTGTTGTGGCCTTCAACTTCTTCCGGAAATTTTACAACAAAAGTGAAGATGAAGATGACCCCGATATGAAGTGTGATGACATGATGACGGTATGCACACAATATTTGCAAAGAATAATTATGATTACTTAGCACAATATCAGCATCACTTTAGCAGAGACCTACAGTATCTCACAAAAGAGAGTAGACCCCTCACATTTTTGTAAATATTTTATTATATCTTTTTATGTGACAATACTGAAGAAATGACACTTTGCTAAAATGTAAAGTAGTGAGTGTACAGCTTGTATAACAGTGTAAATTTGCTGTCCCCTCAAAAAAACTCAACACACATCCATTAATGTCTAAACCGCTGGCAAAAATATGTGAGTACACCCCTAAGTGAAAATGTCCAAATTGGGCCCAAAGTGTCAATATTTTGTGTGGCCACCATTTTTTTCCATCACTGCCTTAACCCTCCTAGGCATGGAGTTCACCAGAGCTTCGCTGGTTGCCACTGGAGTCCTCTTCCACTCCTCCATGACGACATCACGAAGCTGGTGAATGTTAGAGATCTTGCGTTCCTCCACCTTCTGTTTGAGGATGCCTCACAGATGCTCAATAGGGTTTAGGTCTGGAGACATGCCTAGCCAGTCCATCACCTTTACCCTCAGCTTCTTTAGCAAGGCAGTGGCTGTCTTGGAGGTGTGTTTGGGGTCGTTATTATGTTGGAATACTGCCCTGTGGCCCAGTCTTCGAAGGGGGGGATCATGCTCTGCTTCAGTATGTCACAGTACATGTTGGCATTCATGGTTCCCTCAATGAACTGTAGCTCCCAAGTGCCGACAGCACTCATCCAGCCCCAGACCATGACACTCCCATGCTTGACTGTAGGCAAGACACACTTGTCTTTGTACTCCTCACCTGGTTGCAGCCACACACGCTTGACACCATCTGAACCAAATAAGATTATCTTGGTCTCATCAGACCACAGTACATGGTTCCAGTAATCCATGTCCTTAGCAGGGACGTGCGGTGAGGTCAGTGGCTGGTGAGGCACTGGCTAGTATCAGAGCCAGATACACTCAGGTTACATACGAATGTTAAAGCGAGAGCAATAATTCTAGCACTAGACCTCCTCTGTAACTCTAAACATGTAACCTGTAAAAATGTTTAAAGCGTCGCCTATGGAGATATAAAGTCTAGAAGTTTGGTGCCATTCCACGAGTGCAATTTTTTAAGCGTGATATGTTAGGTATCTATTTATTTGGTGTAACATCACCTTTCACATCCAAAAAAAGCGAGCTAACTTTAGTGTGTTTTTTTATATTCATGAAACAGTTGCTGTGCAAATACCGTGTAACATAAAAAGTTGCAACGACCACTATTTTATTCCCATGTCTGCTAAAAGTGCTAATTTTAAAGGCTTATATGCAAGTTATTGTCATAAAAAGTGTTTGGGGACAGTTTTTTAGTGAAATGGTAGGGTACCCCCTTACCATTTCACAAAGGGTGGGCAGGATCTGGGGGTCCCCTTGTTAAAGGGGGCTTCCAGATTCCGATAAGCCCCCCACCCGCAGACCCCCACAACCACCGGCCAGGGTTGTGGGGATGAGGCCCTTGTCCTCATCAACATGGGGACAAGGTGTTTTGGGGGGCTACCCCAAAACACCCTCCCAATGTTGAGGGCATGTGGCCTGGTACGGTTCAGGAGGGGGGGCGCTCTCTCGTCCCCCCCTCTTTTCCTGCGGCCTGCCAGGTTTCGTGCTCGGATAAGGGTCTGGTATGGATTTTTGGGGGGACCCCACGCCGTTTTTTTTTTTAAATTTTGGCGCAGGGTTCCCCTTAATATCCATACCAGACCTGAAGGGCCTGGTATGGAATTTAGGGGGACCCCATGTCATTTTTTTTTTAAATTTTGGTTCGGGGTGCCCCTGTGGGGAATTCCCATGCCGTTTTTATCAATGAACTTTTATGTGTATTGTCGGACCGGCAATGCAATAGCCGCGAGTAGTTTTTTCTTTGAAATGTAATTTTGCTGTCAGACTGTTCTAAACATGGGAAACATGCGCCCCTTTACAGGCATACTATAAACACCCCCCAGGTACGAAATTTAAAGGGATATTACACTTTTATTGTTTGATTTTAAGCATTATTAAAATCACTGCTGCTGAAAAAACGTCAGTTTTTAAAAGTTTTTTTTGCATTGATCCATGTCCCCTGGGGCAGGACCCAGGTCCCCAAACACTTTTTACGACAATAACTTGCATATAAGCCTTTAAAATTAGCACTTTTGATTATTCATGTTCGTGTCCCATAGACTTTAACGGTGTTCGCCTGTTCGAACAAACTTTTTTCCTGTTCGCATGTTCTGGTGCAAACCAAACAGGGGGGTGTTCGGCTCATCCCTAGTTGCAAGTGGTTAATTGCCATAAGTAAGTAATATACAAATAATTATTATATATTGTTTTTAAGGTAATTTACTATATTTTCAAAAACTGTACTCAAGCAGGTGGCTTAAAGGACAAATTACTAAAGTTTGAAGTTATAACTTCAAACCAGTATTTTCATAGTAAATAGATAAATAATACATTATTATGTTATAACTAGGGATGAGCCAAACACTCCCCGGTTGGGTTTGCAGCAGAACATACGAACAGGCAAAAAATCTGTTTGAACACGCGAACACCGTTAAAGTCTATGGGACACGAACATGAAAAATCAAAAGTGCTAATTTTAAAGGCTTATATGCAAGTTATTGTCTTAAAAAGTGTTTGGGGACCTGGGATCTGCCCCAGGGGACATGTGTCAATGCAAAAAAAAGTTTTAAAAACAGACGTTTTTTTCCGGAGCAGTGATTTTAATAATGCTTACAGTGAAACAATAAAAGTGTAAAAGTAAAAGTGTTTAGAACAGTCCAAGAGCAAAATTACATTTCTAAAGGAAAAAAAGTCATTTAAAAGTACTCGCGGCTATAATGATTTGTCGGTCCCAGCAATACACATAAAAGTTAATTGTGTATTACGCTGACAGCACTGACAGGCTGACTCCCACCCCTTTAACCTCTGCATCAGTGCTGGTCGACCATGGCGAGGCCTGTTCTGAGTGGAACCTGTCCTGTTAAACCGCTGTTTGGTCTTGGCCATCGTGCTGCAGCTCAGTTTCAGGGTCTTGACAAGCTTCTTATAGCCTAGGCCATCTTTATGTAGAGCAACTATTCTTATTTTCAGATCCTTGGAGTTCTTTGCCAATATGTGACGAACGCGGGTATCAGATCACTGCCCTCCTCACTAACTTGTAACAGAGGACCGGCCAATCTCACACCACGCTGTCACTTACATAACAATGCCACTCTCAGCTGCACCCAGCACAAAGATTTTCCAGCTTGCGGGACCACAATCAAGGTGCCAGCAGCCTGAGAGCGATTGTCACTGGGTTAATTATGCAATTAACCCTTTAACTGCCACCACTGACCTTTGATAAGGGAGGGTCAGAACTTCCATCAATTTAGCAATACCAATTATGATTTTAGAATAATCGTCTGTAACACACACTGTTACCACAGACAGGTCTGCTCAGAGGCCTTATTCTAGACAGTAGCACTCTTGAAGAGACAGGTTCATTTCTAGCTTGCATTAGGAGCTTTAGGGACAAGGTTAACACTTTTCAAAGTAAGGTTTTAATAATGAAAAGGTTGAGATTGATGCAAATAAAATATTTACAGGAAAAGATGTTTCAACAAAATAAAGACAATATACAACAGAGTAATAAGGCAGAGGGGAAAAGAATACATGCGCAATGTCTTGGGTTGCCCCTTCCTCTGACTTCTCTGTCAAGATCAATGGCACATCTATCAGTCCGTCCCCACATGCCAGGGTGCTAGGGGTAACCCTAGACTCTGAACTGTCCTTTCAGGCCCACATCCAATCCCTGTCCAGATCATGCCGCCTTAGCCTTAACATCTCCAGAACACGCCCCTTTTTAACCAATGACACCACCAAGCTTCTAATTCACTCCCTGGTTATCTCTCAACTCGACTACTGCAACTCATTCCTCATTGGATTACCTTTACATACACTATCCAGCCTTCAGTTCATAATGAATGCTGCTGCAAGACTCATTCACCTTACCAACCGTTCAGTGTCCTCCACCCCTCTCTGCCAATCCCTGCACTGGCTTCCACTCATCTAACAAATACAATTCAAAGTACTAACCATAATTTTTAAAGCTATCCACTCCAACTCTGACCCCAGCTACATCACTAACCTAGCCTCAAAATACCAACCAAGCCGCTCTCTTCGGTCCTCCCAAGACCTCCTGCTCTCTAGCTCCCTTGTCACCTCCTCCCATGCTCCCCTCCAGGGTTACTCCAGAGCTTCTCCCATCCTTTGGAACCTCCTACCCCAATCTGTCCGACTGTCCCCTAATCTATCCATCTTTAGACGATCCCTGAAAACCCTTCTCTTTAAAGAAGCTTATCCTGCTTCTAACTAATACACTGTTTTACTTTCTCCATCAGCTTATCACCCACAGCTATTACCTTTTGTATCAATTGACCATCCCTCCTAGATTGTAAGCTCTAATGAGCAGGGTCCTCTGATTCCTCTTGTACCAAATTGTAATGTAACTGTAATGTCTGCCTTCATTTTGTTAAGCGCTGCGCAAACTGTTGGCATTATATAAATCCTGTATAATAATAATAATAATAAGGTGCCATGTTGAACTTCCCGTGACCAGTATGAGAGAGTGAGAGCGATAACACCAAATTTAACACACCTGAGACCTTGTAACACTAACGAGTCACATGACCCCGGGAAGGGAAAATGGCTAATTGGGCCCAATTTGGAAATTTGCACTTAGGGGTGTACTCACTTTTGTTACAAGCGGTTTAGATATTAATGGCTGTGTTGAGTTATTTTGTGTGGACAGCAAATTTACACTGTTATACAAGTTGTACACTCACTACTTTAGCAAAAGTGTAATTTTAGCAAAGTGTAATTTTTTCAGTGTTGTCACATGAAAGAATATAATAAAATATTTACAAAAATGTGAGGGGTGTACTCACTTTTGTGAGATACTGTAAGTCTGATGTAATGGCAGAAAGCTTCCAGCCTGGCAACTAATAACAATACAACCAATCAGAAATCATACACTTTATTCTGGTTGTATGAAAACCAATTAATTACTCAAAATGATAGACATATTCAGAAATATGTCCCAGAAAATATGCACCTTATTTGACAGGCTTAGCATATACTTAAATCAGGGCCAAACAGCCAGATTGAGAATGTTGTGAGGTAAGGCATAGGGGAGCGCTCTATCTACATCGACAAGTACATAAAGAGTGAAGGTTACTGTATCTGTTTTAGTCTATGTTAGGTATCCATGTTGTGTTGCTTTGATTGATGAAATAAAGATTAGCATTGTAATTGTCGTGTTATGTATTTTTGCTATTTTATGTATTAAAAATGTAATGGTACTAGCTTTACTGGTCATGTGAGGCCTATGCATCCATTGCTCTTCAAAGAGCCCGTCCTGCTTTGTTTAAAAATCTACAACCTGGGACAATAATTGTGGCTTGCAAGTTCCAAAAGTGCACTAGGTGATTCTCAAACATTGTATTTTTTTGCTAATCAGATCAACTGTGCTTTATTCTTGGTTCACAGTGTTATCTGTTCCACATGTATGTGGGCGTGAGAGCCGGAGGTGGCATTGGAGATGAGATTGAAGACCCTGCCGGTGACCCTTACGAGATGTATCGTATTGTGTTTGACATCACCTTCTTCTTCTTTGTTATCGTCATACTTCTAGCCATTATTCAAGGTGACTAACTTTGTTACATTTTTAAAAACATTGCTAACATCTGAGATTCTGAGTAGTGAGGGAGATGCTCACAAATTAATTTTAATAGCAGGCGTATGTGCCATTACACCAGTTTTTTTAAACCCAGTTTTTTAAACGTAGGCTTCTTATGCCGCGTACACACGGTCGGACTTTTCAGCTACAAAAGTCTGACAGCCCGTCCGACAGACTTTCGACTGACTTTTGGCGGACTTTCTAACGACCGGACTTGCCTACACGCGATCACACCAAAGTCCGACGGATTCGTACGTGATGACGTACACCGGACTAAAATAAGGAAGTTGATAGCCAGTAGCCAATAGCTGCCCTAGCGTCGGTTTTTGTCCGTCGAACTAGCATACAGACGAGCGGATTTCTGGGTCCGGCGGAGTTACGACGTAAAGATTTGAAGCATGTTCCAAATCTAAAGTCCGTCAGATTTGCGACTGGAAAAGTCCGCTGAAGCCCACACACGATCGGATTGTTCACCGGATTTGGTCCGTCGGCGTCCGTCAGACAAGTCCGGTCGAAAAGTCCGACCGTGTGCATTAGAATATATGACATTACTAGCCCAAAGAGACCTTGAACAGTCATGTTGTAAAATTTCAGGCTAAAAGCAAGGTTTTTACTCCTTCATGACTGCAATGATGGGAGAAGGTTAAAGTGGTTCTAAAGGCAGAAGGGTTTTTTATCTTAATGCATTTGCATTAAGATTAAAAAAAAAAAATCTTCTGTGTGCAGCAGCCCCCCTAATACTTACCTGAGCCCAATCTCGATTCAGCGATGTTGCACGAGAGCTTTGGCTGTTTCTCCCTCCTGATTGGCTGAGACAAACAGTGAGGGCCCCCTGCTGTCAAAGTCAGTGAGTCAATCAGGAGAGAGAGGTGGCGGGGCCGAGTCACGGCTCCATGTCTGAATGAACACACAGAGCAGCGGCTCGGCTCTGGTGCCCCCATAGCAAGCTGCTTGCTGGGGGGGGGGCATTCAGCAGGAGGGAGGGGCCAGGATCGCCAGTGAGGGACCCGAGAAGAGGAGGATTTGGGCAGCTCTGTGTAAAACCACTGCACAGAGCAGGTAAGTATAACATGTTTGTTATTTTTTTAAAAAAAAATTTTTAATCTGTGTTTCATGTTAAAAATAGCAGCACCAACCAGTGTGCATTCCTAGTTCTCAGACTGTGCTTTCAGCTACAGGTCTAACCCTAAGAGCCCTTTCACACCGGGCCGCCCATAGCGCATTTCGGCCGCTAGTGGGGCGCTTTTACCCCCCGCTAGCAGCCGAGAAAGGGTTAAAATCGCCCGCAATGCACCGTAATTGCGGTGTTTTGCCGGCGATATCCCAGCGCTGCCCCATTGATTACAAACACCGCTCCTTCACTGCTCCAAAGAAGCTGCTGGCAGGACTTTTCCTGACGTCCTGCCAGCGCAGCGCTCCGGTGTGAAAGCCCTCGGGCTTTCACACTGGAGACAATGCTGCAGCTGTTTGAGAGCGTATTGCAGTTGCTATTTTTAACGCTATAGCGCCTGCAAAATGCCCTCAGTGTGAAAGGGGTCTAACAATCGGGAACCAGTCGGCATGGTTATAATGATGTGATCACCAAAAAAGTTGTGACCACATGAGATTTGTTTACAAACAAATCTACCCTATCTCTCTTTCTGTATTTACTGTACCCAGAGGGAGAGGCATAGCTGTCACTGTTGTGAACTGTGTAAAAAATAATTGAATCAAAGTGGAACTACACTTTATCTGAGCACCACTAACCAAAGATGCTATTTAATTAATTTTGTAATATTCAAAACAAACTCACCCGTCCATTAATATCTCTATGCATAATTTTGTTGAGAAATCACTTTGAGTAAGGGCAGGTGATTAATGTAGTATTTACTTCTGGGAATTCACCTGCCTTTAACTCAGGCATGCAAGCAGGAGAGGTGTGCTTAGTTGAGAAAGCCTATCCTCCCCTACTGAAGACTCCAGGGATGTATGACATAATTTCCCTAGGCATGGAAAGCAGGAAATAACTGAAGAAATGTAAAAAAAAAAGTTTAAAACAAGCAAATATGATATACTTTCCTATCCATTTACTAATGCTAGCAGCATAGGGATTAAAAATAGTCAATGTTGATTGAGAGAGTGAAGTTCTGCTTTAAAATGGTTTAGAGCTGAATTCCAGGCACACCACGGGAAGTGTGTTACCTACCAAATGATTTGTATTTATTTCCATCCAGCACTAAGATTTAGGCTGGCCATGCATGGATTGAAATTCAGCCACTTCCTGCTGAACCAGTCAAATTTCAATCCATCTATGGCAATTCCTGTTCATGAGAATCATGCTGCAAAATTTCCATTCAATCAGCGCTTGCAACCAATTGCTGCAGCTCTGATCAGTGTATTCTGATAGCATTGGGAGTCCCACTGTCAGAATACAATGACACAGTGGATTTCCACATTGAATGTAGTGATGGGGTTATGGGGTCAGTTTTTTCCCATTCAAACCGCTGGCTGACCCATGTTTGGCCAGTTTTATACATTCCTTCTAGACAGCACAGCCATAAATGTGACCTTTTCTGCAGTTAAGCAACAATGCTAGGTCACCTCCCCACCCCCATTCTTAATGGACATTGAAAGAGATACAGCAGGTTGATAAGCTCAACTGCCTGCTGTCTCTCCTCTGAATGACATGTTCTTTATCAGCACAGTGTGCCGTGCATCACACCTGTTGGCTCCTGGTACTGCTCCTCCCTGTCTAAATGCTGTTGTGTAGGGGATAACACAAGAACAGTAGCTAATAAAATTCATGTACTTCCATTGATTACATGTAATAACATTTAAATGTGATAAATAAAATGTAATGATTTAAAAAAATACACAACTGCATGAATTGTACTTTTGTAATCTGCAGTTCAGCTTTAAAATTGTGAATAAAATCTGTTAAATGTAAAAATATACGATTTAAACACCATTATTTGTCAGCCTATGATAAAAACATGATCAGGAAAAGAATAGTTGTATAGGTTAAAAAATGATTTGCGTGCCCATAAATGGCAACACAGTGTGGTGCCATGGCAGTCATCGATAAAAGTAGATGTTTGGATTTAGGGTGATACTATTTAATGGCAAACATAATAGATTGTAGTTCAAGCCTTCAAAACACATCAGTCTCTTCTTTAGACAATATGAACTGGCAGTAATAAAAATGCATTTTATACAGATGTGCTCAATTTGATAAGCAAGCGACGTTGCTAAAGTAGAAAAGCTGGAGGTAATTAGGACCAATGCCATGTTGGTGTACAGAGACTGCAGCTGTGCTTATAATGCCTGTCTATACAGTGAGGGGAGGCCATTCTCACATACAGTACACACACAGGCTGAGTTTGGAGGGGAGGAGAAAGAAGTACAGGACCTGGAGTCAGGATCAAGTCCCAGCCAGAGCAGCCATTGAGGGACAAGACATAAACCTTGTTGTCTCTTTGTGTTGTAAATTTACAGTCCTGTATACACAATCCTATACCCACAGTTCCAGAGAAAGGTAAAAAAAACAGCAAAGCATTATGTAATTTGCTCCAGCAGGCGAAAATAATTCCTTCCTAGCTGCACACAGGTTTTTTACCTTCATGCATTGAATGCATGAAGGTAAAAAGCCCTGAGCCTTTACAACCCCTCTAATTTCTGCAGTGTTGGCAACCTATAGGAGCTTCCTCCACTTTCCTGCACTTTTTAGAAGATTGGTGCATCTTCGCTACCAATCTGTGTATGTGTTTCTAACAGGTACATGAATTTGACCCACATTGCATGATTTGTCATTGTGGCAAAAAACAATTCTAATGACTGTCAAAGACACTCATTATGAATTCCCAGGAGACAGAAGTACCATCCTATTACCTTTCACATTTATGTAAGAATGGTGTTAGTCTTTGTAAAATCCCTTTTGGTCCAGTTGGCAGGTGGGTTTGTAGTAAAATAATATTTATAGAGAATTACTTTACATTGATATTACGGTGTCCAAGAAACCGATTTTCGTTTGTTAATAATTTAATTTGAGTTTTACTGTCGTATTGGCAATGTTGTAATTATCACCGCACTTGCAGTCCAGATGCTCATGATGTCGGTGAAACTGGACAAACATTACTCCAGCAAATAATCTACTGAGATTCACTAATGAACACAACAAAACTGACGTTCCTGTAGCAGTTCACTTCTGCAGGACAGAACACAACTGAAATGACCTCTGGGTTATGGTACTGAAGGGTAATTTTAAATCACAAAAAGAGAGATTGAGGTGAGGGTTCAAATTCCTAAGAAAAGTCATGACTTTGGAACAAGGTCTCAACAGAGACGGAAATTGTATGCGCCACTGTGATTTTCTGAGGACTTTCATCTCAGGAAAATCTCCACATCATGGGGATATCACAAAGATTCACATCACCCCCCCCCCCCTTCCCACTAAGTCTTAATACAGAATTAAAGAAATCTAACAGAGTCCTTCATTCATGTTGGCTCGGATGGATGAATCTCCTGCTGCAGGTTATTGTATTCTGACAGCTGGTGCCACCGGCTGTCTGAATACCCAAATAGTGCCTGCATCTAATTAGATAACAGTGTAGTCAGTGTTTTCTGGTGCTCCAAATCGAGTAATCTCTAGGGGTATATTCTGTGGCTGTAATAATTGGATGGTGATGTATCCATAAGTTGGGTGGTTGGAAAAAGAAAGGGTATTAAGGGTTAAAAAGGAAGGGAAAAAAACAGGGAGGGGGAGGCACTGACCCGAGTGTAATATTAAAATGATGACTTTAATAGGATAAGATTAAAAACACTTACAAGATGATAGAAGATGCATGCTTGCCAAAGTAAACTGCAGTCCTGGCATTCCACATGGCTCTGCGGGTCCCACCGCTGTTCTGGTTAGCTGGAAAGGATTGGGCAGCTGGCTGGAATAGATCACAGTGTTTCTCCAGGAACCAGGAAGCTCCATGCTGACCTAGAAGTGTTTGAAGGAGCAGCCAGCTCCAATCGCGTAGCCTTAACCACTGCAGCACTGATTGACAAGATTCCAGCCCTGCCTGGGTCCAATCAAATGCCAGTGATGTCACTTCTGGGTCAGCATGGAGCTTCCTGGTTTCTGGAGAAACACTGTGATCCTTTTCAGCCAGCTACCCAATCCTTTCCAGCTACCTGGAACAGCGATGAGACCCACAGAGCCACATGGAATGCCAGGACTGCACTTTACTTTGGCGAGCATGCATCTTCTATCATCTTGTAAGTGTTTTTAACCTTATCCTATTAAAGTCATTTCATTACTACACTCAGGTCGGCGCCTCCCCCTCCCTATTTTTTTCCCTTACATCTGATTACATGCAGCTAATGTTCAGCCAGCAACTTTCCACCTGGCTCCTTCAACAAAACTCAATTGAACAATCCACTTTTGTTTAGCTGGGTGGTTTGGACAGCGCCCACAGAATAAACTTCAGTTACGTAGTCGTGTATGGGCAGCTTTAGGTTGTAAGTGTGACAGAACAGTTTCTCTGTCTCACAGACAGTGATCCTTATCTGTTTCCTAAACTTTTTAGTACCATTCATGTGTGAAATTGATCACATCTGTATCCCTATCGTTTTATGTTTAAAATGTGTGTTTCTTACTGTCAGTTCATATTGTCTAAAGAAGAGACTGACATTCTTTGAAATCTTGCACTACTATGTATATAGTTATGCAATAAATAGTACCACCCTAAATCCAAATTTATGTCCATGCAAAAAATATTGATTAACGAAAATTCGTCATAATGTTATTATCAAGTTAACTGGTGCACAGTGATACTGCTAAATTTAATCTGGGCATCTAGGCTTCTATAACCAATAATTGCCTGATTTTAGAACTATTCCTTTTAAATAATTTGGCTACAATTCTAAAGATTATGGCATATGCATAGCACAGCAATAAAGGAAAACCGTCTGTAGGGACCAGTTGTAAAAACAACAGTACCTGCATTCATATTAATTGATAAAGGTTCCAGTGTGACTGCTTTTCAGATAACATTTGCCCTGTTCTGATATAGGTTTGATCATTGATGCTTTTGGAGAACTGAGAGATCAACAAGAACAAGTGAGGGAAGACATGGAGGTATGCAAAAATCCACCTAAACAGCTGTACTGTATGTACCTTGGAAAAACAGCAGATACACTCTGTATAAGGGCTCATGCACAGAGAGCCTAAAAAAACGCCACTTTTACAGGCATTTTTTTTTTCAGTCTGTAAAAGCGCCTCTCTGTAAGTCTATAAATCCATGCACACATATTGTAGATGTTTACAGGTTTATTAGAAGAGCAGCGCTTCAGGCTGAAACAAAAACAGGAGAGAAACTAAAGAGCAAAAAATAAAAAGTATGGAACACACCTAAATGTGCATAAACGCTAAAAGCATCTAACGATCGATCGTTAATGCATTCCAATGACCAGAATAAATGAATCTGACCAATAGAATGCACTAACTCGGAAACGCTAGACGTGCCTAAACTCATTTGCAATAAATTTTGGCTTTTGGTGTGTTTTTTAGGCATTTTACTGCCAGGAGTTCTGTGTTCAGACGGACTATTACAGATGCCTGTGTGCATGAGGCCTAAAGGGGCTGTTGAATTAATTCAGTGTAGCAATACTAACTCACAATATTATTTTATGTAAAAAAAAAAATGGATTTTCGTAACATCCTTTCCTTTATTTTTAATATATATTTTCCTGGAGTCTATTGAGGGTCACAGGAATTATTATACTGTTTGGATGTCTAAAAGCAGCCCAACAGAGAGATGGGCAAAATAGCAACAAAGTCTAACAAGCTTTTTTGGCCATACTTCTCCTATGGATCACAGGAGTGCAGTTCGTTTTGCACTCCTGTGATCTGTTTTCAGCTGAAAGGGGGCTAAAGCCCCCTGTCGGCTGATGTCACAGAGCCAGCCCTTCCCACCCCCTTCACAGCCCAGCACTCCAGTGAGCACTGGAGGGGAGAACAGAGCGCCAGTGACTGACAGTCATGGCTCTCTGCTCAGAGCGGATGGGGAGAACTGAGTGATCAGTGGTGATTATAAATGTTTATTTTTGTAAAATTACAAACCTCACTTTTTAAACATGAAGCAGAACCTGCATGCATTATTGTAATGATCAAGCATTGCTATATTTGTATATATATGTTATATGTAAAATAAGGTATAGCACAGACTGACAATCTTTCCATTAAGATAATCTAAACTTTCTAAACCTCTTAGTCTAACCTCTTCATTTGACCTGAAGCAATGGGTACAGGCTTCTACTCACTCTGATGGCAACACCCTTGACCTTGTATTCTCCATCCTATGCACTCCGTGCAACTTCTCAAACAATCCTTTTCCTCTCTCCGACCACCACCTTATTAGTTTCTCTCTCCCCCTGTCTTCCACCACCTTTCCCTCCAACCGCCTAACCATCACCCGTAGAAGCTTTCGCAACTTCAACTCCTGTCTCCTCTATTCTGCTACTGACCACCTCTATGACAAAATCTCTCCCCTGTCCTGCCCCAACCAAGCCATGTCCATCTACAATAAATCTCTGTCCTCCACCCTGGACAAGCTCGCTCCCCTCACTACACGCAGAATCAGGCCTCGACCCCTACAACCCTGGCAAATAGATGACACTAAAATTCTCAAAAAACGTAGTCGCGCTCTTGAGCGTCTGTGGCACAAGACTAAGTCTCTCAAAGACTTCAACCAATACAAATCTGCCCTCCAAATATACTATTCTTTCCTCCACACTGCCAAGCAAACCTATTTTACAACTCTTATTAACACTTTCTCATTCAATCCCTGTAAACTCTTCTCTATCTTCAACTCTCTACTTTGTCCTCCACCGCCTCCACCCACTGACTTACTCACTGCCCAGGAAATCGCTAATCACTTCAAAAACAAGATTGATACAATCCGTGATGAAATCTACATTCTACAGGTATCTCCCCCAGCTAAGACCCCATGTCAACAGGTACAACTGACACTCCCCCTATTCAAATCTACTACTACAGATGAAGTTGCTAAACTCATTTCTATCGCCCACCTAACCACCTGTCCCCTGGACCCTATTCCCTCTCAAATGCTACGGTCACCCTCTGACCCCATCCTACACTCTCTAACCCACATCTTCAATCTCTCCCTCACCTCTGGCATCTTCCCCGATGCTCTAAAACATGCACTGGTCACCCCCATACTTAAAAAGCCGTCCTTGGACCCCACCAATCTTAACAACCTACGCCCAATCTCCTTGCTCCCCTTTTCCTCTAAACTCCTTGAACGCCTGGTTTACAACCAACTGAGTGACCACCTCATTAAAAACAACCTTTTTGATCCCCTTAAATCTGGATTTCGCCCTCAACACTCCACAGAAACTGCTCTTTTAAAACTCACAAATGACCTACTAACTGCAAAAACCAACGGACACTATTCTGTACTCCTACTTCTGGATCTTTCAGCTGCCTTTGACACGGTTGACCACCCCCTCCTCCTCAAAAAACTTTACTCCCTCGGTCTCCGTGACTGTGCTCTTCAGTGGCTCTCATCCTACCTATCCCAACGCACCTTCAGTGTCACTTACAATTCTACTTCCTTCACTCCTCTTCCCTTCTCTGTCGGGGTCCCCCAAGGTTCTGTTCTTGGACCTCTTTTATTTTCAATCTACACCTCTTCCCTGGGTCAGCTGATAGCCTCTCACGGCTTTCAATATCATTTCTATGCTGATGACACACAAATCTATCTCTCCACCCCTCAACTCACTCCATCAGTCTCCTCACGCATCACTAACTTATTAACCGACATATCTCTATGGATGTCACACCACTTCCTCAAACTCAACTTGTCCAAAACCGAGCTTATAATATTTCCTCCCCCACGTTCCTCTTCCCCCGACTTCTCTGTCAAGAGCAATGGCAAAACCATCCACCCGTCCCCACATGTCAGGGTACTAGGTGTTATCCTGGATTCTGAACTCTCCTTTCAGTCCAACATCCAATCACTTTCCAAAGCTTGCCGCCTCAACCTCCGCAACATCTCTATACTACGTCCCTTCCTAACCAATGAAACCACAAAGCTCCTGATTCCCTCCCTGGTTATCTCTCGCCTTGACTACTGCAACTCACTCCTCATTGGCTTACCTTTAAATAGACTATCCCCCCTTCAGTCCATCATGAATGCTGCTGCCAGACTCACCCACCTTACAAACCGCTCAGTGTCTGCTACCCCTCTCTGCCAATCCCTTCATTGGCTACCACTCGCCCAACAAATTAAATTAAAAATATTAACAATAAGTTACAAAGCCATCCACAACTCTGCCCCCAGCTACATCACTAACCTAGTCTCAAAATACCAACCTAATCGCCCTCTTCGTTCCTCCCAAGATCTCCTGCTCTCTAGCTCCCTCATCATCTCCTCCCATATCCGCCTCAAGGACTTCTCCCGAGCCTCGCCCATCCTCTGGAATTCCCTACCCCAATCTGTCAGACTGTCTCCAACTTTATCCACTTTTAGGCGATCCCTGAAAACTTTCCTCTTCAGAGAAGCCTATCCTGCCTCCATCTAACAACTGCACTATTTTCTCCATTAGCTCATCCCCCACAGCTATTACCCTTTGTATAACTTGACCCTCCCTCCTAGATTGTAAGCTCTAACGAGCAGGGCCCTCTGATTCCTCCTGTATTGAATTGAATTGTATTGTACTTGTACTGTCTGCCCTAATGTTGTAAAGCGCTGCGTAAACTGTTGGCGCTATATAAATCCTTTATAATAATAATAATAATAATAATAATAATAATAATAATAATCTCATGTTTGTCCTAAAGCATTTTAAAGACCATAGTTCCCCTTTAATATATCACATAGGGCTTTTAAATGGCATGTTTTAATGCAGGTTTGAACAGTTGTTTTCAGTGCTTCAAGGACATTGCTGAAATATGTGCTAAAGTATGTAACTACATAGGAAACTTTTATATTTGAAGTGTTGTCATACTGACACCCTGTGAGAAATGTACCAAGCACAAGAGACACTCTTTTAGGTACTCACTGAGCACCTGGAGCACTATGACAGATGTCCTCGCTTACTGAATTACATTGTGACAGGTGACACCTTCTGCCACCTGACATATTAATATGAACTGTCTATTTTGTCTTATTATATAGTCATGTGTTCTGACTAATTCTGTGCTATATTCACATACACCAAAATGTTGTCCCACTGCCATGTGTGGACACACTGGGGTTGATTTACTAAAACGGGAGAGTGCAAAATCTGGTGCAGCTCTACATGGTAACCAATCAGCTTGTTCAATTAGGCCAGGGGTCAGTGACCTTTTTCCACTTAGGGGCCGAATTTTAATGGATGGCCGCATTTACCTGCTAATAAATAAAGATAACATTACATAGCCCCTGCACCTCTGTCCTCCTTTACCTTACACAGACCCCGCACCTCTGGCCCCCTTTACATTACACAGCCCCTGCACCTCTGGACCCATTTACATTACACAGCCCTGCACCTCTGGACCCCTTTACATTACACAGCCCTGCACCTCTGGACCCCTTTACATTACACAGCCCTGCACCTCTGGACCTCTTAACATTACACAGCCCCCATACCTCTGGACCCCTTTACATCACACAGCCCCCCTGCATATTACACAGCCCCCCACCCAGCCCCCCTGCATATTACAAAGCCCCTCCCTGCATATTACACAGCCCCCCAGCTGTGTAAGCAAGGAGGGATGGGGCGCTTTACTTTTTTCTTCTTTTCTTATTATTTTTTTATATTTTTTATTTTACACTGTCCCTTTGAAAAAAAAATTCTGATCACTTTTATTGCTGTCAGAAGGAATGTAAACATCCCCAGTGACAGGTACTCTTTA
Organism: Lithobates clamitans; assembly: GCA_037952925.1. NCBI lineage: Eukaryota > Metazoa > Chordata > Amphibia > Anura > Ranidae > Lithobates > Lithobates clamitans. Next base: position 2,891,782 of record JBBGZY010000742.1, on the reverse strand, counting down.
TGGAGGGCTAAGACCCCAAATCCCTCCTTTGCACTTAAAAGCATTCAAAACACCAAGTTAGGCTATTTTGAATGCTGTAATCTTTTAAATTTTGGCGTCATGACACCGCTTCGAGGTTACTAGATCGGAGACCCAATTAAAGCCGATTCTTGCTTTGTTCGAGTATCCGGCCAGCCAGCGGAAGTGCCGGATGGTCGCTCGGGCCTCGCGGTGGAATGGGAGAGCCCGGGCGAAACGCGGAAGGCGGCACGTCCCCACCCTCTGCTTGGGATAATAGCCGAGCGGCTTCTTAGCCGCATCAGTTTTTATCCCAAAAAAGCCAACCGCCGGCGCAGCTGCATGCATCACCCCGGTAAAACCCCTTCAAACCGAGGCTGTATATTTGCATACGTCGACGTGGAGGGGTTTTAATGGCCGCGGGTCGGGTGTACGTGAATTCATCACGTGCACTGATGGTCCAGACATTTTGCGGCAGCCAGCTCGGTGCGACCCACGGGTCATAGGTTGCTGACCCCTGAATTAAGCTCTGAACAAAAAAACAAAAAAAATCCAAGTTAACTGGTTTCTATGCAGAGCTGCACCAGAATTTGCACTCTCCAATTTTAGTAAATCAACACCATTGAGACATATTTTTTCCTTTTATTGACACTATTTTGACACTTAAGTCAGTCACTTTTGTTTGTTTCTCCTAAAGAGGATGCTGTACTACAATGTATCCATACTACCCAAAATTAAAGCCTTTAACATTTTTCTTCCGTTCAGACAAAATGTTTCATTTGTGGAATTGGAAATGATTACTTTGACACAACACCGCATGGCTTTGAAACACACACCTTACAAGAGCACAATTTGGCCAACTATCTGTAAGTAGAAATGTATTCTTCTGCTTAGCAGTATGAGTGCTGGTTCTTCTCTATGAAATATTGTATTCTCTAAAAACTGTACCAGGCAAAGAAAATGGATGTTCACAATGAGGCATGTATGTGAGATAAGAACCTAATTGTGCTGCAGTTTTATTCATGCATCCTAAACAGTTAAAGCAGCAAACTCCTGCACACACTTTCTTTCATTCTGATGCAGATCTGTACTGTGTGTGATGGGGAAAAGTGGTAGCTAACAGCATATAGAAAAGGAAGACAGGTAGAGACAACTGATGAAAATAATTTAAATATCCCTTCAAACATTTCATGTGCAATCTAAGACATAGCTGAAGGAATTCTTCCACACTGACCTTTTCAAACAGACGCTGTATAGCCACAGGTGTCAAATGTTAATTCCTACAGGATATCTACAAATGTCTTCTGAAGTCAGCTCATATCATGCTGATTTTTTTACTTTTACTGCTGATATATAGTGCTGTGAAGTGAGAGTGCCTAAACATGAGCTGTCATAGCTACTGCCATTGCAATCAAATATGTCACTCAATAGATTAGGAACTACAAAGCGAGCCGCTAAGTGTTTCTAGTGAGTATTTACACCTTTTTGCCTGCAGGAATAACTGTCCATAAATTTTCACTGATCTTAATATATGACCAATAGGGTCTTTGATATTAACAGTCTTTTTCAACAAGTGTTACTAATTTGCCTACATGCGAAGCTGGCAGTCCTGTATTTCCCTATGACGAGTACAACAATTTTTTCTACACAAATATTCTCAGAAAGGTGCTTTTGGCATGGAAACAGGTGTGATTTAAAACTGTGTGCACTCATGTCCCTGACCTATAACCAATCAACTTAATCTGACTCTAATATTTGGGTTATGTTGGGGCAGGGATAGTGTTAACATTAACCTACACCTATTTGTGGGGCTGGAATATCTATTAGAACTGATGAGGGAGCTCAAGTGCAAACATCTTCCAAAGCCTATATGCAATTTTTTTTCAGAGCACCCCATTTCAAATCTCCCAGTGTTTTATTAGATAAGTAATGACTAGGGACAGCCCCAATGTTCAAGTCGAACATCGGGTGTTCATTTGTTGGTAGAAGAAATAAACATATGGCCATTGATGGCTGCTGATTGGCCAAAGCATGCACCTGACCTGCGCAATGTGTTGTGATAGCCATGATTGATTGAGAATCATGAGGTCAAAGGAACTGCCTGAAGAGTTCAGAGACAGAATTGTGGCAAGGCACAGATCTGGCCAAGGTTACAAAACATTTCTGCTGCACTAAAGGTTCCTAAGAGTACAGTGGCCTCCATAATCCTTAAATGGGAGACGTTGGCGACGACCAGAACCCTTCCTAGAGCTGGCCGTCCGGCCAAACTGAGCTATCGGGGGAGAAGAGCCTTGGTGAGAGAGGTAAAGAAGAACTCAAAGATCACTGTGGCTGAGCTCCAGAGATGCAGTCGGGAGATGGGAGAAAGTTGTAGAAAGTCAACCATTAATGCAGCCCTCCACCAGGTGGGGCTTTATTGCAGAGTGCCTCGACGGAAGCCTCTGCTCAGTGCAAGACACATGAAAACCTGCATGGAGTTTGCTAAAAAAAAAAAAACACCTGAAGGACTCCAAGATGGTGAAAAATAAGATTCTCTGGTCTGATGAGACCAAGATAGAACTTTTTGGCCTTAATTCTAAGCGGTATGTGTGGAGAAAACCAGACACTGCTCATCACCTGTCCAATACAGTCCTAACAGTGAAGCATGGTGGTGGCAGAATCATGCTGTGGGGGTGTTTTTCAGCTGCAGGGACAGGATGACTAGTTGAAATCGAGGGAAAGATGAATGCGGCCAAGTACAGGGATATCCTGGACGAAAACCTTCTCCAGAGTGCTCAGGACCTCAGACTGACCTGAAAGTTTACCTTCCAACAAGACAATGACCCTAAGCACACAGCTAAAATAACGAAGGAGTGGCTTCACAACAACTCTGTGACTGTTCCTGAAGGGCCCAGCCAGAGCCCTGACTTAAACCCAATTTAGCATCTCTGGAGATACCTAAAAATGGCTGTCCACAAACGTTTACCATCCAACCTGCAGAGGAATGGCAGAGGATTCCCAAATCCAGGTGTGAAAAACTTGTTGCATCTTTCCCAAAAAGACTCATGGCTGTATTAGATCAAAAGGGTGCTTCTACTAAATACTGAGCAAAGGGTCTGAATACTTAGGACCATGTGATATTTCAGTTTTTCTTTTTTTAATAAATCTGCAAAAATGTCAACAATTCTGTGTTTTTCTGTCAATATGGGGTGCTGTGTGTACATTAATGAGGAAAAAATGAACTTAAATGATTTTAGCAAATGGCTGCAGTATAACAAAGAGTGAAAAATTTAAGGGGGTCTGAATACTTTCCGTCCCCACTGTATATAATACAGTGTAGAGTATATAGTGCAGTCTGTATAGTATATATAATACAGTTGAGAGTGCAGTCAGTGTAGTATATATAATACTGTGGAGAATATATAGTGCCATCAGTGTAGTATATATAATACATTGCAGAGTATATAGTGCAGTCAGTGTAGTATATATAATACAGTGGAGAATATTTAGTGCTTTCAGTGTAGTATATATAATACAGTGCAGGGTATATAGCGCAGTGCAGAGTATATAGAGCAAATACAGTGTATTTAAGTGGTTAAGGGCAACCCTATGACAGAATTAAGAAAAAAGTGATGTGGGGTCCCACCCAAAATCCATACCAGGCCTTTTGGGTCTGCAATGGATTTTAAAGGAAACTCTATGCCAAAATTTAAAAAAAAGTGTGGGGTCCCCCCAAAATCCATACCAGGCTCTTTGGGTCTGGCATAGGTTTTAAGGGGAACTCCACGCCAAAATGTAAAAATAAATTGGCATGGGCTCCCCCTCAAAATCCACACCAGACCCTTATCTGAGCAAGCAGTCTGGCAGGCCAGGAAAGGGGGGGAGACAAGTGAGTGCCCTCTCCTCCTGAACCATACCAGGCCGCTTGCCCTCAACATGGGAAGTGTGCTTTGGGGTGTCCCCAAAGCACCTTGTCCCCATGTTGATGGGGACAAGGGCCTCTTCCCGACAACCCTGGCCGGTAATTGTGGGGATCTGCAGGTGGGCGCTTATCGGAATCTGGAAGCCCCCTTTAACAGGAGGACCCCCAGATCCCACCCCCCCATGTGAATAGGTATCGGGTACATTGTACCCCTACCCATTCACCAAAAAATGTGTCAAAAAGTAAAAACTACAACAGACAGTTTTTGGCAATTCCTTTATTATAAAAGAAAGAAAAAGTGTCCCGTGATCAGTCACACCAACCTGACCGATGGACCCAAAAAATAGAAAACATTAAAGCTCCACCTCGATGAGAGGCCTCCTGGCGACTGCTGTCTCTTGGCTGTGACAGCTGTTATGTGATGTCATGTGATGTCAGAGGGGTGGGGTCATCTGGTTACATCAGCGGGTGGCCCTACCCTTGCTATATAAGAGCTGCCAAAGTGAAAAGTTAGCAGTCGTCGGGAGGCATCTCATGGAGGCGGAGTTTTTTTCGCTTTTTTCAATTTTTCAGGTCCATCGGGCGGTGTGATTGAAGATGGATGGACATTGCGGGATACTTTTTTTCTTTTTTTTATGAGGAATTGTCAAAAACTGTTTTTTTCTTTTTGACACTTTTTTGGTGAATTTGTAGGGGTACAATGTACCCGATACCCATTCACATAGGGGAGGCGGGATCTGGGGGCCCCCTTGTTCCAGATTCCGATAAGCCCCCCCGCCCGCAGACTCCGACCCCAAAGCACCCTCCCTATGTTGAGGGCATGTGGCCTGGTATGGTTCAGGAGGGGGGCGCTCTCTCATCCCTCCCATCCTGACTTCCAGGATGCATGCTCGCATAAGGATCTGTTATGGATTTTGGGGGGGGGGGCTGTATTTTTTTTTTTTTTACATTTTGGCGAGGAGTTCCCCTTAATATCCATACCAAACCCGAAGAGCCTGGTATGGACTGGGCCGTTTTTTTACTGGACTTTTCTTCTATATTGCCGGGAGCCATCAATACAATACAGCCGCGAGCAAGTTTAAACTCTTGCCGACCAGCCGCTGCAGTTGTACTGCAGCAACATGGCTCGGCTGCTCGAATCACCGTTATGTTCCGTCGCTCCCTCTGGGGGCCACACGCGCACCGCCAGAGGCACACGCGTGCGCCCACAGCTCCCCCCCCAGAGCCAATGCGAGTGCATATTTTTGGGGAATATTTATTATAGCAAAAAGTAAAAAATAATGCGTTTTTTAAAAAATTGTCACTCTTTTTTTGTTTATAGCGCAAAAAATAAAAACCACAGAGGTGATCAAATATCACCAAAAGAAAGCTCTATTTGTGGGAAAAAAAGGACGTCAATTTTGTTTGGGTGCAAGATCGCACGTCTGCGCAATTGTCAGTTAAAACGACGCAGTGTTGAATGGCAAAAAGTGCTCTGGTCAGGAAGGGGGTAAAATCTTCTGGGGCTGAATTGGTTGGTACTCTCTCTGTTACAGCCAGGCGCCTCACACTGCCCGCATTTCCCTGGAGAGTGGACACAGCAACGGCAGGGCAGAGCTGGCCAATTACATGCAGTCACCGGCCAACTTGGGCGTGTCCTCCCGTCACCTGCTACGATTACCCAGGTCCTGGTGCCTGCCACTACATAATACCTTAGAGGCAGGGGAGAGACACAGCAGGGATTATGCTGATCATTGCAAACACAACACTGATATGATTACAGGCACTGCTATAATTTCTGACACTATCTGCTGCTACTGAAGGGGCAGTATACAGCCCCCCATCCTGGCACCCCTCTCATGGCAGCATCCAGTGCATCTTCCTCCCTGCCCCCCCTAGTTTCGGCCCTGAGGGCAGCAATAAAAAAACTCACTCCACTTAATCCAAAACAGTTTGCCTGTTTAACCCACACATTAGGCCTCAAGCACTTCTACTTGGTCATCTTACACTGTTAAGGTTTGTTCACACCATCACATTACAGTAACACATAGTAAAATTTGACTCCACATGACTGAATGGCATCACAATACATTTCAGACTGCTAGGAGCACTTCAAATAACACCCAAATGACTCATAAGCACACAGCTGCGTCATAGCACAGCACAACCCATAATATATGTTGTGCTGTGCTGTGGTGTGGTGCAAAAAAATAGAAAACCTATTTTTTGCTACATTTACAGTTCATTCAAAGCAAGAGAATGTGTGTATTGCAGCAAACTGCATTCTAGTGTGATGTTGTCCTTAAAGTGGAAGTTCACCCTAATACTAAAATGTCTAAATTACTGGCATCACCAATCTAAGACTAACCTATCTAGCCCTGTAAAGAAGAAATCGCTATAGATACCTGAAGCTGCTCTGAAGCAGCGAAAGCTCTGCAGAAGAGACATCTGACAATAGCTGGGACATGACGTCACTCATAGAGTTACTATGGTACTTCCGTCGTTGGCTGCTTCCTCTGACAGCCAGAGCGGCTTCAGAGAAGGTATGTATAGTGATTTCTTCTTTACAGAGCTAGATACTGTAGGTTAGTCTTATGCCTCGTACACATGGTCGGATATTTCAACAGAGGTGTTCGATGTTCGAACTTGCTCCATAAGACTACGTACTTAGCTTACTAACCTCATAGTCTTACAGTGCCAAGATCATGGTGCCAAAAATAAATTATTTTCCTTTGCTATTTTATATTTTACTAAAATATCTGAACAACTTTCCAAAATAGAGATATAGGAATGGCTTCAGTGAGGGGAAAAAAAGCTAACAACATTTTGGTCCATTTAATAAAAATAGGAATTTTTCTATGTTTTGTAATGCTTATCTGCTAGAAATACTCATGTGTCAGCCTTTTTCAGAGCTCATTACCAGTAAACACTAGCAATACTTATAAAATTAAATACATTCTCTGGCCTTATCTTTTTGAGTTATGTGAATAACATTGTGCTTGTTTCAGGTTCTTCCTTATGTATATAATTAATAAAGACGAAACGGAACACACTGGCCAGGTAGGTTTTCTGTCGCTCTTCACTTTCTGACACTAGTTTAGGAGTAGTTAAGTGTTTGCAGTTCATTGATGAAGCCTTGCTACTTGGTAGTTTATAGACATTTACAAATATTTTTCTATGCTATGACAGTATTTCAGAATTAATAAATTACAACAAAAATTGCAAAAGTGTTTCCATCTAGCTGTGTATTGCATAAATCTTTCGTATTCTAACTAAAACATTTGTCTTACAGTATCTCAAAAAGTGAGTACACCCCTCACATTTTTGTGGCGGGAGGGAAGAAGGTATGCCCCTCAGAGCGGCCATGGATCGGGGGTGCGGGGGCATTTGGGCTGTGATCAGAGGTATTGGGGGGACACATCTGGACCCCCCCCCAAGCCCCATGCAGCACCTGAAGCCGGCGGGAGCGGCAGAGGAGGGATGCCGGCTAATGATGGTGGCTGCGGGGAGTGGGTTTGTTGGGGGGGTCGGATTGGGTAGAGGGGGGTAATTAGTGCTGGGGGAGAAGAAGGGGGGTGAAGGGGATGAGAGAGGAGAGTGGGGGGAGTAGTTATAACTGGAAGTTAGCTGGGGGAGGTGGAGAGGCAGGGGACAGGGAGGCAGCGGCGTGGGTGGGGGGGGATAGTCATATTAGGGGTTAATAACTCTTATCAGCAGGTTGTAATCTGCTGATCAGAATCATAGGGTTGTTCAGTAGAGTCTGCTGCACAATTCTGATATAAGCTTATGGTCATTAAAGTGACCATAAGCTTATAGGAGAGGGAGATATGAGGTCCGTACGGCGTATGAACTTGGCCACCTGTGGGCACTTTTTAGGTCGGTACACCGTACGGACCTGGCAGTAAAAGGGTTAATGGCTGTGTGTTGAATTATTTTGAGGGGACAGCAAATATACACTGTTATACCAGCTGTACACTCACTACTTTACCAAGTAGCAAAGTGTAATTTCTTCAGTGTTGTCACATGAAAACATGTAATAAAATATTCACAAAAATGTGAGGAGTGTACTCACTTTTGTTAGATACTGTATCTAATAGCTTTCTCAAGATCTTTCCCTTTTTACTGTGATCAGTTTTGTAACTATGGAACAAAGAATCAAACTACAGATAACTGAGCTTCAAAGCTATCTCCTCACTACACTCAGAAAAATTTTGATAGATACCATATTTTTAGATTTTTCCTAATTATTATTTGCACCTGACATATTTAGTTATGTATATGCTAAACTACAGGTTTCATCGCTTTTCTCCAGGAGTTTAGCTTGAAAGAATGAAAGACACAGGCCTCTTATCCTCACTCTGATAAGAAGAATGCATTTGATCAAATTGATTCTTTTGCTATAAAGAGACAAATATTTTAGAGGTTCACCTGTTAAAAAAGATTTGTTGGCCCTTTATATCCTTAGCTTAGTCTGGGACAACTCTGCAGCTCTGATGTTAATTTTCTTAATAATAATTTTCTTAATATTCATATCTAGTTTACCCAACATGAACTGAATAGCAGATGTACATGCCAGGTGATCTCCTTGCTTGTCCTTAAAAGCCTCACTTTCAAACCTGTGTTAGTGGTTTGGTACGGGCCAGTGGTTTACACCCCTGATTTCCATTAAACACACCTTATGATAAATCATATATATTTATTTGGCTGTGGTTCCCCTTTATTGATAGAACTATTTGAATACTTAATCTACAGCTAGCTGAGTGGGTGTATCTTTGAGTACATAAGTGAAAGAGTTCTTGTTAATGGTTTAGCTTCAATAAAATGCAATAAATGATTCATAGACTGACATTCTGGTTCACATTTGTGAGAGGCAAACCAGCCCCTAGGGAACTCAACTTGATAAATTCACACAGAAAAAAGCAGACCACCTACTGTTACAATACTAACCCAGTTATACTCATGAATTTTCACAAGAGGTCAATAATAGTGAAGCCATTGAACTGCTGATAGGTAAAAAGCAAATATTAATTTACAGATTTTTGACCTGTAACTCAGAACTCAGAGGTCCATCAAAAAATGCGTTACCAATGGATTTTCTTTTTGCTCACGAAAACATCCCCAAAACTGGTTCAGCTGTTACTGTGTCAATTTAATCAGACTGAAAACATCTGAATATAAATCGCAAATGTCTCCAAAAGAGAGACCACCCTATCAATGTACAAATGCACTGTTAAATTTATAGATTTATTGTTAGTTCATAATTCTATACAATACGTGTAAGATGTAATTTACAATTTTGGGCTATTTTATGTTTTCTAACAAGCTGTGTTTTAGCAGTGGGGCTTTCAATTAATTGTTACCAAACAATAAATAAACCGAAAATAACATGAAATTACCTTCTTTCCATGCATTTACAAATCACTCATTTTATGTCTCTTTCAGGAATCTTATGTCTGGAAAATGTATCAGGAGAGATGTTGGGATTTCTTCCCAGCAGGTGACTGTTTCCGCAAACAGTATGAAGACCAACTCGGATAATAATTGAACATTTCACTGGAAGCAAGATTCATGGGGAGGAGACTGCATCTGGAACAAAGACTTACCCAAACGGACACATTTACCCATAGTCCACATCTTCCCAACAGTGCCACAACCTGCCTGTGGATGTGTATTATATAAACAGGTCTGCAGACAAATGTGCAAGAAAATAAGAGATTTCCAGAACAAAAAATATCACTACAATGCATCAATAAACCAGTGCCACACCATGCTCATTTAGCAGTAGTGCATTTTTCAAGTCACTTAAAGCATAGAAGAAAGTAACTACGATTTGGAGCAAACCAGTGAGAACTAATGGGAAAAGTTTACAAATCAGTGATATTAAGCCAGGCTGCATCTGCTTCCCAGAAAATCTTGATTTTTGTCAGTGATAAAACCACGGGCAGACATCTCATTAGAAAAATGCCATACATTTGACTGCCCAAGGACTAAAAAAGGGCTAATTGGCACACATACTTAGTGCACAAAACTCTCATCACATCAGCTGCTATGTCATTTTCTCCTATCACAGCAGCTGAAGTGCAGGTTTATTGTAAAAGTTTGAAACCACAAATAATGCAGACTCACCCAACAATTAGAAATGATTCTGTGTCTGGAGAAGCATGCAGTTTTCTTTTTTTAACTTTGCCAATGAGGCTTTTAAGGATGTCATTTAAAACAAAAAAATAATTATCAGATGCTAGTCACAGACGTCAAGTTAATCGAAGTTTGTTGCGACTGTTTGTAAGGATGTTTATGCTATGAAGCCTAAAAGAATTTAGCTGGATGTACACAGGCTGAAATGGTCATGGCCTTAGGTATTAACTGTAAGCTGCTGGATATTTCTGTGGCCGAGAGCTCTAACTATATAAGTTTACCTATGTAAGATAGTCTAGTGTGACACAATGGTAGCATTTACCTATATAGATGGAGAAGAAGCTTCAGGCAGTTGAAGGAAAAGGTAGTAAAGGAAAAGTTAGTTCTTAACACTTTTTCGACCATGAACTTAATCGATTAAGTGCCTTAACCGTCTGTAGACGTAGCTATGCAAGACTTTTTTTGTTTTCCTTTCTTTCATGTTAGTATATTAGATTAATAAAATACACATATGTTGTGCTGTTCTTTGTCTTACTGTATGAAATGAGAAACTGCATTCAGTTGCTATTTCGTTTTTCTTTCAATGACAGTTTACTGTTATTTAAAGAAACTGGAATGTATCTTAAATTATATTCTCTTAAATGGAAATATTATGCCAAATTCAAGCACTGCTTTCTGGTCATTGGTAAGTGCTGTAGTGAAGCTGCTAACTTTATGCATTTTTCTTCAAATACAATAAAGTGCCCATCGCAATAAATAAATTATGAACCAGCTGAGCTATTTGTCTTCATTTGCGTACTCTAGACTCTGGATGACCCAACATTTCTTTCATAGGAACTTTAAATAATCAATAAAGAGAACCTGTACAGTACTGAAAGAATTATGAGAGCTGATACTGCTTCTCCTTCAAAAAAAAGCAATTGCCTGCCTATCATAATGATCCAATGACTTCAGTGCAGTCTGAATTACTGACCCCAGTATGCAGGTCAGGGTCAAAAGGGCCAGAAATGAGCATTTTCAGAAAGTCTAGAAGGACAGCTTGGTACAAGATTTGCTTTACAGTGGGGATCCACTGTTCAGTACTACAATTGCGAAAAAAAACATACACAATTGCATTGTTTTTTCCCTTTTTTTTGCACCAGCATATTTAGTACAAATTAGATAATCCAGTAACAATATTGATCCCTTTTTTCTACTTGAAACACAACATACTATATAAAGCCAACCAATTGCTATGCGAAAAAGGCAAAACAGATATATTTTGTACAGACAGTCTTAATTTCTAGGTGCAGTCCGTTTGCTGGATCCCATAAGGCACGCTACTGCTGTTTCTGCAAGTCATCAGGCAATCATACTGTCAACTCAATCTTTCAGATCATCAGGAGATACAGTTTGAGCTTATCTTCAGCAGCTAAGCAGACATCATCTGTAAAGATAGGGGATGCTGAAGTACAGTAAGTGTAGACAAGCATACTGTATGCACCTGTGTTTTATCACACATACCCAAGCTTAGTATTTATTGCAGTTTTATACAAAGAGGTGGTAGCTAAGAAAAAGAATATGTGCATGTGTTGACTGGTTTTTAGCATTTGCATTCGATAAGGGAAAATTAGGACTGCAGGCTTGCTTCATGATAATAAAATGTGGTGTTTTGCTGCTTAAATGGCTGTCTTTATTGCACTAATAACAAATTGACATTAATACCATAATGTATGATCCTAATTGAGCCCATCATTCCACAAAAACATGACCCATTCTTCCCTCTTAGAATAAAAGTGCTTGTGTGCGTCATAAACATACCCTCCTTTATTGTATAACATTCTCAGTTTAAAAGGTCCTCGTCTTTAGCGAATCACATGCATTCCACTTCTTGAGCCTCCTTCCTGACAGCCTCCCTGCACACTATGACAGACTTACACACATTGTTCAGGCACTACTTTAGGGGGTTAATGTGGCATTCAACTACTCTCTGAATAATGCACACTGAAAGAGGCTCATCAATCATGCATGTGTGTATGCAGTGTGAGATTTCTATAAAACAGGAGAGGATCTGACAGCTGTTAAGATCCAATCTTGTCTAACGCGGGAGAGGAGTATAGTTTCTAAAAAGAAAAGCTTCCTTCAGTACAAAGCAATGTATAAATTCTGACTGGCCACAAAGTTGACAAGGAAAAATTACAAGTAGTATTAGCAGTTTAAGTTCCTTTACAAGAATAGAAAAACATAAACAACTATTCAGATGTGATTATAGGCTCTAACCTGTAAATATTTTATTACAGCACTAAGGATGAGTGGGGGGGATTAAGGCAAAATTGATGTTGACACAAAAGTACCTATACAGTCTAAATTAGCCTCCAATTTAACCATGGGGTACAGCTGAGGCAGAATTTGATTTAAATCAAAATCACTGGATTTGTGTTCCCCAAATCAGAATAAAAAAGGTAGCAGTATATGCTGATGATATATTCATCTTCATTACAAGACTGGTTACTTCTCTCCAAAATCTCTTCTTGGAATTTGAGACACTGGTCAGCCATATATTTATGACCACTGACACCAAAGTGAATACAATTGATTATCCTCTGACAATGGCCTCTGAAAGTATGTGGGATATATTAGGCAGCAAGTGAACATGACCTAGCAAAAGCATTCCAAGGCAGGAAAACAGGGTCATGGGTAGCCAAGACTCATTGATGCATGCGGAGTGCAAAGACTGGCACATGTAGTCAGACTCAATAGAAGAACTACTGTAGCTCACATTGCTGAAAAAAATAATGCTTTTTCCAATAGAAAGGTTTCAGAACACACAGTGGATTGCAGTTTGTTGTGTATGGGGCTGTGTAACCACAGAACAGTCAGGGTGCTCATGCTGATTTGTGTCCACAGCCAAAAGCGCCTAAAATGGGCACATGAGCATTAGAACTGAATCAGGGAGAAATGGAAGTAGCTAACCTTGTCTGATGAATCCCATTTTCTTTTTCCACATCATGTGTATGGCCAGTGCTGTGTCTTGGCCTAGGTCACTGAATGTTGACTGCTTAATGAGTACATAATTGATTCAATAATAATCTGTGATATTTGAAACTGTTGAGGCGGCATTCTTAAGCTGGGCTATTAGGGCTGCACTGATGGGCAATGATAGACTGCACTGATGGGCTGTCAGAAACCATGAATCAGACTGAGACAGAAGTACAGTTAGCCTCGGTTTACACTGGGACCACTTGTCAGGCAACCTAGCCGCCTGACAAGTAGTGTCCCATTCTGTACAATGGAACTGTTCTAATCGGAGCGACGCAAGTACAACTTTGGGGGCGACTTGCATTGACTTCTATACAGAAGTCGTTTTGCAAGTCGCCACTGAGTCGGGTCCTGGGTCGTCTGAGGCAGTCGCGCTGCAAGTCGTGCTGCCTTAGTGTGAACCGACCTTTAAATCACACTTGTTTAATAATAATAAAAAAAAAGGTAAACAGAGAACGTAGTCAAAATATAGCCAGAGTTCAGAAACCGGAACAGATAGTCAGACAAGCCAAAACGTCAGGGAGCCAGAAGGAATGTCAGCCAAGCAAGTCTTTAACAGGAACCCAGGATAGCGTCTTTAAATATGTGACCAAGGCGAAGGCAGAGATCATCTGGACTGGATGGCTTAAGTAGGCAAGACCGACGAGCAGGATCATCAACAGGTGAGTCACTGTGGAGAGATAGGAGCTGGCAATTAGCCGACAGCTGAGCGGTCAGCTCAGAGAAGTAAGGGCTGGGCCCAGCCCTGACAGTACCCTCTCTCCAATGACCCCTCCCCCTCGGAGGACCATCAGGCTTGGGGGGAAAACATCTATGGAAATCACGGAGGAGGACAGGGGCATGTATGTCCGAGGATTGGACCCAAGAGCGTTCCTCCGGACCGTACCCTTTCCAATGCACCAGGTACTGTATGCGCCCACAGAACCTACCGGTATCAACAATGGACTATACTTCATACTCCTCATGGTTCTCAACCTGAACAGGGTGAGGACGTGGCACCGAGGTGGTAAAGCGGTTGCAGACCAAAGGTTTTAATAAGGAGACCTGAAATACATTTGAGATACGCATTAGAAGGAAGGTCTAATGTGTAAGCCACAGGGTTAATCTTGCGGAGAATACGGAAAGGTTCAATAAACCGAGGTGCAAACTTCAGAGAGGGAACACGAAGTCGGAGGTTGCGAGATGACAGCCATACCCTGTTCCCAACCTGGTAGGAAGGCGCAGGCAGGCGTCTGTGTTCAGTATGGAGTCTGTATCTATCATTAGCATGTCACAAAGCCTCCTGGACTTGTGCCCAAGTGGAATGAAAACCACAGAGATGCTCCTCTAACGCAGGAATACTCTGCAGAACAAAAGAGCCAGGCAACATGGAAAGTTGGAAACGATAGTTCGCTATAAACAGGGACAATCAGTAAGCAGAATTCAAGGCACTATTGTGAGCAAACTCTGCCCACAGTAAGAGGTCTGACCAGTTGTAATGATGGTCAGAAATATAGTAATGTAGGAATTGCTTCAAGGACTGATCTGTTAGTTCTGCGGCCCCATTAGACTGCGGGTGATATGCAGAAAACAAAGCAAGCTGAATTCCCAACTGTGCACAAAAGGCTCGCCAGAACCGGGACACAAACTGACTACCCCTGTCCGAGACAATCACCTTGGGTAGCCCATGTAAGCAAAAGATCTCCCGAGCAAAAATGGAAGCCAGTTCCTTAGAAGTGGGCAACGTCTTAAGTGGAATACAATGAGACATTTTTGAGAACCGGTCAACCACCATAAGGTTAACTGTGTTGCCCTGGGAGTTTAGTAACTCCACAATGAAATCCATAGACAGGTGGGTCCAGGGCCATCTTCCATTGGGTTTGGATTGTAGGAGACCTGGAAGGTGACCTGGAAGGTGTCGTGGAGTCTTACTCTGAGCACACACGGAGCAGGCAGCTACGAAGGCGGTTACATCAGCACGTAGACTAGGCCACCAGAATTATTAGGAAATGGCCCAAAAGAGTTGATAATTCCCAGGCTGGCCAGCAGCCTTGGGAGAATGGTAAGTATGGAGTATGGCAGTACGGAGACTCTATGGGACAAAGCAGCGATCACAAGGTTTCTCAGGGGGAGCATGGACCTGAGCAGCAACAATTTTGTCAAGGAGAAGTGTGACTGGTGTGAACTGTAGCCAGAACACAATCAGGAGGAATTACAGGAACCGGAACCAACTCCATCTTGGAAGTGGAGGAAAATTGTTGTGACAAAGCGTCAGCCCTTACATTCTTAGTACCGGGTAAGAATGAGACAATGTAATTGAAACTTGACAAGAAAAGAACCCATCCTGCCCTTCGGGGAGAGAGGCGTTTAGCCTCAGACAGCAGATTGTTCTCTCTTAGTTTCTGAAGTACACCACAGACATCTGTGTGGTGGCTCTCCAGGGACTTGGAAAATATGAGGATATCGTCGAGATAAACCACCACACATAACTGCAACAAATCTAGGAGGGCATTGTTAATAAATTCCTGGAAAACTGCCGGGGCGTTACAAAGGCCAAAAGGCATTACGAGGTACTCATAATGGCCTGTTCTGGTATTAAATGCAGTTTTCCACTCTTCGCCCTCCTTAATCCTCACAAGATTGTATGCCCCTCTCAAATCAAGCTTTGTGAAAACCGTTGCTCCCTGGAGGCAGTCAAAACACTCCATAAGCAACGCCATCGGACAGGCATTCTTAATTGTGAAATGATTGAGACCCCTATAATCAATACAAGGTCTCAGTTCACCACTCTTCTTCTTCACAAACAAGAAACCAGCACCAGCAGGAGACGAGGATTGTGGAGGCAAACTACCTGCTTGACCTTTGTGAAAGACATCGCTAAAATCGTGGTACTCCTCCGGCAGGGAGGAGAGTGAAGAGGTGCACAGGACCTTGGCTACTTTCTGGAAGCATGTCTTACTGCATTGTGGCGACCGGGAGAGAACCTCAAGACGGAGCCAATCAAAAGAGGGGTTGTGCCTCTGTAACCAAGGATAACCAATAACCAGCAGAAACTTAGGTGAGGAAATAACTTGGAATTGGATTATCTCATGGTGAAGAGCCCCTGCGGCCATGGACAACGGAACAGTCTCATGAGTCACATGGGAAGGCTGTAGAGGTATCCTGGCAAGAGCCTCAATGGCAAGTGGAGTGTCACACAGCTGCTGCGGAATCGATTGCTTTGATACAAAGGCAGCATCAATGAACAGGCCTGATGCCCCAGAGTCGATTAGAGCCTGCATCTCGACGGATGACTCAGCCCAAGAAAGGGTAACCAAAACCAGGGGCTTATCCTTTTGGATAACTGGGGACGAAACAACACCACCTAAGGTCTGTCCATGACAGGACCTCAAGGTTCGGGCGTTAGGGATAGGAGCTGGCAATTAGCCGAGAGCTCAGAGAAGTAAGGGCTGGGCCCAGCCCTGACAGTACCCTCTCCTCAACGACCCCTCCCCCTCGGAGGACCACTAGGCTTGAGGGGAAAATGTCTATGGAAATCATGGAGGAGGACAGGGGCATGACAGGGGCACTGATAGGGTGCACTGATGTGCACGGATAGGCTGCACAGATGGAACTGTATTGATGAGCACTCATATCCCACTAATGAGGCGGCGCTCTTAAGCTGCACTGATATGCTGGAATGATGGACACTGATAGGCTGCACTGATGGGCACTGATCCCCACCAATGAGGCAGCACTCTTAAAGCGGGGTTCCACCCAAATTTTGAACATTATCTCTTTGCATTCTCTTCCTTGCCTAGATGCTGACATGCTGTGTAAAAAAATTTAAATCGCCGTAATTACCTTTTTTTTCTAATCTTCTTAGCACTTCCTGGTTTTCCTCCCATGGGAGTAGGCGTGTTTCTAGCCTCTCCCAGACATCCCACAGTCCCCTGGGAGCTAGTCTCAGGCTTCCCAGCATGCATTGTGCAAAAGCGTCATCACAACCAGTGGCGTAGCGTGGGTTGAAAAAACACGTTATGCATGTTGAGGGTTCAACAGTAAACAACAATGTTTCAGTCTTAAAGATGAACAATGTATAGATCCAGTATCCCAAAACAGCAGACAAGCTGGCTACCACCGAGAAAGATGAAGGCTTACCAGATATGGTGGACCCAGTAGGGCATACGCCCAACTGGGTCGGATAAGGCTTGGGTGGTAGAGAGCTGTGGATGTCTGTAATGTCGCAGGCTGCCTGATTCCTCCAACTGGTGTTCAGGTTCTGGGTGATGTGTGGGATTCAAAGGATGTGGGTAGTTCTGTGAGTCCCAGGAGGGAGGGGGTGAGGTATTCCGTGTGTGGTCCCCTCAAAACGGTCATTCATTGAGTATAAGTGAAGAGGAAAAGAAAAAAGGGCCACATAGTGTAAATCCGCATCAAAAGTTTATTTAAAAATATATAAATAGGAAATACACTCACGTATAAGTCCACAAGAAAATGCAGCGCTGAGAAAAAGTGGCGACAATGGGGTCCTGTCCGACGCGTTTCGTCCTAAACAGGCGTCATCTGGGGGGTGATGACGCCTGTTTAGGACGAAACCCCCCAGATGACGCCTGTTTAGGACGAAACGCGTCGGGCAGGACCCCATTGTCGCCACTTTTTCTCAGCGCTGCATTTTCTTGTGGACTTATACGTGAGTGTATTTCCTATTTATATATTTTTAAATAAACTTTTGATGCGGATTTACACTATGTGGCCCTTTTTTCTTTTCCTCTTCACTTATACTCAATGAATGACCGTTTTGAGGGGACCACACACGGAATACCTCACCCCCTCCCTCCTGGGACTCACAGAACTACCCACATCCTTTGAATCCCACACATCACCCAGAACCTGAACACCAGTTGGAGGAATCAGGCAGCCTGCGACATTACAGACATCCACAGCTCTCTACCACCCAAGCCTTATCCGACCCAGTTGGGCGTATGCCCTACTGGGTCCACCATATCTGGTAAGCCTTCATCTTTCTCGGTGGTAGCCAGCTTGTCTGCTGTTTTGGGATACTGGATCTATACATTGTTCATCTTTAAGACTGAAACATTGTTGTTTACTGTTAGACCCTCAACATGCATAACGTGTTTTTTCAGCCTTGAACGGGTCTCTTCATTGGTGATCCTTTTAACTGTGTACCTACCCACCTATGGTGGATTAGGTTTTAGCGCTACACTTTTTTCTGTTTTTTGTACATTAACTTTTATGGTTGTGTTAGCTGCTTTTTCTTTACTTGTGAGCAGCGCAGGATTACTTTTGTATATATATTGGCGTAGCGTGGGTTGTCAGCACCCGGGGCAAGGCAAGTAATTTGTGCCCCCCTAACCTGCGGACTTTTATCACTCCCCGAGTCCCTTCAAATACAATAGTACTGACCTACCTGATTCCTATACTGTCCACTACACTAAGAACTACACTGTCCACTACACTATACTGTCCACTATACTGACCTACCTGATTCCTATACTGACCATTACACTACATTGTCCACTATACTACACTGACCACTACACTAACCACTATACTGTCCACTATACTGACCACTACACTATACTGTCCACTATACTGACCACTACACTGAGAACTACACTACACTGACCACTATACTGACCTACCTAATTCCTATACTGACCATTACACTACATTGTCCACTATACTACACTGACCACTACACTAACCACTATACTGTCCACTACACTATACTGTCCACTATACTGACCACTATACTGTCCACTACACTACACTGACCACTATACTACACTGTCTACTACACTACACTGACCACTATACTACACTGACCACTATACTACACTGTCTACTACACTGACCACTACACTACACTGACCACTACACTATACTGTCCACTACACTACACTGTCCACTACACTGACCACTATACTACACTGACCACTACACTGTACTGACCACTATACTACACTGTCCACTATACTACACTGTCCACTACACTACACTGACCACTATACTACACTGACCACTATACTACACTGTCCACTATACTACACTGACCACTACACTATACTGACCACTATACTACACTGTCCACTATACTACACTGACCACTATACTACACTGTCCACTACACTACACTGACCACTATACTACACTGACCACTATACTACACTGACCACTACACTACACTGACCACTACACTATACTGACCACTACACTATACTGACCACTATACTACACTGCCCACTATACTACACTGAAAAAAACAAATGTCCACAAATAATAAACATAACAGTGAAAAAACTTGTAAGTCTCTCAATATAGGTGAATAAAATCCTGTTGGTGAGTGGGAAACAAATGGCATGGAATGTCCCACTGAAAACCATGCATGGATGCAGGGAGACAGAAGTTAAAACGCAGGTGAATCAACAAATCATCCCCAAGTTGTATCTCTCAACAACATGCGACTTGGTAAAGGTGGTGTGTAAGAAACTCTTACCAGATATGATGGACTCCCTTGTCAGCGACAGGGAGTCACTCGAGCGGGTTGCCTCTCAGGGCCAGTGAACGGGCATCACAGCTCTGCGAACCTTCTGGGTCAAACTCTGCGCGGATCTCCCGGGGTCGCCAGGTAGGTCCTCCCAAAGGATGGCCAAGGTGCGGATCAGAGGGAACAATGCGTCACGTACAAAGGCTGGAGTGAAGGCTGGTTGAATCTCTCAGTAAGTATGTGGAGAAAAAATAAACAAGCTCCACATAGTGTAGATGAGCAAAAATAGGATTTTTATTGCCCCAGTAGACGATCCATTGATCGAAAAGCTTCAATTGGGTGCTTCCAGCATCCTCCTTGTTGCCCATTTTTGATTTTATACTCTGTGATCACATTTTATTGTTACCTGGCGTTTTTAGCAATAAAAATCCTATTTTTGCTCATCTACACTATGTGGAGCTTGTTTATTTTTTCTCCACATACTTACTGAGAGATTCAACCAGCCTTCACTCCAGCCTTTGTACGTGACGCATTGTTCCCTCTGATCCGCACCTTGGCCATCCTTTGGGAGGACCCACCTGGCGACCCCGGGAGATCCGCGCAGAGTTTGACCCAGAAGGTTTGCAGAGCTGTGATGCCTGTTCACTGGCCCTGAGAGGCAACCCGCTCGAGTGACTCCCTGTCGCTGACAAGGGAGTCCATCATATCTGGTAAGAGTTTCTTACACACCACCTTTACCAAGTCGCATGTTGTTGAGAGATACAACTTGGGGATGATTTGTTGATTCACCTGCGTTTTAACTTCTGTCTCCCTGCATCCATGCATGGTTTTCAGTGGGACATTCCATGCCATTTGTTTCCCACTCACCGACAGGATTTTATTCACCTATATTGAGAGACTTACAAGTATTTCACTGTTATGTTTATTATTTGTGGACATTTGTTTTTTTCAGTTGTTTTCTTGATTGAAGACTTTTGGCACCATTTATGCGCTACTTTTTATTTCATTTTCACATGTTTCTTTGGTTGTTGTCACCTTGTAAGTAGCTGCTCCGCACTATATATTCTTTCAATTTAGCGCAATGTACACTTTTATTATATTTGCACTATACTACACTGACCACTACACTACACTGACCACTATACTATACTGTCCACTATACTACACTGACCACTATACTACACTGACCACTACACTACACTGACCACTACACTACACTGACCACTACACTACACTGACCACTATACTACACTGACCACTACACTAACCACAATACTACACTGTCCACTACACTATATTGTCCACTACACTATTCTGACCACTACACTGTCCACTATACTACACTGACCACTACACTATACAGACCACAATACTACACTGACCACTACACTATACAGACTACAATACTACACTGTCCACTACACTGTCCACTACACTGACCACTACACTATCCACTACACTGACCACAATACTACACTGTCCACTACACTGACCACTACACTACACTGTCCACTACACTTCACTGACCACTACACTACACTGACCACTATACTACACTGACCACTATACTACACTATCCACTACACTACACTGACCACTATACTACACTGACCACTATACTACACTGTCCACTACACTACACTGTCCACTACACTATACTGACCACTATACTACACTGTCCACTACACTACACTGACCACTATACTACACTGTCCACTACACTACACTGTCCACTACACTATACTGAGAACTACACTACAGTGACCATTACACTGTCCACTATACTGTCCACTATACTGACCACTACACTATACTGTCCACTATACTGACCACTACACTGAGAACTACACTACACTGACCACTATACTGTCCACTACACTACACTGACCACTATACTACACTGTCTACTACACTACACTGACCACTACACTACACTGACCACTACACTACACTGTCCACTACACTGACCACTACACTATACTGTCCACTACACTGTCCACTGCACTACACTGTCCACTATACTACACTGTCCACTATACTACACTGTCCACTACACTGACCACTATACTACACTGACCACTACACTGTACTGACCACTATACTACACTGACCACTATACTACACTGTCCACTACACTACACTGACCACTACACTGTACTGACCACTATACTACACTGTCCGCTATACTACACTGACCACTATACTACACTGTTCACTACACTACACTGACCACTATACTACACTGTCCACTATACTACACTGTCCATTACACTACACTGACCACTACACTACACTGACCACTATACTACACTGTCCACTATACTACACTGACCACTATACTACACTGTCCACTACACTACACTGACCACTATACTACACTGACCACTATACTACACTGTCCACTATACTACACTGACCACTACACTATACTGACCACTATACTACACTGTCCACTATACTACACTGACCACTATACTACACTGTCCACTACACTACACTGACCACTATACTACACTGACCACTATAATACACTGTCCACTACACTACACTGACCACTACACTGTCCACTACACTACACTGACCACTACACTACACTGACCACTATACTACACTGACCACTATACTACACTGACCACTACACTGACCACTACACTACACTACACTGTCCACTACACTACACTGACCACTACACTACACTGACCACTACACTACACTGACCACAATACTACACTGTCCACTACACTATACTGACCACAATAATACACTGTCCACTACACTACATTGTCCACTACACTATACTGACCACTACACTGTCCACTATACTACACTGACCACTACACTATACAGACCACAATACTACACTGACCACTACGCTATACAGACTATAATACTACACTGTCCACTACACTACACTGTCCACTACACTGACCACTACACTGTCCACTACACTATCCACTACACTACACTGACCACAATACTACACTGTCCACTACACTGTCCACTACACTACACTGTCCACTACACTATCCACTACACTGACCACAATACTACACTGTCTACTACACTGACCACTACACTACACTGTCCACTATACTACACTGACCACTATACTACACTGGCCACTACACTATACTGACCACAATACTATACTGACCACTATACTACACTGTACACTATACTGTCCTGCCTAGTCTCCCTATACTGACACTACATATACGGCGCCTGTCTCTTCTCCCCCCTCCCCATGCTTATCCATTCCTCACCTTGTTGTCTTGCATCGGTCTGGAGGATAGGAGGAGGAGGAGAAGAAGAAGACAGCGGCCCCGGCGACTCACACTCTCCAGTGCTCGTCTCCCCTGCGCTCTGGCCACCATATTCATTGTTTCCTGGTGCACTGTGATTGGGCGTATGGGGGTCATGTGTGGAGGCGGGACTTCAGGAGCAACCGTGATCACGGATAGGCCAGCCCCACGCCGCACATGACCCCCATACGCCCAATCACAGGGCGCCAAACACTGGACATGGCGGCGGAGTGCGGGGGACACAGGAAATTAAATTAGGTGGAGGTAGCCAGTAGTGACACTACTGGCATGAAATTGTGCCCCCCTAAATGTCGTGCCCGGGGCCACGGCACCCCCCGCACCCCCCACGCTACGCCACTGATCATAACATCTCGGTGAATGCTGGGAGCACAGCATTCACCGCATCCAGGAATTACATGCTTGTGGGCTTCAAATGCCCACAATGAAGATGGAAACCGCCTTCAGTGAATTTTATAAGTTATTCTTTACAACGAAATCGGACACAGGCGGACTTATTACATGTGAGTAGATAATTATCTACATGTGAGTAGACATTATCTACATGTGAGTAGATAATCATGAGAAGAAAAGTTTGTGAATGAACTCCAAAAAAAAAAAACGATAGATAGGTGGACCCCCGCTTTAAGCTGCACTAATAAGGCAGCACTGATATGCTACATTGATGGACACTGATAGGCTGCAATGGTGGCCCCTGATGAGGCCGCGCTGATAGGTGGCACTGATAGGCTGCACTGGTGGCCCATGATGAGGCTGCACTGATAGGCACTGATAAAACTGCACTGATATGGGCACTGATGGGGCTGCACTAATGAACAGAGAGGTGGAGCTCTAAGAGGAAAAGGTGGAGCCTAAGGAGGAAGGGGTGTGGTTTACATATGACAGGGCGTGTCTTACACAGGAAGGGGGTGGCCTTGTCAGGAAGGGGTTGGTCATATTTAAATTAGGGGATGCGTGAGTTCAGTCAGGCCTAGGGCAGCACAAAACCTAAATACCCCACTGTGTATGGCCAGGCGTGTCTTACACAGGAAGGGGTTGGTCATATTTAAATTAGGGGGTGCGTGAGTTTAGTCAGGCCTAGGGCAGCACAAAACCTAAATACCCCACTGTGTATGGCCAGGGTGCATGCGTGTTGCTTACCTGGGAAAGAGATTACACAGTATGGGAAGAAGGTAAGCCAGTAGAGACAGTGTGATGCTTTGGGCAATGTTCTGCTTTAAACCTTGGGTCCTGCCATTCACATGGATGTTACTTTGACATGTACCACCCACCTAAATATAGTTGCTGACCAAGTACACCCTTTCATGGAAATAGTATCTCCTAATTGCAGTGGCCTCTTTTAGCAGTATAATGTACCCTGCCCCAAGTTTGAGGTGTTGACCACTTTCTCCAGATCTCAATCCAATGTTGGTAGGGGACTCAATTCCTAGAAGGACAGAGAGGGCAATCTGTGACAAAGACCTGAAGCGCCGAACTGTATGCTGTCTACCAGGCGCTCGGGTTCGGCACTTTATGGATCTGGTGGACAGATTACTGGGAGGGGCTGGGGAATACCCACCTATCATAGTGCACATTGGCACCAATGACAAAGTCAGAGGCAGATAGAGTGTCCTAAAGAACGATTTTAGGGACTTGGGAGCTAAATTAAGGAAAATTACCTCCAAGGTAGTATTCTCAGGAATACTACCGGTACCTCGAGCCACACCAGAAAGGCAGAGGGATGTTAAGGAAGTAAACAAGTGGCTGAGGAGCTGGTGTAGTAAGGAGGGGTTTGGGTTCCTGGAGGACTGGGCCGACTTCTCAGTCTGTCACCAGTACTATAGAAGGGACGGACTGCACCTAAATGAGGAGGGTGCAGATCTGATGGGAGTAAAGATGGCCAAAAAGTTAGAGGGGTTTTTAAATTTGGCGATGGGGGAGGGGACAGATGTAAAGATATTCAGAACATATTCCAGAGGGTAATATTGGGGGCATTAGTGGTAGGTTGACTAAAGCACATAAATCCAAGGTAAGTATAGTAACAAGTCCTAGTTGCAATCTCGGAACACCCAATAAAAGGATAGTATGCAACCGGTCTAAACTACGTGGCATGTTCACCAATGCCAGGAGCCTGGTGGACAAGATGGATAAACTAGAGATACTGTTGTACTAGGAGGATATGGATTTTGTGGGAATTTCAGAAACCTGGTTCAACAGCTCTCATGATTGGCTGGCAACCATTCATGGGTATTCCCTTTATCACAGGGATAGAGAGGGTAAAAAAGGGGGAGGGGCATGCCTATATCTCAAGAATAATAAAAGCAAAGGGGAAGGCCTTCAAAAAATACAAGGTTGAAGGATCATCATCAGCATTCAGACTTTATAAAGAATGCAACAAGAAATGTAAGGGTGCAATTAGGATGGCTCAGATAGAACAGGAAAGACACATAGCGGAGGAGAGCAAAAATAATCTCAAGAAATTATTTAAATATGTAAACAGTAAAAAATGGAGGACAGACCATATTGGCCCATAAAGAATGAGGAAGGTCATCTGGTTACAAAGGATGAGGAGATGGCGAAGCTATTGAATTTATTCTTCTCCATAGTCTTCACAAGGGAATCGGGGGGGCTTTAGTAACCAAAACTGCAGTGCTTATCCTCATGACACCTCACAGGAAGCACCCTCATGGCTAGCAGAGGACAGAATTAGAATTGGACTTGGGAAACTTAACATTAATAAATCATCGGGACCAGATGGCTTGCACCCGAGTGGAACTTAGGGCACTCAGTCAAGTAATTGCCAGACCATTGTTCCTAATTTTTACTGACAGTCTACTGACTGGAATGGTACCAGCAGATTGGAGAAAAGCCAATGTAGCACCAATATTTAAAAAGGGCCCAAAATACATCCCTTTGATTTTCGGACCAGTTAGCCTAACAGCAATAGTATTCAAGCTCTTGGAGGGGATGATAAGGGACTAAATACAAGATTTTAGTCATGAAAACTGTATCATTAGCAGTAATCCACATGGATTCATGAGGAATTGTTCTTGCCAAACCAAATCTATTAACCTTCTACGAGGAAGTGAGTTGCCATCTAGATAAAGGAAGTCCATTTTTGTAGCTATTACACTCTATTTATTAGATAAAAGAAGGCCCATAGACGTGGTGTATCTGGATTTTGCAAAAGCATTTGACACAGTTCCCCATAAATGTTTACTGTACAAAATAAGGTCCGTTGGCAAGGATCATAGGTTGAGTACATGGATTAAAACCTGGCTACAAGGGTGAGTTCAGAGGGTGGTGATAAATAGGGAATACTTGGAATGGTCAGGGGTGGGTAGTGTGGCCCCCGGGGTTCTGTGCTGGGACCAATCCTATTTAATTTATTCATAAACGACCTGGAGGATGGGGTAAACAGTTCAATCTCTTTATTTGTGGATGATACTAAGCTAAGAAGGGCAATAACTTCTCCGCAGGATGTGTAAACCTTGCAAGAAGATCTGAACAAATTAACGGGGTGGGCAACTACATGGCAAATGAAGTTTAATGTAGAAAAATGTAAAATAATGCATTTGGGTGGCAAAAATATGAATACAATCTATACACTGGGGGGAGAACTTCTGGAGGAATCTAGGATGGAAAAGGAACTGGGGGTCCTAGTAGATGATAGGTTTAGCAATGGCATGCAATGCCAAGCTCCTGCTAACAAAGCAAGCAGAATATTAGCATGCATTAAAAAAGGGATTAACTCCAGGGATAACGCGATAATTCTCCCACTCTTCAAGACTCTGGTCTGGCTACACCTAGAGTATGCTGTCCAGTTTTGGGCACCAGTCCTCAGGAAGGATGTACTGGAAATGGAGCAAGTACAAAGAAGGGCAACAAAGCTAATAAAGGGTCTGGAGGATATTAGTTATGAAGAAAAATTGAAAAGAGTGTTAATTGTCACAGAAATTGCACTAACCTGCCCCACATCCCTAATTACAATAGATTGAAAAAACAAAATTTCCTCTAGGTGGGACTTTGGATAGGGCAGATGGCAAATGCAGTATGAAAAGAATGTAAAAAATATATATGATTTTTTTAAGAGAAGTTTTAAAATATTTAGCACATAAACAGTACACATATCAATGTCACAATAATGTTCTGGAAATAGCTGGTCATACAGTAATGCCCCGTACACACGGTCTGATTTTCCGACGGAAAATGTGTGATAGGACCTTGTTGTCTGAAATTCCGACCG
This sequence comes from Lithobates clamitans, assembly GCA_037952925.1. Taxonomy (NCBI): domain Eukaryota; kingdom Metazoa; phylum Chordata; class Amphibia; order Anura; family Ranidae; genus Lithobates; species Lithobates clamitans. The sequence goes on along the minus strand of JBBGZY010000742.1, from coordinate 2,864,738 downwards.
TGTGTGGGCTCCATCACACATTTTCCATCGGAATTTCCGACACACAAGGTTTGAGAACTTGCTATAAAATTTTCCGACAACAAAATCCGTTGTCAGAAATGCCGATCGTGTGTACACAAATCCGACGCACAAAGTGCCACGCATGCTCAGAATAAATTAAGAGACAAAAGCTATTGGCTACTGCCCCGTTTATAGTCCCGACGTAGGTGTTTTACGTCACCGCGTTCAGAACAATCGGATTTTCTGACAACTTGTTGTGACCGTGTGTATGCAAGTTTGAGCCAACATCCGTCAGAAAAAATCCATGGATTTTGTTGTCGGAATGTCCGACCATGTGTACGGGGCATAACAGTTCAATTTGTACAGATAATAACTGCAGAAGTCTGTTGAGTTGGGAGTGAACGCAACAGAAATACCCAACGCGTTTCAAAATTGCTATTTCTTCATCAGGGGCGTATGCGATTTATCGCAGAACGTACAAACGTCTGCAATTAAACAAATACACACAAATTCAATGCATAATATTGGTTATACAAAAAATGCAGCTTTAGAAGGTAAACACGCATATAATCACATTATGATTTCCATATGAATGTTTAAGAACTAACCGTGCAAACTGTATGGCTCTTGAAATAGTTTCCTATCCAGAGTGTATCATTTAAAAACACGATGTGTTGCAGCTGTCAGCCTAGGAGGCCCCCGACCCGGCTGGGTAGATTAATACATCACCACAATGAGGCAGGTCCAATGGCAACAGGGGGGGGGACAGGGTCCCACACAAAGGATAACCCGGTATGGCCCTCCGACTGACCCTACTGTGGATATAAGGAAAGAAAGCATGGGGTTTATTAAGTTGGTACATAGGGCTAGCACCTACCATAACAACACCCAGCATAATGTAGGAGTGACTATTGAGTCCCATCTACCCAGCGGTATTGAGTATATATATGTATATATAATAATCAAACACATATAGCTAGATTGCAAGGAAAAAGTGAAAATGTATTTTTTATATATTAGTATTAAGATATAAGCCCCCATTGGAAAAATGTTGGGGGGGGCCCTTGGCTAATGTCAGATGACATATTAAGGTCTTGGATTAGAGGAGCACTAAACAAGATACCCCAGCACAAAAGTACCAAGCCCTGCCTCTAAACAAATCAATTAGTGGACGATATATTATATTAATAATACCTACCTTGCCAGAAGGACGCCAAAGAGAGAAGTGGGAAAGAGGGGATGATCACAGGGCGAGGACCTGCTTGTTGAAAACTGTGCAGGCAGGTGTACCAGGGAACTTGACAGAGCCCGAAGATGATCAATGAATTAATCTACAGTACAGTGCCAAAAGCAATACAGCAGAGTTATTTAGAGTGAGCGTAGTGGCTAACCAGGGGAGTGCCCAGGACAAAAGCCTGGGCACAACCCTCTTTTGGGCATAGCAAGATGAGGCAAAAAATGCCAAAGTCAAAATCAAGAATTGTTACCTGGTCAGTATGGGAGCACAGTTTGGCAGGTCCTCACTCCAGTCCACCCTCACAGCTACAAACGTCAGCTGGAGGGTGAAGGGGTTTAAAAAGCACGGGTGACTGGCAGTGAGCCAATCACTTTGTGCATGCAATCGGAGGGGCGGGGCTTACCGGGGCGTCCCCCGAGACGGCGGCGCGCAGACGGCGCCTCGCAACACACCAGGGGGCGTGGATGGCGACGCACTGCATCAGGAGGGACGCAGTGACCTCACGCCCTGAAATCCCCTGAGAGGCAGGGGAACCTGCGTGTGCCGTCCTCTCGTGGCACACGAAGCATAGGTCACGTGACCTGGGAAAAGACCCGGACACGTGACACCATGTAAACAAGAGGCCGTCCGTGCCTGGGCGGCAGCGGGCGGCCCCCTTGCGCGGAGTGTGGGATCCATGAAGCCATTGACCTGATGTGATGGTGCAAGAGCACCCTGATGCGCATGGGGCGAGAAAAGGCTGACCAAATGGCACACAGTCATAGAGGAACACCACCACATGGACATACCTTGCACAGTAAAAGCAGCAAAAAATTTTTTTTTTATATTGATATAATAAATATATATACAATATTGCCAGAAAAGTGGGAAGGGGAGGGAGAAGTGGGGGGGGGGCAAAGGGAGAGGGAAAGGGGGAAGGGAATACAGGCATGGTCAATGAGTGGATCAACAGTGTGTATGCATTATAAGCACAAAGTGTGCATAATAAAGTTCACATCATAACACTATTAACAGTGCAGATCATAGCCTAAATGAACACACATGATGGTTGGATGAGAAATAAGAGACCTAGGGTGGTCCTATATAGAAATCATATGCACTCATGTAAAAGTTATGTTGGCTGGGGGGAAGATGGCAAAAAAGAAAGGAGAAGGGGAGAAGTTTAAATACTTGATGGGGGATTGAACAAAACTCAAATATAAATGCGTGTGGTAGAACAAACCAAATAATTTTAAGTCGGGTCTGGTTGTTCCCATTCTGACCCTTCAGAGGAAAAACCCTCTAGAAAGGGGGAAGAAAGGTTGCGAGCACTGAACTTATTCTCTCTGGAGAAGAAACGCTTGAGAGGGGATATGATTTCAATTTACAAATACTGTACTGGTGACCCCACAATAGGGATAAAACTTTTTCGCGGAAGGGAGTTTAACAAGACACGTGGCCACACTTAAAATTAGAAGAAAAGAAGTTTAACCATAAACTACGTAGAGGGTTCTTTACTGTAAGAGCGGCCAGGATGTGGAATTCCCTTCCAGAGGCCGTGGTCTCAGCGGGGGGCATCAATAGTTTCAAAAAACTATTAGATAAGCACCTGAACGACCAAAACATACAGGGATATACAAGGTAATACTGACTTATAATCACACACATAGTTTGGACTTGATGGACTTCACCTACTATGTAACTATGTAACTATATGAGCATCTGTGGGATGTGCTGAAAAAGAAAAACGAGTCTGATCAATAAAGGCCCCACCTTGCAACTTACAGGACTTCAGATACTGCTGGCTCGGTGCCAGGTACCCCAGCGTACCTTCAGAGGTCTAGTGGTGCAAATGCCTCGATGGTTCAGGGCAAAAGGGGGAACCTATTCAATATTAGTTGGGTGGTCATAAAGTTATGGCTGATCAGTATATAGCATTATCCAACTTCAAAATAAATCTTAATAGTCTGAAACCTTAAACATTAACATTCCTCCACATATAGCTAATAAGAGAAAAGCCCACCTCCCCTTCAACTGGGCACAGACTCACTTTAAATATCTAGGCATTTACCCCCCCCCCCCCCCTTGGTTGACTTCATTTTCTCTGCAATCTTTTTGTCTTTTTTGTTCATAAGATGGCATTTCAGGAAATGAAATGAGAAATTATGAAATAATGAGATTATGATTAATTCTTTTTCTTAGTTTTGGTTTCTTTAGTATATTCAAAATGAATGTTCTACCAAGACCATTGTATTTACTACAAACCCTTCCTGTTGATATCTCCAAAACATTACTTAACCACTTCAGCCCCGGAAGATTTTACCCCCTTAATGACCAGAGCATTTTTTTGCGATTTGGTACTGCGTCGCTTTAACTGACCATTGCGCGGGAGTGCGACGTTGTAGCCAAACAACGGTGGTATTTGATCACCTCTGCGGTTTTTATTTTTTGCGATATAAACCAAAAAACAGCGACAACTTTGAAAAAAAAAAAGCCTTATTTTTTGCTTTATAAAAAAACAAATTTCTTTCGTAGTTTAGGCTGATATGTATTCTTCTACATATGTTTGGTAAAAAAAATTGCAATAAGTGTATATTGATTGATTTGCGCAAAAGTTATAGCGTCTACAAAATAGGGAATAGATTTATGGCATTTTTATTTATTTATTTTTATTAGTAATGGCGGCGATCTGTGATTTTTATCATGACTGCAACATTGCGGCGGACAGACCGGACACTTTTGACACTATTTTGGGACCATTGACATTTATACAGTGATCAGAGCTAAAAATTGCCACTAATTACTGTGTAAATGTCACTGGCAGGGAAGGGGTTAAACACTAGGGGCGATCAAGGGGTTAAATGTGTTCCCTCAGCGTGTTCTAACTGTAGGGGGGATGGGCTACCTAGGACATGACAGAGATCAGAGATCACTGCTCTCGATCACAGGGAGCAGTAGATCCCTGTCATGTCACTAGGCAGAACAGGGAAATGCCTTGTTTACATAGGCATTTCCCTGTTCTGCCTCTCTTGATCGCGGGCCACCAGTAGACATTGAGTCTGTGGGACCCACGGGCACACTCCCACTGCGCACACCACCGTCGGCGTGCGTGTGCCCGCTAGCCCAGGATTACGAAGGGTACTGGGCTCTTTTGAATATAGAAGTGCCATTGTCTTAACCACACCCTCATGACTCCACTGAAATTAAGGTGCATTTTGGGTTTATCTGGCCCAAATACCACAGAGCAATTTATTTGCTTAGAGTCATAGACTGGAGTAAACACAGTAAGCAAAAATGTTGGATCCAAATATAACAATTGATAACCAACATTCTGCTAAGATAATATATGTGTGAATGAATGAATGAATGAATGAATGAATGAATGAATGAATGATTTGTATAGCGCTGCAAATGCGAACTGAATCGCCTCAAGGCGCTAGATCCGTCCTGTGTTGTCAAGCTTCTTAGAAGAGGTAGGTCTATGTGTAGTATTAATGCGCTACTAAAAGTGTAAACAAGAGTAATAGAGTGCTTAATGCAAAAGGTGTATAAAGCTGCTGAACTTCTATAGTGTTGCTAGCACCAATAAATGTATATAGGATATAGTGAAGCAGCCCTCAATACTCTAAAGCAATACTTAAATATAAATATAAAGTGCTAATATATATCTCACATCCCAATGTGTAAATAGTGCAATACAATATCATCAAATAAATGACCAACAAAAAAATAACATAGAGGAGGAATCCAATAATAAAGTGCATCCAAAATATCAAAAATATAATTATTAAAAAATAGTCTCTTTAAATGTAAAAAGTATGTGCAAAAAAGTGAAAAAAAGGGGGAAAGGGAGAGGAAAGAGAGTCCAATTATAGATGAAATATGATAGCCTGTAGATATCCTTCTCCAATCCACTCCCAATGTGTGCTAGCCTTTCACCTTAAAGATAGACCCCAGATGGGTCTAGTCGTGCATCAACTAACGTATAACACCGATATGTTCTTTTCCTCCTCTGTGGATGTATCCTGGACGAATGATCACTGCAGTATCAAGACTGTTTCTCCAAAGAATCCAGGTTCATGACCAGCTCCTCTAAGATATTATCCCCAAGACCACAGGATAGAAGAGAAGAGCCTCCATAGTGTAGTAGTTAAAAAATTGGTTTGGTTTATTTAAAAATATAAAGTAACATGACAGTTTATAATAGCAAAAACCGCCAACAGCAGAAAAATGTGTCAAACACAGGAACTTCTGGACATGGCTGTAACCGGAAGTGACGTCACCCAGCTTCTCCCGATGCGTTGCGTCACACCACACGTGACTTTTTCAAGGGTAGATGACAAAAGTAGGGTTATATACTAGTGGTTATCATGGAAACAGCATATCAATGAATCAATGAGCAAGGGCTTTTCATATGTAAATGATTCAACAGAATAGAGGGCAGAGAAACCAAGAAATGACTCATCTAATCGATTTGCTTGGTTCTCACTAATCTGATACTACAGGCGAAACACTGTCATTTAAAAAGATCAGAGATCTACTAACCATAAGTAAATGGGATCTATACAGATAAAACATAAGTTATGGAGAGCCAAAAAATGCTATATATGTAACACACTCCATGTCTCGTATATGAAATTGCAAGATCCACTCAAATACAAACAACAGTATAAAACTATAACTTTAATAATTGGAAATAAAACAGTTCAAGTCAAACTCTATATTAAAACCTAGGGGGAAAAGATTGCATTTCATAAATCCAACAAGATTCTGATTTGCTAAGAGTAATAACTTTATCGCTTCCCCTTCAATGTGGCTTGTATTTTTCAATACCCCAAAAGGAGAGAGAGCTAGGATCCTTTCCATGACATTCTGCATAGTGTCTGGATACACTATGTTTAGGATAGCCCGACTTTATATTTTAAACATGTTCCCTCAGACGTTTCCAGAGGGGTCTTTTTGTTCTGCCTATGTACTGGAAATGACATGGGCATTCCAAAACATAGACCACCCCTTCAATTTTACATGGAATTAAATCTCTGATGTTATAATTCTTTCCTGTAGTGGTAGCACTAAACTCTTCTTTTTTCTAAACAACGAAAAGCACTCACATGGGTGTAGACGGATAGGCTGCGCACCCCATATAGTGCATGAGAAAATACGAGAACCCCCTATCGGGGCTTTGAAGCAGCCAATGAAGTGCAGTATAAATAGTTGAAAAAATTCAATTTTATTGTTACAAAAAATGTAAGTAACTTATTAAAAAAGTCACTGAAAATGAATGTTGACTATTAGAGTCAGGACATGAACTGGATATGGCGTACAATCGCAGCGGACAAAGTATACAATTAAAACTAAATGCAATATACAATGTGCCAAAAGGCAACCAAAGATATTAGAGTATTGAATCCTTAAAGTTAAATAACAACAAGCAATGCCTATAAAGTGGAGGTAATAAACAGTACGGTGTATGTGGAACAACGGAAGTTGTGTGTGAAAATTCTGACGCGTTTCGACCCTTCCCGGGTCTTCTTCAGAGGAGGGTTGTCCACTATAAAAAGGTCAACATATGTCAAACTTAGCATCAAATTCAACAGTACCAAAACTATACATGTATAACATATAATGTAGCTGCCTGGGCTGCATAGTTACCTATTTCAGGATGTGTGCTAGCATTGTGGAGTGTGACGCGATTTCTCCTCTGCTCCCCCGTCTCCCCCGTGTCGGACCAACTCCCTAGGGAGCGGGTGGTGGACCAAATGTGTCTTGCGAGGGATCACATCTACCAACCCCCCATGTGGGAGGGGGAAGAAAAAGGAAGGGGTACTAGGCAATCCGAACTGCACCCAGATAAGTTCACGTTAATGCTAAAAAATGACGGGAGGAAAAAATAAAATAAAATAAAAAGCAAGGAGTAAATTTGTTCATCCACATAGATTGGGAAATTCCACAACTGTGGAGTTCTATGAGATTCTTGGATTATAAATCCATGGATATGTATAAGGGCGTTGCTAGAAAAAAGAAGAAAGGGAAAGAAGGGGAGTGGGAGGGGAAAAAAAGAGGGGAGGAGGGGGGGGGAGGGAAAAGAAGGCATGTGAAGGAAAAGTGAAAAAGGAGGGAAGGAGAGAAAAGAAGTGAACAAGGGTGTGTAAGTAAGGCGAAAATGAACTGGAAAATAGCAAATGCCCTGCTACCAATCATTGCCCATGCGACATGGGGCTGTATGGGGAAAAGCAGTGGGGTAACGGTACCGACAAACCACCAGTGAATAGACCAAGTGAAAAAATGTGAAAGGTGAAGGGGGGGGGGGGAGGAGGACCAGACCAGCTGTCTAGGACGTGGTAGGGAAAAAGGGGGAAAAATGGGAAAGTGAAAAAAGGGGGGGGAGAAAAAAGAAAAAGAAAAAGAGGGGGAAGAGAGAAGGGGGGAGAGAGGGGAGACCAAGGGAAAAAGGAAAAAAGAAAAAAGAAAAAAGAGGGGACAGAGAAACAGATAAGGGGGGGGAGTAAACAAAGAAGGGAGGGGAAAGGGAAAAGAAAAGGGAAGGGAAGGAGAAGGTGGAAAAAAGAGAAAATAGGGGGGAGGGAAAGGAGTGAGAAGATGGGGAGGGGGGAAAAGAAAATGGTGACAGAGGGAGAAACATGTATAGTTTTGGTACTGTTGAATTTGATGCTATGTTTGACATATGTTGACCTTTTTATAGTGGACAACCATCCACTGAAGAAGACCCGGGAAGGGTCGAAACGCGTCAGAATTTACACACACAACTTCCGTTGTTCCACATACACCGTACTGTTTATTACCTCCACTTTATAGGCATTGCTTGTTGTTATTTAACTTTAAGGATTCAATACTCTAATATCTTTGGTTGCCTTTTGGCACATTGTATCTTGCATTTGGTTTTAATTGTATACTTTGTCCGCTGCAATTGTACGCCATATCCAGTTCATGTCCTGACTCTAATAGTCAGCATTCATTTTCAGTGACTTTTTTAATATGTTATTTACATTTTTTGTACCAATAAAATTGAATTTTTTCAACTATTTATACTGCACTTCATTGGCTGCTTCAAAGCCCCGATAGGGGGTTCTCGTATTTACTCTTCTTTTTTCTTTTTTCTAAAGGTTGTGTGTCGGCAAACATAGCAATTCTTACATGGGTAGAAACCTTTTCCCTCAAAAAAGGAAATGCTTTCCCTGAGGGAGGGTCTAAAACATTTTTTGCTATCAGGTCTCTAAGTGTAGGAGCTCTTCTATATACAAAACTAGGGAGTGAGGGTAACGCTTGGGTGAGATGACAGTCAGCTAACAAGATTTTACAATGTTTCCGAATAATTGATTCCAATTTCTTTAATTGGAATCAATTGGAGAATATTTGGACTGTTTTTTACAACCAGCAGTAAAAGAAACTAAATCTTATTTAAAAGTCACAAAGCACCTTATCCAACTACTAGAAGAGGTAAAACTAGATGAAAATCAAATATATCTAGCTACAGCAGATGTAGCATCATTATACACTAACATCAGTCATCCAGATGCTTTGTCAGCTACAAGATGGGCTCTTAGGAAATTTAGCAACTTAAAGTGCAAACAAAGAAAGTTTTTGCTGGAGTGTTTGAAGTATAGCTTAGGTCATAACTATTTTTGGTATGATCATAAATATTTTAAACAAATACAGGGAGTGGGAATGGGAGCCAAATATGCCCCAAGTGTTGCAAATCTCCATATGGCTCAGTGGGAGGATGATTCAATATACCAAAATAGACTAAATCAGCTAGATGTTTACAAGAGATATATTGCTGATATTCATTATCTGGAAAGGAGACAAGGAGAGTCTTGTACAATTTGGTAAAGAATTGGATATAAATGATAAAAACATCAAGTTATCTTGGGAAATAAATTAATCAAAAATCTATTTTTTGGACCTGCAAATCTGGCACGAGGAAAAAAGAATAAAAACCAAAACGTTTTTCAGAACAGTGGATAGGAACAGCTACCTATCTATAGATAGCTGTCACCACTCATCTTGGCTGATGAATATCCCAAAAGGGCAACTCATCAGACTAAGGAGAAATTTTACAACAAAATCAGACTACAAACAACAAGCTGAATTTATTGGAGAACGGTTTGTAGATAAAGGCTATCAAAGACCCTTCCTATAACAGAAGATTGAAGAAGTAGGAAACATAGAAAGGGAGAACTTACTAAGAAATAAAGAAAAAGAAGAATCCCATTACTCAGAAGTTCCATTGATATTGATTATAGTATACAATTCAAGAAATTAGAATCAATTATTTGGAAACATTGGAAAATCTTGTTAGCTGACCGTCATCTCACCCAAGCGTTACACTCACTCCCTAGTTTTGTATATAGAAGGGCTCCTACACCTGTAGAAGGGCTCCTAGAGACCTGATAGCAAAAAATGTTTTAGACCCTCCCTCAAGGAAAGCATTTACTTTTTTTTTAGGGAAAAGGTTTCTATCCATGTAAGAATTGCTATGCTTGCCGACACACAACCTTTAGAAAAAAGAAGAGTTTATTGCTACCACTACAGGAAAGAATTATAACATCAGAGATTTTATGTCATGTAAAACTGAAGGGGTGGTCTATGTTTTGGAATGCCCATGTAATTTCCAGTACATAGGCAGAACAAAAAGACCCCTCTGGAAACATCTGAGGGAACATGTTCAAAATATAAAGTCGGGTTATCCTAAACATAGTGTATCCAGACACTATGCAGAATTTCATGAAAAGGATCCTAGCTCTCTCTCCTTTTGGGGTATTGAAAAATACAAACCCCGTTGGAGGGAAAGCAATAAAGTTATTACTCTTAGGAAATCAGAATCTCGTTGGATTTATGAATTGAAATCTTTTGCCCCACTAGGTCTTAATATAGAGTTTGACTTGAACTGTTTTATTTCCAATTGTTAATGTTATAGTTTTATACTGTTGTTTGTATTTGAGTGGATCTTGCGATTTCATTTAAGAGACATGAAGTGTGTTATACATATATATATATATATATATATATATATATATATATATATATATATATATATATATATATATATTTTTTATATATTTTATATATTTTCACATATATAGCATTTTTTGGCTCTTCATAACTTATGTTTTATCTTTATAGATGCCATTTCCTAATGGTTATTAGATCTCTGATCTTTTTAAATGCCATTGTTTCGCCTATGAGAACGGATTAGTGAGAAGCAAGCAAATCGATTAGGTGAGTCATTTCTTGGTTTCTCTGCCCTCTATTCTGTTGACTCATTTACATATGAAAAGCCCTTGCTCATTGATATGCTGTTTTCATGATCACCACTAGGGATGAGCAAGTTCGCCGAACAGCGAACAATTTGGGGTGTTCGCGGCAATTCGAATGCCACGGAACAGCCTTTAAACGTCTATGGGAGAAATCAAAAGTGCTAATTTTAAAGGCTAATATGCAAGTTATTGTCATAAAAAGTGTTTGGGGAACCGGGTCCTGCCCCAGGGGACATGGATCAATGCAAAAAAAAAGGTTTAAAAACGTCAGTTTTTTCAGGAGCAGTGATTTTAATAATGCTTAAAGTCAAACAATAAAAGTGTAATATCCCTTTAAATTTCGTACCTGGGGGGTGTCTATAGTATGCCTGTAAAGGGGCGCATGTTTCCTGTGTTTAGAACAGTCTGACAGCAAAATGACATTTTGAAGGAAAAACCCATTTAAAACTACCCGCGGCTATTGCATTGCCAACAATACACATAGAAGTTCATTGATAAAAACGGCATGGGAATTCCCCATCAGGCCCTTCAGGTCTGGTATGGATATTAAGGGGAACCCCGGCCAAAATTTTAAAAAAAAAATGACGTGGGGTTCCCCCTAAATTCCATACCAGACCCTCAGGTCTGGTATGGATTTTAAGGGGAACCCCGCGCCAAAAAAGAAAAAAAAATGGCGTGGGGATGGGGCCACCCGGTGACCCCGCCCCCCTCTGATGCACGGGACATGACGGGACTTCCCTGTGGCATTCCCCGTGACGTCACAGGGAAATCCCCTCAAGTCACCGTGCGTCAGAGGGGGCGGGGTCACCGGGTGGCCCCGCCCCCCGTTATTTAAGAACTGTCAGACGAGGAGCGCCATCACACAGCGGGAGCCTTCCTCCATGCCAGCATGGGTGCGGAGCGGCTCGGAGAAGAAAATGAAGAAGAGAAGAAGAGAAGAAAAGAAGAAGAGAAGAGCGGGAGCCTCCCCCCATGCCATGGGTGCGGAGCGGTCCGAGGAGAAGAAGATAGAAGACGCCGCGGAGGAGATGCTGGACGAGAACGCCGGAGGAAGAACCAGAAGAGCCAGAAGAACCAGAAGAGCCAGAAGATGAAGGACGATAGAAGAAAGAAGAAGCATTTAAATAAAGGAATTGTCAAAAACTGTCTCTTGTCATTTTTAACATTTTTACAGTTTTTTAGTGAAATGGTAGGGGTAAGTACCCCCTTACCATTTCACACAGGGGGGGCGGGATCTGGGGGTCCCCTTGTTAAAGGGGGCTTCCAGATTCCGATAAGCCCCCCGCCTGCAGACCCCCACAACCACCGGCCAGGGTTGTGGGGATGAGGCCCTTGTCCTCATCAACATGGGGACAAGGTGTTTTGGGGGCTACCCCAAAGCACCCTCCCAATGTTGAGGGCATGTGGCCTGGTACGGTTCAGGAGGGGGGGCCACACTCTCGTCCCCCCCTCTTTTCCTGCGGCCTGCCAGGTTGCGTGCTCGGATAAGGGTCTGGTATGGATTTTTGGGGGGACACCACGCCATTTTTTTTTCTTTTTTGGCGCGGGGTTCCCCTTAAAATCCATACCAGACCTGAGGGTCTGGTATGGAATTTAGGGGGAACCCCACGTCATTTTTTTTTAAATTTTGGTTCGGGGTTCCCCTTTGGGGAATTCCCATGCTGTTTTTATCAATGAACTTCTATGTGTATTGTCGGCAATGCAATAGCCGCGGGTAGTTTTAAATGGGTTTTTTCCTTCAAAATGTCATTTTGCTGTCAGACTGTTCTAAACACAGGAAACATGCGCCCCTTTACAGGCATACTATAGACACCCCCCAGGTACAAAATTTAAAGGGATATTACACTTTTATTGTTTGACTTTAAGCATTATTAAAATCACTGCTCCTGAAAAAATGGCCGTTTTTAAAACTTTTTTTTGCATTGATCCATATCCCCTGGGGCAGGGCCCAGGTCCCCAAACACTTTTTATGACAATAACTTGCATATTAGCCTTTAAAATTAGCACTTTTGATTATTTATGTTCGTGTCCCATAGACTTTAACGGTGTTCGCGTGTTCGAACAAACTTTTTTCCTGTTCGCATGTTCTGGTGCGAACCGAACAGGGGGGTGTTCGGCTCATCCCTAGTGAGGAGCATAAGACATTCGACTTTAGAAAGACATTCGACTTTATAATAACAGATATGATGTAACAATTCTACATTACCTGTTAGTTTAACTTCTATAGTCGGGAGGATACTGGAGAGTTTAATAAAAGACCACATAGATGAGTTCTTGCTGGAAAAAAATATTTTAGGCAACAGACAGCATGGATTTATGAAAGACAGAAGTTAGACAAATCTGATTTCTTTTTATGTGGAGGTAAGTAAAACCTTTGACAGAGGGGTGGCTGTGGACGTGCGGCTTCACTTCCTGGTTCCCTACTGCGCATGCGCGAGTCGCGCTGCGTGTCCTCTTAGGTCCCTGCTGTATTCTGTGTTTCACAGAATACAGTGGTGGAGGAGGACAGAGTAGGCAGCGGAAGTGGCGTAGATCACTGCAATCACTGCGGTGATCTATGCCAGGAAGTGGGAGCAAATACCTGTATTAGACAGGTATCTGCTCCCTCCTCCCCCCTGAAAGGTGCCAAATGTGACACCGGAGGGGGGGAGGAATCCAAAAAGTGGAAGTTCCATTTTTGGGTGGAACTTCACTTTAACGATTCTTACTCTGAACCTTGGGGTACCCCACTGATAACCTTAGACCATTCAGTGTTGGCGCCCTTACTTTTAAATATCTTTATAAATGATATAGGGTCTGGGATTAAAAGTACCATTTCTATCTTTGCAGATGACACCAAGCTATGCAGGGGATTAATGTCCTTACAGGACGTCTCCAATTTACAAGCCAACCTCAATGCACTGTCTAATTGGGCATCTAAGTGGCAAATAAGGTTTAATGTTGATAAATGTAAAGTTATGCACTTGGGGGCTAAGAATTTGCATGCATCATACATACTAGGGGGGGTACAACTGGGGGAATCCATAGTGGAGAAGGATCTGGGGGTTTTGGTAGACCATAAGCTCAATAATAACATGCAATGACAAGCTGCGGTTTTCAAAGCTAGCAAAGTTCTTTCTTGTATTAAGAGAGGTATGGTCTATATAGAGAGAGATATCATTTTGCCCATGTAAAAATCATTAGTAAGACCTCATTTTGAATATGTAGTTCAGTTTTGGGCACCAGTTCTCAAAAAGGATAATGGGGAACTGAAGATAGTGCAGAGAAGGGCAACCGAACTGATAAGAGGCATGGAGGAGCTCAGCTATGAGAAAAGATTAGAGGAACTGAATGTATTCTCTCTTGAGAAGAGGAGATTAAGGGGGGATATGATCAACACACGTATAAATACATAAGTGGTCCCTATAGTGAACTTGGTGTTGAGTTTTTCACTTTAAGGTGATCACAGAGGACTAGGGGACACTCTTTACGTCTAGAGGAAAAGATATTTCATCTCCAAATATGGAAAGGTTTCTTCACAGTAAGAGCTGTGAAAATGTGGAATAGACTCCCTCCAGAGGTGGTTCTGGAAAAACTCAGTAGATTGCTTTAAAAAGACCTGGATTCTTTCGTGAATGTACAGAATATAACTGAGTACTGACATTTATAGGTAAGGATGATCCTGAGAAAATCCGATTGCCTCTCGGGGGATCAGGGAGGAATTTTTTCCCCAGCTGTAGCAAATTGGAGCATGCTTTGCTGGGGGTTTTTGCCTTTCTCTGGACCAACGGTGGGTGAAGGATTGTGCATACATGGCGACAGGAGGGGAGTGTAGAGTGACAAGATTATCTGCTGATACTTTTTCATTGTCTAATAACATGCTGGCAGGAAGGTAACAAGGCTGTGTTGGGCAAGTAAAACAGCTGCTATGATTGGAACAAAAAAAACAGCTCTCATATACATTTTTAAACTGTTTTATAGAAAAAAAACACAGAAAACTAAAGCAGGAAAGGAAAAATGAATTATTGACAGCTGGTCTAAATTTTAGGTAAAAGTTGCAAACTTAAGATGTGAGTGCAAAAAAAAGCCTTTCTCTAATGTAATGAGAACATTTGAAGCTAAAACTTCATCAATCAAGCTGCCTCTAATATTCACAAAAATGTGTTAATGAATTGCTTTTATTAAAATCAGATAATGCTACATTTTCTTCATCTCACTCTCTGTGGGTTGGTACTTACTCACAAAATGATTATTACAAGATAAATCAGCTTCACAATAAACTAATTCAGGAAAATAATTGTGACTGAATGAATATCATGTTACCTAAGCACAAAAGAGAGCAAGAATCACCTGAACAAGATCAGCTAGTTCCACATTGAGTCTAAGATAAAGGGGTTATTCCTGCAGAGCCTAAATGAGGTCCTGCCAGTCCACACAATTCAAGGTATCCTAATGCTGGCCATACACTATACAGAAAATCGGCCGAAAAATCGTTCATATAGACACTTCGTTCGTTTTTCGGCAAGTTAATGGGCACAAATCGATAATCGTTTGTGACGTTTTTGTGGAAAAAAAACGAACGGCAAGTTTGGAAAATTTCTGCCGAACGTACGATAAATTGCAAGTTTAATGCGTTCTTCGTCCGTGAAAAAATGAATGGTTGCTACTGCGCATGGTTGAAAATCATTTAACCCGGAAGGGAAATATTCGTGCCAAATACGTTCGCGTCAAAACGTCATGACAAATTGTCAACACCAACTATATAAAGGCTCGCACACACGATCGGACTTTTTGACAACAAACATGCAAATTAGCAGTTCTGGAGCAACATCTGACCGTGTGTACGCTCCATCGGACAAATGTTTTCTGTTTTTATCTGACTTTTGTTGGCTACGAACGGACAAACATTCTGGCAACAAAACTCCGATCGTGTGTGCACAAAATACCATCGGACTTTAGTCCAAAGTACAAACACACATGCTCGGAAGCTAGGACCAGCACGAATTTTTAATGGCTTAATAATAAATCTGCTTTGCTGGTGATACTGACAGAGTACAGACAAACATATTTGATTTTGGATTTGTGTTCTAGTGATATCAATCCCAAAATGTTGTGTTTTTTAGGCCATTTTGGTTATTGTGCATTCACAACATAAATAAAATTACTAAATTATTAGACATGTTCTCTGTCATCACAAATAAAAATAAAAAATTAGAAACAAAAAGAGCAAACGATACACAGAAAAAGAAAAAATATAGCTTAATAAATCATACTCAAATCAAAAAATACAACCTGCTAAATTATTAGCCCCTAAACTCCCCAGACCACTGGCCTTGTTGTGGATCCTTGGGGCTGATTTTGCCACTGACCACTATGCTGCTCAGGTGGGTGGGCTTGCTGGGGTGGGTAGGTTTGTTGTGGAGGAGTGTTGTTCAAATCACACACATGATATTTAGTGGTTAGCTCTTGTTTCCTGGCCTTGCTGAAGAGCTGGATGATTAGACCCTCACATAGCTCCCTTTGATCTGCGTCAAGCTCACGGAGCTTACTAGCAGTAAAACAGCCAAACCCTTCAGCACTATTGGCTGGCCTCATCCAGATGTTGGCTCTTCCTGGCCCTTTTTTTGTGAGGATGCAGGGGAGGGATTCTGCACTCAATTGTCGTCTGGCTGCTGGGCCCAGGCTCTTCTTGGCTTTAAAGTTCCTGTGTGTGTAAAACCAACATCATTTTAATTTTTGGACATCAATCATCAACAATTTTCAGGTCATGACTTTTTAACTTGGAATGTGTCCAAATAGTAAAGACTATCATTCTGACTCCAGCATTTCTCATTCTTGTCCTAATCCTTTTTGGCCACTACTGTCTATTGATATGGGACTCACTTTTTTAACACAACAAATTACTATGCATTCAGGGGCGTATCTACCACCATATTGACCCATGCGGGCGCTATGGGGCCCCACAGCCGAGTGGGGCCCAGTGAGGATAAGAGCACAGCCGGCACAGTCTCCCAGCCAGGGGAAGAGAGAGGAGAGGAAGAGGCAAGCTGTCCGTATCAGCAGAGAGCTGAATTGCCCGATGTAAGAGCTTTCATTAGAACTTTCAGTGTTCCCGGGGCTCACGTCACATAGATCCACCTTTTGGCCCGGTGCATTTGATAGAACGCTGATCCAATGCGGGACATGTGACGTCATCAAAGGCGTCGGGCCAAGAGGTGGGGCTATGTGATGAGCCCCGGGAACACGGGAAATTCAAATGAAAGCTAGTACAGCGGGCAATCCCACTCTCTGCTGATCCTAGTAGCTTGCCTCTTCCTCTGCATAGGTGGGGCTGTATGGTGCACAGGCAGACCAGGCTGTATTGGGCACAGGTCATGCTGTATGGGGCACAGGTCACGCTGCATTGACACTAGGGCAGCTGTGGGAGGGGGGGGCGTTTGCAGGGAGCCCCATACAACATTTTCAAATTTGAAAACCTATAAAAGTCTATGGTAGAATTCAAAAGTGATAATTTTAATAGATAATATGCAAGCTAATTGCCATTAGGGATGAGCCGAACACCCCCCTGTTCGTTTCGCAACAGAACAGGCAAAAAATTGGTTTGAACACGTGAACACCGTTAAAGTCTATGGGACTTGAACATGAATAATCAAAAGTGCTAATTTTAAAGGCTTATATTCATGGTATTGTCATAAAAAGTGTTTGGTGACTCGGGTCCTGCCCCAGGGGACATGTATCAATGCACAAAAAAAGTTTACAAAACGGCCATTTTTTCCTGAACAGTGATTTTAATAATGAATAAAGTCAAACACTAAAAGTGTAATATTCCTTTAAATTTCATACCTGGGGGGGTGCCTATAGTATGCCTGTAAAGGGGCGCATGTTTCCCCTGTTTAAAACAGTCCGACAGCAAAATGACATTTAAAATGCAAAAAATGTCATTAAAAATTACGAACGGTAGCGACAGAATTTAGAAACAGCTTCTTTTCGCGGGTACTCTCGGATTGCCTTTGTCTCGCACCTAAACAGAACGTAATCTTACATCACACGCTCGTTCAATTGATATACACTACCTATGCGTGAAAACTCCGCTCTCCGAACGGCATGACGCATTCGTTCGTACCGCGTGTTAACTTGACATAGACGGCGCATGCCTGAAACTCCGCCCCTGACGTTCTTTTTCTATAATATTCCCCGCCCCTTTTCTTTTCGGTGCGCAGTGAGGAGCAACATGGTGGAGACACATATGTCAGGATCCAGGAGGAGATGTAAGGCCACCAACATGTCATTTGCAGAAATGGTGGAGATGGTGGAGATTTTAAAATGTGAGGATTATGATGGGAAACATGGCCCATATGCCCATCCAAATTTTGTTCAAGACAAAATATTAACTCATGTGGTGAAGGCTCTGGAGCGGAAGTTTGGGGTACACAGAAAGAAGGACCAACTGAGAAAGCGCTGGTCTGACCTGAAAAACAGGGAGCCGGATCAGTACCTCAAAATAAAGAAGGAACTTCGAAAAAGTAAGTACTTGTCGTGTGTCCCATTTATGATTCTTCACTTGCCTGCTGCTCCATGTGCTTTTCTTGACTGTTATACTGAATGTTCGTAGGTGGGAAATAACGTTCGTGGGTAGGAAATAAAGTTTGCAAGGACCAACAGTGATCGTTTGCCAATAAATACGATCTTTTTAGCTGATATAGGCTTATGACAGTTTTGGTCATGATCATTTATGTGATTGAACTAATTTTAAAGACATTGTTGTCTAGATGTCTTTGAAATTTTAATTAATTACTAAATAGATTCAGTGGAATGTAAGGAGAGGACACTCAGCAGCTGGTTACACATCTGGACTCAGGAGCACTAGTGTGGGACACCAGAAAAACTTGGCCAAAAAAGGTAAGTATTGCATTTTGGGTTAAAGGTATTTTTAATCATGTCTTCAACTTGGTTCTCTTCCTAAACAGACAATTGTACACCACTTGAAAGCAATGTTTCATATTCCTATTTCTGGCCATAAATGTCTGTGTGCTAAGTATACCTTTTTTAAATTTCTCATAGGGAATCAAAGACGCAGACAACAGGGTCAACAGGACCCCCAACCTCGCCAGGACCCCCAACCTGAACCCAGCACCAGCGTCACAGAAGATGTTGAGGAAAGAGAGGTGGGGGAAGTGGGAGTGTGTACCTCACCAGGTGAGTGTCTGACACCCCAGCTTCAGGTAATCTATGTATGCCTGCATATTTCTAAATACATGTTTTTTATCACATTTTTAGGTGATGTTCTGGTTGTGGAAGACCAAGCCGACCATTTCACGATGGACAGCGCCCAAAGGCTCATTGGGCAGATCATGCTATGGAACGGCAAAATTGATGCCATGCGCAATCGTCTCGACAGAATGCAGCAGGAAATGAAGGACATGATAGATGTTTTGGGTAGAATCTAAACCCTTTTGACGTCCATAAACATTTATCATTTTCTTCATTTCCTGCTGCATGATTATGTCCACATTAAAATTTGGATATGTTTGTTATGCTTGTAAACATGTTTGTTTATTTTTGTAATCAAAAACCCAAAAATTACAGATAGATTATCTTAGTAAAAAAAAATATTTAAAAAAAAATAATGAAAAAAAAATTACAAAAAAATAATGAAAAAAAAATTACAAAAAAATAATGAAAAAAAATTTCAAAAAAATAATGAAAAAAAAAATTCAAAAAAAAAATGAAAAAAATTTACAAAAAATAATGAAAAAAAAAATTACAAAAAAATAATGAAAAAAAATGTCAAAAAAATAATGAAAAAAAAATTTCAAAAAATAATGAAAAAAAAATTAAAAAAAAAATAATGAAAAAAAAATTGTTTACAAAAAAATATAAAAAAAAAAAATTTAACAAAACTAAAAAATTATATATATATTTGATTAAAAAAAACATATATATTTAATTATAAAAATTAAAAATTTGACTAAAAATGTCTAATTATATATATTGCTTAAAAAACCAAAAAAAAATATTTATAATAACCAAAATTTTTTTATATTTGCATATTTAGTACAAGTTGAACTTTGTAAGTTCCAGTTCGTTAGACAAGTTCTGTTTTCGAACATGCCTGTTTGTGAAACTAAAAAAACGCACATGAATGTGCACAGATAAAAACATTTTGGAACAAAAACAATGTGTGCTTTCTTATTTCAATGCTCAATACCAGTATATTTGTTAAGTTGCTGTGGTTACATTGACAGTGGACTCTAAAATGTGTCTAGCCGAGACACAGCACAATATAATAGTTAGCTCAAAGCGAGATTGCCACCTCATGTTGCACATCAGGTTGGTTTTCACTAGTGGCAAAAATGACCAAACCAGCACATGCACTTTCCAGAGCTGGCATCACAGCCTATTGAGCTGGTCGGGAAAAAGGCTCATCACTTTTCCCTGAGGCAATGTAGCCTCATCTGCCCCAAAGACAAAATTTAGTCCCTCAATATTGTCCTGAGCATTTTGAAAAATTAAGGTCCCTTTTTGTATACGATCCTAAAATTCGGTACGCATCATCACACCTCCGTCAGAGTGGCGTCCATTCATCCCAACATCCAAAAAAGGATGAATTGTAATTATATGCTCCCTCACCCCCTCTGGTGGCACATTCAAAAACTTTAAGGGGGGGGGGGAGTTGAATGGGTAGCTGGTTTTGACAAGTAAACCTCTACACTTCCATGAGAGCTAAATGCATGAAAAATTAAGTTTTATTTTGCCTGACCATCCATCTTTAGAACATTGTCAGGCCAGTGGCCAGGTAAGAAGTGGCCAAATCCGCAAAAAAGAATGCACATTGTTCAAATCTATACACATTTTGACATACATCGGACAAAATAATGACAATGTTCATTAATTAGGATTATTCGTTATGATAAAGTTATAAACCCAGGAAGTCAGCACAGCACAGGGATGGTGGGAGCCCCTCATAATGAACACAGCACAGGGATGGTGGGAGCCCCTCATAATGCTAAATTCATCATAACAAATGTATCATTTGGACCTTTTGAAGGTAATCTTGCAGGCCCTTGCACTATATGCTTTTGAGAATTTATGCAGCAATTTTAACTAAAAAAATAAGGTATACTATGTATGTGTTTAGCAAAATCAGCAGATAGAGTAGTTATATCGGTTGATTCTGTTTTTTTTTTTTTTTTGGGGGGGGGGGGGAATAAGTGTTTGCACAACCAAAAAGGGACTCTTGCACTTTGCATGAATTTAAAGGACAGGAATAAGATTGGGACACATTTTAGGGGGTGTTTGTGGTAAACCTGAAAATGAAGCATAAAAAAAAATACAGTGTTAAGTTACTAGGCTAGGTGTGTATGGGCCCAGGGTAGCATGCTGGGGAGGTTAGTGAAGGAAAATATGCATGTAGGCCACCAAAAAGGTTACAGCATGCATGAGGACAAAGAGTACATTCATTCACAGCATATTACAAAAATGGGAAGGATTGAATACTAAATTTAGAAAATACTTTATAAAAACATGAAGGTGATATTAAATACAAAAAATGACACGAATATAGTCCTTCTGCAGGACTTGGATAATAGCACTACATGTCTCAGGAATAATCACTCCCAGAGCCTGGGGAGAGATACAAGTGGTAAACTTGATATCCTGGGGACTCCTCCCTGTCGCCAAATAACGTAAGTTAGCTATGAGCTTTTGCTCTGCTGGAATAGCAGCCCTCATGCAGGTGTCCTGCTTCATGATATAGGGGGACAGCAAGGACAATAGTTGCTGAAAGCAGGAGTCCGTCATCCGGAGATAATTCCGATAATCATTTGGATTATTCTCCTGCAGCTCACGCAGCAAGGGCATATGGCTAAATTGGTCACGATTAAGTAGCCAAGTTTTGGCCAAAATAATCCTCATCCTACTATTCTGACTATTCCTGGACCGGGCTAGAGTCACAGCAAGAACTCCAAGCCCATAAACAACACGCTCTCTCCTAGGATTGCGTAACATGGCTGGTTGTCCTACAAATGGTCGGAAACGCAAAGTTACGCACGGAAATGGAAACCACGAATCTGCACTGAACCAACGTCTACTAATTAGAAATTAGCAGAGGGAGCCCGAAGCATGGCGCCGAAGAATTTAACGTCTTCTTTGGAAGTGTCATCCGTACGTTGTAACGTCACTACGTTCGTGTTTGTTGCCTAAATGTCAGACCGTCTGTATGCAATAGTTCAGAGACAAGGCCCTTTTTCCAAAAAAGCCACGGGAAAGTTTGTACAAGGTCCGATCGTGTGTATGGTGCTTAACACACACCGAACAGAACGTTGTCTTGCCACTGACCAGACAAAGGATTACACCTGCCAATACACAGAAGATTTGTAAGAACTGAAGGTAAGCAGACCAGTACAATAGTTCTAGGGTATTAATTGTTAAGTGTAGTTTGGCAACTGAACAATAATGCATTTTTTATTATTACAGGAGCAATGGTGGACAAATTTACGTCACCACATTTCCTGCCACAATTCATTGAAATGTACCGAGACCTTACATGTCTATGGAAAGTGCGCTCCAAAGACTACTCAGATCGTCAAAAACGTAAAGAATCGTATACTAAATTAGTGGAACTATGCACTGTTGTGTATGCAAAAGCAGATATATCCTATGTGACCAAAAAAATAGCCAATCTGCGTACGATCTTCAAAAAAGAATTAAATAAAATTAATGAAACAAAAAGATCTGGTGCAGGTGCAGATGAAGTATATGTGCCACGCCTGTGGTATTTTGAGAGTCTACGTTTTCTGACTGACCAGGAGGAAGCACGACCCTCTGTGTCAAGTTTAGACAGTATCAGTGGGAATATTTCAGGAGATGAAGAAGATGGAACATTTGAGTAAATGGCAGACAGTCAGGTAAAGTCATCATATTATGTTTTGTTTTATTATACACTTTTATATGTACATATCAGAAAATAAAAATTGAAGAGAATACATACAAAATTCAAAGCACATGTACCTTGGTATATTTTTTTATTTAAACAAAAATATTACATGACACCTGTATTTAGTAATGAAATAAGAGATAAATGCAGCCACTCAAATTTACATAGCATTTAGATATTGTTTTGCCAATCTACTGCTCCAGGACCCAGAAAATATTGCATATAATCCAAGCGATTCTGACGAGCGACTTGACTGTAGAGATGTGGTGGGGCACGGCCTAGGTTTAATAACCCTTCTGTATCATTACGCCACTCACCAGGCATGACATCCCCAGACAGAGTATCTTCCTGGTCTAACAGGGATTGTGGCATGTAGGTGGAGCTAGTACGCCTTAAGAAATTGTGCAACACACAGCAACAATGGACTATTGTGTCAATTTTTTTGGGGGGGGCTACATTTATTGCTGTATGGAAAATCCTAAAGCGGTTGGCCATAATACCAAACGCATTTTCGACAACTCGTCTAGCATGAGATAACCTGTAATTAAAAATTTTTTGCTCAGGTGTCAGGTTTTTAAGGGCAAAAGGTTTCAAAACATGCTCAGATAACGTAAACATGTCATCTGCAACAAATGTGAAGTTTAGTCCTTCCACTGTGTCCTCTTGGGATGGTAGATGTAGAAGTCCATTTTTTAACTGATGGAAAAAAGTGGTTTTCTCTATTATTCCCCCATCCGAATTTCTTCCATTTTTCCCAATGTCCACAAATATAAATTCATACTTGACATTCACAATTGCCATTAGGACAATGCTAAAGTAGCCTTTATAATTGTAGTAGAAGGAGCCAGATTTTGCTGGGGGCATTATCCGAACATGCTTGCCGTCTATGGCACCACCACAGTTTGGAAAATTCCAATAGTCTTGAAATTGTTTGGCAGTTGCTTTCCATTCCTCCACAGATGCCGGCAGCTGTGCAAAGGTAAAAATATATGTTAAAAAAATATTTAAAGCTTAATTGTCAAAAAATTATAACAATTGGCTTTATTATACAGGATCTATTTGGCAGTGAAACACAAACTGTCACATCACCACCAGTAAGCATTACCAAAAAGAGAAAGACAAAGCAAGATGCAACAGGCAACTTTCTACTACAAGCATCTGCAGCGTTAAATCAGAAGAGGGATGATTGTGATGACCTGGGTGCATTTGCAGCAAAGAAAATGCGCAGGATGTCAGAAGACCAAAAACAATTACTGGAACCATTACTCATTCAACTTCTTAATAAAGGGTTAAGGGGGGAGCTGACCACAAATACACACTTAGCTGAGCACAAAACCACACACCCACAATCATTGCAAGTACCTCAACAAATGCATCAGTGGCACGTACCATTCACACAGCAGGATCGTCAACAAAGCAACTGGGGACATGATTATCAGTACACATTTTTGTGAATCACATACATTTGGGTTATGTTTGTCAGTTTGACATGTTATGAACTAGTTTGAGTTTACTGATATGTTTAGAGCTTCTAAAATCAAAGTTAAACAAAGCAAGCTGTACAGTGTTTGAGAGTTAAAAATAAAAGCACTGTGTCATTACCTTTAGGTATTCGTCTTGCATGATCCTTATGATGGCTTGGCAGGTCTCAGGTATGATGCGGCCAAGTGACTGGGCAGAGATTCCAGTAGTGAATTTTAAGTCTTCATAACTTCTGCCAGTTGCCAGAAAGCGAAGTGTTGCTACCAGTCTCTGCTCTGCTGGGATGCTTAATCTTAAGACTGTGTCCTTTTTGGTTATAAAGGGTGACACTTTACTCAGTAAGAGCTGAAAGGACTCATCAGGCATCCTCAGAAAGTTCCGATAGTCATCTGGATTGTTTTCCTTGAGCTCTCGAACCAATCTCATATGAGAGAAGTCATCCCGGTTCTTCAGCCACTCTTTACTCCATAACCTTCGCCTTTTGCTTCTGGGTTCCTCTGCTTGCTGTATAGCCATCACTCCAAGCATGACTATGGCAATGGTCCTCTCATCCACATCCATATTGTAGGTGGTGCAGTAGACTATGCACAGGGTTCGTTCTGACGTACGTACGAACGTATGTTGCTCCTCTGGGCATATACGTCAAACACAGGAAGCCACAGTGCAGAGGTCAAACACATTTTGACACTTCCTTTTATAAATGCAAAAAACGAACGAAAAAACGATACATTGCTGTTCATAAACGATTTAACGTTCGAAAATCTTTACTTACCTGATGGCGTGATCGTTTGCGGTCACTACTGAACGTTCTTTTTTCGAAAATGGGTTCGGCCAATTTTCTGTATAGTGTATGGCCAGCATTAAAGTAAAGATAATGTCAGAGCATATTTGCCATTAATGGTTATAGTTAGTTTAGTTGAAAATAAGCAAATGGCCATTCAGTGCCCTAAATCAGGAGTCTCCAAACTTTCTAAACAAAGGGCCGGTTTACTGTCCTTCAGATTTTAGAGGGATTTGTCAGTGGAAGTAGAAAATGCCCCAGTATCAGCTAGAGTAAAAAAAAAAGTGCCTGTAGTTAGTAGTAGGAGGAATAGTGCCCCATCATTGGTATTAGTGGGAGGAATAGTGGCTAATTGTTTCTATCACTGGGAGGAATTATGCCCCATTGCTGATGTCAGTGGGAGGAATAGTGTAACTTCATTGGTGACAGTGGGAAGAAAAATGTCCCATTGTTGTTGTCAGTGGAAGAAATGGTGCCCCCTTGTTGGTGTCAGTGGGGGGAATAGTGCCCCGAGGGACAGATAAAAGCAAGCAATCAGCAAGGTTCCCCTGTGTTACGTTAATAGTGTTACTTGTGATACGCACAAGCTGCCAAAGGTGGATTATTACCTATAAATAAGGATATTTTGTGCATTTGAATGTATTTTTATAAATGATTCTGTTACCTTCCCTGTAGCTCAGAGCACACACTATCCTCCCTGTAGCTAAGAGCACACACTATCTTCCCTGTATCACAGAGCACACACTATCTTCCCTGTAGCACAGATCACACACTATCCTCCCTGTAGCACAGAGCACACACTATCCTCCCTGTAGCTCAGAGCACACACTATCCTCCCTGTAGCACAGAACACACACTATCCTCCCTGTAGCTCAGAGCACACACTATCCTCCCTGTAGCTTAGAGCACACACTATCCTCCCTGTAGCTCAGAGCACACACTATCCTCCCTGTAGATCAGAGCACACGCTATAATTCCTGTAGCTCAGAGCACACACTATCATCCCTGTAGCACACACTATTGTTCCTGTAGCTCAGCACACACTATCCTTCCTGTAGCTCAGAGCACACACTATCCTCCCTGTAGCTCAGAGCACACACTATCCTCCCTGTAGCACAGAGCACACACTATCATCCCTGTAGCACAGAGCACACACTATCCTCCCTGTAGCTCAGAGCACACACTATCCTCCCTGTAGCACAGAGCACACACTATCCTCCCTGTAGCTCAGAGCACACACTATCCTCCCTGTAGTACAGAGCACACACTATCCTCCCTGTAGCTCAGAGCACACACTATCTTTCCTGTAGCACAGAGCACACACTATAATTCCTGTAGCTCAGAGCACACACTATCCACCCTGTAGCACACTCTATCCTTCCTGTAGCTCAGAGCACACACTATCCTTCCTGTAGCTCAGAGCACACACTATCCTCCCTGTAGCTCAGAGCACACACTATCCTCCCTGTAGCTCAGAGCACACACTATCCTCCCTGTAGCTCAAAGCACACACTATCCTCCCTGTAGCACAGAGCACACACTATCCTCCCTGTAGCTCAGAGCACACACTAGTCTCCCTGTAGCACAGAGCACACACTATCCTCCCTGTAGCTCAGAGCACACACTATCTTTCCTGTAGCACAGAGCACACACTATAATTCCTGTAGCTCAGAGCACATACTATCCTCCCTGTAGCACACTCTATCCTTCCTGTAGCTCAGAGCACACACTATCCTTCCTGTAGCTCAGAGCACACACTATCCTCCCTGTAGCTCAGAGCACACACTATCCTCCCTGTAGCACAGAGCACACACTATCCTCCCTGTAGCACAGAGCACACACTATCCTCCCTGTAGCTCAGAGCACACACTATCCTCCCTGTAGCTCAGAGCACACACTATCCTCCCTGTAGCTCAGAGCACACACTATCCTCCCTGTAGCACAGAGCACACACTATCCTCCCTGTAGCTCAGAGCACACACTATCCTCCCTGTAGCACAGAGAACACACTATCCTCCCTGTAGCTCAGAGCACACACTATCCTCCCTGTAGCTCAGAGCACACACTATCCTCCCTATATCACAGAGCACACACTATCCTCCCTGTAGCTCAGAGCACACACTATCCTCCCTGTAGCACAGAGCACACACTATCCTCCCTGTAGCTCAGAACACACACTATCTTTCCTGTAGCACAGAGCACACACTATAATTCCTGTAGCTCAGAGCACACACTATCCTCCCTGTAGCACACACTATCCTTCCTGTAGCTCAGAGCACACACTATCCTTCCTGTAGCTCAGAGCACACACTATCCTCCCTGTAGCTCAGAGCACACACTATCCTCCCTGTAGCACAGAGCACACACTATCCTCCCTGTAGCTCAGAGCACACACTGTCCTCCCTGTAGCACGGAGCACACATTATATTTTCTGTAGTTCAGAGCACACACTATCATCCGTGTAGCACACACTATTGTTCCTGTAGCTCAGCACACACTATCCTCCCTGTAGCTCAGAGCACACACTATCCACCCTGTAGCACAGAGCACACACTATCCTCCCTGTAGCTCAGAGCACACACTATCCTCCCTATAGCACAGAGCACACACTATCCTCCCTGTAGCTCAGAGCACACACTATCCCCCCTGTAGCACAGAGCACCCACTATCCTCCCTGTAGCTCAGAGCACACACTATCTTTCCTGTAGCACAGAGCACACACTATCCTCCCTGTAGCACACACTATCCTTCCTGTAGCTCAGAGCACACACTATCCTTCCTGTAGCTCAGAGCACACACTATCCTCCCTGTAGCTCAGAGCACACACTATCCTCCCTGTAGCACAGAGCACACACTATCCTCCCTGTAGCACAGAGCACACACTATCCTCCCTGTAGCTCAGAGCACACACTATCCTCCCTGTAGCTCAAAGCACACACTATCCTCCCTGTAGCTCAGAGCACACACTATTCTCCCTGTAGCTCAGAGCACACACTATCCTCCCTGTAGCACAGAGCACACACTATCCTCCCTGTAGCTCAGAGCACACACTATCCTCTCTGTAGCACAGAACACACACTATCCTCCCTGTAGCTCAGAGCACACACTATCCTCCCTGTAGCTCAGAGCACACACTATCTTTCCTGTAGCACAGAGCACACACTATGATTCCTGTAGCTCAGAGCACACACTATCCTCCCTGTAGCACACACTATCCTTCCTGTAGCTCAGAGCACACACTATCCTCCCTCTAGCTCAGAGAACACACTATCCTCCCTGTAGCACATACTATTGTTCCTGTAGCTCAGCACACACTTTCCTTTCTGTAGCTCAGAGCACACACTATCCTCCCTGTAGCTCAGAGCACACACTATCCTCCCTGTAGCACAGAGCACTCACTATCCTCCCTGTAGCTCAGAGCACACACTATCCTCCCTGTAGCTCAGAGCACACACTATCATCCCTGTAGCACACACTATTGTTCCTGTAGCTCAGCACACACTATCCTCCCTGTAACTCAGAGCAAACACTATCCTCCCTGTAGCTCAGAGCGCACACTATCCACCCTGTAGCACAGAGCACACACTATCCTCCCTTAAGCACAGAGCACACACTATCCTCCTTTTAGCTCAGAGCACACACTATCCTCCCTGTAGCACAGAACACACAATATCCACCCTGTAGCTCAGAGCACACACTATCCTCCCTGTAGCACAGAACACACACTATCCTCCCTGTAGCTCAGAGCACACACTATCCTATCCCTCCTGATTTGTAATGCGCAAGAGAGGCATGCAGGAGGGGAAGATGATATTTCATATAATTGTCAAATTACCAATTCTGAATATTGCTTATACAGTACATGTAGTAATGTGTTGCTTATCTCTTTTTTTGCAAGGTCACTTAATGTCTGTTTCAGGCAAATACACATTTGTAAAAGTCTGCCCACTTGCTGATTTGTAAATGATAGAATATTTTTAACAACTAAATACAACATAGCTGAAGTATGCTTTTATTTAGAAAACTATAAAATAATGGGGACATAGATAGAAATAAAAGCCTGCCAGAGGTTCTGACTCTTCTTTCCCCCTCTATCCAAAACAAAATTCCTGGGCTTCAGTTTACAAAGCCACAAGAGGTATTTAAACTGTGGTCATTGATTTCAAAATTATTTTCACTCTAAAGATGTACATTTCACAAATATACATATTTAATTTGTTGAGAAGTGTTACTTTTGCACATGAAATAAACATTGGAACTATTATGGTCTCATAACTTGTTGAGTTTTACTCATTACCTCATCAAATGGCTTTTTTCTGCTTTTGTCAATAGGCACCTCAATGTAAGTCAATGTTATCTTTAGCCAGAAGCTAACTGTATTTAAGTGCAATAAACCATGCAATATTCTTTATCTATTGACGTTTGCTGTAAAGTAACAAAAATCTAAAAAAAAAATCGATACACTAACGTGTGTGGTAGGTGATTGCGCGCATGCAATTAATTAATCTTTTGCTGAATATAATGTTTAGCCAGGGTTGACGTGTATTTAAGAAGGTCTCTTTGGAATCTGTTTTTATTTTTTTGATTTTAAATATCATGGTTGAGTTTCTTTTTTTTTTTTTAAATAGCCTGTTATTATGAAAATGCAGTTCTCCATTTAGACTCTACATGGGTCCAGATAGCCATTTCTATGTGCTGGACTAGTCTGTGAGACAGACTAGTGGAAGGAAGCTCTGCAATCTTGCGCTGTTCACGGTCTCTTATAACTTGTAGATCTGCTGTGAAGGATCTTACGGGAGAACATTGGGACGGCTTTGTGGAGGACCCCTATAGTTGGAGAAGCTACCCTTGACCCAATCACTAGTGTATGAAAGCTGAAAAAGCATAATAGGATGCAGTGGAGAGTCTCATTTATTCTTTGATGCCCCTTACTTTAATATAAGAGGTGAGAGTTCTGAGACTGATGTTATAGGAAGCTATCTATGGAGTCATTTATGGACATTTATGGTTGCTGATTTTTTCATGTAGCAGTACATCACCTGTGTTCATCTCTCCATTTCCCCTGAACTAATTATTCTCCCTGGAAGTTTTGAACACATTGATTGATTTCTTTTTGGAGAACTGTTTTATATACTCATTTACCATTTTTCACTATATTGCAGTATTTTTCACTGAACCGGACACCTGTTATTAGGGTTTTTCACATTCTTTTTTTATGACTTGTTATGCTCTTTCGTTAAGCTACTACCCATTGCACTTAATGATTTTCACTTGTTATGAAGATTGCACTTTGATCACTGCTCATCATTGCACTTTATATATTTGCGCAAGATCACTTTATATGTATTAGTCTGTGAGACAGACATCTCATCCTTGTGGTTTGTTAATTGACAGCAGGCTTAAAGGACCTCTTGAGATGGTTCGAGAGATAACAGTGCAAAAAAGTCCAGTAAACTTATTCCAGACAGAAAAAAACACTCAAAAGAAGCAACAAATATGTGATTCAGGAAAACCTCTGAAGCACTATGTGTAAAGACTGTTAATAATTTGGTGAAAGCTGGAAGGAACTATGCAAGTTCTGTACAGGATCTTAAAGTGACTTAAACTAAGCACGGACAGTTTAATATACAGTGTCCTTTTTTTTACATACTGTACATTATATGGATGATGCCACTGTATTTATTTAAAAATAAAAATAAAAAAACTGAGTACCTTTTTTCACCAATATACAGCAGTCATGTGACTTTTCCCAGCTTTTTCTGTTCGTCAGGAAAACGTTGGTGGGAGGAGCTT
Source organism: Lithobates clamitans (assembly GCA_037952925.1). Classification (NCBI taxonomy): domain Eukaryota; kingdom Metazoa; phylum Chordata; class Amphibia; order Anura; family Ranidae; genus Lithobates; species Lithobates clamitans. The sequence goes on along the minus strand of JBBGZY010000742.1, from coordinate 2,834,274 downwards.
CTATTGAGTTAAAGTAATTGTAAAGGTAGAAAGTTTTTTACCTTAATGCATTCTATGCATTAAGGTAAAAAACCTTTTGTGTGCAGCCCCCCTCATGTAATCCTAATTCCAAAAAAAGTTGTGACACTCTGTAAAGTCTACATAAAAACAGAATGCAATGATTTGCAAATCTCATAAACCCAAATATTATTCACAATAGAAAAGGGAAAACATATCAAATGTTTAAACTGATGTACCAATGTGTCATTTTAAGAAAAAAATTAAGTAATTTTGAAATTGATGGCAGCAACATGTCTCAAAAAAGTTGGGACAGGGCAACAAAAAGCTGGCAAAGTAGTGGTACTAACAAGGAAGAGCTGGAAGAACACTTTGCAACTAATCAGGTTCATTGGTAACAAGTGAGTAAGATGATTGGGTATAGAAAGAGCATCTTAGAGAGTAAAGGTGTCTCAGAAGTAAATATGGACAGAGTTTCACCAATTTGTGAAAAGCTATGTCTAAAAATTATCCAAACAAAATTTTGTTGATGATGATGTTAATGTTCATCAATTTAAAATTGCAAAGACATTAAAAGTATCAACACGCACAGTACATACTGTAATATCAACATATTCTTAGGCTCTGGAGGAATCTCTGTCCGCAAAGACAAGGCTGTAATGCTATATTAAGGGGTAAGGGTGTAGCGCTTATTGGTGGTGGTAATTTAAACAGACATATAAGGTACAATCAATAGCACAAAAGATAGCAGTCCATCTGGAAAACTCCAATGAGATAGGAGATAGGAGAACCGTCACCGACACCCAACACAACTGACTCTTACTGCCAGTGTATAGGACATACACATTGAGCAAATGACTGAAAAGTTAAATTCACAATTCCTATTCATCGAGCGGTCCACCAATTGGGCAAGGAATCCTCTTTCATAGACCCACCAGAGATAGCTGTATCTTTTCAACCTCGGCTGGGAGATAAACTCCACAGGAAAAGTTCAGTAGTTACATATAAGGGGATGAAAGAACATTCATATTGCGCAGACATCCAAAAAATAGATCATTTTATTCCAAAAGAGAGGTAGATATACAACTCACATTTAATAAATAAAAAGCAAGCATGAGCAAAATGAAAGCGTCCAGCGCTTCCTACCAACAAGGCGGCGGCCACTCCTCTGTCCACGATATGTCACTTGTCCCTCGTTAGACCCGACGTTTCGTCACAAACGTGCATCTTCAGGGGCATGGTAATGACATGTGACGCTGTGATTTATAAGGAGTGGGCTTGAATATGAGGCCGGATATTGCGTGCGTTCCAACGGGCGGAAGTAGTCATCTCCCAGCCAATGAGATGCACTATAGCACATTGTGTGTGATCCACAGAGCGGAAGTGATGATCTCCCGACCCATGAACCGCCCTCCAGGAAGTTTGTGTGCGTCCCACCGGGCGGAAGTGACGAACTCCCGTCCAATAGGCAGCATCACACAAAGGAAATTAACTGAGGATGAACATTTATGAACCGGAAATGATAGTTAGCCATAGCTCAAAAGCTCATTCGGAAAAAAGGAGAAGAGGGAGGGATGATATAAAATAGTACCCAATGTTGTACATTCAGGATGAGGGAAGTGAGCACCTCCCCCATACCAGAACGCAACCAACATGAAAAGTAGTATTAAAGTTGGGCTTTTAAAAAGCCTAAACAGAATTCTAAACAAACATTTGGAATTTACAAAAAACTCCAATAGGTTTGTTTGTTTAAAACCAAAATGAGATGTATTTATGGGAAGAGGGATTATAAGCGCGTATGGATATCGAGGAGTGGTGACCTCTTGTGGCAATAAAACTATAAGCAGGCATGTTACATGTATCATTAAAAACAACAGGAATTCACAAAAATTCTTTTTTAAAACAAATAAAAAAAGAGCCTAACAAAGAGTAGTTAAGCAAACGCAGAGAGAATAGCAACCCCATTTGCAACCCTATAATGAATATTGCAAGGACGAAAAAAACGCACATCAATATTTGACAGATAAATATCTATCCATTATTAATAAATGCGTTGACGTCCCACTCGACATCCATACCGAAGGGAGCATACATCTGGGCCTGGTAGATCCACTTTGTTTCCAAACGTGACACCTCCCTGACCATGTGACTGCCTTTCCAGTGCCCACAAAATTTGTCTATAATCAAAAAACTCCTGCCCTCTGGGTTGCAGTCAAGCTTCAAAGCATAATGTTTGGAAAGGCTATGTTTTGTAAAGCCACGTCTGATGTTAGCTACATGCTCACTAAGTCTAATGTGGAGCATGCGCTTTCTTCGTCCAATATACTGCTTATCGCATGGACACCTGATCACGTAAACCACATATTTTGTGGTTCATGTGATAAAGGGTTTAATTGGGAAAACCACCTGAGTGGAAGTTGATTGAAAGGAATCTGTTCTTCTGCTCCTATTAGTGTTCAACTTGCAAATGGGACATCTCCTGCATGGATGGAAACCTCCCATGCTTTGGAAAAACTGAGACTTTTTTTGGAGGATCAATTATATTCGGAGCCACCTGCAGTCTCAATGGGGGAACTCCCCGGTAGACTACCTGTGGTCGCTCAGGTAAAATGGACCCCAAAACTCAATCACCTCGTAAGACTTTCCAGTGTTTCTGCATTATTTTCCTTATATCATAATGCTGGTTGGAATAGCCAGTAACAAAGGAGAATTTAAAAGAATCATCCTGTATCTTTGGCTTAACTACCAGCAGGTCATCTCTATCCTTTGTTCGGGCCAAACTAAGTGCAACATCAAGCTGCTAAACATTCCAAGTGGTACACCACACTAATTTCAAAATGGATAGTAAATAAATAAATGTAGAGCTGTGTGTAAAATTATAAATGTAAAGTGCAAATCTCTAAAATAAATAAATCTTACATATAAATGAATAGTCCATAAAATGAAAAAATAAAGAAGAAATAAAACATGAAAAGATCTTCTTGTGATCAGTGTATCCACACAATTCCACCACAGTGATTGTTCGTCCTCAAAAGGAGTGCACACCACCACCAGTAAAAATGCGCGCTCACCTCCCAGATGAGTCAAAACTCATATGCGGATCTCCCCACGAGCTCTTTGCTCTCACTTCCTCTTCCCAATCAATGGTGGGTAATCCAGATGGCTCTTTTCTTAATTGTATCTCAGCTCATTAATATCCAAAGAAGCGGATCATCTCCCAGCTTGGCTCAAGATTCCATGAGTTCAGGACATGTAAATAATAAGTATAGAGACCATAGTGTTCTCCGTATACAAATTTATTCAAAGCCCCCAAACAGACAAGTTGCACTTACAAGATAAAAACTTTTAAAATCACATAAAAACCTCCAGAGTAGCACCACCGTGTCCACATACACAGTGCCTGGCTGGACGTGACTATCAGCTCCTCCCTTCTAGATGCGTATCGGCTAATCACAGGCCTTCCTCAGTAGAGTGCAACTTGTCTGTTTGGGGGCTTTCATGCACACCAAGAGCTGTCATCATAAGGCTTGGTTGGAATCGATTCCTAAGAGTCAGTTTCTGAGGTTGAGGCAGAAATACACTAATCTGGATGATTTTGACAAGGAAGCCTCTATCCTCAGGGGACGGTTCCTTGAAAAAGGCTATAGTGCAAGCCAACTTAATGTTGCACTTAGTTCGGCCCAAACGAAGGATAGAGATGACCTGATGGTAGTTAAGCCAAAGATACAGGATGATTCTTTTAAATTCTCCTTTGTTACTGGCTTTTCCAACCAGCATTATGATATAAAAAAATGATGCAGAAACACTGGAAAGTCTTACGAGGTGATCAAGTTTTGGGGTCCATTTTACCTGAGCGACCACAGGTAGTCTACCGGGGAGTTCCCCCATTGAGACTGCAGGTGGCTCAGAATTGGGATGGGAGCATGGGAGCATGGGAGGTTTCTATCCATGAAGGAGATGTCCCATTTGCAAGTTGAACACTAATAGGAGCAGAAGAACAGATTCCTTCCAATCAACTTCCACTCAGGTGGGTTTCCCAATTTAACCCTTTATCACGTGCACCACAAAATATGTGGTTTACGTGATCAGGTGTCCATGCGATAAGCAGTATACTGGACGAACAAAGCGCATGCTCCACATTAGACTTAGTGAGCATGTGGCTAACATCAGACGTGGCTTTCCAAAACATAGTGTCAGGTCTCTCACCTACCAGACCGGTGAGTCCGCTTGGGCAGAAGGTAGGCTCTCTTACGTATACGACTCGGGACCCCTGATAGAGCAGACAGGGAGCCCACGAGTGCAGAGTGGTATGAGAGCCTGGTGCAGGAATCCGGATGCCAGAAGAGAGGTGGTCCTCCGATCAGCAAGTAGTAATCAGGAGCACAGGCAACAGATGCTGAGCAGGAGCTGTAGACTGGTCACACACAGGCAGAGGTTGGCAACGGGCAGGCAGCAGAGGTACAAGAGGAGCAGGCAGGAGCGGGGTCAAACAAGCCGGGGTCAGGTTCAGGCAGCAGTCAGGAAGGTCCAATAGGCAAGCCGGGTCGATAACAGATCAGAACTCAGGAACACAGGAACAGAGAGGCCAACCGAACTTTGGCACAGGAGCTGTTGATCAGGCAGCACTGAGCAGAGATTGCAGCAAGCCTAAATAGGCTGATTGGCGCCAAACGCCGTGCACGTGTGTGCGCTGCTATGCACAGGCGCCCATGCACCCGCACGCGCCCGAGCGCACCCCCGGACACCGGCGCACATACCAGCACCACCAGGCACACGCATCCCATTGCCCATAGGCGGACGCGAGCTAACGAGTATGCGCGCGCGCCCGGGTGCCACCACGCATACCATGGTCAGCCGGATCAGACACACCAGTGCCCACAGAAGCACGTGCCCCAGCACACACAGGAACGCGTGCACCAACGCGCACCAACGCCCAACTAGGTAACCTCTCTGACACATAGCCTTTCCAAGCATTATGCTTTGAAGCATGACTGCAACCCAGAGGGCACTAGTTTTTTGATTATAGACAAATTTTGTGGGCACTGGAAAGGCAGTCACATGGTCAGGGAGGGCTCACGTTTGGAAATGAAGTGGATCTACCAAGCCTAGACGTATGCTCCCTTCGGTATGAATGTCGAGTGGGACGTCAATGCATTTATTAATAATGGATAGATATTTATCTGCCACATATTGATGTGCGTTTTTTTCGTCCTTGCGATATTCATTATAGGGTTGCAAATGGGGTTGCTATTCTCTTTGCTTTGCTTAACTACTCTTTGTTAGGCTTACAGATTGCTAGTATAATTTTATTATCATATGTAGCGCTGGTAGATTTGCAATCTACCGCATGTTAGGTAAATTTAGTAATTTGTGCGTTAGGAAGGTTAAGCTTGCCTCTGTTCCAGCTTGGCTGACGTTGTGTGTGTTTCCGTGCTGACCGGTGGATGTCGCTGTTACCACTGGTTAGTGTTGGAAAGGCAACGTGTTGAAGCATATGGATGCTCTTCTGTCCCGGAGACAACTTGGTGGAGGTGGTCCTTCGAGTTGCATTCTGGGCGAGGGTATTTATGGGACAGACGCCATATTTTGGGGTTTGTTTTTCAGCCACCTGCTGACCCTCCTGGCCGACAGGTATGCGTTAAGGAGCTACCTCGTGGCCCTCCGTTCCAGAGGCCCACAATACTGCGGCGCAGGGGTGGGTCCAGAGGCTTGTCTGGGGCCTACCACTGCGGCCGAGGAATGGTCCTGAGCTGTCGATCCTGTGTGACGAAGCTGGACAACCGAGGAGATTCCAGGGAAGGACCCGTCTTTGAGGGATCACGCAGAGTGCTGGTGTATAGAGGGGCCTGATGACTCGGTTGGAGGACGTATCCGAAAGTAACTATACAGCATAGTGTTGCCGGGTTGGCTTAAGGGTACAAGCACTGTGACTGAGATTCACTACAGAAAATCTGATACATCCTGTGGCAGAGGATCGTACGGGTTTTGTTCCCAAACAAGTCTGTGGCAGAGACTTTGATTCGTGCTGCGTACTGGCTGCTAGACCGGTGAGAGAGGCCTATTCAGACGAGCAAGGAGTGTGTCCCACGAGGGGAGCGCATTCCATATAGTATCTGAATTCTACTAGGACATTTGTCAAAAGAACCCTACATGAGGATATTTGAGTTTCTTCTGCAAGTTTCCTTTCCACCTCTTTCCTGCTATTTCCTAAGTCATTTGTTTAATAAAGCATTGAAAACGTACTCCAGTGTTGGTGCGTGTGTCGTCCAGAAGTAAACTCAGCAGAACCCTAGACCCGGTGCCGGTGAAACAGAGGGAAGCAGAGTGAAGGTAACAGACCCGCTTAAACCAGCAGCTCCACCGAGAGTTATTGCTACAATATTTTTATCATTATTTTTTTTTTGTTTATTTAACTACTCTTTGTTAGGCTCTTTTTTTATTTGTTTTAAAAAAAATGTTTTGGTGAATTCCTGTTGTTTTTAATGATACATGTAATATGCCTGCTTATAGTTTTATTGCCACAAAAGGTCGCCACTCCTCGATATCCATACGCACTTATAATCCCTCTTCCCATATAAACATCTCATTTTGGTTTTAAACAAATAAACCTATTGGAGTTTTTTGTAAATTCTAAATTTTTGTTTGGAATTCTGTTTAGGCTTTTTAAAAGCTCAACTTTAATATTACTTTTCATGTTGGTTGCATTCTGGTTGGGGTGAGGTGTTCACCTCCCTCATCCTGAATGTACAACATTGGGTACTATTTTATATCATCCCTCCCTCTTCTCATTTTTATCGAATGAGCTTTTGAGCTATGGCTAACTATCGTTTCCGGTTCATAAATGCTCATCCTCAGTTCATTTCCTTTGTGTGATGCTGCCTATTGGACAGGAGTTTGTCACTTCCGCCCGGTGGGACGCACACAAACTTCCTGGAGGGCGGGAGATTATCACTTCCGCTCTGTGGATCACACACAATGTGCTATAGTGCGTCTCATTGGCTGGGAAATGACTACTTCTGCCCCTTGGAACGCTGGGAGATGATTACTTCCGCCTGTTGTAATGCACGCAATATCTGGCCTCATATACAAGCCCACTCCTTATAAATCACAGCATCACATGTCGTTACCACGCCCCTGAAGATGCACGTTTGTGACGAAACGTCGGGTCTAACGAGGGACAAGTGATGTATCGTGGACAGAGGAGTGGCCGCCGCCTTGTTGGTAGGAAGCGCTGGACGCTTTCATTTTGCTCATCCTTGCTTTTTATTTATTAAATGTGAGTTGTATATCTACCTCTCTTTTGGAATAAAATGATCTATTTTTTGGATGTCTGCGCAATGAGAATGTTCTTTCATCCCCTTATATGTAACTACTGAGCTTTTCCTGTGGAGTTTATCTCCCAGCCGAGGTTGAAAAGATACAGCTATCTGTCTCTGTTGGGTCTATGAAAGAGGATTCCTTGCCCAATTGGTGGACCGTTCGATGAATAGGAATTGTGAATTTGACTTTTCAGTCATTTGCTCAATGTGTATGTCCTATACACTGGCGGTAAGAGTCAGTTGTGTTGGGTGTCGGTGACGGTTCTCCTATCTCCTATCTCATTGGAGTTTTCCAGATGGACTGCTATCTTTTGTGCTATTGAATGTACCTTATATGTCTGTTTAAATTACCACCACCAATTAGCGCTACACCCTTACCCCTTATTTTTTGTTATTGTAACCAGCAATATTGTGTTAGCTGCTTTCGAGATATTTTGTTTTTAGTTTGAGCGCAGCAGATTTTCTCTTTTTTTACTGTAATGCTATATTGGATGCCCATGATCTTTGCGCCCTCAGACGGCACTGCATTAAAAACAGGCGTGATTCTGTGATCACTGCAGGAGTTTAAGGAATACTACCAAAAATCACTGTCTGTGAACACAGTTCAGAGTGCCATCCAAAAATGCAAGTTAAAGCTGTGTCAATCAAAGAAGAGGCCATATCTGAACATGATCCAGAAACGCTGCTGTCTTCTCTGGGCCTAAACTAATTTAAAATGGTCCGTTGCAAAATGGAAAACTGTTTTGTGGTCAAAAGAATTGAAATCGAACATTTTTCTTGGCAGGCATGAGCTTTGTGTCCTCCAGACTAAAGGGGAAAGGCTTGTTATCAGTGCTCAGTTTATAAGCCTGCATCTCTGGTGGTATGGTGCATATAGTGCGGAATGGAATTGGCAGCTTGCACATCTGGAAAGGCACCATTAATGCTGAAAAATATATCCAGCTTCATATGCTCCCACCCAGATGATGTCTTTTTCAGGGAAGGTCTTACATATTTCAGCAGTACAATACTGAACTGCATACTGCATCTATGACAACATCATGACTTCGTAGTAGAAGAGTCCAGGTGCTTAACTGGCCTGCCTGCAGTCCAGGCCTTTCAGCAATTTTGTGCATCTTCAAAGGCAAAATAAGACAAGGAAGATCCAAGACTATGGAGCAGTTAGAATCCTATATCAGGCAAGAATGGGGCAACATTCCTCTCCCAGAACACCAGCAACTGGTCTCCCCAGTTCCAAGATGTCTAAAGAGTTAAAAAAAAAGAGGGGACGCAACACCATGGTAAACATGACCCTGTCCTGCTACCATCAATTTAAAATGACCCTTTTCTTAAAATAGTTAATTTCTCAGTTTAAACATTTGATATGTTTTTTTTTTATTAGTGTGAATAAAATATGGGTTTATGAGTTTTGAAAATCATTGCATTCTGTTTTTAATGTAAATTTTTCACAGCATCCCAAATTGTTTGGAATTGGGGTTGTATGAACAGCATACAAAACGGCATTTATTGATTGTTTTTACTGATGTGGGTTTAATGTCACTTTACTGGAACTTTCTATCAGTGAGATTTATTAGCTTCCTTTAGTTAGTGTCTTACATAAACCCCGCCAACATAGTAATGTTAAAGTAGGAGTTCAGCCATAATCAAACTAGCCCCGTAAAGAAGAAATCACTATACTTACCTGTTTCGTTCTTACGCTGAGCTCTCAGTGGCGGCTTCACTGTTTAGGTGTGTGCAGGAGAGGCAACAGAAGCGCCATAGTAACTCTATGGGTGACGTCACTTCCCAGGCATTTCCCAACCATTGTTGGTTCTCTCCTGCACACAGCATCTCCCGCTGGAGACCGGACCAAAGTGGCTTCAGAAAAGGTATGTATAGCAATTTCTTTTTTTACATGGTTAGATAGATTCGTTTTAGAATGTGGCTGTGAGAAGATTTAGAGTTAGTTAGGTTTTGGGTGAACTTCCACTTTAACAACTTCAGCCCCGGAAGATTTTACCCCCTTCCTGACCAGAGCACTTTTTGCGATTCGGCACTGCGTTGTTTTAACTGACAATTGCGCGGTCGTGCGGCATTGCACCCAAACAAAATTGACGTCCTTTTTTTCCCACAAATAGAGCTTTCTTTTGGTGGTATTTGATCACCACTGTGGTTTTTATTTTTTGCGCTATAAACAAAAAAAGAGTGACAATTTTGAAAAAAACGCATTATTTTTTACTTTTTTGCTATAATAAATATATTAAAAAAATATTGTTTACCTCAGTTTAGGCCGATATGTATTCTTCTACATATTTTTGGTAAAAAAAATCACAATAAGCGTATATTGATTGGTTTGCGCAAAAGTTATAGCGTCTATAAAATAAGGCATAGTTTTATGGCATTTTTATTATTATTTTTTTTTTATTAGTAATGACGGCGATCTGTGTTTTTTATCGGGACTGCCACATTATGGCGGACACATCAGACAATTTTGACACATTTTTGGGACCATTGCCATTTGTACAGTGATCAGTGCTATAAAAATGCATTGATTACTGTAAAAATGTCACTGGCAATGAAGGGGTTAACCACTAGGGGGCAATCAAGGGGTTAATATGTTCCCTATTGTGTGATCTAACTGAAGGGGGGATGGGACTGTGTAGGGAAAGAGATAGATCGCTGTTCATACTCTGTATGAACAGACGATCTGTCACTTTTCCCCTCAGAGAACCGGAAACTGTGTGTTTACACACACAGATCCCGGTTCTCCGTGTGCCCTGAGCGATTGCGAGAGCCCAGCGGCACGCGCCCCCTAGTGGCCACAGGACGAAGCGACGTTACATAACTTAGTTTCGCCCAGCCGTGCCATTCTGCCGCAGTACAACTGCGGCGGATGGTCGGCAAGTGGTTAAGGTGTGCTCCCATCTGACCATAAGCCTGCATTCACATCTTATGCCCCGTACACACAATCAGGTTTTCAGACAACAAATGTTGGATGTGAGCTAGTTAGCGGAAAGTCCAACCGTGTGTATGCTCCATCGAACATTTGTTGTCGGACTTTCCGACAACAAATGTTGGCTAGCAGGTTCTCAAATTTTTTGTCGAACTTTCCGATCGTGTGTACACAAGTCCGTCAGACAAAAGTCCACTCATGCTCGGAATCAAGTACGAGCCGGAAGCGCTCGGTCTTGTAAAACTAGCATTCGTAATGGAGATATCACTTACGTCTTGTACGTCACTACGTTTGTAATTGTTGCCCAACATTTGTGTGACCGTGTGTATGCAAGACAAGTTGGAGCCAACATCCTCGAACAAAAATCCACGGTTTTGCTGACGGAAAGTCTGATCGTGTGTACGGGGCATTAGTGTCATGTGAACGTGCGATGCATGTGTGGTTTGTTTTTCCCATTTTTGTGTGATATGCATTTGGCAGCATGTTTGTTGCATGTCTGCTGGCTGCGTTTGGGGTGCCATTAACATTGGCACCACAAGAACGATGTGAATTTTTCATGCTTTTACGGAATGCACAGAGATGATTGGAGCCTAAAGGTTAGTTTGTTGGAGATCACAGGCATAGTTACCAACATTTCAAAAAAATTTCCATGGACACCTTTTTTTGCTATGCATCCAGCAAGCCATTGCAGGCAGAGAATGTATTTTAATTGTGGGCAGGGCATTCATTTGAAAAATGGCCGGGTTCCAAAAGGGACATATCATAATGGGGCCCATTTTCACTACCCTGCAGCTGAAAAGATTGCTTTCCACATAGATGCAGAGCCACGCAGGTGATATGAGTACAATGAGTACAATGTACTGTACGTTATGTTATGGCACAGCAGTGCTGTACAATGCGCTTGCTGTGTGGTGACAATTGGAACCATGCATAGCGATGCAAGATCTGCCTTTCAGCCTGCCTTAAAGCGGATGCTGTCCTAGTAAAGTAGACTTGCCTGTGTTGTGACCTTTTGTGTCTGAAGATATGACTGCCTATCTGTGCTCTGGTACTGTGACATTCTCGTTCAGCTATCTTCACATGTTCCATTAAGGAATGTATCAGCATTCTACTTGAGAACTTTATAGAGTCAAGTGAATTGCACGTGTTCCGCAAGTGTTGTTGTACCTGTTATCGCAAGTGTTGCTATACCTGCAAGTGTTCTGCACCTGTTGCCTTCAGTGATTATACTAGTGCTAACTAATGTGTTCTACAAGCATCCTTGTTACTCCTTAAAGTGGTTATAAAGCCTAAACATTTTTCACTTTATTGCATTCCTTGCATGAAGGTAAAAAAAAGTCTCCCCTCATCCCTCTTTTTACTTACCTGAGCCCTCATTCGATCCAGTGCTGTTCATGTCTGCAACTCTTCTCTCCCCTCACTGCCTGGTCTCTCGGGCTGTACTGAGGCAGTGGGTGCTGTCAATCAAAGCCAGTGATGACTAAGCGGGGGCTGAGCCCTGATTTCTGTGTCAACAGATGCAGACAGCGAGGCCTGGGAGCGAGTACCCCCATAGAAATTGGCTTGCTATGGGGGCAGTCCTGCAACAAAATGTCCAATTCAATGCCTTTGGGCTTGCTTGTTACTCCATTCAGATTCACAGTTTAAATGATGATTCACATGTAAAAAATAATAATAAACCCATCATTGCACAATGATTCAAATAACAAGAGTCTGTACCATCAATATATTCCACTCACATTTAAGTAGTAGCTAGAGCGCTTGTGATACAATGGTCAGAGCTTAGACACCGCTCATACAGCATCCGCTGTGCTGACAAACACTTTCAATGCCGTCACTGACTCTGCCTCCCATTGGGAGGCGCAATGATGCGTTTTTTATTATTTTTTACATGTGAATCATCATTTAACATGTGAATCATCATTTAATCTGTGAATCTGAATGAAGTAACAAGCAAGCCCAAAGGCATTGGATTGGACATATTGTTGCAGGACTGACCCCGATTACCAATTAGCAGGCAATTATTTACTGCATATTCACTGGTCACAATTTGTTTATTTAGGGGTTATGCAATCCCCATTTTCTGGTGTATTATTTCACATATATTCACTACACTGTTGGTGTACTTATCACTATATTGTTAATTTAATACGTTTCAGTTTTGTTATATGCACCAAATATAATATTTTTTTTAGTAGGGTGGGAGGTTGAAACGAGGGCACTAATATATATTTGATATTGGTCTTTAGTTACGGTGTCACAGCACCATTAGGTTGGTTGCAGCTCACATCATTTGGTTATCTCTCACTACTTTATTTAGTATCCATAGCAGCGCTTTAGTTTTTCTTTTACACATTGCTATGGGGGCACTCTACAGAGGGGGGGACCAGGAATGCCATCTGGGAACCCAAGAAGAAGACGTTTGGGACCACTCTGGGCAATCAATTCTATTGCACAGAGCAGGTAGGTATAAACCTCTTTGTTTGTTTGTTTGGTTTTTTTTTTTTTTGGGGGGGGGGGGGTTAAGAGCATTTACAACCACTTTAACCTGCAAACTATTAAATACCAAAACTGTTAACTTTTAGTGGACTCTATGTGTGCTGCCTCCTCACGTTCGGTACCCTACTAATGGCCCGCCCGCAAACCCCTTCACAAACAGGATAAAAGGCAGATAAGACTGTGAAATGAAGCATATAAATATATATCTCCTTGATTATATATAAACATTTCCTACTAAGGGTAATATGCAGACCATTGCAAAACAGAAGACCAGACCATCCAAGAATAACTTTAGGCCTTAGCCACAGATATAGTAGACATTGGGCTGTGGATGTGCTTTCAACCTAGACCAAGTTCTTCAGCAACCTGCCCAATGTGTGATCTTACGGTAGCTTGCATCTGGGTTATCATTCTATCTCATAACTGACAGCTACATTCCAGAGGGGAGCAGAGAAAAGTTATTTTTAGAGCCTTCACTGCCTGCTGGTGAGTCATTCAGGTTTTCTCTCATGTCATGCACTACAGTATCTACAAAATGATGTGGGATACATTCTTCTCTTCTATTTGGGTAATTGAAGGAAAAATCAATCAAGCTATTGCCATTAGCAACATTGGAAATGAACTCTATTAAAGGTAGATTAAACTAATAAAAACTATTTGTTAAGCACTGTATTAACATTTAAGTAAAAAAGAAGAAATAGATGAAGGATTTGTTCAATTAAAGCCACCTTTATAAAGAAGAAGTGCGGGACGTAAAAAACTAACAAATATACATACTCACCTATATGTGGCTGCAGCATAGTGACTGCTGATCGACCGGTTCTCGGGTCCACTCTAAGCAGAGAGCTGTGACTGTCAATCACTGCTCTGTGCTCTGCCCCTCCAGTGTCAGCTGCTGATCAGGCATCTGGGTGGATCCTGACAATATTGTCAGAATGCATCTAGAGACTGGAGTGATTTTTCGTCAGTTGACAGCGGACTTTAATGTCAAACTATGCAGTACATTCAATGACTTTCCGAAAGTCATTCAAAAGTACTTCAAAATTGTAACATTTAATTTAGGAATGAATATACTTTCCCAAAAGAAACCCATAAATATTGTTGGAAATGTGTTTGTTCGAGTAATTTTAATTTTACATTGTCTTGTCACTTTGGTTGAAAAGGAACATCGACTTGACCCCTCTAATACTGTAAATAGAAAATGAAATAAACATTCTTAAAACGAAAAGTTTCAAACAAAATTCTACTAGTGTATGGCAAGCCTAACTCCCAATTTACTGAGGCGTTTTTTAACCCTTTCATGCCTAAGCCTATTTCTGACTTTTGTTGCTTACAAGTTAAAATGTCCATAATTATTGCTAGAAAATTACTTAGAACCTCCAAACAATATATATATACCGGTATATATATTTTTTAGCAGAGACCCACCATAGGGAATAAAATGGTAATCATTGCAATATTTTATGTCACACGGTATTTGTGCAGTGGTCTTTCAAACGCATTTTTCCTCCAGGAGGTGCTTGAGAGTCTGACGTACAAGGAAGTGTTTTGGATTAAGCCTACGGATAGAGGGAAGACCGCTGACCGGGCTGCAGATCTGGTGTCCGGTGATACCATCGCCCTAGCACATATGAGTGCACCAAGGCATGTTTTATTTTATGAAATGTGAGTGCATTTATGTGGTGTGAAGTTTGGAATAAATTATTTTTAAACGATATTACACTATTGCAAGCTTCTGTTGTTTCTACATGTGGCTTATGTGAGTGGAGGTCACTGGTAACCATCAGGAAGGAGCACTTTATATGTTGACCGGGCATCTGAGCTAGAGGTTTACTAGAAGAAGGAGGAACCACAGGAGGAATATCTAAGTGGATATACATATATCACAGGCACTTTTCATAAGCCCTGAAGGGTCTGGTATGGAATTTAGGGGGAACCCCACGTCATTTTTTTTTTTACATTTTGGCCGGGGTTCCCCTTAATATCCATACCAGACCTGAAGGGCCTGGTATGGAATTTAGGAGGACTCCCACGTCATTTTTTTTTTTTTTTTCCCCCCTTTGGGGAATTCCCATGCCGTTTTTATCAATGAACTTCTATGTGTATTGTCGGCAATGCAATAGCCGCGGGTAGTTTTAAATGAGTTTTTTCCTTCAAAATGTCATTTTGCTGTCAGACTGTTCTAAACACAGGAAACATGCGCCCCTTTACAGGCATACTATAGACACCCCCCAGGTACGAAATTTAAAGGGATATTACACTTTTATTGTTTGACTTTAAGCATTATTAAAATCACTGCTCCTGAAAAAACGGCTGTTTTTAAAACTTTTTTTTGCATTGATCCATGTCCCCTGGGGCAGGACCCAGGTCCCCAAACACTTTTTATGACAATAACTTGCATATTAGCCTTTAAAATTAGCACTTTTGATTATTCATGTTCGTGTCCCATAGACTTTAACGGTGTTCGCGTGTTCGAGCGAACTTTTTTCCTGTTCGCATGTTCTGGTGCGAACCGAACAGGGGGGTGTTCGGCTCTTCCCTAATCCTCATATGATGGACTGTCACATTATTTATTGGATATATTAACCGCTTCAGCCCCAGAAGATTTTACGACCTTCCTGACCAGAGCACTTTTTGCTATTCGGCACTGCGTCGCCTTAACTGACAATTGCACAATCTTGCGATGTTGCACCCAAACAAAATTGACGACCTTTTTTTCCCACGAGTAGAGTTTTTTTGCGCTATAAACAAAAAAAGAGTGACAAATTTGAAAAAAAAAACCTCAATATTTTTTACTTTTTGCTATAATAAATATCCCCCAAAAACATATATTTTTTTTTCCTTAGTTTAGGCCGATATGTATTCTTCTACATATTTTTGGTAAAAAAAAAAAAATTGCAATAAGCGTATATTGATATTGGTTTGCGCAAAAGTTATTGCGTCTACAAAATAGGGGATAGTTTTATGGCATTATTATTTTTTTTATTAGTAATGGCGGCGAACTGCGATTTTTATCGGGACTGTGACATTATGGCGACATTATGGCGGAATCATGGGACACTTTTGACACTATTTCGGGACCAATGTCATTTATAAATTGTCATTTATACAGTGATCAGTGCTATACAATTGCACTGATTACTGTGTAAATGACACTGGCAGGGAAGGGGTTATCCACTAGGGGGCGATAAAGGGGTTAAGTGTGTCCTAGGGAGTGATTCTAACTGTAGGGGGGATGGGCTTCCAGTTACATGACAGGGATCACTGCTCCTGATGACAGGGAGCAATGATCTCTGTCATGGCACAAGGCAGAACGGGGAAATGACTTCCCCGATCTGCGGCTCTGTGACACGATCACCAAGAGACTGGTGGACATTGAGTCCGCCGGTCCAGCGGGCACGCTGTACCGCGCGAGCACGCATGCCTGCTATCCCAGCCTCTTAAAGGGGACGTACAGGTACGCTCATTTGCCCACCGCTGCCATTGTGACGATGTATATCGGCGTGCATTGGTCAGCAAGTGGTTAAGGACAGTGTGTAGAACATACAGCACTTTATTTTTTGGACGTTATATATTTTCAATGCTAAGTGCATGTTTCAGATCATCTGCACAGGGGTGGTTATTATTTTTTAATATTTGTGTATAAGGATATCACACTATGTATACTTCATTAAGGGTTATTTACCTAGTATATTTATTATCTATTTATATTTTTTCACTGGTTGTCTTCAGCGCCGCACTAATTGTTTTCTATTTCCTCAAAAAAGCACAACGCTAATGCCTCAAAAGTGATTGAAAAGTGCCCAGCGTTTTATAGGCAGCTTTCAAACGTATCAATGTGAAAGGGGTCTAAATTGTGGTTTGAGCATATATGAGCATACAGAAGGTAGATTCAGACACAGTCTGCTAGACAGTATAATCACTATACCAAAGTAACTTAGTACAGAGTTCTGTACCATTAGACTAGAATTAACTCAGGAATCAGCAAAGACAGAAATTAAAAGTGCATTAAGTGCAATGTAAATACAGGCATACCCCACTTTTAAGTACACAATGGGGTTTACTTACTAAAGCTGGAAAGTGCAAAATCAGGCTCACTTCTGCATAGAAACCAATGGGCTTCTAACCCCAGCTTGTCCAATTAAGCTTTGGTAATAAAACCTGGAAACACATTGGTTTCTATACAGAAGTGAGTCTGATTCTGCACTTTCCAGCTTTAGTAAATAAACCCCATTGTGTACTTAAAAGGGAGGTATGCCTGTAATAATACTATAACTAGTCTAGGGTTTACTCTGGGGGATAGCTAAGATATAGTGCAATGCTCCCTTTAGTGGTACTTCTTAGCATAGGCAAAAAGTAAAGGTCTCTGTGTAGCAGCTGTAAAGGGGCAATCTTTAATCCTAACGCTTCAGCCAGCTAGTGTTGGGGCCCAATTGTACTGTTGGTGCACATGAGAATAGTCTCAGTCAAGGTCTAACCCAAAGGCAGCAAAAAGGCTATTAGAGGGCTGCATGGTTAGTACCTAAAGGTTTAAGTCTCTCTAGCAGCAGATAGTAAATCCCCACAGCAGCAGCTCACAAGTCCCATCGATATTGGAGCTCACCATTCAATCACACACAGTGATTATCTCTCTGTCTGCACCCAAATGAATCTGTCTGTCGGTGCCCCTGAATTTAGTATTTTGGATCCCGCTCAGGCCCCTGATATGCAGCAGTGGTGGTGCACACTGGGCAGCATTGTGTACCCTACAGTCCTCTCTAAGGCAAGAGGAGGACCCAGTTCAGAACCGCAGAGCAGCAGCTACAAGGAGCAGGTGCGGCCAGTGTTTCTCTCATTCTTTATTCTTAGCCGAGCACCTGGTTACACAAACATAGTGGAACAGTTAAACTTTTTGTAAAATGGTTCTGTCTGTGAAATCTCTGCTGGTAGCTAGACATGGGCCGAACACCCCCCTGTTCGGTTTGCAGCAGAACTCCCGAACAGGGGAAATGTTCTAACCCGAATAAAAATATAAAATTAGGAGGAAGACAATGCTGCCCCTAGGAGAATGGGTTTTTTTGGAGACAATAATATCTGTTGGCAAGGTAAGCACACAATCACTGAAATTGTTAAGGAATTTAATTTATTAATACAATAATATAATATAAAGTATAAAATCACACAATCTCAACATAATACATAGTTTGTGAGTAATACTTGGATGTGAAATTTAGCAAGATGCTTGGATATGCAAAAAGCAGACATGTTTCGCAGTTTCCTGCTTCTTCAAGGGCGTTGCATGCATCTATAAATTCATCCAATCAGAGATTGCAAATGCTCACGAAAAACATGTACGGCGAATACTCATGGTCAAGACCCAGTTGCTTGAGTCAGCCAGCTGGAACAACTATCCTGTGGAAGTCAGATCCATGTGGTATCGGATCACGCAGTTACCGGGATATCAAAAGATTGTTACCAGTGCCAATAATCTGTAGAATGTCCAGCACTCCACAACTTCCCGGCGGATGTGCGCCCGCTCACTGTACAATGCGCTCCCTGTATAAGGCATGTGACATGTCTTGACATGACATCGTCACATGCCTTAGACAGAGAGCGCATTGTACAGCGGGCGGGCGCACATCCATGATTTTGCTTACTATATAACAATACAATATTCATTTTCTGACTCTGCATTTATCAAAATAGTATGGCTACTATTATTAGAACATGGAATTCAGGATCTGGGTCTTAGTACCCAAACTTATACTACCAGCACTAGCAAAATACAGAAATAAAAAAACGCCTCCTCAGACTAATCTAATACAGTTGCCATTGTGAGAGCGTATAATAATTCTTGATGGATTTGATTTATATTACAGTAAATACAGGAGAAAGTGGATGTGGAAGGCAGAACCACAAAAGAAAGATCTTGTTGCTATAGATCTCAAAAGAAATACAAAGCCATTAGGCAATTTGGGACACTAACTTCCACCCATAAAGCTGGATGCAAACCTATACTTTTTTTTTCTTGATGTATTTTTCAGTAAAATCAATATAAATGCATCAAAGCGCATGTCAACATGGTTCAAAATGCACTTTGTGTTAAATGTCAACACACATCATCATATCAACGTGGCTTGATGCGCACCCTGATGTGATAAATGTCACGATCCATTGATGTGCATCATGACATGTCTTAAAGTGATACTAAAGTCTCATTTTTTTTGTTAAAAAAAACAAACATGTCATACCTGCTCTGTGCAGGGGTTTTGCACAGAGAAGCCCAGATACTCCTCTTCTTGGGTCCCTCTTCGGTGCTCCTGGCCCCTCCCTCCTGTTGAGTAACTTGCTATGGGGGCACCTGAGCTGAGCCGCAGCTCTGTGTGTCCATTCAGACATGGAGCTGCAGTCCAGCCCCACCCCTTTTCTCTCCTCATTGGCTCACTGACTTTGATTGACAGCAGCTGGAGCCCATGGCGCTTTGCTGCTGTATCAGCCAATTAGGAGGGAGAGTCCCAGACAGCCAAGTCTCTCGTGCAACATCTCTGGATTGAGATGGGGCTCAGGTAAGTACTAGAGGGGCTGAGGGGGGCTGCTGCACACAAAACCTTCTACCTTTACAACCACTTTAAGGCATGTATTACTGTAATGCATGTGTTAATGTGCATATTGATGCATTTCAATTTATGGAAAATGGAAAATGCGTCAAGCATAAATTGACTGCATATTTCACTGTTATTATTGCAGTGTTTACAGTGTAGCACCCCCACTAGTGTAGGATGCTAGGTAAATCTAGTTCTTTCTGCATCCAGAGCTTAGCATGAGAAATTCAAATTGCTGGCCTGAATTTTTACCATTCCCTGGCCAATCCATGGATAGGTGTGCCCAGAAAGTGGTCTGGGTGGTGGTAAATAGCCTGGAGTCCTGAGAAGACTGTTCTATTCCCCATCAGGAAAGGTTACGAGAGCTTCAGGGGGTTGTTTGCCCCTGAAGCACCTTTTGGACTGAGTTGCTATTTTGTTGGGCCTCTGCTGTGGCAGGGCTGGGACCTGGGACTAATCTGAAACTGGATGCAGGATTTCTATACTAAGGGATCTGGTCTGGAAAGAAAGTGTCACTTACTGGACCGTATCCAGAGGAACCTGGAAGGATGCAGCTGTTCTGGGGGCTTGTGAGTAAAAGCCCCTGGTTGATCCCTTTGACTGTGCAGCACCCCAAATACTACACTGGTTCCCTACAGCTGTGCAGTCATGCATGGTAACTAGATGCCAAGAGACTACCTCATGGTCCCCAGATGCGAGGGTTTAGACTATTCTATAGTCACAAGGAGAAAAGTGTGCTCTGCTTAATGTTCCTAAGTGGTTTGGAGTATCACATTCCCCAATCCCTCTCCTGTTTCAAGTTCTGCAAGCAATAAATTATAAAAAGACATCCTCTAGACCATTGTTTCTCCACCTTTTTACCTTGGTAATAAGTTTCAGATCTACAGCTCACAGAACATTGGATCTGATCAGCGAGCTGTAGATATAACCACATTTATTGTAGAAATAGCTTTAAATAACAGAATAAAAATGAGAACTCACCTGACACCAACATTAAAGTGTGAACAGGGAACATAGAAATCAATCGTTTTCTTTAACTCCTTGCAGAGACCTGCGTTAGAACAAGCCCAAAATATTCTAAGCAAGTCAAATTTGCACATATTTTCCATCAGTTTTTTTGCACATATGCTGTGAACAAGGCCTTACTGAACTTGAACAAAACTCCCAAATATTGTGATTCATAAATAGGACAGCAGACTCTGAGAACAATTGGGCCTTGTTCACAACATACATGCATAAGAATTGATCAAAGATGGTGCAGATTTGAACTGCATAGAATATTGGTCTTGTTCACATCATGTGCAGAGACATGCATTTTCCTCATATAAGTCTCTGCAAGGACATAAAGGAAATAATTGATTTCTATGTGCCCTGTTCACACCACAATGTTGGCATCATTTGAATATTTTTCTCTGCAGAAAAATGCATACATGTTGCATATTTCTGTGCAGAAAAAATACGCACATGATACCAATGTTCTTTTCAATGTCCACTAACAGCAAGTACTGTCTATGTGCATTGATATCTGGTGCCTCCTCTATAGTTCCAGCTCCTCTAAACCTGTGAGGGTGTTGCCAGGAGTGCTGACAGTGGGGGAACCTGGCTGAATGTTGCTGGAGGCGAGATCCTGTGTATGGTAGCGGCTGAATGCAGCCTTCAGGGGCCTGTGGCTGGATGAGACTGAATACAGCAGGAGGTGAGATCATAATAGCATTAAGTACAATTATGGCATAACATAAAGCTATTATAATTTCACCTCCTGCTACATTCAGCCTGATCCAGCTGTGTGCCCCCACTCTCTGCTCCCCCCTCTGCAGGCTGCATTCAGCCGCTACCATACACAGGATGTCACCCCCTGTTCTCTGCTCTCCCCTCCCCCCGCAGTCTGCATTCACCCCTTCTGTACACAGGTACTCAGCCTCCAATCCAGCCATGTGCTCCTTTTCTCTGCTCCCCTCCACAGTGTGCATCACTGCTACAATTCAGACAGATCCCACCTTCTGATCCGGTGCTCCTCGCCTCATTCTCAGCTCCCTTCATGGCTCCCACTCTGTGCTCCCCTCCTCCAGTCTTTATTCTTGGCTCCCACCTCCATTCTTTCCATCCTCGACACCCCGCTGGCATGCTCTCCATCCTTGGCTCCCCACGTCCATGCTTTCCATCCTTGGCTCCCCGCTGAATTCAGAACTTTTGCTCTCTGCAATTCTCCTGACTTCACTCTCTGAGTTCTTTGAGCTGGAACTACAGAGCGGGCATCAGGTATCAATGCACACTGACAGTGCTCACTGTCAGCGCACATTTGGAACACTGAAAACAAGATCGGGCATATCCAATCTAAGGTATATCCGCCATAATGTTGAATTGCGGCGGAACCCCTGGGGACTTCTCGTGGAATCCTGGTTGAGGATTGCCCTAGACTGTTTATTGGATCTGGAGTGAGTGGACTTGTGCTCAGGTGAACGGGCAGCCTCTACACAACACGTGTCAAACTGGCGGCCCTCCAGCTGTTGTGGAACTATCCCATGAGGCATTGCAAGGCTGACAGTTACAAGCATGACTCCCACAGGCAGAGGCATGATGGGACTTGTAGTTCCGCAACAGCTTGGGGGCCGCCCCCTGCTCTACACTATTGGGGAAGAACTTGTTAACTTCAGCGGCTCCTATGGGGTTAGCGCTACAACAGTAAACTAATTTTTTAATATGACTTTCACATTTCTTTACAAGCTTGTTCCTCCTGTTCTTTGGTAATTTTATTCAATACAAAGATTTAGAGATTACCATTTAGATGGTGCTAATCTTTGTAGCTCAATGTGATTGCTCTCCTAAACCCCAACTAGAAGGAAATTAAAAAATCTACCCTTCCAGTGGGGCCCTCCACTGCAGGGGTTAAATGCTAATTCTGTTTAGGGGAAAAATTAAGAGGCTGAATCAATTACCTTACACCCGCTTTCAGTGCTCTCCTCCACCTGAAGCTCTGGTCTGTGGGTGGGGCCTCAGTGTCATCGCATACAATATAGGGACATTAACCCTGTATGGTATGATAAGATGGCTGGGCTGCAACAGGAGCTGGTTGCAGCTTACAGAGCAGCTACAGGGGACCAGTCATAGGGCTGGAGGGAGCCTGCTGGAGCAAGGAATAAGGTGAGGATTTACACCTTAAATTCCCTGCCCCTAGACCATGCAAGCATTTAACCCTTGTAGTGTGTGTGTGTGGGGGGGGGAGGGGGGGCACTGCTAGGGTGGAATTGTTCATTTAATCAAAGTTGGGCTATATCAGTTGTTGAGATATCAACTATACACGTTTTTTTGCACTCAGTCAGTTAATTCACAGACTTGCATTGCGAGAAGGAGCAATAAAGTACAACCACTAATCCACTATGAAGCACAGCAGAGCATGAAACATGGCATAAAAGGTAATAAACAAACACAGCTGCCTGCAAATACATATATTAATACAAATTATACATAAAAACACGCTTTTAAAATATGAACTTACGTTATTAAAATTATATCCATCAAGCTCAGCTCTATTATAAAGATAACATAATACATTTAATAAATACATACATATAAAAAATACACATATCCCAGCACAATTCTCCATATTTAGGGCTTGCCTAAATTACTTTTAAAGTAAAATTTTTTGAAAGAAATACAGCATCTCCAGCATTCGGAAAGATCAATATGGTAGATCCCAGGTAGAAAAATAATACCCAGAATGTCTAAGTCATCACTAAATGCAGCTTAATGGCTCTAAAATATCCAATGTTAAATGAATGTATATTGTAGTTTTTTTTATGCAAAATAAAAGAAAAAAATATTATGCTTTCCAACTGTTCAGTAGGGAAAAGTGACAAGTATTAGTTACATGAACGCTGACTCAGCTGGATGTATAAAAATGGTGAACCTTATATAGAATATAAAAAGAATAATGCTGTAAATCCTGTTTCTCTCAATTGCTACCATGTAGTCAACATTCCTCTTCAATATTGAAGAATTGATATATTCAATATATATATAATCTCATTAGCGTGAATGTAATTTTGCAATTAACTAAATCCAGTTCAGCAACTAGTATGTTTCACTCACAGCATTTAAGATTGTATGTGGTAAAACATTAAAATAACTATTGCAAAGGATAGTTTCTCCAGTGTTCTTAAATATTGGTTCTAAACACAGAATCAAAAGCGTAAAAAAGTCACATTTATAAAATCAAACAGCTGAAATTTGACCAAGCACTTGCCTAGTGATGTCATTTATTCAGGTCTCATCAGTTAAACAATGCAATCATCATGATATGGGTGCTTAGTCCTACCTACAAAAACAAATCTTTCAAGCTGGCCGATCACAAACAGTGCAGGCGGTGTGTGCAATGCCTCTGATCAGCACCATAGAGGCTCTGCTGTAATGATGCTCCCTTGGTCCACGCCAGCATGGCTTACCTCTCTGCTCCCTGCCAGACTCTGCTCCACAAATACTTAACACTGCAATCCAGCAGAGCAGAAAAACATTATCTCTGTTTGGCATATAAATGCAAATACATGGTGTAAATGGAAACGCTTTCTGTTTGTGCTCCTGTCTGATTAATGATATGTTAATGGGAGCACTGAGGCAGCTTTCAGCGCAGCTTGGAGATTCTGTTAATATGTAAATATATAATAAATCACACAGGGAGCTGAATAAATAAAACTTTAAAAACAGAGAAATTCATTAGGGCAACCAGTTGTTAAGATTGTTCAATACAGAATGATAAACACATGGATGCAGCGTTGTGTGGACAGACAGAAATGCTGTCTTCATTTCCTGATATGACATGGGTCTTGTTTATTGTAAATCTGCAATAGTTTGGCAAAACACATGAAACTTTGTTTAAATATAAGAAAATAATCTAATCATAATATTTGGTATGTAAAAAAAGACATACAGCGGTTGATTTACTAAAACTGGAGAGTGCAAAATCTGGTGCAGCTCTGCATATAAACCATTTAGCGTCCAGGATTTTTTGTCAAATGAATTGAACAAGCTGAAGTTAGAAGCTGATTGTCTACCATGTACAGCTGCACCAGATTTTGCACCCTCCAGTTGTTAGGACCGAGTTCACCTGCTAGTGGCACTGTGGTGCTCTGGGCAGAAAGCTGCTGTTTTAGTGTCTACCAGTAGGTGTCTCCCAGCAGCTGCTAGCGGGTTCCAACGAACAGCTCCACCTGGCCACATCTGCTGGGAGGGTACTTAAGTTCCACCTTTGCTACTGCTCCTACTGTTTTGGCTGCTCCTGTTTGTACCCTGCTTGTTGTGCTGCTGCCTGACTCTGTAGCCCAGTGTTTCTCAACTCCAGTTCTCAAGACGCCCCAACAGGTCATGTTATCAGGATTTCCCTCAGATGAAACGGCTGTGGTAATTGCTAAGGCAGTGAAACTGATCAAATCACCTGTGCAAAATAATGGAAGGCCTGAAAGCATGACCTGTGGGGGCGCCTTGAGGACTGGAGTTGAGAAACACTGCTGTAGCTGTTGATCTTACTCTTGCCCTTGCCCTGCTTCCAGGGTCCTGCTGCCTTGTCCCAGGTTTGTTTTCCCCCATCCCATCTGCTCCCTGCTCTCCCGTGCTTCATGTGTTTCTTACTTGTACATTTGAATATACTGTACACTATATTGTCAAAAGTATTGGACCACCTGCCTTTACATGCGCATGAACTTTAATAGCATTCCAGTCTTAGTCTGTAGTTTTCAATATTGAGTTGGCCCACCCTTTGCAGCTATACCAGCCTCAACTCTTCTAGGAAGGCTGTCCACAAGTTGTAGGAGTGTGTCTATGGGAATGTTTGACAATTCTTCCAGAAGAACATTTGAGGTCAGGCACTGATGTGGACGAAAGGCCTGCCTCGCAGTCTCCGCTCTAATTCATCTCAAAGGTGTTCTATCGGGTTGAGGGCAGGACACTCAAGTTCCTCCACCCCAAACTCGCTCATCCATGTCTTTATGGGCCTTTCTTTGTGGACTTGTCCAAATCATTTGGTGGAGGGGGGATTATGGTGTGGGGCTGCTTTTCAGGGGTTGGGCTTGACCCCTTAGTTCCAGTGAAGGGAACTCTTAAGGCATCAGCATACCAAGACATTTTGGACAATTTTATGCTGCCAACTTTAGAGCAATATTATTTGGAAGAGAAAACAAACAGGACCTCTCCAATTCAGTCCTGCCTCTTCCAGAACAGTAGTTTAGGACTATTGCGGTAACATAAGGACATAAACAAAAATATATATAAAACCTTTCAGTTTATTCAAAAATGAGACATTTAAAAAGTCCATATGTGGACACAAATGTGAGTAAACAATAACATAGTACAAACATGTTTACAGTAATGTTGACAAGAAAAAAAACGTTAATAATGCCCGAAAAGGTAAATGAAGGCAGGTTTATAAGTACTTGCGAACGTGACCTCAAGAGTTTCGCGGTCAAGCCACTTCTTCAGGAGGCGTCCTAGTACATTTTCTACAGGATGAAATAATCAACATTACAAATAAAGCTACAAAATTATGTGATATATTAAGGTAGAGAAAAATTACATTGGAGAAAGTAATCAATTGTTTGTATTTGCACTTACAAGCCACTGCCCAAAAAGAGCTGGAACGACACTGTGACGGGCGTTCCCCCGGGGGCGGGCAAGGGGGATAGTTAGGCAATGCTAATATAAAAAAAATATAATAAAAAGATATATGGTTGTAAACCTGGGGTTCTTTAAACATGAAAGGATGAGAACCACCTCGATGCATGGGGTAAGAGGTAAGGCTTTTCAGGGGTTGGGCTTGACCCCTTAGTTCCAGTGAAGGGAACTCTTAAGGCATCAGCATAACAAGACATTTTGGACAATTTCATGCTGCCAACTTTGTGGGAACAGTTTGGGTATGGCCCCTTCCTGTTCCAACATGACTGCACACCAGTGCACAAAGCATATCTGGTCACACCTTCCCTACAGGATACCAGCACTTGGTATCCTCACACTTACTTCGTCAAGGGAAAAAAGGGGTAGTAAAAGTACCAAACATAAAGGTGAAGTGCACACCAGTGAAAATGCAAACAAAATTGTCCTGCATACACTACTACTATTTATACCTTTACATTCCCCTGGGTTCTACCCACTCTTATTTAAATCAGTAAACATTGATCTTAAAGCAGAACTTTACTCTCTTAATCAACATTAACTATTTTTAATCATTATGTTGCTAGCATTAGAAAACACATAGGAAGTTATATTATATTTACTTGTTTTAAACTTTTGTTTTACATTTAGTTGGTTGCTTCCTGTTTTCTGGCCTAAGCCAAAATCATGCCATAAATCCCAGGAGACTTCATGGCATTTTTTTCTTTCATCTGGAGAAAGAGTTTTCTCAGCTAAGCATACCCTCCCGCCTGCATGGCTGAGCTAAAGGCAAATTGGTTCAAGGAAGTAAATGCTACATGAATCATCTACCCTTACTCAAGATGGTCAGAATTACAAATGCTAGAGGGGTTCAGAGTGATTTCTCAACAACATAAAGAATGGAGACATGGATGGATGAGTGTTTGCTTTGAATATTAAAAGTGAATTAAATAGTGGTTTCAGGTTGTGGTGCTCAAATACAGATTCAAAGAGAGAAGCCACTTCTCTACCTTATTGTTAGCATTGGTGCTCAAAGGAAGAGAATATTATTTTCCTTCCCAAAGTAGGAGGAATAACATCCCAACTTCTCCCTTTCCTCTTCCTGTCATGGTGTATTTTTGCCATAATGATTCCAGCTGTTACACGTAGAGAGAAAAGAAAATATATCAAATAAGTGCAAGAACTAAGGGACAGCTAGGGTCCTCCAATATTTCCTTATCCTTTCCCTTTCTCTATGATGAAAGAAATAAGGACAGGCATTGTTGGGGTACATGTATGTTCTAAAAGCAAGTGAACCCTCGTATGATATCCTGATTAGAGTGTACCTCAAAAACCCATTCAGATCTGGAGATCATTCCGATAAGAAATTATGACACACACAAGGCATGCAATTCAGAAATTATCCCATCTTTTACTTCCTTATTTTCACTTATATAACCAACATGACATCACAACAAAAGTCCAACCCCTTCATTAATATATGCTAAATTTACAGACATTACGTATACATCAGATGTTTAAAAAACACCTAAAAATAATACATGATTTCTTCATACAGAAACTATCAACAAGCAAAAACCTTCATGCGTCATTTCGGGGAAATCATGTTATTTACAAGGATTTGAAACTAACTTTTGATAGACGTCACATATACATATTATTCTAAGATGGATACATATTTTTATAGCTAAAATGGTGGACAGCAAGCTAAAATATCCTTACAGGCATACACATACTTCTTGTTATGATTATACAATTATCCAACTAAAATCCTAGGACACTAATAAACAAGACATAAACAGAAGAAGCTCTGCCCAAATAAGGTATACGGATGACAAAGCACTGACATCAGTGTTGCCCGTAGTGCTACAGGCAATACTGGAGACGAATGCTTTGTCATTCGTATATCAGCACTGACTTACTATACCACTGTGTGTTGGGAAGGACATATTGGTTAAGGCGGATTTTGCTTCCTTGTGTCAGAACTGTCTTCGTATGATCATTGAGACAATTTTGAAGAAGCAGCAAAGGAGGTGTAGAAAGCAACAGAAAGCAACAATGATTGAAGTAGCAGCGGAGAGACACTGTAGGTGCAAGATGAGTGACTAGACGCACTCACATACCTGGACTTGCACTTTTATTTCTCAGGAGAAAAAAACCCCAAAAGGTCCTCTTTTCAGGGTACTGCTTAGAAACAATTACAGCCCCATTCTGGTCAATCTATGAACCCTCTCCCACCTACCTCTAACCCATCCTGCAAGTTTTTTTTCTTACCTGGTGAAACAAGTTATACTCACCTAAGTTCCCCCATTGGGGTCTCTCATCAGCGCTGTTTGCAGGTGCAGGAAACCACTAATACAGCTGGTCTCCAACAGTCCCCTCGCACTCTTCTGGACCCAGAGCCAGCTCAATAGCCAACAGGAAGTGTCCACATCACGCAAGCAGTGACATGGACACCCCTGGATGATCGTAGAGGAGAGAAGGCTTGGAACTACAGTGTCACTTTTTTTTCTATTCAGTGATCTTTTAGAGGGGGGTGGGAAAGGGGTGCACATTATCCCAGACTCAGTTGGGTTTTAAAATTTCTAGATTTTCCCTTTAACATAGCAAATACTCCCTTTCCTGGCAGACTCCATGGTATTCTACGTGTGGGTTAACCCGTCTCCTCTCCAATGCTATAGGACCCCATTCCTATAAATTTGAGCTTACAGCCAGAGACTGTTCCTTTTTTGTCCTCCTCTTTGGACCTACAAGTGATACACTTATGTTTACAGATGTCCAAGATCGTTCAAGTGTCGATACATTTCCAGTGGTGTTAAGATAGCCCAGAGCCAAGCCATGGGTGGGTGCGTGGCTTCAGGCCTCTTTTCCAGTGGTGGGGACGGCCTGCGTATGCCCAGGAATGAAGGATCAGCTGGCAAGGTCTGAAGCTAACTCCATGGCAGAAATTTTTGTACATGTCTGTGTTTTTCATTCCTCCTCCTCATGTGTCCTTTCTTTTCTCTTATAGTGCCTGGAACGCTTCTGCGTTCCAAGACGCAGCTCCCTCTTCCAGGTCACGATCCTGACGGGCTTCTGCACATGCGCAATCCTCGAGCCCGAGGCTTGGAGTTGTGCATGCCCAGTTTGGCTGGGGACCCGGCAGCCGCGCAGGCACTCTACGGCAGGTTGCCCCTGAGCAGGCGCAGATGCAGGCATGGCAGTGACGTCATTACAGTGGGGGATTTAAATCCCCGCAAGCCCCTGTCACATTGGGGATTCCTGCGGGCAGTCTGCGGCAGCTCCCCCAGGCACTAAGCACTCAGGACAAGGCAAGCCCCAGCCCAGGTCTATGGTGCAGGAATGGGCAGTAGGGGAGGAATGGATCTTAAAGGGGAAGTACATTATCTGTGCTGCCACTTTATTTCTTTCTCCTAGGAGGTGGGTGTTCCTACAAGACTGCAGAATCGTCACCTGTTCGTTCTCCAGGGTCACCGCCTCCATGCAGCCAGCCCTCACGCTCTAGGTACTGGGGGGTGTGAGGAAGGGGGAGGCGCCAGGTTCATGGTTGGATGGATATATGCCCTAATGTAATTTCTTTTTCGTACCCTTCCCTTATTAGCCCTTCCAGGTTGGAACGCCAGTTCAACATACGGGACGTCGGGGACCTTGGCAGGCCACAACGTCAACCTTTCTCATCCAGGTTCAGAAGTGACTCTCTGTCTAGGTCCCATCAACAAAGGAGATGTTCCCATTGCTTCTCCAGACACTGCACCCACTGCCACGACAGCCGCTTTGATCGCAGAGTCTGCTGGGGATGGAGTCGCTAGTTAAAGCGGAGTTCCACACAAAAATGGAACTTCCGCTTTTCGGAACCCTCCCCCCCTCCGGTGTCACATTTGGCACCTTTCAGGGGGGAGGGGGGTGCAGATACCTGTCTAAGACAGGTATTTGCACCCACTTCCGGCATAGACTCCCATGGGAGTCTATGCCTCTTCCCGTCCCGACCGCGCTGTCTGCTGGGAACACACAGCTCCCAGGAGAGAGCGGGGACCACTAGGGACGCGCAGCGCGACTTGCGCATGCGCAGTAGGGAACCGGGAAGTGAAGCCGCAACGCTTCACTTCCTGATTCCCCCACCTAGGATGGCGGCGGCAGCTGCCGAGAACCGAGCGGGTTCTCGGCGTCCCCTGCCGACATCGCTGGACCCTGGGACAGGTAAGTGGCCATGTATTAAAAGTCAGCAGCTGCAGTATTTGTAGCTGCTGGCTTTTAATATTTTTTTTTTTGGCGGTGTGGGTGAACCCCCGCTTTAAGTGTGTGGTGCAGCAATGCCTGAAGGAGTGGGGTACAACCCGCACGCAGAGCAAGTCAACCACTCTATCAGGCTCCTTGGCTGATGAGGCCCTTGAGGATCCAAGCCCATCACAGCTGTATGACGCATCTCCCGGGTCGTCAGACAGTGAAATAGAGGGAGATGAATTTGTTTTAGGCTTCGATTTCGCCTTAGTTTCACCACTGATTAAAGCGGTCAAGGAGGCCCTCAAGTGGGAAGACCCTTCCACACCCCCGGCTAAACAAAGGAAATTCTTCAAGCATCTGGGGAAGGAGCGTTCCAATTTCCCTTTCCTTTCAGAGTTAAAGGATGCCATTGATAAAGAATGGAGCAAAGTAGACAAGAACATTTCTTTGTCAAGCAAAACCTCCAGATTATACCCCTTCAAGGCAGAGGAAGTGAATTATCTGGAAAAAACTCCCCTGGTACATAGTTACATAGTAGGTGAGGTTGAAAAAAAACACAAGTCCATCAAGTCCAACCTATGTGTGTGATTATATGTCAGTATTACATTGTATATCCCTGAATGTTGCGGTCGTTCAGGTGCTTATCTAATAGTTTTTTGAAACTATCGATGCTCCTCGCTGAGACCACTGCCTGTGGAAGGGAATTCCACATCTTTGCCGCTCTTACAGTAAAGAACCCTCTACGTTTAAGGTTAAACCTCTTTTCTTCTAATTTTAGAAGAGTGGCCACATGTCTTGTTAAACTCCCTACCGCAAAAAGGTTTATCCCTATTGTGGGGTCACCAGTACGGTATTTATAAATTGAAATCATATCCCCTCTCAAGCGTCTCTTCACCAGAGAGAATAAGTTCAGTGCTCGCAACCTTTTCTCATAACTAATATCCTCCAGACACTTTATTAGCTTAGTTGCCCTTTTTTGTACTCACTTCATTTGCAGTACATCCTTCCTGTGGACTGGTGCCCAGAACTAGAAAGCATACTCCAGGTGCGGCCGGACCAGAGTCTTGTAGAGCGGGAGAATTATCGTTTTATCTCTGGTAGATGCAGCATTGATGCGATTAGCCAAAGAATAGAGGAGAATAGATCAAGACCTCAAGGGGATATATGGGCTAGCCGGTATGGCTTGTAAATCCGATTTGGCCCTCACGGCCATGTCCAAGGTGATGGAAACTTGGATAGAAAATGTGGACTCCATGCTTAAGGGTGTTTCAGAAGAACTGGCCAAGGGCTCAGCAGTCCAGGAATTGAGGCTTGCAGTGGCCTTTGTGGAGGAAGCTTCTATCGACCTGATCCGCCTGTTGGCTATGCTATCCTCAGTCACGGCTAAGCGGACCTTATGGTTATGCCCTTGGCTCGCTAATCCAGCATCTAAGCAAGCCTGGTATAGGATCCCTTTTGAAGTGCTCTCTTTGTTTGGTAACAGGCTGGATAGTGCCATAGCCCAGGCCACAGGTGGAAAGTCGGGCTTCTTGCCCCAGGATAGGCGTCTGCTGGGCCAGAAGAGGCCCCAGTGGAGAAGACGCAGTACTGAGCATTCAAGAGAAGCAGGCTCTTACAGGCCTGGCTGGGATTTCAGAAGGAATTGGAACAGAGGTCAGACATCCTTCCAAAAGCCCACTAAAAGCCAGGTGTCCAGCGGACGCAAGCTGGCTAAGTCATTTTGAGATTGGGCCCACCCTGGTGGGTCGGGTGGGGGCGTGTCTGTTTCTCTTCTGGCACGTCTGGGTGGCCTCAATCTTGGACTATTGGACCATCAAGACGGTCTCTACAGGCCACACATGGTCCTTCACCAGTACCCCCCCAGATTTATTTCTACCCTGCTACCAAAGTCAGAAGAAAAGATGGCACAGGGAGTCATGGTGCCTGTCCCAAAAGATGAAGAGTTCAGGGGGGTATACTCCCCTCTCTTCTTAGTGCTAAAGAAAAACGTTTCATGGCTCCCCGTGATAGACCTAACTTAAACACGTTTATAAAACATGAAATATTGAAAATGGAGACTCTGTCTATCATCCAGCAAGCCGCGCAGCCAGGCAATTGGTTAGTCTCAATCGACTTAAAGGATGCCTATTTCCATGTGCCTGTAGCAGAAGAATTCAGCAAATACCTCCAGTTCAAGGCCTGGCAAGAACATCTACAGTTCACCTGCCTCCCTTTCAGGCTGACAACCTCACCATGAGTCTTTTCGAAAGTCCTTCTGGCCATGGTGGCCCTCTTCAGAACAAAAGGCATACGTTTGCACCGATTTCTCGACTACCTCCTGCTACTATCCCGAGATTACGTGCAGCTGTTGATCAACAGGGAGCAGGATATCACCACCCTGCTCGAATTTGGTTAGCCCCTAAACTAGAGAAAAGCCACCTGGAACCAGTTCAGCGCCTGATATTCCTAGAGGCCCAATTCGACATTGTGGAAAATACCATCTCTCTCGCAGTGGAGAAGATCCCAGTCATACGAGAGATAATATCACAGGCTTTGAGCACCTCACATCTGAGGGCCTCACAGTGCCTAAAAATTATTGGCACAATGGTCTCTATGACCCCCATAGTCAAATGGTCTCTGTGAAGGCTATGCCCTTTCCAGATAGGGTTTCTCCAGCAATGGAACTCAGGAGACAACAATCAATCCACTCAAATAACATCAGTGAAGAATAACAGCCTCTTCTGGTGGCTTTAGCACAGGAATCTGCTCACGTGCCACTCCATCACTCCCGTCTCATGGATTACGTGCTGGATGGGGAGCCATTTGCAGGTCAGAGCTTGCACAAGGCAGGTGAGATCCCCGTCTCCACAACCTGGGCTCGAGCGTCCTGGAACTACTGACAGCCTGGTGTGCCATTCAAACCTTCAGTCATCTCCTGAAAGGGGAATCGGTTTTATTGAGAATGGACAACACCACAGCAGTCTTCTATGTGAAGAGACAAG
This sequence comes from Lithobates clamitans, assembly GCA_037952925.1. Classification (NCBI taxonomy): domain Eukaryota; kingdom Metazoa; phylum Chordata; class Amphibia; order Anura; family Ranidae; genus Lithobates; species Lithobates clamitans. The sequence goes on along the minus strand of JBBGZY010000742.1, from coordinate 2,801,108 downwards.
GGGGCACTTGGAGCTCCACCTTGCTCCAGGAAGTTGAGCCCATCATGTCATGGGCCCAGAAAAACCTGGCCAATATCTCGGCAGTCTTCGTTCAGGGAGTCCAGAACGTCCAAGTGGACTTCCTATCTCGCACACAGTTAGACAACAATGAATGGTCCCTTCATGTGGAGACGTTTGAGTGGATCCTGTCCTTGGGAGTTGATCCAGAAGTAGACCTATTTGCCTCCCCCTGCAACTTCAAGATCAGCAAGTATTACACTTGGGGCCTTTGCAGCCAGGCCTTCGGAATAGATGCCCTGAGAGATCGGTGGAGCTTCAGCAGGGCATATGCCTTTCCCCCGTTCCCAATCATCCTCAGGTTTTTGCAGAGACTCCAAGCTTCCGGGACCCAGTTCCTCTTCCTCTCAGACTGGACCTTTTTTCTCAGGGGGCAGTCCTGTACCCTTGCCCGGCGTTACTGAGACTGATGGTCTGGTTCTTGAGAGGGCAGGGCTGGAAACCCTTGGGTGCGCGTCAAGAGTGATTTCCACCCTCATGAGCTCGAGAAAGGCAAGCACCAATAAAGTCTACGGGAGAATATGGGCCAAGTTTGTTGAATTCTCTACGGGTAGATGGTTCAGAGATCCGGTAATCCAAGATATCCTCGGCTTCCTTCAATCCAGCCTAGATCTGTCTCTATCCATCAGCTCTCTCAGGGTCCAAGTCTCAGCCCTGTCAGCCTTCTCTGGAACATCATGGGCCGTTCACCCTCTAATCTGGCAGTTCTTCCGTGGGGCGGCAAGATTCAGGCCCCAAAGAAGGCCTAGCTTCCCCAAGTGGGATCTTCCTCTTGTTCTCGACTCACTGGCTGGACTCAGTACTGCGAGATCCACTCCGCTTTCTATCAAAGACCTTTCTGCAAAAGTCGCCTTCCTAGTAGCCATTACTTCGGCCAAAAAGGTCTCTGAGATTGGGTCCTTAAGTCATAAAGAACTATTACTGACTTTCTTCCCGGACCGGGTGGTCCTTATCCCTATGCTCGGCTCAACCCCGACAGTTACATCAGTGTTCCATGAGAACCAATAAATTGTCCTACCTACATTCAGTGCCCGAGGCTCACCCTCTGGATGTAGGGGAAATACCGAAGGAATATCTGCAAGTTACTTCTTCCTTTAGACGTTCTGACTATCTGTTTATCCTGCACTCCGGGAATAACAAAGGGAAGCGAGCTTCGACCAGAACGATCGCGGCCTGGATCGTCCAATCCATTCAGCAGGCTTATAGGGCTAAGGTCTTGACTCCTCCAGAGGCGGTGATGGCTCATTCCATCAGGGGTATGGCAGTTTCTTGGGCAGCAGCCCGGCATGTGGCTCCAGATGCCATCTGCAAAGCGGCCTGGTGGGCCTCCATTTATACCTTTTATGTCACATTATTGCATAGAACTTGCTTCTCTATCATCTGTGAACTTTGGTTTAAGAATCCTGTCGGTTGACGGGGCAAATTAAATTTATTTTGATCAGCATACCTGCCCCTTTGGTTTGGCTAGTTATTTCCCACATGTAGACTGCCATGGAGTCTGTCAGGAAAACTGAAAATTTCTTATGTAATACTTACCGTAATTTTCCTTTCCTGATAGACTCCATGGCAGACGGAGTTCCCAACCATTGGTCAAGAGTTGGCTAGTTACGGAACGTAGTCTCTGGCTGTAAGCTCAAATTTATGGGAATGGGGTCCTATAGCATTGGAGAGGAGGCGGGGTTAACCTGCACTGCCATGGAGTCCATCAGGAAAGGAAAATTATGGTAAGTATTTGATAAGAAATGTTATGTTTTTTAGAGTTCAGGTCTACTTTAAGCATTGTCAAAATTTTAGTTACACTTACTTTTAAAATAATGATTGCTTAGCTTAATATATACACAGCCCAGTCAATTAATCAATATATATCTTGCCCAGTTCAAACGCAAGATACAATGTCATAATCAATCATTATCTACAATGTTTCTTTCATTATGTACACTACCTCCATTCAATATAATTACTGTACCTGTCTATCTATACACACAGCCCATCATCATCATTGATCCCTGGGAACTACCAATGCCAGGTGATGATGGCAGGTATGATGGAGGGGAGATCTGTTTACACAGTGTTTAATGGGCTGCACCATTGTTTTCGCGTGCATGACACCACAATACATATGTATCTGCATTACCTTGCAAGGTGGTGTGCTGCAATCCACATAAATTGGAGTGCATTGAAGTTGTGCCCTGGAATGACATTCATGATGAATCGCAACACATCACGCCAATGTGTGTAGTGGTAACACGTTAAAATTTGCATTTTATCTAAACCCCAAAGCAAAAATGTTATATATTGCAGACTACCAATCCTCAAATGTGGTAACTGCATAATTATTATTTTATTTTTGTTGGCTTTTTTCCTTTATTTAACCTGGGTGGCTCTGTTTTATGGAGGAGCGATGGGACCACCCTTGAACAGCAACACTGTCAGCTTGTGAAGAGGATAGTGTTGGATGAGCTAGTAGATGTAGATAGACTTAAGTAACAAATTAAAGCCAAACTCCAGCTAACACTTTTCAAGGAGTTACAACCTACAAAGTTATTTTTAGATAGAGGCTTTCCAAAAATTAATAAAAGATAACCACTGAAAGCACCTCTCTCAGTGGTAAATGTTTGTCTCAACCTTCTAACTACCACTTTTGATGGGCAGTTTGGTCTGCTAAAGGAAGTTGAAAATAACAGCCTTACTGGCTGGATCATTAGGTGTAAATTAAGGAAAATACCTAAATTAAACTAATGCAGCCACCGCAGTTAGGGCTTGGTATTCTGCAATATCTTGCACTTTTCTTTGTGTTTTGATATGCTTTACAGTTACAGGGTATGCTCAGGATGTAGGCTGAAGGAAGCCTGTCCTGAGAAAAATCCAGAGATTGCCATTGATGACTTTTCCTTTAAATAAGGCTAGTTACCTAGCTGTCCTGTTGATTCTGTGACTTCAATCGTTTCTGAGCACTATTGCAGAACAAGTATACTAATGAGGAGTCCTGACTTGCTTTTCTTGAGTTTCGTTTTTTTTTTTTTGTCTTTTGAGTATTGCATTTCTTGGCACCAAACACAATGCACACTCTAGTGGTCTCAGTTTAGGGAGTGTAGTAGAGAGATGGATGTAAGAGGGAAAGGGTGGGGAGAAAAGAGGGGGTATAAAAAAAAAGAAGTGGGATGAAGAAAGGGAGGAAGTGAGTAGATGAAGGTAAGTTTGGGGGTCTGGGAAGGGTAAAGAGTGGTATGAAGTGTAGTATGGGGTAGGGATTGAAGATACTGGGTAGTATCTTCACGACTACCATCCTGTTTAGAACCAGAGTGAAAAGATCCCTTAGTTCTGAAGTAGATGGCAGACCATCAAATTTGGTATTGGTATACACTGATATCTACTGGTAGTTCAGCGCAACTACAACGTGTACTGTTTAGCACTAGTTAGTTTAGTCCTAGCTATACCCTTCCTATTTTCTCATGCTATTTAGTTAATCTCAAGTTTTCATCAAAGAGACGTGGCTTAGGGCAGTCATTGTCTTCAAAAGACTAAAAAAATCCTCTCTACTGTGCTTACCAAAAGTAAAATTATGCTGGAGTCAACTTCTGTGCTCAGCAGACATGTGCAGAACAAACACATTTGTTTTGTTTCGCTATTTACATACATTTTCTTAGTTAAATTAGTTTAATTTGCTAAAAAAAATCGAAATTAGTTTTGTTTATTTGAATTGATTCAAATTTTTTGAATTTGAATCGAACTGCATTCAAATGGAATTCCATTCGAAATCAAATTTATTCTATTCGAAATTCAAAATTTCGAAGATGCATATATTCTTTCTGTTTTATTCTATTCTTTTATTTTCTATTCTATTATTTTTCTATTATAGCCTATTCTTTTCAATTCTATTGGAATTTATTCTATTTGAAAATTAGAATTTCAGAAGATGGCTATATTCTTTCTATTTTTTCTATTCTATTTTTTATTCTGTTCTATTCTATTTCTTATTATATACTATTCTATTCTTTTATTTTCTATTCTATTTTACTCTATTCTTTTATTTTCTATTCTATCCCTTTTTTTTCTATTCTATTTTTTTCTATTCTTTTATTTTCTGTTCTGTTTTACTCTATTCTATTCTATTCTTTTCTTTTCTTTTTTTTTATTATTTTCTATTCTATTATATTCTTTTCTATTCTATTCTTTTGTTTTCTATTCTCTTTTATTCTCTTCGAAAATTAGAGTTTGATTCAAAAAATGTTTGAATTTATTTTGAAAACTATTCAAATTCAATTAGAAAACTATTAAACATTTGATTTGAAAACTTTTCAAATTTCATCCAACATTGTGATTCCTTATTTCAGATTAATTTTATTGTAATTGGAAAATTCGGATACATCCGAATTTCCGAATAATCAAAAACAAAAAATGTGTCTGAATTTCGATTCGGAACGAAACAACCACACATGTCTATAGATTGAGTCTAAAGAGGCATGACATTGCATACATTGGTAACTGAAACAGAACACATTAGAATCATTATACTGGTTTCTTGAGCTTTGCTTGCCAAAGATATTTGATGTGTTAGGATAAAGGCGTTGGGGTTGATTTACTATAGGCAAACAAACTCTGAAAATGCAGTTGCTCCAGAGCTTAAAGTGGTGTTCCGGCCGTAATTATACTTTTTAAATAAAAATACCCCTATAATACACAAGCCTAATGTATTCTAGTAAAGTTAGTCTGTAAACTAAGGTCTGTTTTGTTAGTTTATAGCAGTAGTTTGTTATTTTATAAACTTACAGCAGGCCGTGGCCATCTTAAGTGTGGGCATCTGAAGCCAGACTGTATTTCTTCCTGGATCTCATCCTTGCAGATCTCGCACATGCTCAGTGCAGCACAAGCAGTGTAATAGGTTTCAGGTCAGGTTTCCATAGCAACGGCAGTTTCAGAGGAAGTTGCCGTCCCTTCCCAGAAGGCATTGCAAACAGGAAATGATGCGATGGGCCGCGGCCAGGGAGGAGGAAGTGAAAAATGAATACAGCAGATATACAGTAGGTGCTGAGAAATAAATAAAAAAATATCCAATTTGTTTACAGTGCACAGTTTAGTGAGGGATGGTGAAGAGTTGTAAAAGTGGGTGGAACTCCACTTTAATAAATGAGGTGAGGCTTCACTTTGCAAAAAGTACCCAATCACGTGCAAGGAAAATAAAAAAGCAACAGCATTTTTTCTTGCACGTGATCAGATGATGCAAGTCAGCAGAGCTTCTGCTCATTTACTAAGCTCTGGGGCAACTACTCTTGAAGAGTGCAACTTCAAATAATTAATAAATAATAATTTAAGTAAATCAACTACATTGCCTCAATCCTCTGGTGAGAGGGTGATGCCAAATTCTGTTGACCATTTTTCCATTCATTTAGAGTGAGGAATGGGCATGCAGTAGGAGCATAGCACAATTTAAATAGACGACATGTTGGAGGGAAATCGTGGAGAAGCTCTTGAATGGATGCTTACGAGAAACTGAATTTCTGAAAGAGGTAATCTGAGGTTGGGCAAATGTGAGATAAGATGGTCTGAAGGGGTGGTAAACATTGTCATAGAATCCAGGTCAGTTAGCAGTGGGTAATTTATTTTACAGGTCAGGAAGTTAAATTGGGTCAGGAGTGGGGGAATGCTAGGTTTCCAAAGAAGGGGGTCATGGTCCCTGTAGAATGTGAGATCTGGAGTTCAGAGATAATATTGTCCATATAAATTGTTGTATTACAGAAGTGCACCACAAGTTATGATACACTTACTTCTGTACAACAAGTTACCTTTCAGTTTCGTGATCTGAATGGATTGAATATATATTTTCATATCACACCTCCCAGGTCAAATGTCCTTCGTAGACATTTCACTAATGGCAGAATGTTCAGCATTGCTGTGCTATAATTTCTTCTGATACCATAAGCCATGCTGTCACTGCTCTGTGAAAGTCTATCTCACGTTCAAGATCTGGGACTTTTAACAGCCTTGTGTTGTGCATCAGTTACCAAACATTTAATAATGACTGATTGGTGAAAAGCATGTCTGTTGCCATGGGAACCATTCTACCCTCAGCTGGCAGTGCTGCGCACTAAAACAGATCTTTCGATTGTGGTTATAGCATTAATTACAAAATGTTTCACTGCTACCACATTTCAACACAAGAGCTGACACATTGAGTTCCAAAAAATGTCTTTCAAATTATATATAGACTTGAAAACACCTTTACATATTCCTAAAAGCCTTACACAAGGTTCAAACCTATGCGTTTTTTTTGTGCATTTTGCAATTTGCAGAAACGCATTACAGTATATTTAACATGGTTTCCTATGGTACACGTTCTCATCTATGCGTTTTTCAGCCGGTGTGTTTTTGGAAAGGGTCAGGGACTTTTTTCCCCGCAGCAGATTGCGTCTTGCGTGTAATAGACTTCAATGGACCCACACCAAAAAACGCAAGTGTTGCATTTTTTGTGATTTTTTTTTTCTCTTTAACAAACTGTGAATAGCTGGTTGTTAGGGAGCGGATTGGGTAGCCGGCTGCAACGTCCTTAACAACCGAAGAGTCAGTAGCTGAATGTAAAAAAAAGTATTGCTGGTGTTCTATCAGATTAGCGAACCCATCAGATCAGCGAACGGAAGTGACATTCTGTCAGCTGTGTATGCATTCCACGGGTTCGCTAACGTAATAGAACCCCAGTAATTCTTTCTTTTACATTCAGCTGATGACTCATCGGTTTTGTTCTATCATATTAGCAAACCCATCAGATCAATGAACGAAAGTAACGTTCCATCAGCTGCGCATGTGCTTCTACAGGTTCGCTAATCTGATGGAACAGCGGCATCAGACATCTTTTTTTTTTTCATCTTTAACTTCTTACTCAAATTTTTTACAGTTTTACAACATACAAACATTACGTCAAAACAAACCACTAATTCTACAAAATATATGTTTTTAAATCCCAATCTCTTATTTCAGACATTCTCCAAAATATCAATATAACAAAAAAAAAAAAGGGCAAACTAGATAACACCATCACCCCCCCCCTTCTCCACCCCCCAAACCACCACTATCAGTCCTCACATACAGTTTAAAGTGTCATATCTGGCCCTTATTTACATATCTATTACTTTATTGATCATTCTATGATGTTCTAGAAGGGGCCAAGGAGAATAAAGCCAGTCCTGGGGCTGGTAACCAGGGTCCCAACAGCTTGGCTAATATATCTGGTGTACCCCTATTCGAATAAACCTGTTGTTCCATTAGTATTATATCATTTCCTGGGAAAGCCATTCCTCAAATACTGGTATACTAGGGGACATCCATTTTCTGGCAATTAGCCTACGAGCTATAAATAATAATCTACCAATTGGCCAATTGATATTAACGTTTCCCTTGTGTATAATGCCCTGTACACACGATCGGACATTGATCGGACATTCCGACAACAAAATCCATGGATTTTTTCCGACAGATGTTGGTTTAAACTTGTCTTGCATACACACGGTCGCACAAAGTTGTTGGAAAATCCGATAGTTCTGAGCGCAGTGACGTAAAACACGTACATCGGGACTATAAACGGGGCAGTAGCCAATAGCTTTCATCTCTTAATTTTTTCTGAGCATGCGTGGCACTTTGTGCGTCGGATTTGTGTACACACGATCAGAATTTAACCGATTGGATTTTGTTGTCGGAAAATTTTATATCCTGCTCTCAAACTTTGCGTGTCGAAAATTCCGACGGAAAAAGTCAGATGGAGCCCACACACGATCAGAATTTCCGACAACACAATCCAATCGCACTATATATCAGTGGTCATCATCAACCCTGTCCTCAGGACCCACTAACAGGCCCAGGTTTGCAAGATAACTGAAATACATCACAGGTGATATCATTTGCTGCTTAGAGATTGCAGTATTCTAGTCTGCATCTCCTCAAGGTAATACATAAAACCTGGCCTGTTAGTGGGCCCTGAGGACAGGGTTGATGACCACTGCAATATATAATAAACAATTGGCATAAGCATTGTGTTGGTGATAAAGATACCAATGGGGCCCTCTTCAGGATATTTGGCCATTCCTCCTCCAATATGATCCCCAGATCTGCCAGCCCTTTCTACCTGGGATGTCTAAAATTTCTTGATACTTCATCATAAGTTGACTATAGACTAATGAAATTAGGACTTTTTTCCTGTAGCCCCTGCCAATAAGGATAGCAGCGGCAAAGATCTTATATTCATCCCGACACCTTTAAACTGTGAATGGGCCACATGTCATAATTGTAAATATTATAAAAATGATTATGAGGCAATTGGTAAGACTCCTGTAACTCCTGAAAAGGCCACATAACATTTTCAGCATAAAGCTGAGAAATATACTGTATTCCTTTAGAATGCCAATGCTCAAACCCCTCCAATTTAGGCTGGATTCACACCTATGCATTTTTGGTGCTTTTTGCATTTTGCAGATTTGCACTACAGTCCATTTAACATGGTTTCCTATGGAACATGTTCTGTAGTGCAAATCTGCAAAATGCAAAAAGCACTAAAAATGCATAGGTGTGAATCGAGCCTTACAGAGTTCTTCATAGTGCCTCTTCCCATATTGGTGAAAATATATAATATATTAAATTTCGTTATGTGTCTCATTTCTTGACATACTTTGTTCATAAATACCATTGTTGGGCTAGAGTGAGCACATGCAAATGATCCTGATTCTAGCTGGGCTATAAGATTATAGCGAGGGCAGTGACTCAAAAGCACAGCCCGTATGGGGTCTCTCCACTCTATCGTCCCCCACCCAGCAAAATTCTGCAATTGGGAAGCTATAAAGTAAATTCTTGGCTGCAGCACTGGTAGACATCGAACATCTTACTACACCCAGCTATGTCTTAAATTTCTGAGTAATTTTAACAATAAAGTGAGCGTATATACTATATTTATATATATAGAGGCCTTACTCTGAAATTCAAGACATAGCTGGGTGTAGTAAGATGTCCTTCTGACTGCAGGTGTTCTGTCAGATTAGCAAACCTGGTAGCGGTGGAACACATGCGCAGCTGACGGAGCATCACATCCATTCACTGATCTGATGGGTTCAGTAATCTGATAGAATACCGGCAATGAAAAAAAATGAGAAAAAACGGCCTGGGGTCCCCCCTCAATCCATACCAGGCCCTTTGGGTCTGGTATGGATTTATGTGAGAAACCCCACGCCAAATTTTTAAAAAAACATAGCGTGGGGTCCCCTCCAAAAATCCATGAGAGAGTTTAACACTGAGACCATGTTGCTCATCAAAAGTCGCAGTTTCAGTGGCAATAAACTATACCATTAATATGGTTGCTTTCAATTATTAAAAGTCAGAAGTAGAGGCGCCTCTTAGGTAAAACTGTAAAACATTTATTGACATAATGTATAAAAGCACTTACATCTTGGTAAGTGAAGTAAGGCACATCAGGGGGTCCTGTAGGGTGAGTCTGTGCTCTCGCCGGATTGCTGCTGTAGATGCTTCATCCTGCCTGGTGTCCTGTGAATGCTGATCGCCGGCTCAGAGTGTAACTGGAACAGGAAGGAGGACTGAAATGCACGTGGACCACAGCGGCGGGCATGTGACGTCACCGGATATGTGGTAACGCATTCCTGAATGTGCGCTATGCCGATGGTAGTGACAGGTGTGCACCTTTGTCACGCTAATTATTAGGGATGAGCTTTCTGTTCAGGTCGAACATGAGTATGACTCGAACATTGGCTGTTCACCCGTTCGTAGAAAACTGAACATTATGGGCCGTTCGCGCCAAATTCGAGCGTAACGGCCCATAATGCACTGCGGGAGCGCAGTGCATTGCTGTATGATGATTGGCCAAAGCATGCACCACGACCTGCATGCTTTGACCAATCCCAGCACCCTCAGCTAGGAGAGCCATAATTGGCCAAAGGCAGGGTGCCTTTTGCTAATCATGGCTCAGGGGGACTAAGTCCATGCCCCACACTATATAAGGCTGCCTGTACGTCGGGCCAGTGTAGTGTGTTGTTGGGGTGGATGGAGAGAGAGTGTCATTTAGATTGAGCAGGCAGGCAGGTTATTCAGTTAGCTGCAGTGTACTTAATATATGTATACAAACAGTCTCGTATATATATATATATATATATATATATATATATATATATATATATATATATATATATATATATATATATATATATATATATATCCACTGTATCCAGTTTAGCTATATCTGACTGCAGTCCGTTCCTGGTGTACTGTTTCTAATATACTTCAGGCAGGCAGGTTATTCAGTTAGCTGCAGTGTATTTATTTTATATTTATATATATATCTTTTTTAATAAATCTGCAAACATGTCAACAATTCTGTGTTTTTCTGTCAATATGGGGTGCTGTGTGTACATTAATGAGGGAAAAAATTGACTTAAATGATTTTAGCAAACGGCTGCAATATAACAAAGAGTGAAAAATTTAAGGGGGTCTGAATACTTTCCGTCCCGACTGTATATATATATATATATGAAAAAACAATAGGACCGATGCTTGATGCAAATTTTTCTTTTACTTGAATTTTCCTAAAAATTCAAGATCCCTTAGATCTAGTGGAATGAATCCCCGTTTGAGAAACTGGCCAATCAATTATCTGTTTAGTGGGTTAAGAAATCTGAGACTACATTGTTACGAATTGGATTGATCAACAACTGATAAATGAAATAGTTTGATGACATTATATTTCGTTGATTTTGAATATCTTTTAAAATCTATATGATACTTTTTGTAACAAAATATATATAGGTCTTTTTCTTGTAAATATTTTGATTTATGGATTTATAATGTCACTTTTTTTCTCTTTTACATGGAGAGGGTTAAACCCTTGGGTTTTGCTAGTCACTAATGGTAATGATTAGATTGTATACATGTGTGGTAATTTGTTGGGTATGGATAAAAGAAAGGGATTATGTCAGGTTCCTTACACACAGCCAGAGAAGCCTGATGAAGAGCGATCTATGCTCGATACTGTACAGTTGCTTGCACGTCTGCATTTTCATGTTTTTCATGTTTTTTGGAAAATTCAAGTAAAAGAAAAATTAGCATCAAGCATCGGTCCTATTGTTTTTTCATTATCTATTTATGGTCCACCCTGACGGTGCTCAGATTAACCAGAGGACTAAGAAAAGAAGATAACCCACCTGAATTTTGAATATATATATATATATATATATATATATATATATATATATATATATATATATATATATATATATATAAAGAGTCCAAGGGGTTGCTGCACTTAAAAACTTTTCAGTTGCTTTATTTCATGTAGTCACATGGAAAAATTACAAAGCAAGTACAATCTTTCCAGACGTAATCATATAGAATACAGGTATAGATGGATTACATTTCGGGCTAGTATGCTTGCGCCCTTCCTAAGATCCGTCAAAGCATATCTAACAGGTTCACTGCAATCAATCCTTTAAATACAAACAAGTGGTATACATCACATGTGGAAACAATATGGTTAATTAATTCAATTCATAGTATATTCATCACCTATGCAGATACGTATTTTTTATACACCATAGACACAAGATCTAACAATTAGCGGCCGATATCCTTATCTCATCATTCTTATTCTCCAAATGTGTTCTATTAACCTATAAAAAATACATATATAGATAGATTAAGCATACCCATATAGAAACTTCCCTATTTCAAGACACATTTATATGTTTTCTTAATTTTTATTGTCACTTTTTTTTTCTTTCATTTTTATTGTCACTTGTAAATCAATGTTGTTAAAAAAACAAATAAAGATCCAACATTTAAACCATATGGAACAATAGTATTTAAAAACTGTATCCAATATACTTCACTAGGGACGTTACCTTTCCTTCACGGCACACTGTGTAACTCTGCTGGCAGCTGGGAAGGATGCAGGACAGGGTTCAGTATTGTTGGGGCTTGTTACGCCACCACGCCTCCAAAATGCTAGTGGTGATTCTGCCACAGCTTTCTCCTCCACTCCCTCCTCTTCTTCTTCCTCTATGGCCTCTTCCTCTGCAGATTTCTCCTCTGAACCAGCGGTGCTCCATAGGCGTTCAAGGGGGACAGGAGCCACACTGGGGAAGAGATTCTGTCAGCTCTGCAGGGGCAGGCTCAGAGGTGGTTGATGCCACGCCAGTTTCAGCCAGGAATGGTTGTATGCGACAATGGCACCAACCTCCTCTCCGCCCTCCAACAGGGACACTTGACCCATGTTCCATGTTTGGCTCACGTCCTGAATTTGGTGGTGCAGCAGTTCTTGAGCAGGTACCCTGGCTTACAGGATCTCCTGAGGCAGGCCAGGAAAGTCTGTGGTAATTTCTGCTGGTCATATAATGCCAGTGCTCGCTTGGCTGACATTCAACCTGCCCAAGATCTGCCTCATTTGTGACAAGCCCACCAGATGGAACTCAACGTTGGCAATGCTGCAGTGGCTGCACATGCAGCAGAGGGCCATCAATGAGTACCTGTGTGAGTATGGCACCAGGACAGGGTCAGGGGAGCTTGGCTTTTTTTCGCCACGCCAGTGGCTACTGATCAAGGATGCATGCACTGTCCTGTCACCATTTGAGGAGGCCACGAGGATGGTGATCAGTGTAAGTGCATGCATCAGTGATACTGTCCATCTTGTCTTCCTGTTGGAGCACACGCTTCGTGGAATAATGGACCAGGCACTTGAGACAGAACAGGGGGAGGAAGAGGAGGACTTCCTTACCTCTCAAGGCCCCCTTTATTCAGATACTAGTATTCCTGATCACACAGGAAGAAGAAGATGAGGAGGAGGATTGTGTCAGCATGGAGTTGGAGGATTCAAGGGATCATTTGCTGTCCCCAGAAACCCATGGAGTTGTACGTGGCTGGGAGGAGGTGGTTGAGGATCATGTGATCCTTAGTGACCCAGAGGACTCAGGATCGAATGCCTCTGCAAACTTACGCTGCGTGGCCTCCCTGATCCTGCAAAGCCTGCAAAAGGACCCTAGGATTTGTGGTATCAAGGAGAGGGATCATTACTGGCTGGCAACCCTTCTTGATCCATGTTATGTTGGTAAGGTTGCAGAACATATCCAGCCTTTGCAGAGGGAGCAGAGGATGAAACATCTTCGGGAGGCCTTGCAGAAAGGTTTGCGCAATGCGTTTCCAGAGCCTGGAAGGTTACAATTTCCTGGTGCTGGACAACGTGTTGCTGAGGCTTCATTCAGTCACAGAAAGAGCGTTGGAGAAGGTGGCCGGCTGACTGATGCCTTCAGACAATTCTTCAGTCCTTAGCGCCCAGGTCTGATCGGTTCCAGCAACCATTGCCAGCGTCTGAATTACATGGTGCAGGAATACCTAGGGGCAAGATCTGACTTGGACACTTTTCCCACCGAAAATCCATCCTTGAGGATGGATCACTGGCCAGAGCTTGCACAGTATGCAGTTGAGCTACTGGCCTGTCCTGCATCCAGCGTTCTTTTTGAACGCACATTCAGTGCTGCTGGAGGCTTTGTAACCGATCACAGAGTGCGCCTGTCCACAGACTCTATTGATCGGCTCACATTCATAAAAATGAATCAGTCTTGGATCAAGCACCTGATGCTGATGTAACCGATTGATTTTTCTATGGATGTTGGATCCCTTGAAGGCTGCATATGCTGAGTGACAATCCTATCATGCTGAGTGACTATCCTATTCCTCCTCAATCTTCATGATGTTAGCTTCTAGGAATATTTTCGGTTCAGGGCACCACCACCACTGCCTAAGGCCCAATTTTTACGCCCCTGTTTTACAGGGGCGCGTAATTACAGTTTTTGATCTAATATTTCACAGCAGGGCCTGTTCCTGCGCTCAACAAAAGTATCTGTGAGGCTTTACAGTGTTGTGCCACCACCGCCTAAGGCCCAATTTTTATGCCCCTGTTTAACAGGGGCGCATAATTACAATTTTTGATCTAATATTTCACAGAAGGGCCTGTTCCTGCGCTCAGCAAACGTATCTGCGAGGCTTTACAGTGTTGTGCCACCACCACCACCGCCTAAGGCTCAACTTTTATGCCCCTGTATAACAGGGGCACGTAATTACAATTCTTGATATAATATTTCACAGCAGGGCCTGTTTCAGCGACCACCAAGAGTAAATGTGAGAGCTTACAGTGTTCTGGTACCACCAACACCTAAGGCCCAATTTTCCCTGGAGTGTATTGGGCAGGCCGTATAGTATATACAGGCAGTCCCCTATTTTCAAACATCCGACTTACAAACGACTCCTACTTACAAGCAGAGGGAAACAACAGGAAATGAGAGGAAATCTAACCCTAGGGAGAGAAATTCTCTCCAGTAAGAGTTAATATGGGAAAAAGGTGTCTCCACTGATGCTTTATCACCAATCCTTGTTTCCCTAATAACCCCAAAGTTTCTAAATCCAATTGTCATTGGGACAGAAAGTGAGGTGAAATTTTCTGAACAGGGGCACAGACAGCAAAACAAATGTTACAGGGGTAATGATAACCAGATTCAACTTAAGAACAAACCTACAGTCCCTATCTTGTTTGTAACCCGGGGACCGCCTGTATACTGCTGCTGTTCAGAGTATATAGGGCCTAGGGGCCCCACACCTTTTTTTTTTTTTAATTTGGGTGCGGGGTTCCCCTTAATATCCATACCAGACCCAAAGGGCCTGGTAATGGGCTGTGGGGGGGCAACATTACATTACAGCCGCAAGCAGTTTTAAATTACCGTATTTATTGGCGTATAACACGTGCCGGCGTATAACACACACCCCAAGTTTAGGAGGGAATTTTAAGGAAAAAAACTTTTAGGAGTAAAGTTTAAGGAAGAAAAACTTACATTAAAATGCCCATCAATGCAGCGTTATCGGTGTCCATCTGCAGCCTTGTCAGTGCATCCTTGTCAGTGCAGCTTTGCCCCAGTGCAGCCATGTCAGTGCAGCTTTGCCCCAGTGCAGCCTTGTCAGTGCAGCTTTGCCCCAGTGCAGCCATGTCAGTGCAGCTTTGCCCCAGTGCAGCCCTGTCAGTGCAGCCATGTCAGTGCAGCTTTGCCCCAGTGCAGCTTTGCCCCAGTGCAGCCTTGTGTGATCGCCGCGATCGCCGCCGACATACACAGCCGTGTGTAAATTCAAATATGGCGCCGAGACTGCAGGGACTCGTCGGAGCCGAGATACACATACCCGAGTATCCTCGGCTTTTCTTGGCGCCGCTCACAGTCACGCCCAGTCTCGCCCTATGATGGACATAACACAGATCCAATGGCGGGACTGGACGTGACTGTGAGTGAGTGTTTTTTTATTTATTTGTATTTATTTATTTCAGGTACTTATATAGCGCCATCAATTTACGCAGAGCTTTACATTGTACATTCACATCAGTCCCTACCCCCAAGTAGGGATGAGCTTCGAGTTCGAGTCGAACCCATGTTCGACTCGAACATCACCTGTTCGACAGTTCGTTGAATTGCGAACGTTATATGCCGTTCGTGCCAAATTCGAGTGGCGCATCACGGCCCATAATTCACTGCGGCATCGCAGTGCATTGCTGGCTGATGAATGGCCAAGCATGCACTATGACCCGCATGCTTGGCCAATCACAGCGCTGTCTGTACAGAGAGCCGTAATTGGCCAAAGTCAGGGTGGCTTTGGCCAATTATGGCTCAAGGGGTTTAGTACATGCCCCACACTATATAAGGCCGCCTGTGTGGCGGCCTTTTGTAGTGTGTTGCGGTGGAGAGAGATAGACAGAGAGACAGTGTCATTTGATTTAAGTTGGATAGAGTAGGCAGGCAAGTCAGTTAGCTGCACTTACAGTGTATTGTGTATATATATGCATACTAGGTGTTGTATATATATATATATATATATATATATATATATATATATACTGTATTAAGTTTAGCTAGATCCGTTTCTGTTATTCTCTTCCTACTGACAGGCAGACATGTGTTTTTACAGTATTTACAGTTAGTGTACTGTGTCCTTTGCACAGTGTGCACCTAAAGCTACATGAAGAAAATTGCTGGTGTTCTTCTGATCCTATTAGTACCACAGGCAGGCAGGTACAGTATTTACAGTTAGTGAACTGTGTCCTCTGCACAGTGTGCACCTAAAGCTACCTGAAGAAAATTGCTGGTGTTCTTCTGATCCTATTAGTACCACAGGCAGGCAGCTACAGTATTTACAGTTAGTGTACTGTGTCCTCTGCACAGTGTGCACCTAAAGCTACCTGAAGAAAATTGGTGGTGTTCTTCTGATCCTATTAGTACCACAGGCAGGCAGCTGCAGTATTTACAGTTGGTGTATTGTGTCCTCTGCACAGTGTGCACCTAAAGCTACCTGAAGAAAATTGGTGGTGTTCTTCTAATCTTATTAGTACCACAGGCAGGCAGCTACAGTATTTACTGTTAGTGTACTCTGTCCTCTGCACAGTGTGCACCTAAAGCTACCTGAAGAAAATTGGTGGTGTTCTTCTGATCCTATTAGTACCAAAGGTAGGTAGCTACAGTATTTACAGTTAGTGTACTGTGTCCTCTGCACAGTGTGCACCTAAAGCTACCTGAAGAAAATTGGTGGTGTTCTTCTGATCCTATTAGTACCACAGGTAGGCAGCTGCAGTATTTGCAGTTAGTGTACTGTGTCCTCTGCACAGTGTGCACTTAAAGCTACCTGAAGACAATTGCTGGTGTTCTCATACTAATAATACTACACGCAGGCAGTTAATTCTGCTAGCTACATTATCAGTATATATATACATCCCAGCTTTGTGCAGCTACATCTCACTGCAGGCCATTAGTATGTCTGGAAAGCCAACAAGGAGAGACAGACAGTCACAAGCCAATAAAAGAGGGCAAGCAGGCTCTGTGTCTAGAGGCAACAGTGCTGGTCGTGGAGACGGTGCATCCTCATCAGCACGTGGCCATGGGACACGCTTGTCCTTTTTTTCAGCAGCTGGCCCTCTAGAGCCGCAACATGCGGAAGACTTGGTAGAGTGGATGACCAAGCCGTCCTCATCTTCCTCATCCTCTCTCACCCAGGCTCGGGGTACTTTGTCTGGCAAAGCAGCTGCCAATGAGGCCTCTTCCCTGGGCTCAATGGCATCAGTCACTCCTTCCCTGGCCCCACCATGTCCTCCTGAGGAGTCCCCCCGAACTGTTTGACCACAGTGTTGGGTACATGCTCCAGGAGGATGCCCAGCGTTTTGAAGGCTCCGATGATGGTACCCAGCTAGAGGAAGGCAGTAACGTGAGCCCAGAGAGAGGGGGTGCCCAAGAAGGACAGCAATCTGGCAGTCATGTTCCCCCAGCTGCAGCATACTGCCAGCTTTGCTCCAGTGATGAGTAGGGAGGGGATGGTGAGGAAGCCACTGAATCCATGTGGTTGCCTGATAGGAGAGAGGAGGAGGAGGAACATCTCCAATGAGGCAGGATGCCCTCCAGGGGCCAGCTTAGGGGCAGCACACCGACTGCATCACACCGCAGAGCTCCGCGTATGCAGGGCGCTGCTGTCTATGCGTGTTATTCTTTGGTGTTGGCCTTTTTTGAGACGAGTGCATCAGATCCCACCACTGCTATTTGCAACATATGTCTCAAGCATATCTTGCATGGCCAAAACATCACCCACTTGGGCACCACATGCTTGACCAGACATATGTCAACCTGCCATGCAGTTCGTTGGCAAGCATACCTAAAAGACCCACACCAAAGAACAAAGCGGACCTCTCCTTGCTCCTCATCAGCTGGGGTCTCCAACCCCACTATACCTTCAGTCCTCTCTGAAACCTGCACTGAGAGGAATGAAGGTGTAGAATTAGGTGTGTCACAGCCAAGTACTTGCGGGCAACCTGCTATTGGTACACAGACGTCAGATTGTACCAGGCAAATTTCCCTGCCCCAGCTGCTGCACCGCCGAAAGAAGTTCGCTCCCAGCCATCCACATGCCCAGTGGTTGAATGCTAGCTTGGCTAAATTGCTAGCACTTCAACTGCTGCCTTTTCAGTTGGTAGACTCTGCCCCTTCTGTGAGTTTGTGGAATGTGCGGTTCCTCAGTAGCAGGTTCCCAAACGCCACTTTTTCTCACGGAAGGCGATTCTGGCTCTCTACTGGCATGTGGAAGGCAATGTCTTGGCCTCGCTGGACAGGGTGGTTAGTGGTAAGGTGCATATTACCGCTGACATATGGTCCAGCAGGCATGGACAGGGACGTTACCTATCTTTCACCGCGCACTGGGTGACTCTGGCAGCTGGGAAGGATGCAGGACAGGGTGCAGTAGTGTTGGAGGTTGTTCTGCCACAACGCCTCCAAAATTCTACTAGTGGTGATTCTGCCACACCTCTCTCCTCCACCCCCTCCTCTTCTTTATCCTCCATGGCCTCTTCCTGTGCTGATTTGTCCTCGGAACCAGCGGTGCTCCGTAGGCGTTCAAGGGGCTACGCAAGCACGCAGGCAAAAAGATGCCATGCGGTGCTTGAGCTGGTGTGTACGGGTAGGTTTGGAGATTCAGGACACTGTGGTCATAGACTGCTCATGTTTACACTATTGTCTTAATTCATTGTGGAATTCATTTATGCCTATACATGATGTAATCCCTACCCGATGTCTTGTATGTTTAATCTTGGATATACTAGATAAAAAACTTTTTGAAAAAAAACAAAAAAACTCCCAATATACACCCGCTCTCCACCCTAGGGCTTATCCAGTCCAGGTACAACAATTTGAGGGTGCCCCAATGCAGATGGAAAAAAGACCCCAGGGGAAAGGGTAGTATGGCATGTCCCTTTTTTACCTCCTCAGAAATCAGGAACATTCTAACCGAACTTCCAGACTCTAGGGCGAATCTGCGGGGGTTCGCAAGAATGTTTGGTCAGAACCAATTTAGTTACATAATGAGCGGGACAGACTGTGCCAGAATTCTAAAGGCTGAAATAGGAGATGAAATGGCAGAGGCTGTAATGTCTCGTTGTACCATCAGCACTCATGACAACATCTGGGGTAAAGAGTTTTGTAAGGCCCTTCTAGGAAAGCTTCCGGAACTGTATGGTGCAACCTCTACCACAGATGTAATGAAATTAAGCCAGGATCCTGGAGAGGAATGCGCTTGTTTCTGGCGTCGCCTGAAACAAACCGCAATACATGCAGATCTGGAGGTTGGTCCTGGGGCACTACCTGAGGGACAAAAGCTTACCCATTCACCTCATGTTAAGAGCTAAATTTCTAGAGGGAATCCATTCAAAAGTTTGGGACAGGCTATTATTGGCCAGGCCCAAATTTAATGAGATGACCATTCCTGCCATTCTATCCACTCTCTCTGCTATAGAGAGGGATCTGGACCTGAAAAAGCAGGAGAAGACATCTAAAATCCTTGTAGCACAAACTCCCTACACTGGACCCCAACATAAAAACAAAAATGTGATACATCGCAAGAGACCTTTTGTTTGTTTTAATTGTGGGAAGGAACGCCATGTACAAAGATTTTGTGATAATGAACCAGCTAGACCTCGGGGTAAGTGGCAGTTTATCCCAGAGGATCAAACACCTTAAGTTGTAGCAGATGCAAGAAACGACTATGAGTCACCATAGGTCGTTGGCAAACCGGTATCTGCCCATATCAATCTGTATGTTTAAAGAACTTAAATATCCTCTACCATGCCTCATCGATACCGGCACTGCCTGCACAGTTTTAAGAGCTCAAGATATTAAAGGCAAAGTTCCCTTTTCTGGAGAAACCACTCCAGCCATAGGTCTCACAGGTCATACAGTGTCCTTACAAACAACAAAACCTCTCCATTGTAGGTTGGGGCAACACACAGAGGCCATTAAGTCGGTGCTAGTATAAGATGATGTTTCCATCAATCTATTGGGGGCTGATATTTTGTCAGAAATACAGGCAGTTATTGAGTATACTCCAACAGGTATTGTGGTTAATAGTGCATTGTTGGATGAGTGCCTATGTGCAATGGTGGCTCCACAATACATGACAAAGCCTGGTTGTTTTCTGGGGTTGGATATGTTGGTGGAGGACCATCCCAAACTTTGGGCGATTGACAAGTATAATGTGGGTCTTCTGCCAGTTCTGCCAACCACAGTAAACATCAGACCAGGGAGCCTTTTGCCCCAGTTACCACAACACCCTTTGAGTATGGCTCAGATGGATAGTCTTAAAATCCAAATAGACCGGCGCCTACTTATTAGAGATGAGTTTCGAGTTTGAGTCGAACTCATATTCGACTCGAACATCGGTTGTTCGCAAGTTCGCCGAACAGCGAACAATTTGGGGTGTTCGCGGCAAATTCGAACATCCCTTTAAAAGTCTATGGGAGAAATCAAAAGTGCTCATTTTAAAGGCTTATATTCATGGTATTCTCATAAAAAGTCTTTGGGGACCTGGGTCCTGCCCCAGGGGACATGGATCAATGCAAAAAAAAAGTTTTAAAAAGGGCAGTTTTTTCGGGAGCAGTGATTTTAATAATGCTTAAAGTGATTGCCGGTGACCCCACCCCCCTCATACGCATGGTGACTTGACGGGACTTCCCTGTGGACCCCACGCCGTTTTTTTTTTAAATTTTGGAGCGGGTTTCTTCTTAAAATCCATACCAGACCTGAAGGGTCTTGCCCCTCTCTCACAAAACCAGTATGGGTATCGTGACAACTAGGTAGCCCACAAGTGTGCTTGAACTTTAGTTTTGGTAGAGGGGATAATTTCGTAGGGTTCACCACCTGTAAGGAAGGTATAACAGTTATTCTAACCAACAAAACCCCTGGCTTTTTTAATAACACCTCTAGACCAGATTATATCTGTTGGAAGGAAGGGTGTGACGTTCAGATCGAGGGAGCCTTCCCCCAGTCTATCCTGTTACTACTCAATGCATGTGACTGTCAGCGTGATTCCCCCTGTGCAACTCTGACTGGCTCCTACTACTTCTTATGCAGTACCTCAGTTTAGAAGGTAATTCCCCCTAATGCAAGAGGTTCATGCGTCCTGGTGAAACTTGTCCCAGCATCTTACATCGCGGATGATCGTGAGGATCTGATGGCATGAGAGAAGGTAAGAACAACAGGAAAAGCTAAAAGGGAATTGTTCACCAACTCCGAGCAGGCCTGGGCATGGTTTCCTGCTTGGATGGGGTGGGGGATTGAACTTATGAAACGATTGAACAATTTCTCATCCATTGTAGATGGGATATTCATTGAAACCATAGAAGCTGTAAGGGAGATCTCACAGGAACAATGACAGATCAAGACCCTTCTATTAAAGAAAAAGATTGCCCTTGATTATCTGTTGGCATCCAAGGGGGGTTTCTGTTAATTCATAGGAAAAGATTGTTGTACCTGGATCGAGGATACCAGTGACAAAGTTCCGGCCCATATGGATAAGGTTAGATCCCTGCAAGGCAAAGCCAGAGCTATAGCTAGTGAAGGATGGAATCCTTTTAAGGGTTTGGGAATTTTGGGGATTTTTTGTTTTCCTTTGGATCATGGTTGAAGGAAGTAGGGGTATATATACTCATGTTGTTTTTGTTTCTATTCCTTCTATATGTCGTGATGAGGTGCTCCTGTTGCCTGATTGGACGAGTGAACAGAGCCCGAGCAGATGACCACATCTTCCTCACTGAGATGAGACCCCCCCGAAGCCCAGCCCATGTACCAGACGCAGAGGATACAAGATCGACCGGCAATTACTACAGCTAACCATGTTGTGTCCTCCCTATAAGTCATCCCTCCTGAAGAACAGAGTCTACAAGTCAAGTCGTATTATGAACTCATATTGACTGTAAGGACTCATTTCCAGGTGTAAGAAGGAGATCAAGATTCATCGAGGGACACATGGGAGCATATGACAAAGAGGAGGGACTGTTGTGGATATTTCTATTAATGTATGTTGTCAGATAGAAGTCCCCCGGTGTCAGTTTTGGTGCAATACGCTCATGCACGCGTATTCGCACATACAGACGTTGGTGGAAGACCATTGGCTGTGGAAACCTTCCCGTGGACATGGCAGTTCTGTTTGCTCTTTTAGGGATATTCGTTTATGCCTCACCAAAAGACTGGCCACCTCATGACGTTTGCATTAACGCTCTTAGCAAACAGATCTGCATACATGGGAACCATATCATAACCATACTGAGCCATGATAGAGTATGGCTCACGTCATTGGTAGCAGTGGGAATGTGCACACGATCGTGTTCAGAGCCCTGTAAGTAGTGTTCAAATTGTGAGACACTTTGTGTCTCACAGGGAAGCTAGCCACATGGATCTGCACACGACCGTCTGCACACATCACTACGGGAATTCTATTTAAATATATACATGTGTGTGATTAGTTCTTTTGAAAGAATACAAGTGTCTGATTGGCTGATTCTGATGCCACCACCTTCCTTTGCTATTCATGTTTACAGTATAAATAAAAGCAGATCATGCTAGGGAGGATTTTGCTAAGCTCAACGTGATACCAGCGTCTATCTGTGTTACTTGGAAATATACAAGCGCGCTTTCCTGGCATTAAACAAGAGAGCTGTAAATTGTGCTTTTAAGCGCAACGGAATTATTTGCTTATAGGCGAGGCTTATAATTTCCACTACAGTACTTATGGACTGGGGTTGAGAAACATTGCCTGGGACTGTTTAAAAAGCCTGCATGAATGGATTGCTGCTCTGTTCCTGGCTGCCTCTGCACTAATTTAGGAAAGAACCAGTTAATTACAGTGGCTCCTACAGGGTAGTGCTACATTAGTCCAAGTTGGTCCAATGTAACTATGTATAACATACCCGTGTCTCAAATGACTCTTTAATGAATTATTTGTGTCATTTTTCTCTGTTTGTAGTTTAATTTCATTTTAACTTTTTACCTTTTTTTTAACTGCAATTGAGGTAGAAAAAGGGAGAAGAGGAAACACATGTCTATGTTAAAATAAGAAGAGATAAAGATCATTATCCAGGAGACATCATAATGAAACCATTTGGTGATGAGGCAGTGTTCTTGTAAAACAAAGAAGATGAAAACAAATTGCTCTCATCCTGTTTTATAAAAGGTTCCTCACTGCCCTGACAGCTTGGTAGGCCTTAACGAGACAGGGAGGCAGTCTTTGTTAAAACTTCTTTCCCTCTAACAAAGAAAAACAGTAACTGCGAAATACAAACCCATTATGGTGGGCTTTATATTGTGTTTAGGAATAAGGATGTGGAAGGCAGTTTTATGCACCAGTTACATTTCTCTCGTTAAAGAACACGTTGCAGATGCAGAAGAGCTTTTGTTGAGCCTATAGAGGTATCCATATTTCTTCATTAGATGATGATGATGATTGTACACTGGAGAGTGCAATCTGGGACATGGGAAATGCTTTATGGTGGTAGCCTTTATTAGTTGAGCTTGCAACTATTTGAAAAAAAAGAAAACAGCTGATTGCTAGGTTAGTGACCTTTTGAGTTTATCTCTAAGTCTTTTTTTTTTATCTTGGTCATTGAGTGTTTGAGACCTGGATTGTGTTGTAGAAAGGTAAATTATTAAATGGTAGTGAATGTGGTTCTTCACCATGGCTATGCCACACCACGTTCTTAGTAGTGACCCATAATAACCAATCATAATTCAATCTGCTAAAGACAGAACAGTGCAGGACGGATTCTGATTGCTCTGGGTTAATTGGGTTTAAATAGACAAATTTAGAGTCACTTTAACCACCCCCCAACCTTGTTATTCCTTCACATGGATACCCCATTGCTCAGTCTCTACATTGCAAGTGCTGCAAAAAAAAAAAAATTCCCTGGTTTTGCATAGGAGCAATGGTGTTATCTCATAGACTAGAGGGCAGTGTTTGGATTAAGTGACTAACTGTTAGGAAGGTCACATGCTCCCTCATACCCAGAATAAATATTTTGCGGCTGCAATGGGAGTCACAATGATGGAGGTGCAGTGCGAAGGGGGGGGGGGGGGTAAGAAACCAAGGATTTTGTCCTCAGAAGTGCCACTGTATAACTAAAGACTACATTCCCCCCACCCTCATTGTATAGCGCTCTCCCAACCCAGTACATAGCTCTCTCCCCACCCTCCAGTACAGAGCGCCTCTCCATAATACAGAGCTCTCCCTAACAATACAGTGTCCAACACACAGTACAGAGCCCCCCCGACACACACAGAGTAGAGCGCTCCTACCACTTGCCTGCGAGTGTCAGGGAGAAGTCCTCAGGAGGAGCAGTAAGGCTGGTGGCTCAGCAGTATGCCTCAGCTGCTTGAAGTGACATGCTGTAAACACAGAAGCCAACAGAGGAGGTGAGTACGGCAGAAACTTCCTCTACTGGCTTCTGTGTTTACAGTGTCAGATGATAAAGGACAGGGCTGTCTGAGCTGAAAAAACCCTAATGCAGTAAAAATGTCACACAACCAAAAAGGGACAGGGTAACAATTAGCACCTATGAATGCAAATTACAGTATTTATTGAATAAGGTCAATGGTCACTTGAGCTACATTCAGCACTGATGAAAAGCACCCTATGCACTCCTTGTACAGTTCATCAAATTCATCTTGAGGTATCAGCTCAGCCTTGATAACCAAAAGGTGTACAGGTATACTGGAAATGTACACCAAAAGAATGAAATACCTTAGAAAAATAAAATAAAATAAAACATAGAATCACCACTGGTTTGCTCAATAATTACAAGAGAAATGCTAACAGATTATTAAAACCAGCTTCTGAGTCAATAAATTAATATTAAAATGGACCCTGTTTTGGCATATAGCCAACATGCAGCAGGCAGTCAAAGAGAGCTGCCCATCATCCTTCAACATTTTTAAAATCATCATTGACATCCTATTAGTATGCAGCTGTATCATGGAGGAAAATGCTAAGTAATTCAGATAGAACCTCTGGGATTAAAGGCGACAGCTAACTGTCCCTCAGCTGCGCTTTTAAAGTTCATTGTGTCTCAAGTGAGAATTAAAGCCACAGATATCAGTGACTCCTTATCTACCCTCAGCTTTAAGGCTTGGACATTCTGGGGGGTCTTCAGTACAAAACCCCACTGTTACTAAAGCTATTGATGTTTGATTGGAGGCAGGAATGGCTCAGAGGGGGTGCAGCAATGGCTCTGAGGAGAGGCAGCTGCTAATGACTGCAGTTCAGGGATCTCATCTAATTTTTGTAACCATCACTTGAATCCCTGCCATTTGGCTGTCATGAAGCCTTATCTCTTGGCAGACAGCTCCTAACACACCTGGTTTCTTACTGCCTTACACTTCAGAGCTGCACTTTTAAAAGGCTCCATAATTCACTCTCTGTACCAAACTGTTCAATGCCTACAGGAATGTCAGAGCTTGGGGAATCAGAAGCAAAATAGTCTTAATGGAAACAGAAAGGAGATAGCGTTCAGTCTCACAGGGATAACAAATACAAGATTCCATTATACGAACATGAAATGGGAAAAGAAATGTTACAAGAGGTTACTATTTAAATGTAGTAACTGAAAATATGCATATAACACATTTTGTATTGAGTGAGGGGGTGCGTTCCATTTTCAGGATATCGAGGGACATTTATATACCTGACGCAAACTGAACACTGGGCAATTTCAGTGCACTGAATTTTTTTTGTTCTCCAAAAGTGCATATTGCAAGGCAAATGAGTAGACTATTCTGTGAGTTTTTTTAAACGTGTGATGCATTACATGTGAGAGTATAAAAGCACAACTCTTTATATCCTGCATGTTCCTCATGATATATATAAACTTAAAGCTGAACTCTGGCCAAAAACGGTATACTTGCGCAGTAAAAATAAATCACCACTAAGAAAGGGTGCTCTATTCCTGGCTGCTGCACTATTTGTTAATCTTTTAATTTAATTCAACCCATAATCTCTTGTAAGTATCAAACGTCAATTGCTAAGAATTATGCCGTGTACACACGATCGCACATTCCGACAACAAAATCCATGTTTTTTTTTCCGACGGATATTGGCTTAAACTTGTTTCGCATACACACAGTCACACAAATCTTGTCGGAAATTCTGAACGTCAAGAACGCGGTGACGTACAACACGAACGACGAGCCGAGAAAAATTAAGTTCAATAGCCAGTGTGGATCTTCTGCTTGATTCCGAGCATGCGTGGAACTTTGTAAGTTGGAATTGTGTACACAAGATTGGAATTTACGACAAAAAATTTTGTTGTCGGAAAATTTGAGATCCAGAACTCAAATTTTGTTTGTCGGAAATTCAGACGGAAAATGTCCGATGGAGCCTACACACGGTCAGAATTTCCGACAACAAGCTCCCATCGAACATTTCCTGTAAGAAAATCCAACCATGTGTACGCGGCATTAGAGTGTTATCGGTAGTACATTGATCACTGTGGGTCACTCACTGGACCCCATCCTCCATTCAGAAAAGCCTTGCAGTGCTTCCAATAAAAAATTGCTATGATAAACTTTTCGGTTGTAATCATTTTGCTGAGGTTATTGTGGCTCATAAACCTTTTGTTTGGCATAAATGGTAGGCATTACCATACAAACACCTTCCACACCAGAATTTGGTTATATACACAACTTTGGGCTGGTGTTCTTCACACACAATGGATGCTTTTTACTCCCAGTCCAGCCATTTGATCAAAAGAGCACAGTAGACATAACAGAACAGTCACCCAAGATCAAAGAACAATTACTGACAGCAACTTCATTTCATTTTTGTACTCATCATAAAATCCTTATCATTTGCGTTCATTGAGGGACACACGATTTAGAGACAATTGGGTCATACTGCCACCTATAGGAGAATTTGGACAGTAGCAAAAAAAATAGTGACCAGCCTGGTATGACCCCTTCCCCACTTTCAGCATGCCTTAGTTTTGTAACAACATAGACCAACCAAGAGCAAGACCATAAATACGGTGTGGTCACATGCCTGTTTCCCTCAGTGAACTCCAAGAAAAAGATTTTAAGGTGAGTACAAAAATTCTATTTTCCTTCTCTTTTACTGAGGGACAAAGGAATCAGAGATAAATGGGATATCCAGAAGCAGACAAACTGGGGAATTGTGTGCCACACAGTAAATCAAACAACAACATGTCCACTATAAACAACAGAAAAATATGGATTGCCAGCAGCTCAAATAGCCTCCTGAAGGACCTTAATTTGGAAGATAGCATCAGATGAGGCCTCAACATCCACCTGGTAAAACATAGAGAAAGTGTAAACAGAATACTAGCTGGCAGCCTTGTGAATATGAGAAACAGTTGCCTGATGACAAAGGTACTCACAGATATAGTAGAGTGCTTTTTGATGAAAAAGGGTGGAATGAACTGTCTGAGCCACTAAGAACTGGTGGAGTGAGAATCTGGTTTCCCCTTTTAGAAGAACATCTTGGATGAAGAGAGAATCAGTCTTCCTAATAGAAGCAGTAAGGTAAACATGTACAAACTACACACAGACAATGAAATTAAATCTTCTGAAGTACTAGGGCTGGACAGAGGGATAGGGTTGCCAAATTTTGATCAAACCCGAACACTTTAACCACTTCAGCCCCAGAAGAATTTACTCCCTTCCTGACCAGGCCATTTTTTGCAATACGGCACTGCGTTGTTTTAACTGACAATTGATCGGTCATGCGACGCTGTACCCAAACAAAAATTGACACCGTTTTTTTCCCACAAATAGAGCTTTCTTTTGGGGGTATTTGATCACCTCTGTGGTCTTTATTTTTTGCGCTATAAACAAAGGCACAACAGCCTCCTTACATCAGATGTGACACCAGAGCCCCCTCTTACATCAGATATGACACCAGAGCCCCCCCTACATTAGATATGACACCAGAACCCCCCTGCATCAGATGTGACATCAGAGCCCCCCCCTTACATGAGATATGACACCAGAGCCCCCCCTTACAAGAGATATGACACTAGAGCCCCCCTTACATGAGATATGACACCATAGCCCCCCTTACATCAGATATGAAACCAGAACCCCCCTCTTACAACACATATGACACCAGACCCCCCCCACACATCAGATATGACACCCGAGCCCCCCTTACATCAGATATGACACCAGAGCCCCCCTCACATCAGATATGACACCAGAGCCCCCCCTTACATGAGATATGACACCTGAGCCCACTTACATGAGATATGACACCAGAGCCCCCCCTTACATAAGATATGACACCAGAGGCCCTTACATCAGATATGATACCAGAGCCCCCTTTCCCCCTATACTCACTCACTAACTGTAAATAAGTTTCTCATTTCTCTTTCCAGGCTCTACACACACTCTGTGCTCGTTCCTCGGCAGTGCTGCTGAGGATTTTCAGTCAGTGCCACTCTCTCTTGCCCCCTCCAGGCTGGAGGGAGGAGAACACCTAATCTTCTCTTCAGCTATGAGCCACGGTCCTATCTGAATAATGTGTCCAGTTTTCAGATGCTGATCAAGGCCTAATTGCAAATAGGTCTGGGCACACCCCACAGAATATTTTCTAGGATAAAAGCTTCTTTCCTTGCACCAAGCAAAGTATGTCTTTCATGTGTGATGCAACTGTGAAGCAGGTTGGTAAGCCAAGCCATGGGACAGAAGATCCTGATGATCTGGAAAAGCCTATTATGCTTCTGCCAGGAGTCTGATCCACTTTCACCTAGGCCAATCTGGGCCAATCTGGAGCTATGAAGATCACTAAATGCCCTTCATCTTGATCTTGCAGAGCAGTTGAGAAAGGAGTTTCAAAGGAGAAAAGGCATAGGTCAGGTTGTATTGACCTGGTCTCACTGAGCCACCAGAGCATCCACTGCTTCCTCCAAAGAATCTGCACCTTGAGACGACCTGTCCAGTTGTTTGTTGAACTTAGAGCCCAGAAGGTCCATATCTGGCATCCTTCACCTCCTACACAAGTCCTGGAACACTTCTAGGTGTAAGGCCAATTTCCCTGAATCCAGAAGCTGCTGGCCAAAATGGGTGGACAAACCTGAAATGTTAAACCCCACCAGTACAGAATACTTTCTAATGCCCCGTACACACGGTCGGATTTTCCGATGGAAAATGTCCGATCGGAGCGTGTTGTCGGAAATTCCGACCGTGTGTGGGCTCCATCGGACATTTTCCATCGGATTTTCCGACACACAAAGTTGGACAGCAGGAGATAAAATTTTCCGACAACAAAATCCGTTGTCGGAAATTCCGATCGCGTGTACACAAATCCGACGGACAAAGTGCCACGCATGCTCAGAATAAATAAAGAGATGAAAGCTATTGGCCACTGCCCAATTTATAGTCCCGACGTACGTGTTTTACGTCACCGCGTTTAGAACGATCGGATTTTCCGACAACTTTGTGTGACCGTGTGTATGCAAGACAAGTTTGAGCCGACATCCGACGGAAAAAATCCTAGGATTTTGTTGTCGGAATATCCGAACAAAGTCCGACCGTGTGTACGGGGCATAACTCTCTTGCTGCAGCAAGACTTTTGGTTCTTTCCTGATAAAATAAGCTTCACCGCAGACATGGGCTAGTGTGCTCTTTAAAATGAGTTGCACCACAGACACATGCCATTGTGTTCTCTAAAAAAACCTGCACCACAGACATGTGACCTTGTGCTGTCCAAATGGCTTGCACCACAGATCTGTGCCTGTATGCTCTGCACCAGAGACTTGTTTGTATGCTCTCTAAAATTAACTGCACCATGAACTTGTATGTATGCTCTCTAAAATTAGCTGCACTTATGCTCTCTAAAATGACCTGCACTACAGGCATATGTCTATATGCACTCCAATTTACTAATAAGTAGTCTAATGGGGCGTACACACGGGTGGACTTTCTGACCGGACTGGTCCGACGGACTTTCCAACGGACTTTTGACAGACTTCCGACGGACTTTTTTTACGAACGGACTTGCCTACACATGACCGGACTACGGACGGACTTGCCTTCACACGACCGGACTTCCCGGCAGACTATGGAGCTACGACGGATGGAGCTACGATGGACTTTCCGAATGAACAGACTTACCCACACACGAACAAGTCCATTCATTTTGAACGTGACTCGGGTACGACGGGACTAGAAAAGGAAGTCAATCTCGCCGCTTTTATCGGTGAGATTGATACCTTGCGAGCCCCATCGCGGGGCATACCAGGCCCTTAGGTCTGGTATGGATTCTAAGGGGAACCCCCTACGCCAAAAAAACGGCATGGGGTCCCCCCAAAAATCCATACCAGACCCCTATCCGAGCACGCAGCCCGGCCTGTCAGGAAAGGGGGTGGGGACCAGCGAGCAGCCCCCCTGAACCGTACCAGGCCGCATGCCCTCAACATGGGGGGGTGGGTGCTTTGGGGAGGGGGGCCCTGCGGCCCCCCCACCCCAAAGCACCTTGTCCCCATGTTGATGAGGACAAGGGCCTCTTCCAGACAACCCTGGCTGTTGGTTGTCGGGGTCTGCGAGTGGGGGGCTTATCGGAATCTGGGAGCCCCGGATTCACCATTGACCATTCCCCCTTATGATGTCACAGTCCCAGCATGCCCAGGGACTGTGACGTCATAAGGGGGCGGGGTCACCGCCTATATAAGTCATTGCGGAGCGCTCACACAGCATTACAGCGGGAGAGAGCGTCGTGTCAACATCGGAAGAAGAGAAGAGAGAAGAAGACGACGCAAAAGTCCGTGCCACCGCTAGCAAAAGAGCGGCAGAAGATAGCAGAGGAGCCGGCAGAAGAACCGGACGCTGGGAGAAGAGGTCAGACACCGGGAGAAGAGGCCGGAGAGCGGGAGAAGAACCAGACACCGGGAGAAGAGGCCGGAGAGAGTGGCGAAGTCAGAAGAAGACCCCTGAAGTCGGAAGAAGACCCCCGGAGCTGTCTAATAAATTATTTTAAAAACCTGTGTAGTGTGTTTTTTTATTGACACTTTTTCCCTAGGTGAATGGGTAGGGGTACGATGTACCCCATACTCATTCACATAGGGTGGGGGGTCGGGATCTGGGGGCCCCCTTATTAAAGGGGGCTCCCGGATTCCGATAAGCCCCCTGCCCGCAGACCCCGACAACCAACGGCCAGGGTTGTCGGGAAGAGGCCCTTGTTCTCATCAACATGGGGACAAGGTGCTTTGGGGCCCCCCCTTCCCCCAAAGCACCCACCCCCCCATGTTAAGGGCATGTGGCCTGGTACGGTTCAGGAGGGGGGCGCTTGCTCGTCCCCACCCCCTTTTCTGACCGGCCAGGCTGCGTGCTCGGATAGGGGTCTGGTATGGATTTTGGAGGGACCCCATGCCGTTTTTTTGGCATAGGGGTTTCCCTTAGAATCCATACCAGACCTAAGGGACATCGTCGCCTCCCCCTCTCGCTCGCCGCAATAGGAAAATTTGTTTTTCCTATTGCAGAGAGCGCGAGATGTAGTACCCTGCCCTTCCGTCCTATCTGGTCCGTCGAGTTACAACGTAAAGATTTGAAGCCGGTTTCAAATCTAAAGTCCGTCGGATTTCCGACCGAAACGCTCCATCGGAAGTCCGATGCAGCCCACACACGGTCGGACTGTCCGCCGGATTCGGTCCATCGGACCAGTCCGGTCGGAATGTCCGCCTGTGTGTACGCTGCATTACACATATGCCCCGTACACACGGTCGGACTTTGTTCGGACATTCCGACAACAAAATCCTAGGATTTTTTCAGACGGATGTTGGCTCAAACTTGTTTTGCGTACACACGGTCGCACAAAGTTGTCGGAATTTCTGATCGCCAACCACGCGGTCACGTACACCACGTACGACGAGACTAGAAAAGGCCAGTTCAGAACTAAGCGCGGCACCCTTTGGGCTCCTTTTGCTAATCTGGTGTTAGTAAAAGTTTGGTGAGAGACAATTCGCGCTTTTTCAGACTCGTGGTTTTCAGATCGTTTTCTGCCGTTCAGTTTGTGCTTGTGGGTTTGTATCTGCTCTTCAGTGCGTGCAAGCAAGTACCATTGACTTGTCAGTGTGTTCTTGTGCGTTCGTTACTGTTTTTCAGGTCGCTCTTCACAGGCCTTGCTGTTCTTCAGTGCGTTCTGTTACTTCGTTCTGAGCAGCCGACCGTTTTCTAGCCATGTTGCGTATGCGTACTTCTCGTAGAGTTCGTGCTGTGCGGGGGCTTGGTGTTGGGGTCCTGACCTTGACACAAGTCCAGTCCATGAACAGGGTGGGGAGGAGTTCATGGACCAAGAATTGGTTACTTCAGCGTGACCATTTCTCTCATATGCCTTTGCTCCGTGAGATCCGTGAGAATAATCCTGATGATTTCAGGAACTTTCTCAGGATGACGGTCCCCCTGTCTCACCGTCTGTTGGCTACGCTGACCCCCTATATCAGCAGGCAGGATACCTGCATGAGGCAAGCCATCACTCCGGAGCAGAGGCTCGTTGCTACCCTGCGGTACTTGGCGACGGGGAGAAGTCTGCAGGACTTGAAGTTCTCGACAGGCATCTCCCCCCAGGCTCTGGGTATCATTATCCCAGAGACCTGTTCTGCCATCATCCAGGTCCTGCAGAAGGAGTATATGAAGGTAAGATTTTTATCCTTTAATATCACATTTTATTGTATTGAATGTTTGCTAATATCTTGTATTTCTTTCCTCATTCCCTAATTACCATGATTGGAATATGCTGTGAATGTCCCCTTTGTCCTCATTCATGCTGGATTTGTATGTAATTAATTTTTTAGGTCCTTCATACAGATTGTCCTTCACTAACCTCCCCAGCATGTTCTCCTGGCCCTATATTCACCTCATGTAGTCACTTAACAATGTATTTTATCAGCTCCATAGTAGTGCTTTACCCCAAACACCCCCTAAAATGTTTTGAAATGTTATTTTAGCCTTAAATTCAGGCAGAGTGCCAGAGGCTTTTTTTTTGCTGTCCCCAAATCATTTTTCTTAACCCTCCCTCCCCCCAACTGCTAAGTCAGCTGATCCCAATTCTCTATCTATCCTCAATCATCTATCTGCTGACTTTGACAAACCCATACACACTATACCCACCTCTTTAGTGGTCAGATTTATGGATGAATTCCCCAAAGCATGTAGTGCAAGGGCCTGTCTGTATACTTTAAAATGGTACTGTTTAAACTTTTTAGATCCTATTATTATCTTGCTAGGTAATAGCAGAATGTCCAAATGTGCTCAAATGTGTACAGTGTGTATTTATATCTTTGTATTATGACACTTCTTACCTGTCCAGTGGGCTGCCAATAGTGTAACTAAGGAGGGGCTGTTCCAAGTAATACCCTGTATTTAGGCATTCATCTCTCAATGAAGTGGAGAGGGTTACCTGTCCAAGATTTCCCCACCCCCCCATAATGTTAGAAATGGCCCATGAGAAGGGGGGAGGGGGAATATAATAGGTGTACATTATTCTTTGGTGTTGTTAAATTCCCCTTAATAAATGCTATCTGGAGGTTGCCCAAGAATGTTTGTGTCTAATCTGCTTGCCATGTTTATGTGCAAAAATATTAATTTATTTTTGTTTTCCTCAACAGTTTCCTTCCATGCCACAGGAATGGCAGACTGTGGCCTCCCACTTTGCCGAGCGGTGGGACTTTCCTAACTGCGGAGGGGCAATTGATGGGAAACACATCCACGTCGTCCCACCACCCAACTTGGGGTCGTACTATTTCAACTATAAGGGGTTCAATAGTATTGTGATGTTGGCGGTGGTGTTGGCTAATTACGACTTCTTGTATGTGGACGTGGGGAAGAATGGTCGGATGTCCGATGGTGGAGTCATCGCCCAGATGGAGTTCTACAGGCATCTCCAGAATGGCAGCTTGGACTTACCACCTTCAGAAGACAATGTGGAAGGACTCCCATTCGCGTTCGTTGCTGATGAAGCGTTTGCGCTGGGGGACCATCTTATGTGGCCATTCCCTATGAGGACCCTCACCCCGGAACAGAGGGTTTTTAATTACCGGCCGGCCAGAGCCCGAAGAGTGGTGGAGAACACATTTGGAATCCTGGCCAGCCGGTTCCGCCTATTTCTGACACCCATCCATATGGCGGAGTATAAACTTAATCATATAATCCTGGCATGCTGTATTCTCCATAACTTTTTACGCAAACATTCCGCCAACTATCCTGGCTCAGGTGGGCCTGAGGCCGGAATGATCCATGAAACAACACTGACGGCGCTTGAAAGTGGCCATCCTGGCTTGCCCTCCCTGAGTGCCCGTGATGTCCGGTTACGATACCTGGAGTTCTTTGCGGGTAGGGGGGCCATCAATATGCCAGCAAATTTGTGAAGCCTTTATCAAATAAAAAAGCAAAAAAAAGAAAATCTTTGTGGACATTTACTGCTTGTGTTTGTTTTAGCTGACCCTGACAGAAATGTGTTGAGTCACGAAAATGGCGTGATTGTGTAACCTTATACAAAGCGCTGTTGGGTGTTATTTACTAAAGGCAAAGACAATTTGCACTACAAGTGCACTGAAACTGCACTGAAACTGCACTTGTAGTGCAAAGAGGATTTGCCCTTAGGAAATAACACCCATTTTCACAGAAAACAGCAATGACTTCACCAACAAACAAAGTGTTTTAGCGTTGACATAATAATCCACACATTCTGGCTTAACAATATCTTTAATACATGCACAATCACATGTGCATTTAGAAAAGTTTTTTCTAACAAAACAACATGTTTGTGGTATAACAATTTTTGGGGTAGCATTATCAAACAGATAAATGTCCATTTAAGTTAAAACAGGCATGTGTAAAACCAACAAGAAAGCCACAAATCTTGAACTTACAAAGTTCACATTTGTTTGAACTTGAAGGCAATATCAGACATGATTATTTAGGAACTGTGTTTGATATTGCGTTCAGATGGGGTGAAATCACCCCAGGAAAAGCCAAGGTTTTCCAATTCTAAATTACACCCCATGATCTCCCCAATTAGGATCTGGGCACTTTCTGATGTGAAAGGATCTGGATCCACAACATCACAATCACCTAAAAAGAGAGAAAACAAACAAAAACAGGTATCAAAAATATGCCGGCATCCATCTCTTACCTGAGCCTGTGGTCGCAGACACTCACCTGTTGTGGTGACAATTTCCACCACGTCTTCTTCCTCCTCCTGCACTTCTTGGGATGGTGGGATTTCACCTTCTTCCAGAGTTGGGGGGTCTGTGTTCTCCTCGGATGAGGGGTGTCCTCCGAGTCTTTTCTCCCCTATGTCAAAAAAATGCTATATTTAGCACACAGTGATTTGATGGCAGAACTATAAATAGGAAACATTGCTTGGAAGTGGGGTACAATTGTCTATTTTGGCAGAGTTCCAAAATGTGGCATTTTCAGTGCCCTTTGTCAAGCTTCAATACTTTACCTGTTTTGTACAAGCTTCACAGATGGAGACCCCCCTATAGTATACACTGGAGCACCTGTGTGGCCCCCCTAATAAAAATGGTGTTCTTGTGTCCCACACTAGTGCTCCAGTGTCCAGATGTGAAAGCAGCTGCTCAGTGTCCTCTCCTTACACAGAATCTAGTTTGCATTTCATTATAGTAACAACGCCATCTACACAACCAAAAAAGTTTATGACAAGTAGGGCGTAAAAATTGTGGCCAAATGCATATGGCCTAAACAATGGTGTTTTATAGGCCGAAAGAAAAATGTTTGATACGAACAAATAATGTACCCATGAACATGAAATTTGCCATGTAAAAATGTAGACTTGTAAGAAAAGCACATGGAGCAGCACGAACATAATAAACATAAAGAATAGGAACACAGGACAACTACTTACTTTTTTGCAGCACTCTCCAAATCTTTCTGTACTTCTCATGTTCTCATAATTTCAGGTCCGACCACCGTTTCCTGAGCTGATCTTTCGATCGTCGTACCCCGAAATGCCGGTGCAGACTCCTGACCACTTTCGCCATAATCTTGGCCTTTCGACCATTGGGGTTGGGGTAAGGCCCATACTTCCCCTCATAGTCGGCCCTCTTCAGGATGTCCACCATCTCCAACATCTCCCCAAAGGACATATTTGAGGCCCTAAATCTCCTTCTGGATTGGGACGTTTCTGCCTCCGGGCTTTCCTCCTCCTCCTCCTCGTTGCTATAATTAGCACGCACCTGCTGTGTAACCGCCATGTGCTCTTCCCCCACTGCGCCGAACGAAAAGGGGCAGGGAATAGACTAGAAAGAACGTCAGGGGCGGGCGGAGTTACACGCATGCGCAGTGTGTATAAAGCGTAACACGCGTGCGTATTACGTACGATCTGTGAGCGGAGGAAGGAGCATCGAAAGCGCAGATCGTGATAACGAAGGTAAGATCTAAACTTGGGCCTATACTGCTTCGAAATAGAAGCCTATATTGTAACAAGATTAGGAGAGTTTGGCCTGACCTTAAGTTTTGTCTCGTGTTATGCCTTGCAGAAAAAATGGATGGCTTCAATGACCACAATTTCCTCCCCCTGTTCATAGACAAATACAGGGAGCTGCCCTGTCTGTGGCAGGTGAGACATCCCCATTACAACAATAAACAAAATAGGCAGGCAGCACTGGAGAAACTGTTGGAGTTGGTGAAGCCGGTGGTCCCCACAGCAACCATCCCCTATTTAAAAGCCAAAATTGGTGGCCTGAGGAGCACATATCTTAGGGAGCGCAAGAAGGTCACAGATTCCCAGAGGTCCGGAACTGCAGCAGATGATGTTTATGTCCCCAGGCTGTGGTACTATGAGAGACTGCGATTTCTGTCAGACCACACTGAAGTCAGGGAATCCCTCTCCACTCTTCCTTCCACTCTTCCTTCCACCCCAGCTGAGGCTTCCGATGTCCAACCTGGGCCTTCCAGCCAGGAAGAAGTGGAGGAGCCCAGCTGGAGTCAGGTATAGCATTCTTCTACTGATTTCTGGTCAATAAAGAAATGATCTTTACTAGATGTTATTATTGATCACTAATTGCTGATTGAAAAAAGTGTTTTACATATTAATAGACAGTAGTGGGCACCCAAAATTGGGACAAGAAAGAAAACTGTTGGGCTCAGAAGGATAGTCTGTTATATTTGTAAACATTCAATTTGCAACAGTCAGGAGGTGACAATTGTGTGTGATTGATGAATAACAAACTAAAACTATGTCCCTTTTTCATACACAGGAAGACCTTAGCCAGGAGGAGGCTGAGGAATGTGGCAGTCAGGAGGAGGTGGGGATTAGTGGCAGCCAGGAGGAGGTGGGGCTAAGTGTCAGCCAAGAGAAGCCTGGGACCAGTCGCAGCCTGACCGAATGGCAGGTTCCTCCTCTCCACCTTCCATACAAAAGAGCAAGGAAGATGACTCCCATGCAGGATTCAGCGCTCAGGCTCATTCAGGATGCTTTTGCGTCCCTCCGAGCCTTACCCACTCCTGAAGAGGCCTTTGCCTGCATGGCTGCCACAAAACTGCAGGGCATGCAGGAGGGTCAACGCAAGCTGTGTGAGGACCTTCTTTATAAAGTCCTAAGTAAGGGGGTGAGTGGGGAACTAACACCCAAGACCGACGTGATTGAGTTGGACCATCCTCCTCCTCCTCCTGCTGCCACAACTCCACCACCAGAGCCACCGTGTGGAAGGAGGCGTGTAAGAAAGACCAGAGAGTGATGGCCCTGGGTTCAGTCTGGTCTGACAAAAGCTGCAGTCTCTTGTATGACCACAGCCTGGGGACACAGATGTCATCTGCTGCTTTCCAGGTCTCTGGGACTTCTGGACCAGACTGCCCTCCCTTAGATAAGGACTCCTCAGGCCACCAATTTTCCTTGAAAATAATTGATGTGTGCCCTGGGGGTCCAAGGCCTCACTCATTTCTGCAGTTTCTCCACCGTTGCCTCCCTTTTTGTTTAGTTGTGAGCCCTTAATAAAAGTAATTTTTTGGAAAATTATACTCTCCTATGTGTGTTTTCATCCAAAAAGGACAGTTTGTTGGTGACGATTCAGGTACATTTCTAACACAAAATGTGAAATTAACAAGGGACAACACCACCAAACAATTTTCTACAGATTAAATAGAACAACATATCAATGGTGTTGTGGTAGCTTGACACAAAAAACACACACAAAAATTCTCAGGAGTACAAATAAAAATCCTAAAAACCAAAAATAAGCCTTGAAAAAAAGACAAACCAAAAAAAAAATAATCGGACTTAAAAACCAAAAATAAAAAAACACAAAATAATGTTGTCAGATGTGACAAATCAAAATATATTGAGGGAATCCCGATAAATAGTAAAGAAATAAGTTTGTGAGAAGTGTGTGTGAATATGAGCAGCAAAACTACTTAATTCTTGTCACATTATAAAGAAGAAGAGAGTGCGCTGTATTAAACCATTTTTAACATTGCAGCGTGACGAAAGTGCTGTATCCATTGCAAACGCTAATTTTACCAGACCGAGCTGTTCCATGTCGGAATTTCTTCTGAGCATGCGAGGCACTTTGTGCGTCAGAACAGGCCACACATGGTCGGAATTGACGCGATCGGACTTTGTTGTCGGAAAATTTTATCTCCTGCTCTCCAACTTTGTGTGTTGGAAAATCCGATGGAAAATGTCCGATGGAGCCCACACACGATCAGAATTTCCGACAACACACTCCGATCGAACATTTTCCATCGGAAAATCTGACCGTGTGTACGGGGCATTACTCTAGCAGTAGTCTAAGCACTGGGTGACAGCAGGCATAAACCTCTCATTAGAGAAATATGGCTGCCTGGCTGTCTCCAGTACTTCCTCATTAACTGACCTGGAAGCAATATGCACCAAGTCTATCGTGAAGACAGAATTCCTTATCTGCATACTTGTTATGAAATGCACGTGTACAATGCCTTACACTGACCATACATAGGCAAAGTGTTTTCCTGTTATGACAAAAGATTTGGGAATTGCACATTCTTGCAACAATCATTGGAAAGCCAAAATTCTTCCAAAAATGTTTTGCTGTGACAGACATTACCGACTGCCTTTGGTTTATCATTAAGCTACTACTCAGCAACACCTACACCTGTTGTAAACTGAGCAAGTGTGGCTGAGCAGTGCTGCATCTGGTTCCATTTTCTATCTCTTATGTCATATTTCAGTGAATGGAAACAGAATGTGTTACATTATTATGCACAAATGATATATGAATACTACCTATAGATAAAATCCTCCAGGCATAAACCTTCCTTAGCAATTACGGCTGGCGCCAGTTTGTTAATTGTTTTATCTAATTGTTTTATCTATTTTTATTCTTGTCAAGCTGAAGAGGAAGTTCATGTGCAGTACCATGAGGTCTTTGAGCAAATTTACCAGAAACATACACAGCTCCAAACGCAAAGAAATTAGACCAAAATGGCCGATCAAAGAAGAAAGTCTATTGCTAGGATACAGGCAGAACAGCAATTTGTCAAGTAAAATTATATTTTATTATGTATATCGGTAGCCAATGCTGGGCAGTACTAGGCTAATCTTAGAAATAAGTGCACCAATGATCCCATTACCCTCTAGTATAAACCTACACTTTCCACAAATGTTCATCTATACTCCATTGTGGGAGAAAGGCAGGTATAGCTATATTCTGGTGGCACATGTTTATCGGAGAGGAGCAGTAGTGATCAGAACTAGGGATGAGTGTCAGGGCTGGGCTCAGCCCTTCCTTCTCAAAGCTGGCCACTCATCTGTTGGCTAATTGCCAGCTCCTTTCTCTCCACAGTGACTCAACTGTTGATGATATCCTGCTCGTCAGTCCTACTTAAGCGTCAAGCCCAGATGATCTCTGCCTTTGCCTTCGCCTTGGTCACATCTCTAGAGATGCTCTCTTGTGTTCCTGTTAAAGACTTGCTTGGCTGACATTCCTTCCTGGCTCCAGATCCTGCTTGCTGTTCTATTACGCTCATCTCTGGCTCCCTGACGTTTTGGCTTGTCTGACTATCCGTTGCGGTTCCTGAACGCTGGCTATGTTTTGACTATGTTTACTCTGTTTACCTTTTTATTATTATTGTTAAACAAGTGTTATTTAACTGTTTTTTTGTCTCAGTCTGATTCATGGTTTCTGACAGTAGGTGAAGGCCATGAATTCAGAAGATGCAGTCAATCCACTTGTTGATAATATTTTTTCCAGATTGGATGTGCAAGATCACCGCATGGATCAATTTGCCATGGCGTTACAAACGCTCCTGAGTTGCACGGCTCACCTGGAATCTCCCACTATGGCTGCTGCAGTACAACCTGTGTTGCAGGCCATCCCTGCTGCTGTTCCAGTCTCTGTGCAGGCACCTGCCTCGAGTATTACCTCTATAAGAGGTATGTCTGGTTCCGCTCTGCTTCCCCAGTGATTTGGGGGCGATCCAGTCCAATGCAGAGGGTTTCTCAACCAGGTTGAGATATACTTTGACATGCTGCCCCAATCGTTTCCCATGGACAGAAGCAAAGTAGGTTTTGTGATATCTTTGCTTTCTGAGAGAGCCTTGGCCTGAGCAAACCCTCTATGGGAGACACAAAAACATGTTGTCTTGAGTTATCCAGAGTTTGAGGCTTCTTTTAAAAGGGTATTTGACGTTCCCGTACACTCTGCTTCTGCTGGCAAGTGCCTCATGTCCATCAAACAGAGTATGAGAAATGTTGCCAATTACGCATTTGAATTCCGTATTCTGGCAGCAGAGGTTGCTTGGAACAATGAGGCCCTTGTGGCTGCTTTTTCTCATGGTCTCTCGGATACTATCCACGATGAGATAGCAGCCCAAGATGTACCCACTGAGCTGGAGAAGTTGATCAAGTTTGCCATCGTCATTGACTCCAGACTCAGAATAATGCCCTGTACACACGATAGGATTTTCTGATGAAAAATGTGTGATAGGACCTTGTTGTCGGAAATTCCGACCGTGTGTAGGCTCCATCACACATTTTCCATAGGAATTTCCGGCATACAAAGTTTGAGAGCTTGCTATAAAATTTTCCGATAACAAAATCCGACAATCCGATAACAAATCCGACGCACAAAGTGCCATGCATGCTCAGAATAAATTAAGAGATGAAAGCTATTGGCTACTGCCTCATTTATAGTCCCGACGAACGTGTTTTACGTCACCGCGTTCAGAACGATCGGATTTTCCGACAACTTTGTGTGACCATGTGTATGCATAACAAGTTTGAGCCAACATCCGTTGGAAAAAATCCATGGATTTTGTTGTCGGAATGTCCGATCAATGTCCGACCGTGTGTACAGGGCATAAGACTTCCTTTTAAGGAGCACTTGTGGAAGCCTCCTGTACATTTGTCTCCAAACTTTGCATCCCCACCCTTGCCTCCCTCCCCTCCCACGCCTCCTGGTACTGAGTCGGTCTATGAAGATGAACCCATGCACTCTGGCTTCACGTGTCTCTCTGCGGATGAGAGAACCCTTAGGAGGAGGGAGAGATTGTGCCTTTATTGTGGGCAGGCAGGTCACTTTTTGAAATCTTGTCCAGGGAACACCCGAACCTTGAGATTCTGTCACGGGCAGACCTTAGATGGCGTTGTTTCATCCCCAGTTATCCAGAAGGATAAGCCCCTGGTTTTGGTTACCCTTTCTTGGGCTGAGTCGTCTGTCGAGATACAGGCTCTGACTCTGGGGCTGCAGGCCTGTTCAT
The DNA here is from genome assembly GCA_037952925.1 of Lithobates clamitans. Classification (NCBI taxonomy): domain Eukaryota; kingdom Metazoa; phylum Chordata; class Amphibia; order Anura; family Ranidae; genus Lithobates; species Lithobates clamitans. Next base: position 2,759,481 of record JBBGZY010000742.1, on the reverse strand, counting down.
TGATGCTGCACTTGTATCAAAGCATTTGATTTCGTTGCAGCTACGTGACACTCCACTTGCCATTGAGGCTCTTGACGGGAGACCTCTACAGCCTGCCCATGTGACTCATGAGATTGTTCCGTTGTCCATGGCCATAGGGGCTCTTCGCCATGAGATAATCCAATTCCAAGTTAGTTCCTCATCTAAGTTTCTGCTGGTTATTGGTTATCCTTGGTTATAGAGGCACAACCCCTCTTTTGATTGGCTCTGTACTGAGGTTCTCTCCTGGTCGCCACAATACAGTAAGACATGCTTCCAGAAGGTAGCCTAGGTCCTGTGCACCTCTTCACTCTCCTCCCTGCCATAGGAGTACCGCGATTTTAGCAATGTCTTTGACAAAGGTCAAGCCAGTAGTTTGCCTCCACACCGGTGGTATGATTGCGCAATTGACCTTCAACCTGGTGCTATACCCCCTCGTGGCCGGGTTTACCCTTTGACGGTCTTGGAGGATAGGGCCATGGAGGAGTATGTTGCAGACGCACTTTCTCAAGGTTTCATCCGCAAATCCTCGTCTCCTGCTGTTGCTGGTTTCTTCTTTGTGAAGAAGAAGAGTGGTGAACTGAGACCTTGTATTGATTATAGGGGTCTCAATAGTTCCACAATTAAGAATGCCTATCCAATTCCATTGATTACAGAGTTATTTGACCACCTCAAGGGAGCAACGGTTTTCACAAAGCTTGATTTGAGAGGGGCATACAATCTCGTGAGGATTAAGGAGGGCGTCGAGTGAAAAACTGCTTTTAATACCAAAACAGGCCATTATGAGTACCTCGTAATGCCTTTTGGCCTTTGTAATGCCCCGGCAGTTTTCCAGGAAGTTATTAACAATGTCCTCCAAGATTTGTTGTAGTTATGTGTGGTGGTTTATCTCGACGATATCCTCATATTTTCCAAGTCCCTGGAGAGCCACCACACAGATGTCTGTCATGTGCTTCAGAAACTAAGAGAGAGCAGTCCCTATTGTAAATTGAAGAAGTGAGAATTCTATTATGAACAGGTTAAATTCCTGGGTTATGTCATTTCCACTGCTGTTTTTTTCGATGGACCCAGAGAAACTTTCTGCAGTCCTACAGTGGCCCTGACCCGTGGGTTTACGTCTTCTGCAGTGTTTTCTTGGCTTTGCCAACTATTATCGGAAGTTTATTCGTAACTTCTCGTCTCTGGTCAAGCCCCTGACTGACCAGAAAGGACGGTAATCCACAGAGTTGCTCTACAGAGTCCATTAAAGTCTTTGAGAGTCTCAAGGCTGCCTTTGTTTTTGCTCCTGTGTTGGCACATCCTGATCCTACGTTACCTTTTATCCTTGAGGTTGATGCTTCTGAGACAGGAGTTGGCACCCTTCTGTTTAAACGTCCTACCTCTGAGAGTGCTATGCATCCTTGTGGCTACTTTTACAAGAAATTGTCACCTACGAAGTGCAATTACAAGATTGGTAACAGACAGCTGTTAACGATCATTTTAGCCCTCAAAGAATGGAGACAACACCTTGAAGGTACCACTGTGCCGGTTCTCATTCTTACTGACCATAAGAATTTCACATTCTTGTCTGAGGCTAAACGCCTCTCCCCCAGAAGGGCACGATGGGCTCTATTTTTGTCTAGTTTCAATTACATTATCTTATTCTTACCTGGTACTAAGAATGTGAGAGCTGACGCTTTGTCACGACAATTTTCCTCCACTATCAAGATGGAGTCGGTTCCCGTGATTCCTCCTGATCGTATTTTGGCTACGGTTCACACCAGTCTCTCTTCTCCATTGGGTGACAAAATTCTTGCCTCTCAGGTCCATGCTCCTCCTGAGAAATCTTGTGACCGCTGCTTTGTCCCAGAGAGTCTCTGTACTACCGTGCTCCAGACTTGCCATTTTTCCAAGGCTGCTGGCCACCCTGGCAAGAATCAACTCTTTTGGGCCATTTCCCAACAATTCTGGTGGCCTAGTCTGCGTACTGATGTAACTGCCTTCGTAGCTGCCTGTTCCGTGTGTGCCCAGAGTAAGACTCCACGACACCTTCCAGTGGGCCTCCTACAACCCATACCCAATAGAGAGAGACCCTGGACCAGCCTGTCTATGGATTTCATTGTGGAGTTACCCAACTCCCAGGGCAACACAGTTATCCTTATTGTGGATGACCTGTTCTCAAAAATGTCCCATTGTATTCCACTTAAAGTGGAGTTCCACCCAAAAATGGAACTTCCACTTTTTGGATTTCTCCCCCCCTTCGGTGTCACGTTTGGCACCTTTCAGGGGGGAGGAGGGAGCAGATGCTTGTCTAATACAGGTATTTGCTCCCACTTTCTGGCATAGATCACCGCAGTGATTGCGGTAACCTACGTTACTTCCGCCGCCTCCCCCATCCTCCCCCGCTGCATTCTGTGAGACACAGAATACAGCAGGCACCTGAGAGGACGCGCAGCGTGACTCTCGCATGCGCAGTAGGGAACCAGGAAGTGAAGCCACACGGCTTCACTTCCTTATTCCCTTACCGAGGATGGCGGCGGCAGCAGCCGAGAGCCGAAGGACAGATCGGCTTCGGCTGCTGACACCGCGGGCTCCCTGGACAGGTAAGTGTCCATATATTAAAAGTCAGCAGCTGCAGTATTAGTAGCTGCTGGCTTTTAATATTTTTTTTCAGCAAACCTCCACTTTAAGAAGTTGCCCACTTCTAAGGAAATGGCTTCCATTTTTGCTCGGGAGATCTTTCGCTTACATGGGCTACCCAAGGTGATTGCCTCGGACAGGGGTAGTCAGTTTATGTCCCGGTTCTGGCAAGCCTTTTGTGCACAGTTGGGAATTCAGCTTGCTTTCTCCTCTGCATTTCTCAAATGTATTTCATGTCTCCTTATTAAAACCTTTGGTCTGCAACCACTTTACCACCTTGGTGCCTCATCCTCACCCTGTACAGGTTAAGAACCATGAGGATTATGAAGTACAGTCCATTGTTGACTCCCATAGGTTCCGTGGGTGCATACAGTACCTGGTGCATTGGAAAGGGTATGGTCCGGAGGAACGCTCTTGGGTCTCATCCTCGGACGTACATGCCCCTGTTCTCCATTGTGATTTCCATAGACGTGTTCCCCTCAAGCCTCGTGGTCCTCCGAGGGGGAGGGGTAATTGAGGAGGGGGTACTGTCAGGGCTGGGCTCAGCCCTTCCTTCTCAAAGCTGGCCACTCAGCTGTCGGTTAATTGCCAGCTCCTTTCTCTCCACAGTGACTCACCTGTTGATGATATCCTGCTCGTCAGTCCTGCCTACTTAAGCAACAAGTAGGAACAGCAAGTAGGATCTGGAGCCAGAAGGAATGTCAGCTAAGCAAGTCTTTACCAGGAACACAGGAGAGTGTCTCTAGAGATGTGACCAAGGCGAAGGCAGAGACCATCTGGACTGGACAGCTTAAGTAGGCAGGACTGATGAGCAGGATATCATCAACAAGTGAGTCACTGTGGAGAGATAGGAGCTGACAATTATCCGACAGCTGAGTGGCCAGCTTTGAGAAGGAAGGGCTGAGCCCAGCACTGACACTTTGACCAATTATGGCTCTCTTAGCAGAGGGCGCTGTGATTGGCCAAACCATGCAGGTCAGGTGCATGCTTTGGCCAATCATCATACAGCAATGCACTGCGATCTCGCAGTGCATTATGGGGCATTCCGCAGCTCTCAAATTTGCCGCGAACGCCCCATAATTTTCGCTGTTCTGTATATATATATGTATATATAGACAGTATCTCACAAAAGTGAGTACACCCCTCACATTTTTGTAAATATTTTTATCTTTTCATGTGACAACACTGAAGAAATAACACTTTGCTACAATGAAAAGTAGTGAGTTTACAGCATGTATAACAGTGTAAATTTGCTGTCCCCTCAAAATAACTCAACAAGCAGCCACTAATGTCTAAACCACTAGCAACAAAAGTGAGTACACCCCTAAGCAGAAATGTCAAAATTGGGCCCAATTAGCCAATTTCCCTCCTCAGTGTCATGTGACTCGTTAGTGTTACAGGGTCTCAGGTGTGAATGGGGAGCAGGTGTGTTAAATTTGGTGTTATCGCTCTCACTCTCTCATACTGGTCACTGGAAGTTCAACATGGCACCTCATGGCAAAGAACTCTCTCAGGATCTGAAAAAAAGAATTGCTGCTCTACATAAAAAATAAAAGATTGCCAAGACTCTGAAACTGAGCTGCAGCAGAGTGGCCAAGACCATACAGCGGTTTAACAGGACGGGTTCCACTTAGAACAGGCCTCGGCATGATCGACCAAAGATGTTGAGTGCACATGCTCAGCGTCATATCCAGGGGGTGTCTTTGGGAAATAGACATATGAGTGCTGCCAGCATTGCTGCAGAGGTTGAAGGGGTGGGGGGTCAGCCTGTCAGTGCTCAGACCATACGCTAAACGCTGCATAAAATTGGTTTGCCTATCGAAAGGGATTACTGGAACCATGTCCTGTGGTCTGATGAGACCAAGATAAACTTATTTAGTTCAGATGCTGTCAACCGTGTGTGGTGGCAACCAGGTGAGGAGTACAAAGACAAGTGTGTCTTTCCTACAGTCAAGCATGGTGGTGGGAGTGTCATGTTCTGGGGCTGCATGAGTGCTGCTGGCACTGTGGAGCTACAGTTCATTGAGGGAACCATGAATGCCAACATGTACTGTGACATACTGAAGCAGAGCATGATCCCCTCCCTCCAGAGACTGGGCCACAGGGCAGTATTCCAACATGATAACGACCCCAAACACACCTCTAAAACGACCACTGCCTTGCTAAAATAACTGAGAGTAAAGGTGGTGGACTGGCAAAGCATGTCTCCAGACCTAAACCCTAGTGAGCATCTGTGGGGCAACCTCAAACAGAAGGTGGAGGAGCGCAAGGTTTCTAATATCCACCAGCTCAGTGATGTTGTCATGGAGGAGTGGAAGGGGACTCCAGTGGCAAACTGTAAAACTCTGGTGAACTCCATGCCCAGGGTTAAGGCTGTGCTGGAAAATAATGGTGGCCACACAAAATATTGACACTTTGGGCCCAATTTGGACATTTTCACTTAGGGGTGTACTCACTTTTGTTGCCAGCAGTTTAGACATAATTGGCTGTGTGTTGAGTTATTTGGAGGGGACAGCAAATTTACACTGTTATACAAGCTGTACACTCCCTACTTTACATTGTAATAAAGTGTAATTTCTTCTGTGTTTTCACATGTAAAGATATACTAAAATATTTACACAAATGTGAGGGGTGTACTCACTTTTGTGAGATAGTGTATATATATATATATATATATATATATATATATATATATATATATATATATATATATATATACTCTGCATCCAGTGTAGCCTATATCTACAGTGCATTTTGTGGTGTACTGTTTCTAATATACTTCAGGCGGTGTACATAGTATCTAATACAGTGTGTACAGTGTCTACTAGTGGTGTACAAAGTATAAAATACAGTTCAGCCATAGTACAGTTGCTAATACTTTTCTGGTGGTGTACACAGTATCTAATACAGTGTGTACATCTTCTACTACACTTCTGGTGGTGTACACATTACACAATACAGTGCAGCCGTAGTACAGTTTCTATTTCTTTTCTGGTGGTGTACACAGTATCTAATACAGTGTGTACAAAGTCTACTACACTTCTGTTGGTGTACACAGTATAAAATATAGTGCAGCCATAGTACAGTTGCTAATACAGTGCAGGCGGTGTACACAGTATCTAATACAGTGTGTACAGTTTCTACTACACTTCTTCTGGTGGTGTATACAGTACACAATACAGTGTAGCCATAGTACAGTTGCTAATACAGTGCAGGCGGTGTACACAGTATCTAATACAGTGTGTACAATTTCTACTACACTTCTTCTGGTGGTGTACACAGTGCACAATACAGTGCAGCAGTAGTACAGTTGCTAATACAGTGCAGGCAGTGTACATATTATCTAATACAGTGTGCACAAAGTCTACAACACTTTTGGTGGTGTGCACAGTATAAAATATAGTGCAGCCATAGTACAGTTGCTAATACTGTGCAGGCGGTGTACACAGTATCTAATACAGTGTGTACAGTTTCTACTACACTTCTGGTGGTGTACACAGTATAAAATACAGTGCAGCCATAGTACAGTTGCTAATACAGTGCAGGCGGTGTACACAGTATCTAATACAGTGTGTACAGTTTCTACTACACTTCTTCTGGTGGTGTACATAGTACACAATACAGTGCAACCATAGTACAGTTGCTAATACAGTGCAGGCGGTGTACACAGTATCTAATACGGTGTGTACAGTTTCTACTACACTTCTTCTGGTGGTGTACACAGTGTAAAATACAGTGCAGCCGTAGTACAGTTGTTAATACAGTGCAGGCGGTGTACACAGTATTGAATGCAGTGTGTAAAGTTCCTACTACACTTCTGGTCGTGTACACAGTACACAATACAGTGCAGACGTAGTACAGTTGCTAATACAGTGCAGGTGGTGTACACAGTATCTAATACAGTGTGTACAGTTTCTAATACACTTCTGGTGGTGTACGCAGTATCTAATACAGTGTAGTGTGGTGTTGCAAAACAAAATATGCATCATGTCCGGAAGGCCACCAAGGAGAGGCAGACGCTCACAGGCCACTAAAAGAGGGCAAGCAGCCTCTGTGTCTACAGTCAACAGTGCTGGTCGTGGACATGGGGTATCCTCTGCAGGTGGCCGTGGGGCACGCTTTCCCTTTTTTTCTGCTGCTGGCCATGTTATTGAGCCAGAAAATGCAGAAGAGTTGGTGGAGTGGATAACAAAGCCATCCTCATCCTCCTCATCCTCTGTCACCCAGGCTCAGAGTAGTTTGCCTTCCAACGCAGCTACCAAAGCGGCCTATTCCACCGGCTCCTTGTGCACAGTCACACCTTCCGTAGCCACTCCATGCACGGAGGAGTCCCCAAAATTATTCAACCACAGTGTTTGGTACATGCTGTTGGAGGATGTGCAGTGATTTGAAGGCTCCGATGTTGGTTCCCAGGTTGAGGAAGGGAGTAACGTGAGCCTAGAGAGAGGGGGTGCCCAAGAAGGACAAGAAACTGGCAGTCATGTTCCCCCAGCTGCAGCATACTGCCAAATTTGCTCCAGGGACAAGGAGCAAGGGGATGATGAGTTCACTGACTCTTCTTGGGTGCCTGAGTGAAGAGGGGAGGAGGAGGAACAACTCTGAGGCAGGATGTCCTCTAGGGGGCAGCTTAAGGTCAGCCACCGTATTGCATCACGCTGCAGAGCTCTGCTTGTGCAGGGCGCTGCTGACTCCCCGCTGACTTTTAAAAGTTTCTTGGTGTGATCCTTTTTCGACACATGTGCAGCAGAACCCACCATTGCTGTTTGCAACCTATGTCTGAAGCGGATAAAGTGTGGCCAGAACAGCAGTCGCTTGGGCACCACATGCTTGACCAGACGACCTGCAATGAAGTCTTTTGACAACAGCACTTCAAAGACCCACATCAAAGAAAAAGGAGGACTTCTTGCTCCTCATCTGGGATCTCCAACCACACTATACCTCCAGTCCTCTCAAAAACCTGCACTGAGAGGAATGAATGTATAGCAATAGGTGTCCCAAGTACTTGTAGCCAATCTGCTAGCAGTACACCACCATCTGATTTTAGCAGGCAAATTTCCCTACCCCAGTTGCTGAACCGTAAAAAAGAAATGCTCCTCATCTGGGATCTCCAACCCCACTATACCTCCAGTCCTCTCAAAAACCTGCACTGAGAGGAATGAATGTATAGCAATAGGTGTCCCAAATATTTGCAGCCGATCTGCTAGCAGTACGCCACCATCTGATTTTAGTAGGTAAATTTGCCTACCCCAGTTGCTGAACCGTAAAAAAGAAATTCGGTCCCAGCCACCCACATGCTCAGCGTCTAAATGCTAGCTTGGCCAAATTGCTAGCACTGCAACCACTGCCTTTTAGGCTGGTAGACTCTGACTCCTTTTGTGAATTTGTGGAATGTGCTGTACCTCAGTGGCATGTTCCAAAACGCCATTTCCTTTCACGGAAGGCCATTCCGGATCTCTACCGGCATGTGGAAGGCAATTTTTTGGCCTCGTTGGACAGGGCGGTCAGCAGTAAAGTGCATATTACCGCTGACTCATGGTCCAGCAAGCATGGGCAGGGATATTACCTTTCCTTTACGGCACACGGGGTAACTCTGCTGGCAGCTGGGAAGGATGCAGGACAGGGTTCAGTATTGTTGGAGCTTATTCTGCTACCACATCTCCAAAATGCTAGTGGTGATTCTGCCACAGCTTTCTCCTCCACCCCTCCTCTTCTTCTTCCTCTATGGCCTCTTCTGCAGATTTTTCCTCTGCACCAGCGGTGCTCCATAAGCGTTCAAGGGGCTACGCAAGCAGTCAGGCAAAAAGATGCCATGCGGTGCTTGAGTTGGTCTGCTTAGGGGACAGGAGCCACACTGGGGCAGAGATTCTGTCAGCTCTGCAGGAGCAGGCCCAGAGGTGGTTGACGCCACGCCAGCTCCAGCCTGGAATGGTTGAATGCAACAATGGCAACAACATTCCCTCCGTCTTCTGACAGGGACACTTGACCCATGTTCCATGTTTAGCACATGTCTTGAATTTAATGGTGCAGGAGTTCTTGAGCAGGTACTCCGGCTTACAGGATCTCCTGAGGCAGGCCAGAAAAGTCAGTGGTAATTTCTGCTGGTCATACAATGCCAGTGCTCGGCTGGCTGACATTCAAAGGGAATGCAACCTGCCCACCGACTGCCTCATTTGTGACATGCCCACCAGGTGGAACTCAACGTGGCAATGCTGCAGCGGCTGCACACGCAGCAGAGTACCATCAATGAGCACCTGTGTGAGTATGGCACCAGGACAGGGTCAGGGAAGCTTGGATTCATTTCGTCATGTCAGTGACTAATGATCAAGGATGCATGCACTGTCCTGTCACCATTTGAGTAGGCCACAAGGATGGTGAGCAGCGACAATGCCTGCATCAGTGACACTGTCCCTCTAGTCTTCCTGTTGGTGCACACACTTCGTGGAATAATGGACAGGGCACTTGAGGCAGAACAGTGGGAGGAAGAGGAGGACTTCCTTACCTCTCAAGACCCTCTTTATCCAGATAGCATTCCTGCAGGCCCACCAAACACACAGGAAGAAGAGGAGGAGGATTTTGTCAGCATGGACGTGGAGGATAACACTCAGCATCAGTCTGCAAGGGATGATTTTCAGTCCCCAGAAACCCAAGGAGTTGTACGTGGCTGGGAGGAGATTGTTACGTATCATGTGATCCTTAGTGACCCAGAGGACTCAGAATCAAATGCCTCTGCAAACTTACGCTGCATGGCCTCCCTGATTCTGCAAAGCCTGTGAAAGGACCCTAGGCTTCGTTGTATCAAAGAGAGGGATCGTCACTGTCTGGCAAGCCTTCTTGATCCACATTACAAGGGTAAGATTGCAGAACTCATCCTGCCTTCGCAGAGGGAGAAGAGGGTGAAACATCTTCAAGAGTCCTTGAAGAAAGGTTTGTGCAATGCGTTTCCAGACCCTGGGAGGTTACAATTTCCTGGTGCTGGACAACATGTTGCTGAGGCTTCGTTCAGTCAGAGGCAGAGTGGTGGAGAAGGTAGCCAGCTGAACGATGCTTTCAAACAATTTTTCAGTCCTCAGCTCCAAGGTCTGATCAGTTCAAGCAACCATCGCCAGCGTCTGCATTATATGGTGCAGGAATATCTAGGGGCAAGAGCAGATTTGGAGATCTTTCAAACAGAGCATCCACTGAGTTACTGGGTCTTGAGGATGGACCACTGGCCAGAACTTGCTCAATATGCAATTGAGCTACTGGCCTGTCCTGCATCCAGCGTTCTTTTTGAACGCACATTCAGTGTTGCTGGCGGATTTGTAACGGATCATAGAGTGCACCTGTCCACAGACTCCATTGATAGGCTCACATTCATAAAAATGAATCAGTTTTGGATCAACAGCTATCAAGCACCTGATGCTAATGTAACTGATTGAATTTTCTATGGATGTGGGATCAATTGAAGACTGCCTATGATGATTATCCTATTCCTCCTTAATCTTGATGCTAGCTTCCAACAATATTTTTGGTTTAGGGCACCACCACCACAACCCAAGGCCCAATTTTTCTGCCCCAGGGGCATGTAATTACAATTTTTGATGCAATACTTTGCAGCAGGGTTCATTCCTGCGCTCCAACTATAGCATCTGTGAGGGGTTGCAGTGTTGTGGCACCAGTGCCTAAGGCCCAATTTTTCCACCCCTGTTCAACAGGAACATGTAATTACAATTCTTGATCTAATATTTCACAGTAGGGCGCGTTCCTGCGCCCAACAAGAGTATCTGTGAGGGGTTACAGTGTTGTGGCACCACCACCACCACCTAAGGCCCAATTTTTCTGCCCCTGTTTAACAGGGGCATGTAATTACAATTTTTGATATAATATTTCAATGCAGGGCCCGTTCCTGCACCCAACAAGAGTATCTGTGAGGGGTTACAGTGTTGTGGCACCACCACCACCAAAGGCCCAATTTTTCTGCTCCTGTTTAACAGGGGCATGTAACTACAATTCTTGATATAATACTTCACAGCAGGACCCGTTCCTGTGCCCAACAAGATTAACTGTGAGGGCTTACAATGTTCTGGTACCACCACCACCAAAGGCCCAATTTTTCTGCCCATGTTTAACAGGGGCATGTAATTACATTTTTTGATATAGTATTTCACAGCAGGGCCCGTTCCTGCGCTCGCCAAGAGTATCTGTGAGGGCTTACAGTGTTCTGGTACCACCAACACCTAAGGCCCAATTTTCTGAAGAGTATATAGGGCAGGCCGTATAGTATATATACTGCTGTTCAGAGTATATAGTGCCTGGGGCCCCCCACACCATTTTTTTTAAATTTGGGTGCGGGTTCCCCTTAATATCCATACTAGACCCAAAGGGCCTGGTAATGGACTGGGAGGGGGGGGGGGGTGGAAACCCATGCAATTTTTTTCAATTATTTTCATCTATATTGCTGGGACCTGACAATACATTAGAACCGCGAATAATTTTAAATGACATTTTTTCCTTTGTCATTTTGCTGTGGTATTGTTCTAAACACAGGAAACTAATTTTTTGCCTGTTTGCATGTTCTGCTGCAAACCAAACCGGGGGATGTTTGGCTTATCCCTAATCAGAACACGTTTACCACATATTGTGAAGAAATGTTCCATCAAAGGTACTGACTGGCAGTTTTCTGCTTGACCCTCAGAGAGTGCTGCTCGAAAATAACCAAATTGGGCAACTGTCATCTCATGTGTAAAGCCCAACGTAGAAAGCAGACCAGCTGGCCAACACATGTGCAGAAATATACTCCTCTCTAAGCAGAGGCAAAACTCTTTGTGACATTATTAGGACTGACACATGGGGGGCAGTTTTTAGATACTGTACATGTGTCCCACAGTCATAACTTTAGCATAGTGTACACACTGTATGTACTAAATTCCTACCTATCCATCAAGTCCAACCTATGTGTGTGATTATGTGTTAGTATTACATTGTATATCCCTGTATGTTGCGGTCATTCAGGTGATTATCTAATAGTTTCTTGAAGCTATCAATGCTCCCCGCTGAGACCACCGCCTGTGGAAGGGAATTCCACATCCTTGCCACTCTTACAGTAAAGAACCCTCTACGTAGTTTAAGGTTAAACCTCTTTTCTTCTAATTGTAATGAGTGGCCACAAGTCTTATTAAACTCTCTTCTGCGAAAAAGTTTTATCCCTATTGTGGGGTCAACAGTATATGTAATTTGAAATCATATCCCCTCTCAAGCGTCTCTTCTCCAGAGAGAATAAGTTCAGTGCTCGCAACCTTTCCTCATAACTAAGATCCTCCAGACCCTTTATTAGCTTTGTTGCCCTTCTTTGTACTCGCTCCATTTCCAGTACATCCTTCCTGAGGACTGGTGCCCAGAACTGGACAGCATGCTCCAGGTGCGGCCGGACCAGAGCCTTATAGAGTGGGGGAATTATCGTTTTATCTCTGGAGTTGATCCCCCTTTTAATGCATGCCAATATTCTGTTTGATTTGTTAGCAGCAGCTTGGCATTTCATGCCATTGCTGAGCCTATCATCTACTAGGACCCCCAGGTCCTTTTCCATCCTAGATTCCCCCAGAGGTTCTCCCCCCAGTGTATATATTGCATTCATATTTTTGCCACCCAAATGCATTATTTTACATTTTTTTACATTGAACCTCATTTGCCATGTAGTCGCCCACCCCATTAATTTGTTCAGGTCTTTTTGCAAGGTTTCCACATCCTGCGGAGAAGTTATTGCCCTGCTTAGCTTAGTATCATCTGCAAATACAGAGATTGAACAGTTTATCCCATTCTCCATTTATGAACAATTTAAATAGGATTGGTCCCAGCACAGAACCCTGCAACCCTTGTTCTTGCTTTCATTCTTAGCACCTCACTTCTTGTCAGCTGCAAAACAGAACTGGGTAAAGGGATTACCTTAAAGTGGTGTTCTGGCCGAAATGATACTTTTTAAATAAAAATACCCCTATAATACACAAGCTTAATGTATTCTAGTAAAGTTAGTCTGTAAACTAAGGTCTGTTTTGTTAGTTTATAGCAGTAGTTTGTTATTTTATAAAATTACAGAAGGCCGTGGCCATCTTAAGTGTGGGCATCTGAAGCCAGACTGTATTTCTTCCTGGATCTCATCCTTGCAGATCTCGCACATGCTCAGTGCAGCACAAGCAGTGTAATAGGTTTCAGGTCAGGTTTCCATAGCAACGACAGTTTTAGAGGTAGTTGCCGCCCCTTCCCAGAAGGCATTGCAAACAGGAAATGATGCGATGGGCCGTGTCCAGGGAGGAGGAAGTGAAAGATGAATACAGCAGATATACAGTAGGTGCTGAGAAAATAAATGTTAAAATATCCAATTTGTTTACAGTGCGCAGTTTAGTGAGGGATGCTGAAGAGTTGTAAAAGTGGGTAGAACTCCACTTTAAAGTCAAACATAGATAATAGTTGAAATGTTAAAGAAGTTTAAAGTGATATTAAACCTTAAATTTTAGGCCCTTTCAGCAGCTTATTTAAACTGACCATAGATGGATTCAAATTGGTCCGGTTCAGCGGGGACTGGCAAAATTTTCGATCCATCTATGACCACTCCCATCAAAGAGCAGTAGATCTAAGGACTGACTGCTCTTAAATAGACTTGTTGGACAAATTTTGCTTTCATCAGCACTGCAGCCAATGAGCTGCAGCACTAACAGGGTTTCTGATGGCATAGGAGTCTGTGTTTTCAGACTACAATAGCGCAGTGGGGAGGATTCCCTCATCTGCCTCAAATGTGTGGATGGGAGAATTGGTTCAGTTTGTTTTGATCAGCCAGATGGCTTAAAGAAAAAACCCAAGAAAAAAAAAACCTAAAATGAACCATCTATGGCCAGCTTTAATCGCTCAGGCTCGGTTCACACTAGGGGCGGCACGTCTTGCAGGTCGCGAGAAGTCTATGCAAGTCGCCTCAAGTCGCCGCCAAAGTAGTACAGGAACCTTTTTCTAAGTCGGAGCGACTTGCGTCGCTCCGACTAGAATGGTTCCATTGTACAGAATGGGACGCTACTTGTCAGGCGACTAGGTCGTCTGACAAGTCGTCCTAGTGTGAACCGGCACTTACTGAGTATGCAGCTTCTTTATCTATTAACCACTTGCTGACTGCCCCATAGCTGCATGACGTCTACAGCACGGGCAGCTAGTTCTGGGAGGCCATCATATGATGGCCTCTCGTGATAGTACTGTGCTCTGTGATCACAGTTTCCGAAGGACACCACTGATCACAGATTGAGGTAAAGAGCCAATCAGCAGCTCTTTACTACGTGATCAGCTGTATCCAATTACAGCTAATCACAGATGTAAATAGAAGCTGGTTATCAGCACTCCTTTCCTCATGCTGATAGCATGAGGGGAGGAGAAGAGAGCCAATGACTGGCTTCTCTAAAAGGGACATGTACACTAATCAGGGCACTGGAAAGGAGGAAAGGAGTGCCAATAACCGGCTTCTATTTACATCCATGATCATCTGTAATTGGATACAGCTGATCACGTGGTAAAGAGCTGCTGATTGGCTCTTTACCTCAATCTGTGATCAGCATTGTCCTCCCTAAACTGTGTGCACTGCCCGCGCCCCATGGTGGGTGCTATCACGGGAGGTCATCATATGACGGCCTCCCAGAACTAGCTGCCCGTGTTGTAGCTGTCATGCAGCTATAGCGCAGTCAGCAAGTGGTTAATAGATAAAGAAGGTGCACACTCAGTAAGTGATTAAAGCTGGCCATAGATAGTTCATTTTAGTTTTTTTTTAAACGCCGTCTGGCTGATCACAGTTTATCTACAATGATGTAATTGGGTGAGCCCTGGTTCACACTGATGCGATTTCAGATGTGAATCGGATCATACTGAATTGCAAATCCAATGGATCCTGTTCACCTTAATGCAGTGCAGCTGTGAAAGGGTCCTGTGCTTTGGTGCAATGCAGTGTGATTCTGTGGTCCATAGACTTCAATGAAAATGCTTTCAAATTGGTAATCTGTCCTATTGTTATATGATTTCAGCAGGTTTTCTTCCCCAGCACAGGAATCGCAGCTCTATCCTAATTGCGTCAAAATAGCATCAAATCGCACTGCTACTGCATTTTAAAATCGCACTGAAAATCAAACCTAAATTGCTTTGCATTAGGCTGGATTCACACCTGTGCAGGTTTAGTGCTTTTTGCATTTTGCAAATTTGCACTACAGTCCATTTACCATGGTTTCCTATGGAACACGTTCTGTAGTGCAAATTTGCAAAATGCAAAAAGCACTAAAAATGCATAGGTGTGAATCAGGCCTTAGTGTGAACCTAGCCTAACTTGGACCTGGTACATCACAGAGATTGGCAATTCAGGGGCTTGTTCCCCCAAGTTCGATACCAGCTGCTAGAAACTTAAGCTGGCCATACACCTATAGATTATCTGCAGATTTTCTATGGTTAGATAGAAAATGTGCAACAGATCTCTCCATGTTCGCTAAACTGTGTGGATGGAGCAATCTCCCACTTTTTCCATCTAACCATAGAAAATCTGCAGATAATCTATAGGTGTATGGCCAGCCTTACTGTAGCTATTACATTCCGTTTATAAAGATTAGAGAAACATGTAATGCTGCTAGAGAGAGGAGGTAACAAGGTAACAAGGGACAAAGTTGGGCAGATCTAAGGCTGCAGCTAGCAATAAGGGCTCAAGTGTGTAATTCATCTAGAGTCTACAGTTTCATTTAGTTATAATTCTGACACAAGGCATGTCTGTCTATCTAATGTATATATATATATATATATATATATATATATATATATATATATATACCGTATATATTATTTTTTTAAATGTTACTTGCAAATCTCCTTTCGTAGACAAAAACCGCAAGTAGGGATTAGGACTGGGGATTGGATTTAAAACTTGGCCGATATTCCAGCAAAAATAGACACAAAAGGGTCACCCAATTTTAAAAATATGAAAGCTTGAGCATTTTCTACTTTTTATTGCAGGGAAGGAATACATGAATTTCTTGTAGTTTTGGATGATCTAGCAGTGGGGATTTCACTGATACATTTCCAGCCTTTCAATGTCACTCTTCATTACAGCATCCTGCGGTCTCCAAACCCTGTGTCTACAAGCTGACAGCTCTTTTGATGCACAGTCAGCTTCATTTATAAAGCTTTGAGCATTATTCAAATAAATATATTCACATGAATACAACTACAACATAGGGAAAAAATAAACTGAACAGCCTATTAAACTGGGGCAAGTGATTGCCTCCATGAAAGCAGTAAAGGAATGATGCTTTCTAGAAATCCTGCCAGTTTTGTTATAATCACACGCTAGAAAACAACACAAATGAAAAGCAAAGATTACTTCTGGTTGTGATTTACCTCTATACATTGAATAAAGAAAAACTCACCTGGCCACATAATTATATTCCAATGGAATTTCATATTAATCTAGATCAGTGGTGGTCAACTTGGTAAATAAAAATGACCTGAAATGCAGCTCCTGATACACTATATTACCAAAAGTATTGTGACGCCTCCCTTTACGCGAACATGAACTTTAATGGCATTCCAGTCTTAGTCCCTAGTGTTCAATATTGAGTTGGCCCATCTCATGCAGCTATAACAGCTTTAACTCTTCTGGGAAGGCTGTCCACAAGGTTTAGGTGTGTGTCTATGGGAATGTTTGATCATTCTTCCAGAAGCGCATCTGTGAGGTCAGGCACTGATGTGGACGAGAAGGACTGGCTCACAATCTCCACTCGAATTCATCCCAAAGGCATTCTATCGGGGTGAGGTCAGGACTCTGTGCAGGCCAGTCAAGTTTCTCCACCCCAAACTCGTTCACCCATGTCTTTATGGACCTTGCTTTGTGCACTGGTGCGCAGTCATGTTGGAACAGGAAGGGCCATCCCCAAACTGTTCCCACAAATTTGGGAGCATGAAATTGTCCAAAATGTCTTGGTATGCTGATGCTTTAGGAGTTCCCTTCACTGGAACTAGGGGGACAAGCCCAACCCCTGAAAAACAACCCCACACCATAATCTCCCCTCCACCAAATGATTTGGACCAGTGCAAAAAGCAGGGTCCATAAAGACATGGATGAGTGAGTTTGGGATAGAGGAACTTGGCTGACCTGCACAGAGCCCTGATCTCAACCAGATTGAACACCTTTGGGATGAATTAGACTGTGAGCCAGGCCTTCTCATCCACATCAGTGCCTGACCTCACAATGTGCTTCTAGAAGAATGGTCAAACATTCCCACAGACACACTCCTAAACCTTGTGGACAGCCTTCCAAGAAGAGTTGAAGCTGTCATAGCTGCAAAGGGTGGGCCAACTCAATATTGAACCCTACAGACTAATGCCCCGTACACACGGTCAGACATTGATCGGACATTCCGACAACAAAATCCTAGGATTTTTTCCAACGGATGTTGGCTCAAACTTGTTTTGCGTACACACGGTCGCACAAAGTTGTCGGAATTTCCGATCGCCAAGAACGCGGTCACGTACACCACGTACAACGAGACTATAAAAGGCCATTTCAGAACCAAGCGCGGCACCCTTTAGGCTCCTTTTTCTAATCTCGTGTTAGTAAAAGTTTGGTGAGAGACGATTCGCGCTTTTTCAGACTAGTGGTTTTCAGATCGTTTTCTGCTGTTCAGTTTGTGCTTGTGGGTTTGTATCTGCTCTTCAGTGTGTGCAGTGAGTTCATATCTGATTATTCATTGCGTTCTTGTCCGCTTGTTGCTGTTTTTCAGGTTGTTCTTCACAGGCCTTGCTGTTCTTCAGTGCTTTCTGTTACTTCGTTCTGAGTAGCCGACCGTTTTCTAGCCATGTTGCGTATACGTACTCCTCGTAGAGTTCGTGCTGTGCGGGGGCTTGGTGTTGGGGTCCTGACCTTGACACAAGTCCAGTCCATGAACAGGGTGGGGAGGAGTTCATGGACCAAGAATTGGTTGCTTCAGCGTGACCAGTTCTGTCACATGCCTTTGCTCCGTGAGATCCGTGAGAATAATCCTGATGATTTCAGGAACTTTCTCCGGATGATGGACCCCGTTTGTTGGCTTTGCTGACCCCCTATATCAGCAGGCAGGATACCTGCATGAGGCAAGCCATCACTCCGGAGCAGAGGCTCGTCGCCACCCTGCGGTACTTGGCGACGGGGAGAATCCTGCAGGACTTGAAGTTCTCAACAGGCATCTCCCCCCAGGCTCTAGGTATCATTATCCCAGAGACCTGTTCTGCCATCCTCCAGGTCCTGCAGAAGGAGTATATTAAGGTAAGATTTTTATCCTTTAATATCACATTTTATTGTATATAATATTTGATAATATATTGTATTTCTTTCCTCATTCCCTAATTACCATGATTGTAATATGCTGTGAATGTCCCCTTTGTCCTCATGCATGCTGGATTTTTATCTAATTTTTTTTTGTCCTTCATACATATTTGCCTTCACTTACCTCCCCAGCATGCTCTCCTGCCCCTATATTCACCTCATGTAGTCACTTAACAATGTATTTTATCAGCTCCATAGTAGTGCTTTACCCCAAACACCCCCTAAAATGTTTAGAAATGTGATTTGTGCTTTAAATTCAGGCAGAGTGCCAGAGGCTTTTTTTTTGGGTCCCCAAATCATTTGGAACCCTCCCTCCCCGCAACTGCTAAGTCAGCTGATATCAATTCTCTATCTATCCTCAATCATCTATCTGCTGACTTTGCCAAACCCATATACACTATACTCACCTCTTTTGTGGTCAGATTTATGGATGAATTCCCCAAAGCATGTAGTGCAAGGGCCTGCCTGTATACTTTCAAATGGTACTGTTTCAAGTTTCTGTATACTATTATTATCTTGATAGGTAATAGCAGAATGTCCAAATGTGCTAAAATGTGTACAGTGTGTATTTATATCTTTGTATTATGAAACTTCTTACCTGTCCAGTGGGCTGCCAATAGTGTAACTAAGGAGGGGCTGTTAAAAGTAATACCCATTATTTAGGCATTTATTTAGGCATTCATATCTCAATGAAGTGGAGAGGGTTACCTATCCCAGAGTTCTCCCCCCCCCCATAATGTTAGAAATGGCCCAGGAGAGGGGGGGAATCTGATAGGTGTACCTTATACTTTGGTCTTAAAAAATTCCCTCTTAAAAATGTTAGCTTGATGTTGGGCAAGAATGTTTGTGTCTAACCTGCTTTCCATGTTTATGTGCAAAATTACTAATTTTTGATTTTGTTTTTACTCCACAGTTTCCTTCCACGCCACAGGAATGGCAGACTGTGGCCTCCCACTTTGCCCAGCGGTGGGACTTTCCTAACTGCCGAGGGGCAATTGATGGGAAACACGTCCACATCGTCCCACCACCCAACTCGGGGTCAAACTATTACAACTACAAGGGGTTCAATAGTATTGTGATGTTGGCGGTGGTGTCGGCTACCTATGAGTTCCTGTATGTGGAGGTGGGGAAGAATGGCCGGATGTCCGATGGTGGAGTCATCGCCCAGACAGAGTTTTACAGGCGTCTCCAGAATGGCAGCTTGGACTTGCCACCTCCAGAAGACAATGTGGAAGGACTCCCATTCATCTTCTTTGCGGATGAAGCATTTGCGCTGGGGGACCATCTTATGCGGCCATTCCCGATGAGGACCCTCACCCCGGACCAGAGGATTTTTATTACCGACTGGCCAGAGCCAGAAGAGTGGTGGAGAACACGTTTGGAATCATGGCCAGCCGGTTCCGCCTATTTCTTACACCCATACATATGGCGGAGTACAAACTGAATCTCATTATCCTGGCGTGCTGTGTTCTACACAACTTTTTACGGAAACATTCTGCCAACTATGCTGGCTCAGTTGGGCCTGAGGCCGGAATTCCTAATGAACCAACCCTGAAGGCGCTTGAAAGTGGCCGTCCTGGTTTGCCCTCCCTGAGTGGCCGTAATGTCCGGCTAAGATACCTTGAATTCTTTGCGGGTAGGGGGGCCATCAATATGCCAGACAATGTCTAAAACATTTTTTAAATAATAAAAAAAAAAACAAGGTTTGGTGACATTTCCTGCTTGTGTTTGTTTTAGCTGACCCTGACAGAAATGTGGTGAATCCTGAAATTGGCATGATTGTGTAACCTTACAAAGCACTGTTGGGTGTTATTTCCTAAAGGCAAAGACACTTTGCACTACAAGTGAACTTGCAACTGCACTGAAACTGCACTTGTAGTGCAAAGTGGATTTCCCCTCAGGAAATAACACCCATTGTCACCGAAAACACCCATTACAGCACATCAAAAGTTTAGTAGCGTTGAGACAATAATCCACACAATCTTGATTAACAATCTTTTTAATACCTGCACAATCACATGTGCATTTAGAAAAGGTTTTTTAAAACAAACCAACATGTTTGTTGTATAACAATTTTTGGGGTCACATTAGAACAATTAGAAATGTCCATTTAAGATAAAACAGGCATGTTTAAAACCAACCAGAAAGACACAAATCTTGAACTTACAAAGTTCACATTTGGTAGAACTTGAAGGCAATATCAGATATGAGTATTTACAAACTGAGTTTGATATTGCGTTCAGATGGGGTGAAGTCACCCCTGGAAAAGCCAAATTTTGAAGATGCACACAAATTTAAGAATGTCAACATGTGCTAGCTGCCATCACTGGGGATCAAAGGACGTGTTTTGGGGGTGCAACCCCTTCCTCACAGCTACTTTATTATTGAGGAAGGGGTTGCACCCCCAAAATGCATCCATTGATCTCCCGTGATGGCAGATAGCACATGTTGACACGCTGTGTGCATCTTCAAAATTTGGCTTTTCTAATATTGTATAAAAAATTTTCAAAAAGTGTAGCACACCCATAAACAAAGGGATTTGGAGGGCTTTTAAACTCGCCCTAAAACATCAATGATGTTCTTATTTTTTTGAAGAACATCTTTACGTTTTTCTTGATGTTTTCCAATGCAACATTACACCCCATGATCTCCCTAATCAGGATCTGGGCACTTTCAGAGGTGAAAGGATAAGGATCCACAACACCACGATCACCTAAAAAGAAAGAAACCAAAAAAAAAAAAAACAGGTATTATAAATCTGCCGGCATCCATCTCTTACCTGAGCCTGTGGTCGCAGACACTCACCTGTTGTGGTGACAATTTCCACCACGTCTTCCTCCTCCTGCTCTGCTGGTCTTCGGTGGATTTCCCTTTCTTCCAGAGGTGGGGGGTGTGTGGTCTCCTCGGATGAGGGGTGTCCTCCTAGTCTTTTATCCCCTATGTAAAAAAAAAAAGGTATACTTAGCACACAGATATTTAATGTCAGAACTATAAATATGAAGCATTGCTTGGAAGTGGGGTAAAATTGTCTATTTTGGCAGAGTTCCCAGATGTAGCATTTTTATTGTCCTTTGTCATGCTTCAATACTTTACCTGTCTTGTCCAAGCTTCACAGATGGAGATCCCCCTATAGTATACATTGGAGCACCTGTGTGGGCCCCCTAATAAATAGGGTGTTCTTGTGCCCCACACTAGTGCTCCAGCGCCTAGATGTGAAAACTGCTGCTGAGTGTCCTCTCCTTACACAGAATCTAGTTTGCATTTCATTCTAGTAACAAACACATCTACACCACCCAATTCTAAGCACACAAGTAGGCCCCAAAAAATGATGGCAATTGCATATGGCCAAACGAATGTTTGATACGAACGAATAATGTGCCCATGAACATGAAAGTTGAAATTTTAAACTGGATAACAGTTATTTATTAAGAAAACCACATGGAGCAGCACGAACGTAATAAACATAAAGAATAGGAACACAGCACAACTACTTACTTTTTTGCAGCACTCTCCGGATCCTTCTGTACTGCTCGTGTTCTCTTAATTTGAGGTCCGACCACCGCTTCCTGAGCTGATCTTTCGATCGACGTACCCCAAAATTCCAGTGCAGACTCTTGACTAGGGATGAGCTTCGAGTTCGAGTCGAACTCATGTTCTACTCGAATATTGGCTGTTCGCAAGTTCGCCGAACAGCGAACAATTTGGGGTGTTCGCGGCAAATTCGAATGCCGCGGAACACCCTTTAAAAGTCTATGGGAGAAATCAAAAGTGCTAATTTTAAAGGCTTATATGCAAGTTATTGTCATAAAAACTGTTTGGGGACCCGGGTCCTGCCCCAGGGGACATGGATCAATGCAAAAAAAAGTTTTAAAAACGGACGTTTTTTCAGGAACAGTGATTTTATTAATGCTTAAAGTCAAACAATAAAAGTGTAATATCCCTTTAAATTTCGTACCTGGGGGGTGTCTATAGTATGCCTGTAAAGGGGCGCATGTTTCCTGTGTTTAGAACAGTCTGACAGCAAAATGACATTTGGAAGGAAAAAACTCATTTAAAACTACCCGCGGCTATTGCATTGCCGACAATACACAGAGAAGTTCATTGATAAAAACGGCATGGGAATTCCCCACAGGGCAACCCCGAACCAAAAAAAAAAAAAAAAAATGATGTGGGGGTCCCCCTAAATTCCATACAAGGCCCTTCAGGTCTGGTATGGATATTAAGGGGAACCCCAGCCAAAATTTAAAAAAAAAATTGACGTGGGGTTCCCCCTAAATTCCATACCAGACCCTTCAGGTCTGGTATGGATTTTAAGGGGAACCCCGCGCCAAAAAAAAACAAAAAACGGCGTGGGGTCCCCCTAGAAAAACAATCCATACCAGACCCTTATCCGAGCACGCAACCTGGCAGGCCGCAGGAAAAGAGGGGGGGACGAGAGTGCGGCCCCCCCCCTCCTGAACCGTACCAGGCCACATGCCCTCAACATTGGGAGGGTGCTTTGGGGTAGCCCCCCAAAACACCTTGTCCCCATGTTGATGAAGACAAGGGCCTCATCCCCACAACCCTGGCCGGTGGTTGTGGGGGTCTGCGGGCGGGGGGCTTATCGGAATCTGGAAGCCCCCTTTAACAAGGGGACCCCCAGATCCCGGCCCCCCCCTGTGTGAAATGGTAAGGGGGTACTTACCCCTACCATTTCACTAAAAAACTGTCAAAAATGTTAAAAATGACAAGAGACAGTTTTTGACAATTCCTTTATTTAAATGCTTCTTCTTTCTCCTTCATCTTCTTCTGGTTCTTCTGGCTCTTTTGGTTCTTCCTCCGGCGTTCTCGTCCAGCATCTCCTCCGCGGCGTCTTCTATCTTCTTCTCCTCGGGCCGCTCCGCACCCATGGCATGGGGGGGGGAGGCTCCCGCTCTTTTCTTCATCTTCTTCTCTTCTTCATTTTCTTCTTCATCTTCTTCTTCTTCTTCTTCTCTTCTTCCTTCTTCTCTTCTTCATTTCTTCTCCGGGCCGCTCCGCAGCCATGCTGGCATGGTGGGAGGCTCCCGCTGTGTGACGGCGTCTCTTCGTCTGACGGTTCTTAAATAACGGGGGGGCGGGGCCATCCGGTGACCCCGCCCCCTCTGACGCACGGTGACTTGACGGGACTTCCCTGTGACGTCACGGGGAATGCCACAGGGAAGTCCCGTCATGTCCCGTGCGTCAGAGGGGGGCGGGGTCACCGGGTGGCCCCGCCCCCTGTTATTTAAGAACCGTCAGACGAAGAGACGCCGTCACACAGCGGGAGCCTCCCACCATGCCAGCATGGCTGCGGAGCGGCCCGGAGAAGAAATGAAGAAGAGAAGAAGGAAGAAGAGAAGAAGAAGAAGAAGATGAAGAAGAAGATGAAGAAGAGAAGAAGATGAAGAGAAGAGCGGGAGCCTCCCCCCCCATGCCATGGGTGCGGAGCGGCCCGAGGAGAAGAAGATAGAAGACGCCGCGGAGGAGATGCTGGACGAGAACGCCGGAGGAAGAACCAGAAGAGCCAGAAGAACCAGAAGAAGAAGAAGATGAAGGAAGAAAGAAGAAGCATTTAAATAAAGGAATTGTCAAAAACTGTCTCTTGTCATTTTTAACATTTTTGACAGTTTTTTAGTGAAATGGTAGGGGTAAGTACCCCCTTACCATTTCACACAGGGGGGGGCCGGGATCTGGGGGTCCCCTTGTTAAAGGGGGCTTCCAGATTCTGATAAGCCCCCCGCCCGCAGACCCCCACAACCACCGGCCAGGGTTGTGGGGATGAGGCCCTTGTCTTCATCAACATGGGGACAAGGTGTTTTGGGGGGCTACCCCAAAGCACCCTCCCAATGTTGAGGGCATGTGGCCTGGTACGGTTCAGGAGGGGGGGGGGGCGCACTCTCGTCCCCCCCTCTTTTCCTGCGGCCTGCCAGGTTGCGTGCTCGGATAAGGGTCTGGTATGGATTTTTAGGGGGACCCCACGCTGTTTTTTTTTTTTTTTTGGCGCGGCGTTCCCCTTAAAATCCATACCAGACCTGAAGGGTCTGGTATGGAATTTAGGGGGAACCCCACGTCAATTTTTTTTTAAAATTTTGGCTGGGGTTCCCCTTAATATCCATACCAGACCTGAAGGGCCTTGTATGGAATTTAGGGGGACTCCCACATCATTTTTTTTTTTTAATTTTGGTTCGGGGTTGCCCTGTGGGGAATTCCCATTCCGTTTTTATCAATGAACTTCTATGTGTATTGTCGGCAATGCAATAGCCGCGGTAGTTTTAAATGTGTTTTTTCCTTCAAAATGTCATTTTGCTGTCAGACTGTTCTAAACACGGGAAACATGCGCCCCTTTACAGGCATACTATAGACACCCCCCAGGTATGAAATTTAAAGGGATATTACACTTTTATTGTTTGACTTTAAGCATTATTAAAATCACTGCTCCTGAAAAAACGGCCGTTTTTAAAACTTTTTTTTGCATTGATTCATGTCCCCTGGGGCAGGACCCAGGTCCCCAAACACTTTTATTGACAATAACTTGCATATTAGCCTTTAAAATTAGCACTTTTGATTATTCATGTTCGTGTCCCATAGACTTTAACGGTGTTCGCGTGTTCGAACGAATTTTTTTCCTGTTCGCATGTTCTGGTGCGAACCGAACAGGGGGGTGTTCGGCTCATCCCTACTCTTGACCACTTTCGCCATGATCTTGGCCTTTTGGACATTGGGGTTGGGGTAAGGTCCATACTTTCCATCATAGTCGGCCTTCTTCAGGATGTCGACCATCTCCAACATCTCCCCAAAGGACATATTTGATGCCTTATATCGTTTCCTTCTGGATCGGGACGTTTCAGGCTCCGGGCTTTCCTCCTCCTCCTCCTCGTTGGTGTAATTAGCACGCACCTGCTGTGTTTCCACCATGTGCTCTTCCCCCACTGCGCCGAATGAGAAGGGGCGGGGAATAGACTAGAAATAACGTCAGGGGCGGGCGGAGTTTCACGCATGCGCAGTGTCTATAAAGCTTAACACGCATGCATAGTACGTACGATCTGTGAGCGGGGGAAGGAGTAACGGAGGCGCCGATCGTGATTGCGAAGGTAAGATTTAACATTGGGCCTATACTGCTTCTAGATTGAGGCTTGTATTTGCACACGTTTAGTAGAGTTTAGGCTGACATTAGGGTTTGTCTTGGGTTGTGTCTTGCAGATAATAAAATGGATGGCTTCAATGACCACAACTTCCTCCCCCTGTTCATAAACAAATACAGGGAGCTGCCCTGTCTGTGGCAGGTGAGACATCCACATTATAATCATAAACAAAACAGGCAGGCAGCGCTGGAGAAACTGCTGGAGTTGGTGAAGCCGGTGGTCCCCACAGCAACCATCCCCTATTTAAAAACCAAAATTGGTGGCCTGAGGAGCACTTATCTTAGGGAGCGCAAGAAGGTCACAGATTCCCAGAGATCCGGAGCTGCAGCAGATAACGTTTGTGTCCCCAGGCTGTGGTACTATGAGAGACTTCGTTTTCTGGCAGACCAGACTGAAGTCAGGGAATCCCTCTCAACCCTACCTTCCACTCTTCCTTCCACCCCAGCTGAGGCTTCCGATGTCCAACCTGGGACTTCCAGCCAGGAAGAAGTGGAGGAGCCCAGATGGAGTCAGGTATAGCATTCTTCTACAGATTTCTGGTCAATAAATAAATGATCTTTACTAGATGTTATTATTGATCACTAATTGCTGATTTAGTAAAGTGTTTTACATATCAATAGACAGTAGTGGGCAAAAAGATTTTGGACAAGACTGAAAAATGGTGGGCTCAGAAGGATAGTCTGTTATATTTGTTAATATTCATTTTGCAACAATCGTGAGATGAAAATTGTGTGTGCTTGATGAATAAAAAACTCAAACGATGTCCCTTTTTCATACACAGGAAGACCTCAGCCAGGATGAGGCTCTGGAATGTGGCAGCCAGGAGGAGGCGGGGCTTAGTGGCAGCCAGGAGGAGGCGGGGGTAAGTGTCAGCCAGGAGAAGCCTGGGACCAGTCGCAGCCTGACCGAATCGCAGGTTCCTCCCCTCCGCCTTCCATACAAAAGAGCGAGGAAGGCGACTCACATGCAGGATTCAGCGCTCAGGCTCATTCAGGAGGCTTCTGCGTCCCTCAGAGCCTTACCCACTCCTGAAGAGGCCTTTGCCTGAATGGCTGCCACCAAACTGCAGGGCATGCAGGAGGGTCAATGCAAGCTGTGTGAGGACCTTCTGTATAAAGTCCTAAGTAAGGAGTTGAGTGGGGAACTAACACCCAATACCCACCTGAGTGAGCTGGCCCCTCCTCCTCCTCCTGCTGCCACAACTCCACCACCAGAGCCACAGCGTGGAAGGAAGCATGGAAGGAAGACCAGAGAGTAATGGCCCTGGGTTCAGTCTGGTCTGGCCAAAGATGCAGGCTCTTGTATGACCACAGCCTGGGGACACAGATGTCATCTGCTGCTTTCATGATCTCTGGGACATATGGACCAGACTGCACTCCCTTAGATATGGACTCCTCAGGCCACCAATTTTGCAAGAAAATAGTTGATGTGTGCCCTGGGGGCCAAAGGCTTCACCCATTTCAGCTGTTTCTCCAGAGTTGCCTCCCTCTTTGTTTGGTTCTGAGCCATTAATAAAGATTTTTTTTTTTACAATTATACTCGCCTATGTGTGTTTTCCTTTTAAAAGGACAGTTGGTTTGTGAGGAGGCAGGTACATTTCTAATATACAATGTGAAATTAACAAGAGACACCAACACCAAACAATCTCCTTGAGATTCAATAATACAAGATATCAATGGTGTTGTGGTAACTTGACACACAAAACACACCCAAAAATATTATGGAGTAAAACACAAAAAACAAAACAAAAAAAAAAATCACACTTTTTAAAAATACAAACCACAAAAAAAAACAGCCTTGGAAAAAAGACAAACCACCAAACAAATACAAAAACATCCTTGAAAAAAAGAGAAAATATTTAAAAACAACCCAAAAAATATTTGGTCAGATGTGACAAATGTAAATATATTGAGGGAATTCCAATAAATAATAAAGAAAGAAGTTTGTGAGAAGTCTGTGTGAATATAAGCAGCAAAACTACTTCATTCTTCTCACATTATAAAGAAGAAGAGAGTGCGCTGCATTAAACTATTTTTGACATTGCAGCGTTACGAAAGTGCTGTATCCATTCCGAACGCTAATTTTACCAGACCGAGCTGTTTCATCTCGGATTTTCTTCTGAGCATGCGTGGCACTTTGTGCGTCAGAAATGGCCACACACACGGTCGGAATTGACGCGATCGGATTTTGTTGTCGGAAAATTTTATAGCCTGCTCTCAAACTTTGTGTGTTGGAAAATCCGATGGAAAATGTCCGATGGAGCCCACACACGGTCGGAATTTCCGACAACACGCTCCGATCGGACATTTTCCATCGGAAAATCCGACAGTGTGTACGGGGCATAAGACTGGGATGGCATTAAAAATCATGTGCGTGTAAAGGCAGGTGTCCCAATACTTTTGGTAATATAGTGTATGTCCAAAGGGCCATGCAATAACATCTGTAATTTAAGTGTGTTGTGTTCACTGTAGGCACCATACTGCATGTCAACAACACACCTGCGGATTGTGGAGCACTGCACCGAAAAAAACAAGCATTACATTTCCATGCATTGAAGGCCATTCAATTTGAAAGGATTGCCTAATGCAGCATGCTGCAAGATGCCTTAAGGCACGAAAATATATGCATGAAAATTAGTTCAGTAAAGTGAGACTGGGCCATTGAGGTTGTAAGTTTTTTGTAGGGGTGATTTGTGTTTGTCACCATAATGCACGCTACGTGCATTAGTGAACTGCAGTGCCTTTCAGTTTGAAGGGCAGTTCAATGCACTGAGGTGAGACAGCTTCGACGTACATGCCTTGCAATGCACCACAATGTATGGTATCACACTACCATGCATTGTGGTGCACTGTATTGCCAAAAATGGTGAATGTCTGTTTTTTTGGATGTCTTGGCATGTGGCCAGTCCATTTGTTTCAATAGGCTGCACATTACCATGTGAAAGAACACAGTTTAACACAACACATTTCACTGGAAAAGTGTGAACCCAGCCTGATCTTTTACCTTCTTTCCACTTCATATTTTTACTTATTTTTTTTTCCTTAATTGAGTAAAAGTACCTGTTAAAAATATATATATATATTTAAA
Source organism: Lithobates clamitans (assembly GCA_037952925.1). Classification (NCBI taxonomy): domain Eukaryota; kingdom Metazoa; phylum Chordata; class Amphibia; order Anura; family Ranidae; genus Lithobates; species Lithobates clamitans. The sequence goes on along the minus strand of JBBGZY010000742.1, from coordinate 2,731,269 downwards.
TAACTTAGACTATCTTGCATTGAATAATATATTTAACTCTCTGTATTTCCATTCACAATATTTAAAGTTCACCTTTGGAACATGGTACATGTCCCACCTGTTTTTAGGGTGGAACATGTAACATCTTCCAGCATCTGCAACCTTTCCTCCACCTCGATTCCCCCTCCCTGTGACAGTGGGCAGGGGACCTTCTCCCCGCACCCACTGTCACAATTTGAAAACAGCACAGTTTCCTCTGAATGAATGCCTGCAAGTACCGTCAGCCATTGCGGCTGATGGCTTGTATTTCTTAATGAGCTGTGAGGGCGATGGTGAGTGCTCTCGCTATGCTGATGGCCTATGGTGGACCAATGATCAGCTGATTATGTGTGTAATGCTCTGCAGGCTCCTTGGAAAAAAAATCAATGCACTTTCTGGTTCACTGCGGTCACAGCGGCGGGTACCCTGCTCACATAGGAAACATTGTAGATGGTTCCAAAGAGTTTCTGTCCCATATGAGCACATCTTCCCTTACCTTTATGTAAGTGTTGTATTACTAATATTTCTGTACATTATACATTGGACTCAGAGGCACTTTTGTATTGTCGGATCCTGGCAATATAGATAAAAATACCCCCTAAAATTGCTGTGGATGTCACCCCCAAAATCCATACCAGGCCCTTCAGGTCTGGTATGGATATTAAGGGGAATCTGGCACCCAAATTTTAAAAAAAATGGCGTGGGGGGCCCCAGGCACTATATACTCTGAACAGCATCATATATACTATACGGCCTGCCCTATATACTCTTCAGAAAATTGGGCCTTTTGGTTTTGGTGGTACCAGAACACTGCAAGCCCTCACAGTTATGCCCCGTACACACGGTCGGACTTTATTTGGACATTCCGGCAACAAAATCCTAGGATTTTTTCCGACGGATGTTGGCTCAAACTTGTCTTGCATACACACGGTCACACAAAGTTGTCGGAAAATCCGATTGCTTTGAACGTGGTGATGTAAAACACGTATGTCGGGACTATAAACGGGGCAGTGGCCAATAGCTTTCATCTCTTTATTTATTCTGAGCATGCGTGGCACTTTGTCAGTCGGATTTGTGTACACACGATCGGAATTTCCGGCAACGGATTTTCTTGCCGGAAAATTTTATATCCTGCTCTCAAACTTTGTGTGTCGGAAATTCCGATGGAAAATGTGTGATGGAGCCCACACACGGTCGGAATTTCCGACAACAAGGTCCTATCACACATTTTCCGTCGGAAAATCTGACCGTGTGTACGGGGCATAACTCTTATTGGGCGCAGGAACGAGCCCTGCTGTGAAATATTAGATCAAAAATTGTAATTACATGCCCCTGTTAAACAGGGGGAGAAAAATTGGGCCTTGGGCAGTGGTGGTGGTGCCACAACACTGTAAGCTCTCACAGATATTCTTGTTGGGCGCAGGAACGGGCCCTGCTGTGAAATATTATATCAAAAATTGTAATTACATGCCCCTGTTAAAGAGGGGCAGAAAAATAGGGCCTTGGGTGGTGGTTTCACAACACTGTAATCCCTCACAGATAATCTTGTTGGGCGCAGGAATTGGCCCTGCTGTGAAATATTAGATCAAAAATTGTAATTACATGCCCCTGTTATACAGGGGCAGAAGAATTGGGCCTCGGGTGGTGGTGGTGGTGCCTAAACCAAAAATATTTTTGGACCTAGCATCATCAAGATTGAGGAGGAATAGAACAGTCAGCATAGGCAGTCTTCAAGGGATCCCACATCCATAGCAAATTCAATCAGTTATATCATAGTCATTGTGTTCTTGTTCATTCGTTGCTGTTTTTCAGGTCGCTCTTCACAGGCCTTGCTGTTCTTCAGTGCGTTCTGTTACTTCATTCTGAGCAGCCGACCGTTTTCTAGCCATGTTGCGTATATGTACTCCTCGTAGAGTTCGTGCTGTGCGAGGGCTTGGTGTTGGGGTCCTGACCTTGACACAAGTCCAGTCCATGAACAGGGTGGGGAGGAGTTCATGGACCAAGAATTGGTTGCTCCAGCGTGATCAGTTCTGTCATATGCATTTGCTCCGTGAGATCCGTGAGAATAATCCTGATGATTTCAGGAACTTTCTACGGATGACGGACCCCGTATTTCACCGTTTGTTGGCTTCGCTGACCCCCTATATCAGCAGACAGGATACCTGCATGAGTCAAGCCATCACTCCGGAGCAGAGGCTCCTCGCTACCCTGCGGTACTTGGTGACGGGGAGAAGCCTGCAGCACTTGAAGTTCTCGACAGGCATCTCCCCCCAGGCTCTGGGGATCATTATCCCAGAGACCTGTTCTGCCATCATCCAGGTCCTGCAGAAGGAGTATATGAAGGGAAGATTTTTATCCTTTAATATCACATTTTATTGTATATAATGTTTGATAATATATTGTATTTCTTTCCTCATTCCCTAATTACCATGATTGTAATATGCTGTGAATGTCCCCTTTGTCCTCATGCATGCTGGATTTTTATCTAATTATATTTGTCCTTCATACATATTTGCCTTCACTTACCTCCCCAGCATGCTCTCCTGCCCCTATATTCACCTCATGTAGTCACTTAACAATGTATTTTATCATTATCCTAGGATGGATTTCTGCGCTACTATATATATATAAACCGTGTGCAAAATCAAATAAAGTGAACACCCCTCACTACTAATAGAACTAAAAAGATGCACAATCGTGATAAATTGTGTAAGTGGCTCTGCGCAACAACTTCTCCATAAATAGTGCTAATGCATGAAAACTGCACACCTAGTAGAATTCCTCCCAGTATGGTACCACAGTAAATGTATTTTATCAGCTCCATAGTAGTGCTTTACCCCAAACACCCCCTAAAATGTTTTAAAATGTGATTGGTGCTTTAAATTCAGGCAGAATGACAGAGGCTTTTTTGTTGGGGTGTCCACAAATCATTTGGAACCCTCCCTCCCCCCAACTGATAAGTCAGCTGATACCAATTCTCTATCTATCCTCAATCATCTATCTGCTGACTTTACCAAACCCATACACACTATACCCATCTCTTTTGTGGTCATATTTATGGATGAATTCCCCAAAGCATGTAGTGCAAGGGCCTGCCTTTATACTTTCAAATGGTATTGTTTCAAGTTTTTGTATACTATTATTATCTTGATAGGTAATAGCAGAATGTCCAAATGTGCTCAAATGTGTACAATGTGTATTTATATCTTTGTATTATGACACTTCTTACCTGTCCAGTGGGCTGCCAATCGTGTAACTTAGGAGGGGCTGTTCAAAGTAATACCCATTATTGAGGCATTCATCTCTCAATGAAGTGGAGAGGGTTACCTGTCCAAGAGTCCCCCCCCTATAATGTTAGAAATGGCCCATGAGAGGGGGGGGGGGGGAATATGATAGGTGTACCTTATACTTTGTTGTTGTAAAATTCCCCTTAATAAATGTTATCTTGATGTTGGCCAAGAATGTTTGTGTCTAATCTGCTTTCCATGTTTTAATGTGCAAAAAGACTAATTTATTTTTGTTTCCTCCACAGTTTCCTTCCACGCCACAGGAATGTGGCCTCCCACTTTGCCCAGCGGTGGGACTTTCCTAACTGCGGAGGGGCAATTGATGGGAAACACATCCACATCATCCCACCACCCAACTTGGGGTCATACTATTATAATTATAAATATAAAGGGTTCAATAGTATTGTGATGTTGGCGGTGGTGTCGGCTAATTATGAGTTCCTGTATGTGGACGTGGGGAAGAATGGCCGGATGTGCGATGGTGGAGTCATCGCCCAGACGGAGTTTTACAGGTGTCTCCAGAATGGCAGCTTGGACTTGCCACCTCCAAAAGACAATGTGGAAGGACTCCCATTCGTCTTCGTTGCGGATGAAGCGTTTGCGCTGGGGGACCACCTTATGCGGCCATTCCCGATGAGGACCCTCACCCCGGACCAGAGGGTTTTTAATTACCGGCTGGCCAGAGCCAGAAGAGTGGTGGAGAACACGTTTGGAACCATGGCCAGCTGGTTCCGCCTATTTCTTACACCCATACATATGGCGGAGTATAAACTGAATCATATAATCCTGGCTTGCTGTGTTCTACATAACTTTTTATGGCAACATTCTGCCAACTATGCTGGCTCAGTTGGGCCTGAGGCCGGAATTATAAATGAAACAACCCTGACGGCGCTTGAAAGTGTCCGTCCTGGCTTGCCCTCCCTGAGTGCCCGTGATGTCCGGCTAAGATACCTTGAGTTATTTGCGGGTAGGGGGGCCATCAATATGCCAGACAATTTGTGAAACCTTATTCAAATAAAAAAATTTAAACAAATCTTTGGTGACATTTACTGCTTGTGTTTGTTTTAGCTGACCCTGGCTGATTTGTGTAGAGTCCTGAAAATGGCGTGATTGAGTAACCTTACAAAGCATGGTTGGATGTTATTTACTAAAGGCAAAGACACTTTGCACTACAAGTGAACTTGAAAATGCACTGAAACTGCACTTGTGGATCACATGTGCATTTAGAAAATGTTTTTAAAACAAACCAACATGTTTGTTGTATAACAATTTTTGGTGTGGCATTATTAAAAATAGAAATGTCCATTTAAGATAAAACAGGCATGTTTCAAAACAACAAGAAAGACACAAATCTTGAACTTACAATTTTCACATTTGGAAGAACTTGAAGGCAATATCAGACATGAGTATTTAGAAACTCTGTTTGATATTGCGTTCAGATGGGGTGAAGTCACCCCAGGAAAAGCCAAATTTTGAAGATGCACACCAATTTACGAATGTCAACATGTGCTAGCTGCCATCACGGGGGATCAAGGGACGTGTTTTGGGGGAGCAACCCCTTCCTCACAGCTACTTTATTATTGAGGATGGGGTTGCACCCCCAAAACGCATCCATTGATCTCCCGTGATGGCAGATAGCACATATTGACACACTGTGTGCATCTTTAAAATTTGGCTTTTCGAAAAATCGCTAAAACATTTTGAACATTGTAGCACACAAAAAAACAAAGGGATTTGGAGGGGTTTAAACTCTCCCCAAAACATCAATGATGTTCTTATTTTTTTGAATAACATCATTGATGTTTTTCATGATGCTTTCCAATGCAACATTACACTCCATGATCTCCCCGATCAGGATCTGTGCACTTTCCGGGGTGAAAGGATCTTGATCCACAACATCACGATCACCTAAAAAGAGAGAAACCAAAAAAAAAACAGGTATTATAAATATGCTGGCATCCATCTCTTACCTGAGCCTGTGGTCGCAGACACTCACCTGTTGTGGTGACAATTTCCACCACGTCTTCCTCCTGCTGCTCTTCTTGTGTTGGGGGTATTTCCCCTTCTTCCAGAGGTGGGGGGTCTCTGGTCTCCTCATGATGAGGGGTGTCCTCCGAGTCTTTTATCCCCTATGTAAAACAAAAATGGTATACTTAGCACACAGATATTTGATGGCAGAAATAGGAATATGAAACATTGCTTGGAAGTGGGGTACAATTGTCTATTTTTTGGCAGAGTTTAAAGATGTTGAATTTTGAGTGTCCTTTGTCAAGCTTCAATACTTTACCTGTTTTGTACAAGCTTCACAGATGGAGACCCCCCTATAGTATACACTGGAGCACCTGTGTGGCCCCCCTAATAAAAATGGTGTTCTTGTGTCCCACACTAGTGCTCCAGAGTCCAGATGTGAAAACAGCTGCTGAGTGTCCTCTCCTTACACAGAATCTAGTTTGCATTTCATTCTAGTAACAAACCCATCTACACAACCAAATTATTTTCATACAAGTTGGGCCTAAAAAATGTGGGCAAATGTATATGGCCAAAACAATGGTGTTTTATAGTCCGAAAGAAAAATGTTTGATACGAACGAATAATGTGCCCATGAACGTGAAAGTTGCCATTTTAAACTGTACAACACTTAAAAAAATCACATGGAGCAGCACAAACGTAATAAAGACAAAAATAATAGGAACGCAGCACAACTACTTACTTTTTTGCAGCACTATCCGGGTCTGTTTGTAGTGCTCGTGCTCCCTCAATTTGAGGTCCGACCACCGCTTCCTGAGCTGATCTTTCGATCGTCGAACCCCGAAATTCCGGTGCAGGCTCCTGACCACTTTCGCCATGATCTTGGCCTTTCTGACATTGGGGTTGGGGTAAGGTTCATACTTCCCATCATAGTCGGTCTTCAGGATGTCGACCATCTCCAACATCTCCCCAAAGGACATATTTGATGTCTTAAATCTTCTCCTGGATCGGGACGTTTCCGGATCCGGGCTTTCCTCCTCCTCCTCCTCGTTGCTGTAATTAGCACGCACCTGTTGTGTCTCTGCCATGTGCTCTTCCCCCACTGCGCCGAACGAAAAGGGGCGGGGAATAGACTAGAAAGAACGTCAGGGGCAGGCGGAGTTACACGCATGCGCAGTGTGTATAAAGCGTAACACGCGTGCATAGTACGTACGATCTGTGAGCGGAGGAAGGAGCATCGGAGGTGCCGATCGTGAGAATGAAGGTAAGATCTGAACTTGGGCCTATACTGCTTCTAAATTGAAGCCTATATTGCAACAAGATTAGGAGAGTTTGGCCTGACATTAGGGTTTGTCTTGTGTTGTGTCTTGCAGAGAAAATGGATGGCTTCAACGACCACAATTTCCTCCCCCTGTTCATAGACAAATACAGGGAGCTGCCCTGTCTGTGGCAGGTGAGACATCCACATTATAATCATAAACAAAACAGGCAGGCACTGCTGGAGTTGGTGAAGCCGGTGGTCCCCACAGCAACCATCCCCTATTTAAAAACCAAAATTGGTGGCCTGAGGAGCACTTATCTTAGGGAGCGCAAGAAGGTCACAGATTCCCAGAGATCTGGAGCTGGAGCAGATGACGTTTATGTCCCCAGGCTGTGGTACTATGAGAGACTGCAATTTCTGTCAGACCACACTGAAGTCAGGGAATCCCTCTCCACTCTTCCTTCCACTCTTCCTTCCACCCCAGTTGAGGCTTCTGATGTCCAACCTGGGCCTTCCAGCCAGGAAGAAATGGAGGAGCCCATCTGGAGTCAGGTATAGCATTCTTCTACAGATTTCTGGTCAATAAAGAAATGATCTTTACTAGATGTTATTATTGATCACTAATTGCTGATTGCAAAAAGTGTTTTACATATCAATAGACAGTAGTGGGCACAAAAAATTGTGACAAGAAAGAAAACTGCTGGTCTCAGAAGGATAGTCTGTTATATTTGTTAACATTCAATATTCAACAGTCAGGAGGTGAAAATTGTGTGTGATTGATGAATAAAAAATTAAAACTATGTCCCTTTTTCATACACAGGAAGACCTCAGCCAGGAGGAGGCTGTGGAATGTGTCAGCCAGGAAGAGGAGGTGCTAAGTGTCAGCCAGGTGTCATGAAGATCCTGCCAGTAACCAGCATCCCAGGCGCACGGGAACTCGGCCACGGGTTCCATTGCGCATGCGCGCGCATTCACGGGTGCGGTCACGCACGGGCACGCGCGCGCGCACTCCCGCTGGTGTTAGGCGGGCTATTTAAACCGGCCTGTCACACTCCATCCCCGCTGTCTGCTCTACAGCGTTCTGTGAGTGTTTCCTGATCTGACCTGTGTATCCTGTTATCTGACCCGGCTTCCTGTTTGACCATCCTGCTATCCGCCTGCACCAGACCCTCTTGGCTTGCCTGACCATCCCTCTGCATTACCCCTAGTACCTCTGCTGTCCGACCACTACTGACCACCGGCTTGTTGACCCTCCGCTGTATAAACCGGCTTCCAGTCTGCTACCTACTGCTTGTTCCTGATTCCAGTCCTGCGTTCCAGGCTACTACCTGCTGTTGTTTCTGGTTCCAGTCCAGTGTTCCAGGCTACTACCTGCTGTTGTTCCTGGTTCCAGCCCAGCGTTCCAGTCTGCTACCTACTGCTTGTTCCTGGTTCCAGTCCAGCGTTCCAGTCTGCTACCTACTGCTTGTCCTGGTTCCAGTCCAGCGTTCCAGTCTGCTACCTACTGCTTGTTCCTGGTTCCAGTCCAGCGTTCCAGTCTACTACCTACTGCTTGTTCCTGGTTCCAGTCCAGCGTTCCAGTCTGCTACCTACTGCTTGTTCCTGGTTCCAGTCCAGCGTTCCAGGCTACTACCTGCTGTTGTTTCTGGTTCCAGTCCAGTGTTCCAGGCTACTACCTGCTGTTGTTCCTGGTTCCAGCCCAGCGTTCCAGTCTGCTACCTACTGCTTGTTCCTGGTTCCAGTCCAGCGTTCCAGTCTGCTACCTACTGCTTGTCCTGGTTCCAGTCCAGCGTTCCAGTCTGCTACCTACTGCTTGTTCCTGGTTCCAGTCCAGCGTTCCAGTCTACTACCTACTGCTTGTTCCTGGTTCCAGTCCAGCGTTCCAGTCTGCTACCTACTGCTTGTTCCTGGTTCCAGTCCAGCGTTCCAGGCTACTACCTGCTGTTGTTCCGGGTTCCAGTCCAGCATTCCACCTTCCGGCCTGCTTACCTGTTGGGTTCCTGGTCCTACCTGCATTTCAGTTTCTGTCTTCAGGTTCCTGATCCAGGAGGGTGCCATCACTACTGTACTTCCAGCAGCTGTTGATCCTGCCAGGCACCCATACCACTCTTCACTTCTGACCCTCTGTTTCCATTCCAGGGGAACGGGAGTGGGAGCTGTAAGGGAGGTCTTTCTCTGCACTTCAGGCTCACAACCTACCAGGTACGTGACAGTCGCAGAGCAGCAGAGGACTATGTGGCTGAATTCAGGAAGTGGAGTGCGGATACTAATTGGAATGATGCGGCTCTCCATTATCAATTTCGGTTGGGACTTTCTGATCCTCAGAAGGATGAACTGGCCAGGGTGGGTACACCACAGACTTTAAATGCTTTAATCGATCTAGCCATCCAGATCGATCGACGCCTACGAGGTCTGAGAGAGCTATGGGGTCTTCTCGTCCAACTTGGGTTACCCCTAAAGTTCCTCATCACCCATCATCAACACCATCTACCTCCACATTTAACTTACATTTAACTTACCTGAGCCAATGCAATTAGGAGTCCTGCGGCCTTCGCTCACCCAAGAGGAACGACAACGTCGTCAAGCAAATAACTTGTGCCTGTATTGCGGGGAACCTGGGCACTATGTCAGGAACTGTCCCCTTAAACTCTGTAAGTGTTTATCTCTATCTACTGACTATGTGACACCTCTGGTTAAAAATACCACTCACCTTGCTCTTCCTCTTCTGCTACAGCTTCCAGGAAAGGACCTACAAATAACCGCCATTATTGACTCAGGAGCTTGCAGCTGTTTCATGGATTCTCTTTTTGCCACCCAACACCAAATACCTTTGTCACCTAAAGCCCATGGACTCTCTATCCATCTAGCTGATGGGACTGCTATCAAATCTGGACCTGTCACTCAGGAGACTATCCCAATACCCATTTCCATTTCCAACATCCATCAGGAACAGCTACGCTTGGACATTATCGCTTCACCCCTGTTTCCCATAATTCTCGGCATGCCATAGTTACAGGCCCACAATCCAGACATTAATTGGATCACGGGTGAGGTGACCTTTCCCTCTCCTTATTGCCAACAGTTCTGCAGAACCCAGAATACCCAGGAGAACCCTACTCTGTTATGCCTAGATACAGATTCTAGTCTACACCCGTCCATTCCTTCTGCCTATCATGACTTTCTGGACGTATTTAGCAAGCAGAGGGCAGAGGTGTTACCCCCTCACCGGGCCTATGACTGTCCCATTGAGTTACTTCCCGGTGCTGAAATCCCTTTTGGGAGAATATTTCCCTTAACTGAAGTGGAGCAAGGGGCGTTGAAGGAATACATTGATGAAAACCTTAAAAGAGGCTTCATTCGTCCATCCACGTCCCCCGCAGGTGCAGGCATCTTCTTCGTGCAGAAAAAAGATAAAACCCTCAGGCCTTGTGTGGATTACTGCGAACTAAATAAAATTACTGTGAAGAATCGGTACCCTCTCCCCTTAGTACCAGAGCTGTTTCAAAGACTGGGGACGGCCACCATATTCACCAAACTTGATCTCCGTGGGGCCTACAATTTAGTTCGTATTAGGGATGGAGACGAATGGAAGACCGCTTTTCGTACCCGCTATGGACACTTTGAGTACCTCGTGATGCCTTTCGGCCTGTGCAACGCCCCTGCCACATTTCAATACTTTATTAATGATGTGTTACGTGACTTTCTAGACCTGTTTGTCATCGTCTATTTAGACGACATATTGATTTTTTCTTGTTCCCTTGAATCCCATCGCAGGCACGTCAGAAGTGTGTTGGGCTGACTTCGACAACACGGTCTATATGCAAAGGCTGAAAAATGTGAATTTGAACAGGAAAGTATTCCATTTTTGGGGTTAGTCATTTCCAGTAAGGGCATTAAAATGGACCCCCAAAAGGTCACTGCAGTCCTAGATTGGCCAGTCCCGACAGACAAGAAAGGAATCCAGCGATTCGTTGGATTCGCTAATTTTTATTGTAAATTTATTAAGGGGTTTTCAGCCATCATTACACCCATCACACAACTAACCAAACAAGGTACATGCTTCCATTGGTCGGCCGAGGCTCAAAAGGCTTTTGAGACTCTCAAGGGCCTTTTCACCTCCGCCTCTGTACTAAAGCATCCAGATTCCTCTCTGCCATTTATTCTAGAAGTGGATGCATCTGAAATTGCTGTAGGGGCAGTATTGTCCCAAAGACAGGGAACCAAGGCCCTGCTGCATCCTGTTGCTTTCTTTTCTCGTAAATTGTCCACGGCAGAGAGAAATTATGATGTAGGTGACAGAGAGTTGTTGGCAATCAAGTCAGCATTGGAGGAATGGCGCTATCTATTGGAGGGTGCCGCTCATCCAGTCTTAATTTTTACAGATCATAAGAACCTGGAGTATTTGAGGTCTGCAAAAAGGTTGAAACCACGTCAGGCCAGGTGGGCTCTCTTTTTCTCCAGGTTCTCCTTTCATGTCACTTACCGCCCTGGTTCCAAGAATACCAAACCTGACGCCCTGTCTAGGATGTTTCACAAACCTCAAGAGATTTCCCCTCCAGACACCATTCTGTCCCTGGGGAATTTTCTTTTACTTCAGGGAAACCTGCTTTCCCAGATTAAACAGGCCTCCGCAGGAATGGAATCTTCCATTAAGACAGAGCTCCAGGTTAAGGATGGGTTACTGTGGCATGAGAGTAGAATCTTTATACCTGAAACACTACGAGTTCCAGTACTAGAGCTCTGCCACGATCATGCGCTGGCTGGGCATTTTGGCGTAGCTAAGACCACTGATTTGGTTCAGCGTACCTTCTGGTGGCCTCAGCTACGCAAGGATTGTAAAGAGTTTGTAGAGTCCTGTACCACCTGCATTAGGAACAAAGGGCACAAAACAAAGGCATGAGGTCTACTAAAACCCTTGCCTGTCCCAGATAGGCCCTGGAAAATGCTCTCTATAGACTTTATTGTAGAATTACCCCCGGCTGGGGGCTTCACCTCAATCTTTGTCATAGTGGACCGGTTGTCGAAGATGGCTCACTTTGTCCCAATGAAGAGCACCCCTTCCGCCACAAAACAGCACAAGCATTCATTAAAAAGGTCATCAGGCTCCATGGGGTGCCACTTAATATCGTTTCAGATCGAGGGGTACAATTTACCTCTCGATTCTGGAGGGCTTTGTGTAAAACCTTGGACATTGAACTCTCATTTTCATCGGCTTATCACCCCCAGACTAATGAGCAAACAGAAAGAACGAATCAGACACTTGAACAATATTTACGCTGTTTTTCTTCCTTTGCCCAAGATAATTGGATTTCTGTTCTGCCATTGGCCGAATTCGCTTATAACAATTCTATTCATTCTGCTATCAAACAGATTCCGTTTTTCGCGAATTATGGTTTCCACCCTTTATTTTTACCTAACTCTCTTCCAGAATGCACATTACCCGCAGTCCAGGAGAAATTGGATTTCTTTACCTCTAACAACCAAGTTTTACAGGACACCATGACCAGGACCCAGGAGTACAACAAAGCAACCTTCGATAAGAAAAGGCGAGGTGAGCTCTTACTTGCACCTGGGGATCAGGTATGGTTGTCCACAATAAACCTCAGGTTGGCTTGCCCTTCCAAGAAATTGGGTCCCAAGTTTCTTGGACGGCTCCCTGTTAAACGAAGAACTAATGAAGTTGCATATGAACTTGAACTCCCGGATTCACTAAAGGTACATCCAGTTTTTCATGTGTCCTTGCTTAAACCATCTATTACCAACCCATTTCCAGGTCGAAGTACGGATCCTCCTGATCCAATCCTGGTAGATGGGGAAGAGGAATTCGAGGTGGAGGCTATCATGGACCACAGGAAAAGAGGTAACCAGAATCAATTCTTAATAAAGTGGAAGAGGTTTGGCCCAGAGGAGAATTCTTGGGAACCAGAAGATAATATTCATGCTGATAACCTGTTACAAGCCTTTGAAAGAGCCCATCCAGAGAGATTTTTTCAAAGGGGCATCCGGAGGCTGCCCCTTGGGGGGGGCAATGTCATGAAGATCCTGCCAGTGACCAGCGTCCCAGGCGCACGGGAACTCGGCCACGGGTTCCATTGCGCATGCGCGCACGTTCAAGGGTGCGGTCACGCACGGGCACGCGCGCGCACTCCCGCTGGTGTCAGGCGGGCTATTTAAACCGGCCTGTCACACTCCATCCCCGCTGTCTGCTCTACAGCGTTCTGTGAGTGTTTCCTGATCTGACCTGTGTATCCTGTTATCTGACCCGGCTTCCTGTTTGACCATCCTGCTATCCGCCTGCACCAGACCCTCTTGGCTTGCCTGACCATCCCTCTGCATTACCCCTGGTACCTCTGCTGTCCGACTACTACCGACCACCGGCTTGTTGACCCTCCTCTGTATACACCGGCTTCCAGTCTGCTACCTACTGCTTGTTCCTGGTTCCAGTCCAGCGTTCCAGGCTACTACCTGCTGTTGTTCCTGGTTCCAGTCCAGTGTTTCAGGCTACTACCTGCTGTTGTTCTTGGTTCCAGCCCAGCGTTCCAGTCTGCTACCTACTGCTTGTTCCTGGTTCCAGTCCAGCGTTCCAGTCTGCTACCTACTGCTTGTCCTGGTTCCAGTCCAGCGTTCCAGTCTTCTACCTAATGCTTGTTCCTGGTTCCAGTCCAGCGTTCCAGTCTACTACCTACTGCTTGTTCCTGGATCCAGTCCAGCGTTCCAGTCTGCTACCTACTGCTTGTTCCTGGTTCCAGTCCAGCGTTCCAGTCTGCTACCTACTGCTTGTTCCTGGTTCCAGTCCAGCGTTCCAGGCTACTACCTGCTGTTGTTCCGGGTTCCAGTCCAGCATTCCACCTTCCGGCCTGCTTACCTGTTGGGTTCCTGGTCCTACCTGCATTTCAGTTTCTGTCTTCAGGTTCCTGATCCAGGAGGGTGCCATCACTACTGTACTTCCAGCAGCTGTTGATCCTGCCAGGCACCCATACCACTCTTCACTCCTGACCCTCTGTTTCCATTCCAGGGGAATGGGAGTGGGAGCTGTAAGGGAGGTCTTTCTCTGCACTTCAGCCTCACAACCTACCAGGTACGTGACACCAGGAGAAGCCTGGGACCAGTCGGAGCCTGACCGAATCGCAGGTTCCTCCCCTCCGCCTTCCATACAAAAGAGCGAGGAAGGCGACTCATATGCAGGATTCAGTGCTCAGGCTCATTCAGGAGGCTTCTGCGTCCCTCAGAGCCTTACCCACTCCTGAAGAGGCCTTTGCCTGCATGGCTGCCACAAAACTGCAGGGCATGCAGGAGGGTCAACACAAGCTGTGTGAGGACCTTCTTTATAAAGTCCTAAGTAAGGGGGTGAGTGGGAAACTAACACCCAATACCCATTTGAGTAAGTTGGCCCCTCTTCCTCCTCCTTCTCCTCCTGCCCCAACTCCACCACCAGAGCCACAGCATGGAAGGACGCGTGGAAGGAAGACCAGAGAGTGATGACCTGGGTTCAGACTGGTCTGACAAAAGCTGCAGTCTCTTGTATGACCTCAGCCTGGGGACGCAGATGTCATCTGCTGCTTTCCAGATCTCTGGGACTTCTGGACCAGACTGCACTCCGTTAGATAAAGACTCCTCAGGCCACCAATTTTGCTTGAAAATAGTTGATGTCTGCCCTGGGGGTCCAAGGCTTCACCAATTTCAGCTGTTTCTCCAGCGTTGCCTCCCTCTTTCCTTCTGAGCCCTTAATAAATGAAATTTTTGTTCAATTATACTCTCCTATGTGTGTTTTCATTCAAAAAGAACAGTTTGTTTGTGAGGATTCAGGTACATTGCAAAATACAATGTGAAATTAACAAGGGACACCAATACCAAACAATCTCCTACAGATTAAATAATACAAGATATCAATGGTGTTGTGGTAACTTGACACACAAAACACACACAAAAATATTCTGGAGTAAAAGTAAAAATAAAATAAAACAAAGATCAGCCTTTAAAAAAATACAAACCTAAAAAAAAAAAAAAATTCTGCCTTAAAAAAAATAAAAATAAATAAAACAACACAAAAATAATTTTGTCAGATGTGACAAATCAAAATATATTGAGGGAATCCCGATAAATAATAAAGAAAGAAGTTTGTGAGAAGTCTGTGTGAATATGAGCAGCAAAACTTCTTAATTCTTCTCACATTATAAAGAAGAAGAGAGTGCGCTGTATTAAACTATTTTTGACATTGCAGCATGACGAAAGTGCTGTATCCATTCCGAACGCTAATTTTACCCCACCGAGCTGGTCCGTCTCGGAATTTCTTCTGAGCATGCGTGGCACTTTGTGCGTCGGAACAGGCCACACACGGTCGGAATTGACGCGATCGGATTTTGTTGTCGGAAAATTTTATAGCCTGCTCTCAAACTTTGTGTGTCGGAAAATCCGATGGAAAATGTCCGATGGAGCCCACACACGGTCGGAATTTCCGACAACACGCTCCGATCGGACATTTTCCATCGGAAAATCCGACCATGTGTACGGGGCATAAGAGCTGTAAAAATGTGGAATACTGTACACTCCCTCATGAGCTGATTCTGGCCAGCTCAGTAAATTGCTTTAGAAAAGACCTGGATATGTTCATAATATAACAGGATACTAACATTTATAGGTAAAGTTTATCTAGGGAACATTCAAAGTTTTTTGTTTCCCCTGCTGGAGCAAATTTGTTCATGTTTTGCTGGGGTTTTTTGCCTTCCTCTGGATCAACTGTGGCTATAGGATTGTGTATAAAGGATTGCATGATTTTTTCCCCTTTTATTGATTGAACTAGGTGGACTTGTGTCATTTTGCAACCAGACTAGCTATGTAATTATGTAACATTCAGCATAACAACAGAAAGTGAAAGTAAACTGATTGTAAAGACGGAAATGTCTTCTTTTCCATATTTCTGTAGTCCAACACCTGGCTACAACTAATTGGCAATGCAGTGGTACAAATGTAAAAAGATTAATAAATAAAAATATAATCAAAACCTTATAAACATTGGTGTTTAATGAAATTATGTGTAATACCCTTCCTATTGAGCTCAGACTCAATGAACCACAACTGAAAAAAAGGGTCAGGCAATTCAGTAAATGATATATAATATCCTTAAAGGAGAAAAACCTTCTGTGTGTAGCCTCCTCCTGAGCACCCCCCAATTACTTATCTGAGCCCCACCTCTCTCCAGCGATGTTCACGAGTGTCTTATGCAGCGTACACACGACCGGACTTTCTGGGAAACTAGGTCCGACGGTCTTCCCGACTGACTTCCGGCGGACTTTCTGAACGGACGGACTTGTCTACACATGACCGGACTTTCCGGCAGACTAGGTCCGCCGGTCACACATGGACAAGTCCGTTCATTTTGAACGTGACTCGGGTACGACGGGACTAGAAAAGGAAGTCAATCTCGCCGCTTTTGTTGATGAGATTGACACCTTGCAAGCCCCGTTGCGGGGCATACCAGGCCCTTAGGTCTGGTATGGATTTTAAGGGGAACCCCCTACACCGAAAAAAAGGCGTGGGGTCCCCCCAAAATCCATATCAGACCCCTATCTGAACACACAGCCCGGCTGGTCAGGAAAGGGGGTGGGGATGAGCGAGTACCCCCCTCCTGAACCAAACCAGGCCACATGCCCTCAACATGGGGGGGTGGGTGCTTTGGGGGAGGGGGGCGCCCTGCGGCCCCCCCACCCCAAAGCACCTTGTCCCCATGTTGATGAGGACAAGGGCCTCTTCCCGGCAACCCTGGCCATTGGTTGTCGGGGTCTGCGAGCGGGGGGCTTATCGGAATCCGGAAGCCCCCTTTAATAAGAGGGCCCCCAGATCCCGGCCCCCCACCCTATGTAAATGAGTATCGTGTACATCGTACCCCTACCTATTCACCTAGGGAAAAAGTGTCAATAGAAAAACAAACTACACAGGTTTTTAAAGTAATTTATTAGACAGCTCCGGGGGTCTTCTTCTGACTTCGGGGGTCTTTTTCCAACTTCGGGGGTCTCTCCGGCCTCTTCTCCTGGAGTCCGGTTCTTCTCCACTCTCTCCGGCCTCTTCTCCCGGTGTTCGACCTCTTCTCCCGGTGTCCGGTTCTTCTGCCCACTCCTCCACTATCTTCTGCTGCTCTTTTGCTATCGGTGGTCCGGACTTCTGCTTCGCCTTCTTCCCTCTTCTCTTCTTCCGATGTTGACACAACGCTCTCTCCGGCTGTAATGCTGGTCTGAGCGCTCCGCTATAACTTATATAGGCGGTGACCCTGCCCCCTTATGATGTCACAGTCCCTGGGGGCATGCTGGGACTGTGACGGCATAAGGGGGTGGGATCAACATCACCCAGTTACCCCGCTCCCTTATGCAATCACAGTCCCAGCAATGACACTTTTTCCCTAGGTGAATGGGTAGGGGTACGATGTACCCCATACTCATTCACATAGGGTGGGGGGCCGGGATCTGGGGGCCCTCTTATTAAAGGGGGCTCCTGGATTCCGATAAGCCCCCTGCCCACAGACCCCAACAACCAACAGCCAGGGTTGTCGGGAAGAGGCCCTTGTCCTCATCAACATGGGGACAAGGTGTTTTGGGTTGGGGGGGCCACAGGGCGCCCCCTCCCCCAAAGCACCCACCCTCCTATGTTAAGGGCATGTGGCCTAGTACGGTTCAGGAGGGGGGTGGCTCTCGCTCGTCCCCACCTCCTTTCCTGACCGGCCAGGCTGCGTGCTCGGATAGGGGACTGGTATGGATTTTGGGGGGACCCCACGCCGTTTTTTCAGCGTAGGGGGTTCCCCTTAAAATCCATACCAGACCTAAGGGACATTGTCGCTTCGCGCTCATCGCAATAGGAAAATTTGTTTATCCTATTGCAGCGAGCGCGAGATGTAGCACCCCGCCCTTGCATTGTAGCTGGTCCGTTGGACCAGCATACAGACGAACGGGCTTTCCGTTAGGAACTGAGTCCGGCGGAGTTATGATGTAAAGATTTGAAGCAAGTTTCAAATCTAAAGTCCGTCGGATTTCCGACCGAAACTGTCCGTCGGAAGTTTGATGCAGCTCACACACGATCGGATTGTCGGCCGGATTCGGTCCGTCGGAAAGTCCGCCCGTGTGTACGCGGCATTAGTTATCCGGGACTCTCCTACTGATTGGCCGAGACACAGCAGCAGAGCCATTGGCTCAAGGGGCTGTCAATCAAAGTCATATAGCCAATCAGGGAAGAGAGGGGACGGGGCCGGGTCGGGGCTCTGTGTCTGAATAGACACACGGAGCTGTGACTTGCTCGGGTGCCCCCATAGCAAGCTCCTTGCTGTAGGTGCACTAGATGGGGGAGGAGCCAGGAGCAGTGAAGAGGGACCCTAGAAGAGTAGGATCGGAGCTGCTCTGTGCAAAACCAACAGCACAGAGCAGGTAAGTATAACATGTTTGTTATTTTTTATTTATTTTTTTAAACAAGACTTTACAATCACTTTAAGTTGGGATATAGTGCTGGGTCTTTTCACTTGTGGGTTGATGCTGTGAACTAGTATGCTTAAAGTTTAGAGTAAACCCCATTTTATATTACCATAATATGTACAAATATTAATGCTGGGTCTTATAGACAGGTTGTATCTAGGTTTGCCACCTTTTCTTCATGCCAAACCCGAACACTTCAGCGGGCTTGGCATTTTTTTTTTGTAGTATACACTATGAGATTGTAAAATACCAGGGCCACCTCTGTGTGCCCTAGGAGAGTAGTAATGCGGCACACGCAGAGGTGAACAGTGGGTGTAGCCAATTGCATATAGTGCAGGTGTGTGTAATGTACAATATAGTGTATATAGTGCAGGCGTGTGTAAGGTGCAATTTAGTGTATATAGTGCAGGCGTATTGTAATGTACAATATAGTGTATATGGGGGCGTGGCCAAGTCAGGCATGTGAGAGGACGCATCTCCCACAGCTCCCGGCATTAATCCGGTAACCGACTCTCCCCCAGCCCGCATACCAACTCCACACCGACATATGCAGCAAGAATACACCCCAGAGACCCCTATGGAACATCCGCCAGCCCTCTGTACCAGGGGAATGACCCAAAAAGGACAGGCAGAGATTGTGGGCCTGGAGCTCCAAGATGGAGCTGCAGCACTCTCAGTGAAAGGCACGCCTCGTGGACAGGACAAGCTGAATGATCCGGGGCACAAAATAAGTAAGACACACAAACCCCTGGGTAAAGAGGCCCCTAAAGATATGGTATACTATGCACAAAAGATGTCTGGGAACCTGGGGACGAAGCAGCCATCCCGCTCTGAGGAGGCACAACACCAGAAGGCAGACATGCAGGCAGCCATATCCCTGCTCACGGGGGGGAGGATGAGAGGGAGCAGACAGCCCTCTTGTCTGGAGAACCACACAGTCCAGCAGCGGGGGACACAGTGCAACCCACCCTGGCTGACATCCTTAGGGCTGTAAATAACTGTACAGCTTCTGTTGACACCTTAAAGGAGCAGTTTGGGGGCTTAGGAGAAGATATGTCACTATTGAGACAGGACATGCAAAAGATTTGTGAACGCACCACAGCTGTGGAAAGCAGGGTTAGCGAAATGGAGGATCAGATACAACCCATGGCTCAGGACTCCAGAGCTGCATTGCAGCTAGCCAGAGAAGCAAACAATCATGCAGAAGACATGGAAAATCATTTAAGAAAAAACAATGTGCGCATAGTGGGGCTCCCGGAGCGAGTGGAAGGTAGGGACCCCACTGCTTATGTGGAAAAATTTTTGGTAAAAATGCCTTCTCACCCTTCTTTGCAGTGGAACGTGCTCATAGAGTGCCATCACGTCCGCCTCAACCAGGGGGTCCCCCTAAATCCATCTTGGCAAGAATACTCCATTACTGTAATAGGGAGGCAGTGCTGTGCCAAGCATGGGAAAGGGCAAATATCCAACATAATGGCACCAGGGTGTCCTTCTATCCAGACTTTTCGGCAGAAGTCCAGAGACGCAGAGCCAAGTTTACAGATGTTAAGCTCAGGCTACGACTTTTACAGCTGCCATATGCCATGCTGTACCCAGCGAAACTTGGGATAGCCGTGAGAGACCAAGCACAGTTTTTTGAACCTGCTAAGGAGGCTTCAGCATGGCTAGAAAGGAACAAGCAGGCACTAAAAAGGCAAGCACAAATGGAAGAGTATTGATGTATGCACTAGGACTATACCTGAGGAATTGAATTACAAGACAGCAGCAATGCTGAGTGCTACCTTTGGCTAAGGGGGGTACCCTCTCATTATGTTGAAAGATGTTCTTTGGCTGGGGGACAAAATATTGTTACACAAAGCAAAGAGAGCAAATTGGAACAAATGTTGAATCTAAGAAAGTTTAAATTGGGCATAAAAAGGGCGATGGAATGTCGCTGAAAATGTTAAAGTTGCCCTGTTGGCAGAGTGCGAAGTTTGCAGCACAGGACAATTCACCACTTTGAAACCCCTTGTTATCTTTAGGAAGAGCTTACCAACAACGGAACACAGTAGAATAATTGAGCCTCCAGTTTGTTTATGCCCGGATATATTTACTGATTGCACCTGGGCAGACGGTGACATTGCCCAGACATAGGTGAACCACTGCACACACCCACCCTTACATATCCTGCCACCTGACATTATTCACTTGATTGTGTGGCAGAGATTCCTACAGTCTCTTGGAACATTAGAGGATTGCACCTTTAAAGCGAACTATGACCCTTATGCGCCTGAAGAAAAATATTTCTGGGGTACTCTGCTTCCAGGAGACCCACCTGACGGCAGAGACTGTGAGTTTTTTGAGGTACTCGGGGGTGGGGAAAGCCTACCATTCCACGCACTCCTCCCACTCCAGTGGAGTAAGCGTGGTGATCCATGGAGCCCTGGATTACCAAGAATGTGATAGTGTCATAGACACAGAGGGACGCTATGTCTTTATCCATTGCAGATTTGGTACATTGACATGCGTGTTAGCATGTATTTATATTCCTCCGCCTTTCACGGCAGCGGTGCTTAGGCTTTTGCTTGTATTTCTGGATGGCAGGTCTGCTGTACCTCTGATAGTGATAGGTGATTTCAACTTCTGTCTGAACCTAGTTGAGGATAGACACCCGGACCCAGGACCCTCTGCCCTCTCCAGGGGTACTCCCCTGGCGCGGTTGTTGCAAGAGGTGGGCTGGGTGGACATCTGGAGACACCACAATCCGTGGGTCAGACAGTTAACATGTTTCTCCAAATCACATGGATGTTTATCTAGAAGTGATCTGGGGGTGTGTAGCTTGAGCATGCTCCCGTTTGTGACTGACATGATACATAGACCCCGCAGTGTATCTAACCACTCTCCAGTGGTGATACGGATTACAGTAGCTTCACCGGCTACGTTACCTAAAGCCCCCTGTAAATTTAATGCCTTCTGGCTGAAACTATTCCGCTCCGATGAGGGGATAGTGGGGAGCATGCGCAAGTTTTTCGACACCCAGGATCCTAATGAATCCATTACAATGCAATGAGATGCCTTTAAGGCATACTTGAGGGGAATATTGATTGCTGAAATGAATAGCGTTAAACATGCCTCCTCTGCTCTTTAGGCTAAAGAAGAGCCCAGGGTTCAGGAAATGGAGCAATTGTACATTACAGACCCTTCAGACTCGACCAGGGAGGCCTGGCAGGCAGCTCTTTCTGCCTATCAACACCTGCTCTCTTCCTCGGCCGAAAAGAAGAGGTTCTTTGCAAAACAGGCGTTCTTTGAGAAGGGTAAGAAAACCGGCAGCTTATTAGCATGGATTGCAAACTCTCATCGCCCACCATAGGAGCAATTAGGGCAAGGGCAAATAATATAGTCAGCCAACCAGAGAAGATTTTGCAGGAACTTGCTAGTTTTTATGAGAACCTATGCAGTCAAGGTACAGCCTACACCCCAGAAGACCTAGATCAGCACTTGAGACAGATTGACTTCCCTGAGTTAAATAAAGGTCCGCGAGCAGACTTAGAAGCCCCACTTACAGTTGAGGAGTTACAGGCGGCAATCAGCTCCTTCCCTAACTGCAAAGCACCGGGAGAAGATGGGATCCTCATTGAAGTGTATAAACAGTATTCTGAAGAATTACTACTGCAATTATAAAAAGTTTTTAATACATCATGAGAGAAAGGGTATCTGCCAGTCTCAATGTCCAAGGTGAACATTGTTCTATTACTCAAGCCGGGTAAAGACCCAGTAGATCTAGGGGCATATCGCCCGATCTTGCTGTTACAAAGCGACATCAAGATATTAACCAAGGCATTGGCGATCAGGTTGAAAGGAGTGATCACATCTATTGTGCATGATGACCAGGTAGGTTTCATGCCCAATAAATCCACTGCCGTCAATCTGAGATGGCTGTTCTATAATATTCAATCACAGGCAGATAACATGGGCAGTAGGGCGTTGTTATCACTGGACACCACAAAAGTGTTTGATAGCATAGACTGGGAATATCTATGGTCGATATTGCTGAAATTTGGGTTTGGTCCGAATTACATTTCCTGGGTCAACCGCCTTTACAGCCAGCCACAGGCCGCTGTCAGGGCATCTGGCTTCTTGTCCCAGTGCTTCGCATTGAGGAGGGGCACTAGGCAAGGTTGCACATTGTCCCCCCTTCTCTTTGCGATAGCTATAGAGCCACTGGCAAATAGGATCAGGGCCAATCAGCACATCACTGGTTTCTGCTATGACAACATGCAGGAAAAAGTCATGTTATATGCTGATGATACCATGCTCCTGCTCGGAGACACTGATCTTTCCCTTAGGGAGGCCATGTCGACCATATCCAGATTTGGGGGATTTTCGAGTCTGCTTATAAATTGGTCAGAATCTGCTCTGCTCCTACTGGATGGAGATGACACACAGACAGTGAACTCCTCATGCCCTAAACCCATTACCACCTCCTTTAAATACCTGGGGATTCAGATCAAGTCTAGGCCAAGGGATTTTATTCACTTAAATATTTCTCCCCTCCTACAGTGGTTTAGGGGAAAAATTAAAACTTGGAACTACCTCTTTCTGTCAGTTGCGGGCAGAGTTAATCTAATAAAGATGATTCTCATGCCACAACTACTGTACTTTCTCCATAAAACTCCCATGGTCATTCCCTTAAAGATATTTCGTATAGTAAATACCATTTTTCACACTCTCATCTGGAAAAATAGACCCCCCAGGATTAATTCAGAGCATTTGCAGAGGCCCAAAGACAGTGGTGGATTGGCATTGCCCAATCCCTAGCTGTACTACTTAGCTGCCCAGCTACAACATTTAATTGGTACATTTATAACAGCAGAGGGGACAACAAATAGGTCGCAAAACTAATCTCAAAAACTGATGCTTCATTCGGGGGGAAAGGCTCCAATCCCCATGGCACTGGAGGCCTCGGCCTTCACTAAACCGCCCAAAAAATACCCAACTTTCAGTCTAGTCCAGAAGGTTTGGAATAAATCCAAATATCTCCAGAAGTGCAGGCATGTGTAATGTACAATATAGTGTATATGTAGTGTGTAATATACAATATAGTGTATATAGTGTAGGTGTGTGTAATGTACAATACAGTGTATATAGTGCAGGCGTGTGTAATGTACAATATAGTGTATATAGTGCAGGCGTGTGTAATGTACAATATAGTGTATATAGTGCAGGTGTGTGTAATGTACAATATAGTGTATATAGTGCAAGCGTGTGCAATGTACAATATAGTGTATATAGTGCAGGCGTGTGTAATGTACAAGATAGTGTATATAGTGCAGGTGTGTGTAATGCACAATATAGTGTATATTTAGTTTATAATGTACAATATAGTGTATATAGTGCAGGTGTATGTAATGTACAATATAGTGTATATAGTACAAACGTGTGTAATGTACAATATAGAGTATATAGTGCAGGTGTGTGTAATGTACAATATAGTGTATATAGTGCAGGTGTGTGTAATGTACAATATAGTGTATATGTAGTGTGTAATGTACAATATAATGTATATAGTGCAAGCGTGTGTAATGTACAATATAGTGTATATAGTGCAGGCGTATGTAATGTACAATATAGTGTATATAGTGCAGGTGTGTGAAATGTACAATATAGTGTATATAGTGCAGGTGTGTGTAATGTACAATAAAGTGTATATGTAGTGTGTAATGTACAATATACTGTATATAGTGCAGGCGTGTGTAATGCACCATATAATGTATATAGTGCAGGCGTGTGTAATGTACAATATGGTGTATATAGTGCAAGCGTGTGTAATGTACAATATAGTGTATATAGTGCAGGTGTGTGTAAAGTACAACATAGTGTATATAGTGCAAGCGTGTGTAATGTACAATATAGTGTATATAGTGCAGGTGTGTGTAAAGTACAACATAGTGTATATAGTGCGGGTGTGTGTAATGTACAATATAGTGTATATGTAGTGTGTAATGTACAATATAGTGTATATAGTGCAGGCGTATGTAATGTACAATATAGTGTATATAGTGCAGGCATGTGTAATGTACAATATACAGGGGGTCCCCGGGTTACAAACAAGTTAGGGACTGTAGGTTTGTTCTTAAGTTGAATCTGTTTGTAATTTGGAACAGGTATATTTTTTAAGTGTAGCTCCAGACAAAAAAAATATTTTTTAATCTTTTCGGATAGCATAGGAAAGGATTAACACCCCTGCTGTGTGTGCCCCTGTTCAGAAGATTTCACCTCACTTTCTGTCCCAATGACAATTGAATTTTGAAAATTTTGGGTTGTTGTGGAAGCAAGCCTTGGTGATAAAGCATCAGTGGAGGTAGCTTTTCCCCATAATAGCTATTACAGGAGTGAATTTCCCTTCCTAGGGGTAGATTTCCTCTCACTTCCTGTTGTCTCCCTCCGTTTGTAAGTAGGAGTCGTTTGTAAGTCGGATGTTTGTAGCTAGGGGACCCCCTGTAGTGTATATAGTGCAGGAGTGTGTAATGTACAATATAGTGTATATAGTGCAGGAGTGTGTAATGTACAATATAGTGCATATAGTGCAGGAGTGTGTAATGTACAATATAGTGTATATAGTGCAGGCGTGTGTAATGTACAATATAGTGAGGAAGGGGGCTGACAGAGGAGGGGGGCTGACAGAGGACTGGAGGCTGACAGAGGAGGGTGGGCTGACAGAGAGGTGGGGGCTGACAGAGAAGAGGGGGCTGACAGAGAAGAAGTAGGCTGACAGAGAAGAAGGGGGGTTGACAGAGAGGAGGGGGGGCTGACAAAGAGGAAGGGAGCTGACAGAGGGGGGGTTGACAGAGAGGAGGGGGGTTGACAGAGAGAAGGGGGGCTGAGAGAGGAGGGGGCTGACAGAGGAGGGGGGCTGACAGAGAGGAGGGGGCTGACAGAGAGGAAGAGGGCTGACAGAGGAGGGGGCTGACAGAGGAGCAGAGGAGGGTGGCTGCGATCATACCTTTGGGTTCCCGCTGTGTGGAGGAGGTCTCAGGCTCCCCGGTCACCTTGATATCTTGTCTCCCTAGCTGCGGTGGAGCAGGAAGAGGGCGAGGTTCCATGAGGTGAGGAGGCGCTCTTACACAGACAAGTGTAGGAGAGGAGCAGATAGGCGTACAGCCGCCGGCGCCACATAGTAAACACAAAGCTACAGGGGCAGGGCGGAGGACGGGACAAACGGGAAACAGAGGCACTGGATAGATGTTGTGCATGCCCGGGTTTCCAGGGGACAGAAACCCGGGCACAAGTTGCCAAACCCGTGCTGTCCGGGTCAATCCCGTATGGGTGGCAACCCTAGTTGTATCTAATATTCAAAAACTGACATAATACAAAAGCAAAAATCACTAGTTGCCAAGAAGGACAAATGCACCATACTAGATGGCAGCAAGAAAGTAATGTGATGTAGTATGCCAGGCAGGGAGAGAGGGGGGTTCCTCTCTGCCAGCCAAACATCTAAACTGCATCAAATTGTCTGGAGGACCTCAAGAACAGAAGAAAATGCCACCATGAGGTATATTGGGCATTTTATTGGACAAAGTCAGGTGATCTGAATACACATTATGTTAATGTAACTTATTATGTTCTTTTTGGTGCAATGAGCTATGTTGAATTATGTTAGTAGTAATAGTTTCTTACCCATGGGTATCTAGCCATTATTATGCTGTATGTGGTAGTTATTGAGCTGCAAATATAGTATTGATTTTTGACCAACAATGCTTGCTTACTATGTGATTTTAGGAGATGAGCTGTACACGGCAGAAATATCTTGCTGTGGTTTATGGAATGCAACCAACATTCATTAGTCTATTGTACTGGCTGCTGTATTAGGAGATGCCCTGTTGGGGGTACTTGGGGGTACTTGAGGACAGGGTTGAGAACTACTGCTCTAGAGAAGAGAAGGCCCCTGTGCTAAAAACCTTGTGCTACCTTTTTGTGGAGGAAAATTCTGCTTTATGATGCATAGGTGCTTCAAGGTAGTTTCCTCATTCAAGTTGTTTAGTTCTGGGCACCCCAAAGCTTTTCACAATCCCTATGCCAATTCTACAAAACAATAAAGACAACACAAAAGACACTACCTGCCTGATTACTGTCTAAGGACTGAGTGAGCGTTTGTGTATGTGGCTGAGAATATCCTGAGCCAGGCTGCTTGCTCCAAAAAGGGATGAGAAGCTGGGATCAAAGCATCAGACCAATCTGATCTGTCCGCTACAGTTGTAAATGAAAAAATACCAAAAATTTTGAAAAAAACATGTTTTTCATAATTCCCAAATAGATAATCTTTCTTCATAAATTTAGGCCAAAATGTATTCTATTACCTTTCTTTGGTAAAAAATAGCTCAAATCAGTGTATATTATTTAGTAGTCTGTGTGAAAGTTATATAGTCTACAAACTATGGATGTACAGTATATCTGAAAATTGATTAAATCTGATGTACTGACGCCCTATCTTGTCTTTTGAGGCCCTAAAATGCCAAGATAGTACACATACCCTATGCGTTTTTCAAAGTTTTTTTCACAAATTTTTGGAAAATGAAGAAATAAAAATAAATAAATGTGTGTGTATATATATATATATATATATATATATATATATATATATATTTACATACTGCCACCAGAGTAGTACAGCATCATCATATGACTGGTGTGGCAGGGTTGAGGGCCACTGACTGGTGACAATATGTAAAAAAAAAAAAAAAAAAAAAAAAAGAGAAAATGCACACACACTTCCAAATTGCAACATATGGGTGCCAAAATTCTTAATGGCACCCCAAACGGAGTGTGATTTTGGAGCGTTTGTCGCACATCAGAATCGTGCAACAACTGTGGCAAAATGCACCTTAAAAAATTGCACAAAGCTTGTAGCCCAAAAAGGAGCAGGAACTTCTTTTGGGTGACAAACGGCACACAGAAATGCATTAAATTTGTGCAAGATATGACCAGGGTCTCAAACACTTTGCAACTTAGATAACTGTACTATTCTTTGATTTCAATGCCAAAATCCCCACTGTAAAAACAGCTAGTTTTGAAAACAAACATATCCTACTTTTTGGGAGGCAAAACCTAACTCTGTTGTAACTCTTTATATTGACATTCTTCATGTAAAACAGACATTATTTTCAATTCTCAGAGCTTACAGTGAATTTTGTAGTGTGATGGAGAAGGGTGCTGGAACTAAAGAGAATGCAGCATAAAATATTTACCAATGTAAAAAGTGCCTGCATTTGGAGAAAATAATGTGCTTTTACAGTGCCAAGTCAGACCTGATGCAGCTTATAACTGAAAGCAATACCAATCTGAGAAGGCAGTTGTAGCTGTAGGTAGCTTTTAATGCTGTTCTGGCACTCCTCTCCTACATGTAAAAATCATATTTTTTTTTGCTAGAAAATTACTCAGAACCCCCAAACATGATATATATATTTTTTTTTAGCAGAGACCCTAGGAAATGAAATGACGGTAGTTGCAACTTTTTATGTGACACAGCATTTGTGCAGAAATTTTTCAAATGCGTTTTTTTTTTTTTTAAACTGTTTCATGAATAAAAAAATTAAAAAAAACACTAAAGTTAGTCCCATTTTTTGTATAATGTGAAAGGTGATGTTATGCTGAGTAAACGGATACCTAACATGTCACGCTTTAAAATTGCATACACTCGTGAAATGGGGCCAAACTTTGATACTTAAAAGTCTCCATAGGGGACATTTGAAATTTTTGGACAGGTTACCAGTTTAGAGTTACAGAGGAGGTCTTGGGTTAGCATTTTTGCTCTTGCTCTATCGTTCACGACAATACCTCACATATGTGGTTTGAATGCTGTTTACATATGTGGGTGCGACGTACTTATGTGTTCGCTTCTGTGTGCAAGCACGTGGGGACAGGGGCGCTTAAATTAATTTTTTTTATTATTTGTTTATTTTATTTTTATAGTTTTATTTTTACACTTTCCCTTTAAATTTTTAATTTTTTTTATCACTTTTAATCCTATGACAAGGAATGTTAACATCCCTTGTAACAGGTATAGAGCATGACAGGTCCTCTTTATGGAGAGATGTGTGGTCCCGCATCTCTCCTCTAGGCTGGAAAGACTGAAATTTAAAAAAGCGATCTCAGCCTTTCCAGCCGAGTACATGGCAGTGTTTACATCTACCAGACGTGATGTCATAACGTCGTGCTGGGACTCCGAAGAGCATAGAGACTGCCAGGGACCACCTGGTCCCTTGTATTCTCTATGTTAAACTTCCACTGCCCGCGGGTTCCTTCTCCGGCTTGTCCATTGCATGGGCGAGCCGGTAGAAGCATCAGAGGGCAGAGGGAGGGAGGGACGTCCTCTCATGCCGCTATGATTGTTCTTACGGTGCAGGGAATCGCCGTCAGAAAAAGAAGATATCTGAATGATGCCTGCAGCTGCAGGCATCAGTCAGACATCCCCACTCAAAGTCCAGGACATCATATGACGGCCTTGGGTGGGAAGTAGTTAAAGTTAGGGCATGTAGTCTGGAATAATAGGACAAATGGTGTGCAAAACATAAAATATAATATAAAAGGATCTGAGACAAACTTTGTCTCAACTGGAGTGCAGCCAATCAGCTTTTATGTTTTTATTTTATTCAAGCTGTGGGAAAAAAATTTAAAGATAGAAACCGATTGCTTTCTATGGGCAATGGCACCATTTGAGACAGAACTTGTCTAGGACAATTTTTATTAATTTCCCTCTATTGTTTGTAATGTTTTCCAATAAACATTTTCCATTAAACTTTTATTATTTATTTATAATATTCTAATTATTACAGTTTTTACAGTCATTACACGAGTCATTACTACACTTTATTGCTAGAATACCTCCATAAAAAATTGAATTGGATAGAGGAAACAATTTTAACCCCTGTTTTACAGGCAGTGAGAAGGAGAACATAAATAAATATAATAAATGGTCTTTTTCTACTCTCACTTCTTGCCCCAACACATACAGCAATACAAAAAAAAATCATTTTAAGCTCTAACCAAAATAAAATATTTTAGCTAGAATCAATTTCCTAACAAACCATATATTATAAACTGGGGAAAGAGTGACTTGGACACCATCCCTTCATCATGGGACTGTGCCCAGATCTAGTAAATGGCTGTTAGATGGGAGCACTGTGACAGGAGTTTCAGGTTACCTCCTAAATCTGGAAACATTGAGTGGTTTTGCTGGCTGAGGCATCAGAGAGAAAGTCAAGGGATAGCTTGGAACCCACATATCAGTAGGTCGGTGAGGAGAAACAATTTGCACTGACACTGTTACTTTGTTCTGAATTGTCAAAGTAATAAAGTACATGGCCTGGAGCTGAGTGAAACTAGGAGGAAGACCAGCATGACTGGGGCCTGCAGAAGAGGCGGAGTATTAGTGGGTGATTTTGATATGCTGCAGTCTGCTTAGCAGATTGAAGAGTTCAAGGCAGAGGGTGTGTCCTGTAGTGGGTAGAGAGGAGGGGGTGTTAGAAAAGTAAAAGTTGTTCATAAACTAACTATATACTGCATATGCATTATGCCAGTCTAAGCAGCAGGTGGCGCTGTAGTATTATAGTGTATAGTTACGCTATCTATGATATAACAGGATGTTTGTCTATCCGCTATGTACTTGGATGCTCCTTGTTCCTGTGTTCATGTTTCTCCATTCTGTAAAGACATGCTTTGATAAGCCGTATTACTGCATACAACAAACTTCCAGCATGATTTAAATACTCAGAGGGTGTGTCCTGTAGTGGGTAGAGAGGAGCGCGGTTTTGGAAAAGTACAACAGAAGGTTGTTTATAAACTGACTATATACTGCATATGCATTATGCCTATCTAAGCAGCAGGTGGTGCTGTAGTATTATAGTGTATAGTTATGCTATCTATGATATAACAGGATGTTTGTCTATTCTCTATATACTTGGATGCTCTTTGTTCCTGTGTTCATGTTTCTCCATTCTGTAAAGACATGCATTGATAAGCCGTATTACTGCATACAACAAACTTCCAGCATGATTTAAATACTCTGCTAACAGGGGCATCATGTCACAGCTCAGTCAGAGCTTATCACAGCATCAGTTTTCTCCTTTGTTCCTGGACTTCACCTGTAGGAAGAACAAAAGGTTGGTGACTTGGACAACATGTTGTCCCAGCTTAGAGCTGTGGCTGTGGCCAGAGGCCCTGAGTGGCTACAAGACAAACTATCAGACTTATTGCAGGAGCCCAGCCAGGTCTTCCCTGGGCCCTCTTCTAGTCGCCCATGTGCTAGGAGGTCTAGGCTTTCTGAGCGCTTCATTCCTGAGTCTGGGAGCCCCTCAAGTGACCCTCTGACTCTACTAGCCAAGCGCATGCCTGCTTCCACTGGTATGTGAGTCGGGAGGAATCTCCATCTACGGCGAACCCAGGGTGGGAGTGTTTTCATCGGGCACCCACTCCCCTGCCCTCACACCTTTGCAGTATGGATGGTGCGGCTGGCTATACAGGCTCCCTGCCTATGTCTAGTACGGCCCGGCATGAGAGTGGGGTAGCAGCGGGTGCTGGCCAGGTCCTGGGAGCGGCCAGGGCCCCCAGTGACAGAAGACACTGGGCTTCAGCTTGTGAGGCTTTCTCCAGCCCTCACAGAGCCCAGCATGGGAGTAGGATTCTGGTGTGGCGGCGGCTGCTGACATCATCAGCGGGCAGCCGCCGTAATCTGGGGCCGGCAACTGCACCCTGGAGCCTGCTGAGGGGAGAGAGCGACAGCGCGGCTTGGTGAACAGAGCTGGTCTGAAGGGGTGCTTAGCAGCTCTAAAGATGTTGAACTCCCGTGCGCTGCACGGGGATCCAGATCTGCGACTGGATATACTGAGGAACAGAAGCAGCCAGGTGAGCCTTTTGTTTCATGTCCTCTTTCTTGTTCTTATTCAATCTCTATTCAAGGGGGAAGGAGCATAAATGGAAGGATGAGTATGTGGAAATGTATTTCTTTGTTGCCATTGGAGAAATTTTACTTTACAGTTAGACCAGATGGATGTAAGAAGGAGGAAGAAAACGGCGGTATTGGTTGATTACCCATACGTTCTCAAACTGGTTGCAGGCGTATGCAATTTTAGCTAGTGTTATTGAGGAAAAGGCCCCTGAGAATTGCTCCCTCCTTTTTATTTTGTTATCTGGACTCTATCGGCGAAGCCCAGCTAGTCTATGGTGGGGTTGCTTGATTTCGCTATGACGAGCTATTTTGTCAGTGCAAGGCAGTCAGGCCCTCTTTATGGTTGGACCACAAAAACGTCATTCTCTGGATGAAACTGATGTCATTTCCACAGAGTTCGGTTCCTCCCTTTCAGGGTGGGGCAGAGACTGCGGCAGCCTCTCCACAACCTGCCAGAAATCGCAGGGGGTTATGTTGGCAATTCAATGCCGGATCTTGCAAGTTTGGCACTGCGTGCTGTTTCCGTCATGACTATTCAGGGTGTGGAGTGTATCATGCACTGTCCAGATGCTTCCAGCATAGAAAAGGAACAGGGGGTGACACTGGAAAGAGGGAAGTGAAGGTAGAAAAGATGTGAAATGTGGACAAAATATAGTAAAAATTGCTCCTGCGCTTGTGAAGGTGTGTTTGTGTAATTAGGTAGTAATGTTAAAAGTGAAAAGACTGAAGGGGATGGTAATGCATGTCCCGCTGCCTCAACTGATCAGGGGTGGTCTGAAGAAGACTGTGTAGAAGAGGGTGGATGGAGGGGTCGTGATCAATCGCTTAACATCAAAGCATGTTTAGTTTACTCATGTATGATAGAATACAGACATATAAATGATAAAAATACTATGTTTCATAAAAACAGGTGACAAAATATGCACTAAAAAATAAAAAATGGAATTTGCCCATGTTGAGGCAGATATCTAAAATAGGCTGACGCGTTTCGAGGGTAAACTCCTCATCAGAGCCAGGAGAATGAGTGCACAGTCTGTATTAGCTGGTAGGCCGACATGTGTACATGGGGAGGAGTGGTTAGTTGGAAGAAATGTCCTGTGATGGATAATTAGTTATTATAAACTCCATACCAGTCCACGTCCAAGCGTTCTATGTAATTTGGTAAAAGAGTATATATAAATTTTCCTTATCCGGGGGTACGGGACTGTCGGGTGTACCTGTCTCCAAAGGCTGTGTGAGGGAGAGATTGCAGCCTGCGCTCGTCCTGGGAGTAGGGGACCGTATGATCCGCGAAGATGGGAGTGAGAGAATGTCTCCTCAGGTGGTGCTGGAGCCGTGGGTGCTTAACAATGTCTCTCCGCCTGAGACATAGGCAATGTTGCCTATGAAAATGTATTCAAATGCAGAAAACAGTCCTTGGCATGTTTTTTTAATGTTTTATTAGGGGTTGTTAATTTGGATGAACTATTGAACTTTTAACAAGGGGACAACTACACTATTTACACAGAAGATCCTCTTTATCATTCCTCTTGCACAAACTCGGTTCACAGACACTGCACCTGCTGATCACTCCAGGAGAACTAACAGTCTCTAATGTTAATTCAGCATCAGCCCATTACAGGCTAGGAACAACCCGTTCCTTTTTGTGGATAAAAGTAGCACATTGTGAAGTGAAAAGAATCTTTTTCTGCCTTCCTGTAGACCCTGAGCCCAGTTCTACTGTTGCAGAAGATACCAGCCCACCTGGCTGCTTGCTTCCCCAGTACTCCTGACTGGCACACTCCCATGGAGATTCCCCAGGGCAAGGATGAAGAGTTAAGCACACTGCTGTCTTCAGAAAGCACTGCTAGCTGACAGTCTCTCCCCTTGTTTTGTCCCTGCACCAGGCTAAGTTTACTCCTGAGCCTCTAGCTCGAGGTAAACCCCCTCCCTAGCAAGGGGTCCCTCAAGGGCCACCAACAGCCTCTCTTCTAAGCACTGCTTTTCCATCTTCCACCTGACTTCCCTGCTGGCATGGCCCATGTCTATTTATGGGAATGTTCTCAGCCCCCTGCCAGCCCACTCCTGGGGATTGGTTATATAAATATTCATCAGCTCCTCTTAGCCTCCACCCACTAGCTCTAGATCCTTTTTGAATGTCCCAGAAACAGGGGGAGGTACCAGAGAGCTGATAGGATATGTCATCCAGCCCTGGCCTCTAATAACGCTGACACAATTAATTGATTCAAGCCAGGAAATGTATTTTCTTACACTACACTTCTAGTAGCACACACTAGAGGGTGCTACAATAGCTCTACCATTCTTCCTGTGCTGGCCAGGTGTGTGTATGTGTTGTAAAACCCAAAGCAGCCATATTTCAGCCTCCTGGTGTCATATCAACTAGGCAATGACTTTTGATTGCCTAGGGGCACTACTCTTTGCAATCTTCCTTGCTTAGCTCTGAGCTGCTGTTTTGTCTCTTCAGTGGGAAGCAAAAGCTCTGGAAGGCTCACAGAACCTCTCCCATCCTCTGGTACTCCCTGCCCCATTATATCTTATCAGCCCTTAACCTGTCCTCCTTTAGGAGATCCCTGAAAACTCACTTATTCAGGGAAGCCTATCCCACACCCACCTAACAACTGTCCCCGAGCCACCCAAATGAAATAATTCCCCGCATCTATTACCGTTTGTACCACCATTCCCTCCCTTCGGAATGGAAACTCTACGAGCAGGGCCCTCCTGTCCCTTCTGTATTGAACTGTACAGTAATTGTGCTGTCCCCCTCTACATTTAAAGCTCTGCGTAAACTGTTGGCGCTATATAAATCATGTATAATAATAATAATAATAATTTCAGGAACACTGTGGTGCTAAGCTGGTACAGGGTATATTCAGAGCACTGCTAATTAGGGTAAAGAGGACACAGTGGGGGTTATTTACTAAAGGCAAATCCACTTGGCACTACAAGTGCACTACAAGTGCATTTGGAAGTGCAGTTGCTGTAGATCTGAGGGGGACATAAAAAACAGCATTTTAGCTTGCACATGATTGGATGATAAAATCAGTAGAGCTTCCTCTCAGATCTACAGCGACTGCACTTACAAGTGCAATTGTAGTGCAAAGTAGAGATGCCTTTAGTAAATCAACCCCAGTGATTTCAAGGTAAAGCAAGTTATACATTTATGTTTTTTGTACTTTTTTATTTATTTTTAGAAAAGGACATAAATCTAACACAAAAGCATAAGCTGCACACTATCAATAGCAATAGATATTAAAACTGCCAGTTCAACAAGAATGACTTAACTAAAACATTTTCTGTTGTGTGCTATATTGGGGAGTTAGAGAAGATCCGTGTGACCTTTTGTTAGGAACATTACAGAGACAACGGTGAGCTTGGTCGTGTTCTGTATTTATGTAGTCCGCTGTATTCAACACATTGAAATAAGCAGCTTCTTGTTTGTGCAGCTGGGGTATTAGTTTTGCTGGAAACTGGACTTTGATTTATTTACAAAGGATTAGCAAATATGTGCCAATTCTTGGCCAAGGAGAGATCATGATGATTAAAACAATGAAGTAGCTGGTGACTCTGATCAAGAAGAGATCTGTTGGGCCCTTTTCAGACACAGAGGTTGATCCATACAGAGTTATAGCACATTGCAATTAAAAAATAGTATACATTATAAAGTACAGTTTTTCTCAAGCCCAATTTTGGAAAAACTTTTCAAACCTTTTTTTTAACCACCTTATTAACAAACACTCCCCCCCCCCTTCCTGCTAAGGCCTATTTTCTGATTTTAGCACTACCAGACTTTGAATGCAACACTGTACTCATCAAATGGGATTTTTATCTCTTTTTCTTTTTTTAGACAGACAGAGCTTTCTTTTGATGATATTTGATCACCACTGGATTTTTTATTTTTTGCCATATAAATAAACAAATTCCAAACATTTAAAATAACACACTTTTCTTATTTTCTGTGATACAATTTTGCAAATAGATAATCTTTCTTCATATATTTAGGCCAGAATGTATTCTGCTACATGCAGTGTATATTTTAGTCTGTATGAAAGTTATAGAGTCTATAAACTATGATATATCTACAGTGCCTTGAAAAAGTATTGATACCCCTTGAAGTTTTCCACATATTGTCATGTTACAGCCAGAAGCATAAATGTATTTTATTGGGATTTTATGTGATAGACCAACACAAAGTGGCACATAATTGTGAAGTAGAAGAAAAATGATAAATGGTTTTTCCAAATTCTTTAGAAATAAATATGTGAAAAGTTTGGCGTGCATTTGTATTTAGCCCCCCCAAGTCAATTCTTTGTAGAACCACTTTTCGCTGCAATTACAGCTGCAAGTCTTTTTGGGTAAGTCTCTACCAGCTTTGCACATCTAGAGAGTGGCATTTTTGCCCATTCTTCTTTGCAAAATAGTTCAAGCTCTGCCAGATTGGATGGAGAGCATCTGTGAACAGCAATTTTCAAGTCTTGCCACAGATTATCAATTGGATTTAGGTCTGGGCTTTGATTGAGCCATTCTAACACATAAATATGCTTTGATCTAAACAATTCCATTGTAGCTCTGGCTGTATGTTTAGGGTTATTGTCATGCTGGAAGGTAAACCTCCGCCCCAGTCTCAAGTCTTTTGGAGACTCTAATGCCCTGTACACATGACCGGTTTTGCCGTCGGAATAAACTCTGAAGGTTTTTACGACAAAGTTCCTACAGAATTCCGCTCAAGCTGTCTTGCATACACACGGTCACACCAAATTCTGACCATCCAGAACGCATTGACGTACAACGCGTACGACGGGACTAGAAAATGGAAGTTCAATAGCCAGCAGCCAATAGCTTCCATCTCGTACTTGCTTCAGAGCATGCGTCGTTTTTTAGTACGTCGGAACAGCATACAGACGAGCAGTTTTTCTGATAGTAATTTGTTACATCAGAAAAATATAGAACATGTTCTCTATCTAAGTCCGTCTGAATTTTCGTCAGAAAAAGTCAGATGGGGCATACACACGATCAGAATATACATGAAAAGCTCCCATTGGACTCTTTCTGTCGGAAATTCCGCTCGTGTGTACGCGGCATTGGTGGTTTTCTTCTAAGATTGCCCTGTATTTGGCTCCATCCATATTCCTGTCAACTCTGACCAGCTTCCCTGTCACTGCTGAAGAAAAGCATCCCCACAACATGATGCTGCCACCACCATGTTTCACAGTGTGGATGGTGTGTTCAGGGTGATGTGCAGGGTTCCGCCACACATAGCGTTTTGCTTTTAGGCAAAAAAGTTCTTTTCTGGTCTCATCTGACCAGAGCACCTTCTTCCACATGTTTGCTGTGTCCCCCACATGGCTTCTCTCAAACTGCAAACGGGACTTCTTATGGCTTTCTTTCAACATTGGCTTTCTTCTTGCCACTCTTCCATAAAGGTCAGATTTGTGGAGTACACGACCAATAGTTGTCCTGTGTACAGATTCTGCCACCTGAGCTGTGGATATCTGCAGCTCCTCCAAAGTTACTATGGGCCTCTTGGTTGCTTCTCTGATTAATGCTGTCCTTGCCTGGCCTGTCAGTTTAGGTGGACGGCCATGTCTTGGTAGTTTTACAGTTGTGCCATACTCTTTCCATTTTCAGATGATGGATTGAACAGTGCTCTATCAGATGTTCAAAGTTTGGTATATTTTTTTTATAACCTAACCCTGCTTTAAACGTCTTCACAACTTTATCCCTGACCTGTCTTGTGTGTTCCTTGGCCTTCATGATTCTGTTTGTTCACTAAGGTTCTCTAACAAACCTCTGAGGGCTTCACAGAGCAGCTGTATTTATACTGAGACTAAATTACACACAGGTTGACTTTATTTACCAATTAGGTGACTTCTGATGGCAATTGATTCCACTAGATTTTAGTTAGGAATATAAGTGTAAAGGGGGCTGAATACAAATGCAAGGCACATTTTTCACATATTAATTTGTAAAAAAAATTGAAAACCATTTATCATTTTCCTTCCACTTCACAATTATGTGCCACTTTAGTTGGTCTATCACATAAAATCCCAACAAAATACATTTACGTTTTTGTTTGTAACATGACAAAATGTGGAAAATTTCAAGGGGTATGAATACTTTTTCAAGGCAATGTGTGTCTATCTATCTATCTATCTATCTATCTATCTATCTATCTATCTATCTATCTATCTATCTATCTATCTATCTATCTATCTATCTATCTATACCTATATCAACCTTTGATGGGGGAGAAATGTGACAGACTCACCCGGGACAGAGGCTATTGGAGGGGACTGAATGTGAACCTCTTGCCAACAGATTATGGGCCCTGGATTTAAGGGAACAATACTCTGCAAGGTGAATTAGAAACCCAGTCTGATCTGCACTAATCAGACTCAATCGTGTATATATGTATATATTGTATGTTGTCTCATTCTGTTGTAGACTCTTTGCTGTGGTCATTTGGGATGTGTGTCCCTGTAGAGGGAGGGGGGATTCCTCCAGCAGCCCCCCTGCTGATAAGACTGTTTCATAATGCTGGGACAAATACTGTTAGGAGATGCTGATGTCAATTCCAGCCACTTATCTGTCTGTTGTCTGCTAGAATGTGGTTATTGTAAATAAGTCTAGTATGGGATCTAAGAGTCATTAGATCCCCATTGTTGTTTGTGTTAATTAGCTCTGCTATTGTGTTGATTTGTGATAATGTTGATTGTGTTTTCTGAGCTACAAGATGGCCAGTCTGGCCTAAAGGTCATGATCGAGTCATCTAGGCTGTCTAAAGGGATTAGTTAATTAGCTCATGTTAATTAGATTTCTGGTCACAGGTGTATGTTCAGAGTAATATGAGCAGGAGGTATACACCTCCTCTTTTACTGTATAAAAGAGCCTGTATTCCTTTCAATAAAAGAGATTCCTGTTTGAACTTACATACAGCCTGCCTGGTGTTTGTTCTGAGCTATCACAACTGCATTAGAACGGCACATAGCTGTAGTTCGAATCTCGGAGCATTGGATGACCGAACCATCAGATGTTGCGATCTGCAATCTGATTCTATAGCTGCAGAGGAGTGTCAGGAGAGTGGAATCGAGTGAGCAGGGGCTCGTTACATTGGTTGGCAGCGGTGGGATTTGATCTCCAGTTACTGGGACACTCCAAACCAGCCTGCAGGAGAGCCACACTGAAAGATTTACTTGAGAGCCGGGAGGGACCGGTGGGATCGTGCTTCCTTGCCGTGAACACATCCAAACCATCACCTGGATACAAGGTCCAGATAGCAGGAGAGGAGAGGTACAGATACCAGCCACCATGGAAGAGGAATTCAGAAGGAGGTTGTGAGAGATGCAGATACAGCACAGAGGACCAGTATCAGAGCATGTCCTGCTAGGATGGTTTGATTCTATCCGCTGCAAACTCTGGATGGAAGCGCTAGCCCGTGAGCAGCGACACCAGGGAAATGTTCTCCTCTCTATCCATGTAAGGTACTGGTCGCAGTATGAAGTGCGAATGCTGTTATTGGGGGAACAGCCAAACCAGGAGTGGACAGCTGAGTTAAGCAGGCTGATCCGGGCAGAAATGCGGTTGGACGAGAGCTACAGAGCCCTCCAGTGGTATGTAGCCCAAGTGTGCCCATGGACAGCGGATGACAGCCCCAAGGAAGGCTTTGACTACGATGGCCTGGGATTGTTGTACTGGAGGCTGTCCAGGGACCCTGACTTTGGGAGTGATCGGAAGTGGCGTTTGGAGGAAATAATGGAGCACAGAGAGCAAAGACTGAATGTCTCGGAAGTGCACTGGGCACAGGAAGATTTGGAGTTTCTGGCCGTTCAGGAATGGGAGCTTGAGATGGCCTACAGACAGCTGCTAGACTCTGCTTAGCTGTAGGGTGGGGCTCCCTTTGCCTGGGACTATCAGGAAATACCAGTTGGCAACTCTGAAATCCTGGCTGAAGAGTTGACAATGTGGCAGAGTAACAGTGTGCTTTGCCAACCTGCCCGCACAACTATGGAGGCGGAGGTCTTATGGCGGATAGAGCAAGTGCTGACTGACCTTGATGACCCTGTTTCTGCATTGGATGATCTTGGATGGAGAAATGTGCCTGTCCAGCAGAATGCCAGAGAATCGGCAGTGGAAAATGTGGAGATCGCTATCCCCAAAGCGGAAGTGCTGACAACAGTGCAGAGCTCTGCTAACCTCGGCCCAGCACTGATAGCATCTTCTGAGTTCCACGGACAGGAGATGGTGAGCCTTTCTCCCCAGACACCAGTTGCAGAGACAGGGGATTTGATAGACTTTTCTGCTGAGGAAGAACAACCTGGTGAGCCTCCAGCAGAAAAAGAGCTGTTATTAGGGCCAAACTTCACTGTGCTCTGCCCAGCACTGATAGCATCTTCTGGGTTCCATGGGCAGGAGATGGTGAACCTCTATCCCCAGACACCAGTTGCAGAGACAGGGGATTTGATAGACTTTTCTGCTGAGGAAGAACAACCTGATGAACCTCCAACAGAAGAGCTGCTGCCAGGGCCAAAGTTCACTGTGCTCTGCCCAGCACCAACAGTGACTTCGGCCTTCTTGAGAGAAGAGGTAGTTGGCCTTTCTCCCACAACACTGACAGGGACATGTGATTTTCTGCCAGCAGCATCAATGGAGTTACAACAAACTTCTCCAGCTGAAGATCTGGTAACTGAACAGAGGGTCCAAGACCTCTGCCCCACACTTTTAGCAATTCCAGAGACTGGGGATTTAATAGACGTTTCTGTAGAGGAGGAACCAACTAGCAAACCCCCAGCAGAAGTGCTGGCAACCAGACAGAGGGTCCAAGACCTCTGCCCCACACCTGTGGCAGTTTCGGAGGCTCAGGGTGAGAAGGTGGCAATCACTTCCCAGCAGCAGATACAGGGGGAGAAGGGAGAGGAGGTGTGTGTTGTCCCTCCCCAACAGTTGGCCAGGGTGGAGGAAGCGGCCTTTTCTCCCCAGCAAAGAACATGCCGTCCCAGCAGCCAGATGAGGGAATGGAAAAGGAAGCAGCCGGCTCACCTCCTCAATGGCAGCTACACAGTTTGGGAGTGGAGAAAGCCAGCCTCCTGCCTCAACAGTTAGCCGGAGCGGAGGAAGCGGAGTCCCCAGCAGAAGTGCTGGCAACAGGGCAGAGTGCTACCAACCTCTGCCCAGCACCGGCAACAACTGTGGAGTTCCAGGGAGCCAGGGCAGTCGGCCCCTCTCTTCAGCGACAAGCTGATGTAGTAAAGCTGCTACTTCCAGCTGAATCGCTGGCAACAGGGCAGAGCGCTGCTAGCCTCTGCCTCGCACCTACAGTTTCTTCTCAGCTTCAGGGAATTGGGACAGTGGACCCCTCTGTCCAGCAACAGGCCAAGCCATGGAATGTTAAAAACCACCCAGCTGAAGCGCGGGCAGCTAGACAGAGAGTAAATGACCTCTGCCCCACACCTACTGAGGTCAACTATTCCTTGCAGCCAAGAAAGGAGATCATGTGGGAAGACTATGTGAGTTCACTCTGCCTGACTAACGCATTTCCAGACCAGGTGGAGGTCTGGGACCTTGTTAGTCAACCTTTGATGGGGGAGAAATGTGACAGACTCACCCGGGACAGAGGCTATTGGAGGGGACTGAATGTGAACCTCTTGCCAACAGATTATGGGCCCTGGATTTTAAGGGAACAATACTCTGCAAGGTGAATTAGAAACCCAGTCTGATCTGTACTAATCAGACTCAATTGTGTATATATGTATATATTGTATGTTGTCTCATTCTGTTGTGGACTCTTTGCTGTGGTCATTTGGGATGTTGTCCCTGTAGAGGGAGGGGGGATTCCTCCAGCAGCCCCCCTGCTGATAAGACTGATTCATAATGCTGGGACAAATACTATTAGGAGATGCTGATGTCAATTCCAGCCACCTGTCTGTCTGTTGCCTGCTAGAATGTGTGTTATTGTAAATAAGTCTAGTATGGGATCTAAGAGTCATTAGATCCCCATTGTTGTTTGTGTTAATAAACTCTGCTATTGTGTTGATTTGTGATAATGTTGATTGTGTTTTCTGAGCTACAAGACGGCCAGTCTGGTCTAAAGGTCATGACCAACTCATCTAGGCTGTCTAAAGGGATTAGTTAATTAGCTCATGTTAATTAGATTTCTGGTCACAAGTGTATGTTCAAAGTAATATGAGCAGGAGGTATACACCTCCTCTTTTACTGTATAAAAGAGCCTGTATTCCTTTCAATAAAATAGATTCGTGTTTGAACTTACATACAGCCTGCCTGGTGTTTGTTCTGAGCTATCACAACTGGATTAGAACGGCACATAGCTGTAGTTCGAAT
Organism: Lithobates clamitans; assembly: GCA_037952925.1. Lineage (NCBI taxonomy): Eukaryota > Metazoa > Chordata > Amphibia > Anura > Ranidae > Lithobates > Lithobates clamitans. The sequence goes on along the minus strand of JBBGZY010000742.1, from coordinate 2,690,028 downwards.
CCCAGAGCATTGGATGACCGAACCAACAGATGTTGTGATCTGCAATCTGATTCTATAGCTGCAGAGGAGTGTCGGGAGAGTGGAATAGAGCGAGCAGGGGCTCGTTACACTTACAATACGCCAAACAGCACAGTGACAAGCCTAAAACCTTCTGGCACAAAGTCATTTGGAGTGATGAGACCAAAATTGAGTGATTTGGCCACAACCATAAAAGCTTGGAGAGGAGTCAACAAGGCCTATGATGAAAGGTACACCATTCCTACTGTGAAACACAGAGGTGGATCGTTGATGTATTGGGGATGTGTGAGCTACAAAGGCATAGAAATTTGGTCAACATTGATGACAAGATGAATGCAGTATGTTATTAAAAAATACTGGAGGAACATTTGCATTTATCAGCCAGGAAGCTGCACATGGGACGTACTTGGACATTCCAACATGACAATAAACCAAAACACAAGGCCAAGTTGACCTGTCGTTGGCTACAGCAGAATAAAGTGAAAGTTCTGAAGTGGCCATTTCAGTCTCCTGACCTCAATATTTTTGAGCCACTCTGGGGAGATCTCAAATGTACAGTTCATGCAAGACAGCCCAAGAACTTACAGGAACTGGAGGCTTTTTGCCAAACGGAATGGGCAGCTTTACCATCTGAGAAGATAAAGAGCTTCATCCACAAATTCTACAAAAGCCTTCAAGCTGTCATTGATGTTAAAGGGGGCAATACACAGTATTAAGAACTAGAGAATGTAAACTTTTGATCAGGGTCATTTGGGTAGTTTCTGTTGTCATTATGATTTAAAAAGGGTAAACACAGTTGATTGATAATAAATGGCTTCAGCCAAATGATAACCATGAGTAAAAGAAGAGTTTTTGTGTTGTCATTCATATTCTCTAAAAAATGGCCAAGAAATCATAGTGTGTATGTAAACTTATGAGCACAACTATATATATATATATATATATATATATATATATATATATATATATATATATATATATATATATATATATATATATATATATTTGAAAATTGATCAGTCTTGATGTGCCGATGGCCTATTTCATTTTTTGAGGTCCTAAAATGCCAGGACAGTACAAATGCTCCCAAATTACCCCTTTTTCCCTTTTTGGAAAATAGACACCTCAAGATATTTAATAAGAGGCATGGAAATTTTTTTCAAAGTTGTCATTTTTTTGTATCAAGAAATTAAATAAAGTTTTTTTTTCACAAAGTTTACATTTTAAGAAGGTATTTCTCACACACAGCATAGGCATACATAGAATTACACTCCAAAACATATTCTGCTATGTCTCTCAAGTATGGGTATAATACATGTGTGAGACTTTTATACAGTTCATAGAGTAGCTCAAAATCCAAGGAGCACCTTTGAGCTTTCAAGGAGCATACATTACGAATTTAGTTTCCTTACTACCCATCTGTGTTGGCTATGGCTATTTATAGTGATTCTTATACCATTTATATGGAGTAACATTTTAGTTACATATGTTGTTTTTAGAAGCTAGGCCTCCCCTACTTATAAGCTAACTAATTTGTTGGACTGGTAAAACTCAGGACAGAAAATGATGTACAGGAAGTGTGTGTGTGTGTGTGTGGGGGGGGGGGGTGACATGAACAAGCCATGTGCTCAGGAACAAATGACAGTTGTTTGCAGGACTTCAGAGATGCAAAAAAAGGTCTGTAAAGAGATCCTGGATCCTGGAAGATGATTTAATCATAAAGAAATTCCTAAGTTAAAGGATAAGTTCACCTTTCTTAAAACATTGCAGGTAAAAAAAAAAATGTGCATTTATAAATTTTTTTAAAAGCCTGTAAAGCATTGCACCCACAATCAGCAAATCAAAGGTGCGATCTCAGGCTCCTGTTCCTGCTCAGGGACAAAGGACAGTTGTTTGCAGGACTTCAGAGATGCAAAAAAAGGTCTGTAAAGAGATCCTGGATCCTGGAAGATGATTTAATCATAAAGAAATTCCTAAGTTAAAGGATAAGTTCACCTTTCTTAAAACATTGCAGGTAAAAAAAATGTGCATTTATTAATTTTTTTGCCTGTAAAGGATTGCACCCACGATCAGCAAATCAAAGGTGCGATCTCAGGCTCCTGCAGACTGTCTGTGAAGCTGTCTGCTGTACCTCATACTGAATGACAGGAAGAATCAATAAACTACTAGAGCACTCACTAGTGTCCTGGTAGCTCATTGGGCCATCACCTGCAAAGGCTGTCGTAAATTGTAGTTCATTCATTTACAGAACTTTGTGAATGAATGATGCAGCCATGTGGGTAGAGGGAAAAGTCCCTGGGCCACTATCACAATTAGAAGGGGGATCAGGGAGAGGCTGCAGGAGTGGGAGCATGTTAAACGTGTGGAACGTGTAACATATTCCCAAAGGCAAACTTATCCTTTAAGTCACATACATTTTACATGCTTATTTGCTAGAAAGGATAGTTAGCTTGTGCATGTTATAGGAATATTTTGTAGTACCTTGTATGCTATGAATTGTTCTTCCTGCAGTTGTATGTGCAGCCTTTCTGCTTGGTAAAGCAAATATTATTATGCTACAGAGGTTTTTGAATGGTCCTTGCTTTATTGCAAAGTGACATTAATAGACGCAAAGCAAAACTTATTCTGTGGTGTTTTCTGTTGCTTTTGGAAAGGGCTACCTATATTGTTTAGGACAAGCAAGGCTACAGAAGTCTCTGGTGTCCAGGAGGAGATGTGCAACCTGCCTACCTGGGCCCGAGACAGTAAGTGGATGCCTGTTGAAAGGGAACTTGCTAGATATGCTTCTCTTTTGAGCAGAGCTTCTGGTGATGGAGTCTCTGATTTTTACTCAGAGTTTAGTCTTAAAAGTTTTGGGTTCAGTAAGGCAAACATGTGGGCAGTAGTTGGTAGGTTTGTACTTCCTACATGCACTACATACTGAATCTGAAAAGAGGAAAAAGACAGGCAGAAAGAGAGTTACTGAAAAAGCAGCTTACTGTGGTGACTGAGTGCTTGAAAGACACTGCAAGCAAGGCAAGAGATTTAGAAAGTTGGGCACTCAAAGTCAAACCTGCAGTGACTTTGAAGTGTGTTTAAACCACTGTAGGCAAAGCTAAATATTTGAATAAGTGGTCTGCAGCCCTCATGATCATGTGTAATGGTGCCCTAACAAAGACAAAGTCTGTAAGCAAAAGTAGGACATGTGCCACTGTTACTTCCCATAAGTGGAAACTGTGAATTTGATCAACTCAAATAGTGATGACCGAGTTTATTCCAACAATAGGAAGGCTATGATCTCCACCAGACAAATGTGGACTGATTTACTCAAGGAGGGGGTCCCTAGAGAGGGAATAGATGGTATTCGTACACCAGCTTCGCTTTAGTGGTGGAAGTAAGAGACTGGGAATTGTAGATTCAGTTACATTTGGTGTTTTTGTGTTTTGTTGTCATAGACTGAGGCACATTACTAGAGAATGCCCTGCTGTGAAGACTAGACAGCACAGAGAGAGATGCAGGTTTATTCTTTCTGCTGGAAATCTATGCCTTTTGGTGAGAATGTTACAAGACAACAGAGGGCACCCTAAAATAGTTTTTCAGTCAGAAATGGGCAGATAGAGAAATGTGAGCAGTGAGCAATGTTTTTTTGGCACAGTTGGAAGGAACATATAATCTGCTCAGTCTTTTTAACACTTTTAAGGTTATAAACATTGAGAGTTGGAGCAGGCAGAGCAGATGACCAGGCCAGATGGGATGAGGTAGGCTAGAAAATTAGAGCATGAGTAAGATGTGGATGATTTCCCGATGGCAGCTGAATTGGAGTGGACTTTCATCTAATCATTTTCTTGTGGCATGAAGGACAATGGACTTTCATCTGAATCTTTCTTTTCATATATGTTACGCAAGCTGCCAAAGACATTGCTAGCCCTGCTGAAAGGAGTTATGCAGCTTGTCCAGGACAAAAGTCTGATTGATCAGATGATATGTGTGTAGAAAGAGAATTTTTTCCTCCCATTTACATGTGGGGTTTATTTCACCCTTATCTGGACAAAGGCTTTAAGATCTGCAAACATTAATATGCTACAGAGGTTTTTTAAGCTTTTTTACTTTGCAAAGTGACCTTAATGGACACAAAGCAAAAGACCATCACATTTTTGGAGGTGCTGGAGAACCAGGACAGTGGAAACACCCACAAAATGACCACATTTTGGAAGGCAAAGACTCCAATGTATTTTCTGAAAGGCATAGTGAATTTGACTATCATTTTTTGCCACAAGTTTTGAAAAATGTTTTTTTTTTTTACAAAGTTTTCAATCAATACGATTTCTAATACACATCATAGGCATGCTTAGAATTACACCCCAAAACACATACTTCTACTCCTGCCAAGTATGGTGTTATCACACATGTCAGGCTTTTTTAACAGCCTAGTCATATAGAGGGGCCCAAAATCCAAGCAAGCACCTTCAGGCATTCTAGGAGCAAAAATTACACATCTAAATTCCTGGCTACCTATCACATTTTTGGAGGTTATGGAGCACCAGGAAAGTAGAAACACCCACAAAATGACCACATTTAGGAGAGTAAGTACCCCAAGGAATTTTTTTAACAACAAGGTTGGTCTTTATTTAAAAAAAATGAGAAATCAGTACAATACATAGTAGTTTTTAGATTGGATAACTGTAGTTCCAATCATACAAAGAGTGCAATTGTTTGCAAATAACAGTATAGTATATGATACATTTTGGATAATAAAGTAGTCATACATTACATAAGAAGTACACTAACAATGGAAGGACAAGGGGAGGGAGGGGAAAGGGAAGGGGCATGGGGGAGGCAAGCCTTACAGATACTTCCTATAGACTGGAACACCCACAGATCCCTCCAATTAAGGGTCAGCGTTATACGTGGGATCCATCCACGGCCTCCAAATCCGGTCAAACTTCAGGGGACACCCTCTACTCATGTAGGTTAGCTTATATAATGGTAAAACTGCATTAACCGAGTCCTCCCATGATCTCACCGTGGGGGGCCTATGTGAGGTCCATTTCAGCAATATTTGTTTTTTTGCATAGAAGAACAACAGTGAAATCAATATCTTAGTATATCTAGGTCTCTGCTCATCATCCTGGATGGCCAGCAGAGCCAGCTCCGCCGACACCAGGACATTCAGCTGAAGCTTAATATTAATAGATTCTCCCACCTCAGCCCAGTATCCTGCTAAATGCGTGCAGGCCCAAAACATGTGGAAAATGGTGCTGTCCGGTGATTGACAACGCGGGCAATTCGGGGAGAGCAGCGGGTAGATTCTGTGCAATCTCTGAGGGGTGTAGTATACACTATGTAGGAACTTTGTTTGAATTAATTTGTCTCTAGACGAGATTACCAATCTAGAGTTATCCTCAAACACTCCTCCCAGGTCTCTCTATCCAACTCAGGCAAGTCAGCCTTCTATTTATTCCACAGGACGTCCATTTTTGGTGAATCCCTCTGGAGGAGAGTAAGGTATAATGTGGACATAATCTTAGGGAGGGACTCCTGCATCAGTAACTCCTCAACAGGGTCAGCTTTAAGACTAGGGGGCAATGGGAACTGTGCCCTGGCTGCATGACGCATCTGATGGTATCTAAACACCATCCAGTTCAGGAGTCCAAATCTGCCTGCCAGTGCCTGAAATGAGATAAGAGATCCAGCCTGAAACACATCTCGCAACAGTTTAATACCATAGCGGGCCCACAGCTGTGGGTTTGGGATAGTTTGGAAGTGAGATAAAGAGGGATTCACCCATAGGGGGCAGAAGGGGGACCACCTGTTAGTGCTCTCAAAACGTCTTCTAGCCAATCCCCACACCCTAAGGGTTGCCACAGTCGAGGTCGGGAGGGAGGGGTACGCCGAGGAGCCCCATTATACCAAGTTGCCCAGTTCTTTCAGAGAACCCACTATGGCTGCCTCCAGACACACAGCTGCATTCGCCCTGGACTGCTGAAACCACCACCTCACTGTGCCCAATAATATACCAATTGGTTGGGTAAGGCGAGATCTCCACTACTCACTGGAAGCTGAAGGGTTTGTCTGGCCAGCCCTGCCACAAAAAAGAGCCAATGCAGCTGTCTATATCCTTAAAGAAAGATGAGGACATCCAGACAGGGCAATTTCTTAGGATATAGGTAAAGTTGGGAAGGTAAATCATCTTTAAAATATTAATGCGACCAAGAAGATTAAGCGGGAGATTAGCCCAGCTAATGGTCTCTAAGACGGTGCACTATAGGTTGAAGATTAAGGCGCTGAAAAGAGCCAAAATCCCTTGTGACTCTAATACCTAGATATGTGAATTCTTCCACCCATTGCAATGGGGTTTGAGCCCCACACACTTTGGCTTGCACATCTAAAGGGAATAAGGCAGACTTGGACCAGTTGATGCGAATTCCAGAAAACCCCCAAATTCATTAAAGGCTGCTGAGGCAGCATTCAACGATTCCTCAGCATCTTGCAGGTATAGCAGAGTGTCGTCTGCATATAAGGATATCTTCTCCTCCAGAGGGCCGACCCGCAGACCCACAATGCAGTCAGAGTCTCTGATCAGGACCGCCAGTGGCTCCAGTGCCAAGGCAAACAGGCCGGGTGACAGCGGACACCCTTACCCCAAGGAATTTTTAGTAACATAGCCAGCAGGATGTGCAGATGGGTCAGTTTATGCTGCAGGCAGAGACATGATATGCAAACAAGAAAAGGATCAGTCCAGGCAGAAGGCAGAAATGTGGTCAATAAACAGGCCAGGGTTAGTACAGTCAGCAGTTAGAAGCAACACTGGTATGGTGGTGATTAAGGACCGTGTAACTGGTGTGGAGGTGATCAGGGACAAAATAACTGGTGTGGTGTTGATCAGAGAAACTGGAACTGGTTCAGTGGTGATCAGGGAAAATATGACTGATGTGGGAAAGATCAGGGACACTGTGAGTGGGTTGGCAGTGATTAGGTACACTGTAAGTGGCCTGATGTGATTAGGAACACTGACTGGTGTGGCAGTGATTAGGGATACTGACTGGCAGCACTGCTCTGGTGATACTGTACTGCTCTGGTGGTGATCAGAGATAATGGCTGGCAACACTGGCATACAGTGATATCAGAGCAGCCAGTTATTGTACATGATCACTGATACGATGGTACAATGTCACCATATATATAATTTTCTACATTTATTTTGCACTACTCTGGAGGGTTTGATCAGGGATTTTTTTTTACACTTTGACTACTTAATATGGTGATGATCATTGTATAAGCAATCAGTAACACTGTTCAAGGGTTTAATTAATGAAACCTTTGTTTACTACTGGCTCAGCTCATTACCCTATTAAAATGCCTAATGTGGGGTGTATTTGTTACAGACAGGGTACCGCAGGATATACCAGAGTTCTCAGTGCAAAAAGCTGAGAGCTATTAAATGCCAGTGCAGAAAACTGACGTACAAAACTGGCAGTGGGCAAGAGTTTTTTTCATATGCCACGTTTTATATTAGATTATTTATTAAGTTTAATTCAGAAAATAAATAATACAGTAATTGTGCAATTAAAATTTCAGAAACATGTAGAATTGCGCAAATTAGCATAAACCTGTAATATGGTAATTTTGGGAAATACTTATCTGTCATTTCCCTTAAATGTAATAGTGACTAAAATGTAATTATCAGAAGCAAGAGAATAATATAGTATGATACTAACTCATCACAAGATGAGGATATCTATCACATAATGCATATCTACAGTGGAATGCTATAATAAACCCCATACATATTTGTGAGGTCAGAAATATAAGACCTGTGATTACACACTTGTTTTTTACAGCTGTAGGGTTAGAGAACAATCCCTGAATCGATCCGTAATACCTACAAATTCACTGAGTTGGAGCAAGGATGAGGCCACTTTAAGGACATGTTTGTTTTTATTATAACAGGGGAAAGGAAATGTTGTGGGGGTGTAGCGTATCCAGGTGCAGCAGGGAGAAAATTTGTATGTCATCTGTGCACTTCCTGGTGGAGTATTAACTCATTGCTCATTAGTAATCTTAGAGGAATCTGAACTCTAGCCAACAAGCCCAGGTTTAAATACAGTGGGTAAAGCTGTTTTGGGCGAGCCCTCTTTTCTTCCACATTTTCAACTGTCAATTTTCTGGGGGGGGGGTTCACGTTTCGCAAGCATTTGCAGTCTATGATATTTATTGCTTTCCAATCTTCTTTGATTAAAGCTTGGGCAATAAATCTGGTGTGCATAGGCCAGGTATGTAAAAAAAATTAGGAGACATATAAGGTAGGAGTTCTAAGGGGTCACACCCAGATAGCAAGCAATTGTGCTGCAAGTTTGAAAATGACTTTCTAAGCTATTGCTAGATGTGCCAGGCTTCACAAGTTTGTTGCACAATTGCAGCAAGTTTGCATTGCATGACTCCAGATCAACATTCTTTGCAAACATTCTGCAAGTCTGCTGCAATTTCTGGTTCAGTTATGTGGTGCAATAATCATCCCACCACAGGCGTGACTGTGACTTGCAGACATCTTGCTGTAGACTCACCATTTCAACTTTGCTCTTGCTAGAGACTTGCCACACAAATTTGCTACGAATTGGAAAAATTTCAACTTGAACCTGTGCTTCAAGTGCTCTGCAAGTGTACAACTTGCCAGTGAAAATGTGAAGAAAGTCAATAAGACTTACAATGCAACACTGCCACAATTTTGTGGCAAGTTATCCTTGTTATCTGGGCAGGGATTTTCAGATTTTCATAAAAGTCAGTAATTTTCTGATTGATTTGTGACACATTATCAGAATATCATAGGGAACCCAAATTCTCTAATCCTTTAGTGATCATGTTACTAGCCTATAGGTGTGGGTCAAATTGTTACTCATTTGTAAATTTCACTGTAACTGACACTGTAAAGAAGGACAGCGTATTGCCAATTAAAACATTGCAGGAACAAGCACAGAAAAATTAAGCATTTCAAATGCTTCCTTGAACTGTTTTCCTTTGCATGAGTTATCTTTTATTCAATTACGCATGTGAATTTATGCACTGTACAAGTGGATAGCATTTTATGTAGCTTCTTGGGGAGCAGCGAAGGGGAATGCTATTGAGTGTCAAATACAAGGAAAGGGAGGGTAAGCCTGTTTCAAGGCCCCTCATTTCCTACTTGATCATGACAGGAGCAGTTTCAAGGCCACTCGTTGATTTTGAGAAAAACAGGAGTCTATTAGAGATTAGTTAGGGCAGTTAGAAGTGGAAAATTCTGGTACAGCCCCCCCTCCCCATTTTATGATAGGTCAAAATGGATCAGATGACCTCATGGAAGGTTCCAGAATGTCTGGGGGTCAATATATAAAGGATCTCCTCAATAGGTTCGGGGCCAGTCGTCAGAGGGAGGACCATACAGCAGAGTTCCCCACCCAACCCCCCCTTTAAAAAAAAAAAAAAAAATATATATATATATATATATATATATATATATATATATATATATATATATATATATATATATACAGTATCTCACAAAAGTGAGTACACCCCTCACATTTTTGTAAATATTTTATTATATCTTTTCATGTGACAACACTGAAGAAATGGCACTTTGCTACAATGTAAAGTAGTGAGTGTACAGCTTGTATAACAGTGTAAATTTGCTGCCCCCTCATAATAACTCAACACACAGCCATTAATGTCTAAACCGCTGGCAACAAAAGTGAGTACACCCCTAAGTGAAAATGTCCAAATTGGGCCCAATTAGCCACCCCCCGGTGTCATGTGACTCGTTAGTGTTACAAGATCTCAGGTGTGAATGGGGAGCAGGTGTGTTAAATTTGGTGTTATCGCTCTCACTTTCTCATACTGGTCACTGGAAGTTAAACATGGCACCTCATGGCAAAGAACTCTCAGAGGATCTGAAAAAAAGAATTGTTGCTCTACATAAAGATGGCCTTGGCTATAGAAAGATTGCCAAGACCCTGAAACTGAGCTGCAGCACAGTGGTGAAGACCATACAGGGGTTTAATAGGAGAGGTTCCACTCATAACAGGCCTCGCCATGGTCGACCAAAGAATTTGAGTGCACATGCTCAGCGTCATATCCAGAGGTGGTCTTTGGAAAATAGACTTATGAGTGCTGCCAGCATTACTGCAGAGGTTGAAGGGGTGGGGGGGTCAGCCTGTCAGTGCTTAGACCATACGCCGCACACTGCATCAAATTGGTCTATAGATGATGCACAAGAACACCCGCAAACAGTTTGCTGAAGACAAGCAGACTAAGGACATGGATTACTGGAACCCTGTCCTGTGGTCTGATGAGACCATGATAAACTTATTTGGTTCAGATGGTGTCAAGCGTGTGTGGCGGCAACCAGGTGAGGAGTACAAAGACAAGTGTGTCTTGCCTACAGTCAAGCATGGTGGTGGGGGTGTCATGCTCTGGGGCTGCATAAGTGCTGCTGGCAGTTCATTGAGAGAACCATGAAAGCAAACATTTACTATGACATACTGAAGCAGAGCATGATCCCCTCTCTTCAGAGACTGGGCCCCAGGGCAGTATTCCAACATGATAACGACCCCAAAAACACCTCCAAGACGACCACTGCCTTGCTAAAGAAGCTGAGGGTAAAGGTGATGGACTGACCAAGCATGTCTCCAACCTAAACCCTATTGAGCATCTGTGGGGCATCCTCAAACGGAAGGTGGGGGAGAGCAAGGTCTTTAACATCCACTAGCTCTGTGATGTCCTCATGGAGGAGTGGAAAAGAACTCAAGTCCAACCTGTGAAGCTCTGGTGAACTCTATGCCCAGGAGGGTATATATATTAGAATTAGAATATAGTTTAGAATATAGTTTAAAGGGACAGTTAAAAAAAAATAAATACAAAGTTATTTCAGCTTGAGTCTGAGTGGCTGAGCTGGGTTTAAATGTGTATAACATGGAAATGCAATTAGCGGACCTCCAGCTGTTGTAAAACTAGTCCCATCATGCCTCTGCCTCTGGGTGTAATGCTTGCATCTGTCCGAGTCTTGCTATGCCCCATGGGACTTAAAGTTCTGCAACAGCTGGGGGTCCGTTAATTGCATATCCCTGGTGTATAAGAAAGATTAATATTGGTGAATTAATTTATTTACATTGTGTTTTTATTAAATAAAAGCAATGGAAAAAAGCCGTGGCCAAAATATTTATCCAAAAAAATAATTAAAATTAATAAAAATAATAATAATAAAAATTGTAAACAAATTTTGGTATGGTGTTTTTTATTATTATGTCCAGGCCAACCTGTTTACGATCCCATTTAGTATCAGCTCTGAATCTGCTGGAGCTGCTGATGTGATGTCATTCCAAGATGGTGACCAAAGCTCCCAACTGTCCCTGATTTTGGTGAACTGTCCCTCTGTCCCTCTTTCCATCTCATTTGTCCCTCATTTTGTTCTGATCTATATAGTTGCATATAAAATGCACTTTTTATCTTTCAAAAAGTGTTTTTCAGTGCTTAGGCTGTCATCCAATTTCTAACTTGCTGCATGTGTGAATTTCAAAAGCCAGTATAAAGTATTAGTAGTGGTAAAAAAACACTTGTGGGTTTAACTAATGATTTTTTTTTTATATAACTCTTCTTTAAGGGGGCATGGCAGAGGGTGTGTCCTATGTCTACATACCTTTGCTAATATGTGTCCCTCATTCCGTTCTTAAAAAGTTGGGAGATACGATGGTGACACCCAGCAGCAGTCTCAGGGCTTTTGCATGTCTACACAAGGGAACCTTTCACAGGTAAATAAGATGCATAAACAATGTTAATTATCTTAACTGCCCTTAGTTTTTTTGGAAGATTGTTTATTGAAATGGATAGTCCCCAGCAGGGTATTTTTAACCTCTTGATGTCCGGCTGTTATACATAAACTGCTGGACGGCTGACCTCTAAAGGCAGGGGGGTGTATATGGACATCCTCTGGCTCTCACTGCCCGTGTGCGCCCTGTGATCACAAATTGAGGCACAGAGCCAGTAAAATTGGCCCTATACCATGTGATCGCAGTTACCAGTCACAGCAATCGCACATATATAATATATAATGTTTTTAGGCAGCGACCTCAGATTCACTGTACTAGGGTAGCTAGTGATCAGGGAAACTGACTGGCAGCTCTGGTGACACTGTATGACAGTGCCAGTGCAGCCATCCTGTGCCCCTGATTACTAGCCACACCAGTAAAGTGTGACCATACCAGTGCAGTGAGCCATAGTGTCCTTGATCACTGCTGCAGCAGTCACATTGTCACCAGACCAGTGCACACAGCAACAGTTTTTGTGTTTGCTGTCACACTACACCTGTGTAGCCAACAACAGTATCCCTGATCTTTGCCACACAAGACCAAGTGTCAGCAGATCAGTGTAAGCCAGTAACAGTTTTCCTGATCACTGGAACACCAGTTACACTGTCACCAGACCAGCCAGCAACAGTGTTCCTGATCATTGCCACACCAGCAGCCAGCAATAATGTTCCTGTTGTAGACGCATCAGTGTCAAAAGACCAAAGTAATTCAGCAACAGTGTTGCTGATCGCTAGCTTTGCCAGTCTCCATGTCAACAGACCCATGTAAGACAGCAACAGTGCTTCTAATCACTATCCACGTTAGTCCTGGTGTCACCAGTCCATTGTAAGCCAGCAACAGTGTTATTGATGGCAGCGACACCTGCAGCCAGCAACAGTGTTCCTGATTGTTGATGCACCAGTGACAATGATCACCAGACCCAAACTAGCACAACCAGCAAGAGTGTTTATGATTGCCACCACACAAGTCCCAGTGTCACCAGACCAGTGCAAGAAGCAGTGTTCCTGATCACCACACCAGTTGCAGTGTCACCAGACCAATGTAAGCCTTCAACAATGTTCCTGACAGCCATAGCACCAGTCCCAGTGTCAGCTTTGTTTCGAATAGATTTGTCATGTTACTGATTTTGTTTCCTTGATTAGTTTTGGAACTTGTTTAGTTTAGTTTTGTTTATTCATTTTGTAACAAATTCCAATTTTTTGGAACAATTTGAATCGGTCGCAAAATGATTGACCAATCCGAATTCTGTATGAAGAATAGCTGGTTGTTAGGGAGCAGGCATGGAAGCTGGCTGCCACATCCTTAATAACCGATAACTCATCAACCGTCACTGAGTTTTCCTGATGACAGCTGCAATGTAAACAAAAGAATTCCAGCAATGAAAAAAAAACAGCGTGGAGTCCCCCCAACATCTGCCTCCCCTCTAGGGTTGTGGGGAAGAAGCCCATGCCCCCACTTGGATGAGGGCTGCTCTCCAGGATTTAGACTGGGAGGGAATATTTGCATTGATAAACACAGAACAGAAATGGGAATTCTTCAAAAAGACTGTTTGGGACCTCACTGCAAAGTATATTCCCATGGGCAATTCGTTTAAACGGCTAAAAACAAAACCTATGTGGCTCACGGCCAAAGTTAAAGAAGCTATAAACAATAAGAAAAGAGCTTTTTAAAAATATACAAATGAAGGAACACTAGTGTCGTTTAAACGTTACAAAGAATTTAACAGAATATGTAAAAAAGGAATTAAGGATGCAAAAATTCAAAACGAATGACAGATTGCAAAGGATAGTAGGACAAACCACAAAAAATTCTTCAAATATATTAATAGTAAAAAGGTCAGGTCTGAGCATGTAGGCCCTTTACAAAATAATCTAGAGTGGGTGACTGGGGACAAAGAGAGGGCAAATTTATTAAATACTTTCTTCAGCTCTGTGTATGCAAAAGAGCATGGGGGAGCTCATGTACATAATGGGGGTGATAGTGACACAGCCCCGAATGATCCACAATGGCTCAAAAGTGATATGGTCCAGAAATATTTAGACAGAATAAAGGTGGATAAAGCACCTGGACCTGATGGCATCCACCCACGGATCCTAAAAGAATTGAGCTCTGTAATTTCAAAGCCATTGTATCTAATTTTTAGGGACTCATTAATGACGGGAATAGTACCACTGGATTGGTGCAGGGCGAACGTGGTGCCTATATTTAAAAGGGATCAAAGTCTTTACCAATTATTTATTTTATATATCTATATATTTTAACTATAGACCTGTTAGTTTAACTTCTATAGTCGGAAAGATACTGGAGCATTTAATAAAAGACCACATAGGCGAGTTCTTGCTGGAAAAAAAAACATTTTAGGCAACGGACAGCATGGATTCATGAAAGACAGAAGTTGTCAGACAAACCTGATTTCTTTTTATGAAGAGGTAAGTAAAACCTTGTGTAACGATATCACGTACTGGACATGAAAAGCTGTAGTTAGCTGCCATGTTGTGTGGAAGAAGCCATGACAGTTGGCTAACCATGTAACATTACAGAGAAATCTGAACTCCCTCCTCCCTTGTCTTAGGAATTCAAAGCTTTTTAAGTTCAACAGAAAAGGTTATCTCAACAGAGAAAACAGAACCAGGCTACCAGGCTAGGTCAGTAGAAAAACAGCTTGTTGAAAGGGCAGAGTGTTCAGGCCTGTCGTAAAACTGTCACCCTCTCCATTCAGTGACCCAACAGGCCCGGTTGTAAAATGTCTGAATACACCTCAGTGGGATAAGTATGAAATTTCAGCATGTTTCATAACTTCCGACTTAGTAGTAGCACAGCCATAATATGGACATATTTTGTTTCCTCAGATAATATGTAACGTTTCAAATCCAGACACCCTTATGGCAGGTCATATGGGAAACCCCTGGTACCACTTACTTCTCCTAAGCAGACTATACATTATAGACATGGCATGTTTAGATTTGTTTTGAAGGAAATCTTACGCTGAATAATAATATGGATATTTGGAGTCTGTAAACACTATAGATGCAGATACCGTATTTATCGGCGTATAACACGCACCAGCGTATAACATGCACCCCAAGTTTAGCAGGGAATTTTAAGGAAAAAAGCCTTGTCAGTGCAGCCTTGTCAGTGCAGCCTTGTCAGTGCAGCCATGTCAGTGCAGCCTTGTCAGTGCAGCCTTCCCCAGTGTCCAGTGCAGCCTTATCCCAGTGCAGCCTTGCCCCAGTGCAGCCTTGCCCTAGTGCAGCCTTGCAGCTCGCAGTTTGAAAATGGCGCTGCTCCCCTGCAATCCTGTGATCCCCTGCGATCCTGTGATCCCCTGCGATCCTGAGCTTCAAAATCGCCGACCGCAATTTGAAAATGGCGCCGCTGGCGCCGAAATACACAGAGCCGGTCCTCGGCTCTTCTCGGCGGCTCTCGTTCCCTTTCGGGGATCGGCGTGACTGTGAGCGGAGCTATGCGAACCTAGCCGAGTACACTCGGCTAGGTTCGGGCGGCGCTCGAGTGAAGCCGAAAGTGGCCGAGAAGAGCCGAGGACCGACTCTATGTATTTCGGCGCCGGCGGCGCCATTTGCAAATCGCGGTCAGCGATCTTGAAGTATAACACGCACCCGCGATTTTCCCCTGATTTTAAGGGGAAAAAAGTGCGTGTTATACGCCGATAAATACGGTATATGAATATGTATCACAAAATCTACCTGGGACGTGGTCATGAGTGTAGACACCTCCCAGCAACCAACCCCTAAACAAGATGACCAGACGAATGGTCACTGGTCGCTGTCAACACCCCCTTTGATTTGACAGAAAAGAGGAGATGCCAAGACAATGGTCAGTTCTCCTTTTACCATCCAAGAAGAAACATCTGCCAAGTCGAGAACCGATTACCTAGCTCATCGATCGAACTCTGATCAACCCTCGGACATTAATTGCAAGTATTCTTTCTTCCCAATTCTACCTTATTGCTTTGTGGCTGTATATTGTCTTCATCTTTTTGAAACATCTTTTTTCTGTAAATGTTTTATTTGCATTAACTTTGACCTTTTCATAATAAACCCTTATGTTGAAAAGTGTTAACCTTGTCTCTAAAGCTCTTAATGCAAGCTATAAATGAACCTGCCTCTTGAAGGGCGCTACTGTTGTAGAGTAAGACTCTGAGCAGACCTGTCTGTGGTGGCAGTGTGTGTGGCAGACGCTTATTCTAAAATTTTAATTGGTATTGCTAAAATTACGAGTCTCCCCCGGCTCGGTCCTTTAAACAGGGGTGGTGGCAGTTAAAGGGTTAATTGTGTAATTAGCCCAGTGACAATCACTCTCAGGCTGCTCGCACCTAGATTGTGGTCCCGCAAGCTGGAAAATCTTTGTGCTGGGCGCAGCTGAGAGTGGCATTGTTACGTAAGTGACAGCGTGGTGTGAGGTTGGCCGGTCCTTCGTTGCAAGTTAGCGAGGAGGGCAGGGATCTGACACCGGCGTTCGTCACACCTTGGACAGAGGGGTGGCTGTGAACGTGGTATACTTGGATTTTGCAAAAGTGTTCGACACAGTTCCCCACATGCGGCTCATGTGTAAGGTAAAGTCTACAGGCTTGGAAATATCAGTTTGTAAATGGATAGAAAACTGGCTAAAAGACAGAACTCAGAGAGTAGTGGTTTATGATTCTTATTCTGAATGGTCTAAGGTTATCAGTGGTGTACCCCAAGGTTCAGTGCTGGGACCCTTACTTTTTAATATCTTTATAAATGATATTGGGTCTGGGATCAAAAGTAACATTTCTGTCTTTGCAGATGACACCAAGCTATGCAGTGGAATAATGTCCTTACAGGATGTCACCAATTTACAAGCCTACCTCAATGCACTGTCTAATTGGGCGACTATGTGGCAGATGAGGTTTAGTGTGAGAAATGTAAAGTTATGCACTTGGGGGTTAAGAATATGCATGCATCATACATGCTAGGGGGAATACAACTGGGGGAATCCGTGGTGGAGAAGGATCTGGGGGTTTTGGTAGATCATAAGCTCAATAATAGCATGCAATGCCAAGCTGCAGTTTCCAAAGTGAGCAAAGTCCTTTCTTGTATTAAGAGAGGTATGGACTCCAGAGAGAGAGAGATATAATTTTGCCCCTGTTCAAATCATTAGTAAGACCTCATCTGGAATATGCAGTTTAGTTTTGGGCACCAGTTCTCAAAAGGACATCGGGGAACTGGAGAAAGTGCAGAGAAGGGCAAT
Organism: Lithobates clamitans; assembly: GCA_037952925.1. Lineage (NCBI taxonomy): Eukaryota > Metazoa > Chordata > Amphibia > Anura > Ranidae > Lithobates > Lithobates clamitans. Next base: position 2,672,962 of record JBBGZY010000742.1, on the reverse strand, counting down.
CAAACTGATAAGAGGCATGGAGGAGCTCAGCTATGAGGAAAGATTAGAGGAACTGAATTTATTCACTCTTGAGAAGAGGAGAATAAGGGGGGATATGATCAACATGTTCAAATATATAAGGGGTCCATATAGTGAACTTGGTGTTGAGTTATTCTCTTTACAGTCAACCCAGAGGACACGGGGGCACTCTTTACGTCTAGAAGAAAAGAGATTTCATCTCCAAATACACAAAGGTTTCTTCATAGTAAGCTGTGAAAATGTGGAATAGACTCCCGGCAGAGGTGGTTCTGGCCAGCTCAGTAGATTGCTTTAAGAAAGGCCTGGATACTTTCCTAAATGTACATAATATAACTGTGTACTAACATTTATAGGTAAAGTTGATTGCCTATTGGAGGATCAGGAAGGAATTTTTTCCCCTGCTGTAGCAAATTGGAGCATGCTCTGCTGGGGTTTTTTGCCTTCCTCTGGATCAACTGAGGGTATAAAATTGGGTATATTGGATTGTACGATATTTTTTATTTTATTTATTTATTGTTTTTAAGGTTGAACTGGATGGACTTGTGTCTTTTTTCAACCTGACTAACTATATAACTATGTAACTTGTGGGAATGTGGCCTGGTATAGTTCAGGAGGAGGGGGGGGGGGGAGCTCGCTCGTCCACCCCCCTTTCCTGGCCAGGCTGCATGCTCAGATAAGGGTCTGGTATGGATTTTGGGGGAGGGGGGGGCACGCCATAGTTTTTTAAAATTTTGCTGTGGGGATACCCTTAAAATCCATACCAGATTCAATGGGCTAATGCACCTTGTGTTTCCTTAGTATTTCAGTGAATAGTCGTGGTATTAAAAAAAAATTTAAGAGGGGGGAGGCACTTTTGTCTGTCCCTCTCCAAATCTGGTTTCTGTGTTTATTAGTGCCTAGATGTTCAAAAATATTGTGAGTGTTTGCAGTGATTCTAAGTAAATATTATATTAATCTTAACATATTTATAAATTGAATTTTAGTAAGATGTCTCCCCCCCCCCCCACACCCCTTTGAACTACAAAGGAAACAAAAAAGGAGGGTAGATAAGAAAAAAAAAGGGAGGGAAGAGGGGGTTATCCCTCTATAATCAACATATCACACTTAACCAACTACATACTCTTAAAAATGTTGTAGTTCATTAATTATTTATCTACTTAGTTTCCTATATTCTTTTAACAAGCGGCAATTTCTGGTTTTCTTTTCCTTCTTCCCTTTTTCTCGAGGGAGGTTAGGGGTCTCTGTTTACTTTCTGATGTATTTTTTTAACTTCTCTCTATCTCTAGTGCATAGTGCTTCCAACCTGCCCATATTTTCTTGAACTTCTCCTGTTGGTTTCTGGTCTCATGGACCCACCTTTCCGCTTCCATTATCACCTCCACTTCCCTTTTCCATTCCTCAAGGGTGGGGCATGTTACCTGTTTCCAATGTCTGGGTATCAGCATCTTAGCTGCATTTAATAAATGTGGTATAACGCTTTTTTTTTATAAGATTTTATAGATCTCCTAGTCCCATGAAACAAGAGGTGCAAAGGTGTTAGTTCTAAAGGTTTATCAGACAATTTCCTGATCCATGGGACTATTTCTTCCCAGAATACTCTTATCTTTGGGCATGTTTTCTTCTTCAATGATGGACACTGATATGGCTGCACTGATAGGCACTGATAAGGCGGCACCGATGGGCACTGATGAGGTGGCACCAATGAGGTGGCACTGATGGGCACTGATGATGGGCTCTGATAGGAGGCACTGATGGGCATTGATAGGTGGCACTGATGGGCATTAATAGGCAGCACTGATGGGCATTGATAGGCGGCACTGATGGACACTGATAGGTGGCATGGTATGCAGCACTGATGGGCACTCATAGGTGGCACTGATGGGCACTCATAGGCGGCACTGATGGGTGCTTATGGGTGGCACTGATAGGTGGCACGGATGGGCACTGATAGTCACTGATAGGTGGGCACTGATGGGCATGGATGGGCACTGATAGGTGGCACTGAGGGACACTGATGGGTGGCAATGATTACACTGGTGGGTGGCATTGCTGGGCATCACTTATTGTGGCATTAAGGTTTCTGATGGTGTGTATCTTAAGCACTTTGTATTCCCTTACGATTCCCATAGACCCAGGACTCCCCTTTCCTCTCCCGGGGAGAACCATGGGTACCCTCCCAATAGGGCCAGTGGGGATGTTCGTGGCGCATATTTGCCATTTTTATTTATTCCATCCCACACTGCCATCGTGTTACGGGTTAGTGGAAATATGCATTTAGACAATCCCCTGGCCTTGGCTGGTGTCCATGGTGCTCCCTCTAGGTTTCTGCCATATTTTCCTCTATAGAGACCCAGGCTTTGGACATTGCTCTGTAATACAGTGCAATGTCTGGTAACCCCACTCCCCCCTCCTAATTACTTCTACGTAGGATGACATGGGAGATTCTAGAGTTTCCATCGTTCCAAACAAAGGCTATGAATGCTCTGCTTATCTTTTTGAAAAAATCTTGAGGTAGTGCCATAGGTACAGTATGCAGCACATATATTAATCTTGGTATCACATTCATTTTGAGAGCATTAATTCTACCAAACCATGTCAATACATGGCTTTTCCATCTTCACAAGTCCTCTATTATCTCCGTGACCAAGGAGCCATAGTTACGTTTGTACATGAGTTTAGCCTCTGCAGTCATATGTACTCCTAAATAATGTAACGATTCCCTATTCCAAATGATCGGGAAAGTTTTGTGCAGGGATGTGGCTAATAATGGTGGCACATGACTAGGCAATATTACAGATTTCCCTAGGTTTATTTTGAAATTAGATAGGTCTCCATATCTCTTTACCTACTGCATTAATACGGATATAGATTCTTGTGGTTTTGAAAGATAAAATAATAAATCATCCGCGTATGCTGATACTTTGTGTTCTCTAGGGCCAATTCCAACTCCCGTTATTCCTTTATTTTCTTTCACTCTACATAAAAATGACTCCAGGGTCAGGGCAAACAATATTGGAGATAGGTGGCAACCCTGCCTTGTTCCATTACGTATGTCAAAACAACCTGACAGGGTCCCATTAATCTTACCCTTTGCTCTTGGTCTAGTATATAATGCTGATACCCAACCCATCATTCGCCCCCCCAAGCCTATTCCTCTCAATACTTCCATCATAAAAACCCAATTCACTCTATCAAATGCCTTTTCGGCGTCCATTGATAGCAATACTCTTGGGATTTTATTAGGTCCATTCTGCATCCAATGGAGTATATGGAGGGCCCGAATGGTGTTGTCTTTGGTTTCATGACCCATCATAAAGCCCGTTTGCTCAAAATGGTTTAGTTGTATAAACTTTTCCTGTAATCTGGTCGCTAATATTTTCGCTAGTAGTTTGGTATCCGAGTTGGGGAGGGAGATAGGTCTATAATTTGTGCAATTTTGTGGGTCCTTCCCAGGTTTCGGTATAACTGTCACATATGCCAATAACGCTTCAGGAGGTAAGGGGTTAGTAGCTGTAATTTTGTTGAAATAATTACATAGTGGTGTAGCCAGTATATCTATAAATTTCCTATAATACGCATTGGTTAGGCCTTTTCCCCGCCGGTAAGTTTCCTATAACTTTATTTATTTCCTCTATAGTAATTGGTGCCTCTAATTTCTCTGTTATTTCAGAGGGAAACTATGGTAATGTAGACTCCTTAATATAACCTTAATATATTCTCTCATTTCTTCTACTTGTCCCCCTTCTTCTATTCTCATTGAGTTTGATTGTATAATGTATAGGCCCCTGTAAAAGCACTGAAATTCCCTAGCTGTGGATTTAGCGTCCATTACCTGCTTGTTATTCATTTGTATGTTATGAACAATGGGAAAGTTCTTGTTTTTTTAAGTTGTCTGGCCAGTAATCTGCCACATTTGTTCCCATGCTCATAAAATCGGTGTGCAAAAAATCTATATTTGTCCTTAACCCCTTTGTCCAAGCATATGGAATGCTTCACCCTCAATGTTTCCAACTGCTTGGTCTCTCCTGGGTCAAGGTTACTTTTATGTTAAATCTCCCACTCATGTATTTCTTCCAACAGATCCTCAGATCTCCTTTCTTTTTTTAACTCGGGACCCGTGTACTATTAATTCCCCTCTAATGACTGCCTTGTGGGCCTCCCAGATTGTTTGTTCTGATACCTCCCCTGATGTATTGATTTTAAAATACTCTATCATTTTATGCCATATATCCTCCGCATTTTGAATGTCATCCAACAGCGACTCATTTAGTCGCCATGTCCACTCTCGGTGGATTGCAGAAACATCAATTCCACTGGTGCGTGGTCAGATATCATTATTGCTTTAATTGTGGCGGCTCTTACATATTCCAGGTACTACTGATCCACCAGTAATAAGTCTAACCATGCCTCTTAATTAATACCTTAGGGTGTTTATTCTTCAAAATGAAGTTATTTTGTGGGTGTTTCCACTGTCCTGTTGCCCTGTGATATGTATTAGATGCATAATTTACGCCCCTTGAAGGCCTGAAATTGCCGCTTAGATTTTGGGCACCTCTATGTGGTTGGCTGTAAAAAAGTCTCACATACATGATATCATCATACCAGGCAAGGGTAGAAGTATTCATTTTGGGGTGTAATCCTAAGTATTCATATGATGTGTGTTAGAAATATCTTTATAGTTGACAACTTTGTTTAAAAAAAAAATTCAAACCTTGTGGTGAAAAATTACATTTTCAAAAAACTAACTATGCCTTTCAGAAAATACCTTGGAGTCTTTGCTTTCCAGAATAAGGTCACAATTCTAAGTATGCCCATACTGTAATTTATAAATATCCTATTAATTGAAATCTTTGTGTAAAAAAAATTAATTTTCTTTCTGAATGTTACAACATGTGGCAGAAACATAAAATCTTCAAAAGACTCACTATGCCCCTTAAAACATACCTTGTAATATTTAGTCTCCAAAATGTGGTTATTTTTTAGGTGTTTCTACTGTCCTGTCACTGCAGGGCCTTAAAAAAACGTGTAAGTAATCAGGAAATTAGATGCCTAATTGTAAAGCTTTTAAATTTAAAGCTAGAGGATGCTCTTTGGATTTTGTGCCTCCCTATGTGGCTAGGCTACAGAAAAAGTCCCACACGTGGTATCAACATACTTGGGAGGAGTAGCAAAATGTGTTATGGGGTGTAATTGTTATTCCCCGTACACACAATCGGACTTTCCGACAACAAAACCATGGATTTTTGCTCCAGGATGTTGGATGTTGGCTCCAACTTGTCTTGCATATACACGGTCACATAAATATTGGCCAACAATTACGAACGTGGGAACGTGGTGACGTACAAGACATATGATGAGCCAAGAAAAAGGAAGTTCAATAGCAGCTCCTTCTGCTTGATTCCGAGCATGCGTGAACTTTTGTACTTGTGTACACACGATCGGAAATTCCGACAATAAACTGCTGGTGGAAAATTTGAGAACCTGCTAGCCAACGTTTGTTGGCGGCAAATCTGAAAACAAATGTTCGATGGAGCGTACACACGGTCGGACTTTCAGCCAACAAGCCCACATCCAACATTTGTGGTCGGAAAATCCGATCATGTGTACGGGGCATACGTATGCCATGTTGTGTGTGAGAAATAACTTGACAACCTAAATGTCAAAAAAATGGCAACTTTTTAAAATAAAATCTAACTTATTTACTTTTTCATTTTCCAAAGAGTTGTGGGAAAAATTACAACTTAAAAAAACTCACCATGGAGTAACTACTTTCCAACTACTGCTTTGGGGTGTGTGTACTCTTCCTGGCATTTTAGGGCCTCAAGTAATTAGAAAGTCAATCAGTACATCAGGATTGATAAGTTTCAAATACATACACCATAATTTTTTAACCAGTATAACTTTCACACAAGCTAAATAATATACACATTGTTTTTTTGTTACCAAAGAAATGTGCCAGAATACATTGACCTAAATATATGAATAAAGAGTATTTATTTGCAAAGTTTTATAACAGAAATACCGGTACTTTTTTCCCCCAAAATGTTCAGGTCTTTTTCCTTTTAATAAAAAAATATAATAAAACCCAATGATGATTAAATTCACCAAAATAAAGCTCTATCTGTCTCCAAAAATGATAAAAAAATCATTTGGATACAGTGTTGCATAACCAAGTAATTTTTGGTCAAGGCATTACAGTGCTGAAAACTGAAAAAATGACCAGGATAGGAAGGGGGTTTAACACGTCGGTCATCAAGTGGTTAAACCTGACTCTTACCATTGACATTTTCTCCCAACCAGGCACTTCTAAATTAATTTCCAGTCAAAGTACAGTAACCCAGTGACAGGTTCTGACTGCTCTAAACTGATAAAAGGTGAAGCCTAATTGGATGTTATGGGTTACTGCACACCATTGCTTTTGCTAAACAAGCCCTAAAGGAAATACAGTGCATGACTTTCACCTCTAGAATTAAGGGGGTCAACATCCAGAATCCAGTTATTCAAATCATACCTCTTTATGCTTCTGTACTTCTAAAGTATATGCGCATGTAATCAGCCTACTTAATCTGCTCATGGGTTTGTGGCATTAATTTATAAAAAGCATTAGAAATTGCATACAGTATCACAAAATTAGAAACTGAAAGTTTTACAAAGCATACCATTCAATTTGAGCCTATCCATTCACAAATGTTTGTTTTATGGCTTGGAAATGCATTTTAAGTAGAAATCCTAATGTTAGTGATTTTTCTTTTTGTTACAAATATGCTATCACTAGGATACATGTATCCTAACACAATGTCTCTCTAAAATACATGACTTATATTTAGCAGTCATGCTGCTTCTATATGTAGGAACACCCTAGTAGCATACTTATCAGTGGATGTAACCAGAGCAAGCAGCAGGGAGGCACAGACATCTTACTCTACTAGAAGTGTTGGAGGCTGAAGATTGTGCTGACATTTATAGATCTTCAAGAGAACGAAGATTCTACTCAGAGGAGATGGAACTGACAAGAACATTTCATATTTATGACATGAAATTATATAGTAATGATAAATAATTTATCATTTCAAATGAATGGTAACCATACAAAACACATATACAATGCATTTTTGGGTGTGTTTAGCCCATCTGTACCATGGAAATTATCTATTTTTAAACATTCCTATAGGATCCTAAAGTACAGAGAGACAAACACTATAAGCAAATCAGACTGATAATAATAGCAACAACAATCTATTTCATTCAGAAAGGTTTTCTTTACTCATTCAGCAGCATCATACCTATAAAGAGAAGCTGGGAGAAAAAAATCAATAAATAAATAGCGCAGGGCTTGCACGACAGTGTAAACATGAGAAAGAGTGGAAGGAATAAGAGAGCTCACCTGATTGGGGCAGCTGGAGGAGGAGGGGTTATAGGCAGTGAAAAAGGAGATGGCCCCTCCCCAACATTCAGTGGGAGCGTGAGGAGCGAGCTTGGCTGAGGTGCAGCATGTCAGTAGTAGACAGACTGTTGGCCCAGCTGTGGGCAGAGGCAGCATCACGGGGTGAGGAGTGGCTGCAGAAGCGGCTAGCGATGGTACTGGGTGATGGGTCCCCTGGAGCCAGTACAGGAAGCAGGAGTCCACACAAGCTCAGCGGACTTGGCCGCTTAAACGCTTCTCCCCGGACTCCTCCCCCAGAGCTCAGCGTCACACCAGGAGTCCCGTACGGGCCCCTTCTGGGCCTCCTGCTAAGCGCCCAGCTGTGTCCGTGACGGGGGGTCCTGGGAGGAATCCCCCTCAAAGATGGAGCTCGGCGGAGACTCTGGGAGTACGGGAGCCCCCTTAGGCCCACCACATAGCAGGAGCAGGACCACGCAGGCACCGCCCCTGGCAACGAGCCAGCCGGGCGGGGCTTCGGCACGGGAATTGCCACGGCAGCAGCCACTGGGCCTTCCCATGCAGCAGCTAGCGGCTATCCGGTATCCAGACGGCAACAGCTGAGATCGGAAGAAAGTGGTGATACTGGACGGCAGAGAGGGGAGTGCGGAAAAGGCCCGGGGAAGGCGACCAGAAAAACTGTGGGCAGATCTGGCCCGAGGAGGCGGGGCTTGCAACAGCACGGATCCTTGGCATCCAGGGACAGATCCCCTGGAGGTCTGTCGGTGAGGAAGGATTAAGTGGCAGTCGAACGATCAGAGGGTGAGCTGTCCTTGTCAGAAGAGGAGGAGCCTCGCAGACGACCTGCAGCGAGGGAGACGGGAACTTTGGCTGGTGGGACCCTTCCTAGGCAGCCTGGTGAGTCCAATCTTAATTCTTTTTTGTGCCATTAGAGCTGAGGGAAATGAGGGGGTGGTTGCGGGGGGTGGGCCTAGGGCCAGTAGGAAGCTGCTATACACACGAGCAGAGTTGCCCGCGGAGTCTCCCCCGGTCACTTCAGTCCACAACCAAGCCTCGGCAGATATGGGGTTGCAGGGGTTCCTGGCAGGTGTGAAGGAACTGGTGCAGAGGTTTGAACCTGGGATGAGCAGGCAAGCCACCCCTGCGGCGGCCTGGGTTCCACCTGGGGGGGCTGGGTGGGGGGATCCCGATTTCGGGGTTGCATCCACATCCCCTACTGCGGTGGTGGGTCCCACATTGGTGGACACTGCAGTGGCGGGTCAGGTTGTGGTAAGTAAGGTGGCAGCGGGGGACAAGGCGGAGACGGCGGGGGAGGCCGCTAACAAACAGGATGCCTTTAGACTGGCTGACTCGGCAAAATGTGAAGTCTATGTGTGTTTTGAGGTGCCCCTGGGAGCGCACCTTAAACCAGAGGTTAGGGAAAAAGTTTGGAAAGGTGAGTATATGAAGATATTCTCACTACTACCATTGGAGAAATTCAAACTGGATAGGGTCAAGCACAAGAAGGAGGATGAGGAGAAGCGACGATACAAACTCATCCCGTGGACTTTCCATAACTGGCTGCAGGCTTTCGCCATTATGGCTGGTGTGATTGGTGAGAAGAACCCGGAACACTGTTCGGTGCTCTTCTGCTATCTGGATGCTGTTGGGGAAGCGTACAGAGTCTACGGGGGAACTGCATGGTTAAGATACAATGAACAGTTCTGTCAGCGGAGGGGGATCCGGCCATCCTTGCAGTGGCACCACAAGGATATTAGCCTGTGGAAGCGACTGATGACATTGGCAAGGGCCCCGAGTCAGTTTTTTCAAGGTGGGGCAGTGGCTCCTCCACCCCCGGACAATCGGCCTCAAAGAAGAAGGGGATCTGTTGGCAGTATAATGAGGGTTCCTGCAAGTTTGGGGGGTCTTGCCGATACAAGCACGAATGCTCCGGCTGCGGAGGTGCCCTGTCCCATTGCTTCAAGCAGGGAAAAGGTCGTGCCAGTGAGTCTGTTAGCAAAAGGGATGACACCAGTGAAGGTGGAAAGGATTCAACCTTTCCTTGGTAGGTACCCGGACAGGGAGGAGGCATGGTTGTTAGGCCTGGGTTTCTCCGAGGGATTTCGTATACCTTCTACACTGGCAAAAGTGCCACCGGTATCCTGGAACTTGCGCTCGGCCTCGCAATGTGCGTAAGTGGTTTCTGAGAAACTGTGGAAGGAAGTTGCATTAGGCCGCATGGGCGGCCCTTTCCCTTTATTGCCTTTAGAGGATTTGGTTATCTTGCCCTTGGGGGTCGTACCGAAGAAGGAGCCCCATAAATTTAGGCTAATTCACCACCTTTCCTTCCCAAAGGGAGGGTCGGTCAATGATGCGATTGACTCGGAGATGTGCGCTGTATCGTACATTTCCTTTGATGCGGCTGTTTTCTGGGTATGACGTTACGGACAAGGGGCTATGATGGTATAGGTCCCACTGGTGGTATTCCAGCTAACGGTGGTCTAGCTGGAATTTGGTTAACGGGTGCACTGTGGTCAGTGGTTTTGTCTCTGTGCTAGTATGTCAGCTGGAGGCCTATTTAGGATAAAATGTACAGCGGTGCATTATTAAAATCATATGTTAGTTTGGGGTTTTCTGTATAGAAAAGTATTGACTGATGGGTTTTTTTTGGTTAAACAGATGTTGTTTATACAGTTATGTTAATTTAAGTTGAGTTTGTTAATAAAGAGGCTGCTAAGGCCAATATTTACTCCAACTTGGTGTGGTCTCCATTAATGAGGTTAATGGTAAAGAGGGATTGGAGTACGGGTTGGTTGGGCAGGTATGAGGAAGTATGGATCATCTGTTATACAATGGTCATGAACAAATCTCAAGAATCATACAAAAAAGGTATGTAATCTTCTAAAAAAAAATGCAAGTCCAGCTTATTTCTAATTAAATCTGCTCCCACTCGCCTTCTAAACTCTATTCTATCTACCCTGTGAAAGAACGATGTGTATAATTACCTATTCTGAGAGCTATCTGGTCTGGTCACATGATCAGCTGTCCATAGCATCCGTGTAGATTAGGTATAGCTGACAACTGTTGCCTCATAGTAAGCCTATGGGTGATGTCACCACCCAGGCTCTGCAGCTATCTCTCCCCTTAACTGAAGGCGGCCGCTGGGGAGATCATACACTGGCCTGGATCACTCTCAGAAGACACATCTTCCTTTCACAGGATAGATAGAATAGGGTTTAGAAGGGAGTGGAAGCAGGTTTAAGCTTAGTTAGGAATAGGCTGAACTTTCACTTTAAGTACCAGTGTAACCCCCCTTATAAGCACCAGCCTCAATGCTCAAGCAAATGAGATCCATTCCTGCATCTGAATTTCAGTTAATTTTTATGTATTTATATGTACTTCTTGGATATTTATTTTAAACAACCTGCTTTACCTCACAGCATAACCTTTTGATTAGACTGAGCTCAGTTTTTTCTGTTTAGGTACTTAAACTACCCTTGTGTTTTTAGACTGTTATGTTGCATGACCCAGCTTTCTTGAGTTTTAGACCACAGATACATGCCCTGACACTTTGTTGCAGAATTTCCTGTTACAACTTGGAATTCATTGGTTCCTATGAAAGTCATGCAGCTTCTGAGCCAGCAGAACTTCACTACACCTACCTTAAAGGTTTTATTTATATGGCAGATTAGGGCCAGAAAGCAACAAGTAACAGTGTTATGCCGTGTACACACGAATGGCAGGGCAGTACAATCCCCCCCCAAATGACCCCATTTTGGGAAGTAGACACCCAAAGGAAATTGCTAAGAGGCATGTTGAGCCCATTGAATATTAAGTTTTTTGTCCCAAGTGATTGAATAATCACAAAAAAAAAAATTACAAAAAGTTGTCACTAAATGATATATTGCTCACACAGGCCATGGGCATATGTAGAATTGCACCCCAAAATACATTCAGCTGCTTCTCCTGAGTACGAGGATACCACATGTGTGGGACTTTTTGGGAGCCTAGCCGCATACAGGGCCCCCGAAAACCAATCACCGCCTTCAGGATTTCTAAGGGCGTAAATTTTTGATTTCACTCCTCACTACCTATCACAGTTTTGAAGGCCATAAAATGCCCAGATGGCACAAACCCCCCCTAAATGACCCCATTTTGGAAAGTAGACACCCCAAGCTATTTGCTGAGAGGCATGTTGAGTCCATGGAATATTTTATATTTTGACACAAGTTGCGGGAAAGTGACACATTTTTTTTTTTTTTTTTGCACAAAGTTGTCACTAAATGATATATTGCTCACACAGGCCATGGGCATATGTGGAATTGCACCCCAAAATACATTTAGCTGCTTCTCCTGAGTATGGGGATACCACATGTGTGGGACTTTTTGGGAGCCTAACCGCGTACGGGGCCCCGAAAACCAATCACCGCCTTCAGGATTTCTAAGGGTGTAAATTTTTGATTTCACTCTTCACTGCCTATCACAGTTTCAAAGGCCATGGAATGCCCAGGTGGCACAACCCCCCCCCCCCAAATGACCCCATTTTGGAAAGTAAACACCCCAAGCTATTTGCTGAGAGGCATGGTGAGTATTTTGCAGCTCTCATTTGTTTTTGAAAATGAAGAAAGACAAGAAAAAAATTTTTTTTTTCTTTTTTCAATTTTCAAAACTTTGTGACAAAAAGTGAGGTCTGCAAAATACACACTATACCTCTCAGCAAATAGCTTGGGGTGTCTACTTTCCAAAATAGGGTCATTTGGGGGGGGGGGGTTGTGCCACCTGGGTATTCCATGGCCTCCGAAACTGTGATAGACAGTGAAAAGTGAAATCCAAAATTTACGCCCTTTAAAAGCCTGAAGGCGGTGCTTGGTTTTCGGGGTCCCGTGCACGTGATATTTCACATATTCCCATGGCATGTTTGAGCAATATATCATTTAGTGACAACTTTGTGCAAAAAAAATAAAAATTGTCTTTTTCCCGCAACTTGTGTCACAATATAAAATATTCCATGGACTCGACATGCCTCTCAGCAAATAGCTTGGGGTGTCTACTTTCCAAAATGGGGTCATTTGGGGGGGGGGGGGTTGAACTGTCCTGGCATTTTATGCACAACATTTACAAGCTTATGTCACACACCACCCACTCTTCTAACCACTTGAAGACAAAGCCCTTTCTGACACTTTTTGTTTACATGAAAAAATTATTTTTTTTTGCAAGAAAATTACTTTGAACCCCCAAACATTATATATTTTTTTAAATCAAATGACCTACAGTTTAAAATGGTGGGTGTTTCATTGTTTTACACAGTACTTACGCAGCAATTTTTCAAACACATTTTTTGGGGAAAAAACACACTTTTTTAAAATTTTAATGCACTAAAACACACTATATTGTGTTTCATGAAATAAAAAAGATGATCTTAGGCTGAGTACATGGATACCAAACATAACATGCTTTAAAATTGTGCACAAACGTGCAGTGACAACAAAATAAATACATTTTTAAAAGCCTTTAAACACCTTTACAGGTTACCACTTTAGATTTACAGAGGAGGTCTACTGCTAAAATTACTACCCTCGATCTGACCTTTGCGGTGATACCTCACATGCATGGTGCTATTGCTGTTTACATTTGACGCCAGACCGACGCTTGCGTTCGCCTTAGTGCGAGAGCAGGGGGGGACAGGGGTGCTTTTTTTTTTCCTTTATTATTTTTTGCTTTTTTATCTTATTTTTAAACTGTTCCTTTCATTTTTTTTTTACCATTTTTATTGTTATCTCAGGGAATGTAAATATCCCCTATGATAGCAATAGGTAGTGACAGGTACTCTTTTTTGAAAAAATTGGGGTCTATTAGACCCTAGATCTCTCCTCTGCCGTCAAAGCATCTGATCACACCAAGATCGGTTTGATAAAATGCTTTACCAATTTCCCAATGGCGCTGTTTACATCCGGCGAAATCCAAGTCATGAAATGCTCGTAGCTTCCGGTTTCTTAGGCCATAGAGATGTTTGGAGCCACTCTGGTCTCTGATCAGCTCTATGGTCAGCTGGCTGAATCACCGGCTGCATTCTCAGGTTCCCTGTTGAGACAGGAGAGCCAGAGAAAAACACGGAAGACGGTGGGGGGGGGGCATTCCCTCCCACTGCTTGTAAAAGCAGTCTAGAGGCTAATTAGCCGCTAGGATTGCTTTTACATGAAAGCCGACCACTGGCTGAAGAAAATGATACCAAGATGATACCTAAACCTGCAGGCATCATTCAAAGTCGTGAATTGCGTACCTGAAGACAAAAAAATGGTTAAAGAGGAGGGCCACTAAAAAAAAAAAAAAAATTAAAAGTCAGCAGCTACAAATACTGCAGCTGCTGACTTTTAATTGGACACTTACCTGTTCCTGGGTCCAGCGATGTGGGGGATTGAAGCCCCGCTCATCTCCCCCTCTGTTTGGCGGCGCCGGCATTGCAACTGTGGGGGCCGGGCTGTGGCTTCACAGCCTGGCACCCACTGCGCATGCGCGAGTGGCACCGAGTGCCGTGATTGGCCGCTCAGTCACCTGGGACCTGTAATGGGTACCAGATGATTGACAGGAGGGAGGGAGCAGAGCTAAACCCTTCCTGTGCCGAGACGGAAGTGATGTCACCAGCCAAGGCACTGAAAGAGGCAGACTACGAGGGACCCTCTAGCAACAGGCATTTAGAGGTGAGTAAAAAAAACAAAAAATATCCAAATTTTTTTTGTAACTTTTTTTTAGGATTTTTCATATAGTTTTTTTTTTGGGTGGAACACCACTTTACAATAAAACACAGTAAACGGTAAATAATAAAAAATTGCATACCTGAAAAGCAAACATGATAAAACATAATAACAATAACAATAAAACATTGCAGAATAGAATACAGTAAAAAAGAGCAGAACAATAGAGAGAGAATAGAGAGAGAATAGAGAGAGACAACAATGAAACTACAACTATTTTTTTTATTTTCATTTTTTTTTTGTGTTTTTTGTTTTTTTTTTTACACTTTTTTTTGTAACTGTAACTTTCATAACTGTAACCGGTTCCAGGTTCGGGCCTCTCAAAATGCAATATCATCTTGGGAGACCCTGTGAAAGTGTGTCTAGTCTGTGCAATGCTGTACCCTACGCTAATACTCAACTAGTGTATGGTAGCGTTCAAAACATTCACCAATGCAAAGACCAGGATTGTCAGGACAGGAGGGACAATAATAGCGGGTGTCACGCCTATATCCGCGCTTGCTGCAGACACGACATCTTTTTTGGGGGGTTCGTTACTGCAGTGTTGGTTTGACTACGACCAGGGTGTACTAGGCCGCTGGTGCTTGCCACTTCACCAAAACGCTACCAAAAAAAACCTGTTAGCGATCGCAGGGATCAGGCCTGACTCTGCGAACGCTGCAGTTATGCGTTTAGTGTTTTGTAAGTGACAGTGATCAATCGATACTGCACTTGGGTGGGCTGGGCTGGGCCGGGCGGAGGGGCTAAACGCAGGTGCTAGCAGGTATCTGGGCTGATCCCGCTAACACTGCGTTTTTGGGAACCCTAAACTGCTGGGGATGCTAGTATAGATCTGATCGGATCAGATATTGATCCGTTCAGATACTATACCACTAAGGGAGGTGTACAGTGCGTGCGTGGGTGTTAGCGGTACTGGCGCTAACCTGATGCTGCTTGGGGCTAGTGCTTGCCAGTTCACCAAAATGCTACCAAAAAAACTGTTAGCGATCGCAGGGATCAGGCCTGACTCTGCGAACGCTGCAGTTATGCAGTTAGTGTTTTGTAAGTGACAGTGATCGATCGATACTGCACTTGGGTGGGCTGGGCCGGGCGGAGGGGCAAAACGCAGGTGCTAGCAGGTATCTGGGCTGATCCGGCTAACACTGTGTTTTTGGGAACCCTAAACTTCTGGGGACACTAGTATAGATCTGATCGGATCAGATATGGATCTGTTCAGATACTATACCACTAAGGGAGGCGTATGCTGCGTGCGTGGGTGTTAGCGGTACTGGCGCTAATCTGATGCTGCCTGGGGCGACACATATAACCGCCGGGCGATCAGGGGGCTAAACCTTTATTCGGTAATAAACGGCGGGTGCCCTGACACTATAAAAAATAAACTAACCAGCGTCACCCGTAACGGTTATACGGTGATCACTGGTCAAAGGGTTAACTAGGGGGCAATCAAGAGGTTAAAACATTTATTAGCTAGTATATGGGGGTCCCTGTCGCTATAAAACGCTGACGGCGAACCTAAATATTTACCTCCCTAACTATCGTCTCCAGTGACACTAATACAGCGATCAGAAAAATGATCGCTTAATGACACTGGCGACGGGGGGTGATCAAGGGGTAAAAACTTTATTAGGGGGGTTTAGGGGGGTATCCTAGACCTAAAGGGGGCTAATACTAACTGCCCTACCACACTAACTGTCACAAACTGACACCAATGCAGTAATCAGAAAAAAAAACTGCTTGGTGTCAGTGTGACGGGGGGGGTGATTGGGGGGTGATCGGGGGGGGGGGTCGGGGGTGTATTGTGTGCCTGGCATGTTCTACTGTGTGTGTGTTGTGCACTCACAGTGAAGTCTTCTCTCCTCGGCGCCGGAACGGAAAATACCGAGCCGAGGAGAGATGACATCATTTCCTTTGCTGCTGTTTAGCATACAGCAGCAGAGGAAGAATCTGGCTGGGAGCGATTGCGATGGGGGGCCACGAATGGATGGTCTCCCCCTCACCTCTCATCGCTCCCAGACAGAAGCTGACCGCCTCAGGCACCGGGGGGGGGTCCGATCGGACCGCCCGCCCGCGGGAGGCAGATCACGTACAGGTACGTGATTCTGCCTGCCCGTGCCATTCTGCCGCAGTATATCTGCATGAGGCAGTCGGCAAGTGGTTAAGGACACACAGACCATTTGGAAAAATTTTAGGGTAAAGCACTACAATGGAGCTGACAAAATACATTGTTAAGTGACTAGACTAGGTGGATATGGGCCCAGCATAGCACGCTGGGGAGGTTAGTGAAGGCAAATATGCATGCAGGACAAAAAAGGAGCATTAAAAGATTACAGCATGCATGAGGACAAAGGGGACATTCACAGCATATTGCAATCATGGTAATTAGGGATTGAGTAAAGAAATACAATACATTAGCAAACATTAAATACAATAAAATGTGATGTTAAAGGATAAATCTTACCTTAATATAGTCCTTCTGCAGGACCTGGATGATGGCAGAACAGGTCTCTGGGATAATGATCCCCAGAGTCTGGGGGGAGATGCCTGTCGAGAACTTAAGGTATGGCAGGCTTCTCCCAGTCGCAGAGTACCGCAACGTGGCGACTAGCCTCCAGAGCTGGACTGGGACAAAAATTCGGCCCTGGACTTTATCCAGACTGGCCCACTTTTATTTTGCGAACACGCACAAAAACAGTATATAAACTAGACATGGTACATGAGATGGTCAAAGAGTGAGGACATGATACAGGAGATGGTCAGAGACTTCAGACATGATAGAGGAGATGGTCAGAGACTGCAGACATGATACAGGAGATGGTCAGAAACTGCAGACATAATACAGGAGATGGTCAGAGACTGCAGACAAGAAACAGGAGATGGTCAGAGACTGCAGACATGATACAGAGGATGGTCAGACACTGCAGACATGATACAGGAGATGGTCAGAGACTGTAGACATGATACAGGAGATGGTCAGAGACTGCAGACATGATACAGGAGACGGTCAGAGACTGCAGACATACTACAGGAGATTGTTAAAGACTGCAGACATACTACAGGAGATGGTCAGAGACTGCGGACATAGTACGGGAGATGGTCAGAAACTGCATTCATGGCTGAACCCAGTGTAAAAGTGTAATGTATCACAGGGTTGCTCCACTCTATTTAAACCAGCTCTGCAAGTTCAAGTCAGTGTTTGTTTTTGTACCTTGTTATTTGTTTTCCTTCTCTTTTTTTCTCAAACATGGCCATCTTCAGTGGAGAGGCCTGGGAGGGCCTTATGGACAAAATCCAGCAGTCCCAACATTCAGGGGAGATTTCTGATCAGGACCTGGACCAGGCCTTTCTACAACGCCTTTTAGAACGTAAACTAAGAATATTTTGGCATAAGAGGTATTTTCAGAAATATACAGACAACAATATAGTCCCCTGGGGACTTAGAATACAAATTTTTCCCAACCTGAAAAAGATAGAGGAACCATTGAAATCCAGTTGGGAGACAAATTACCAATCTTGTTCGTTTGGTATGATGTCTCTACTCACACAGTATGATGTTGAGTTGAAATCACTTGATGACTCTATTTCCAGGTGGTATGAGCACTATGAACTCATAGTCACAAGCACCTGATTTAAGAAAAAGGAACAAGAGCTTAAAATACATATAGAAAGATACACTTTGGATATTATTCATACAAAAGAAAATACATTTATACGAGATATGAGTGCACACACTAATGGTTTTGCCTACAAATGGACTCAAAATACAAACATAAAGAAAAAAACTACTTACTACACCAATGAACGTAATGTTAACAAGCATAACAATGTTACTAATTTGTCCTCTTCTTCTTCATCCCCCTCCTCCAGTCAATCTACCATTTATCGTGATCTCTCGGGTGACAGATTGCCCAAAAGGCGTAAAGGCAACTCGGATGCAGCTTCTACCGAGTCACTAACACATCATCTCGGTAACTCATCATCACGTCATTCACAACCGGTCCACTCTAAACAGGCACCTGCACGTTCGGTACCCATATCTCACCCTTCACTTCCGGTCACTCGTGGCCCTCAAGTATCGGCTTCACATACCATTGTTTCTATGGCACCTACCACTTCGATCACTGCTTCTGCTATGCATTCCAATACCACTTATAAGGTAAGCACTACTGAAGTAATCATCTCTCCTTCTGGAACCTCCTTACCAACTGACATCAAATTAACACCCCTTTTTTTAGGGAAAGATTAGGACCCGGGTCCTTCCTAGACCCATTATCTACCCAGACAAATGCTATTCACAATGATCAGCAATTATCTATTGTTAATCTGTCCTCTTATGATTTAACGGATGTAGAAACACAAGTTTTACAACTAGACCTAACCTTCTGTCCTGATTCCTAATTTGATAAATTCTCACTCATCAAAGATTTGCATCTATTTGCACATAGGCTTCTATATAGGATCATCTTTGATAAACTTCCGCTAGAGATGCATTCAGCAGATTCTAGCTCAAACATTCAGGAGAACATAGAGGAACATCAAGCTCTTGAGGATCTGATGGAACTTTGGGAGGAGGGACACACCATCGACGACAACGCCGCTGTTATCCCCCCACCGGCGCTGTCGGTAGAGGGCGTGTCCTTCCCCCCTCCCCAATCCTTTAAACCTAAGTCTAGACTCTTTCCACTCTTGAACACTAATCCCAATATATGGGCATTTATCCAACAAACATCCAAAGCGATAGAGGAATTAAAAATTTCCTCCATCAGGACCTCTAACATGACCTTAGAACAAAAAGATGCCATTACATCCTTACCAACTAACTCTCAAATAATAATCAAGCCTTCCGATAAGGGCGGAAACTTGATTATTATGGGAATTTCCCAATATGTAACTATGTGTAAGAAAGTTCTTATGAACCGTAATTGGTATCGTCCCATTTCAAAAACATAGTTACATAGTTAGTTACATAGTTAGTCAGGTTGAAAAAAGACACAAGTCCATCCAGTTCAACCATAAAAAAAAAAAAAAAAAAAATATCGTACAATCCAATAGACCCAATTCTATACCCACAGTTGATCCAGAGGAAGGCAAAAAACCCCAGCAGAGCATGCTCCAATTTGCTACAGCAGGGGAAAAAATTCCTTCCTGATCCCCCAAGAGGCAATCGGATTTTCCCTGGATCAACTTTACCTATAAATGCTAGTACCCAGTTATATTATGTACATTTAGGAAAGTATCCAGGCCTTTCTTAAAGCAATCTACTGAGCTGGCCAGAACCACCTTTGGCGGGAGTCTATTCCACATTTTCACAGCTCTTACTGTGAAGAAACCTTTCCGTATTTGGAGATGGAATCTCTTTTCCTCCAGTCATAAAGAGTGCCCCCGTGTCCTCTGGGTTGACCGTAAAGAGAATAACTCAACACCAAGTTCACTATATGGACCCCTTATATATTTGAACATGTTGATCATATCCCCCCTTATTCTCCTCTTCTCAAGAGTGAAGAAATTCAGTTCCTCTAATCTTTCCTCGCTCCCCCATGCCTCTTATCAGTTTGGTTGCCCTTCTCTGCACTTTCTTCAGTTCCCCGATATCCTTTTTGAGAAATGGGTCTGAGAATTGAGGTCTTACTAATGATTTGAACAGGGGCAAAATAAAATCTCTCTCTCTAGAGTCCATACCTCTCTTAATACAAGAAAGGACTTTGCTCGCTTTGGAAACTGCAGCTTGGCATTGCATGCTATTATTGAGCTTATGATCTACCAAAACCCCCAGATCCTTCTCCACTATGGGTTCCCCCAGTTGTACTCCCCCTAGTATGTATGATGCATGCATATTTTTAGCCCCCAAGTGCATAACTTTACATTTCTCAACATTAAACCTCATCTGCCACATAGACGGCCAATCAGACAGTGCATTGAGGTCAGCTTGTAAATTGGAGACATCCTGTAAGGACGTTATTCCACTGCATAGCTTGGTGTCATCTGCAAAGACAGCAATGTTACTTTTTTATCCCAGACCCAATATCATTTATAAAGATATTAAAGAGTAAGGGTCCCAGCACTGAACCTTGGGGTACACCACTGATAACCTTAGACCATTCAGAAAACAGTCATTGATAACTATAACGCACAATATCGTGCCATCATTTTCAAGGCCTACCATCAAGGTGTCATTGATCTCAATACCTTGAATTTTTTTAATGTTAGGGACCAAATCTTTGCACAAATCTTTGACTGAACCCCCAGGACGTGCCATAATTTCAGGCTGTTCCAGCCTCACAGAAAATGCCTATTCTTTAGTAGATAGTTACCTTCAACCTCATGTTACTTCACTTTTTGCGTATATTAAAGATACTATTGACCTCTTGAGAACTATTGAAAGCATCTCCCTTCTCCTGAACACCTGGCTAGTAGCCCTTGATGTAGAAAGCCTCTACAATGCTATCCCACATGACAAAGGAATTAAAGTGATACAACATCATCTAGATGAAAGGGGTCCTTCATTCGCCAAATATAACACATTTGTATTGGATTTGCTTGATTACATTCTGAAACATAATGTCTTCCAATTTGACTCTTCCCACTACCTCCAGGTACAGGGAGTTGTAATGGGGACCAAATGTGCCCCCTCTTATGCAAACCTGTACCTGGGGGGGTGGGAGAAAGAGTTTTTTTTCTAGAGAGGGTCTGAATCATCTCCACAACAAAATCATTGCATGGTATCATTTTATAGATCATGTCCTTATTTTTTTGGTCTCGGACTCAATCTGAATTGAATGAATTTATATGAATAATTTCAATTAATAATTTCCATTGACGCACAAGGTAAACTCGACTCATCTCTTTATAGAAAGCCCTCAGCGGGAAATACTATCCTTCACGCTCAAAGTTCGCATCCTACTCCTTTAATCAAAAGTATCCCCTACAGCCAGTACTTACGGCTTGAACGAAACTGTAGCAAGGACTCTGACTTCCAAATTGCCACAAGGGATCTATATAATAGACTAAGAATTAGAGGTTATAGCCACGCCTGCCTTAAAAAAGCGTTCAATCAGGCCAGTGCTAAACAGGCTGCTAAACCTGATACAGCAAGTGTTATCACTCGTTATTCAAGTCAACACAAAGAAATTAGACAAATACTGACTAAATTTTGGCCACTTTTGTCAGCAGACCCAATTGCAAGGAAATATAATAAGAACCTTCCTGAGATTACCTTCAGACAAGCTCCGTCCCTTAGGGATCGTCTGGTTCATAGCCATTTTGAAAGTATTCCAGCTTCTATAACCCAAATTAATTGGGGCACTTTTCTCTGTGGGGCCTGTGATGTCGGCCAATATGTCAATCGAAAAAACAAATTTAGACTCCCTAATGGTAAATGGCATTCTATCCAGTGTAGAGTCACCTGCCAGACACCAGGGGTTATTTATCTGGCTCAGTGTCTGTGCAGTGGCTTCTACATTGGTAAGACGAAACCACAGTTTTTTAAACGAATACGAGACCATATTAAACCAATAAAAAAAAAAATAGGATGGATACTGCCATCAGTCGACATGTTGGCATACATCATGATTTCAATCCCCAATATATCAAATTTTTGGCACTTGAACGTGTCCCTCTGGACTTCCGAGGGGGTAGTGTTGACCTATTCTGTTACAGCTTGAGGCTCGTTGGATTTACAACCTCAAAGCTACATTATTCCCTGGATTTAACAAGAGCCTAAGTTTCAAGTCCTTTCTTTAACTTCAATGAACGTTTGCCCCCTAGGTCGCTTCTCTTCATTGGCTGTTTTCCATGTGATAGGACCTTGTTGTCGGAAATTTCGACCATGTGTAGGCTCCATCATACATTTTCCATAGTAATTTCTGACACACAAAGTTTGAGAGCTTGCTATAAAATTTTCCAACAACAAAATCCGTTGTCGGAAATTCTGATCGTGTGTACACAAATCCGATGCACAAAGTGCCACGTATGCTCAGAATAAATTAAGAAACAAAAGCTATTGGCTACTGCCCGGTTTAAAGTCCCGATGTACGTGTTTTACGTCACCGCGTTCAGAACGATCGGATTTTCCAACAACTTTGTGTGACCGTGTGTATGCAAGACAAGTTTGAGCCAACATCCGTTGAAAAAAATCCATGGATTTTGTTGTCGGAATGTCCGATCAATGTCCGACCGTGTGTACGGGGCATTATTGTTCATGAATAGTATTATGTTTATTATTAAATTTATATGTATGTTTGATTTTTTCTACTTCAAATACTACTCGTAATATATTATACACCCTTTGTGAGTGAGCTTGGTTCACCACATAGACACCCAGATAGGTTAGAGTTTCTGTGGTCCTGCTCTCTTGCCCCTCTACCCTCCCTCAGTAATTCCTTTCCAGCCCTCCCATGCCGGTTCCCGGTTCCCCTCTTTCTCCCTTTTGTGGATCAGGTCTTTAGTGGTCATACTGATGCCCAGGGCATGCTTTGTCATCCTAGTGCATGCCCACTTTACGCCTAGCTGCGATTCGGGGCCTCCCTTATTCTATGGGTGGCATTTCGTGCCGCCCTGGAGCACACCATTATTGGTGTTTGTTTTCCATCTCTGCATCCTCTGGGCTGTTGCGGGGATGCTGTGTCTATTCACATTCGTCCTATGACTTCTATGGATGGACTTGACTCCTCCCTCCCTCACATAGCCCTATGGGTGATGTAGTTTTAGAGTCTTCCCGGCATCTTGCGTATGCGCTTTGGCATTCTTTCGTCCACCTCGAGCCGGTGACGTCACACGCTGGCTCATTGGAGGACAGATAAAACTGGCTTATCTGGCTGTTCGTTCAGCCAGAGCCGGAGGGTCGCACTCTATCATGCGGTGCTATTAAAACTGGTAAGCCGGGCTCCAGCCTTCCATTTGTTTGCTATTGTTTTGGTTGAGTCACTCTTAACTATCCTTATCAACTTTACCTTAGTACTGTCTTATGGATGTTACTTATCTACACAACCCAGTATCGCTCTATTATCAGCGCCCCTCCACCCTATTAATCTGGACTCATTGAAGACATTCTTCCTCTATTAACTCTTCAATAAACTTGGCTATCCTTGCTTTTTCAGATCTTTCACTATTACACAGCATAATTCTCTTTAAATTCTTACATTTTGGACAACAGTTATATTTCACATCTGCATCTCCTATATCAGAATTCAGATTTTACTCTTTCATGTCTTTTTCAGTCTATTTCCTGCATTTAATCTCAAGCAGGTATTTCAAAGCTGCTTTTAAGCCTTTCCATCATATGGACAAACAAGCTTATATATTTTTTTGTAAGTATTTACTACATGAGACAATTGTCCCTTTTGTTCTATACCCATTTGAATCAGACATTCACCAATTTAGTCTTTAATTATACGATTTTCTGTTCTATAGTTTCACCCTTCTGTCCTCTATGGCCACAATTCTGACCGATTTCCTCAATTTGGGGTATTTGGGGTGATTGTTGAGCTCGGCCTGGTTTGTTGCTGGTGGCAACTGTTGTTTGGGTAAGTGGCTTTACCTGCGGTGTTCTTTGGAGACCAAGCTCACCTATTAATTTTCCTTTTTTATATAACTTATATGTTTGTAATAATAAAATTATTTTTTGTTTTCATTTTGTTTAGTGTTCTCATTTGAATTCTATTCTGATCTTGCACATACCCTGAAGAAGCAAATAATGAAACATGTTGGGATAGTGTGCAATGTATTTTCCTCCGATTTTGAATTGATCATTCAATATGACCACCAAATATCTGTTATTACTGTGAATAGCTATTTTGTATATACTTTTTTAAACTTTGTAATAATAAAATGTATTGGTTATTTTAACTTATGTATTTTTCTTGCATCCTTATTGGCACCTTTAAAATCCCCTCAACCACCAGCTCTTTTCTATGATTATTGGGGTGAGGTGCCTGATTGATGGGCTTTGCACCATGAACCAGACCAACTGTTTTATCAAGTCAGTAATCTTCCTTTAGTACATCCATGTGACAGAAGACAGCAGCACATTCCAAAATGCAAATTGTCTTACAAACAGTGAACTTCTAGATTTCTAGAAGACACTGCAGCCAGTGTACATGTGACATTGCTCCCGAGTCACACAATCTTGTTCCCATTCAACTAGCACTCTGTGTGCTGCAGGACTGGTTTTGCTGGAGCTTTGGTCATACCTTCTTGTATCGGCTTCAGATACTGTGTGTTTCTCCTTCCTCATGCCCCCATTCAGCCCCACTCCAGCACCTGTGTATTCAAATGTGGCAGGCTACACTGCCTGCTGATTGGCCATGGATGTGTGGGAGGAGCCAAGCAGGTCCTCGCTTATACTCTCATAAGCAGAGGAGCGCAGAGACTCGTGCTGTCACTGTAAACCGGCCCACTGAGCCATCGGCCCACCGAGAAACTCCCGGTAGTCCAGATGGCCAGTCCATCCCTGCTAGCCGCTGCTCCAGAGTGATGGCTTGCCTCATGCAGGTATCCTGCCTGCTGATATAAGGGGTCAGCAAAGCCAACAAATGGTGAAAAACGGGGTCCATCATCCTGAGAAAGTTCCTGAAATCCTCAGGGTTATTCTCACGGATCTCATAAAGCAAAGGCATGTGAGAGAATTGGTCACACTGGAGCAACCAATTCTTCGTCCATGAACTCCTCCTCGCCCTGTTCATGGACGGGGCTTGGGCGGAAGAATGAACTAAAGCACCAAACACATACAAAGCACAAACTCTATGACGAGTACGTACACACAACATGGCTTCAAAATGGTCAGTTGGTCAGAACGAACTTAACAGAATGCACTGAAGAACAGCAAGGCCTGTGAAGAGCGAGCTGAAAATCAGCAACAAACGGACAAGAACACACTGAATAAATCAATGCAAACTGATTACACGCACTGAAAAGCAGATACAAACCTCACAAGCACAAACTGAACAACAGTTAAACGATCTGAAAAACATGAGTCTGAAAAGCGTGAATCATCTCTCATCAAACTTCTACTAACACGAGATAAACACGAAATTAGCAGAAGGGGCCCAAAGGGTGGCGCACAAGCTATTACACTTACAGGTCTGACGAGACTTTTTATAGTCTCGTCAGACCTGGTGTACGTCACCGCGTACTAGTCGGTCGGATTTTGGTGTGATCGTGTGTAGGCAAGTCCGTTTCAATGGAACTCCGTCGGAACTAAGACGGAAAGTCCGTCAGAGTTCAGTCCGACGAAAAGTCTGCCCATGTGTATGCGGCATTAGGCTCTACTCACACAAGTGCAATGCAACTTAGATGCTATTTATGGTGTGATTATGTGGAGCGGCTTTGATGTGACTTTACATTTTCTATGTGGCAAAGTCACACTGTAAATCGCACCACAGAAGTACAGGAACCTTTTTTCAAAACTGCAACATTCCGAGTTGCATTGATTAGAATGGGCATCACTGAAAACAATGAGATTCAAATCACATCAGAAGTCACACTAGTGTAAACCATGGGAGCTGCGATATGTGCCAAAATGGGTCTTTCTAGACCTCCTGCTGTCCCCTCCTGCCCCTATGGCTTAGGGGGGCCACCCACATATTGACGTCATGTTTTCCACGCCCATCACGGAGCGCCAATCCTGGCGTCATCACCCTTAGGCTATGTTTACCATCCCGAACAATGGGGGATACCGTGCAATAGCGGCCACAGCGGCGACGAGTGCCTTTAGAACTCGCACGCTGCCCTGTTCGCACATGACGTTGGGGGAGGAGCATTTGGTCCCCCCCTTGGGGGTATAATTGGAGCCTGACATGGCAGTTTCTCTCACCCACATCATGAGTTTACACTCACCAGCTGCACTTCCACGAGGGGTTGTTCTCACATTTCACCCAGGCAAATTGTGCTGCTTTTTAGCTTAGCTAATATTTCAGCACATTTGTTCGCTTTTTCCTTCAACCCCCACTTTCACTTGATGTGCACTTACACACTACTGGCCCAATATACTTTTTTACTCTTTAATGTTTTATTTTCATGCCCTTCTAGTCTCCTAGCATATACCAGCACTTATTTCATGCTGGTCCCTATATATTTATATGTATATGAAACACTGCAGGAAGCTCACCTGCACTTGCAGGGTCCTTCTTATATTTATATATATATACAGTGGGGACGGAAAGTATTCAGACCCTCTTAAATTTTTCACTTTTTGTTATATTGCAGCCATTTGCTAAAATCATTTAAGTTATTTTTTTTTCCTCATTAATGTACACACAGCACCCCATATTGACAGAAAAACACAATTGTTGACATTTTTGCAGATTTATTAAAAAAGAAAAACTTAAATATCACATGGTCCTAAGTATTCAGACCCTTTGCTCAGTATTTAGTAGAAGCACCCTTTTGATCTAATACAGCCATGAGTCTTTTAGGGAAAGATGCAACAAGTTTTTCACACCTGGATTTGGGGATCCTCTGCCATTCCTCCTTGCAGATCCTCTCCAGTTCTATCAGGTTGGATGGTAAATGTTGGTGGACAGCCATTTTTAGGTCTCCCAGAGATGCTCAATTGGGTTTAAGTCAGGGCTCTGGCTGGGCCATTCAAGAACAGTCACGGAGTTGTTGTGAAGCCACTCCTTCGTTATTTTAGCTGTGTGCTTAGGGTCATTGTCTTGTTGGAAGGTAAACCTTTGGCCCAGTCTGAGGTACTGAGCACTCTGGAGAAGGTTTTCCTCCAGCATATCCCTGTACTTGGCCGCATTCATCTTTCCCTCGATTGCAACCAGTCGTCCTGTCCCTGCAGCTGAAAAACACCCCCACAGCATGATGCTGCCACCACCATGCTTCACTGTTGGGACTGCATTGGACAGGTGATGAGCGGTGCCTGGTTTTCGCCACACATACCGCTTAGAATTAAGGCCAAAAAGTTCTATCTTGGTCTCATCAGACCAGAGAATCTTATTTCTCACCATCTTGGAGTCCTTCAGGTGTTTTTTTTAGCAAACACCATGCGGGCTTTCATGTGTCTTGCACTGAGGAGAGGCTTCCGTCGGGCCACTCTGCCATAGAGCTCTGACTGGTGGAGGGCTGCAGTGATGATTGACTTTTTACAACTTTCTCCCATCTCCCGACTGCATCTCTGGAGCTCAGCCACAGTGATCTTTGGGTTCTTCTTTACCTCTCTCACCAAGGCTCTTCTCCCCTGATAGCTCAGTTTGGCCGGACGGCCAGCTCTAGGAAGGGTTCTGGTCGTCCCAAACATTTTCCATTTAAGGATTATGGAGGCCACTGTGCTCTTAGGAAGCTTAAGTGCAGCAGAAATTTTTTGTAACCTTGGCCAGATCTGTGCCTTGCCACAATTTTGTCTCTGAGCTCTTCAGGCAGTTCCTTTGACCTCATGATTCTCATTTGCTCTGACATGCACTGTGAGCTGTAAGGTCTTATATAGACAGGTGTGTGGCTTTCCTAATCAAGTCCAATCAGTATAATTAAACACAGCTGGACTCAAATCAAGGTGTAGAACCATCTCAAGGATGATCAGAAGAAATGGACAGCACCTGAGTTAAATATATGAGTGTCAAAGCAAAGGGTCTGAATACTTAGGACCATGTGATATTTCAATTTTTCTTTTTTAATAAATCTGCAAAAATGTCAACAATTCTGTGTTTTTCTGTCAATATGGGGTTCTGGGTGTACATTAATGAGGACAAAATGAACTTAAATGATTTTAGCAAATGGCTGCAATATAACAAAGAGTGAAAAATTTAAGGGGGTCTGAATACTTTCCATCCCCACTGTATATATACTCTTTTACTATTTTTGCAACATGCATACCCAATACGGCAGGAAGTTCACCTATATCTGCAAGGTTTTTCTGATATACACATATACTTTTTTAACATATTTGCAGTTCATGATCATGGACAAGGGGAGACATCTAGGAACACTTGCACTTGTATCTACAAAAGCCATGTCGGTGCTCCGGTTGTTCCCCCCTTGGGGTTACCTTTTGCTCCACCTCCTCAGCTCTCATGCTGGATGTTTGTTGCTGCCGCTGCCAGTGGTGTCAGCGACTGATGTCCTAGCCCAGCCCATTGGTGAGTATGGGGTCCCCTAGTGTGACCCTGATGATTACTCACCTCCCTGCCTATTTGATGCAACATACACTCATTCATTTGATTTACTACTTGTAATACAGATATAGCAAAGCATTTACCCCTGAAGAGCGAGCGCGGTCTCGCGAAACGTCGTGGGGTACTACTGATGCTTGCACATTTCTATGATGTTTGTATATTGGTATACACTGTTTTACCATGTATGTGGATTGTCCCATATTCACATTGTATGCATATTTTATCGGCCTGCATTTATTGCTGTTGTGTTTCAGATGTGCAACAATTGTAATAAATCTATATATATTTTTTTACTTCCATGATATGTTTTTTGACCAACCATATTCACCTCACTCAAAGTCTCAGGGCGAACCCCATGTATATATGTATTGAATTAGGGATGGAGGTGATGTTGGGGTGACACCAGACCTTGTACCATTTATGTCACTAGTGTGAACCAGGCCTTAATCTGAAGCGAGAATCACAGGTGTGTGTGACCAGCCAGGACAGGAAGCCTGTGCAAATCAATAAAGCACAAGCATCAAACTATTACATGTGATTAGGGACAGATGCTTAGCCCTGGATGCAGACATTTTCTTGGTTGAATTAGACAGACATGAGTATTTTTTCAACCTATGAAACCATAAAGTGCAGTTACATGTGAACAGTAAGGATGTCTGTCATTGAATTGTATAGGTTTCTTGTCTGCAGCTGATGGTATATACCTGTGATCCCTGATTCATATTTACACTGATACTTGACAGAGTACAACCCTAATCGGCCATGTCCATGATGATGCTTCACAGATGGAAAGTTACTTTGTTTTAGTATGCATTGCTGAGTTTCTCCAAACATAAAATTGTGAACATTTTAACAGTAAGTTAACTTCTGTCCACATAGTATTGTTCTGTTAGTGCTTAGCAATGCTAACATAGGCTGCAATTTTTTTTAGCTAGTTGTAACCTTTCATGAACACTACTCTGTTTTTCTTGTGGTACACTCAAACACAAGTGTTATCCAGGGCTGCCTTTAACCTGGGGCAAAAGGGGCAGCTGCCCAGGGCCCAGTCAATGTTAGGGGGCCCAAAGCAGCTGCCCCTTGAGCTTGCCAGTGTTCAGCCACCTCCGGTGCTGGTCACATGCTGGCTGCTCACTACTGTTACTTGTAAATACAGAAGTGCTACTTCTGTATTTACAAGTGACAGCGTTCCTCTTCTGGCAGCCGCTCTAAACCCTTGGGTACACACCGATCTACGAGAGCAGAGGAAAGGGGCTGGGAAATCTGCACAGGGGAAGCTGCTTCTGAAACTGGCAGGCTGCACAGACATCAGACAGGCTTTGAGTAGGATTCGGGACAGAGGAAAACTCTGTACTGGAATCCGGGGGGGGGGGTGCTCTGACCTGGAATTGGTGGGGTGGTGGGAGGAGAGCCTTGTAGAGTAGAGCTCTGTACTGGAATCTGGGGGGGGAGCTGCGCACCCCTGCACTCAGTGCCGGACTGGCCGACCGGGATACCGGGAAATCCCCCGGTGGGCCGGCTGTCTGGCTGCCCCTGGTGCCGCTGTGAGGGCAGCGGCGCCTGAAAAAAACATGGCCGCGGGGCCGCCAGGCTTACATGCAACTGCGCATGCGCCAGCACTACTGTCGAAAGTGTGTACGGGCTTTCCCGAGCTAGCCGTGCTCGGGAAAGTCCGTACACACTCGGCAATTCTCGGAAGTGCGGGCGCATGCGCAGTGACGATGGCGCCGATCGGCGCCATTTTTAAAAGTACCGCCGTGAGTACTCGTCTGCTCGCCTCTTCTTCGGCTGGTGGCCTCTTCCTCCCGCCCCCCCTGCAGCCTCTGACCTCCTGCCCCCCCATGCAGCCTCTGACCTCCTGCCCCCCCATGCAGCCTCTGACCTCCTGCCCCCACTGCAGCCTCTGACCTCCTGCCCCCCCTGCAGCCTCTGACCTCCTGCCCCCACTGCAGCCTCTGACCTCCTGCCCCCACTGCAGCCTCTGACCTCCTGCCCCCACTGCAGCCTCTGACCTCCTGCCCCCCCTGCAGCCTCTGACCTCCTGCAGCCTCTGACCTCCTGACCCCCTGCAGCCTCTGACCTCCTGCCCCCACTGCAGCCTCTGACCTCCTGCCCCCCCTGCAGCCTCTGACCTCCTGCCCCCACTGCAGCCTCTGACCTCCTGCCCCCACTGCAGCCTCTGACCTCCTGCCCCCACTGCAGCCTCTGACCTCCTGCCCCCACTGCAGCCTCTGACCTCCTGCCCCCACTGCAGCCTCTGACCTCCTGCCCCCACTGCAGCCTCTGACCTCCTGCCCCCACTGCAGCCTCTGACCTCCTGCCCCCCCTGCAGCCTCTGACCTCCTGCCCCCACTGCAGCCTCTGACCTCCTGCCCCCACTGCAGCCTCTGACCTCCTGCCCCCACTGCAGCCTCTGACCTCCTGCCCCCACTGCAGCCTCTGACCTCCTGCCCCCACTGCAGCCTCTGACCTCCTGCCCCCACTGCAGCCTCTGACCTCCTGCCCCCACTGCAGCCTCTGACCTCCTGCCCCCACTGCAGCCTCTGACCTCCTGCCCCCACTGCAGCCTCTGACCTCCTGCCCCCCCTGCAGCCTCTGACCTCCTGCAGCCTCTGACCTCCTGCCCCCAC
The DNA here is from genome assembly GCA_037952925.1 of Lithobates clamitans. Taxonomy (NCBI): domain Eukaryota; kingdom Metazoa; phylum Chordata; class Amphibia; order Anura; family Ranidae; genus Lithobates; species Lithobates clamitans. The sequence goes on along the minus strand of JBBGZY010000742.1, from coordinate 2,642,097 downwards.
TGCAGCCTCTGATCTCCTGCCCCCACTGCAGCCTCTGACCTCCTGCCCCCACTGCAGCCTCTGACCTCCTGCCCCCACTGCAGTCTCTGACCTCCTGCCCCCACTGCAGCCTCTGACCTCCTGCCCCCACTGCAGCCTCTGACCTCCTGCCCCCACTGCAGCCTCTGACCTCCTGCCCCCACTGCAGCCTCTGACCTCCTGCCCCCCCTGCAGCCTCTGACCTCCTGCCCCCACTGCAGCCTCTGACCTCCTGCAGCCTCTGACCTCCTGCAGCCTCTGACCTCCTGCCCCCCCTGCAGCCTCTGACCTCCTGCCCCCACTGCAGCCTCTGACCTCCTGCCCCCCTGCAGCCTCTGACCTCCTGCCCCCACTGCAGCCTCTGACCTCCTGCCCCCCCTGCAGCCTCTGACCTCCTGCCCCCACTGCAGCCTCTGACCTCCTGCCCCCACTGCAGCCTCTGACCTCCTGCCCCCCCTGCAGCCTCTGACCACCTGCCCCCCCTGCAGCCTCTGACCACCTGCCCCCCCTGCAGCCTCTGACCTCCTGTCCCCCCCCTGCAGCCTCCGACCTCCTGTCCCCCCCCTGCAGCCTCCGACCTCCTGTCCCCCCCCTGCAGCCTCTGACCTCCTGTCCCCCCCCTGCAGCCTCTGACCTCCTGTCCCCCCCTGCAGCCTCTGACCTCCTGTCCCCCCCCTGCAGCCTCTGACCTCCTGTCCCCCCCTGCAGCCTCTGACCTCCTGTCCCCCCCCTGCAGCCTCTGACCTCCTGTCCCCCCCCTGCAGCCTCTGACCTCCTGTCCCCCCCCTGCAGCCTCTGACCTCCTGTCCCCCCCCTGCAGCCTCTGACCTCCTGTCACCCCCCCTCCGCAGCCTCTGACCTCCCCTGTACCATCGGCAGCCTCTGACCTCCCCTGTACCATCGGCAGCCTCTGACCTCCCCTGTACCATCGGCAGCCTCTGACCTCCCCTGTACCATCGGCAGCCTCTGACCTCCCCTGTACCATCGGCAGCCTCTGACCTCCCCTGTACCATCGGCAGCCTCTGACCTCCCCTGTACCATCGGCAGCCTCTGACCTCCCCTGTACCATCGGCAGCCTCTGACCTCCCCTGTACCATCGGCAGCCTCTGACCTCCTGTTCCCCCCCCCCCTGCAGCCTCTGACCTCCTGTCCCCCCCCCTGCAGCCTCTGACCTCCTGTCCCCCACCCTGCAGCCTCTGACCTCCCCTGTACCATCGGCAGCCTCTGACCTCCTGTCCCCCCCCCCTGCAGCCTCTGACCTCCTGTCCCCCCCCCTGCAGCCTCTGACCTCCTGTCCCCCCCCCTGCAGCCTCTGACCTCCTGTCCCCCACCCTGCAGCCTCTGACCTCCCCTGTACCATCGGCAGCCTCTGACCTCCTGTCCCCCACCCTGCAGCCTCTGACCTCCTGTCCCCCACCCTGCAGCCTCTGACCTCCCCTGTACCATCGGCAGCCTCTGACCTCCTGTCCCCCCCCCCCTGCAGCCTGTGACCTCCCCTGTACCATCGGCAGCCTCTGACCATCTATTGTCTTATATCACGTCTGCAGTCTGGAGTGGAGTCAACAGTGGGAGTGCCTCAGGGATAGGGGTCATGGGAGAAGTCAGACGTGTATGGACTGTGGAGAGGAAACTATGGGATAAAACCAGAGCCACCGAGCTGGAGCCGACTGACTGAGCCCTGCAAGGTGCACCTGAGAGGAGGTCAATGACAGCGCCGCCAGGCCTACCTGAAAGGGGGGGGGTCAATGCAATATTGTAAGGGGGCACTGATAAAAAGGTTTACCCCTTATATCAGTAAACCCCCTTACTTTAGTGTTTTCTTTCTGCAGAAGGTGGTCTCTGGTCACCAGAGTCCTCCCCACATTCCCAGAGTTCCCCTTTACATCATAGTCTGCAGGATTCCACCTTACAGTGCAAGTGAGAACTCTGATGTAAAGAGGAATGCAGAGGACTCTGATATAAGTGGGGTCTCTGGTCACCAGTGCCCCCCTTTTATATCAGAGTTCCCGCTTAGATCATGATCTGCAATGTTCCCCTTTATGTCAGAGTTCCCTTGCACTGTAAAGGGGAATCCTCCTGATATATGGGGGAACTCTGTGTTGGGTTATATTAATCTGACTTTCATGTAAATGGAGAAATATGGTGTTTGACTTTTGTTTAACTTAACACATTGCTAATAGCAGTTTATAGCTTAAATATTGATATTTGCACTGAAAACTGCCATTTACGGCACCTTTTTTTTGCAGTGTCAATAAAAAATGTGCCATTAAATGCCATGATTTTTGCCTTGAAAAAAATTGCTGCTGTTTGTAAATTCCATGTCTCTCTTATCTATATATAATACACTCTTCAAATGTGCTTTAAAATGCATGGTTTTCCCTTTTGTGAACAAGAAAATAACGACGTTATGCGGTTGGGCTGGTATAATAATGCTATGGGGCTGGTATAATAATGCTATGGGGCTGGTATAATAATGCTATGGGGCTGGTATGAAATTATTTCCAGGGCTGGTTTTTATTCCCAGTCCGGCCCTGCCTGCACTCTGCACCTAGCGCACCCCTGCATGTAGCACACCCCTACAACCTGCATTCTGTGTATAGCAGTATACTGCACTCTGTACACAGCGTACCCCTGAACCCTGCACTCTATACATAGCGCACCCCTGAACCCTGTGCTCTGTATGTAGTGCACCCCTCAAACCTGCACTGTTCACATAGGGAACCCCTCAACCTTGCACTCTGCATGTAGCGCACCCCTCAACTCTGCACTCTGTACATAGTGCACCCTTGCACTCTGTACCTAGCATACCCCTGAACCCTGCACTCTGTACATAGTGCACTCTTCAACTATGCACTCTGTAAGTAGCGCACCTTTTAACTATGCACTCTTTATGTAGTGCACTCCACAACCCGGCACTTTGTACTTTCAATGTTAGTAATGATGTTCTGTAACCTCTAGCAACCACTCAGTGAGCCGCAATGATATTCAGTAACCTCTAGCAACCAATCAGCAAGTGAAAATGATGTGCTGTAACCTCTAGTAACTAATCACTGAGAGGTAATGATGTGCTGTAACCTCTGGCAGCCAACTGCATTTGTTGCCTAAAGTGCTGTAGTAAACTCATTTTGAGTCTAGCTGGGGGACAAGAAAATGTTTGCCCAGGGTCCAATCAGTATTAAAGATGACCCTGGTGTTATCAAGTGCAAAACATACCTAAAGCTGGCTAAACACTAAACACTAACACTAACATACCTAAAGCTGGCTAGATTTTCATTTGAATGTTGTTACAAAAATAATTTGTTCAAATGTTCTTCTTGCCATTATTTAGTCAACTAATAAGCAGATTTCATTACAATATCTACAATTTTTCCTGAACAAAAACCATAATCACAGTTAGAAATTTGTTTGTTCAAGAAACATTTTCTATCCACTCCTTCAAATTTTCTCATACAAAATTTTACTAGAATATGGCCAGTTCAAGGTTTGTTAAAGATTGCTTAAAGATTGTATTGCATGCCTTTCTACTTATCTTATCTAATATCCTCTCCTAGGGAAAGCAAGGGTTCAGAACTTCTCCCATCTGGTAATTATTATAATTATTGTGATCCCAAAGCCAGGTACACATGGGCCAGATGTCAGGAGGCAATGGCCGGTTCAAAAGAAACAGCTAACATTCAGCCTGTGTGTATGTCGGATGAGCATGCTGGAAAACCAGCATCCGACTGACTCCCGAACAGCGCTCTCAGCCAATGGCAGAGAGCACTGATTGGAATGTTCTGGCAGAGGGCTAGTCTTCCTGTCAGAACACAACAGCTCAGCCGGGGGAGATCGCTGAAGTAACCTTGCATGGTTAGTACAGCGGCTCTGACAGGAGCTGACAGGTATTTTTTGTTTAACTCCGTTGGGTTGAATGAAAAAAAAAAACAAATAGTTTGTACTAGGCTTAATCAACCTTCTTACCTTCTTAGTTCAACCTTCTTACTGCACTCCAGCATTCGGAGGCCATAGCAGCTGAATGTATGTGTCGGCCCCGCCCCCCCGGCGCCCGCGTCATTGGATTTGATTGACAGCAGTGGCTATCCGCCGCAGTGCAGCAGTCCCAATAAAGATCACTGATCGCCACCATTACTAGTAAAAACAATAAAAAAATTAAAAGTCCACAAATCTATCCTATAGTTTGTAGACGCTATAACTTTTGCACAAACCAATCAATATACACTTATTGGGATTTTTTTTACTAAAAACATGTAGCAGAATATTGTCCTGAACTGAAGAAATTAGATTTTTTACATTTTTTTTATTGGATGTTTTATAGCAGAAAGTAAAAAATAATGTTTGTGACAGAACCCCCTGTCACTCTGTGTTTTGGAGGGGGCTGTGGGCTGGCCTCTTACCCAAAGACTATGGCCCAGCAGAAAATGAGAGACTTGGGGACAAACATTACACTTCTTTCCCTTAAAAAACTCTTTGGTGGCTTTCGCAGTATGCTTCGGGTCATTGTCCATCTGCACTGTGAAGTGCCGTTCAATGAGTTCTAAAGCATTTTGCTGAATATGAGCAGATAATATTGCCCGAAACACTTCAGAATGTATCCTGCTGCTTTTGTCAGCAGTCACATCATCAATAAATACAAGAGAACCAGTTCCATTGGCAGCCATACATGCCCACGCCATGACACTACCACCACCATGGTTCACTGATGATGGTGGTATGTTTTGGATCATGAGCAGTTCCTTTCCTTCTCCATACTCTTCTCTTCCCATCACTCTGGTACAAGTTGATTTTGGTCTCATCTGTCAATAGGATGATGTTTCAGAACTGTGAAGGCTTTTTTAGATGTTGTTTGGCAAACTCTAATCTGGCCTTCCTGTTTTTGAGGCTCACCAATGGTTTACATCTTGTGGTGAACCCTCTGTATTCACTCTGGTGAAGTCTTCTCTTGATTGTTGACTTTGACACACATACACCTACCTCCTGGAGAGTGTTCTTGATCTTACCAACTGTTGTGAAGGTTGTTTTCTTCACCAGGGAAAGAATTCTTCTGTCATCCACCACAGTTGTTTTCCATGGTCTTCTGTGTCTTTTGGTGTTGCTGAGCTCACCGGTGCGTTCTTTCTTTTCAAGGATGTTCCAAACAGTTGATTTGGCCACACCTAATGTTTTTGCAATCTCTCTGATGGGTTTATTTTGTTTTTTCAGCCTAATGGTGGCTTGCTTCACTGATAGTGACAGCTCTTTGAATCTCATATTGAGAGTTGACAGCAACAGATTCCATATTCAAATTCTACACTTGAAATTAACTCTGGACCTTTTATTTGCTCCTTGTAAATGGGATAATGAGGGAATAACACACACTTGGCCATGGAACAGCTGGGCAGCCAATTGTCTCATTACTTTTGGTCCCTTAAAAAGTGGGAGGCACATATACAAACTGTTGTAATTCCTATACCGTTCACTAGGGATGAGCCGAACACCCCCCTGTTCGGTTCGCACCAGAACATGCGAACAGGAAAAAAGTTCGCTCGAACACGCGAACACCGTTAAAGTCTATGGGACACGAACATGAATAATCAAAAGTGCTAATTTTAAAGGCTTATATGCAAGTTATTGTCATAAAAAGTGTTTGGGGACCTGGGTCCTGCCCCAGGGGACATGGATCAATGCAAAAAAAAGTTTTAAAAATGGCCGTTTTTTCAGGAGCAGTGATTTTAATAATGCTTAAAGTCAAACAATAAAAGTGTAATATCCCTTTAAATTTCGTACCTGGGGGGTGTCTATAGTATGCCTGTAAAGGGGCGCATGTTTCCCGTGTTTAGAACAGCCTGACAGCAAAATGACATTTCGAAGGAAAAAAAGCCATTTAAAACTACCCACGGCTATTGCATTGCCGACAATACACATAGAAGTTCATTGATAAAAACGGTATGGGAATTCCCCACAGGGAAACCCCGAGCCAAAAAAAAAAAAAAAAACGGCGTGGGGTTCCCCCAAAAATCCATACCAGACCCTTATCCGAGCACGCAACCTGACAGGCCGCAGGAAAAGAGGGGGGGACGAGAGTGCGGCCCCCCCCTCCTGAACCGTACCAGGCCACATGCCCTCAACATTGGGAGGGTGCTTTGGGGTAGCCCCCCAAAACACCTTGTCCCCATGTTGATGAGGACAAGGGCCTCATCCCCACAACCGTGGCCGGTGGTTGTGGGGGTCTGCGGGCGGGGGGCTTATCGGAATCTGGAAGCCCCCTTTAACAAAGGGACCCCCAGATCCCGGCCCCCCCCCCTGTGTGAAATGGTAAGGGGGTACTTACCCCTACCATTTCACTAAAAAAGTGTCAAAATAGTTAAAAATGACAAGAGACAGTTTTTGACAATTCCTTTATTTAAATGCTTCTTCTATCTTCCTTCATCATCTTCTTCTTCTGGTTCTTCTGGCTCTTCTGGTTCTTCCTCCGGCGTTCTCGTCCAGCATCTCCTCCGCGGCGTCTTCTATCTTCTTCTCCTCGGGCCGCTCCGCACCCATGGCATGAGGGGAGGCTCCCGCTCTTCTCTTCATCTTCTTCTTCATCCTCTTCTCTTATTCATCTTCTTCATCTTCATCTTCTCTTCTTAATTTTCTTCTTCGGGCCGCTCCGCATCCATGCACCCGGTGACCCCGCCCCCCTCTGACGCACGGTGACTTGACGGGACTTCCCTGTGACGTCACGGGGAATGCCACAGGGAAGTCCCGTCATGTCCCGTGTCTCAGAGGGGGGCGGGGTCACCGGGTGGCCCCGCCCCCCGTTATTTAAGAACCGTCAGACGAGGAGACGCCGTCACACAGCGGGAGCCTCCCTCCATGCATGGATGCGGAGCGGCCCGCAAAAGAAAATTAAGAAGAGAAGATGAAGATGAAGAAGATGAAGAAGATGAAGAAGAGAAGAGGATGAAGAAGAAGATGAAGAGAAGAGCGGGAGCCTCCCCTCATGCCATGGGTGCGGAGCGGCCCGAGGAGAAGAAGATAGAAGACGCCGCGGAGGAGATGCTGGACGAGAACACCGGAGGAAGAACCAGAAGAGCCAGAAGAACCAGAAGAAGAAGAAGATGAAGGAAGATAGAAGAAGCATTTAAATAAAGGAATTGTCAAAAACTGTCTCTTGTCATTTTTAACTATTTTGACACTTTTTTAGTGAAATGGTAGGGGTAAGTACCCCCTTACCATTTCACACAGGGGGGGCCGGGATCTGGGGGTCCTCTTGTTAAAGGGGGCTTCCAGATTCCGATAAGCCCCCCGCCCGCAGACCCCCACAACCACCGGCCACGGTTGTGGGGATGAGGCCCTTGTCCTCATCAACATGGGGACAAGGTGTTTTGGGGGGCTACCCCAAAGCACCCTCCCAATGTTGAGGGCATGTGGCCTGGTACGATTCAGGAGGGGGGGCCGCACTCTCGTCCCCCCCTCTTTTCCTGCGGCCTGCCAGGTTGCGTGCTCGGATAAGGGTCTGGTATGGATTTTTGGGGGAACCCCACGCCATTTTTTTTTTTTTTTTGGCGCGGGGTTCCCCTTAAAATCCATACCAGACCTGAAGGGTCTGGTATGGAATTTAGGGGGAACCCCACGTCATTTTTTTTTTAAATTTTGGCCGGGGTTCCCCTTAATATCCATACCAGACCTGAAGGGCCTGGTATGGAATTTAGGGGGACCCCCCCACGTCATTTTTTTTTTTTTTAATTTTGGTTCGGGGTTTCCCTGTGGGGAATTCCCATGCCGTTTTTATCAATGAACTTTTATGTGTATTGTCGGACCGGCAATTCATTAATAGCCGCGGGTAGTTTTAAATGAGTTTTTTCCTTCGAAATGTCATTTTGCTGTCAGGCTGTTCTAAACACGGGAAACATGCGCCCCTTTACAGGCATACTATAGACACCCCCCAGGTACGAAATTTAAAGGGATATTACACTTTTATTGTTTGACTTTAAGCATTATTAAAATCACTGCTCCTGAAAAAACGTCCGTTTTTAAAACTTTTTTTTGCATTGATACATGTCCCCTGGGGCAGGACCCGGGTCCCCAAACACTTTTTATGACAATAACTTGCATATAAGCCTTTAAAATTAGCACTTTTGATTTCTCCTATAGACTTTTAAAGGGTGTTCCGCGGCATTCGAATTTGCCGCGAACACCCCAAATTGTTCGGTGTTCGGCGAACTTGCGAACAGCCAATGTTCGAGTCGAACATGAGTTCGACTCGAACTCGAAGCTCATCCCTACCGTTCACCTGATTTGCATGTAAATACCCTCAAATTAAAGTTGAAAGTCTGCAGTTAAAGCACATCTTGTTCTTTTCATTTCAAATCCATTGTGGTGATGTATAAAGCCAAAAAGATAACAATTGTGTCAATGTCCCAATATTTATTGACCTGACTGTAGTTTCACTGTAGTGTAGTGAGACTGTGTCATTCATACATACATTAGTGTAGCGTAGGGACATCTCAGATAGTTTCAGTGTAGTGTAGTGAGACAGTGTCAGTAATCTTGACATTAGTGTATAGCTAGAGTAGGGACCATTCAGACAGTGTCAGTGTAGTGACGGTTGAACACTGTCTATTTGATTGCGTTACTGCCAGTTTAACACCATTTACTTCTGTGTGCATTACTGCCAGTTTAACGCCATATCATTTTGTGTGCGTTACTGCCAGTTTAACGCCATATAGTTCTGTGTGTGTTACTGCCAGTTTAACGCCATATAGTTCTGTGTGCATTACTGCCAGTTTAATGTCATATAGTTTTGTGCGTTACTGCCAGTTTAACGCCATTTACTTCTGTGTGCATTACTGCCAGTTTAACGTCATATAGTTCTGTGTGTGTTACTGCCAGTTTAACGCCATATGGTTTTGTGCATTACTGCCAGTTTAACACCATATAGTTCTGTGTGCGTTACTGCCAGTTTAACGCCATATCATTTTGTGCGTTACTGCCAGTTTAACGCCATATAGTTTTGTGCGTTACTGCCAGTTTAACGCCATATAGTTTTGTGCGTTACTGCCAGTTTAACGCCATATAGTTCTGTGCATCACTGTATGTTTGGCGCATTATATTGCAGTATATTATAGTGTATCTGTGGAGTGTGTCTGTGTAGTGTGAGTACTCAAATTATAGTGCACCAAACACCTCTTTACATTGATTAAAGTGCATCTACGTACAGATTTCAACTTCTTCTTTACATTTGCTTATAAGCACCGCCCCCGCCCTCCCAATAATGTCTGGGAGGACAATAAGCAGACGCAGCATTCCCTTGGCACTGTAAGGGGGCCAGCAACAAATGTGTCCACAGGCAAAGGTGGATGTGGTGGTCGGTCCACAGGTAGGGCATAATTTCCTGTGTTTAGTGAGTTTGCCCATGATATCCAGCCACAGCATGTAGAGGAGGTAGTGGACTGGCTTACTAAACCTTCCTCATCCTCCCCATCCTCTGTCACGCAAGCAGAGACAAGTGTGCAGTCCCCTGCAGTTGCCAGAGTGAATAAACCTGCCTCCTTGTCCACATCTATTCCTGCCATAGCCCCAACATCAGCCATTGAGGAGTCAGCTGAGTTATTTGACCACAGCATCAGCCACTTGCTCCTTGATGATGCCCAGCCAATACTGTATTCTGATGTTGGTTCTGAGGTTGAGGATGACAGGAACATGAGCTGGATGGAGGAGATGGAGATGATGATGATGAGGTCACTGATGTGACTTGGGTGCCAGATAGAGCAGAGGAGGAAACTGAAGGTGAGGCGGCACAACCCCAAGGAGGCCGACATCAAGAAAGAGTAGAGAGCAGCCACCCTATTCCATCACATTCTGCAGCTGTTATCTTCCGGCCCACTCCCCAAAGCTCAGCTGTCTGGGCCTTTTTCAGCACTTCTGCAGCAGATCGCACTGTTGCTATCTGCAAACTGTGTCTCAGGCACATCAAACGTGGCAAAAACACCAACTATATGCATATCATTGCACCCAAAGAGTAATTTTTCTGCATCTGTTTGACAGGTGCATATCATTATATAGGGTAAAAAGTGTAGCGCTGATAATATGTCTTAGGTATGTAAACCTAACAAACCTTATGAAGGCTATGTGGTCTAAAAATACAAAAATGTGTTTCTTATAGTGAGGAGCACCTGAATGTATTCAACACAGTGAGTGTATATATAAAAGGCACCAAATGCAATATCAAGTCGCAAAAAGTAGCATAGAGTGAAAAGGTAAAAAAGTAGTGTGAGTGATCTAAATTAATAGATACTCACTATAGACACCGTGTAGTATACAAAAAATTATGGAAAGCCTATGTGTGACCATATATATGTGGTTGGAATAGCAAATATAATTGTAGTGGCAATTATACTACTGAGGGTAAAATGAAAAATTAATATATATCAATACCATTAAACAAGATCAGAAAAATGAATGTGTTATGAGGATATGACAAAAAACATGAGCCATTAAAATTAAAACACCAAAAGCAAACATGCAGAGTTGTATAAAAAACGCTGTTGCTATAGATAATGACAGTCTCTCAGATAGATGAGATGAGCAGTTTTGCAGCAACACCCGGGAATGCCTCCACCTTCCAGGGATGGGGGGTAAGGGGTACTCTTAATGGTGGATCCAACTCACCATATGGAGGTGGATCAATCAGGCATGTAACGGGAAACGTGGAATCGAACTCCAAGGGCAAAGCATTCGGTCCCCTCCTCTGTATATCAATGGAGAATCCAAAAACGCCAATTGCAAAAAAAATTGGATAAGCCAGAGTGGTAATGATTTCAAAGCATAAGAGGGAGAAAAAAACCTCCACATAGTGTAAATCCAAATGATGGAATTTATTAAGATAAAAAGCATCCAACATCCAAATGAATGAATATTATATAAAAAACAGTTCAATTGAACAAATAAAATGCGCAGCAAAAGGTGGCTTAGGCCAGCGTAATAACCCTACACGTTTCGTCGGCAAAAACTTCAACTGGGGTGTACGCATGTCGACCACCTCTTTTTACTAAATTATAAGCCTGTGTGGCCATCATAGAATCTAATTTCCGGTGTCTCGTGTGCGTTTCAAGCATCATGACGTCATAACGTCACATAATGTGATGTCACAACGCACCTCTATGTAAAACTAATAGGTGTATATATTCAATGACAATGCCTGTATACATCGCCGTAGCCAGACCTCGGTCCGAGCCGCCAATCCACGCCCACCACGCAAACCATGTGGCCACCATGTCACCCATCAAATCACACAGGATGGGCCAGCCAAGAGATATGCCATATGGCTAAATCTCTCATTTCGCTGGTACAGCGCGGTGATGTCAGACCTACGGCAGCACGCACCACGTGCAAAGATGACTCACTTCAGGCAGGCATCAATCTACACCACCAATCTGCGTCGAGTGCGTTCAACACGTGACAGTGATGTCACACGCACAGCACACTGAATTGCCAACAAGGGAATATACCAATGGCTCAAAACCCTTGTTCAGCCAACGCAGCACAGTGACGCAAGCACGTGTACGCGCACACAGCACCTTGGGGACCGGAAATAAATAACTAGTTGAGGCGCAATGCATTCCAAGCCTCATGATGAATATGAATAAAACTAGATATAAGTTTTAAAACATTTGAATAGATGTTGATGCAAACATCAATCAAATTGTGGGAGTGTTATACACATGGACGTTCAGAAAATGAAATTTCATATGGCCCAACTAACTTGTACATAAAGGATATACAATACATATGTACAGAGGAGAAATGTATAACGAAAGTAAGACATATGAATCTGTTTGGTAACACACTATTAAGTTAGTTTTGATAGATCTAAAGACTGCTGACTTATAGAGAGTAAACATGGACATGGTATTTTATAGCCACATGGACCATATATTTTTGGTGGACTGATTGTCCATTCAAGAATGTGTCTGAAATTGTTACGGCAGAACAACTGTCTGTTGGATTTGTTACTATCCTTCCAGTATGCCAAGGTCAAATTAACAATCATTACAAACAGCACAAGGTATACACCCTGTGAGAATAATTATACTACCCTACCATAAAATGGGTGAATAAACATAAAAGATAACTAAAAAAATAAAGAAGAACAAAAAAAAATTTTCATAAAAAAAGATTATGTATAATGGTTAGTGTAAGGGGTGTATATATCCACACAATATGTATGCAAAGATGTTATAGAGTCAAGGGTAAAGATAATTGTTTTTCACAAAATGGTGGATCGAACATACCACATAGATTTGGGATTAATTGTTCAATATTCAAGCTTGGTTAATGAAAGCAATGATATCCCAGGTAGGGATGAGCCGAACAACCCCCGGTTCGGTTCGCACCAGAACCTGCGAACGGACCGAAAGTTCGCAGGAACGTTAGAACCCCATTGACGTCTATGGGACTCGAACGTTCAAAATCAAAAGTGCTCATTTTAAAGGCTAATTTGCATGGTATTGTCCTAAAAAGGGTTTGGGGACCCGGGTCCTACCCCAGGGGACATGTATCAATGCAAAAAAAACTTAAAAACGGCCGTTTTTTCGGGAGCAGTGATTTTAATAATGCTTAAAGTGAAAAAAAAAAAGTGAAATATTCCTTTAAATATCGTACCTGAGGGGTGTCTATAGTATGCCTGTAAAGTGACGCGTGTTTCCCGTGTTTAGAACAGTCCCTGCACCAAATGTCATTTTTAAAGGAAAAATCTCATTTAAAACTGCTTGCGGGTTTAATGTAATGTCGGGTCCTGGCAATATGGATGAAAATCAGTGAGACAAACGGCATGGGTACCCCCCAGTCCATTACCAGGCCCTTTGGGTCTTGTATGGATGCTAAGGGGAACCCTGCACCCAAATTAAAATAAGGAAAGGTGTGGGGCCACCAGGCCCTATATACTCTGAACAGCAGTATACAGGCGGTGCAAACAAGACAGGGACTGTAGGTTTGTTGTTAAGTAGAATCTGTTTGTAAAAATCTTTTTTAAGCTTTTTGGAAAACATAGGGAAGGGTTATCACCCCTGTGACATTTGTTTTGCTGTCTTTCCTCCTCTTCAGAAGATTTCACCTCACTTTTTGTCCCAATGAAAAATGTTTTTTGAAAATTTGGGTTTTTTTGTGGAAAAAGGATTGGAAAGCATCAGTGGAAAGGAGAATTTTTTTTCCCATATTAACTCTTACAGGAGAGAATTTCCCTTCCTAGGGGTAGATTTCATCTCACTTCCTGTTGTCTCCTTCCGTTTGTAAGTAGGAGTTGTTTGTAAGTTAGATGTTTGAAAGTAGGGTCCTGCCCTATATACTCAGCAGAAATTTGGGCCTTAGGTGTTGCTGTGGCCACAACACTGTAAGCCCTCACAGGGCCCTGCTGTGAAATATTAGATCAAGAATTGTAATTACATGCCCCTGTTGAACAGGAGCTGAAAAATTAGGCCTTAGGCACTGGTGCTGGTGCCACAACACTGCAACCCCTTACAGACACTCTAGTTGGAACGCAGAAACAAGCCCTGCTGCAAAGTATTGCATCAAAAATTGTAATTACACGCCCCTGTTAGACAGGGGCAGAAAAATTGGGCCTTAGGCACTGGTGCTGGTGCCACAACACTGCAACCCCTCACAGACACTCTAGTTGGAATGCAGGAACGAGCCCTGCTGCAAAGTATTGCATCAAAAATTGTAATTACACGCCCTTGTTAGACAGGAGCAGAAAAATTGGGCCTTGGGCACTGGTGCTGGTGCCACAACACTGCAATCCCTCACAGACACTCTAGTTGGAATGCAGGAACGAGCCCTGCTGCAAAGTATTACATCAAAAATTGTAATTACACGCCCCTGTTAAACAGGGGCTGAAAAATTGTGCCTTAGGCACTGGTGGTGGCGCCCAGAACCAAAAATGTTCTTACAAGCTATCAGCCTGATGATTGAGGAGGAAGAGGATAATTACTCAGGGATAGTCACTCAGCATCAGCATAGGCAGTCTTTGAAGGGATCTGAGATTTCAAAAAAAATTATTCGGTTACATCAGCATCAGGTGCTTGGTAGCTGGTGGTGATCCAAGACTGATTCATTTTTATGAAGGTCAGTCGATCGACCGAGTCGGTGGACAGACGCACCCTGTGATCGGTTACCACGCCTCCAGCAGCACTGAATGTGCGTTCCGAAAGAACGCTGGATGCAGGACAGGCCAGTAGCTCAATTGCATACTGTGCAAGCTCTGGCCAGTGATCCATCCTCAAGACCCAGTAACCCAGAGGATTTTTGGTGGGAAAGGTGTCCAAGTCTGATCTTGCCCCTAGGTATTCCTGCACCATGTAAAACAGACGCTGGCGATGGTTGCTGGAACCGATCATATCTTGGGGCTGCGGACCAAAAAATTGTCTGAACGCATCGGTCAGACAGCCACCTTCTCCACCGCTCCTTCTTTGACTGACCGAAGCCTCAGCAACACGTTGTCCAGAAACAGGAGTTTGTAACCTCCCAGTCTCTGGGAACGCGTTGCACAGACCTTTCTGCAAGGCCTCCCGAAGATGTTTCATCCTCTGCTCCCTCTGCGATGGCAAGATAAGGTCCACAACCTTACCCTTGTAACGTGGATCAAGGAGGGTTGCCAGCCAGTATTGGTCCTTCTCCTTGATACCACGAATACGAGGATCCTTACGCAGGCTTTGCAGGATCAGGGAGGCCATGCAGCGTAGGTTTGCTGAGGCATTCGGTCCGGAGTCCTCTGGGTCACTAAGGACGACAACGTCCGCAACCACCTCCTCCCAGCCACGTACAAGTCCATGTGTTTCTTGGGACTGATCCCTTAAAGACTGCTGCTGATGCTGAGTGCCAGGCTCCACCTCCATACTGACACAATCTTCCTCCTCCTCCTCCTCGTCCTCTTCCTGTGTGATCGGCGGGCACGCAGGAACACTGTCTGGATAAAGGGAGCCTTGAGAGCTAAGGAAGTCCTCCTCTTCCTGCCTCTGTTCTGCCTCAAGTGCCCTGTCCATTATTCCACGCAGCGTGTGCTCCAACAGGTGGACAAGGGGGACAGTGTCACTGATGCATGCACTGTCACTGCTCACCATCCTCGTGGCCTCCTCGAATGGTGACAGGACAGTGCATGCATCCCTGATCATGGCCCACTGGCATGGGGAAAAAAAACCCTGACCCTGTCCTGGTGCCATAGTCGCACAGGTACTCATTGATGGCCCTCTGCTGCGGTGCAGCCGCTGCAGCATGGCCAATGTTGAGTTCCACCTGGTGGGCATGTCACAGATTAGGCGGTTCTTGGGCAGGTTAAACTCCTTTTGGAGGTCCGTCAGCCGAGCACTGGCATTATATGACCGGCGGAAATGCACACAGACTTTCCTGGCCTGCCTCAGGACATCCTGTAAGCCCGGGTACCTGCCCAAGAACCGCTGCACCACCAAGTTAAGGACATGAGCCAAACAGGGCACATGGGTCATTTGTCCCTGTCGGAGGGCAGAGAGGAGGTTGGTGCCATTGTCGCAAACCACCATTCCTGCCTTAAGTTGGCGTGGCGTCAACCACCTCTGAACCTGCCCCTGCAGAGCTGACAGAACCTCTGCCCCAGTGTGGCTCCTGTCCCCCAAGCACACCAGCTCAAGCACCGCATGGCATCTTTTGGCCTGCGTACTTGCGTAGCCCCTTGAACGACTACGGAGCACCGCTGGTTCCGAGGAAGAGGCCATGGAGGAAGAAGAAGAGGAGGGGGTGGAGGAGAGTGGTGTGTCACAATCAGCATTTTGGAGGCGTGGTGGCGGAACAACCTCCAACACTACTGCACCTTGTCCTGCATCCTTCCCAGCTGCCAGCAGAGTCACCCAATGCGCCGTGAAACTTAGGTAACGTCCCTGTCCATGCCTGCTGGACCATGAGTCAGCGGTAATATGCACCTTACCGCTGACCGCCCTGTCCAGCGAGGCATGGACATTGCCTTCCACATGCCGGTAGAGAGCCGGAATCGCCTTCCGTGAGAAAAAGTGGCGTTTGGGTACCTGCCACTGAGGAACCGCACATTCCACAAACTCACGGAAGGGGGCAGATTCTACCAACTGAAAAGGCAGCAGTTGAAGTGCTAGCAATTTTGCCAAGCTAGCATTCAACCGCTGGGCATGTGGATGGCTGGGAGCAAACTTCTTTCGGCGGTGCAGCAGCTGGGGCAGGGAAATTTGCCTGGTACAATCTGACGTCGGTGTACCAAAAGCAGATTGCCCACAAGTACTTGGCTGTGACACACCTAATTCTACACCTTCATTCCTCTCACTGCAGGTCTCAGAGAGGACTGGAGGTCTAGTGGGGTTGGACATCTCAGCTGATGAGGAGCAAGGAGAGATCCTCTTTGTTCTTTGGTGTGGGTCTTTTAGATACGCTTGCCAACGAACTGCATGGCAGGTCAACATATGTCTGGTCAAGCATGTGGTACCCAAGCGGGAGATGTTTTGGCCACGTGAGATACGCTTGAGACATATGTTGCAAATAGCAGCGGTGCGATCTGATGCACTCGTCTCAAAAAAGGCCCACACCAAAGAACTTTTTGAATAACGCGCAGAGACTGCAGCGCCCTGCACATATGGAGCTTTGGGGTGTGATGCAGTCAATGTGCTGCCCTTAGGCTGGCCCCTGGAGGGCATCCTGCCTCGTTGGTGATGTGCCGCCTCCTCCTCCTCCTCCTCCTCCTCTCTCCTATCAGGCACCCACGTTGAGTCAGTGACCTCATCATCCCCTCCCTCCTCATTACTGGAGCAAACCTGGCAGTATGCTGCAGCAGGGGGAGCATGACTGCCAGATTGCTGTCCTTCTTGGGCACCCCCTCTGTCCGTGCTCATGTTACTGCCTTCATCGAGCTCAGTATCATCATCAGAGCCTTCCAAATGCTGGGCATCCTCCTGGAGCATGTACCCAACACTGTGGTCAAACAGTTTGAGGGAATGCTCAGGAGGACATGGTGGAGCTAGGGAAGGAGTCACTGATGACATTGAGATGAGGGAAGAGGCCGCTGCTTTGCCAGACAAAGCACCCTGGGCATGGGTGAGAGAGGATGAGGAGGATGAGGACGGCTTGGTCATCCACTCGACCAAGTCTTCTGCATGTTGCGGCTCAACACGGCCAGCTGCCGAAAAAAAGGCCAAGCGTGTCCCATGGCCATGTGCTGATGAGGATGCACCGTCTCCACGACCAGCACTAGACACAGAGCCTGCTTGCCCTCTCTTATTGGCTTGTGACTGTCTGCCTCTCCTTCTTGGCCTTCCAGACATACTAATGGCCTGTAGCTGCACTAAGCTGGGATAGAACACCAGTAATTTTCTTCAGGTAGCTTTATATACTGTAACCAGACAAGCCTGCCTGTCAGTAGGAAGATAACAGGAACGGATCTAGCTGAACACTGTGAGCAGGACGCACTGTACTAAATGTAAATAGTCTAGCTGCCTGACCGTGGTACTAATAGGATCAAATAGAACACCAGTAATTTTCTTCAGGTAGCTTTATATACTGTAACCAGACAAGCCTGCCTGTCAGTAGGAAGATAACAGGAACGGATCTAGCTGAACACTGTGAGCAGGACGCACTGTACTAAATGTAAATAGTCTAGCTGCCTGACCGTGGTACTAATAGGATCAAATAGAACACCAGTAATTTTCTTCAGGTAGCTTTATATACTGTAACCAGACAAGCCTGCCTGTCAGTAGGAAGATAACAGGAACGGATCTAGCTGAACACTGTGAGCAGGACACACTGTACTAAATGTAAATAGTCTAGCTGCCTGACCGTGGTACTAATAGGATCAAATAGAACACCAGTAATTTTCTTCAGGTAGCTTTATATACTGTAACCAGACAAGCCTGCCTGTCAGTAGGAAGATAACAGGAACGGATCTAGCTGAACACTGTGAGCAGGACGCACTGCACTAAATGTAAATAGTCTAGAAGATAACAGGAACGGATCTAGCTGAACACTGTGAGCAGGACGCACTGCACTAAATGTAAATAGTCTAGAAGATAACAGGAACGGATCTAGCTGAACACTGTGAGCAGGACGCACTGCACTAAATGTAAATAGTCTAGAAGATAACAGGAACGGATCTAGCTGAACACTGTGAGCAGGACGCACTGCACTAAATGTAAATAGTCTAGAAGATAACAGGAACAGATCTAGCTAAACAGAATACAGTGTATATATATATATGCAACACCTGGGATGCATATATATACACAATACACTGTAAGTGCAGCTAACTGACTGACTGTTCTGCCTAATCTATCTAACTCAAATCATATGACACTGTCTGTCTCTCTCTCTCTCTCAATGAATGCCGGAACACACTACACAGGGCCGCCGTGCAGGCGGCCTTATATAGTGTGGGGCGTGTACTAAATCCCCTGAGCCATAATTGGCCAAAGCCTCCTTGGCTTTGGCCAATTACGGCTCTCTGTTCAGGCGGCGCTGTGATTGGCCAAGCATGCGGGTCATAGTGCATGCTTGGCCAATCATCAGCAAGCAATGCACTGCGATGCCGCAGTGAATTATGGGCCGTGATGCACCACACGAATTTGGCACGAACGGCCCATATCGTTCGCAATTCGGCGAACGGGCGAACAGCCGATGTTCGAGTCGAACATGGGTTCGACTCAAACACGAAGCTCATCCCTAATCCCAGGCTATGTTTAACCCATGAGGTGTATAACACAGCTGGTATATCCAGAATGTTTCTAATCTAGAAACACCTCTAAGGCATGATTCTCCCCTCCAGAGTGGGACAAATTTATTTATAACCTGAAAACTGGTACCTACAGGATTCTTGTTATGAAAATGAAGATAGTGCCTTGGGACACTGTGGTTTATGCATCCCTTTTTGATGCTGGCTATGTGTTCGTTTACCCTTGTGGAAAAAGTCTGTATTGTGTGACCCACATACTGTTTCCCACAAGGGCAGGTAATCAAATATACAACATACTGAGTGGCTCAGGTCATGAAATGTTTCATATGGTATTCTAAGTAGTAGTGGATGTGAACGTTTCTGTTTTCTTACGTTCACAAATGTGCACATACACCACATCTACGACAGGGATAGTACCCTTTCAGATTATGAAAAAAAACTGGAGCAATCGGAGGATCTATCACATTAGGTGTGTTCTGTCCACTTAAAGGGAGAGCTCCTGTCAGACTTTCACGTACCTGGCTGATGAGCCCAATGGAGCAGAGGAAGGCCTCCCTTACACGTCTGACTCACAGTCCCTGGTAGTGTGAACAGGAAGCACGGGAGTGCAAAGTGGTACGAGAGCCTGGTGAGTAGTAGCAGAAGAGACGGCTCTGGATCCAGGTGCAGAATGGCTGGAGTACACACCGGCACACAGACCAGCGCGCACAGGAGCACATGCACCGGCACACACCGGCGCGCACCAGAGCGGCCAGCACTGCGTCCATTATAGGAACTTCTCTGACAGTGCCCCCTCCTTAAGGGCAGCCTCCGGATGCCCAGTTGGACCAGTCTAGTAGCATGGGAACTTTTGAAAGCCTGAATAAGCTCCTCAGCATGTAAACTGCTTTCAGGCTCCCAGGAATTGTCTTCCTGCAATCCAGGATTGCTTCCATCTCAAATTCTTCCTCATTGTTGACTATTATAGGTTCTGGTGGACCAGTACTTCAGCCAGCAAAGGGATTAGGAACAACAGGCTTTAACAGTGTCACATGAAAGACTGGGTGGATCTTCAGAGTATTAGGTAAGTCGAGCTCATAAGTGACATCATTAATTTTCCTCTTTACAGAAAAAGGTCCCTTATATTTAGGACCCAGTTTCCTCGGGGGACAAGCCATCTTTAAGTTAACTGTGGATAACCATACCTGGTTGCTGGGTTCCAGAATAAGTTCTCCTTGCTTCTTCCTATCAAACATCTTTTTGTTACACTCCTGAGTCTTGGCCATAGTTTACTGTAAAAGTTTATTGTTTGTGAGAAAGAAGTCCATTGTTTCGGAGACTGCAGGAATGGCACACTCAGGTATAGAACTGGGCAGAAAAGATGGATGGAAGCTGTAGTTGGCAAAAAATGGTGTCTGCTTGATGGCAGAATGCAGGGAGTTGTTGTAGGAAAACTCAGCAAAAGGAAGTAAAGAGACCCAGTCATCCTGTGAGAAGGCAGAGAAGCAATGGAGGTATTGCTCCAAAGTCTGATTGGTTTTCTTCATTTGCCCGTTTGTCTGGGGGTGATAAGCAGAAGAAAACACCAACTCAATCTCAAGGGAACCACAGAGAGCCTTCCAAAACCTGGAGGTAAACTGGACACATCGATGACACAATACTGGCCGGGACTCCATGCAGCCTCACTATTTCTTTGATAAAAATCTTTGCAGTCTCCATTGCCGAAGGTGTGCCTTTCATAGGCAGAAAGTGAGCCATTTTGGACAATCTATCCACTACGACAAAGATAGTAGAAAAACCCACTGCCCGAGGGAGTTCCACGATGAAATCCATTGAGATCATTTTCCAGGGTCTTTCTGGGACGGGTATGGGCTTCAGTAGACCCCAGGATCTCGCTCGGCTATTCTTGCTTTGGGAGCAGGTATTGTATGACTCCACAAAACTCTTGCAGTCGCTTACCAGCTGAGGCCACCAAAACGTATGCTGTATCAGTTCAGCCGTTTTCAGAGCACCGAACTGTCCGGCCAACTTATGGCCATGGCAGAGCTCCAGTACTGCTACCCTTGGGCCCTCTGGGACCACATTTTTGTCCTTGTGCTAAAACAGGCCATCTTGTGTCCTTACATCGGTTTCAGCAGACGGAGTCAACTCCACAGAGGCTTGTCTTATTTGGGATATGAGATCCCCTTGAAGTAACAGGAAGTTTCCTGAAGGGAGAATGATATCTGGAAGTAAGGATTTTCTGGAGTCGTTGAACATGCGGGAGAGTGCATCTGGTTTAATGTTTTTGGAACCAGGTCTGTATGTGATGTGGAACTGAAATCTGGAGAAGAAAAGTGTCCACCTTGCCTGCCATGGTTTCAATCTCTTGCCCGTTCTTAAGTATTCCAAGTTTTTATGGTCTGTGTAAAATAAAATAGGATGTGCAGCACCCTAAAGTAGATAACGCCACTCCTCTAAAGCAGCCTTGATGGCCAGAAGCTCCCGATCTTCCACATCATAATTCTTCTCCGTCGTGGAGAGTTTGCGAAAGAAGAAAGCCACTGAGTAAATAAGGGCCTTGGCTCCTTGCCGCTGGGATAACACAGCCCCTACTGCAATTTCTGAAGCATCGACTTCGAGGGCAAACGGTAAGGCAGGGTCCGGGTGTTTCAAATTGGAGGCAGAGGTGAATAGCTCCTTAAGTTTTTTGAAGGCGGATTGAGCCTTGGAAGACGAAAAAAATCAGGTTCCCTGCTTGGTCAGCTCAGTGATGGGAGCGATTATTGCAGAAAATCCCCTGATGAACTTCCGATAAAAATGGGAAAAGCCAGTAAAGTGCTGTAACCCTTTTTTATCTGTGGGCGCAGGCCAGTCCAGGATGGCAAAAACCTTTTGAGGATCCATCTTGATGCCTTCGACAGAAATAATTAGGCCTAAGAACTGGAAGCACTAAAGTTCGAATTTTCACTACTCTGGCTTAGCATAAAGTCCATGCTGCCTGAGCCGGGTTAGAACATTCCGGACATGCCTGTGGTGATCATTTACTGAAGGGGAGAAGATTAGGATATCATCCAAATATACTATGACGTACAAATCAAAATAGTCACAGGAAATGTCATTGACAAAGTGTTGGAATGTGGCCGGTGCATTACATAGGCCAAAAGCCATAATGAGGTACTTGAAGATCCTGAATCGGGTACGGAAGGCCGCTTTCCACTCGTCTCCCTCTCAGATACGAATTAAATTGTAGGCTCCCCGGAGATCTAGTTTGGTGAAAATAACTGTGAATCCCAACCTTTGGAAGAGTTTGGGCACAAGAGGCAGTGGATAACGGTTTTTGATGGTTATCTTGTTGAATTCCCAATAATCAATGCAAGGACGTAGGGAATGGTCTTTCTTTTTCAATGAAAAAGATGCCTGCACCGGCCTGGGAGTTAGACGGATGAATAAAACCCTTATTTAGGTTTTGATCTATATAGTCTTTTAGTGTAGTGTTTAGTGTAGTGTCTTTTAGAATCTTTCCATTAACTCCTGCTCAGTTAATGGAAACATTCTTCTAAATGGGACTTCGGTTCCTGTTAGGAGTTCTATCAGGCAATCATACGGCCTATGGGGAGGAAGGGTCTCTGCCCCCTTCTTACTAAACACGTCCAGAAAGTCATGGTAGGCCACTGGAATTGACTGCCGCAATTCAGTGTCTGTGTCAAGGCAGAGAAGTTGTAAGGACTTAATAGAGGTTCCTTGTAAACAGTGCTACTGGCAATAGCTGGAGAGGAATTTGATTTTTCCCGTGTCCCAGTCAATACTGGGATTATGGGTTTGCAGCCAGGGCATCCCCAAAATGATAGGAAAAAGTGGAGAAGAGATAGCATCCAAGCTTAGAAGTTCCTGATGATGGGTGCCCATGGTGGCCAGCAAACGGACAGTCTCCTGCGTGATAGGGCTGGATTTAATGGTGGAGCCATCAGCGAGTTGTACAGCAAGTCCCTGGGTCTTCGATTGGAGAGGGATGTAGTGATTGGCAGAAAATGTCAGGTCAATGTAGCAGCTGCATGCTCCGGAGTCAATTATGATGGAGACTGGGATATTCTTTCCTGGAAGCTGCAACATGATGGAGAGAGCAAGGTGAGTAGCAGGGTTAGGCAAGATAGGTGTGCACATTGGAGAAGTTGGAAGAAACTTACGCATCTTGGTAGGGCAAGACCTCACGTAGTGTCCGGGTTCTCCACAGTTCTTCCGGATAAAGGGACGGACGAAGTAGGTCTAACTGCATGGGCTCGGGGGTATCAAAGACCGGAGTGGTTGGAGTTGGAGAAAACTGGCTGGAAGAGTTGGGAACCTTGGGGAGCATCCAGGTTGGCGTCGAACGATTTGGATTGATAGATTGATGAGTTCATCCAAGGAGTAGGGTATTCCGACCTCTGCCAACTCATCTTTAAGTGGATCAGATAGTCCCATTTGCAATTGGTAACACAGGGCAGCGTCATTCTAGTCTGTGTCGAAACTCCAACACCTGAATTCCGCCACATAGTCTTCTGCCGCTCTGCAACCCTGTTTTAGAGAATGTAATGCGGCCTCGGCAGTAGCAGTTAGCTGAGGGTCCTCATACAGCTGGGACATAGCAGTAAAGAAGGTAGCTAGACTGTCCAGGGATCCCAACTTTTGCTCCAGAAGGCGGAGGGCCCAGGTTTGAGGTTCACCGGACAATAGGGAGATTACAAAGCCCACTTTTGTTGCTTCCAATAAAAAGGTGTGGGGTTGCAGAGCGAAGTAAAGCTGGCAGGCATTGGTTACAATGGTCGGGCATTTCCCTTTGAGCCACATATAAATTTAAGAGAGAGCCCTAGTTGAAGAGAATCTAGGAGTGTAGAGGGGTAGCGAAAGAAAAATAGGGCAACCCTGTTCAGCAGATGGAATCATGATATCATATTAGTTAGCTTAAACACCCTTTTCTAAGTTTTTTTTTTAACAAGAAAGAAACGTTTATTCAACGTTTACAGTACAAGCGATGCATATACACAGTTGTACACAGAAATATTGTCACATGAATTGTCACAAGACGAATGAGCGAAACAGTATAAAGAGGTACAGAGGTGTCTATGAATTACATCACATCAGGAGATGAGATCAAAGATAATAGGCTCCAGGAATAATAGTTGAGAAGGTCTTGGTGGGGGGGGGATGAAAGAAGGGTGGGATTGGGAGGGAAGGGGTGGGAGGAAAAGGGGGGGAAGGGGGGGGGAGAGGGCCGGAGAAGGACCACATCCATCCTGCTAGGTTCACAGAGCTCAAACAATGATTAGGCATTCAGAAGATTAAAACAATGGTAAACTATTACCGGGCGGGTCCAACAGCATCATCTCGGTGGTCATCCTCCCCCAATGTACCCCACACATCTATCCATCTATCATGAGTTTTTTCAAGTTTTTTCAATGGAGCTATGGACAGATGAAAGTATAGGGTGGAGAGGGGTTTTTCTATGACCCTGGCCGTGAGTAGTCCCTCCACAGAGTCTGATTTCAATATGAGTTGTGCTGGGAACTGTTTCCTATACGCGTGTCGAAGTTGATAGTACCTAAACAGCATCCATCCCGGCAATGAGTAGGCATTTTTGAGATCCGCAAAGGATCTTTGTTTACCCCCTACAACAATATGTTTCAGTTTTACTATACCCTTCCCTTCCCAAACTTGGGGGTCTGGAACAGTATTCAGGTGTGGTAGGTTGGGATTACCCCAAAGAGGAATGTGGAGAGAAAACATCTCGGGGGAGGCAAATTGGGCCCTGGCCTTATGCCATACAATAATGGTTGTGCGCATCAAGTCCGTGCGTGATGCCGGGGTGGGACCTCCCCCCCCCCAAATACCACATTGCTGAGAGAGGAGTATGAACCCATTATAGCTGCCTCCAAGGTTACCGCTGGGTTGTCCCGCAGCTGGGAGAACCACCATCTGACCGTCACCAGAACAGCCGCCCAGAAATGGATCTGAAAATCTGGTAGGGACAGGCCGCCCTGGGTAACGGCAGCTGGAGGGTAGTAATGGCCAGTCGCGGGGATCCGCCATTCCAAACAAAGGACGAAATTATACTTTTCATTCTTGCAAAGAATGAGACCAGAGGGATTAAAGGGGCATTACGAAAGAGGTAAAGGAATTTGGGGAGATAAACCATTTTATTTAAATTTACCCTACCCACGGGTGATAGGGGAAGGGTCCTCCAGGCCATACATTTTTGTGAAAAATTTTTAAGAAGTGGTTGAATGTTCAGCTCATAATATGAGGACAATGGAGTCCCAATCCTTACTCCCAGGTATTTGAACTCTGATGTCCAATTTAGGGGGGTGCCTGTGGCGGGTGGGGACTCGCTGGGTTCAGCAAAAAAAAGGAGGGATTTCCCCCAGTTAATTTTAATGCCCGAGAACGATCCGAATTCATCTATTATTTGTAGCGCAGGTGGGAGGGAAGAGACATCTTTAAGGAAAAGGAGGGTATCATCGGCGTATAAGATATTTTATCTGTTATTACACTGACTTGGATTCCCTTTACTGAGGAAGCGGATCTAATACGAGCTGCCATGGGCTCCATGGCTAGTGTGAATAATTCAGGGTATAGTGGACAGCCCTGTCTGGTACCCCTAGACAGGGGAAACGGTAGGGACAGTGAATTATTTGTACGTATACGGGCCGTGGGATTATAATATAGCATCTGGACCCAACTAATAAAACGAGGGCCAAACCCAAACTTGCAGGGGACCGCCCAGAGGTAACGCTACTCAACTGAATCAAAAGCCTTTTCGGCATCAAGAGAGGCGACTACCTCCGGGCCGTCCCCGCTCGCCCTGGACAGATGTGTAAGAAGACGCCGGATGTTTATGTAGGTCCCTCTGCCCAGCATAAATCCAGACTGGTCCGCATGCACCAGTGTCGTAATCACAGTGTTCAAGTGACCAGCTAAAACCTTGGCCAACAGCATGGCATCCACATTGAGGAGAGATATAGAAAGAAGAAGTGTTCGGGAGGCTTGCCCTGTTTAAGAATGACTACTATAACTGCCTCAGCCATTGTTGGGGGCAATGAATTTCCTTCCATGGCGTTTTGCAGCATTCTTTTGAACGATGGCAGTATTTCTTCTGCATACGTTTTAAAGAATTCGGCAGGTAGCCCATCCGGGCCTGGCGTTTTGCCGGTTTGTAAGGAGGCCACTGCCTTCTGTATATTCTCTAATAGGATAGGACCGTCCAAAGATTCTCTGAACGTGGATGTCAGGCAAGGGAGCTCCACCCCGTCAAGATATGTCATCAGTTTTGCATCCGTACAATTAATTCGAGAACCATAGAGGTCCAGATAAAATGACGCAAATCTATCATTAATGGATGAAGGGTCTGTTAGGGTCGTCCCGTCTAAGTCATAAATGGTGGAAATGGTCACTGGGGAGGAGCTTTCCCTCGCCAGCCATGCCAGCATACTACCAGTCTTTTCCCCGTGCTCAAAAATTCTTTGGGACTGATGTAGGAATTTAGTCTTAGTGGCTGATGTCCGCAGCAAGAGAACATCCCGCAGTGCTGCCTGAAAGTCAGAGTATGCCCTGAGAGTATGTCTGAGACTCTGAGTACTCCTCCTCGAGTACCGCCACCCTCTCCTCAGCCTTTCGAGTCTCCTCCCTCAGGTCCTTACGGACCTTACGGATATGAAACTGCAGGTTACCTCTAGTGAAGGCCTTAAATGCGTCCCAGGACGTGGTTAGAGATACCGATTGGTCCAAATCTCGCCAATATCGTATTGCCTCAGATCTAAATGGTTCCAATATTCTGGAATCATCCAGCCAGAATCTGGACAATCTCCAGAGATTCTCACTCGGCGAATAGGACACACACAGCTTCAAGGCAAGCGGAGCGTGATCGGACACGCCACGGGGGAGAATGGTGATGTCCCTAACCTTGGGCAGAACAGACCCCCCCCGCATAGGCCAGATCTATGCGTGAAAAGGTCTTATGTGAAGCCGAGTGACACGTGTAGGCCTTTCAGGAAGGGTTCCTCCATCTCCACACATCAGTCAGGTTAGAGGCTTCGGCCCAGGAAATCAGCTCTGAAGAGGAGCTTGCTTCGGGTGAGAGTCTGTCCACCCCAGGGTCCGGGACCATGTTAAAATCCCCCAGCACCACCACATTATCCGTAGCGTAAGTGGCAATTTTAGAGATAAGCTGATTAAGTAATCTCATGGAGGCCAGGGGGGGGGGTTCAAACCCACCACCACTAGTTCCAATCTATCTTCCACAGCATGTAGTATAACAAAACGACCCTCCGAATCTAGTTCCAGCGCCAGCAGTTTAAACGGTAGAGATTTATGAACTAGAATGCTGACACCTCTAGAGAAATTGGTGTAAGTGGAGTGATATTGATGCCCCACCCATGGCCGTCTGAGGCTCAGGAGCTTACTGCCTGTCAAGTGAGTTTCTTGTAATATACATATTTGGGGATGATAGGTTTTGAGAAATTGAAATACCAATGACCTTTTCACAGAAGAATTTAAGCCCCTAGTGTTCCATGAGACAATAGTACAATCAGCCATAATCATCTATAGATACATTTCCAAGCTGTGGACCACTACCCAAAATTAGATGCAACGCTCGGACCACCATGTAGGTCAGGACGTGGCATCTCAAACATTGAGTGACAATTATATTTGCATCGCTTGTGGAAGAACAACATAAGAACCAAACATAACCAAATAAACCCAACTCCTCTGGGGAAACAAAGAACCGCACAGACTCTCCGTCCTCCACCCTCAGCCGAGCCGGGAACAGCATGCTGTATTTAATATGATGGGAGTGAAGCCTCGCTCTAACAGCATCAAAGGATTTCCGCTGCTTTTGGGTTTCCAGCGAATAATCCGGCAATATTAGGAGCTTAGCATTTTCGAAGCGGAGTTTGCCTTGGGCTCTGGCCTCCCTCATCACAATATCTCTGTCCCGAAAATGAAGGAGTTTGAAAATAAAGGTACGAGGCAGTGCTCCCTGGGGTCCCCTGGTGGTGGGTATGCGATTGGCCCTTTCCACAGTAAAATATGGGGAGAAGCGGGCTGAAGGGAGTAGTTGCTGCAATAGCCGTTCAGCGAAGGCCGTAGGATTCATGCCCTCTGCCCCTTCACGGAGTCCGTTGTGGCAGGCATCCTGTCAGGATCTTCGGTCTGGTTCTCCATCTGGGGGAGAGTCCTAGGCTAGGCTCCGACTGTGGCCCTGTCTATGGTGTCGGGCTTTGCGGCCTTTTTCCTGGATCTAGGCTGACTTTTCCACCTTTGCATACCCCAAGGAGGGCATCAGGAGTAAGGAGGGACAGGGAGAGCCCGCCGGAACTTCCGTTTGCAGTGTCCGAATGGGCACTGCGCCGCCCGCGTAAGGCCGCGGGTAGGATCTTCTAGGCGAGAAGGCGGCTTCGGCCTAGTCCGCGACGTCCAGCCCCGGTCCTTTTTTAAAGATTCCGGCCGGCCGATTCTCTGCCCAAGAGATGCGGAACGGTCCCCCAGTCAGGAGGGATCTGAGAGGGTCAGTTTTATGGGGTCTACACCCAGTAAAGAAGGATAAGCAGGTCCGGTCTCAGGGAGCTCAGACAAACAAGTCTGCTCCCTCTGCCATCCTGGACACGCCCCACCCTTTTCTAAGTTTACTGATCGGGACGGGTGGGTGGGGGGCAGTCCTTGGGGGGCTGGGGGAGGAAGGGGAGTGGGTAGATGAAAGGAGGGGAAAAAAAAAAACCTATTAATGTTTCCACAACTGCTTGTTGCAAGGATTTAATGGTTAATAGTTTAATTAATGTATGTAAAATTGAGTGCAACTGTATGCTTTTATTAAATCAAAAAAGAATATTTAAAGGAAAAAAAAAGCTGGCAGGCATTGCGAAACCTCCGGTTTTTACTGCGTTCTCCGGAAAATCTTTCGAGCGTGGGGACCCTAGGCTCAGGGGGTAGCATCACTACTGAGGGTGCAGGTGAGAGTCCGGCAGAAGAAGCACCATGACGGTTGGTAGGAGAAGACAGGATCTGAACTTGATCTTCCAGCCTTGTATAGCCATCTTGAATGCTCTTTACAGCTTGCGTGAGACCTCCCAGGTGTCTACACAGCTCCACCATGGGGGAGGTTCCTCGCTCGGGCTCGGACAAGGCTGTCTGATACTGTCAGACGTTCACGTACCTGGCCGATGAGCCCAATGGAGCAGAGGAAGGCCTCCCTTACGTGTCTGACTCGCGGCCCTGGTAGTATGAACAGGGGGCAAGGGAGTGCAGAGTGGTAAGAGAGTCTGGCGGGTAGTAGCAGAAGAGACGGATCTGGATCCAGGTGCACAATGGCTGGAGACCACTAGACAGCAGGCAGGCAGGTACACTGGCAGAAGATGCTGAGCAGGAGCAGAGCAGGCAGGTCAGGTCACAGGCAGGTTTGGCAACAGGCAGGCAACGAGGTACAGAGGAGCAGAGTTCAGAATCAAAGGCTGGCCGAAGTTTGGTGCAGGTAGAAGACAAAGGATATTCCAAAGAGCAAGCCGGGTAGTCAGGAGATCAAATGTTCAAACAGATAACAGGAGCGGGGTCACAGGGAGCTGCAGATCAGACAGCACTGTCAAGTGCACTGTCAGTTTAATTAGACTAGTTGGCGCCAAGCGTCATGCGCGCACCAATGCGCACAGGCGTGCGCACCAATGCGCACAGGTGCATGCACACCCGCACGCGCCCGTGCACTGGCGCACATCGGCGTGCACCAGAGCAGCCAGCACTGCGTCCATTATAGGAGCTTCTCTGACAGCTCCCCTATAAATCACGCCTGCATTATCAGGAAGTGTTGGGCCTAATACTTGACCACTTTTGAGAACCTTCCAATGCTTATGGATAATGTCCTCAATTTGCTTATGTTGTACGGAAAATGTGGTAGGGAAAAACCATCTGTGTTTTGAATCTTGTACACGTTTAGGTTGTTCTGATGTTAATAAGTTTCTATCCAGCAACGATATCTTGTTAACTTCTTCATCGATAAGGGAGGACTGGTACCCTTTATCTACAAATCTAGACTTCAATATATCCGCCTGATGGTAAAAATCTGAAAGCTTAGTACAATTTCGTCTAATTCATAACAGTTGACTACGTGGTACTGATTTTAACCATACTGAGTGGTGACAACTGTCGACTCGAATGTAGCCATTCCGGTCGGTGGCTTTGAAAAAAGTTTTAGTTACTAAAAGGGATCAGCTTCGAGTTTGAGTCCAACATCGCCTGTTCGCCACTTCTCCGAACAGCGAACAATTTGGGGTGTTTGTGGCAAATTCGAAAGTCGCGGAACACCTTTAAAAGTCTATGGGAGAAATCAAAAGTGCTAATTTTAAAGCCTTATATGCATGGTATTGTCATAAAAAGTGTTTGGGGACCTGGGTCCTGCTCCAGGGGACAAGGATCAATGTAAAAAAAGTTTTAAAAACGGCCGTTTTTTCGGGAGCAGTGATTTTAATAATGCTTAAAGTTAAACAATAAAAGTGTAATATTCCTTTAAATTTCGTTCCTTGGGGGCGTCTATAGTATGCCTTTAAAGGGGCGCATGTTTCCCATGTAAAGAACAGTCTGACAGCAAAATGACATTTCAAAGGAAGAAAAGTCATTTAAAACTACTCGCGGCTATTAATGAATTGCCGGTCCGACAATACACATAAAAGTTCATTGATAAAAACGGCATGGGAATTCCCCACAGGGACCCCCGAACCAAAATTTAAAAAAAAAAATGACGTGGGGGGTCCCCCTAAATTCCTTACCAGGCCCTTCAGGTCTGGTATGGATATTAAGGCGAACTCCAGCCAAAATGTAAAAAAAAAATGGCGTGGGGTCCCCCTCAAAATCTATACCAGACCCTTCAGGTCTGGTATGATTTTAAGGGGAACCCCGTGCCAAAATTTTAAAAAACAATGGCGTGGGGTCCCCCCAAAAATCCATATCAGTCCCTTATCCAAGCACGCAACCTGGCAGGCCGCAGGAAAAGAGGGGGGGACGAAAGAGCGCCCCCCCTCCTGAACCTTACCAGGCCACATGTCCTCAACATTGGGAGGGTGCTTTGGGGTAGCCCCCCAAACCAAAACACCTTGTCCCCATGTTAATGGGGACAAGGGCCTCATCACCACAACCCTTGCCTGGTGGTTGTGGGGGTCTGCGGGGGGTGGCTTATCGGAATCTGGAAGCCCCCTTTAACAATAGAACCAGAAGAACCAGAAGAAGAAGATGGAGGAAGAAACTGAAGGAAGATAGAAGATAGAAGAAAAAAGATAGAAGAAAGAAGATAGAAGAAAGAAGAAGCATTTAAATAAAGGAATTGTCAAAAAATGCCTCTTGTCATTTTTAACATTTTTGACAGTTTTTTTGTGAAATGGTAGGGGTACTTTTGTACCCCTTACCATTTCACACAGGGGGGAGGTCCGGGATCTGGGGGTCCCCTTGTTAAAGGGGGCTTCCAGATTCCGATAAGCCCCCCGCCCACAGACCCCCACAACCACCGGGCAAGGGTTGTATGGATGAGGCCCTTGTCTATAGACACCCCCCAGGTACGAAATATATATATATATATATATATATATATATATATATATATATATATATATTCTCTTTTGTGGGAGTGTGTCTAAATCCTTCAGGTCTAAGTCCCGGAAAACTTTGATGGACGGTGCAGTTGAGCACGGATTGTTGCAAAGGGAAGGGTTCGAAAAACCTGAATGTACTGTATGATTGGTAATTTCAGGAAGGGATGGTCTAGTACAGTGGTTCTCAACTCCAGTCCTCGGGACCCACTAACAGGCCAGGTTTGCAGGATAACTGAAATACATCACAGATATCATTTGCTGCTCAGTGATTGCAGCATTCTAGTCTGCATCTCCCCCAAGGTAATACTTAAATTCTGGCCTGTTAGTGGGTCCTGAGGACCGGAGTTGAGTACCACTGGTCTAGTAGGATTAGTGATGAAATATCTCTGGATATTCCATTTCCGTACATATTTTTTCACATCGATAAATGTGGCGAATTTGTTTAATTTTTTTGGAGGGACAAACTTAAGTCCTTTATCCAAAACTAATTGTTCAGCCTCTGTAAATGTAAACTTAATGTAAATGTAAATGGATAAATCTTGTGCAGACGCACTGGGGTGTAATACCAGCGAGTCACCAAATTGATGGCGGTCTCTCGTACCATTATGGACTTGGTACACCTGCGCAAATTTTGCCAGCAGTCTACCCAGTCCAGATCACCGTCTTCAAGACCGAGTTCCCGTTCCCACTGTGTTCTATATTTTAAGGCGGGGTTTTCTGTAGTAGCTTCTAAGTGTTTATAGACCACTGAAATGAGTCCCTTTTGTCGAGGTAATGTGTGGCATAGGTCTTCATATAGCGTTGTAGAGTTTGAGACAGGACCCGGATAGTGTTATTGGAAAAAGTGTCGAATTTGCAAAAAGTGGTAAAATTCCCCGGCCGGGATATGATAGGTGGTTTGTAAGTGTGAAAACAAGGTGAAGTTTGAATTCAAAAGAAATTTATCTAACGTAGTTATATTTAAATCAATCCAAAGTTGGAAGGCTGAGGGTCTATCATAAGCCGAGGGGAATCTAGAGTCTCCCAGAAATGAGGCACCTAGGGGTGTTAATGATATAAGGTTATATGTCTTCTTGTATTGATTCCAGAGCTGTAGCCCTGCTTGAGTAATCAAGAGCCCAGTTTCGTTCTAACAGAGTTATTAGACCACATCAGACCCGGGAGATATTGGGGTGTGATAGAATCTTGTTCAAATTGGACCCAGGGGACTCTGGAGTTTTTAATGTTCCATTGGGCCTGTTGCGTGTATCTGCTGGCTAGACCACACCTCTTAGAGGAGCGGTACAACACTTCCTTGGCAAAATGTGGGGGTTTGTCTCGCCAAATGAATCTATTAAATAGTGTTTGAATAGTATGTAGGTAATTTTTAGAGAGTCTGAGTGGAAGGGATATAAAAAGGTAAAGTAGTTTAGGGAGAATTGTCATCTTAAGTGCAGTAACTCTACCTAGAAACGAAATGTGCAGGTGTGACCATAGTTTGAGGATTCCTTTCAGTTTTGAGATCATCGGGGGGAAATTAACATCAAAGAGTTTGCAGAAATCTCCGGTCAGGTTAATACCTAGGTACGAGAGGTGTGATTCAGTCCATGTAAAGGAATAAGATAATTTGAGGTGGTGTAATTCCTCAGATGAAAACCCAAAGGCAGGGCCACCGATTTCGCCACATTGATCGAGAGGCCAGAGATCTCTGCAAACTTCGATAGGGTCTGAAGCAAGTTTGGTAGGGAAATTAAGGGGTTAGTGAGAAACATCAAAACATCGTCTGCGTACATCCCAAATTTGTACTCCGAGTGGCCCTTACAATAGCCTGAGATATCTGGGTTTTGAAGTATAGCTATGGCAAGGGGCTCGAGCGCTAAGGCGAAGATCAAAGGGGACAGAGGGCACCCTTGTCTGGTGCCCAGGCTGAACAATCCTGAGCAACAGCCCGGGAGTTTGATCCTCGTCTTAGGGCTATGATAAAGGGCCAGGAAAGCCTGTAGAAATTCTCCACGGAAACCCATACGTTGTAGGAGAGATGGGATATAGGTCCATGAGACACTATCAAATGCCTTTTGTATATCTAGGCTAAGCATAAAGAGCTTCCGCTAGAACAAGTTGGCATCCTGTATTATATTAGTCGCTAGGCGTATGTTGTCAGTAATGAGTCTGTGGGGTATGAAGCCTGACTGGTAGGGGGATATAAGCGAGGGAATTATACTTGCCAGTCTGTCAGCCAAGATTCTGCTAAATATTTTTAGATCATTATTTATGACAGATATGGGTCTGTAATTTTGAGGCAGTGTATGATTTTTATTCGGTTTCGGTATTAAGGACATATTGGCTAATAACATATCTTCGGGAAAACTACCGCCCTGCAATACCCAGTTGAAGAGGTGTACCAATCTGATAGTAAGGGAGGCAGAAAATTTCTTGTAGTATAAAGAAGAAAATCCGTCAGGACCAGGGGCTGATCCTGATTTTAAAGATTTTTTTACGTTCAAGACCTCTGTAGGTATGATGGGTGTATTCAGCTTTTCTAGTTGTGTGGGGGTAAGGCATGGTATGGGGATATTTTGAAACCAAGCTTCCTCAGAATGAGAGGATCTTAGTTGGGAAGGTGCTAGCAAGGATGAGTAAAATTGTTCAAATATTTTAAGGACCTCCTGGGGATGAAAGGTAATATGACCAGGGGGAGTCATTAGCCTATAAACATGGGGAGGGCGGGTGGAGTGATTCAGTTTTCGAGCGAAAAGAGTAGAAGAGGTGCCCTCGTGGAGCAAAAATTTGGCTTTAGACCATCGAAGAGCCTTTTCCACTTTCCTCTGTCAAGTTGGAGTCTAATTCTAGTCTCTTTTGGTCAATCAACTGTCTGGTAGATTCTAAATGTAGGGAGTTTGTATCCTTATAAAGATTATCCCAGTCTTTTGTGAGGACTAAAATTTTATGTCTGTCATTCCTGTTTCGGACCGAGGCTATACCAATTAGTTTGCCCCTTAAAACTGCCTTATGTGCAGACAAGACCGTGGAAGGGGGAGTTTCTGGGATAGCATTGATGTTAAAATATTCTTCTATAGCTTGTGCTACTTCAGTTTCTACAGCCAAATCTGAAAGGAGTGCCTCATTTAACCTCCATGAGTAAGTGGTGGGGGCTAGTCTAATAAACTTAGTAGTAAAAGCAGTGGCATGATGACCAGGTACAGGGATGAATACTAGCATCTGTGACGTTAGCAAGAATAATAGGAGTAGTATAAATGTAATCCAATCTCGCATAACTATTATGGGGATGGGAGTAAAAGGTATACTCCCTAGCACCAATGTTATGAGCTCTCCAGGAGTCAACCAGCTGATGTTCCAGTAGACCACTGGAGAGCGATCGAGGAAAGGATTTAGAGGAAGGAGCCATGGTGGATGTATCTAGATTGGGGTTGGCCACCATATTAAAATCCCCACCTATTATCATATGTGATGAGTGATAAAGAGATAGGCGGTCAAAGAAGGATTTAAAGAGAGAAGCTGGGGAATCATTCGTGGCGTAAATACTAGCAATTGTCAGTTTTGTGTTGTGAATAAGCCCCTTAATAATAACATACCTACTATCTTTATCTTTATAAACTTGTTTTACTTCCATAGGGAAGGTGGAGTGCAGGAGTATGGCGTCTCCACTACTTTTCGATTGGTGCAGAGAATAAAAAGCTTGAGGGTAATTTCTGTGGAAGAATTTGGGATGTGAGGAGTGAGCAAAATGCGTCTCTTGTAAGAGGAGAATTTTTGCACCTAGCTGCTTATAAAAGGTAAAGGCTTTACGCCTCTTGACTGGGGAGTTAAACCCATTCACATTGTGTGATATACAGTTAATCACCATAGGGAGTGTTGTAGAATACTATAGACTGGGTAAAATTTAGTATCCAGGAATTGAGGGTAGCAAACCCTTTGCACTTCAAAACTAATAAAGGGGGCCGTCAGACTCATGCACTGAAGATCAAAAAAGATTAATATATACCAAATATAGACCACTTTAGAGAAAATGGACATCGACTCGTAAAAACAAAGTTTCTTCAAAGAATAGATGCACAAGTAGTAAGGAGGCTGACCAAAATATGAACAAAAAGGAGAGAAAAAAGAAAAAAATAGAAAAAAACAAGTCTAATAACCATGCATAAGTCATCTTAACCTAAAACTGGATCAGGTAAAAGAAATAAACCTGACAAGAAGAAGCACAACTCACGAGACTACTAGGTCTCAAACCCAGCCGATCGGTAGCTCCGTTCTGTGACGAACAGAGAAGAGCTTGCCTGCAGTAATGACGAAACAAAAAATGTAAAATGAGGCTGAAATAGAGAATAAAAAATAAAGAAAAAGTCAAAGTCTGCGAGGCTACGGCTGGGTGGGGTGAACATGTCGCGGCTCCAAGGGACCAACATCTGAGCGAATGAAACAAGGAACGAGGTGCAGGTTGCTGCAGAAACTTGGTAGCATTGTAAATGCCGAGATGATCATCGAAAAGGATCCTCATTTCTATCCCCGACATCGTATCGAATCCTTCACCTGTCTCTTCTGGTTGGAGGAGTGTGCCAAATCGGTGAGGGTCTGGGTGTAGAAGGTGGCCGGCGTGTGATTTCGGCATCAAGAAGGCCTAATTTTACTAAGACCTCCTGGCCTTCTAGAAGCGATGTGTCAGAATACGTGGTGCCGTTGTGGGGAATCACCAGCTTGAGGGGAAAGCCCCATCTGTATCGAATGTGAGCGGATTGAAGAGCTGTAGTGACCTCTCTCATTCCCCGCCTCCTGTCCAGGGTAGCAGGGGAAATGTCCGGGTAAATTTGGATGGTATGATCGTCAAGCAGGATACGTTGCTTATTGCGTGCTGCTCTGAGGATATCCTCCTTGATCAGAAAATCCTTCATACATAGAACCACATCCCTAGGGGGTTTATCATCTGGTGGTTTCAGTCAGAGGGCTCTATGTATGCGATCGCATTCGAAGGATGCTGACTCAGCATCTGGGAGAAGGGATTTAAATAGGCGGATCACTGTGGGAATGAGGTCCGTCACCGATTCCGGGATACCTCGTAGGCGTAAATTGTTGCGTCGATTACGGTTGTCGAGGTCCTCTATTTGGGTTTGAATCAGAGAGAAGGCTGAGGCCAGGGATTCATGTTCTCTGGTGAGGTCACTGTATGCTAACGCCAGCTCATCATGCTTGGTTTCCAGCCTTTCTGTCCTGGAACCCAAGGCCGCAATCTCCTGAGAGAGAGTATGGAAGGTTTTATGCAGCTCTGTCTGGAACTTAGCAGCCAGCCTGGAGTACATAGCTTCCAGGCTAGTCTCCAATTTAGTTTTAGTGAGGGTGGCTGGGTACTCACGGTTAGTGTCCAGTTCGGCTGCTTGTTCAGGCAAGTAACCAGGCGAGGAGGCAGGAGACGGAGGCTTACTTCTCCCCGCTGCGCCATTTTGAGACATGCTGCCGAGTACCCGTGTGTGGAGGAGATCGTCAGGGTGTGCTGAGACGATCCTCTGGGTTTCTTCTTTCTAGCAGGCATGCACCACGTCTGGGGGACTCGAGGGGTGATAAAATCGCTGTGCAGAAAGGTGAGTATAGCCCTCTAGAAGCCGTTATAGTCCCGGGCTGGACGGAGCTACACCATCAGACGTCCATCATGCTCGGCGCCGCGCATGCGCCCCTCGTGAAAATCTGTTATAAGTATGTACAGGTGTTCTCTGTGAATTATACTGATCATGGTAATAATCATTTTGGCTTACTTTTCTTCCACATGGTGATTGATCATATCTGTAATATTCATGGGAGTTGTCTTTTTTACCCCTACTTCTGCCTCAAGTCCCTCTACCCCTACCTCCATTATTGGGGAATGTTCCCCTATAGTGGGTGTAACAAGCCCCTGCTCGCTCGATTCCACTCTCCTGACACTCCTCTGCTGCTATAGAATCAGATTGCAGATCGCAACATCTGATGGTTCGGTCATCCGATGCTCCGGGACTAGAACTACAGCTATGTGCCGTTCTAATCCAGTTGTGTAGCTCAGAACAAACACCAGGCAGGCTGTATGTAAGTTCAAACAGGAATCTCTTTTATTGAAAGGAATACAGGCTCTTTTATACAGTAAAAAAGGGAGGTGCATACCTCCTGCTCATATTACTCTGAACATACACCTGTGACCAGAAACCTAATTAACATGGGCTAATTAACTAATCCCTTTAGACAGCCTAGATTACTCAGTCATGACCTTTAGGCTAGACTGGCCGTCTTGTAGCACAGAAACCCCAATCAATATTATCACAAATCAACACCGAACTCTTTTTCACACAATAGCAGAGTTAATTAACACAAACAACAATGGGGATCTAATGACTCTTAGATACCATACTAGACTTATTCACAATACACATTCTAGCAGGCAACAGACAGACAGTTGGAGTTGATGACACCAGCATCTCCTCACAGGATGTGTCCCAACAGTATGAATCAGTCTTATCAGCCGAGGGGGCTGCTGGAGGAATCCCCCCTCCCTCTACAGGGACACACACATCCCAAATGACCACAGCAAAGAGTCCACAACAGAATGAGACAAAGTACAATATATACATATATACACGATTGAGTCTGATTAGTACAGATCAGACTGGATTTCTAATTCACCTTGCAGAGTATTGTTCCCTTAAAATCCAGGGCCTATAATCTGTTGGCAAGAGGCTTGCGTTCAGTCCCCTCCAATAGCCTCTGTCCCGGGTGAGTCTGTCACAGTGGGTGGTAGGAGTATATGGGCCAGTATGTCTGTAATTAGGCTCTTTAGCATTCTGTAAAAGATCTGCCTTACTTGGTTTAGGCAAGGGAGCATGATAGGGAGGTGGTCTTGGTTCACTAGTAGAGGGAACAGATGTTTCCTTATGTTCATTTTCTCTATCTCCAGGTATATTATCCTTCCTCTGCCAACTAAACACACAACTGTTTTTATAATCATTGACATCTCTTGTGTATTTTTTTTGTTTTTTAATTCTTTGTTCTCGTTCTACCTTCTCCAAATGGTTTTTTAAATTAGTAGATAGTGTATTGTATTCGGAAGTAGATTTATGTGGTAGGAGTTTCTCTCTAATATCCTTGATTTCTTTTTCTATATTGCTTAATCTGGTTTGTTTCTTTTCAATCAGGAATCCCAAAAAGGAAATCCCTGCCTCGTTAAAGTAGCAAAACCATGCTTCTAATTCAAGATCTCCTTGTTGGGGATGAACATCCCACCTTAAACCTCTAGGGACCATGCGTTCTTTGAAGTATTGCTCCAAGAACGCTATGTCCCACTCTAGATGTAATTCTGATATCATGAGATTCCTCAAACTCAAAAACAAACCTCCTACTTCGGAGTCGGTATTTAAAGAAGTAAAAACACCCTCAGTATTACAACCCCTGGCAAAAATGATGGAATCACCAGTCCCTGAGGATGTTCCTTCAGTTGTTTATTGTTGTAGAAAAAAAGCAGATCACAGACATGGCCAAAAACTAAAGGCATTTCAAATGGCAACTTTCTGGCTTTAAGAAACACTAAAAAAAAATCAAGAAAAATAATTGTGGTGGCCAGTAACAGTTAGATTTATAGAACAAGCACAGGGAATAAATTATGGAATCATTCAATTCTGAGGAAAAAATTATGGAATCATGAAAAACAAACAAACAAAATAACACTCCAACAAATCACTAGTACTTTGTTGCACCACCTCTGGCTTTTATAACTGCTTGCAGTCTCTGAGGCATTGACTTAATGAGTGATAAACAGTACTCTTCATCAATCTGGCTCCAGCCTTCTCTGATTGCTGTTGCCAAATCATCTTTGCAGGTTGGAGCCTTGTCATGGACCATTTTCTTTAACTTCCACCACAGATTTTCAATTGGATTGAGATCCGGACTATTTGCAGGCCATGACATTGACCTTATGTGTCTTTCTTCAAGGAATTTTTTCACAGTTTTTGCTCTATGGCAAGATGCATTACCATCTTGATAAATGATTTCATCATCCCCAAACATCCTTTCAATAGATGGGATAAGAAAAGTGTCCAAAATTTCAATGTAAACCTGTGCATTTATTGAAGATTTAATGACAGCCATCTCCCCAGTGCCTTTACCTGACATGCAGCCCCATATCATAATTGACTGTGGAAATTTGCATGTTTTCTGAATAAATCTCATTGGAATGGCTCTAAACAAAAGTTCCAGCGTCATCACCTTGCCCAATGCAAATTCGAGATTCATCACTGAATATGACTTTCATCCAATCATCCACAGTCCACGATTGCCTTTCCTTAGCCCATTGTAACCTTGTTTTTTGTGTTTAGGTGTTACAGATGGCTTTCTTTTAGCTTTTCTGTATGTAAATCCCATTTCCTTTAGGCGGTTTCTTACAGTTCGGTCACAGATGTTGACTCCAGTTTCCTCCCATTTGTTCCTCACTTATTTTGTTGTACATTTTCTGTTTTCAAGGCATATTGCTTTAAGTTTTCTGTCTTGACGCTTTGATGTCTTCCTTGGTCTACCAGTATGCTTGCCTTTAACCACCTTCCCATGTTGTTTGTATTTGGTCCATGTTTTAGACACAGCCAACTGTGAACAACCAACATCTTGTGCAACACTGCGTGATGATTTACCCTCTTTACCTACATACTAACAAGCAGATTTAATCTGATGCAGGTGTTAGTGTTTGTAATGAAAATTTACAGGGTGAGTCCATAAATTTTTCCTCAGAATTGAGTGATTCCGTAATTTATTCCCTGTGCTTGTTCTATAAATCTAACTGTTACTGACCACCACAATTATTTTTCTTGATTTCTTTTAGTGTTTCTTAAAGCCAGAAAGTTGCCATTTGAAATGCCTTTAGTTTTTGGCCATGTCTGTGATCTGCTTTTTTTCTACAACAATAAACAACTGAAGGAACATCCTCAGGGACTGGTGATTCCATAATTTTTGACAGGGGTTGTATGTGGTTGGAATAGCAAATATAATTGTAGTGGCAAATATGCTACTGAGGGTAAAATTAAAAAATATATATATCAATACCATTAAACATTAAGATCAGAAAAATCAATGTGCTATAAGGATATGACAAAAAACATAGGAGTCCATAAGATTAAAACACCAAAAGCAAACATGCAGAGTTGTATAAAAAAACGCTGTTGCAGCTACACCCAGGAGTGCCATGACCTTACAGGGATGGGGGGGGGGGAGGGATACTCTTACCCGAAACGGTGATCCAACTCACCATACGTAGTGGATCAATCAAGCATGTAACCGGAAATGTGGAATCAAACTTCAAGGGCGAAGCATTCGGTCCCCTCCTCTGTAGATCAATGGAGAATCCAAAGCACTAATTGCCAAAAAATTGGATAAGCTTCCTGGAGTAAGGTGCTACGTCTTCTCATGTGCTGATCACTAAGAAATCGAGGGCACAGCTTACCGACTACGTCTCCTCCAGATAGTGGTAATGATTTCAAGGCATAAGAGGGAGAAAAAACCTCCACATAGCATAAATGCAAATGATGAAATTTATTAAGATAAAAAGCATCCAACATCCAATGTTTCGGGTAAGAGTACCCCCCCCCCCCCCCACATCCCTGGAAGGTGAAGGCTATCTGAGGGACTGTCATTATCTATAGCAATAGCGTTTTTTTATACAACTCTGCATGTTTGCTTTTGGTGTTTTAATTTTATGGACTCTTATGTTTTTTGTAATCTCCTCATAACACATTGATTTTTCTGATCTTTATGTTTAATGGTATTGATATATATATTTTTTTATTTTACCCTCAGTAGCATAATTGCCACTACAATTATATTTGCTATTCCAACCACATATATATGGTCACACTTTCCGTAATTATATGTATACTACACAATGTCTATAGTGAGTATCTATTAATTTAGATCTTCACTATAAGAAACCCATTTTTGTATTTTTTGACCACATAGCCTTCATAAGGTTTGTTAGGTTCACATACCTAAGACATATTATCAGCACTACACTTTTTACCCTATATATCTGTTCACAATTAGTCTTATTGTTGTGTTGGCTGCTCACATTTGGGGTTGGTGCAGTATTTTACTTCTTTTCTTTAGGTGCATTTCATTGCAATTTTTTACAGCAAGGCCAATTCTTGCTTTCATTAAGAGTACCTCTATAGGATTACCGTGGGAAGGTGCTACCGAACAGGGGTCCATTCGGCCCATCCCTAGTCTCCATATATACATTGCATCTCTTCTCCCCCACCCCCCCACTCTTGTTATTGTGTTTAATTATGTTAGGTCATGGCACGTAGACAAAAGGTGTGACGACACACCCCAGTGGGGGATGTGTGAGGAGAGGCTGACTGCTTATCATAATCCCTTTGTGTGTTTCAACTGTAGTTCTGTTTGAATGTACAAGTGTTGAGTTCCCATTGGTCCTGCCTTGTTTCCTACCCACTCTATGACAAGGCTAAGGGGAGTGTCCCTAACTGTGTTGAAAGGTGTATGTTTTGTACCTAATAAAGAGTTTATGCTCTGCGTGTTTAACCCTCAACACCTGTATGATTTGCCTCGTGATTGGGGAGTTAAGGGCTGGTTATGGCAGGTCTGCTGGCTGCGGGTGCATTTGGAGAACAGGAGACACAGATCTGGTGGAGGTGCCCAGCTGGGGTATCCGAGATCCACCTCTTGTATCACAATTTTTTTTTCAAAATTATCGGTTTTTGTTTATAGCGCAAAAAATAAAAACTGCAAAGGTGATCAAATGCCACCAAATAAAAGCTCTATTTGTGGGAAAAAAGGGACATCAATTTAATGTAGGTACAGCAGCACACGTCCACGCAATTGTCAATTAAAGCAACGCAGTGCTGTATCGCAAAAAAATGGCCTAGTTAGGAAGGGGGTAAAACCCTGAAGTGGGGCTCTTCTCTTCTTCTGTGCACCTCTTATACTGCACAGAAGCCTCTAACCACAAGCACTCTAAAAAGTTGTAGCCCTGGAATACCCCCACTGCCTTCCTACAAAACAATGTACAATTCTCAGAAACCTAAAGCTAAGTTCTTGTACTGCTGGTTGTGGCAGGGGTATGTGAATTCCAGTTGCCATATGGTGTACACAGGGATTTGTACGTTTCTTTAGCGGGTAAGGTACCCATTAACATATTCTGAAATATGGTATAAGATGCTAGGAGAAACTTCTGCTAACAGCCCACAAAGTGATAGCTAAACTGCATAATATATTGAGTATGCTTTTGTGCTGATGTAACATTGTATTCATCTCTCTTTAAGATGCTGCACTGATTTCCAAGAATATAATCTTGCACAGGCAGGTAAGCGCGCAAGTTGCAGTTTTTTGGAAAAAAGGAAATGTGTGCCTGTGACGGAACACAGTTGTGGTTTCTGTTGACATTTAGGTGAAAAAAAAAAAAACGTACTTCAAAGATGGGACATTCGCAAGAAAAAGATGGAAGGAAAAAAAATCAGAAGTACTAGCGCTTTGGAAGACCCAACATGTAATTATATGTCCAGCTTTCACTCAGCATACAGCAACCTTCTTCGGTGTTCATTTTACCCTATCTTACTTAAACAGTTTTCCCTGCAGAATTCAAAAGAAAGCAGATGAAAGCTTGAAGGAAAATTTTTCATTCTCTCTGATGCACTTTGGTCAATATAACCAGGAGGAAAGATAAAATAGCAGCACCCACATTGAGCGTCACGGGGTTCAGAAATTTATCGAATAAAAACAAGTGTTAAAGTCATCATGGGATGCAAGAAGAAATGAATAGTTAGCTTAGCTCATCACAACAAAAACTAGGTCCATGCTGCATA
Organism: Lithobates clamitans; assembly: GCA_037952925.1. NCBI lineage: Eukaryota > Metazoa > Chordata > Amphibia > Anura > Ranidae > Lithobates > Lithobates clamitans. The sequence goes on along the minus strand of JBBGZY010000742.1, from coordinate 2,599,039 downwards.
CATATGTATGGCTTCTGCAAGGTGTAAAGTACAGAGCAGTCATAAAACAGAGGGAACTTTAGGTACCTTCTTCTTCTACCACAAATAGCCAATTTGCCAAATTAATTTTTTGTAAAAAGTAAAGTATATGCATACCTTTAACTGGTAAAACAACCCATTCACTTTAAAATAGAAATGCAAGGCAAAACATTTTTTGTGTATATAAACAGTTCCAAATACCTTTTTTTTTTGTGATCACATGACCTCTGTTCTCAGGGTAAGAGGCTTAGAGATGTGGGGGTGGAGTCTCCTTGTGACGATGAGCATGGGTGTGGCAACTTCAACTTATGGCCCGTACACACGATGTGAAAATCGGATGGAAAAATTCATACGACAAGCCGTCTGCCGATTTTCGGATCGTTAGCACGGTGCTTTCGGCTTTTTTGTCAGACAACAGGGCTATTGCCCCCTCCCCAAGAAATTAGTTGTGGCCGGGCGTGGTGGGTGAGCCGGTGGGGTGGCTCAGCGTGCAAGTGAGTGTGTGGGTGGCGTGGTGGGTGAGTCGCCAAGCCGCCCAGCTGCCCGTCCGCTCGCACAGTCACACTAACTGTGCAAGCAGGCGAGCAGATGGGCAGCTGGGCGGCTCGGCGGGTGGGGGAGAGAGTGGACGCAGCTGGGAGGCTCGGTGGGTGAGCTGGCCAATCGGCACCCACCCTGCATCCCTGCAGTTCCGCCCTCACTCACTGTGCAGGCAGCCGTGGGCTGCTGCCTGGGACACAGGAAGTGACAATCTGCAATGTGTGGCAGGTGACGTGGCAAATGGACAATCCTCAACTTGTGACAGGTGACGTGGCAAGTGACGTGGTAAGTGGACAATTTGCAACTTGTGGCAGGTGACGTGCCAAGTGACAATCCGCAACTTGAGGCAAGTGATGTAGCAAATGACAATCCACAACTTGTGGCAGGTGACGTGGCAAATGGCAATCCGCAACTTGTGGCAGGTGACATGGCAAGTGGACAATCTGCAACATGTGGCAAGTGACAATCCGTAACTTGTGGCAGGCGACGTGGCAAGTGAAACACTCTGGGGCTCACACTGATTCTGCATTATGGTGAGTTGAACTATTTCATCTTCTATAACAATGTAATAATGGAAATAATGCGCTTCAATCATCCTGACACCATAACAACCATGGTGCCGTGATGATTGAAGCGTCATCACCAGCCATTTCCCCAATAAATTGCCTGCAAAAAAACATATTTTCTGTCAGTGCCCCTCCCGAGACTAGACTCTGGATCCGCCCCTGGCAGACTATACATTTTTTGTCGGATGTGAACTCAACGTCCGATTTTGGCTTCATTATTATGGTTTTCGTACGTAGGAAATCGTAAGAGCAAGACTACGCATGCTCAGAAACAAAAGAATGCATACAAAACTATTCAACACATTACGTCACTTCTGACATTGTATTCTGTCGTACAAAAATGTTCACATTGTGAGTAATCTCTTCACTTTCGACATGAGACCAGCATGCCACAAAAAACGGACGTTCAGTAATCCAAAAATCTCAGTGTATGTACGAGGCTTTAAACAGTACTGTGAGGAGCTGGGGGGAGGGGGAGGTCAATAGAAGGCAGAAAAACAGCAGAGCTTCCCAGAGATTGTGCAGGAGGCCATGTGAGCAGAAGTCTGACCAATGGAATACAGGCAGGCTGTTCTCCCAAGTATAATGTAAAGAAGTAAACTGACCATGCTGAGACGGATGTGCTTTCATGCCTCGTTTTTTCACTTTTAACCACTTGCCGACCGCCTACCGCATATATACTGCGGCAGAGCGGCACGGGCAGGCAAAATCACGTACCCATACGTGATCTGCCTCCCGCGGGCGGGGGGTCCGATCGGACCCCCCCCCGGTGCCATCGGCGGTCGGCATCTGACTGGGAGCGTCGGGAGGCGAGGGGGAGACCATCCGATCGTGGCCCCCCCCTCGCGATCGCTCCCAGCCAATGGGAATGCTCCTCTGCCTGTGTGTCGTTTCACACAGGCAGAGGATGTGATGTCATCTCTCCCCGGTCTGGCAGTTTCCGTTCCAGCGCCGAGGGGAGATGACATGTAAGTGCACACAACACTCACACACACAGTAGAACATGCCAGGCATACTTTACACCCCCGATCCCCCCCCGATCGCCCCCCGATCCCCCCCCAATCACCCCCCCCCCCCCTGTCACAAACTGACATTAGCAGTATTTTTTTTTTTTTTTTTTTCTGATTACTGCATAGTGTCAGTTTGTGACAGTTAGTGTTAGGGCAGTGAGTATTACCCCCCTTTAGGTCTAGGATACCCCCCTAACCCCCCCTAATAAAGTTTTAACCCCTTGATCACCCCCCCTCACCAGTGTCGCTAAGCGATCATTTTTCTGATCGCTGTATTAGTGTCGCTGGTGACGCTAGTTAGGAACGTAAATATTTAGGTTCGCCGTCAGCGTTTTATAGCGACAGGGACCCCCATATACTACCTAATAAATGTTTTAACCCCTTGATTGCCCCCTAGTTAACCCTTTCACCACTGATCACCGTATAACTGTTACGGGTGACGCTGGTTAGTTTGTTTATTTTTTATAGTGTCAGGGCACCCGCCGTTTATTACCGAATAAAGGTTTAGCCCCCCGATCGCCCGGCGGTGATATGCGTCGCCCCAGGCAGCGTCAGATTAGCGCCAGTACCGCTAACACCCACGCACGCAGCATACGCCTCCCTTAGTGGTATAGTATCTGTACGGATCAATATCTGATCCGATCAGATCTATACTAGCGTCCCCAGCAGTTTAGGGTTCCCAAAAACACAGTGTTAGCGGGATCAGCCCAGATACCCGCTAGCACCTGCGTTTTGCCCCTCCGCCCAGCCCACCCAAGTGCAGTATCGATCGATCACTGTCACTTACAAAACACTAAACGCATAACTGCAGCGTTCGCAGAGTCAGGCCTGATCCCTGCGATCGCTAACAGTTTTTTTGGTAGCGTTTTGGTGAACTGGCAAGCACCAGCCCCAGGCAGCGTCAGGTTAGCGCCAGTACCGCTAACACCCACGCACGCACCGTATACCTCCCTTAGTGGTATAGTATCTGATCGGATCAATATCTGATCCGATCAGATCTATACTAGCGTCTCCAGCAGTTTAGGGTTCCCAAAAACGCAGTGTTAGCGGGACCAGCCCAGATACCTGCTAGCACCTGCGTTTTGCCCCTCCGCCCGGCCCAGCCCACCCAAGTGCAGTATCGATCGATCACTGTCACTTACAAAACACTAAACGCATAACTGCAGCGTTCGCAGAGTCAGGCCTGATCCCTGCGATCGCTAACAGTTTTTTTGGTAGCGTTTTGGTGAACTGGCAAGCGCCAGCCCCAGGCAGCGTCAGATTAGCGCCAGTACCGCTAACACCCACGCACGCACCGTACGCCTCCCTTAGTGGTATAGTATCTGATCGGATCAATATCTGATCCGATTAGATCTATACTAGTGTCCCCAGCAGTTTAGGGTTCCCAAAAACGCAGTGTTAGCGGGATCAGCCCAGATACCTGCTAGCACCTGCGTTTTGCCCCTCCGCCCAGCCCGGCCCAGCCCACCCAAGTGCAGTATCGATCGATCACTGTCACTTACAAAATACTAAACGCATAACTGCAGCGTTCGCAGAGTCAGGCCTGATCCCTGCGATCGCTAACAGTTTTTTTGGTAGCGTTTTGGTGAACTGGCAAGCACCAGCGCCCTAGTACACCCCGGTCGTAGTCAAACCAGCACTGCAGTAACACGTGGTGACGTGGCGAGTCCCATAAGTGCAGTTCAAGCTGGTGAGGTGGCAAGCACAAGTAGTGTCCCGCTGCCACCAAAAAGACAAACACAGGCCCGTCGTGCCCATAGTGCCCTTCCTGCTGCATTCGCCAATCCTAATTGGGAACCCACCGCTTCTGCAGCGCCCGTACTTCCCCCATTCACATCCCCAACCAAATGCAGTCGGCTGCATGAGAGGCATTTTTATGTCCTCCCGAGTACCCCTACCCAGCGAACCCCCCAAAAAAAGATGTTGTGTCTGCAGCAAGCGCGGATATAGACGTGACACCCGCTATTATTGTCCCTCCTGTCCTGACAATCCTGGTCTTTGCATTGGTGAATGTTTTGAACGCTACCATTCACTAGTTGACTATTAGCGTAGGGTACAGCATTGCACAGACTAGGCATACTTTCACAGGGTCTCCCAAGATGCCATCGCATTTTGAGAGACCCGAACCTGGAACCGGTTACAGTTATAAAAGTTAGTTACAAAAAAAGTGTAAAAAAAAAAAAAATATATGAAATAAAAAAAATAGTTGTTGTTTTATTGTTCTCTCTCTCTCTATTCTCTCTCTCTATTGTTCTGCTCTTTTTTACTGTATTCTATTCTGCAATGTTTTATTGTTATTGTTATTGATTGTTATTGTTATTGTTATTATGTTTTATCATGTTTGTTTTTCAGGTGTGTAATTATTTACACTTTACTGTGCTTTATTGTTAACCATTGTTAACCATTTTTTTGTCTTCAGGTACGCCATTCACGACTTTGAGTGGTTATACCAGAATGATGCCTGCAGCTTTAGGTATCATCTTGGTATCATTCTTTTCAGCCAGCGGTCGGCTTTCATGTAAAAGCAATCCTAGTGGCTAATTAGCCTCTAGACTGTTTTTACAAGCAGTGGGAGGGAATGCCCCCCCCCCCCAACATCTTCCGTGTTTTTCTCTGGCTCTCCTGTCTCAACAGGGAACCTGAAAATGCAGCCGGTGATTCAGCCAGCTGACCATAGAGCTGATCAGAGACCAGAGTGGCTCCAAACATCTCTATGACCTAAGAAACCGGAAGCTACGAGCATTTTATGACGTAGATTTCGCCGGATGTAAACAGCGCCATTGGGAAATTGGGAAAGCATTTTATCACACCGATCTTGGTGTGATCAGATGCTTTGAGGGCAGAGGAGAAATCTAGGGTCTAATAGACCCCAATTTTTGCAAAAAAGAGTACCTGTCACTACCTATTGCTATCATAGGGGATATTTATATTCCCTGAGATAACAATAAAAATGATTTAAAAAAAAAAAAATGAAAGGAACAGTTTAAAAATAAGATAAAAAAATAATAATAATAAAGAAAAAAAAAAAAAAAGCACCCCTGTCCCCCCTGCTCTCGCGCTAAGGTGAACGCAAGCGTTGGTCTGGCGTCAAATGTAAACAGCAATTGCACCATGCATGTGAGGTATCGCCGCGAAGGTCAGATCGAGGGCAGTAAGTTTAGCAGTAGACCTCCTCTGTAAATCTAAAGTGGTAACCTGTAAAGGCTTTTAAAGGCTTTTAAAAATGTATTTAGTTTGTCGCCACTGCACGTTTGTGCGCAATTTTAAAGCATGTCATGTTTGGTATCCATGTACTCGGCCTAAGATCATCTTTTTTATCTCATCAAACATTTTGGCAATATAGTGTGTTTTAGTGCATTAAAATGTAAAAAAGTGTGTTTTTTCCCCAAAAAATGCGTTTGAAAAATCGCTGCGCAAATACTGTGTGAAAAAAATAAATGAAACACCCACCATTTTAATCTGTAGGGCATTTGCTTTAAAAAATATATATAATGTTTGGGGGTTCAAAGTAATTTTCTTGCAAAAAAAAATTATTTTTTTATGTAAACAAGAAGTGTCAGAAAGGGCTTTGTCTTCAAGTGGTTAGAAGAGTGGGTGATGTGTGACATAAGCTTCTAGATATTGTGCATAAAATGCCAGGACAGTTCAAACCCCCCCCAAATGACCCCATTTTGGAAAGTAGACACCCCAAGCTATTTGCTGAGAGTCATGTTGAGTCCATGGAATAATTTATATTGTGACACAAGTTGCGGGAAAGAGACAATTTTTTATTTTTTTTATTTTTTTTTGCGCAAAGTTGTCACTAAATGATATATTGCTCAAACATGCCATGGGAATATGTGAAATTACACCCCAAAATACATTCTGTTGCTTCTCCTGAGTACGGGGATACCACATGTGTGGGACTTTTTGGGAGCCTAGCCACGTACGGGACCCCGAAAACCAAGCACCGCCTTCAGGCTTTCTAAGGCCGTAAATTTTTGATTTCACTCTTCACTGCCTATCACAGTTTCGGAGGCCATGGAATGCCCAGGTGGCACAAAACCCCCCCAAATGACCCCATTTTGGAAAGTAGACACCCCAAGCTTTTTGATGAGAGGTATAGTGAGTATTTTGCAGACCTCACTTTTTGTCACAAAGTTTTGAAAATTGAAAAAAGAAAAAAAAAAAATTTTTTTCTCGTCTTTCTTTATTTTCAAAAACAAATGAGAGCTGCAAAATACTCACCATGCCTCTCAGCAAATAGCTTGGGGTGTCTACTTTCCAAAATGGGGTCATTTGGGGGGGGTTTGTGCCACCTGGGCATTCCATGGCCTCCGAAACTGTGATAGGCAGTGAGGAGTAAAATCAAAAATGTACGCCCTTAGAAATCCTGAAGGCGGTGCTTGGTTTTCGGGGTCCCGTACGCGGCTAGGCTCCTAAAAAGTCCCACACATGTGGTATCCCCGTACTCAGGAGAAGCAGCTAAATGTATTTTGGGGTGCAATTCCACATATGCCCATGGCCTGTGTGAGCAATATATCATTTAGTGACAACTTTGTGCAAAAAAAAAAAAAAAAAAAAAAAATTTGTCACTTTCCCGCAACTTGTGTCAAAATATAAAACATTCCATGGACTCAACATGCCTCAAAGCAAATAGCTTGGGGTGTCTACTTTCCAAAATGGGGTCATTTGGGGGGGTTTTATGTCATCTGGGCATTTTATGGCCTTCAAAACTGTGATAGGTAGTGAGGAGTAAAATCAAAAATGTACGCCCTTAGAAATCCTGAAGGCGGTGCTTGGTTTTCGGGGCCCCGTACGCGGCTAGGCTCCCAAAAAGTCCCACACATGTGGTATCCCCGTACTCAGGAGAAGCAGCTAAATGTATTTTGGGGTGCAATTCCACATATGCCCATGGCCTGTGTGAGCAATATATCATTTAGTGACAACTTTTTGTAATTTTTTTTTTTTTTTTTTGTCATTATTCAATCACTTGGGACAAAAAAAATGAATATTCAATGGGCTCAACATGCCTCTCAGCAAATTCCTTGGGGTGTCTACTTTCCAAAATGGGGTCATTTGTGGGGGTTTTGTACTGCCCTGCCATTTTAGCACCTCAAGAAACGACATAGGCAGTCATAAATTAAAGGCTGTGTAAATTCCAGAAAATGTACCCTAGTTTGTAGACGCTATAACTTTTGCGCAAACCAATAAATATACACTTATTGACATTTTTTTTACCAAAGACATGTGGCCGAATACATTTTGGCCTAAATGTATGACTAAAATTGAGTTTATTGGATTTTTTTTAGAACAAAAAGTAGAAAATATCATTTTTTTTCAAAATTTTCGGTCTTTTTCCGCGTATAGCGCAAAAAATAAAAACGGCAGAGGTGATCAAATACCATCAAAAGAAAGCTCTATTTGTGGGAAGAAAAGGACGCAAATTTCGTTTGGGTACAGCATTGCATGACCGCGCAATTAGCAGTTAAAGCGACGCAGTGCCGAATTGTAAAAAGTGCTCTGGTCAGGAAGGGGGTAAAACCTTCCGGGGCTGAAGTGGTTAAATAAAAAAATCGGGGGACTGGCAGGATCATCAGGTATTTTCCCTGAGGAAAGTGATGCAAAGAGTACAGTATACTTTTTAGTACAAGTACATGGCAACACAGACCCATATCAGGAATATAAAATGTTATGGTAACATATAAGGCTATGTTTCCACTATTGCGTCCCTAAAGTCGCGCGATTTTGCCGCGATTTTTTACCGCGATTTTACCGCGACTTTTTACCGCGATTTGAAGCAATGCCTGTGTCTATGGACCACAAGTCGCATCAAAGTGGGACCAAAGTAGTGCAGGGACTACTTTGAAGTCGCTGCGACTTGAAGTCGCACATATATGAACGGTACTCATTGGAAATCATGGGGTACAATTTGTCATGCGACTTTTCAGTCCCAAGTCGCATGAAAAGTCGCACTAGTGGAAACATAGCCTTATTCAATAGTATTGCAGATCACAAGAAGATAGATTGAGACAGAATGAAAGAGAGAGAGAGATCTTAACCATTTGCTGACCACGCTATAGCTGAATGACAGCTTCAGCATGGCCGGCTAGTTCTGGGAGGCCATAATATGTCCTTTGACGGTCTATTGTGATCACACCCGCTGCGGGGCTCGGGCAGCACGCTCTGTGATTACAGCGTCCTCTGGACACTGCTGATCACAGATTGAGGTAAAGAGCGATCTTGCAGTGCATTATGGGGCGCTCCACGGCGCTCGAATTTGCCGCGAATGCCCCATATGTTCGGTTTGTTTGCGAACAAATGAACACCCGATGTTCGAATCTAACTTACGGTCGTTTAGAACATTGGGGCCATCCCTAGTTACCGCTCTTGGTGTGTTTTAGGCGATGTAGAGTATAGTAAGGAACAGATTGCTTTGGTCTCATGACTAAGGGAGACTTTGTGTGTGACTGTTACAGCTTCCACACTTAAAAGGGCTTTTATTGTGGATTTAGATAGATGAAGAAAAGCTGTCATTACCTGAACAAGTGGAATTTTTCAATCCAAAGTCCCAGGCTACACCAAAACATGGAATATGATACGAAAATGTAAAAATGACACTATAAATAGAGAAAAATGATATAAACACATACAATTTATCAACAAAGAAATATTTTTTTTAATAAAGTCTGTCCTTTAAGGTGCCTATACATGTGCAGATAACAAAATAAGCAGAGGTACTTTCAATTCTGATAACCTTTTAAGAAAAAGAGCTCTGTATGTTCATGCCCATTGCAAGCCAACTACAGTATAAAAAGGGTTAATCGAAGCACTGCTCCCTCTTCCCCCTCAAGGTTAACATGGCAATTCTTCCTCAGGTTGCCCTGAAATAGCTATAGATAAGACGCGTCACTGACGCCTTTGTCTCTATTGTGCTGAGAGAAATGCATTTGCATTCAGATTTTTATAAGCATCAATGATATTAATAAAGCCTTGTACTGAAAGTCTTGCTTTTGGAACACTTCATCCTTATCACTACTAAACCACTTTTTCCACCAGCCATATGCAAACAGACTTTGCTGTTAAAACGAAGAATTTGTGTGTGAAGTAGCCAAGACCTGCTTGGCACATAACCTTTATTTTTTATTTTTATTTTTTTAGCCTACACAAGCTTAGTCAGTAACAGAAGAACAGAAGCAGTCTGCAATATCTAAAAGCTACTGAATATTGATATTTCAGTGATCTGACAGTTACTATGGCTTATTACACTTTTTTTTGTTTATTCTTTGCATCAAAAAGATCTTAGATCTGAGTCAAGGGTTTCCAATACATGTCATATAATTACAAACATTAAATTTGAGAAAAAAGCCAAGTAAATACCAATGGAGAGATAGCATTATATAAAAAGATATTAAGAGCTCACCTAGTCAGGGGAGAGACACTGATCTCAAGAATGTGGGACTGTGTTCAAGTAGAATGTGTATACTGCTCAGGTGAGTATTCAATAGGAATACAGCGTGGGTGCCCACCTCTGCTCGCCACCGCAAACACCAAAGGTAAAAAGAATCTGGTCGCCCACCACCACAGAGCTATAACAAAATGAATCTTTTTATTGTCTTTAAAGCCAGAAAAACAAGACAGGACATTTTATTGACGCGTTTCACACTAACATCTTGTGCAAAGACTGCCCACAGTATATATACATCCTTAGTTTGAAGTTAAATACCGTTGTTATGGTAGCAGCTAGCTGCCATATCCACAGTATTTTTTTATACTGTGGGTGATTCTCTGCAAGATAAAAGTGATCCTGGCAGTGGATTTGCCACATGATCACTTTTAGAGGCTGCAGGAGAGGTGACCCACCCCCCTCCCACCGATTCCTGGTCATCTCCGGGCTTACCGTACCCGTTGGTTAGCCTGGAGCTGATCTGACCCGATCCATGGCTGGGCAGGAAGCCGAGTGAGAGCAAGATAGTCCCCACTCAGGCTCTATGCCCTTGGAAGACCGGAGTGACATGCGACGTCACTTCTGCCTTCCAGTCTTCCAGGATAATTTTTTTTCATCTCTTAAAGGCAAAATTACTTCTTCTTTTTTTTTTGCTTTTAACTGTTAATGTGAGATCTGAGATCTTTTTGACCCCAGATCTCGCAATAAAGAGGCCTTGTCATGCTTATTTCTATCAGAAGGGATGATTACATTCCTTGTAATAGGAATAAAATTGATTAAAAAAAAACAACTTGGGAGTGGCTGGCCGCGGAACAAGATGGCCGACTGACCTTGCAGCTCCGCTCAACCTAGGGACACTCAGCAACTCTCTGCCCAATATAGCGACCTTACTCCCCTCTCTACCAGAGGGGAGGTGGAACACAGGGTATCACAGTGGTATGTCCAGAAAGAAGAACTGCTACTTCTATAAGTCGCGCCGCCTCACAAACTTTTTAATGCAGACAGCCATGCAGAGCAGCCAAAATGGCAGCGGAGCGGTGTCTCTCCCTCCACCCTGGCCAGCACAAACAACACCACAGGACCCCGCGCGTACCCCAGAGGACATGGATAGCTCTGTGCCTGATCCTACACCTCACCAAGGCTACTCTTCACACAGAGGTAAGCGATCAGCGCAGTCCCCAGCACCCTCTCCATCTAAAGTCCCGCTGTATAAGAAACAGCACTGGGGTGAGACTACTGACAGTGAAGGCACACAGGAATCTTTGGCTGCACACCCTGCCAGCGATCAGCCTGCCTCAGAGCAAACCTTAAAATGAATGTTACTATCTCGACAAAAAGACCAACGCAATGAGCTCCGTTCATCTTTATCCTCCCTGCACCTTAGAGTAGAACAGGTAGAGGAACGTACTGACATATTGGAGAGACAGATCTCAGAGCATGCCCTGCACATTATGAGTAGGGATGAGCCGAACACCCCCCCCCCGGTTCAGCTCGCACCAGAACCTGCGAACGGACCAAAAGTTTGCGCGAACTTTAGAACCCCGTTAAAGTCTATAGGATTTGAACATTCGAAATCAAAAGTGTTAATTTTAAAGGCTAATATTCAAGTTATTGTCCTAAAAAGGGATTGGGGACCCGGGTCCTGCCCTAAGGGACATGTATCAATGCAAAAAAAACGTTTTAAAAACGTCCTTTTTTTCGGGATCATTTATTGAAAACAATAGTAGTTCATACAAATTGAATACACAAGTACAGGCGTATATAATCACAGTACAATACAACAGCTGAGTTGCATCTTGTATCACTTGGCCACCATCCATACTACTTATACTTATCATTACACTACAAAACAACATGTGTATTACACGTCAGTTCATGGTATCTGCGGCCACTGGTCACGTGATAATGGATGTATAGGAAAGTAAAAATAAAAAAAAAAGAGTCAATTTGACCCATGGGGGAGGGAGAAGGAGGGGGGGGACGAGGAAAAACAAAAAATGAAGGGGGGGGACGGGGAAAGGAAAGGAAAAGGAGGGGGACACAGGTCAGGGGGGAAAAAAAGGGAGGGCGGAGAACCAAGCCAAGCACACCCATACACCTGATCAGTAATATCCTTTATCCACCCGGCCGGGAGGGAGAAAACTTACTGGTTACTAATTTATCCAGGATGCCCACACTTTCTCAAACTTCCAAGGGCATCCCCTGTTAATATAGGTCAATTTGTATAGGGGTAGGGCCGCATTGAACTTTTCTTCCCACGTCGATATTTTGGGGGGGGATGAGGAGGACCATCTACAAAGAATCTCCTTCCTGGCATAAAAGAAAAGATAGGAGATCAGGAGTTTACTATGATGTGGCCTCTGCTCATCCTCATGAATGCCCAGCAGGGCCAACTCCGGTGTTCTTGGGACCTCCAGCTCCAGCCTAACATTAAGTTGTTCATAAATTTCTGACCAGAATTTTGTAAGAGCTGGACACTCCCAGAACATGTGCATAAATGTACCCAAATGCATCCTGCACCTAGGACAGTGAGGGTCTCTGTCAGAGTACATTTTGGACAAGCGCACTGGGGTAAAGTAGACTCTATGGAGAAATTTTATTTGTGTCAATTTGTCCCCTGCTGCAACCACCAACCTGGGACTCCAGACATTCATCCCAATCCTCCCTCTCCAATGTGGGAATATCCCTCTTCCACAGTCTCCACAGCCTATCCATTTTGGGGGAGTCAGTATTCAGTAGTGTACCATAGAGTGCAGAGAGAGGCTTCTTCAGATCGCTGCAAGACAAAAGATCTTCCACAGGATCAAATTGCAAAACCAGAGGGATTGGGAATTGAGCCCTGCTGCATGGTCAAGCTGGATATAGCGAAAATACATCCAACCCGGTAATTCATATGATCTACGAAGTTGGGCAAAGGAGAGCAACACACCGTTGGCATAATATCCCTTAAGGTCTTGATGCCATGTCTTGCCCATATCTGTGGGTCAGGAATGGTTCTAAAATGGGGCAAGTTAGGGTTACCCCATAACGGCTGCACTGGTGACCAGCGCTCCCTCTGAAAAAATCTACGTCTCGCCACGCCCCACACTCGCACCGTTGCCACTGTTGGAGCAGGTAGGTCCCCATGAGCCCCTAGTCCCTGTATGCTAGATTTTGTAGGGCCTGCAGGGAGCCCAGGCACGCTGCCTCCAAGCACACCGCCGCATTAGAGCGCTTACCCTCGAACCACCAATAGACTGTAACCAGCATCGCCGCCCAATAATATACCCGCAGATCCGGGAGAGCCAGCCCCCCCAAATTAGTTGGTAAGTACAACGTAGATTTTGCTAGACGGGGAACCGAACCATGTCAAATAAAAGAAATTATACACCGTTCCACCTCACGGAAGAATGACACTGGTATCCATGTTGGGCTATTCCTAAAAAAGTATGTAACCTTGGGGAGGATTATCATCTTGAGAATATATTAATGCGACCTATTAGGTTTAGGGCAAGGGCGGACCACGATTAGCATTTTTCTCTGATAAGGCGCAGCAGTGGGAGTACATTTTGGTTATAATATTGAGCTGTATCTCTAACCACCCTAATCCCAAGGTATTTAAATTCAGTGACCCATTTTAAAGATGAAGGCCCTGTTCCGGCAGTGGGTTGGCTATCCAGCGGGGAAAGGAGTGATTTGGACCAATTAATTCTAATACCTGAGAAAGTACCAAAGTTGTCAAAGAGTTCCAGGGCGGCGTCCAAGGAGGGGCCGGCATCCTGCAGATAAAGGAGGGCATCGTCCGCATAGAGAGATATTTTCTCTTCTAAACAGCCAATCCGTAACCCATGAACTGCTCGAGACTCTCTAATAATTATTGCCAACGGCTCTATTGCCAGAGCAAAAAGGCTCGGAGACAGCGGGCATCCCTGACGAGTTCCTCTGTGGAGTGGGAAGAGCTCCGAGACTCTGTTGTTTACACGTACCCTGGCCTTCGGAGCCCGATATAGCATCCGAATCCAGCGTATGAAAACGGGCCCGAAACCAAAGTTTTTTTTTAGCACCCCCCAAAGGTATTCCCACTCCACAGAGTCAAACGCCTTTTCAGCGTCCAAAGAGGCGATCACCCTACTGCCCGCATTGTCATGTGTGCGGGACAAATTGATAAAAAGGCGCCTAATATTTATATCAGTGCCCTTACCAGGCATAAAACCAGTTTGGTCACTGTGTATCAATGTGGATATGACTGTAGATAGACGGTTGGCCAAGATTTTTGCCAGAACCTTGGCATCCACATTAATAAGAGATGTGGGTCTATAGGACGCACATTCCTGTGGGTCCTTGCCCGATTTTGGAATGAGGACTATAACAGCCTCATCCATAGACTCAGGCAACTGTCCCCCCTCCCCAAGCCCAGATAACAGTTTTTTTAACCTAGGAGCCAGGAGCTCCATATGCTGGGTGTAGAACTCAGTAGGAAGACCCCCGGAGTCTTCCCACCCTGCAAGCTTCCCATGGCTGCCTGAACCTCCTCCAAGGTAATATCCTCCTCCAGAGACTCCCTGTGGGCTGCAGACAGTGCCGGGAATGGAATTCTATCCAAATAATCCTCCAGTTCCACTGGTGTAGTACATGCCCGTGACGTGTACAGATTTTGGAAAAATCTGCAAAAACTAGAGCTAATATCCTCAGGAGATGATACCAACACCCCCTGGGCGTCTCGTATGCCTGCAATATGTGTTGAGCCCCTCGTCCCCCTAGCCAGCCAAGCCAAAAGCTTTCCATTTTTATTGCCAAACTCAAAAACTTTTTGCTTGGAGTATAACATGGACTTTTTAGTTTGTTCAGCATTATGTAATTGTAGATCCCTCAATGCACCCCGCCATGAGTCATGGTTTTCCGCACTAGGAGAGGCAATATACGCCTTCTCCAACTCGGCCACCCCAGCCTCCAACCGCTCCAAGGTTCTAGAAGCCTCTCTCTGCAACGATGCGATGCGAGAAATGTAATCTCCTCTTATCCGGGCCTTGAAGGTGTCCCATAGAATTATATCATTTGAGGAACCCTCATTAGCGTGCCAAAAACTACAGACCGCCTCCGTAATATCCTCCTGCAATCTCTCATCAGTCGCCCAGAAACTGGACAGACGCCACAACCTCAGACCCCTGGATTCAGCCAGTGATAAATTCAGTTGTAATGGAGCATGATCAGAGATTCCCCTCACTAAATGTCTGACCTCCCTCGTCCAGCGCAAAGCATCAGCAGACACAAAGGCCAAGTCTATACGGGAAAGGGAGCGATTTGACGTGGAGTGACAAGTGTACTCCCTATCTGACAGATGAAAGTGGCGCCAAACATCCGTCAGAGCAAATGTGTCCGCCCAGGTCTGCAGCTCAGACGAGGGGCCGGGCCCGGGGTGCAGTCTGTCCATGTCCCGGGAGGGCACCAAATTAAAATCCCCCAATACAAAAACCTCTCCTGTACCATATCCTAATACAGTCTGCATAATGTCATATAGTATGTGGGCATTGGCCAGGGGGGGAAGATATAAACCTACTATTACCATCTTCTTATCATAAACTTGTGCATGTAAAATCACATATCTGCCCCCAGGATCTGTACGTATATCAATGAGCTGAAAGGGAAGAGACCTGCGGACCAGAACACTAACCCCCCTGGTGTAATTGGAGTAGGTAGAATGATACTGGGCTCCGACCCATGCTTTACGGAGACCAAGAATCCTGGATCCAATCAGGTGCGTCTCCTGAAAGATGCATATGTGCGGGAGATTTTTTTTCAGAAAATTAAAGACCAAGGCCCTTTCTACAGCCGAGTTCAATCCTCTCACATTCCAAGAGATAATTGTAATGTTAGACATTATGACTCATGTGATATATTTGTTGCCAGGGTCCGCATGTCTCCTCCCCCCGCCAACCAAGTCCATCCGGCGGAGACCCGAGCCAGAAAAACCACCGGTCGGGCACAACGCCATGGCGTGTATTGCAATCTAGTATAAACAGAGATGTAACAAAGAAAGTGCATACAGGTATATTCATGTTCGTGGCAGTAATAAAGCGACTCCAAAAGAAAAATTAACAGTAAAAACCCCCATATCTGCAACTGCAGACAAACATGCCCCCCTCCCCGCATCCCCCAAAAACGGCGATGCATATTTTCCCCTGAACCCCAACTAGTAGAACTGTTCAAAGGGCGTGAATTGAAGACAGAGAACGTTCAAAAGTCACCTTAGAGATGCTGGTTGACTATGCTGATATTGATCTCCTGGTTACCCCAGGGGTACAGTTCTTAGTTGCAAAGAAAACAAAAAGAAAAAACAAGGAAAGAAAAGTTCTATCATAAATGTGACCTCAGTCGAAAACAAGGGCCAGTCTCGAAATATCTGGTCTATTAACCCTCTTTACCGTGCATATCCTGCTCATCGTTCCTTTCCATGAGGCTGTACGGAGGAACTCAGCTAGTACCATCTGGTCTAAGTAACCCAGCCTCGCTTCCCTCGGTGGTAATGCAGGGTCAGTGGGGAGGTGGGTATATCTATCTCAGGACGCCCTTACTAGCACCCGAGCATTCAGCCTCCAAGTGTTGCCTCACGCTACCCGTATGATAGTACCACTGCCCAACACTATTTAAGTCCGGGTGTCCGCTGTCAGACCTGCAGGGAATTTCAGATTCATGCAGTGCATACCAGTCCAGGCTTTCCGCCCATCCCATCCTTCAGTGTCAGCAAAGACTTCCATATTCTCCCATCCGTGAACAGTACAAGTGCAATGAGGGAGTAGAACCAGTGTATGCCGCCATCTCATAGCAGCCAATCAATAGGAGTGTCAGCAGTAGCAGGAAGACACATATAGTGCACATAATGGCCATCAGCTATTACCGTTCAGTGTAAAAGAAGGTCAAATAAAATATAAAAAAAAACAGAAACTGACCACATAGGTTTCGCTGATGCGGATGGCTCCTTCACTCCTTACCCCCTTCAACGGACGGGAGGCAGGGACTCCAACCAGGCAGCTGCTTCACGAGGTGATGTGAAAAATTTCACTGCTTCTCCATCCTGTACCCTCAATTTAGCTGGAAAGAGGATACTATACTTTATATTTCTTGCCCGAAGCCCCATCTTAACCTGATCAAAGGATCTTCTTAGCTTCTGAGTCTCGAGGGAATAGTCCGGGAAGAACAACAGCTTGCTATTCTGATACTTAACCTCACCCGCTCTTCTAGCTGCCCGAAGAACCTCATCTCGATCTCTGAAGTTCAGCAGACGAAAGATCAGTGTGCGGGGGTTTGAACCAGGTGGGCCAGGAACCGGAGGGATCCGGTGAGCTCTCTCTACCGTGAAATAGGGGGAGAAGTGAGCGTCTGGTAATATGGCTCGCAGGAGCTCCTCCACGAACACCGTCGGGTTTTTCCCCTCCACTCCCTCCGGCATACCGTCAATCCGGAGGTTGTTCCTCCTATTCCGATTCTCTGCATCGTTGACCCTATATTCCAGAGCTCGGACCTTTGTTTGGAGGGTGCGGATGGAGACCGTGTGCTCTCCCACAGCATCTTCGGTCTGGCTGATTCTCTGTTCCGTCTCCGATACCCTCGAGTGGAGCTTATCGATGTCCTGTCGTATCAGGCCGACATCCAGCTGCACCGCCTCGATCTTGTTGGTTAGTGCCGCCTGACAGGAGGCGATCGCCGCCATCACCTCCTGGAATCCCAGCTGGCTCTCTGCCGTAAGCTCCTCCACAGGTGTTTGAGACGCCATATTGGGAACTCCTCCCGCCACGTGTATAGGCACTTTCGGTGATATAGCTTCCTCTGTCTGAGGAAAACGAAGCATTTTTCCCTTGTGTCTCGTCCTGTATGGCATCCAGACTAGAACTAGGGAAGTTTAATGGCAGTAAATTAGTCAGGAGCAGGATATTTTAGATCATATCCAGCAGAGCTCTGGTACCTGCGTCCTCTCAGGTAGCCATCTTGGTCACGCCCCCAAAATTACATTTGTAAAGGAATAAAAGTCATTTAAAACTGCTTGCGGCCTTAATGTAATGTTGGGTCCCGGCAATATGGATGAAAATCAGTGAGACAAACGGCATGGGTACCCCCCCAGTCCATTACCAGGCCCTTTGGGTCTTGTATGAATATTAAACCCAAATTAAAAAAAGAAAAAGCGTGGGGCCCCCAGGCCCTATATACTCTGAACAGCAGTATACAGGCGGTGCAAACAAGACAGGAACTGTAGGCTTGTTGTTAAGTAGAATCTGTTTGTAATTTTGAACTGGTCCATTTTTAAAGTGTAGCTCTAGCCAAAAAATCTATTTTTAAGCTTTTTGGAAAACATAGGGAAGGGTTATCACCCCTGTAACATTTGTTTTGCTGTCTGTGCACCTGTTCAGAAGATTTCACTTCACTTTCTATCCGAATTACAAATGTTTTTTGAAAATTTGGGGTTTTTAGTGAAACAAGGATTGGTAATAAAGCATCAGTGGAGAGGAGACACGTTTTTTTCCCATATTAACTCTTACAGGAGAGAATTTCCCTTCCTAGGGGTAGATTTCATCTCACTTCCTGTTGTCTCCTTCCATTTGCAAGTAGGAGTCATTTGTAAGTTGGATGTTTGAAAGTAGGGGCCTGCCCTAATTATTCTGCAGAAATTTGGGCCTTAGGTGTTGGTGCTGCCACAACACTGTAAGCCCTCACAGTTACTCTTGGTGGGCGCAGGAATGGGCCCTGCTGTGAAATATTAGATCAAGAATTGTGATTACATGCCATTGTTGAACAGTAGTAGAAAAATTGGGCCTTTGGTGGTGGTGGTGCTGGTGCCACAACACTGTAAGTCCTCACAGTTACTCTTGGTGGGCGCTGGAACGGGCCCTGCTGTGAAATATTATATCAAGAATTGTAATTACATGCACCTGTTGAACAGGGGCAGAAATATTGGGCCTTTGGTGGTGGTGGTGGTGGTGGTGTTGTCACAACACTGTAAGCCCTCACAGTTACTCTTGGTGGGTGCAGGAATGGGCCCTGCTGTGAAATATTAGATCAAGAATTGTAATTACATGTCCCTGTTGAACAGGGGCAGGAAAATTGGGCCTTAGGCACTGGTGCCACAACACTGCAACCCCTCACAGATACTCTATTTGGAGCACAGGAATGAACCCTGCTGCAAAGTATTGCATCAAAAATTGTAATTATACAGCCCTGTTAAACAGGGGCAGAAAAATTGGGCCTTAGCCAGTGGTGGCGGTGCCCAGAATAACAGGATATTCACTCAGCATAGGCAGTCTTGAAGGGATCTCACATTAAAAAAAATTATTTGGTTACATCAGCATCAGGTGCTTGGTAGCTGGTGATCCAAGACTGATTCATTTTTATGAAGGTCAGCCGAACCACCAATTCGGTGAACAGGCGCACCCTGTGATCGGTTACAAAGCCTCCAGCAGCACTGAATGTGCGTTCCGAAAGAACACTGGATGCAGGACAGGCCAGTAGCTCAATTGCATACTGTGCAAGGTCTGGCCAGTGATCCATCCTCAAGACCCAGTAACCCAGAGGATTTTCGGTGGGAAAGGTGTCCAAGTCTAATCTTGCCCCTAGGTATTCCTGCACCATGTGAATCAGACGCTATGGTTGATGGAACCGATCATACCTTGGGGCTGCAGACTAAAAACGCATCGGTCAGACGGTCACCTTCTCCACCGCTCCTTCTGTGACTGACCGAAGCCTCAGCAACACGTTGTCCAGGAGGACCAGGACATTTTAACCTCCCAGGCTCTGAAAACGTGTTGCACAAACCTTTCTGCAAGGCCTCCCGAAGATGTTTCATCCTCTGCTCCCTCTGCAACGGCAAGATAAGGTCCGCAATCTTACCCTTGTAACGTGGATCAAGGAGGGCTGCCAGCCAGTAATGATCCCTCCCCTTGAAACCATGAATACGAGGATCCTTCCGCAGGCCTTGCAGGATCAGGGAGGCCATGCAGTGTAGGTTTGCTGAGGCATTCGTTCCAGAGTCCTCTGGGTCACTAAGGACGACATGATCTGCAGCGACCTCCTCCCAGCCACGTACAAGTCCATGGGTTTCTTCGGACTGTAAATGATCCCTTAAAGACTGCTGCTGAAGCTGAGTGCCAAGCTCCACCTCCATGCTGACACAATCCTCCTCTTCCTGTGTGATCGGCGGCACGCAGGAATACTGTCTGGATAAAGGGGGCCTTGAGAGGTAAGGAAGTCCTCCTCTTCCTCCCTCTGTTCTGCCTCAAGTGCCCTGTCCATTATTCCACGCAGCGTGTGCTCCAACAGGTGGACAAGAGGGACAGTGTCACTGATGCATGCACTGTCACTGCTCACCATTCTCATGGCCTCCTCAAATGGTGACAGGACAGTGCATGCATCCCTGATTATAGCCCACTGGCGTGGGGAAAAAAAACAAGCTCCCCTTACCCTGTCTTGGTGCCATAGTCGCATAGGTACTCATTGATGGCCCTCTGCTGTGTGTACAGCCACTGCAGCATGGCCAACGTTGAGTTCCACCTGGTGGGCATGTCACAGATTAGGCGGTTCTTGGGTAGGTTAAATTCCTTTTGAAGGTCAGCCAGCTGAGCACTGGCATTATATGACCTGTGGAAATGCACACAGACTTTCCTGGCCTGCCTCAGGACATCCTGTAAGCCCTGGTACCTGCCCAAGAACAGCTGCACCACCAAGTTAAGGACATGAGCCAAACAGGGCACATGGGTCAGTTGTCCCTGTCAGAGGGCGGAGAGGAGGTTGGTGCCATTGTCGCAAACCACCATTTCTGGCTTAAGCTGGCATGGCATCAACCACCTCTGAACCTGCCCCTGCAGAGCTGACAGAATCTCTGCCCCAGTGTGGCTCCTGTCCCCCAAGCACACCAGCTCAAGCACCGCATGGCATCTTTTTGCCTGTGTGCTTGCGTAGCCCCTTAAACGCCTACGAAGCACTGCTGGTTCTGAGGACAAATCAGCACAGGAAGAGGCCATAGGGGAAGAAGAAGAGGAGTGGGTGGAGGAGAGAGGTGTGGCAGAATCATGACTAGTAGAATTTTGGAGGCATGGTGGCGGAACAACCTCCAACACTACTGCACCCTGTCCTGCATCCTTCCCAGCTGCCAGAAGAGTCAGGCAGTGCGCTGTGAAAGATAGGCAACATCCCTGTCCATGCCTGCTGGACCATGAGTCAGCGGTAATATGCACCTTACTGCTGACCGCCCTGTCCAGCGAGGCCAAGACATTGCCTTCCACATGCCGGTAAAGACCCGGAATCGCCTTCCATGAGAAAAAGTGGCATTTGGGAACCTGCCACTGAGGAACCGCACATTCCAAAAACTCACAGAAGGGGGTAGAGTCTACCAACTGAAAAGGCAGCAGTTGAAGTGCTAGCAATTTAGCCAAGCTAGCATTCAACTGCTGGGCATGTGGATGACTGGGAGCGAACTTCTTTCCGCGGTGCAGCAGCTGAGGCAGGGAAATTTGCCTGATACAATCTGACGTTGGTGTACCGATAGCAGATTGCCCACAAGTACTTGGCTGTGACAGACCTAATTCTACACCTTCATTCCTCTCAGTGCAGGTTTCAGAGAGGACTGAAGGTATAGTGGGGTTGGAGATCCAAGCTGATGAGGAGCAAGGAGAGGTCTGCTTTGTTCTTTGGTGTGGGTCTTTTAGGTACTCTTGCCAATGAACTGTATGGCAGGTCGACATATGTCTGGTCAAGCATGTGGTGCCCAAGCAGGTGATGTTTTGGCCCCGCGAGATACGCTTGAGACATATGTTGCAAATAGCAGTGGTGTGATCTGATGCACTCGTCTTTTCGAATTACGCGCAGAGACAGCAGTGTCCTGCACATGCGGAGCTCTGCAGTGAGATGCAGTCGGTGTGCTGCCCTTAAGCTGGCCCTTGAAGGGCATCCTGCCTCGTTGGAGATGTGCCTTCCCCTCCTCCTCTCTCCTATCAGGCACCCATGTGGAGTTAGTGACTTCCTCATCATCCCCTCCCTCCTCATCACTGGAGCAAAGCTGGCAGTATGCTGCAGCTGTGGGAACATGACTGCCAGATTGCTGTCTTCTGCTTCTTGGGCACCCCCTCTCTCTGGGCTCACGTTACTGCCTTCCTCTAGCTGGGTACCATGATTAGAGCCTTCAAAACGCTGGGCATCTCCTGGAGCATGTACCCAACACTGTGGTCAAACAGTTCGGGGGACTCCTCAGGAGGACATGGTGGGGCTTTGAGCCAAGGGAAGAGGCTGCGTTGACAGCTGCTTTGCCAGACAAAGTACCCTGAGCCTGGGTTAGAGAGGATGAGGAGGATGAGGACGGCTTGGTCATCCACTCTACCAAGTATTCCGCATGTTGCGGCTTAACACGGCCAGCTGCCGAAAAAAAGGACAAGCGTGTCCCACGGCCACGTGCTGATGAGAATGCACAGTGTCCATGACCAGCACTGTTGCCTCTAGACACAGAACCTGCTTGCCTTCTTTTATTGGCTTGTGACTGCCTGCCTCTCCTTGTTGGCCTTCCAGACATACTAATGGCCTGCAATGAGGTGTAGCTGCACAAAGCTGGGATGTATATATATACTGATTATACTGCAGCTAGCAGAATCAACTGCCTGCCTATTAATAGGATCAGAACACCAGCAATTGTCTTCAGGTAGCTTTAGGTGCACACTGTGCCGAGGAAACAGTACACAAACTGTAAATACTGCAGCTGCCTGCCTGTGGTATTAATAGGACCAGAAGAACACCAGCAATTTTCTTCAGGTAGCTTTAGGTGCACACTGTGCAGAGGACACAGTACACTAACTGTAAATACTGCAGCTGCCTGCCTGTGGTATTAATAGGATCAGAACACCAGCAATTGTCTTCAGGTAGCTTTAGGTGCACACTGTGCAGGGGACACAGTACACTAACTGCAAATACTGCAGCTGCCTGCCTGTGGTACTAATAGAATCAGAAGAACACCAGCAATTGTCTTCAGGTAGCTTTAGGTGCACACTGTGCAGAGGACACAGTACACTAACTGTAAATACTGCAGCTGCCTGCCTGTGGTAGTAATAGGATCAGAAGAACACCAGCAATTTTCTTCAGGTAGCTTAAGGTGCACACTGTGCAGAGGACACAGTACACTAACTGTAAATACTGCAGCTGCCTGCCTGTGGTACTAATAGGATCAGAAGAACACCAGCTATTTTCTTCAGGTAGCTTTAGGTGAACACTGTGCAGAGGACACAGTACACTAACTGTAAATACTGCAGCTGCCTGCCTGTGGTATTAATAGGATCAGAACACCAGCAATTGTCTTCAGGTAGCTTTAGGTACACACTGTGCAGAGAACACAGTACACTAACTGAAAATACTGCAGCTGCCTTCCTGTGGTACTAATAGGATCAAACGAACACTAGCAATTTTCTTCAGGTAGCTTTAGGTGCACACTGTGCAGAGGACACAGTACACTAACTGTAAATACTGCAGCTGCCTGCCTGTGGTATTAATAGGATCAGAACACCAGCAATTGTCTTCAGGTAGCTTTAGGTGCACACTGTGCAGAGGACACAGTACACTAACTGTAAATACTGCAGCTGCCTGCCTGTGGTATTAATAGGATCAGAAGAACACTAGCAATTTTCTTCAGGTAGCTTTAGGTGCACACTGTGCAGAGGACACAGTACACTAACTGTAAATACTGCAGCTGCCTGCCTGTGGTATTAATAGGATCAGAACACCAGCAATTGTCTTCAGGTAGCTTTAGGTGCACACTGTGCAGAGGACACAGTACACTAACTGAAAATACTGCAGCTGCCTGCCTGTGGTATTAATAGGATCAGAACACCAGCAATTGTCTTCAGGTAGCTTTAGGTGCACACTGTGCAGAGGACACAATACACTAACTGTAAATACTGCAGCTGCCTGCCTGTGGTATTAATAGGATCAGAACACCAGCAATTGTCTTCAGGTATCTTTAGGGGCAAGCTGTGCAGAGGACTATCAGGAAAACCCTCTCAACAGATGTTCTGTTACTAGGAAGATTCCTGTGCATAGGAGAGCCGTCCGGTGCCCGCGCATGCGCAGTAGCGCAAATAGCGGCGCACAGGCACGCGCAGGAGCGCGCGTGCGATCCTTGTGACAGCGCTTAGCGCCAACAGGGGGCTATTTAAAGAGACTGATGCCTTGCCTCCTTGCTGTCCAGTCTACAACGTTTCCTGAGACCCCTGCTGCCTTGTTACCAGTTTTCCTGTATCCAGTACTTACTTGGCTTGTTCCTGACTTCAGTGCACCTCCCTGCTGTCTGCATCCTGCTACGGGACTACAGTGCACCTCCCTGCTGTCTGCATCCTGCTACGGGGCTACAGTGCACCTCCCTGCTGTCTGCATCCTGCTATGGGACTACAGTGCACCTCCCTGCTGTCTGCATCCTGCTACAGGACTACAGTGCACCTCCCTGCTGTCTGCATCCTGCTACGGGACTACAGTAGCAGGATGCAGACAGTGCCTGTGGTATTAATAGGATCAGAACACCAGCAATTGTCTTCAGGTAGCTTTAGGTGCACACTGTACAGAGGACACAGTACACTAACCGTAAATACTGCAGCTGCCTGCCTGTGGTACTAATAGGATCAGAAGAACACCAGCTATTTTCTTCAGGTAGCTTTAGGTGAACACTGTGCAGAGGACACAGTACACTAACTGTAAATACTGCAGCTGCCTGCCTGTGGTATTAATAGGATCAGAACACCAGCAATTGTCTTCAGGTAGCTTTAGGTACACACTGTGCAGAGAACACAGTACGCTAACTGAAAATACTGCAGCTGCCTTCCTGTGGTACTAATAGGATCAAACGAACACTAGCAATTTTCTTCAGGTAGCTTTAGGTGCACACTGTGCAGAGGACACAGTACACTAACTGTAAATACTGCAGCTGCCTGCCTGTGGTATTAATAGGATCAGAACACCAGCAATTGTCTTCAGGTAGCTTTAGGTGCACACTGTGCAGAGGACACAGTACACTAACTGAAAATACTGCAGCTGCCTGCCTGTGGTATTAATAGGATCAGAACACCAGCAATTGTCTTCAGGTAGCTTTAGGTGCACACTGTGCAGAGGACACAATACACTAACTGTAAATACTGCAGCTGCCTGCCTGTGGTATTAATAGGATCAGAACACCAGCAATTGTCTTCAGGTATCTTTAGGGGCAAGCTGTGCAGAGGACTATCAGGAAAACCCTCTCAACAGATGTTCTGTTACTAGGAAGATTCCTGTGCATAGGAGAGCCGTCCGGTGCCCGCGCATGCGCAGTAGCGCAAATAGCGGCGCACAGGCACGCGCAGGAGCGCGCGTGCGATCCTTGTGACAGCGCTTAGCGCCAACAGGGGGCTATTTAAAGAGACTGATGCCTTGCCTCCTTGCTGTCCAGTCTACAACGTTTCCTGAGACCCCTGCTGCCTTGTTACCAGTTTTCCTGTATCCAGTACTTACTTGGCTTGTTCCTGACTTCAGTGCACCTCCCTGCTGTCTGCATCCTGCTACGGGACTACAGTGCACCTCCCTGCTGTCTGCATCCTGCTACGGGGCTACAGTGCACCTCCCTGCTGTCTGCATCCTGCTATGGGACTACAGTGCACCTCCCTGCTGTCTGCATCCTGCTACAGGACTACAGTGCACCTCCCTGCTGTCTGCATCCTGCTACGGGACTACAGTAGCAGGATGCAGACAGTGCCTGTGGTATTAATAGGATCAGAACACCAGCAATTGTCTTCAGGTAGCTTTAGGTGCACACTGTACAGAGGACACAGTACACTAACCGTAAATACTGCAGCTGCCTGCCTGTGGTACTAATAGGATCAGAAGAACACCAGCTATTTTCTTCAGGTAGCTTTAGGTGAACACTGTGCAGAGGACACAGTACACTAACTGTAAATACTGCAGCTGCCTGCCTGTGGTATTAATAGGATCAGAACACCAGCAATTGTCTTCAGGTAGCTTTAGGTACACACTGTGCAGAGAACACAGTACGCTAACTGAAAATACTGCAGCTGCCTTCCTGTGGTACTAATAGGATCAAACGAACACTAGCAATTTTCTTCAGGTAGCTTTAGGTGCACACTGTGCAGAGGACACAGTACACTAACTGTAAATACTGCAGCTGCCTGCCTGTGGTATTAATAGGATCAGAACACCAGCAATTGTCTTCAGGTAGCTTTAGGTGCACACTGTGCAGAGGACACAGTACACTAACTGTAAATACTGCAGCTGCCTGTGTGTGGTATTAATAGGATCAGAAGAACACTAGCAATTTTCTTCAGGTAGCTTTAGGTGCACACTGTGCAGAGGACACAGTACACTAACTGTAAATACTGCAGCTGCCTGCCTGTGGTATTAATAGGATCAGAACACCAGCAATTGTCTTCAGGTAGCTTTAGGTGCACACTGTGCAGAGGACACAGTACACTAACTGAAAATACTGCAGCTGCCTGCCTGTGGTATTAATAGGATCAGAACACCAGCAATTGTCTTCAGGTAGCTTTAGGTGCACACTGTGCAGAGGACACAATACACTAACTGTAAATACTGCAGCTGCCTGCCTGTGGTATTAATAGGATCAGAACACCAGCAATTGTCTTCAGGTATCTTTAGGGGCAAGCTGTGCAGAGGACTATCAGGAAAACCCTCTCAACAGATGTTCTGTTACTAGGAAGATTCCTGTGCATAGGAGAGCCGTCCGGTGCCCGCGCATGCGCAGTAGCGCAAATAGCGGCGCACAGGCACGCGCAGGAGCGCGCGTGCGATCCTTGTGACAGCGCTTAGCGCCAACAGGGGGCTATTTAAAGAGACTGATGCCTTGCCTCCTTGCTGTCCAGTCTACAACGTTTCCTGAGACCCCTGCTGCCTTGTTACCAGTTTTCCTGTATCCAGTACTTACTTGGCTTGTTCCTGATTTCAGTGCACCTCCCTGCTGTCTGCATCCTGCTACGGGACTACAGTGCACCTCCCTGCTGTCTGCATCCTGCTACGGGGCTACAGTGTACCTCCCTGCTGTCTGCATCCTGCTATGGGACTACAGTGCACCTCCCTGCTGTCTGCATCCTGCTACAGGACTACAGTGCACCTCCCTGCTGTCTGCATCCTGCTACGGGACTACAGTAGCAGGATGCAGACAGTGCCTGTGGTATTAATAGGATCAGAACACCAGCAATTGTCTTCAGGTAGCTTTAGGTGAACACTGTGCAGAGGACACAGTACACTAACTGTAAATACTGCAGCTGCCTGCCTGTGGTATTAATAGGATCAGAACACCAGCAATTGTCTTCAGGTAGCTTTAGGTGCACACTGTGCAGAGGACACAGTACACTAACTGTAAATACTGCAGCTGCCTGCCTGTGGTACTAATAGGATCAGAAGAACACCAGCAATTTTCTTCAGGTAGCTTTAGGTGCACACTGTGCAAAGGACACAGTACACTAACTGTAATTACTGTAAAACACACACCTGCCTGCCTGTCAGTATATTAGGAAGAGAATAACAGGAACATATCTAGCTAAACTGAATACAGTGTATATATATATATATATAGTGCAGCTAACTGACTCGCCTGCCTACTCTAACTTAAAGCGGGGGTCCACCTAAACCGCCAAAAAAAAAAATATTAAAAGCCAGCAGCTACAAATACTGCAGCTGCTGACTTTTAATAAATGGCCACTTACCTGTCCCAGGGTCCAGCGATGTCGGCAGCTGCCGCCGCCATCCTGGGTGAGGGAATCAGGAAGTGAAGCGTTGCGGCTTCACTTCCCGGTTCCCTACTGCGCATGCGAGAGTCGCGCTGCGCATTGTAACTGGTCCCCGCTATCTCCTGGGAGCTGTGTGTTTCCCAGGAGACAGCGCGGAGCGACAGGAAGAGGCATAGACTCCCATGGGAGTCTATGCCGGAAGTGGGTGCAAATACCTGTCTTAGACAGGTATCTGCACCCCCCTCACCCCTGAAAGTTGCCAAATGTGACACCGGAGGGGGGGAGGGTTCCGAAAAGCAGAAGTTCCATTTTTGTGTGGAACTCCGCTTTGAATCAAATGACACTGTCTCTCTGTCTATCTCTCTCCGCTGCCGCAACACACTACACAAGGCCACCACGCAGGCGGCCTTATATAGTGTGGGGCGTGTACTAAACCCCCAGAGCCATAATTGGCGCTGTGATTGGCCAAGCATGCGGGTCATAGTGCATGCTTGGCCAATCATCAGCCAGCAATGCACTGCGATGCCGCAGTGAATTATGGGCCGTGACGCACCACTCGAATTTGGCGCGAACGGCTCATAACGTTCGCAATTCGACGAACAGTCGAACAGGCGATGTTCGAGTCGAACTTGGGTTTGACTCGAATTCAAAGCTCATCCCTAATCATGAGGCCTTTAAGGCATTCTACCAGCACTCTGAGGAAATAAGATTTTTACAAGCCAAAATGGCCGACCTATAGGATCGCTCCAGGAAAGTTCAGAGGCATTCTGACTGTCAAACCTCCAGACCTAATCCATTACATCCAACAACTGTATTTGGAGTCAATCTGTGGATAGTGTAGGAAAGAAACAAAGAGCAACAGAGAACATAGACCTGAAGTGTGCCTGGGTCACGTGGTCAGTATGCCTAAAAGGGGGCATACCCAAGTATGAAATGAAATAAAATAAAAAAAAAAAAGAAAGGGAATGGGTGGGTGGGACACGAGATCCAACGACCACAGGGAAGGAGGCAAAGGAGGGCAGGCTTTATGCAGCCTGACTCCTCCTACAATTACAGGCTGACCTGCGGTCAGCCTTACACTTGTACTCTGAGTCAATCTGTGGATAGTGTAGGAAAGAAACAAAGAGCAACAGAGAACATAGACCTGAAGTGTGCCTGGGTCATGTGGTCAGTATGGCTAAAAGGGGGCAAAAATAAACCCAGTAGGATGAAAGCTTTAACAGCCAAATTTATTACCCACAGAATTAATGTACAATCTGCCAAATTGAAAACTGCTTGTGGTCTCTCCAAAGTGGCTCTGGGACATACCCAGAGAAACAAGACGACTTCCACCTACCCCAAATACCAAATAAGGGCCTGGCGCAAATTCAAAGAAGCTGCACCTATCTTGAATGAATGCCAAAGTATGCCTTAGGGTCCAGACCCCAATTGGCCAAAAAGGGGGCGGCAATGAAGTATGCATTGAGCTACGGAGAGGGGAGCGCTAGGAAAAAGCAACCGAGGACCATCCCTGGGTTTATTGGATGTAGCACTGCCGAGCTGGTTTAAACAAACACCGGGCACCACGCCTTGCACCACGCCTTGCCAGGCTCCAAAACCTGATGACCTGCGGTCAGCCTTACACTTGTTCCTCAAACTTATTCCACAACTGTCGCAAACTGACATCGCCATAGACAGCAGTCATAGGATCTCTAAACCGAACCACCTACCATAAACGGTGCCACGCGACGTACTGGTACGTATCTATTTCTTACAAACTAAAGAAAGGATCATGTCTGTAGCTCGTTCTACCGCTACCCTCCCAGACCCTTACTCTTCCATCTCTCTATAAATGGATATATCAGTGGCTACCCCGCAAAAAAGGAGGGAATGTGCCCAAGTTACTGCAGTCCTCCGAGATCGTAACATCGCATACAAATGGGGCTTCCCCGCCAAATTAGCGGTGACATTTCAAAACCAAGCAACCGACATCTATACACCCAAAGAGGGCATCAAAAGGCTATTAAGGGGCCTCATCTCCTCACCTCCACCGGCCCCAGAGTCATGCCGTCCGCAGACCTATGGTCACAGCCGCAACAACACCAACTGCGCCTAACCTCGTGACTAACGTCTCCGCTGATATCCACCCAGGGACACCCGTGTTCCTTTACAGACAATTTGAACGTTATTTAAATCTTTAGCAGCAAATCCCAGATGAGTATAACCATATTTACAGTTTTTTTTTACTTTGGTTTCATCTGTTCTTACTCACATATCCCCTGATAAATATAGTTTCACCTAATTTTCTCTTGCTGCTTTTTAAGTTAGTTGTATTCACTACTGTACTAGTGATTATTAAGTGTTCTTAATGTATTTTACAATCAACATTCAGGTATTTGGTATGCGAATTAGCAGGTGTTCCTCCCCTCCCCCCCTCCTCCTAGGCCTACCCCCACCGCCTAACCACTATGGCTGTTAACATCACCTCCTTGAATGTCAAAGGCCTTAACTCTCCCTTCGAACGCCAATTGCTATGGAAAGAAGCCCTTAAACTCAACTCAGATATCATATGTGTGCAAGAAACTCACTTTTCCTCATCTAAGTCCCCACCCTGCTCTCAAAAATAGTTTTCACACTGCTTTTTCGCCAACTCCCCTAAGAAAAAAGCTGGCATCCTTATTGCTGTGGATTCCATAGTGACATTTCAACTACTCCACTCTGAGATTGACCCATATGGCAGGTAGAATATCCTGCACACCTCCATTAACAACCACACTATAACTATCATCAGTGTTTACACCCCAAACACCCGTCAAGGCCAATTCTAGAAAACCGTTGTGGGGAAACTAGCTCCCTTCATGCAACACCCCCTAATTCTCTGTGGCTATTTTATTTAATTAATAGACCCAACTCTAGATTACTCCAACCCATCCCGCAGACAATCCACTGCTCTCTCATCCCTACTCCACTCTGAAGATTTGTATGGCCCATGGAGATTTCTACACGACACCAAAAGGGACTACACTTTCTATTTACATACCCAAAAATCCTACTCTAGGATAGACATGGTTAATAAGCACACCCTCCAAGCAGTGCAAGATGCCAAAATTGATACCATCACATGGTCTGACCATGCCCCAAGCAGGGACTATGTGGTTGGTCAACACCTCCCTCATCTCTCGCCCCGGTCCCCAGAAACATATTGCATCCAAAATTAAAAACTATTTCTCTGTCAATGCTAACTAAGTGCCAGATCCAACAGTTTGGTGGAATGCACACAAAGCATGCCTTAGAGGTATCCTTACTAACCACTTGCCGCCCCGCCATATAGCAAAATGACAGCGGCAAAGTGGTTTCAATATCCTGACCAGACGTCATATGACATGATCAGGATATTAAGCCGCTGCGCGCCCCCGCGCATCGCGACGATCACAACGATCGTTGGTGTGCATCGCGATGATCGTTGCTGCGGTGTGTCAATTTGACACACCGCAACTCTGATCTAGGTAAAGAGTCTCTGACGCAGACTCTTTACCATGTGATCAGCCGCGTCCAATCACGGCTGATCACGATGTAAATAGGAAAAGCCGATGATTGGCTTTTCCTCACTCGCGTCTGACAGACGAGAGTAGAGGAGAGACGATCGGCTGCTCTCCTGACAGGGGGGTCTGTGCTGATCGTTTATCAGCACAGCCCCCCCTCGGATCCCACCCAGGACCACCAGGGAAGCCGCCCAGGACCACCAGGATGGCCATCCACACTAGACCACCAGGTATGCCCCCTAGACCCCCAGGGAAATACCAATCTGTGCCAAGGCAGCTGCCAATCAGTGCCCAGGCAGCTGCCAATCAGTGCCCACTCAAATGCCAACCACTGTCAGTGCCACCAGGGATGCCTATCAGTGCCTCATATCAGTGCTCGTAGAAGCTGAGTTACAAAACACCAGTCAAACACTTGGCGAACACTTTTGACCCATTCATTAAAAGACCAAAACTACACTTCTATGCAAACCACAACAAGCCTGGAGCTGGCCTTGCGAAACAGCTCAAACGCCACCTAGCACAAACCAAAATCTCACACCGTACCTCCCTTAATCAAACTCGCCTTACCAACCCTAAGGACAGTCACCAAGCGATTTAGTCAGTTTTATGCCAACTTATACAATTTAACTTCTACAGGTTAAGCTCCCCCTCCCAAGCCATCTGACATAGCCCAGTTTCTAGATCACTTACATCTGCCTTCACTTTCCTGAGAACAACAGCATGCGATCTCTGGTCCCTTTCTGCTACGTGAACTAGTAAGAGCTATCGCTTCCCTTCCACTACACAAAGCCTCCGGGCCTGATGACTTTAGCAATGAATACTACAAACAACTCTCTAGACTACTAGCCCCTCATCTTTGGCAATCCTTTAATCATACCCTCTCCACAGGATCCATTGCCCTAGAAGCTCTCGAAGCAAACATCACCACGATCCCCAAACCTGGTAAACCAGCTGATGATCCGCCACCTATAGGCCTATCTCTCTACTAAATACCAACAGAAAGCTTTATGCCAAACTTCTAGCAGTGCGTATCTCCTCCATCATCCCTCACCTAATCCACCCAGACCAAGTGGGATTCGTTACAGGCAGGCAGGCATCTGACAGCACCCACTGGTAAATCGACTTACTACTAGGGATGAGCCTCCAGTTCGAGTCGAACCCATAACGGCCCATAATTCACTGCGGCATTGCAGTGCACTGCTGGCTGATGATTGGCCAAGCATGCACTATGACCTGAATGCTTGGCCAATCACAGCGCCGTCTGCACAGAGAGCCGTAATTGGCCAAAGCCAGGGTGGCTTTGGCCAATTATGGCTATGGGGGTTTAGTACACGCCCCACACTATATAAGGCCACCTGCGTGGCGGCCTTGTGTAGTGTGTTGCGGCGGCGGAGAGAATTAGACAAAGAGAGACAGTGTCATTTGATTTAAGTTAGATAGAGTAGGCAGGCTAGTCAGTTAGCTGCACTTACAGTGTATTGTGTATATATATGCATCCCAGGTGTTTTATATATATATATATATATATATATATATATATATATATATATATATATATATATATACTGTATTCAGTTTAGCTAGATCAGTTCCTGTTATTCTCTTTCTAATATACTGACAGGCAGGCAAGTGTTTTACAGTATTTACAGTTAGTGTACTGTGTACCCTGCACAGTTGCACCTATAGCTACCTGAGGACAAGTGCTGGTGTTCTTCTTCTGATCCTATTAATACCACAGGCAGGCAGCTTAAAGTATTTACAATTAGTGTACTGTGTACCCTGCACAGTTGCACCTATCGCTACCTGAAGACAAGTGCTGGTGTTCTTTTTATGATCCTATTAATACCACAGGCAGGCAGTTTGAAGTATTTACAGTTGGTGTACTGTGTACCCCTGCACAGTTGCACCTATAGCTACCTGAAGACAAGTGCTGGTGTTCTTTTTCTGATCCTATTAATACCACAGGCAGGCAGTTTGAAGTATTTACAGTTAGTGTATTGTGTACCCTGCACAGTTGCACCTATAGCTACCTGAAGACAAGTGCTGTTGTTCTTCTTCTAAACCTATGAATACCATAGGCAGGTAGGTTGAAGTATTTACAGTTAGTGTACTGTGTACCCTGCACAGTTTTACCTATAGCTACCTGAAGACAAGTGCTGGTGTGCTTCTTCTGATCCTATTAATACCACAGGCAGGCATTCTTCTAGCTGCAGTATAATCAGTATATATATATATATATATATATATATATATATATATATACATCTCAGTTTTGTGCAGCTACATCTCACTGCAGGCCATTAGTATGTCTGGAAGGCCAACAAGGAGAGGCAGACAGTCACAAGCTAATAAAAGAAGGCAAGCAGGCTCTGTGTCTAGAGGCAACAGTGCTGGTCGTGGACATGGTGCATCCCCATCAGCACATGGCCGTGGGACACACTTGTCCTTTTTTTGGCAGCTGACCATGTTGAGCCGCAAGATGCAAAAGACTTGGTAGAGTGGATGACCAAGCCGTCCTCATCCTCCTCATTCTCTCTCACCCAGGCTCAGGGTACTTTGTCTGGCAAAGCAGCTGCCAACGCGGCCTCTTCCCTCTGCTCAATGGCATCAGTCACTCCTTCCCTAGCCCCACCATGTCCTCCTGAGGAGTCCCCCGAACTGTTTGACCACAGTGTTGGGTACATGCTCCAGGAGATGCCAAGCATTTTTAAGGCTCTGATGATGGTACCTAGCTATAGGAAGGCAGTAAGGTGAGCCCAGACAGAGGGGGTGCCCAAGAAGGACAGCAATCTGGCAGTCATGTTCCCCCAGCTGCAGCATACTGCCAGGTTTACTCCAGTGATGAGGAGGGAGGGGATAATGAGGTCACTGATTCCATGTGGGTGCCTGATAGGAGAGAGGAGGAGGCGCATCACCAATGAGGCAGGATGCCCTCCAGGGGCCAGCTTAAGGGCAGCACACCAACTGCATCACACCACAGAGCTCTGTATGTGCAGGGCGCTGCTGTCTCTGTGCGTTATTCCAAAAGTTCTTTGGTGTGGGCCTTTTTTGAGATGAGTACATCAGATCCCACCGCTGCTATTTGCAACATATGTCTCAAACGTATCTCGTGTGGCCAAAACATCACCCGCTTGGGCACCACATGCTTGACCAGACATATGTTGACTTGCCATGCAGTTCGTTGGCAAGCGTACCTAAATTGTACCAGGCAAATTTCCCTGCCCCAGCTGTACACCGCCGAAAGAAGTTCGCTCCCAATCATCCACATGCCCAGCAGTTGAATGCTAGCTTGGCTAAATTGCTAGCACTTCAACTGCTGCCTTTTCAGTTGGTAGACTCTGCCCCCTTCCGTGAGTTTGTGGAATGTGTGTTTTCTCAATGGCAGGTTCCCAAACGCCACTTTTTCTCATGGAAGGCGATTCCGGCTCTCTACCGGCATGTGGAAGGCAATGTCTTGGCCTCGCTAGACAGGGCGGTCAGCGGTAAGGTGCATATTAACGCTGACTCATGGTCCAGCAGGCATGAACAGGGACATTACTTATCTTTCACGGCGCATTGGGTGACTCTGCTGGCAGCTGGGAAGGATGCAGGACAGGGTACAGTAGTGTTGGAGGTTGTTCCGCCACCACATCTCCAAAATGCTACTACTGGTGATTCTGACACACCTCCACCCCCTCCTCTTCTTCTTCCTCCATGGCCTCTTCCTGTGCTTTGTCCTCGGAACCAGCAGTGCTCCGTAGGCGTTTAAGGGGCTACGCAAGTACGCAGGCCAAAAGATACCATGCGGTGCTTGAAACAAAGAAGAAAACTAATGCGCAAAACCAAGACGAGCCAAAGCAGCTAAAGAGGACTAAGAAGCCTCCACACATACTGCAGTGTTCCCACACAGAAAAACAATAAGGTAAATAGAGATATGTGGCTCTAACTCAAAGTGCATAAATGTGATGAAATAAATATAATCCAATTCTTCAAGTAAAGAGCATATGCGTAAAGGGCAAAATCACATAAATAAAGTGACTAAACATCATGCGGTGCTTGAGCTGGTGTGCTTGGGGGACAGGAACCACACTGGGGCAGAGATTCTGTCAGCTCTGCAGGGGCAGGCTCAGAGGTGGTTGTCGCCATGCCAGCTTAAGACAGGAATGGTGGTTTGCAACAACGCCACCAACCTCCTCCAGGTACCCAGGCTTACAGGATGTCCCGAGGCAGGCCAGGAAAGTGACATGCCCACCAGGTGGTACTCAACGTTGGCCATGCTGCAGCGGCTGCACATGCAGCAGAGGGCCATCAATGAGTACCTGGGCGACTATGGCACCAGGACAGGGTCAGGGGAGCTTGGTTTTTTCCCCACGCCATTGGGCCATGATCAGGGATGCATGCACTGTCCTGTCACCATTTGAGGAGGCCACGAGAATTGTGAGCAGTGACAGTGCATGCATCAGTGACACTGTCCCCCTTGTCTACCTGTTGGAGCACCTGCTGCATGGAATAATGGACAGGGAACTTGAGACAGAACAGAGGGAGGAAGAGGAGGACTTCCTTAGCTCTTAAGACCCCCTTTATCCAGACAGTGTTCCTGCGTGTCCGCCGATCACACAAGAAGAGGAGGAGGAGGATTGTGTCAGCATGGATGTGGAGCCTGGCACTCAGCATCAGCAGCAGTCTTCAAGGGATCATTTACAGTCCGAAGAAACCCATGGACTTGTACGTGGCTGGGAGGAGGTTGCTGCGGATCATGTCGTTCTTAGTGACCCAGAGGACTCCGGACTGAATGCCTCAGCAAACCTACGCTGCATGGCCTCCCTGATCCTGCAAAGCCTGCGGAAGGATCCTCGTATTTGTGGTATCAAGGAGAGGGATCAATACTGGCTGGCAACCCTCCTTGATGCACGTTACAAGGGTAAGGTTGCGGACCTTATCTTGCTGTCGCAGAGGGAGCAGAGGATGAAACATCTTCGGAAGGCCTTGCAGAAAGGTCTGTGCAACGCGTTCCCAGAGACTGAGAGGTTACAAACTCCTGTTTCTGGACAACGTGTTGCTGAGGCTTCGGTCAGTCAAAGAAGGGGCGGTGGAGAAGGTGGCTGTCTGACCCTTCAAGACTGCCTATGCTGATGCTGAGTGACTATCCTGTTATGCTAAGTGACTATCCTCTTCCTCCTCAATGATCATGCTGATAGCTTGTAAGAATATTTTTTGTTCTGGGTGCCGCCACCAGTGGCTAAAGCCCAATTTTTAAGCCCGGGGCGTGTAATTACAATTTTTGATGCAATATTTTGCAAGGAGAGTTCATTGCTGCGCTCAACTAGAGTATTTGTGAGGGGTTGCAGTGTTGTGGCACCAGCACCAGTGCCCAAGGCCCAATTTTTCAGCCCCTGTTTAACAGGAGCATGTAATTACAATTTTTGATGCAATACTTTGAAGCAGGGCTCGTTCCTCCGCTCCAACTAGAGTATCTGTGAGGGGTTGCAGTGTTGTGGCACCAGCAACAATGCCTAAGGCCCAATTTTTCAGGCCCTGTTTAACAGGGGCGAGTAATTACAAATTTTGATGCAATACTTTGCAGCAGGGCTCGTTCCTGCGCTCCAACTAGAGTATCTGTGAGGGGTTGCAGTGTTGTGGCACCAGCAACAGTGCCTAAGGCCCAATTTTTCAGGCCCTGTTTAACAGGGGCGTGTAATTACAAATTTTGATGCAATACTTTGCAGCAGGGCTCCTTCCTGCGCTCCAACTAGAGTATCTGTGAGGGGTTGCAGTGTTGTGGCACCAGCACCACCACCAAAGGCCCAATTTTTCTGCCCCTGTTCAACAGGTGCATGTAATTACAATTCTTGATCTAATATTTCACAGCAGGGCCCATTCCTGCGCCCACCAAAAGTAACTGTGAGGGCTTACAGTGTTGTGGCAACACCAACACCTAAGGCCCCAATTTCTGCTGAGTATATAGGGCAGGCCCCTACTTTCCAACATCCAACTTACAAACGACTCCTACTTGCAAAAGGAAGGAGACAACAGGAATTGAGATAAAATCTATCCCTAGGAAGGGAAATTCCCTCCTGTAAGATTTAATATGGGAAAAACGTGTCTCCTTTCCACTGATGCTTTATCAACAATCCTTGTTTCACTAAAAACCCCAAATTGTCAAAAAACATTTGTCATTGGGACAGAAAGTGAGGTGAAATCTTCTGAAGAGGTGCACAGACAGCAAAACAAATGTGCATACCGAACCGGGAGGTTTTCGGCTCATCCCTACTTACTACAAGGGTCGAACACCACCGAACGCCTTCTCTGTTCATCTCTCTAGATGCAGAGAAGGCGTTCAATCAAGTGGACTGGAATTTCTTAAAAGCAGTTCTATTGATGCTTGGTTTCTCTGGCCCAATACTTAAAGCAATAATGGCACTATACTCCTTCCCCAGCGCTAAAGTTATAACTTCAGGGATTCTGTCAGACCCCTTCATTATAACTAATGGCACACAACAGGGCTGCCGACTATCCCTGTTGATCTTCACTCTCGTCATGGAGCCGCTAGCACACTCCATTCGTACTAATCCAGCTATTTCTGGCATTGAAACTGGCAAGCTCAAACCCAAAATTGGCCTCTATGCCGATGATGTGATTATCTCCATAACCAACCCCACACAATCACTGCCTCATCTCCATCACACCCTAGACCTTTTCAGCAAAGCATCCTTATACAAAATAAATTACTCCAAATCCTGTATGATTGGTGCAAATATAGACCCTAGCACCAAGCGTAGCATTGCTCAGCACACTTTTTTTTCATGGGCCCCAGATTCTACTCTATCATATCTAGGTATACGCCTAACTATCCCTACCTCTCGACTACTTCTCCTAAACTTTTCGAACCTAGTAACTAAGCTATAAAAATTTGCGCGGGATTTACAGCATATTAAAGCATCATGGGCTGGACGCATCGCACTCACCAAGATGTACCTCTTACCTCATATATTGTACATATTCCGAACTGTGCCTGTTCCTTTCTTGCAATCACACCTCAACAAATTACAAGCTTTTTTGGCCTCATTCATATGGAATGGGAAATGCCCCAGAATTAAAAGATCTACTATATGTTCACCAACTTCTGCCAGCGGTATGGGAGCACCTAATATTTCAGCATACTTCACAGCAATTATCCTGGACCAAGTCAAATATTGGTGGAAATCAGATACGCAGCGCTCAAGGCCACAAATTGAATCAACGGTTTTGGCAACTAACCCTAAGTTGGCTCTTATGCCCTGTACACACGGTCGAACATTGATCGGACATTCCGACAACTAAATCCTAGGATTTTTTCCGACGGATGTTGGCTCAAACTTGTCTTGCATACTCACGGTCACACAAAGTTGTCGGAAAATCCGATCATTCTGAACGCGGTGACGTAGAACACGTACGTCGGGACTATAAACGGGCCAGTAGCCAATAGCTTTCATCTCTTTATTTATTCTGAGCATGCGTGGCACTTTGTGCTTCGGATTTGTGTACACACGATTGGAAATTCCGACAATGGATTTTGTTGTCGGAAAATTTTATAGCCTGCTCTCAAACTTTGTGTGTCGGAAAATCCGATGGAAAATGTGTGATGGAGCCTACACACGGTCGGGATTTCCGACAACAAGGTCCTATCACACATTTTCCGTCGGAAAATCCGACGGTGTGTACGGGGCATAAGTGCATCACTTCCACAGCACCACAAACAGGAAAGCTATCCCAGCAGTGGTGGCCCGTCCATAGGGGGGGCCTGGGCACTGCCCCCCCTCCAGGCAGTCAAAAAAAAATGTTAAAAAAAAAAAATTAAAGCTTGCTCTACAAAAAACGGTCCTTAAGTGCACTGTGTTCGGACGCCGGACACAGTGCGACGCCGGACACAGTGCACATATGGGAAGCGCCACGTCTATGCAATCACGAGATTGTAGACGTGGCGCTGCATTTGTGGGCGTTTAGCCTGCCTTGCGGCGCTTTGTGAAGTGCCGAGTAGCTTCCGTCCGGCGCTAGTATCTATTACTATGGCCGGGCGGTTTGATTGACATCTGAGTATGATGTCACTTAATGCTTCTCTCTCTCTCTCTCTCTCTCTCGAGAGAGAGAGAGAGAGAGAGAGAGAGAGAGAGGGGGAGAGAGAGAGAGAGGAAACAGGAAGTAAGAGAAGTAAGAGAAGAACGGAGCTCTCCACAGGAGACACCGCTGGAGAGGACAACACATAGCAAGGTAAGTAATGGGGGAAGGGGGTTTGGTGGTGACACACGCTGCTGCAATTTGGGGGCACACACTGCAGCAATTTGGGGACACATACTGCTGCAATTTGGGGACACGCAATGCTGCAATTTGGGGACACATACTGCTGCAATTTGGGGACACACACTGCTGCAATTTGGGGACACACACTGCTGCAATTTGGGGACACATACTGCTGCAATTTGGGGATACATACTGCTGCAATTTGGGGATACATACTGCTGCAATTTGGTGACACTGCTGCAATTTGGGGATACATACTGCTGCAATTTGGTGACAATGCTGCAATTTGGTGACACTGCTGCAATTTGGGGACACATACTGTTGCAATTTGGTGACACTGCTGCAATTTGGGGACACATACTGCTGCAATTTGGTGACACTGCTGCAATTTGGGGACACACACTGCTGCGATTTGGGGACACATACTGCTGCAATTTGGGGACACACACTGCTGCAATTTGGAGACACATACTGCTGCAATTTGGGGACACATACTGCTGCAATTTGGTGACACTGCTGCAATTTGGGGACACATACTGCTGCAATTTGGTGACACTGCTGCAATTTGGAGATACATACTGCTGCAATTTGGTGACACTGCTGCAATTTGGTGACCCTGCTGCAATTTGGGGACACATACTGCTGCAATTTGGTGACACTGCTGCAATTTGGAGATACATACTGCTGCAATTTGGTGACACTGCTGCAATTTGGTGACCCTGCTGCAATTTGGGGACACATACTGTTGCAATTTGGGGACACACACTGCTGCGATTTGGGGACACATACTGCTGCAATTTGGGGACACACACTGCTGCAATTTGGAGACACATACTGCTGCAATTTGGGGACACATACTGCTGCAATTTGGTGACACTGCTGCAATTTGGGGATACATACTGCTGCAATTTGGTGACACTACTGCAATTTGGAGATACATACTGCTGCAATTTGGTGACACTACTGCAATTTGGTGACCCTGCTGCAATTTGGGGACACATACTGTTGCAATTTGGTGACACTGCTGCAATTTTGGGATACATACTGCTGCAATTTGGTGACACTGCTGAAATTTGGGGATACATACTGCTGCAATTTGGTGACACTGCTGCAATTTGGTGACCCTGCTGCAATTTGGGGACACATACTGCTGCAATTTGGTGACACTGCTGCAATTTGGTGACACATACTGCTGCAATTTGGTGACACTGCTGCAATTTGGGGACACATACTGCTGCAATTTGGGGACACATACTGCTGCAATTTGGGGACACTGCTGCAATTTGGTGACACATACTGCTGCAATTTGGTGACACTGCTGCAATTTGGTGACACATACTGCTGCAATTTGGTGACACTGCTGCAATTTGGGTACACATACTACTGCAATTTGGTGACACTGCTGCAATTTGGTGATACTGCTGCAATTTGGGGACACATACTGCTGCAATTTGGTGACACATGCTGCTGCAATTTGGTGACACATACTGCTGCAATTTGGTGACACGTGCTGCTGCAATTTGGTGACACGTACTGCTGCAACTTGGTGACAAATGCTGCTGCAATTTGGTGACACATGCTGCTGCAATTTGGTGGTGACACGTGCTGCTGCAATTTGGTGGTGACACGTGCTGCTTCAATTTGGTGGTGACACATGCTGCTGCAATTTGGTGTTGACACAGGCTACTGCAATTTGGTGACACTGCTGCAATTTGGGGACACACACTGCTGCGATTTAGGGACACATACTGCTGCAATTTGGGGACACACACTGCTGCAATTTGGAGACACATACTGCTGCAATTTGGGGACACATACTGCTGCAATTTGGTGACACTGCTGCAATTTGGGGATACATACTGCTGCAATTTGGTGACACTGCTGCAATTTGGAGATACATACTTCTGCAATTTGGTGACACTGCTGCAATTTGGTGACCCTGCTGCAATTTGGGGACACATACTGTTGCAATTTGGGGACACACACTGCTGCGATTTGGGGACACATACTGCTGCAATTTGGGGACACACACTGCTGCAATTTGGAGACACATACTGCTGCAATTTGGGGACACATACTGCTGCAATTTGGTGACACTGCTGCAATTTGGGGATACATACTGCTGCAATTTGGTGACACTACTGCAATTTGGAGATACATACTGCTGCAATTTGGTGACACTACTGCAATTTGGTGACCCTGCTGCAATTTGGGGACACATACTGTTGCAATTTGGTGACACTGCTGCAATTTTGGGATACATACTGCTGCAATTTGGTGACACTGCTGCAATTTGGGGATACATACTGCTGCAATTTGGTGACACTGCTGCAATTTGGTGACCCTGCTGCAATTTGGGGACACATACTGCTGCAATTTGGTGACACTGCTGCAATTTGGTGACACATACTGCTGCAATTTGGTGACACTGCTGCAATTTGGGGACACATACTGCTGCAATTTGGGGACACATACTGCTGCAATTTGGGGACACTGCTGCAATTTGGGGACACATACTGCTGCAATTTGGTGACACTGCTGCAATTTGGTGACACATACTGCTGCAATTTGGTGACACTGCTGCAATTTGGGTACACATACTACTGCAATTTGGTGACACTGCTGCAATTTGGTGATACTGCTGCAATTTGGGGACACATACTGCTGCAATTTGGTGACACATGCTGCTGCAATTTGGTGACCCTGCTGCAATTTGGGGACACATACTGCTGCAATTTGGTGACACTGCTGCAATTTGGGGACACATACTGCTGCAATTTGGGGACACTGCTGCAATTTGGTGACACATACTGCTGCAATTTGGTGACACTGCTGCAATTTGGGTACACATACTACTGCAATTTGGTGACACTGCTGCAATTTGGTGATACTGCTGCAATTTGGGGACACATACTGCTGCAATTTGGTGACACATGCTGCTGCAATTTGGTGACACATACTGCTGCAATTTGGTGACACGTGCTGCTGCAATTTGGTGACACGTACTGCTGCAACTTGGTGACAAATGCTGCTGCAATTTGGTGACACATGCTGCTGCAATTTGGTGGTGACACGTGCTGCTGCAATTTGGTGGTGACACGTGCTGCTTCAATTTGGTGGTGACACATGCTGCTGCAATTTGGTGTTGACACAGGCTACTGCAATTTGGTGACACTGCTGCAATTTGGGGACACACACTGCTGCGATTTGGGGACACATACTGCTGCAATTTGGGGACACACACTGCTGCAATTTGGAGACACATACTGCTGCAATTTGGAGACACATACTGCTGCAATTTGGTGACACTGCTGCAATTTGGGGATACATACTGCTGCAATTTGGTGACACTGCTGCAATTTGGAGATACATACTGCTGCAATTTGGTGACACTGCTGCAATTTGGTGACCCTGCTGCAATTTGGGGACACATACTGCTGCAATTTGGTGACACTGCTGCAATTTGGAGATACATACTGCTGCAATTTGGTGACACTGCTGCAATTTGGTGACCCTGCTGCAATTTGGGGACACATACTGTTGCAATTTGGGGACACACACTGCTGCGATTTGGGGACACATACTGCTGCAATTTGGGGACACACACTGCTGCAATTTGGAGACACATACTGCTGCAATTTGGGGACACATACTGCTGCAATTTGGTGACACGTGCTGCTGCAATTTGGTGACACGTACTGCTGCAACTTGGTGACAAATGCTGCTGCAATTTGGTGACACATGCTGCTGCAATTTGGTGGTGACACGTGCTGCTGCAATTTGGTGGAGACACGTGCTGCTTCAATTTGGTGGTGACACATGCTGCTGCAATTTGGTGTTGACACAGGCTACTGCAATTTGGTGACACTGCTGCAATTTGGGGACACACACTGCTGCGATTTAGGGACACATACTGCTGCAATTTGGGGACACACACTGCTGCAATTTGGAGACACATACTGCTGCAATTTGGGGACACATACTGCTGCAATTTGGTGACACTGCTGCAATTTGGGGATACATACTGCTGCAATTTGGTGACACTGCTGCAATTTGGAGATACATACTTCTGCAATTTGGTGACACTGCTGCAATTTGGTGACCCTGCTGCAATTTGGGGACACATACTGTTGCAATTTGGGGACACACACTGCTGCGATTTGGGGACACATACTGCTGCAATTTGGGGACACACACTGCTGCAATTTGGAGACACATACTGCTGCAATTTGGGGACACATACTGCTGCAATTTGGTGACACTGCTGCAATTTGGGGATACATACTGCTGCAATTTGGTGACACTACTGCAATTTGGAGATACATACTGCTGCAATTTGGTGACACTACTGCAATTTGGTGACCCTGCTGCAATTTGGGGACACATACTGT
The DNA here is from genome assembly GCA_037952925.1 of Lithobates clamitans. Taxonomy (NCBI): domain Eukaryota; kingdom Metazoa; phylum Chordata; class Amphibia; order Anura; family Ranidae; genus Lithobates; species Lithobates clamitans. Next base: position 2,555,585 of record JBBGZY010000742.1, on the reverse strand, counting down.
TGCAATTTGGTGACACTGCTGCAATTTTGGGATACATACTGCTGCAATTTGGTGACACTGCTGCAATTTGGGGATACATACTGCTGCAATTTGGTGACACTTTCCTCAATTTGGTGACCCTGCTGCAATTTGGGGACACATACTGCTGCAATTTGGTGACACTGCTGCAATTTGGTGACACATACTGCTGCAATTTGGTGACACTGCTGCAATTTGGGGACACATACTGCTGCAATTTGGGGACACATACTGCTGCAATTTGGGGACACTGCTGCAATTTGGTGACACATACTGCTGCAATTTGGTGACACTGCTGCAATTTGGTGACACATACTGCTGCAATTTGGTGACACTGCTGCAATTTGGGTACACATACTACTGCAATTTGGTGACACTGCTGCAATTTGGTGATACTGCTGCAATTTGGGGACACATACTGCTGCAATTTGGTGACACATGCTGCTGCAATTTGGTGACCCTGCTGCAATTTGGGGACACATACTGCTGCAATTTGGTGACACTGCTGCAATTTGGGGACACATACTGCTGCAATTTGGGGACACTTCTGCAATTTGGTGACACATACTGCTGCAATTTGGTGACACTGCTGCAATTTGGGTACACATACTACTGCAATTTGGTGACACTGCTGCAATTTGGTGATACTGCTGCAATTTGGGGACACATACTGCTGCAATTTGGTGACACATGCTGCTGCAATTTGGTGACACATACTGCTGCAATTTGGTGACACGTGCTGCTGCAATTTGGTGACACGTACTGCTGCAACTTGGTGACAAATGCTGCTGCAATTTGGTGACACATGCTGCTGCAATTTGGTGGTGACACGTGCTGCTGCAATTTGGTGGTGACACGTGCTGCTTCAATTTGGTGGTGACACATGCTGCTGCAATTTGGTGTTGACACAGGCTACTGCAATTTGGTGACACTGCTGCAATTTGGGGACACACACTGCTGCGATTTGGGGACACATACTGCTGCAATTTGGGGACACACACTGCTGCAATTTGGAGACACATACTGCTGCAATTTGGAGACACATACTGCTGCAATTTGGTGACACTGCTGCAATTTGGGGATACATACTGCTGCAATTTGGTGACACTGCTGCAATTTGGAGATACATACTGCTGCAATTTGGTGACCCTGCTGCAATTTGGGGACACATACTGCTGCAATTTGGTGACACTGCTGCAATTTGGAGATACATACTGCTGCAATTTGGTGACACTGCTGCAATTTGGTGACCCTGCTGCAATTTGGGGACACATACTGTTGCAATTTGGGGACACACACTGCTGCGATTTGGGGACACATACTGCTGCAATTTGGGGACACACACTGCTGCAATTTGGAGACACATACTGCTGCAATTTGGGGACACATACTGCTGCAATTTGGTGACACCGCTGCAATTTGGGGATACATACTGCTGCAATTTGGTGACACTACTGCAATTTGGAGATACATACTGCTGCAATTTGGTGACACTACTGCAATTTGGTGACCCTGCTGCAATTTGGGGACACATACTGTTGCAATTTGGTGACACTGCTGCAATTTTGGGATACATACTGCTGCAATTTGGTGACACTGCTGCAATTTGGGGATACATACTGCTGCAATTTGGTGACACTGCTGCAATTTGGTGACCCTGCTGCAGTTTGGGGACACATACTGCTGCAATTTGGTGACACTGCTGCAATTTGGTGACACATACTGCTGCAATTTGGTGACACTGCTGCAATTTGGGGACACATACTGCTGCAATTTGGGGACACATACTGCTGCAATTTGGGGACACTGCTGCAATTTGGTGACACATACTGCTGCAATTTGGTGACACTGCTGCAATTTGGTGACACATACTGCTGCAATTTGGTGACACTGCTGCAATTTGGGTACACATACTACTGCAATTTGGTGACACTGCTGCAATTTGGTGATACTGCTGCAATTTGGGGACACATACTGCTGCAATTTGGTGACACATGCTGCTGCAATTTGGTGACACATACTGCTGCAATTTGGTGACACGTGCTGCTGCAATTTGGTGACACGTACTGCTGCAACTTGGTGACAAATGCTGCTGCAATTTGGTGACACATGCTGCTGCAATTTGGTGGTGACACGTGCTGCTGCAATTTGGTGGTGACACGTGCTGCTTCAATTTGGTGGTGACACAGGCTACTGCAATTTGGTGACACAGGCTGCTGCAATTTGGTGGTGACACATGCTGCATTTTATGTGACACAGGCTGCATGTAAGGAGGGACTCCGCTGGAGACACCCGATGGCATCTGGTGGCAGGCGACGTGGCTAGTAGGGATGAGCCGAACACCCCCCGGTTCGGTTTGCACCAGAACCTGCGAACGGACTGAAAGTTCGCACGAACGTTAGAACCCCATTGACGTCTATGGGACTCGAACGTTCGAAATCAAAAGTGCTAATTTTAAAGGCTAATTTGCATGGTATTGTCCTAAAAAGGGTTTGGGGACCTGGGTCCTACCCCAGGGGACATGTATCAATGCAAAAAAAACTTTTAAAAACGCCCGTTTTTTCGGGAGCAGTGATTTTAATGATGCTTAAAGTAAAAAAAAAAAGTGAAATATTCCTTTAAATATCGTACCTGGGGGGTGTCTATAGTATGCCTGTAAAGTGACGCGTGTTTTCCGTGTTTAGAACAGTCCCTGCACCAAATATCATTTTCAAAGGAAAAAATCTCATTTAAAACTGCTTGCGGGTTTAATGTAATGTCGGGTCATGGCAATATGGATGAAAATCAGTGAGACAAACGGCATGGGTACCCCCCAGTCCATTACCAGGCCCTTTGGGTCTTGTATGGATATTAAGGGGAACCCCGCACCCAAATTAAAATAAGGAAAGGTGTGGGGCCACCAGGCCCTATATACTCTGAACAGCAGTATACAGGCGGTGCAAACAAGACAGGGACTGTAGGTATGTTGTTAAGTAGAATCTCTTTGTAATTTTGAACGGGTACATTTTTAACGTGTTTAGCTCCAGCCAAAAAATCTTTTTTAAGCTTTTTGCAAAACATAGGGAAGGGTTATCACCACTGTGACATTTGTTTTGCTGTCTTTCCTCCTCTTCAGAAGATTTCACCCCACTTTTTGTCCCAATGAAAAATGTTTTTTGAAAATTTGGGTTTTTTTGTGGAACAAGGATTGGAAAGCATCAGTGGAAAGGAGAAATTTTTTTCCCATATTAGCTCTTACAGGAGAGAATTTCCCTTCCTAGGGGTAGATTTCATCTCACTTCCTGTTGTCCCCTTCCGTTTGCAAGTAGGAGTCATTTGTAAGTTAGATGTTTGAAAGTAGGGTCCTGCCCTATATACTCAGCAGAAATTTGGGCCTTAGGTGTTGCTGTGGCCACAACACTGTAAGCCCTCACAGGGCCCTGCTGTGAAATATTAAATCAAGAATTGTAATTACATGCCCCTGTTGAACAGGAGCTGAAAAATTAGGCCTTAGGCACTGGTGCTGGTACCACAACACTGCAACCCCTCACAGACACTCTAGTTGGAACGCAGGAACGAGCCCTGCTGCAAAGTATTGCATCAAAAATTGTAATTACACGCCCCTGTTAAACAAGGGCTGAAAAATTGGGCCTTAGGCACTGGTGCTGGTGCCACAACACTGCAACCCCTCACAGACACTCTAGTTGGAACTCAGGAACGAGCCCTGCTGCAAAGTATTGCATCAAAAATGGTAATTACACGCCCCTGTTAGACAGGGGCAGAAAAATTGGGCCTTAGGCACTGGTGCTGGTGCCACAACACTGCAACCCCTCACAGACACTCTAGTTGGAACGCAGGAACGAGCCCTGCTGCAAAGTATTGCATCAAAAATTGTAATTACATGCCCCTTTTAGACAGGGGCAGAAAAATTGGGCCTTAGGCACTGGTGCTGGTGCCACAACACTGCAACCCCTCACAGACACTCTAGTTGGAACGCAGGAACGAGCCCTGCTGCAAAGTATTGCATCAAAAATTGTAATTACATGCCCCTTTTAGACAGGGGCAGAAAAATTGGGCCTTAGGCACTGGTGCTGGTGCCACAACACTGCAACCCCTCACAGACACTCTAGTTGGAATGCAGGAACGAGCCCTGCTGCAAAGTATTACATCAAAAATTGTAATTACACGCCCCTGTCAAATAGGGGCTGAAAAATTGTGCCTTAGGCACTGGTGGTGGCGCCCAGAACCAAAAATGTTCTTACAAGCTATCAGCGTGATGATTGAGGAGGAAGAGGATAATTACTCAGGGATAGTCACTCAGCATCAGCATAGGCAGTCTTTGAAGGGATCTGAGATTTCAAAAAAAATTATTCGGTTACATCAGCATCAGGTGCTTGGTAGCTGGTGGTGATCCAAGACTGATTCATTTTTATGAAGGTCAGTCGATCGACCGAGTCGGTGGACAGACGCACCCTGTGATCGGTTACCACGCCTCCAGCAGCACTGAATGTGCGTTCCGAAAGAACGCTGGATGCAGGACAGGCCAGTAGCTCAATTGCATACTGTGCAAGCTCTGGCCAGTGATCCATCCTCAAGACCCAGTAACCCAGAGGATTTTCGGTGGGAAAGGTGTCCAAGTCAGATCTTGCCCCTAGGTATTCCTGCACCATGTAAAACAGACGCTGGCGATGGTTGCTGGAACCGATCATACCTTGGGGCTGCGGACCAAAAAATTGTCTGAACGCATTGGTCAGATGGCCACCTTCTCCAACGCTCCTTCTTTGACTGACCGAAGCCTCAGCAACACGTTGTCCAGAAACAGGAGTTTGTAACCTCCCAGTCTCTGGGAACGCATTGCACAGACCTTTCTGCAAGGCCTCCCGAAGATGTTTCATCCTCTGCTCCCTCTGCGATGGCAGGATAAGGTCCGCAACCTTACCCTTGTAACGTGGATCAAGGAGGGTTGCCAGCCAGTATTGGTCCTTCTCCTTGATACCACTTAGGACGACAACGTCCGGAGCCACCTCCTCCCAGCCACGTACAAGTCCATGTGTTTCTTGGGACTGATCCCTTAAAGACTGCTGCTGATGCTGAGTGCCAGGCTCCACCTCCATACTGACACAATCTTCCTCCTCCTCCTCCTCGTCCTCTTCCTGTGTGATCGGCGAGCACGCAGGAACACTGTCTGGATAAAGGGGGCCTTGAGAGCTAAGGAAGTCCTCCTCTTCCTGCCTCTGTTCTGCCTCAAGTGCCCTGTCTATTATTCCACGCAGCGTGTGCTCCAACAGGTGGACAAGGGGGACAGTGTCACTGATGCATGCACTGTCACTGCTCACCATCCTCGTGGCCTCCTCGAATGGTGACAGGACAGTGCATGCATCCCTGATCATGGCCCACTGGCGTGGGGAAAAAAACCAAGCTCCCCTGACCCTGTCCTGGTGCCATAGTCGCACAGGTACTCATTGATGGCCCTCTGCTGCATGTGCAGCCGCTGCAGCATGGCCAACGTTGAGTTCCACCTGGTGGGCATGTCACAGATTAGGCGGTTCTTGGGCAGGTTAAACTCCTTTTGGAGGTCCGACAGCCGAGCACTGGCATTATATGACCGGCGGAAATGCACACAGACTTTCCTGGCCCGCCTCAGGACATCCTGTAAGCCCGGGTACCTGCCCAAGAACCGCTGCACCACCAAGTTAAGGACGTGAGCCAAACAGGGCACATGGGTCATTTGTCCCTGTCGGAGGGCAGAGAGGAGGTTGGTGCCATTGTCGCAAACCACCATTCCTGCCTTAAGTTGGCGTGGCATCAACCACCTCTGAACCTGCCCCTGCAGAGCTGACAGAACCTCTGCCCCAGTGTGGCTCCTGTCCCCCAAGCACACCAGCTCAAGCACCGCATGGCATCTTTTGGCCTGCGTACTTGCGTAGCCCCTTGAACGACTACGGAGTACTGCTGGTTCCGAGGAAGAGGCCATGGAGGAAGAAGAAGAGGAGGGGGTGGAGGAAAGAGGTGTGTCACAATCATTAGCATTTTGGAGGCGTGGTGGCGGAACAACCTCCAACACTACTGCACCTTGTCCTGCATCCTTCCCAGCTGCCAGCAGAGTCACCCAATGCGCCGTGAAACTTAGGTAACGTCCCTGTCCATGCCTGCTGGACCATAAGTCAGCGGTAATATGCACCTTAACGCTGACCGCCCTGTCCAGCGAGGCATGGACATTGCCTTCCACATGCCGGTAGAGAGCCGGAATCGCCTTCCGTGAGAAAAAGTGGCGTTTTGGTACCTGCCACTGAGGAACCGCACATTCCACAAACTCACGGAAGGGGGCAGAGTCTACCAACTGAAAAGGCAGCAGTTGAAGTGCTAGCAATTTTGCCAAGCTAGCATTTAACCGCTGGGCATGTGGATGGCTGGGAGCAAACTTCTTCCGGCGGTGCAGCAGCTGGGGCTGGAAAATCTGCCTGGTACAATCTGACGTCGGTGTACCAAAAGCAGATTGCCCACGAGTACTTGGCTGTGACACACCTAATTCTATACCTTCATTCCTCTCAGTGCAGGTCTCAGAGAGGACTGGAGGTCTAGTGGGGTTGGAAATCTCAGCTGATGAGGAGCAAGGAGAGGTCCTCTTTGTTCTTTGGTGTGGGTCTTTTAGATACGCTTGCCAACGAACTGCATGGCAGGTCAACATATGTATGGTCAAGCATGTGGTACCCAAGCGGGAGATGTTTTGGCCACGTGAGATACGCTTGAGACATATGTTGCAAATAGCAGCGGTGCGATCTGATGCACTCGTCTCAAAAAAGGCCCACACCAAAGAACTTTTTGAATAACGCGCAGAGACTGCAGCGCCCTGCACATGTGGAGCTTTGGGATGTGATGCAGTCAATGTGCTGCCCTTAGGCTGGCCCCTGGAGGGCATCCTGCCTCGTTGGTGATGTGCCGCCTCCTCCTCCTCCTCCTCCTCTCTCCTATCAGGCACCCATGTTGAGTCAGTGACCTCATCATCCCCTCCCTCCTCATCACTGGAGCAAACCTGGCAGTATGCTGCAGCGGGGGAGCATGACTTCCAGATTGCTGTCCTTCTTGGGCACCCCCTCTGTCCATGCTCATGTTACTGCCTTCGAGCTCAGTATCATCATCAGAGCCTTCCAAACACTGGGCATCCTCCTGGAGCATGTACCCAACACTGTGGTCAAACAGTTCGGGGGACTCCTCATGAGGACATGGTGGAGCTAGGGAAGGAGTCACTGATGACATTGAGCCGAGGGAAGAGGCCGCTGCTTTGCCAGACAAAGCACCCTGGGCATGGGTGAGAGAGGATGAGGAGGATGAGGACGGCTTGGTCATCCACTCGACCAAGTCTTCCGCATGTTGCGGCTCAACACGGCCAGCTGCCGAAAAAAAGGCCAAGCGTGTCCCATGGCCACGTGCTGATGAGGATGCACCGTCTCCATGACCAGCACTAGACACAGAGCCTGCTTGCCCTCTCTTATCGGCTTGTGACTGTCTGCCTCTCCTTCTTGGCCTTCCAGACATACTAATGGCCTGTAGCTGCACTAAGCTGGGATATATATATATATATATATATATGTACTGATACTGCAGCTAGCAAAATCAACTGCCTGCCTGTAGTATGAGAACACCACCAACCTTCTACAGGTAGCTTTAGCTGAACACTGTGAGGTGGACGCACCCCACTAACTTGTAGGTTTAGCTGAACACTGTGAGCAGGACGCACTGCACTAACTGTAAATAGTCTAGCTGCCTGACCGTGGTACTAATAGGATCAAAAGAACACCAGTAATTTTCTTCAGGTAGCTTTATATACTGTAACAAGACAAGCCTGCCTGTCAGTAGGAAGATAACAGGAACGGATCTAGCTGAACACTGTGAGCAGGACGCACTGCACTAAATGTAAATAGTCTAGCTGCCTGACCGTGGTACTAATAGGATCAAAAGAACACCAGTAATTTTCTTCAGGTAGCTTTATATATTGTAACAAGACAAGCCTGCCTGTCAGTAGGAAGATAACAGGAACGGATCTAGCTGAACAATGTGAGCAGGACGCACTGCACTAAATGTAAATAGTCTAGCTGCCTGACCGTGGTACTAATAGGATCAAAAGAACACCAGTAATTTTCTTCAGGTAGCTTTATATACTGTAACAAGACAAGCCTGCCTGTCAGTAGGAAGATAACAGGAACGGATCTAGCTGAACACTGTGAGCAGGACGCACTGTACTAAATGTAAATAGTCTAGCTGCCTGACCGTGGTACTAATAGGATCAAAAGAACACCAGTAATTTTCTTCAGGTAGCTTTATATACTGTAACAAGACAAGCCTGCCTGTCAGTAGGAAGATAACAGGAACGGATCTAGCTGAACACTGTGAGCAGGACGCACTGTACTAAATGTAAATAGTCTAGCTGCCTGACCGTGGTACTAATAGGATCAAAAGAACACCAGTAATTTTCTTTAGGTAGCTTTATATACTGTAACAAGACAAGCCTGCCTGTCAGTAGGAAGATAACAGGAACGGATCTAGCTGAACACTGTGAGCAGGACGCACTGTACTAAATGTAAATAGTCTAGCTGCCTGACCGTGGTACTAATAGGATCAAAAGAACACCAGTAATTTTCTTCAGGTAGCTTTATATACTGTAACAAGACAAGCCTGCCTGTCAGTAGGAAGATAACAGGAACGGATCTAGCTGAACACTGTGAGCAGGACGCACTGTACTAAATGTAAATAGTCTAGCTGCCTGACCGTGGTACTAATAGGATCAAAAGAACACCAGTAATTTTCTTTAGGTAGCTTTATATACTGTAACAAGACAAGCCTGCCTGTCAGTAGGAAGATAACAGGAACGGATCTAGCTGAACACTGTGAGCAGGACGCACTGTACTAAATGTAAATAGTCTAGCTGCCTGACCGTGGTACTAATAGGATCAAAAGAACACCAGTAATTTTCTTTAGATAGCTGTAAATATTGTAACAAGACAAGCCTGCCTGTCAGTAGGAAGATAACAGGAACGGATCTAGCTGAACACTGTGAGCAGGACGCACTGCACTAAATGTAAATAGTCTAGCTACCTTACCGTGGTACTAATAGGATCAAAAGAACACCAGTAATTTTCTTTAGGTAGCTGTAAATACTGTAACAAGACAAGCCTGCCTGTCAGTAGGAAGATAACAGGAACGGATCTAGCTGAACACTGTGAGCAGGACGCACTGCACTGAATGTAAATAGTCTAGAAGATAACAGGAACGGATCTAGCTAAACTGAATACAGTGTATATATATATATATGCAACACCTGGGATGCATATATATATAACCAATACACTTTAAGTGCAGCTAACTGACTGACTGTCCTGCCTAATCTAGCTAACTCAAATGAAATGACACTGTCTCTCTCTCTCTCTCTCTCTAAGCACACTGGAACACACTGCACAGGGCCGCCGTGCAGGCGGCCTTATATAGTGTGGGGCGTGTACTAAATCCCCTGAGCCATAATTGGCCAAAGCCTCCTTGGCTTTGGCCAATTACGGCTCTCTGTTAAGGCGGCGCTGTGATTGGCCAAGTGCATGCTTGGCCAATCATCTGCAAGCAATGCACTGCGATGCCGCAGTGAATTATGGGCCGTAACGCGCCACACGAATTTGGTGCGAACGGCCCATATCGTTCGCAATTCGGCGAACGACCGAACAGCCGATGTTCGAGTCGAACATGGGTTCGACTCGAACACGAAGCTCATCCCTAGTGGCTAGTGACACGCTCGGGGCTCTCACTGATTCTGCATTATGGTGAGTTGAATGATTTAATTTTATATTACAATGTAATAATAGAAATAATGCGCTTCAATCATCCTGACTCCATAACAACCATGGTGCCAGGATGATTGAAGTGCTAACACCAGGTGTTTGGAGTATCTTTATCTGCTGATTGTTAACCTTACTAGAATACACATATTTCTATTGTTGTGTAGGATCTGGGCCTGCTGTCCCTCCATCCCTCTCTCCCTCTCCCTCCATCCCTCGTTCAACTCAGACACTACCCACAGCACCTGTCAGAGGAGGTCTCGGAATGGACAGGCTATTGGGCACTCTGGCGTGCCGTTCGTGCTGTTGTGCGGGCGCGTGCGGGTGCGTACGGGCGCGTCGGCGGGGGCGCGTGCGTGGTGCTTGGCGCCAATTGCCCTATTTAGTCTGCTGATCTCCTTGTGATCGCGGCCTGCCTTTGGATCCTTCTCTGTTATCTGCCTGCACCTGACCCCGGCTTTGCTTGACCACAAATCTGCCTGCTCCTTTGTACCACGTTGCCCACCTGCTGCCAACCCTGCCTGTGACCCGGACTTTGAGCCTGCCTGTTCCTCTGTACCGTGCTGACTGCTTGTTGCCAATTCTGCCTGTGACCGGACCTGCCCTTTCTGCTCCTGCTCTGCACCGGCTGCCTATGCCCCAGCCTGCTAAGGACTTCCAGACCACTCGCATCAGGATCCTGGGCCTTACCTCCGCAAGTCACCCGCCAGGCTCTCTTACCACTCTGCGCTCCTGTGCCTTCTGTTTACACTACCAGGGGCTGGGAACCAGATACATACGGGAGGCCTCCCCCTGCTAAATCGGGTTCGTCAGTCAGGTACGTGCAAGTCTGACAGTATCGGACAGCCACGTCCGAGCCTGAGCAGGGGTCCTCTCCCATGGAGGAATTATGCAGACACCTGGCGGGTCTCACACAAGCTGTAAAGAGCCTTCAGGAAGGCTATACTAGGCTGGAAGAACGAGTCCAGGTGCTGTCCTCACCTGCTAACCCTCAAGCTTCTTCTGCTGCTGGACTCTCATCTCCTCCCTCCGTGGTTATGCTTCCTCCTGAGCCAAGGGTTCCTACACCTGACAGATTTTCAGGTGAGCGTAGTAAGTACCAATCCTTCCGCAATGTCTGTGGACTTTACTTTGCACTGCAACCACGTACCTTCTCCTTGGAGGCAACTAAGGTGGGCTTCGTAATTTCTCTTCTGTCCGGTGAACCACAGACCTGGGCCCCCCGTTTCCTGGAACAGAAGTCAGCATCTCTAGACAATCTGGATGCATTCTTTGCCGCCATGTCATAACTATATGAGGACTCCCAGTTGAAAGCCACCTCTGACTCCGCCTTGCACGCCCTACAACAAGAGCGTAGACCCGCAAAAGATTATATCCTGGAATTCAGGCGTTGGAGTTCGGACACAGATTGGAACGATGCGGCCCTGATTGGAACGATGCGGCCCAATTTCGTATGGGCCTTTCTGATTCTCTTAAAGATGAGTTGGCGTGGGTTGGGTTACCACAAACGTTGGAGGACCTTATCAATCTGTCCATTCAGATAGATCGGCGCCTCAGGGAGCGCCGCTCCGAAAGATCCACCAACCAATTCCGTCCCACCTGGGTCCTCCCAAAGGTCCCTAGTGCTACCAGCTCTGTCGGCCCAAGCCCTCATGTATCACCTACCTCGGTCCTTGATACCCCTGAGCCGATGCAGCTTGGCCTTCTCCGACCATCTCTTACGCCTGTAGAACGGCAGCGTCGACATGGTCAACAATCTATGTATGTACTGCAGGGAGTCAGGTCACTATGTGAGATCTTGCCCTAACAAGACACGTAAGTCCCTTTCAACCTCTACTAAGTGTGCATCTGCCTTGCGTAACCCTGTTAATCATCTTGCTCTCCCCATTGTTCTACAGCTTCCAGGACAGGATCTTACAGTCTCGGTCATAATTGACTCCGGAGCTTGCAGCTGCTTCATAGACTTAACCTTTGCCGCTAATCACCGCATTCCTCTCCAAGCGAAATCACAGGGACTTGCGGTCCACCTCGCTGATGGTTCCACCCTTAGCTCTGGTCCCATCACCCAGGAAACTATTCCTCTGCTGGCCATCATGAACACTCATCACCGGGAATTCCTTCGTTTGGATGCTATCTCTTCTCCACTTTTTCCTATTATTTTGGGAATGCCGTGGCTACAGGCCCATAATCCTAGTATTGACTGGGTCTCCGGAGAAGTTAAGTTTTCCTCCAACTATTGTCAACAGTGCTGTCTGTACAGTACCTCTGCAGAATCCTCTAAACTCATGTGTCTGAACATTGACACTGAATCGCAGCAGGCGATTCCCACACCGTATCGGGACTTTCTTGATGTCTTCAGTAAAAAGGGGGCGGAAACCCTTCCTCCTCACAGACCTTATGATTGCCCGATAGATCTTTTGCCTGGATCTGAAATTCCCTTTGGAAGAATTTTCCCGTTAACAGAGCAGGAGCTGGGTACTCTGACAACCTATATTGATGAGAATCTAAAGAGAGGGTTCATCCGTTCATCCACCTCACCGGCTGGGGCCGGCATTTTCTTTGTGGAGAAGAAGGACCACTCCCTTCGGCCTTGTATCGACTATAGGGAACTGAATAAAATAACCATCAAGAATTGTTATCCCTTACCTCTTGTGCCCGAACTCTTCCAAAGACTAGGTTCTGCAATAATCTTTACTAAACTTGATCTCCGTGGTGCTTACAACCTAATTCGCATCAGAGAGGGAGATGAATGGAAAACTGCTTTCCGTACCCGGTTCAGGCACTTTGAATATCTCGTCATGCCCTTTGGTCTGTGCAACGCACCTGCAATGTTTCAACACTTTGTTAATGATATTTTCCGTGACCTCCTGGACTTATACGTTATAGTATATCTAGACAACATTTTGATCTTTTCCTCTTCAGTCATTGAACATCGCAGGCATGTTCGAAATGTATTAACCCTGCTCAGGCAGCACGGACTTTATGCCAAATTAGAAAAAATGCGAATTTGAACACCAATGCATCCAGTTCCTCAGCCTAATCATTGCTAGCGATGGCATTAAAATGGATCCGCAAAAAGTGGCAGCTATCCTAGACTGGCCCGCTCCCTCCGATAAGAAAGCGGTCCAACGCTTCATTGGCTTCGCCAACTTTTACCGGAAATTCATTAAAGGCTTTTCTGCAATTATTACTCCAATCACTGAACTAACCAAGCAAGGGAACCGATTTTGTTGGTCTACCGAGGCGCAATCTGCCTTTGAAAAATTTAAAGAGTTATTTACCTCCGCCTCCATCCTGAAACATCCAGACCCTGCCTTACCTTTCGTCCTTGAAGTGGACACTTCAGAGGTTGCAGTAGGGGCAGTACTCTCTCAGCGGCAAGGTGCCAAGGCCCTACTCTATCCAGTGGCCTTTTTCTCACGTAAGCTTTCCGCTGCTGAGAAAAACTATGACGTGGGAGATCGAGAGCTTCTGGCCATTAAGGCCGCATTGGAAGAGTGGCGTTATCTTTTAGAGGGTGCTGCACACCCCATTTTGGTCTATACCGACCACAAAAACCTCGAGTACTTGAGAACAGCCAGGAGACTGAGACCTCGGCAGGCAAGGTGGGCTCTGTTCTTCTCTAGATTCCAGTTTCACATCACGTAGAGACCTGGCTCCAAGGATATTAAATCGGACGCATTATCCCGCATGTTCCAGGATTCCAAGGAACCTTTACCTTCAGACACCATCCTTCCTGCTGGAAATTTTCTGCTGCTACAGGGGGATATCATATTCCAAATTAAACAAGCCTCCAGGAATCTGTCCCCACCTACGGGAGTCAACGTAAGTTTGCAAGATGGTTTGTTCCGGCACAAAGACAAAATCATGGTCCCAGAGAGTCTAAGAGTGGCAGTACTGGGACTCTACCACGACCATAAATTGGCTGGGAATTTTGGCATACTGAAGATGACAGAGCTGGTGCAACGTACATTTTGGTGGCCTCAATTGGTAAACGATTGCAAGAGCTATGTGGAATCCTGCACCACTTGTGCTCGGAACAAGAATAGCCGGACAAAGGCCTGGGGTCTACTAAAGCCCTTATCCGTCCCAGAAAGACCATGGAAGATGATTACGATGGATTTCATCGTAGAACTCCCTCTGGCAGAAGGCTTTTCCACCATCTTCATCATTGTGGATAGATTATCTAAGGTGGCTCATTTTCTACCCATGAAAGGCACACCTTCTGCCGTGGAAACTGCAAAAATTTTCGGCAAAGAAATAGTGAGACTACATGGAGTACCATCAAGTATAGTTTCTGATAGAGGTATTCAGTTCACTTCCAGGTTCTGGAAGGCTCCCTGTGGGTCACTTGAAATTGAATTAGCATTCTCGTCTGCCTACCACCCCCAGACAAATGGGCAGACAGAGAGAACTAATCAAACTCTGGAGCAATATCTTCGATGCTTTTCCACCTTCTCACAGGACGATTGGGTCTCTCTTCTGCCTTTTGCTGAGTTTGCATATAACAACTCTGTGCATTCAGCTATTAAACAGACGCCATTCTTCGCCAGTTATGGCTTTCACCCGTCATTCCTGCCTGAATCCTTACCCGAGTGTTCAATTCCCGCAGCTTCCGAAACAATGGACCTCTTCTTCACCAACAATAAACTACTATGTGAAACCATGGCTAAAACCCAAGAATATAATAAAAGGATTTTAGATAGAAAGAAGCGTGGAGAACTCATTCTGGAACCTGGCAACCAGGTTTGGCTGACTACCCTTAACTTAAAGATGACCTGTCCTTCAAAGAAGTTGGGTCCCAAATTTGTGGGTCCTTTTCCGGTCAAGAGGAGGATTAATGACGTGATCTATGAGCTGGACTTACCTAATACATTAAAGGTTCATCCAGTCTTCCACGTATCCTTGCTGAAACCCGTTATTCCCTATTCCTTTTCGGGTCGTAATACCAGCCCACCTGAACCTGTAATCATTGACAACGAGATAGAATTTGAGGTGGAAGCAATCCTGGACTGCAGGAAGAGACACAACCAAGTCCAATACTTGATCAAATGGAGGGGGTATGGACCAGAAGATAATTCCTGGGAACCAGAAAGCAACCTGCACACCCAAGAACTTTTAAGAGACTTTTGAAATACCCACGCTGATAGACTGGCCCAGATGGGCATCCGGAGACTGCCCTTTAGGAGGGGGCACTGTCAGAGGAGGTTTCGGAATGGACAGGCTATTGGGCACTCTGGTGTGTGCCAGTTCGCAGCAGTCCCCGTTGGTACGCGCGCCCGTTCGCGCTGTTGTGCGGGCACGTGCATGCGCACGCCGGGGCGCGTCGGCGGGGGCGGGCGCGCGGTGCTTGGCGACAATTGCCCTATTTAGTCTGCTGAGACCTTCTGCTCGGTGCTGTCCGATCTGCAGCTCCCAGTTCCTGAGTTCCTGTTACCTGTCTGCTTGTTTGATCTCCTTGTGACCCCGGCTTGCCTTTGGATTCTTCTCTGTTATTTACCTGCACCTGACCCCGGCTTTCCTTAACCACGAATCTGCCTGCTCCTTTGTACCACCTTGCCCGCCTGCTGCCAACCCTGCCTGTGACCCAGACTTTGAGCCTGCCTGTTCCTCTGTACCGTGCTGACCACTTGTTGCCAACTCTGCCCACCTGCAAGTCCCTGCATTCCTTAAAAAATTGAACCCTTGGCTCGTACACCCGAAATGCTCACCCCTGCCCTGATCTGCAAACCATTTGTTTTAATCTTAGAACCTCAGCACCCAAAAGGATCACCTGCACTACTGCTATTCTTACACAGTTTATAATCCTTCATTACGTAGGTATTACACTTTGCTCAAAATGTTCATATGTTATTCATGCTCCTGTTACCCAATGAAAGTTACCACAACTATCTCACTGTACATGTTAGTACTCTACTTCTGTTACCAAATTGCCTGTATTCTATGAAAGATAAAGTGCTGTACTGATAAACTGTATGAATAAAAAGTTAAAAAAAAAAAACAAAAAAAAAAAGTCTAAAAATAAAAAGTAAAACAAATAAGAAAATAAAAAATAAAAATGAAAGCCCCCCATCCCTCCGAGCTTCCGCGCAGAAGCGAACGTATACGTAAGTTGCGCCCACATATGTAAATTGTGTTCAAACCACATATGTGAGGTATCACCACGATCGTTAGAGTGAGAGTAATAATTCTACAGAGATTTTTGAGTATCGTAGTTTGTTCCACATTCCACAAGCAAGCACAATTTTAAAGTGTAACACCATCTTTCACATTATACAAAAAAATGGGCTAACTATATTATTTTGTTTTTTTCTCAAAAAAAGTGTATTTTTCCCCCCAAAAAATGCATTTGTAAAATCTCTGCTCAAATACAGTGTGATATAAAATATTGCATTGATTGCCATTTTATTCTCTAGAGTCTCTGCTAAAAATATATAATGTTTGGTGATTCTATGTTATTTTCTAGCAAAAAATACTGATTTAAACTTGTAAACAAAAAGTTACAGAAAAGGCCTGGTCTTAAAGTGGTTAATTATAACCAAAACCGCAGAGCTGAACGTCAGTTAAGAAGCACGATATTCAGAGTCAGCTTCACACAAAGTAGTATCAAGAGTAGTCGTATAGCCACGACCTGATGCGTTTCATCATCTAGGACATCATCTGATGATGTCCTAGATGACGAAACGCGTCAGGGCTTGACTATACGACTACTCTTGATACTACTTTGTGTGAAGCTGACTCTGTTTGAATATTGCGCTGCTTAACTGACGTTTAGCTCCGCGGTTGTCATAAGGACGAGTGACAGTGTACTTTATGCTTCTGTTTGCCATTTTAAATGTGAGTGTATTTGCTATAGGGGGGCGAGATTCAATAAACCTTTATCAACGGAATTACACTATGGAGCTCTTTTTTTATTTGTATATATGAATGAGCTGTCCCGAATAGTGGATTGATCTGCCTGCCAGCTATTGATCGTCAGCTATCAGTGATGCCTTTGGAGGAAAACCGTTGAACACGAGCCCAGTCTTCCTACATGCTGTTTTACCTGCTTTGGTCAGAGGTCCCACTCATCACACATTGAGAAGGATATTGTACAATCCGGTTACCAAGTCTCTCTGTGGATGATACACATTTTTTTTTAACCTTGTAATCAGTTGAACTGAAAGACTTTTTTTAGTGGACCATTTGTAAACATCATTGGTCTTTGTTAGCGCTGCCTTTTTCAAGATTTATTTTGTGAACACTCTATAATATTTATCTTGCGAACATTCTATATCATTAGTATAACAAGCATGCTTTACTGCATATACAGACTGATTTTACTGTTGTGGGTTTAGTAACACTTTAATTCCCAGGCATGTGTTTTCACTTGTACAACATAACAAGACTATGAAAGTGTTCTGTAAGGTAAAACTTTGATGGACGTGAACAAGAATATGCAACATAGGACTTTAGTGGGCTACGGTTACAATTAAAGTCTTATCTAACACTAAACCTGCAGCAAACAATACGGAAATGTTCAACTCAAGTCCAGGAACTTGCAGGCAAGTCTATGTAAGGAAAGATGACAATAGGACAGTCTAAGGTCACGAAGAGGGGGCTTGTCCTCCTACTTGCCCTGAAAACTCAGGCGTATATCTTTCGAATGAAATCTTATTGATTGTACATGGCATTTTATAATGACATTGTCACTTTGCAGTGACCGGAGATAGAATACAATTACTGCTGTATCATTATATCATTCAGCAATGCCCCTGTAGGCTGTGATCAAATCTTTTCAATATCTTACAAAAGATGCCTAAGGAAAGGAACAATAGGAACAAAGATGACTTCCCAAATAGGTTTGTTGACCTTCTCGCCTCATTAGGATTGTATATGCATTATGTGAGGCTCACTGTTTCCTTAACATTCATATATACATCACTGCTCTAGATAAACACTGCCCTATAAGCATGCATTTCGGATTCTAATGTCCTATATACCGCATAGCTTTACTGAGGCACAGCTGAGGTCATTAGCACATCCCATCTGAACCTCTGCATTCATTAATATCTCCTGTCACCAAGCCAGCATGACAATGCGCTCCCAATTAGTGTTGCTCTTTGCTTGTGAATTACTGGAATGCCAAAAGTGACACAATTAACAAAAACATCATTAATTAGCTATGTTTTTCATAATGCCTGGCCTTCAACAGGGGACATGTAGCAGACCTGACCCTAAACATGTGAAAATGTGTTTAGGGTCACGAAAATTACAGAAGAGCTTGCAAAAATTCTTATGGAAATCCAGACATCCAGGCTTACTGTATCTTGCTGTAAAGTACAAGCCAACTTGTATATTATATTATAACACATTTCAAATAGCAAAAAAAAATAAAAAAAACACAGTTGTTATGTGAAGATTTTTTTGAGAGACATATTTGTAGTTATGTTATTGTGATAAAGCTAGACATATCAGTGCTCTAGAACACAGCCTGTGGGCACTGGAGTGTAGCCTACCTTGAATTACTCTAAATAATCTCCATGAGAGAGAACCAATACATCCAACCCCTTCTAGACATATGGTTGGGTGGTAGGTTCTCCCTACTTTTGTGTGCTTTTATTGACTCCAGCAATAGGATGCGGGTCCTCGGGCCAGCCCTGAAAGTCTTGGGAAGGGGTGGACATGGCCTTTTGGCTTAGTTCGCCCTCTCTCATGGTGTCTCCCTTTGGGGGAGCCCCACCTAGTACTTGGGTGGGTCCTGTCTCGGCAGGCCCTCCAGAGAACGGGGTCTGTCTGGTTCCGGCCAGATAGACCACAGTAAGTACCTTTGTCCCCGTCTGGAGCCTAACGCCCCGGGGGATCAGGAAATTGGCACGTCTGTGTACCCGTTGCACTTTTTGGTGAGCACTCTTTATGTGTGTGCACATTTTTTATGCACCGGGTGAAGTTTTGGGTGTGTTTTGCACGCCATAGGCTTTCAATTAAAAAGAAAAAAAAATAGAATTTATTTACCAAACTAACCATGATCAGCAGGGCTCTCATAATCATTACATTTTCTATTACCAGATAGAAAAGGTTTAATTATGTGTAATTATATATTGCAGCTTTTTTATTAGTCCTTAGATGACTACATTGCTCGTTATTCTTGGAATAAAAACACATCCTGTCTCTGGGTGGCTACATTCAGTTCTCCACTGTATCTGTGGAGTGAGCCATAAACACTTCTGTCCTTGTTCATCTCCATTACATACGGGCTGGAGAGATTAATAGTGTACAGAAGAAAGAGAAGATTGATTTTTCTTTCAGTGCAGCTCACAGGAAGCAAAAACTAATACTGCATCCTGGCAAGACCAATTGGTATTTTCTGTACTTACTGAAATTGTTCTTAGACTAAAAATGAAAACAAATGCAGCCAACCCAGCAAAGGAATGGTAAGCTGAGATATACAATATCTTGCAAAAGTGAGTACACCCCTCACATTTTTGTAAATATTTTATTCTATATTTTCATGTGACAACACTAAAGAAATGGCACTTTGCTACAATGTAAAGTAGTGACTGTACAGCTTGTATAACAGTGTAAATTTGCTGTCCCCTCAAAATAACTCAACACACAGCTATTGATGTCTAAACCACTGGCAACAAAAGTTAGTACACCCCTTAGTGAAAATGTCCAAATTGGGCCCAAAGTGTCAATATTTTGTGTGGCCACCATTATTTTCCAGCATTTCCTAACCCTCTTGGGCATGGAGTTCACCAGAGCTTCACAAGTTGCCACTGGAGTCCTCTTCCACTCCTCCATAATGACATCAAGGAGCTGGTGGATGTTAGAGACCTTGCGCTTTTCCACCTTCTATTTGAGGATGCCCCACAGATGCTCAATAGGGTTTAGGTCTGGAGACATGCTTGGCCATTCCATCACTTTTACCCTTATCTTCTTTAGCAAGGCAGTGGTCATCTTGGAGGTGTGTTTGGGGTCGTTATCATGTTGGAATATCGCCCTATGGCCCTGACTCCGAAGGGAGGGGATCATGCTCTGCTTCAGTATGTCACAGTACATGTTGGCATTCATGGTTCCCTCAGTGAACTGTAGCTTTCCAGTGCTGGCAGCACTCATGCAGCCCCAGACCATGACACTCCCACCACCATGCTTGACTGTAGGCAAGACACACTTGTCTTTGTACTCCTCACCTGGTTGCTGCCACACACGCTTGACACCATCTGAACCAAATAAGTTTATCTTGGTCTCATTAGACCACAGGACATGGTTCCAGTAATCCATGTCCTTAGTCTGCTTATTCTTCAACAAACTGTTTGCAGGCTTTCTTGTGCATCATCTTTAGAAGAGGCTTCCTTCTGGGATGGCAGCCATGCAGACCAATTTGATGCAGCGTGTGGCGTATGATCTGAGCACTGACAGGCTGACCCCCCACCCCTTTAACCTCTGCAACAATGCTGGCAGCACTCATACGTCTATTTCCAAAAGACAACCTCTGGATATGACGCTGAGCATGCGCACTCAACTTCTTCAGTCGACCATGGCAAGGCCTGTTCTGAGTGGAATTGAAGTCCTGTATGGTCTTGGCCACTGTGCTGCAGCTCAGTTTCAGGGTCTTAGCAGTCTTCTTATAGCCTAGGCCATGTTTGTGTAGAGCAACAATTCTTTTTTTCAGATCCTTAGAGAGTTCTTTGCCATGAGGTGTCATGTTAAACTTCCAGTAACCAGTATGAGAAAGTGAGAGCGATAACACCAAATTTAACACACCTGCCCCCAATTCACAGCTGAGACCTTGTAACACTAATGAGTCACAAGACACCGGGGAGGGAAAATGGCTAATTGGGCCCAATTTGGACATTTTCACTTAGGGGTGTACTAACTTTTGTTGCCAGCGGTTTAGACATTAATGGCTGTGTGTTGAGTTTTTTTTACGTCATAGGGGGGCAGTGTCACCTGTTTACGTAAACCGGTGACCCCACCCCCCTCTGACAACATGGGGAAAGCCAAAGGGAAGTCCCCGTGCGTCAGAGGGGGAAGGGGTCACCGGGTGGCCCCGTCCTCCGTTATGTAAGAGCTGTCACCTTAACAGAAGCGTCACACAGCGGGAGACTCCCATTGAGGCGGATCAGAGGACAAAGCGGAGAAGAAGAAGCCGGAGGAAGATGCCAGACAAGAAGACCAGAGGAAGAAGCGGAGGAAGATAGGAGGAAGACACGGGGGAAGAACAAGATGGAGGAAGAAGAAAAACACCGAATGAAGACCAGAAGTAGATGGAAGAAGAAGCGGGGAAAGAAGTAGACATTACTAAAGGAATTGTCAAAAACCGTCTATTGTCTTTTTTAACATTTTTGACACTTTTTTGTGAAATGGTAGGGGTACCCTGTGACAGACTCACCCGAGACAGAGGCTATTGGAGGGGACTGAACGCTAGCCTCTTGCCAACAGATTATGGGCCCTGGCATTTGGGGGAATGGTGCTCTCTGTGAGCTGTATGCCTGGGGACCCTGGGGTTGGTGTTACTTTGGATTCAGCTCCATGTCCCCCCAAAACACACAGACTCTGGGGATCCTGTATTTGCCATAGTAGCAATAGTGACTGAGTCATACTGTTGGGGCTCATACTGTGAGAAGATGCTAATGTCATCAACTCCACTCACCTGTCTGATGTCAGCTATAATGTGTTTAATGTAAATGAGTTTAGTCTAGGTTCTAAGGGTATTCAACTCATTGTTGTTTGTTCTAATTAACCCTGTGTTGATGTTTATGGTAATGTGTGTTAATTGAATGAGCTGATCACATTAGCCACCAGCACTGGCTAGGAGACGAACAGTCTAGGCTGAGGAGGGGGGAGATTGTTGTTTGTATTGTTAATTGTAATTAGCTCCTGCTATTGTGTTTATACTACTGTGTGAAGCTCGTGCCCACAAGTCTGTCCTACAGGTCATGTCTCTGAGTCATCTGGTCTGGGTAAATTTTGTAGTAAATTAGCTTATGTTGATTAGGTTAGCTTTGAGTCATCCTGCTGTATAAATTTGTGTTCTCAAATAAAGAGTTAGTCCTGATGTACTCCAAGACTGGTGTTGTCTAGTTCTTGGGGGTTCCTATAGCCAGATCCATTGGACTCGTGTTCCAGAACTTAGGAAGCGATATACTGATGGAAGCACTCAAGCGGAGTGTGGGACGTTCCGTGACATACCCCATTACCAATTCACACAAGGGGGGTCGGGATCTGGGGTCCCCTTGTTAAAGGGGGCTTCCAGATTCCGATAAGCCCCCCGCCCACAGACCCCCATAACCACCGGGCAAGGGTTGTGGGGATGAGACCCTTCTCCCCATCAACATGGGGACAAGGTGCTTTGGGGGGCTACCCCAAAGCACCCTCTCAATCTTGGGACTATGTGGCCTGGTATGGTTCAGGAGGGGGGCGCTCTCTCATCCCCCCTCTTTTCCTGCAGCCTGCCAGGTTGCGTGCTCGGATAAGGGTCTGGTATGGATTTTTGGGGGAACCCCACGCCATTTATTTATTTTTTTTTTTGGTGCTGAGTTCCCCTGTGGGGGAATCCCATGCCGTTTTTATCAATGAACTTTTATGTGTATTGCCGGGGCGAACAATTCATTATAGCCACAAGTAGTTTTAGATGACTTTTTTCCTTTAGAAATGTTAGAAATTTTGCTGTCAGACTGTTCTAAACACGGGAAACATGCGCCACTTTACAGGCATACTATAGACACCCCCCAGGTATGAAATTTAAAGGAATATTACACTTTTATTGTTTCACTTTAAGCATTATTAAATTCACTGCTTCCGAAAAAACGTCCGTTTTTAAAACTTTTTTTTTGCATTGATACATGTCCCCTGGGGCAGGACCCAGGTCCCCAAACACTTTTTATGACAATAACTTGCATATTTACCTTTAAAATGAGCTAAAACGTATGTCAAGGGTGCTCAGAGTGTCAGGACCAGGCAGTTAGTTTCTTTATTAGAAGGATGAAGTGGTCTTCAAACACTTAGGGCTGCACTGAAAGAAAAAAAGGCGCCTCTAAGTGCAGAATTAAAACTTTTAATATCCCCAAACAAGATTAAAAACACTTACAGAATCAAGGATAAGAAGAGGCATAACATGGATGTATGAAGCAGGTGATCCAGCATCAGGAGGACCCAGTGTATCACAGCCTTCCAGGGATAATGATATGCAGCAGCAGAAGGTCCCAGGATAACCAGTAGGTGAACACCCCAGGCTCTGGGAACACTGGTGAAGCAATCACGTCATCTGAGTCAGCGTGGAGCATGAATCCTGGAAATGACGTCAACAGGAGGGGACAACAACTAGCATGGACTGCAAACAGGAAATATGTAAATCAAAATGGGACGCGTTTCGGAACTACTGATTGGTTCCTTCTTCAAGCCAATGACAACAGGTTGAGCTGAGCTTCTTATAGTCTATGGGCGGGGCTATGGGCAGTGATAAGGGAAGAAAAACAATGCTGCAGGAGGAAGTAGTGTGATCCATGGGCATAGAACTGCACAGTAAACATAAAGACTGAGCGGATGCAGCCCGCACACGAAAAACGGCAAGACAAATACAGCAAGACATTACAAAATTATATATAAGGAAAGGAACTTGAAATCAATGAAAAAATATATATAAAATGGAACAAAACGGTTAAACCGTACATTGCTCCTCAGTAGCAGATACCACTAAAAATGAATCGTTTGAAAGATGATCACTGGATCAATATATGGGGATAACAAACAGAATAAAGTACATAGGTATACATGTGTGTGCATGCATGCGCACACAAGAAACAACCACAGATGCAAAAAAAACAACAAAAAATGCATAGATGCAAAAAAACGCATAGATGCAAAAAAAACGCATAAATGAAATAAAAATGAAATAAAAATAAATAAATATGTTAAGCTATGGAAAGATTGTTCATTTAAGTTTTTTTGTCCTTGTTTAAAAAAAAAAGAAAAAGAAAAATAAAGAAATTAAATAAATAAATAAATAAAATGAGGATGTAATGGTGAATGAAGTTCTAAAGTATGGCACTGATTTCAAAATCCTCATTTAACCCTCCAGGGGCCAAAACATTCAAAGAGAAAATCCAATACATTTCTCTGTGGCAAAGCTTTCGGAAACGCTCAGCTGGGGGGAGGTCTCTAGGCATCTCCTCAATAACCCAAACCATTAGACCATCAGTGGGACACTATGAGTGTCTAATCCATCAGTAATGAAATGGCGATGTTTGCCAAATTGCTTACGTAATGGTCTGATAGTACGCCCAACATAAAAAAAAGACCTGTCAGTTTGTTAAACCAGCCAGAAGGATTTTTGTGTGAAAGATAAAACATACCCTATCAAGGGCTTTCACACATGCTCTGCTGACCATGTAGTCTATTGTTTGACATGCCCATGCGGCCTTTTTTATGTTGGGCGTACTATCAGACCATTACGTAAGCGATTTGGCAAACATCGCCGTTTCATTAATGATGGATTAGACACTCATAATGTCCCTAGGCACTATCTTGAATATCATAACAAATCCACTGATGGTCTAATGGTTTGGGTTATTGAGGCAATGCCTAGAGACCTCCCCCCAGCTGAGCATTTCCGAAAGCTTTGCCACAGAGAGATGTGTTGGATTTTCTTTTTAAATGTTTTGGCCCCTGGAGGGTTTAATGAGGATTTTGAAATCAGTGCCATACTTTAGAACTTCATTCACCATTACATCCTCATTTTGATATGTATGCTCATTATACGGTGCCCATATTCCCCTTAGGTATGTCCTCCATTGGCCACTTGTATTCTCTTTTTCCTATAGGATGTGTGCATGACTGTGTGTATGCGTGTGCACATAATGATTCATCCAATGGACGTTTTTTTTTTTTTTCCTTGCATCAATGCGTTTTTTGGCATTTCTATTTTTTTTATTTTTTATTTTTATTTCATTTATGCGATTTTTTGCATCTATGCGTTTTTTTTGTGTCTGTGGTTGTTTCTTGTGCGCGCATGCACATGTATACCTATGTACTTTATTCTGTTTGTTATCCCCATATATTGATCTAGTGATCATCTTTTAAACGATTCATTTTTAGTGGCATCTGCTACTGAGGAGCAATGTACAGTTTGACCGTTTTGTTCCATTTTATATATATTTTTTCATTGATTTCAAGTTCCTTTCCTTATATATACTTTTGTAATGTCTTGCTGTATTTGCCTTGCCGTTTTTTGTGTGCGGGCTGCATCCCGCTCTGTCTTTATGTTTACTGTGCAGTTCTATGCCCATGGCTCACACTACTTCCTGGGATGCTGCAGCATTGTTTTTCTTCCCTTATCACCACCCATAGCCCCACCCACAGCTCCGCCCATAGACTATAAGAAGCTCAGCTTCTACAAACCTGTTGTCATTGGCTTAAAGAAGGAACCAATCAGTAGTTCCGAAATGCGTCCCATTTTGATGACATATTTCCTATTTTCGGTCCATGCTGGTTGTTGTTCCCTCCCGCTGACGTCATTTCCGGGATTCATGCTCCACGCTGACTCAGACGACGTGATTGCTTCACCAGTGTTCCCAGAGCCTGGGGTTTTCACCTGTTGGTTATCCTGGGACCTTCTGCTGCTGCATATCGTTATCCCTGGAAAGCTGTGATACACTGGGACCGCCTGATGCCGGATCACCTGCTTCATACATCCATGCTATGCCTCTTCTTAGCCTTGATTCTGTAAGTGTTTTTAATTTTGTTTTGGGATATTAAAAGTTCTAATTCTGCACTTAGAGGTGCCTTTTTTTTTTTACCTTTAAAATTAGCACTTTTGATTTCTCCCATAGACTTTTAAAGGGTGTTCCGCGTCTTTTGAATTTGCCGCAAACACCCTAAATTGTTCGCTATTCGGCAAACGGGCGAACAGCCAATGTTCCAGTCAAACTCATGTTTGACACGATCATAAAGCCCATCCCTACTTACCATATTACTGAAACATAGTGTCTGTGGCACCCACTTGCTAAGATATGCCCACAGCCACAAGACACCGCCTCAGGGGCAATCCCAGCTGACCGTAGACACATTACAGGTCACTATTGGACCACCAACTAGAGGGCACCATATCAAAGATGAGCAAAATGATACCCCAGCTCCACTGCCAATATGATGATCTATGAACTGCTTTGATGAAGGCTTATTAGCCAAAACGCGTCAGCGTAGCCTGTACACGTGTACCCATGTAACCCAATAAAGGACTTTTATTCAAGAGTATCCGAGTTGCCAGCCCTTTTCTGATTCACCATACCAAAGATGGTTGCCCACCTTTTTCCCAAAACACGAGATTTTCCACCCTTTCAATGACCCCAAACCACCCAACATTCGTTACAAACTACCACTAACCCAAAGTAACCAAACAAAAAAGGGAGGGAGGGCGTACATCTTCTGTCTCCACTTCTCCAACTGACACACCCCTGCTTGCAAAACTATGCTCCTACACTCCTCCCATAACCCTGTTTCTTCAGCCAATCAGGTAAACACCATAACTTGACCACTAATTACACGAATAACCCCACGCTGTAAGGTTCCCCTTCCACCCTGTCATGTATGCCCTGCGCTTATCCATTTCATTCCTAGCTCTGGGCCTGCATTTTCTAGCCCTGATGAAGGAGGCATTTTTGGTCCTCAAAAAATGTTGGCTACCCTTAATTTTCTTGTATCTCTCTGGGACACCTGTGCTAAGATATCGTTGAATGAGTTCCCAGGTTTGCAGGAATTTGGCTGCTGTTACAGCTCTCACATTCCCTGCTAGTTTATTTATTTTATATCATGGGGAATGTAGCAGCAGTGACAACACTAAAAAATGGACGTGAAAAAGAGAAAAGAAGAATTGCAGAAGGAAGCCTGACATTGGGGCGTGACAAGGGATGTGATGAGATGAGAAGTGGGGCAAGAGGAAAGGCTAATCCCTGTGTGCAGAGTGTGCCATACCGATGTAGAAGCAGTGGGTTTATAGCAATGCACTTACTGTGTGGTGACCCAATATACTGTAAAGCAAAACTGTTGTAGCCAGATAGTTACAGGCCTGCAGATGAATAAATTGTAGTAATATGGTCCTCTAATCAAGCAGAGCTGACTTGGTCCCACACATGGCACAGCACAAAATCCACAGACACCATACTGGCAAATACAATATATTATCAAAAGTATTGGGAGGCCTGCCTTTGCACGCACATGAACTTTAGTGGCATCCCAGTCTTAGTCTGTAGGGTTCAATATTAAGTTGTCCCATGCTTTGCAGGTTTAACAGCTTCAACTCTTCTGGGAAGGCTGTTCACAAGGTTTAGGAGTGTGTCTATGGAAATGTTTGACCATTCTCTCAGAACGCATTTGTGAGGTCAGGGACTGATGTGGACGAGAAGGCCTGGCTCACAGTCTCTGCTCTAATTCATCCAAAAGGTGTTCTATCAGATTGAAGCCAGGACTCTGTGCAGACCAGTCAAGTTCCTCCACCCCAAACTCGCTCATTCATGTCTTTATTAAATTAGATAAATTAGATAAATTAGTGCGGAGACTGCAGGCCAGGCCTTCTCATCCAACATCAGTGCCTGAACTCATCAATGTGCTTCTGGAAGAATGGTAAATAGACACACTATCAAATAGACACATTCCCATAGGCACACTCCTAAACCTTGTGGACAGCCTTCCCAGAAGAGCTGTTATAGCTGCAAAGGGTGGGCCAACTCAGTATTGAACCCTACAGATTAAGACTAGGATGCCATCAAAGTTCATGTGCGAGTAAAGGCAGGCATCCCGATTTTTTGTTAATATAGTGTAAGCCTGCCATTCCTGCAGATAGCTCTGTAATGCCCCGTACACGCGGTCGGATTTTCCAACGGAAAATGTGTGATCGGAGCGTGTTGTCGGAAATTTTGACCGTGTGTGGGCTCCATCAGACATTTTCCATCAGATTTTCCGACACACAAAGTTTGAGAGCACGCTATAAAATTTTACGAAAACAAAATCCGATCCTTTAAATTCCGATCGTGTGTAGACCACGCATGCTCAGAAAAAATTAAGAGACGAAAGCTATTGGCTATTGCCCCGTTTATAGTCCCGACGTACGTGTTTTACATCACCGCGATCAGAGCGATCAGATTTTCCGACAACTTTGTGTGACCGTGTGTATGCAAGACAAGTTTGAGCCAACATCCATCGGAAAAAATCCATGGATTTTGTTGTCGGAATGTCCGATCAATGTCCGACCGTGTGTACAGGACATTAGGTTTGGAGACCATGCTGGACTGACTCGATTAGTCACTGGTTCTGCTTAAAATTATTCACTTCCCCTGGTACAGGTCCCACTGGGACTTTCTCAGTGTTTCTAATAGTCATATATTATATTCTTAATATTTTGTATTTATTTCTAATATAATTTTATCACATCATGACGTATACATGATATTTCTGATGCCAGTTTGCAATACTCTTATTTATTTGATTTTTTTTATTGATTTTTTTATCATTATGTTGTATGAATACTTGTTCGTACCATGTAAATATACATATTATACATATGTATATATGATTTATCACATACAATCTCCTGCATGTTGTTTTTTCACATAAGTATTTATATGATGTTTTTAGCTGCCACTTTTCTGTTTTTATATATTTCTATTCTAATGTACATCTCTGTATTTGTCTAATAGTCCTGAAGAAGGGGGAGTCCCTGTTCTCCCGAAACACAATCTCTTGATGTAATTATTGTTAATCTCAATAAACGTCTTCTAACATATCTTCCTACTTGCATCTTATTGGACACGGGGAACTCCTTTTCTACTTAATTTTTCAAGTACAGATAGCTGTGAGCAGCCTCAGCAGTTCTAGTAAGAAGAATAGCATTATGTTCCTGAGGCTTGGCACTCAGGACACATACAGTCTTGGAGTTTCGGATGCATTTTATCGCTTCCTGCCCTCTACCATTTCCATAGACTTGTTGCTGTCTCAGGTGGTAGACTGCCTTGACAGCAGCACATCCTCTATTTATTCCCCATACAATGTTATCAAATACCAGAACTCTCAGAGAAGCCACACCAGTAAAAGTAAAACCATCAATTGTTAGGGGGGGAGTACTTCCAGAAACTGATTCTGTTGAAAAGGTACTGTTATTTTCAAGCTAAATCATATATTTATATGCTATATGTTATAACATAATAATTTATTATTTATTTATTTACTGTAAAATTACTGGTTGGAAGTTATAACTTCAAACTTCAGTAATTTTCTTGAGTACAGATTCTGAAAATATAGTAAATTACCCTAAAAACAATATATAATAAAAAAAAAGGGGGGGGGGGATAATTGGGACTTTATATGAACTACACAACTAAATGAACAAACAAATGGGTATATAATGGATATTTAATATTGCAAAGTAGTTTATATTTCAAATATTTTTTATTAATTTTAAGAAGGGATTACAACACAGTGAAGTACAGTAATGTTAACTCGAGAAGTTATACATGTACATAACTAAAATGAAACATACGAATCATATCTCCTAGCATAGTTGTTATGTATAGACAAATAATATGTCAGAGGTAATAACAATCTGTTGAGGTCGAATCAAAGAATAGCCATTCTATTTCGAACTCTGTTCAGCTAAGAAGATATGGGTGAACCGTAACGAGGAAGGAGGGATGGGAAGGACAGGGGAGGGGGGGATAGGGTAAGGGTATGGTAGGAGGGATACCCAATTGCGTGTAATGTTCTGTCGTGATAATACCTGTTAGTATTACGGGGATTGGACTAAGTATGGTTGTGGAGTTCTCTCCATGGGGCCCATTTTTCGTAGAATTTGATTAATCCTCCTGATTTGTATGCCATTAATTGTTCCAAAGAGTACGTCTCAGACAGTAGGCTCGTCACCTCTTTGACATTCGGGGCCTTGGTTGACTTCCAATGTCTCATGATAATTAGTCTTGCTGCAAACAGAGTATGTAAAGCCACATGTCTGAGAGTCTTCGGAAAGTTTCCTATGTCGATGCTCAGAATAGCTAGTTTAAAGTTAGGTTTAGATATGAGCCCGGTTAGTTTAGTGATGAGTTTGAACACTGAGTTCCAGAAACTACGAATGTTAGGACAGAACCATAGCATGTGTGATAGAGTACCTATTAGGCCGCAGCCTCGCCAGCATTGATTATTGTGTTCAGGAGTAAATTTAGCTATTGTGTATGGTGTGTAATACCACCTAAGATGGAGTTTTTGTGCCATTTCCCAGTAAGTAGCACACCTAGAAAATGACACATTGTTTGATATTGCTTTTTGCCACTGGTGGGCTGAGATATTATCGTTCAGTTCTATGGCCCATTTGTTCAGGGGTTTGGTTACACAAAAGGTGAGCTTGTCATGAAGACAGTTATAAAAGTATGATATACCTTTCTTTTTGGGTATCGGAGATGTCCAGAAGTTCCAGGCATCTTGTGAGATCTTTACATTTAACTCAAAATTGGGAGTTAGCGTGGATTTTATTTGCGCATATGTGAGAAACTCACCCTTTGGCAATTCGTATTTAGATGTTAACTCCTCATAAGAGATGAATTTACCATCTTTGAATAAGGACGCGATTTCTTTGATTCCTTTTAATTCCCATTTGTGAGTTGTTATATTTGGATTAATGAGTCTAAGTACTCCTATGTTGAGTGGGATATCTATTTGTTTGTTTGTATTATTGCCATGTTGTAGGAATTGTTTCCAAGCTAGAATGGAAGCTGATATGGTAGGATGGTTTAAGCCTATATTTAAGGAGGGGGAAATAGCGTTAGCTAATAAAAGTGAATGTAGGGTATTCGGTGAGATTGCTGATTGTTCTATACTACTCCATGATTTACACTTAGGTTGTGTAATCCAGAACCTTAATTGGTCTAGTAGTGTGGCTGAGTAATAGTCTCTTAAATCAGGTACTCCCATTCCCCCTGCTTTCCTATGTTTCCGAAGAATGTGATGATTGCATCTAGATTTACCTTTGTTCCATAAGAATGTAGATAGAATTTTCTGAGAGTTTTTAAAGAAGGCTGCTGGGATCTGGATTGGCAGTGTTCTAAAAAAGTACAAGATTTTTGGTAGGACGGACATTTTAAAAGCTGCCAGTCTACCTGCCCAGGATAGAAAAAGCTTACTGATTTTGGTCGTGTCTTTTTGTATTGTTAATAAAAGTGGTGCGAGGTTCTCTTTATAAAGATTTGATAGGGGTGATGTTAATGTAATACCTAGATAGGATAGAGCACCTGAAGACCATGGGTATGTGAATTTGGATTGCAGGGAGGTTTGTAAAGATTTGCTAATGTTAATGCCTAATATGTTAGATTTGGTTTCATTGACTTTGTACAGGGAAACTTGGTTAAATTCGGTTAAGATTTGATGTATTTCTGGCAAGGATTTGGCTGGGTCTTCCAATGTTAAAATAATGTCGTCTGCAAAGAGAGTTATTGGGTAATGATCTTCACCTACTTCTATCCCTTTAATGAGTTTATGGGACCTAATTTTCTCCGCTAGGGGTTCCATTACTAATGCAAAAATGAGCAGGGATAGGGGACACCCCTGTCTTGTACCATTAGAAATCATAAAGTTTTTAGAGAATAGACCTTCTGAAAAAACATAGGCAGACGGGACCGTATATAAGGCCATGATGGCAGAGAAAATATCACCTATTATACCAAATTTTTCCAGTACTTTGGCCAGGTAACCCCAGTGGACCCTGTCGAAGGCCTTCTCCGCGTCTAAAGTCAACAGCAGAGAAGGCCTTCGAGAGGCCTCCGCCCGGTGGATGAGATTTATAACACGTCTGGTGGCATCAGGGGCCTGGCGACCCGGAACAAAGCCCATTTGGTCTGGTTTTACCAGATCAGGTAGAAAGGGTTGTAGCCTATTGGAGAAAAGTTTCGCGTATATCTTCAGGTCTACATTTAAAAGCGAAATAGGCCTAAAATTTTGTACATATGCGGGGTCCTTTCCCGGTTTCGGTATGGTAATAATGTTTGCAATTAACATTTCTTCCGGGAAGGAAGCTCTGGTCACAGCGGCATTGTATACCCCCTCCATATATTTGGAGAGGGTATTTTGAAAGAATTGGTAATATTCTGAGGAAAATCCATCAGGACCGGGTGCTTTATCATGTGGGAGTGATTGAATTATTTTAAGGATTTCTGCTTGTGTAAAGGGTTGGTTGAGGATCATTCTGTCTTCTGGAGAGAGGAGGGGCAAATTAATTGAGTTCAAGAATTTGTCTATGGTGTCTGGTGTGGGTTGGGGGATGCCATCCTGTTGGTTTAGATTATATAGTGTACTGTAATATGTCCTAAAGGCCTCTGCAATGTCTTGAGGGTTCAGTAATTTCTGTCCTGATTTGGGGTGGAATATGTGGGATAATTTTTGTTTGGCTGTTCTGTCTTTAAGTTGGCTTGCAAGTAATTTACTTGCTTTGTTGCCATGGAGATAAAAGTTTGCTTTTGAAGCTCTTAGTTGCTTAAGGTGTTGGTTTGTTAGGATTTCTCTCAGATCATGTCTCGCCTGATTAAGTTTCGTCAGTGTATGTGGAAGAGGATGCAATTTATGGGTTTGTTCTAATAATTTTATAGATGCAAGTATAGTATTAAGCCGCTGTGACCTAAGCTTCCTAGCGGAGGCACTCTGCTTTATTAATATACCTCTAATAAATGCCTTGTGCGAATTCCACAGTGTGAAGGGGTCTGCCGTGGACGGAGCGTTTATGTCAAAAAATTCCTGTAGTGCTTTTTGTATTTGTAGCTTATTCTCCGGCCTAGCCATGAGCACGGCATCATTTCTCCATCTGTTCGCTCTCGTCCCTAGCTTCTCCCTCCCCAGTGAAATGGACACAGGCGCGTGGTCTGACCACGTAATATTTCCAATCTCTGATTGTTGAATCTCCTGCAAAAGAAATTTATCTGTAAAAAAAAAGTCAATGCGGGTGTAGGATTTATGGGCATGAGAAAAAAAAGTAAAATCTTTTTCCGTGGCGTGTTGACATCTCCACACATCAAATAGGGAAGCTGAGTCCAGGAAGTTTGCCAGGGTTATTCTGTGAGAGCGACTTGGTGAGGAGTTGGACAAGTCCATTTTGCGGTCTGTTATGGCGTTAAAGTCTCCACATAAAACAATGTGACCCTGGCAAATAGGATGGACCTTTTTCCAAATTTTATTCAAAGCTGAGATCGGTCTGATATTGGGCAAGTACACGTTAATGATAGTATAGAGAATATTGTTGATCTGTCCTACTAGCACCAGGTATCTTCCTAGAGGATCCACTGTCAAGGAGGTCAGAGTGAATGCTACTGAGTCCTTTATCGCAATGAGGACTCCTCTTTTTTTTGTTGGAGCATTAGCTTGGAATATATGAGGAAATTTTTTATGGTTGAATGTCGGAGGGTTTTTTGAGGCAAAGTGCGTTTCTTGCAAACAAAAAATATCACAGTTGAGTCGGGCTGCTTCTTTCCATGCCGTTTGCCGTTTAAATGGACTGTTCAGGCCTTTAACATTCAGCGAAGAGATCTTAAATGCCATCTTTGACTTGTTATTACAACAGGTAAAGGATTAAGAAAGTGAGATGTTTAGTCGGTAATCTGTATTTTAAGGGTATTGCAGGGGTCCTTATTGAGAGTAAGACCAGATTAGTCAAATGGTGCAACTAGTGCTGGGAGTTGGCAATTGGGTATATCACAGTCAGATATTGAAGGGAGGGTAGGTAAGGAAAAGGGTAAAAGAACCAACTGTTCTTATGGGGACAGATGTCCAAAAATGAACAGAAGAAAAAAAAAAAAGGTATGGTTCTACGTAGAACCTGAGCGGGTTTTGTCCGCAACATTCGGGGGAACAACTGCAACTGTAATAAAATTGGATAGCTTGTGCATTGTACTAGCTCGCCGGAGCTAAATCAGCTTGATTGTGAAGATTTTTATCCAGGCCCTGGATTAGTGGAAGAGAACTTGTCATGAGGAGAGGCGTGCGGTGATATCGCCTTGTCTATATTTTCAGTGACTGGATCCAGGATTTGCCAATCTCGGAGAATGCGTATGCCCTCTTTTAAGGAATTGATTGTATAGAGACGATCGTCTTTTGTGACAAGAAGTTTTGCCGGGTACCTCCACTGGTAAGAAATGTGGTGGTTTCGCAGGGGCTTCGTTATGGTGGCAAGTTGTCTTCTTTGATGCGTGGTATGAGCAGATAGATCTGTAAACAGCGAAAGTGTCTGCAAATGATCTGGGAGTCGATCTGCATGTCTGAAGGTCGCCATTAGTTTCTCCTTCGTCGTGAAGAAGTGGATACGAGCTATCGTATCCCTGGGTAGATGTGCAGGGATATGCTTAGGTTTTGGTAACCTATGTATGCGGTCGATTAGTAAATCTTCTAGCGGGAGGTCTGGTAGGGCGTCCTTCATCACCTCGGTAAAGAAGGACATTAAATCTGTGTTTTTGATGTCTTCGGGGATTCCTCTAATTTTAATATTGTTGCGTCTGGAGCGATTCTCCAGATCTGCGATTTTGGATTTCATCCATGCGATTTCATCATCATGGGTATTGTGGGCATCTATTAGCTCATTGAAAGTGGAGGCAAAGTCTCCCATTTTATGTTCCACATGTGTGACTCTTTCCCCAATTTCTTTGACTTCTGCTTTAAACTGCTGAGCAAGTGACAAGATGTCTGCATGGAGTGTGCTACGTAGGGATACCAGCATATCTTTCAATGTAGTATCCATCACAGGTTGATTTACTGTGGGAAATTCAGTAATGGAGTCCTGCAGTTCCCTGGTGTCGTCTAGGGGGCTTGTCATGTCACTCACCTCCAGTGTTGAGATCGGTGTGTCCTGGTATTTAAGCTTCGCCTTCACTGGGCTGGAAGAGCAGGAGGAGGATTGGGAGGTTCTGCCTGGTGCCTGGTTTGGGTTAGAGAAGTCTGGGGAGAAGTGCTGCAGACGTCGCTCTGTGTCTTTAGTGAAGCCACGTTTGTGCGGCTGGGAGCCGCCGGCGCCATCTTGGCTGGAGGAGCGACGGGGCTGTGAGTAGAAGTCCGTCATTCTTCTAGAGGGATTCCGGTCTTTCTGCTTACGGGGCATGTAGCGGAGGGATGCCCGACCTGCTGGCTGAAATGTATGCCTCTTTTTATGGCGCTGGATGACCGTTAAAAGCTCCGGCGAGCTGGCTGTATGCAGAGCAGTGTTTTCAAGCGGCCATCTCCTACGCTAGCCGGCCACGCCCCCCTGCAAAGTAGTTTAAATACCTATATACCAACCCTAGGTAAGAGTTGTTGGGACCATTGTTCCCCCTCCTTCCCCGATTTTTTTTTCTCTATTTTTCATTATACTATCTTGCCATTTTTTTACCTTTTTATTATAGATACATCCAATTTGCATTGGCTTATGATGAGTGAAACAATCATGAAATGCATTGCTACGTCACAGCAACTATTTGTATCATGTCAGTATTTTATCTTATACCATAATAAATTTTAATTTTTATATTATCATGCCTTTATGTGGTTACGCTTATTGCTTTCTGGGTATGCATACTCAATGTTTATTATATGTTTTATCATGTTGGAACACTAATGCCGCGTACACACGATCGGACTTTACGGCAGACTTTGTCCGGCGTACTGTTCGACGGACTTTACAACGGACTTTCCGAATGAACAGACTTGCCTACACGCAATCAACCAAAGTCTGACGGATTCGTATGTGATGACATATGACCGGACTAAAAGAAGGAAGTTCATAGCCAGTAGCCAA
Organism: Lithobates clamitans; assembly: GCA_037952925.1. Taxonomy (NCBI): domain Eukaryota; kingdom Metazoa; phylum Chordata; class Amphibia; order Anura; family Ranidae; genus Lithobates; species Lithobates clamitans. The sequence goes on along the minus strand of JBBGZY010000742.1, from coordinate 2,520,002 downwards.
TAGCTGCCCTAGCGTCAGTTTTTGTCCGTCGGACTAGCATACAGACGAGCGGACTTTTCGACCGGACTCGAGTCTGTCGGACAGATTTGAAACATGTTTCAAATCTAAGTCCGTCAAACTTTTGAGAAAACAAAGTCCGCTGGAGCCCTCACACGATCAAATTGTCAGACGAAATCCAGTACGCCGGACCAAGTATGCCGTAAAGTCCGATCGTGTGTACGCGGCATTATGTGTACATAGCCATAAATTATGTAGATGCTATTTACTGGGACTAATTGTCTTCCACAGTTATTAAGATGTATGTATACTCCTTTGCAATATTAAATACCTATTATATACCCATTGGTTCGTTCATTTACTTGTGTACTTTATATAAAGTCCCAGTTATTTCCCCCCTTTTTTTCATTATGCAACAGGGATGGAAGTATATGAATTTACCCAGTCAATGCCTCATATAAAGTCCCAATTTCCTTTTTTTCTTATATTAAACAATATATAATAATTATTTGTGTATTACTTACTTATGGTAATTAACCCCTTGCCACCCAGGCCAATTCTGACGCATCTCTCCTACATGTAAAAAACATTTTTTTTTTGCTAGAAAACTACTCAGAACTCCTAAACATTATATATATATATATATATATAGATATATATATATATATATATATATCTATATATATATATATATTGTTTTAGCAGACACCCTAGGGAATAAAATGGTGGTCGTTGCAACTTTTTATGTCACACGGTATTTGCGCAGCAATTTTTTAAACATTTTTTAGGGGGGGAAAAAACAGTTTCATGAATTAAAAAAGAACAAAACACTAACATTAGCCTGACTTTTATGTATAATGTGAAAGATGATGTTACGCCGAGTAAATAGATACCTAACATATCACACTTTAAAGTTGCGCACACTTGTGTAATGGCGCCAAACTTCGGTACTTATAAATCTCCATAGGTGATGCTTTAACATTTTTTTACAGGTTACATGTTTAGAGTTACAGAGGAGGTCTAGTGCTAGAATTATTGCTTTCGCTCTAATGATTGTGGCGTATGTAACCTGTGTGTATCTGGCTCTGATACAAGCCAGTGCCTCACCAGCCACTGACCTCAAGCTTATCCCTTCTCTGCAGTACTGATTTGGTTTAATCCTGCTTGCTACCCATCATTTTCTAGAGTCTTGAGAATAAATAAATGTTACATTGATAAAGCTAACCTGTGATTTCCAATAGAGGGAAAAGCAACAGAATCACTTTACCTTCGCCCTCTCCAGCAGTACATACTTTTCTTTTGCTCCCTCTTTGCTCCTTTTAGATTTCACATCATGAGTGATTCACATTCCTTCACACCGAAAATACCAGACTGCACAGGACGCACAGGTGTTCCATGCATCTGAAGGTTTATTTATCCATTTTTCTTTGAGTATTTTTGATATGAATTGTTGTTCATCAATAGACTTTATAATATGTTTTCATACTTGACTATGTACTCCTTTCATTGCTAGATCTCTGTGGCTCATTTAAGTGACACTTCGGATCACATCTTCTTCCTGATGCGTTCTTTGTTTTTTGGTCCATGCATCTGTGTTTGGGTAGTTCCTTTCATGTCTATTGGGATGCAGTGGATGCATGGAGCCGTGCTCTCAATTTTACATCTTTGTGGGTGCATGTCCCCAAAATCACAATGTCCATGTTCACGGACATGCTCCTGCACCCACATGGATGTCAGCTTGAGAGCAGTGACTGTGTCCTTGCAGCTGCAGTATCCCAATTGACATGAATAGTACTGCCTGCATGCAGATGCACAGGAACACCTGTGCACCCTGTGCAGGCAAGCACAACACTTACATGGGTGTATGCTTATGTACGCCCATGTGAACAAGGCCTAATACTTCTCTGTACAATGTGCGGAAGAAACAGTAGTCTGCATTTTATCTTTGAAAGCTAGCAACCAATACAAAATGTGACTGCTGCTGTCAGAGTAGGCTGTCATTGACAACACCACATACACAGAAAATAAAAAAGAAGAATTGCGCTAGGTGCGTGATAAATGTGAAAAATTTGAAAATATAGGGCACAAAAAGGTATAGATAAAAATAAGAGTGCAGCGCCAGATAAATACTACAAGTATGATATGTGTAATGATATTGTATACAGTATATTACCAGTATAACAATAGTGATCAATAATCCAGTGCAAAAATGAAAAATCAAGTGAAAAAATAGTCCATATGTAATTTCTCCATTGGCAGTAAACATGCATATAAAAACACAAAAAAAATGGTGACAAAAACAATTCATAAATAAAAATATCCAAATGGAAGATTTCCAATGCGTGAACCAGGGTCTATGTTTTCCACCACTTGTGCTGCCCGTCACCTTTCAATAGAAACAATGGAGGCTTATCAGAAAGCCTGCGACCGCCCTTACTCAGGGGGGTCTAAACAGGCTTAGTAGAGCAACAGGAACGCTGCTAGGATCTCCCAGACCTCCTACACAGGTGACCGGTCAGCTTCAATGAAGATCATCCTCAATGGCGCACTTCCAGGAGACAATCGCTATACACCAATGGATGTGCACGCCTCGCCCTTCACATGTACCAGGCAAACAACTAGGGTGGCACTTCCTTTCTGTCATACAGCCTCCAACCTGGATATTGCCACTGTTCTATGAGGGGTAAAAGAAACATGTATCCCGCTGTGCCTTCCTATTAAAAAAATACAACAGCTAGAAGAACATCAGGAGCCGCACACGTCCATTGGTGTATAGCAATTGTCTCCTGGAAGTGCGCCATTGAGGATGATCTTCATTGAAGCTGACCGGTCACCTGTGTAGGAGGTCTGGGAGATCCTAGCAGCATTCCTGTTGCTCTACTAAGCCTGTTTAGACCCTCCTGAGTAAGGGCAGTCGCAGGCTTTCTGGTAGGCCTCCATTGTTTCTATTGAAAGGTGATGGGCAGCACAAGTGGAGGAAAACATAGACCCTGGGTCACGCATTGGAAATCTTCCTTTTGGATATTTTTATTTATGAATTGTTTTTGCCACCAATTTTTTTGTGTTTTAATATGCATGTTTACTGCCAATTGAGTAATTACATATGGACTATTTTTTCACTTGACTTTTCATTTTTGCACTGGATTATTGATCACTATTGTTATACTAGTAATATGCTGTATACATTATCATTACACAGATCATACTCACTTGTAGTATTTATCTGGCACTGCACTCTTATTTTTATCTATACCACATACACAGAAAACATAAAAAATAGAAGAGTGCTAGCAGCAAACAGACTAAATGTTCTGCCCTATTGTTATTTCTATTTATTTACATTTGTTTTAACTTTTTTTATCTGTGTATAGATCTAGGTTTGTCTCAAATATGTTTTAACCCACTTACTGTTCCAATTTCTAAGATTGGTTTTGAACTTTTCTCCTGCTAGTTTGTTCCCAGTGTTCTTGATTTTAGCTTCATATTGAAAACGCTGCCCTTCTGAACCTTAGTCACATATTTAATGTATCTAAGAGTTTCAGTCATGTCTTCCCTTTCCCTTTATTCCTCCAGACTGTACATATTCATTTCCTGAAGTCTCTCTTGATATGTTTTATTCCTCAGACCTCACCATTTATGTTACCCATCTCTGGACTCATTCTATCTTATTCATATATTTTTGTAAGTGAGTCCTCCAAGGAACTAGACACCGTATTCTAAATGAGGTCCCACGTATATAAAAGAATCAGGACCACCTTCCTACTGCTGGTGATCCCTCTAGTGATACAACCTTGAATTCCCTTTGCTTTTCCAACTGCCTGGCCACATTCTTTTGCTCATTTTGCAATCATCTGAAATACGTTCCCCTATATGTTTTTCCTCTATAGTTCTGGCCAAAACTGTATCCCATTAATAAACCGGAAACAATGAGAGTGGTTCCTGTGATGTATTTATTATGTTAGATATGATTGCATTCAGGTTGAAGGTTCATTCAAAAAATAAACCTTAAGCATACAGATGTCACGGCAGCCCAAAGATGGCAGTGTGTTTTTAATAATGTAAATGTCAGATATAATTACATTATTAAAAAGCAATACATTTATTTTGGCAGCCTATAGTAAAGAGGAGAGCAGGGTTTTATTGAAATAACATACTAAATTCATACATAAAGTCCTAATATTGCCTTAAAAATATAGCTAGGTAAATTAGTCACAAAGTTAACTGACCCATACTGAAAGGACAAAGGAAAGGTTGGCTTTATAATACCTAGTGAGTGTTGTTTCAATACATAAACTACATATATTAATTTATGTCAATTTTTCTTCCTACTACTTTAGTAAGAAAGAGCAATGTGCAAAGAATCACAATTCACACTGACATTTTCACAATGTTCTCTGACTTATTGAAAAATGAATTAAAGTTCAACTTAAAAACATTTAAAAAAAAAAAGTGGATAAGAGTTAGATTGTCAGATTGTATTGCCTGCTTCTTGCTGAGGAGAGCACCATCAAAGTCAAATTTATGTTCATGTACATATCAACTGTAAGAACATATTCTGTTTATATTTGTGATTGTTATATAATAGCATCTAATGCAAGCACTGGCTCAATGCTAGCTGTGATTTTACATGATTAGACAGATGATTCCCCAGCGTGCAATTAGACAGTGCAAAGGAACAAACCATTAATCTTAAAGGATTAAAAAAAAAACATTTTTGACACAACTTTGAGCTTATGTTACTCAAATATAAAATCTTATCTCTGCCTTTAATATCAAGTGTGATTTATTGTGTGATGATCAAAGACCTTAATATGCCTTGAACTGTGAAGTGAGAGTGATCTGCTGACAATGACTGCTCATTGGAACAGTTATGAGGCTGATAGGATCTAAACTAGGCTCACTTGCTTCGTTTGCATTGTTCCTTCACAAAACTTTTGTCTGAACACATTTCCAAGAAATGTTGGGAAAAAAAGGCCTCATGTACACTGCTGCTGCTAAACGGACATTTAGGAGCAGTTGGGCATTTTTTTTTAACTGCCCCTGAACTCTCCTCTATGTTATGTTATCTGTCCATGTACACAGGGTCGTTTACAGTAATTTCTAGGCAGTTGAGTTTAGAGGCATTTTTTGGAACGCAAAAAAATGTGTTCAGAAGCTGAGTTTACAGGAATTTCAAATGCCAAACGCGTCTAAACGTGGCTAAACACGTCTAAACATGGTAACTTGTGTTTAGCCTTGTTTCGTTTACAGGTGTTTTTCATTTTTGGCTATTTTTTAAATAAACGCTTCTAAACGCAAAGGCGGCAAAACGCCACTAAACGCGGAATGTAAACGCAGCAAAACAGACATTTTAAACATTGGTTACTATCTGTCAAGTTAAATCGTTCAGGAGAGGTTGTAAAACGCTCAACATTTTGTCATCTGGCTATGTGTACTAGTAAATATTTGGGACTTTCTGCTTTAAGCATAGTCCTGACGAAAAAGTCACCTAATTACAAGAAAGTCTGCAGGAAGATTTGAACTTAACCAAGTACTAATTGCACAGATCTCATCATTTAAGTTAAATCTTACTAAAACAGTATTTGAGAAAGGCATTATTACTTCTTTGAGTTCATTCCAGCAGTATAGAGCTGATTAAAAAAAATACAAATTACAAGGTCAAACAATTAGACAAATACATGATTTTGTGAAAAAGAAGTGCTGTGCTTAAATTTGTAAAAAAACAATACACACAAAATTTTCGAGATAATTACATATAAAAGATGCTGTACAAAGATTAATAAGTAATGATAGTGAAATAAGCATACAAAAATGTCTGTGATGTATGGTGAAAATTTCACAAGAAACATAACACACAATGAATAATGTGACCACCTCCACCAACTCCCCCAAAGGTGTGCTCTTGCCTTAAGGTTTGACCCACACTAGAAAGGTCAAACTCGCATGAGGAATAGAGCCAAAGTCTGACCAATATTTTCAGATGAATTCAGTCGTCAGAATTCTTAGTTGAAATGGAGGCAGTTGGAGACAGCTTCCATGCAGTATGAGATAGCAGTGACCTTTATGTGCATAGCCAGCTAACAACCATTCAAGGAAACTGCAGACCATTTAGTGCAAAAGAGAAAAACACATCATAGTGCTCACTGCTAGGAAAAGGTATATATTGCACTCACTTGTATAGAGGAACAACATAAGCATCAATGAAGCTAGAGAACCGCAGCTTTGCTACATAAATGGAGATCACTACTATAAGTATAGCTAGATGGAATACTCAGGAGTGGCTCATGGAAGCAGGCTGCAGTGTCTCTCCTTCGGTTTGATTAGGCCCTCCAAACGCGTTTTGTCATATGACACCTATCAGGGGATTTCAGTTATGCAATTGCATCAATGGGTTGGTCCTATATTACATGAAGAGTTCACAGGCAAAAATATTCTGCATCTAAAAGTTTTCACCTCTGCCCTTCCACAAGGTAATAACACAGATAAAACTATCTTGTACCTGGATTTCCCAGATATTTGGTTATATTATGAAAAAATAGCTAGGGGTCATAGTCTAGCTTTGAAATGCCCACTGTAGTTAGGTGGTGCTGAGAATTTGTCATGGTCTTATTAGAGACCCCCGAGGGATATAGGAAACCATGTGATTCAGCTTTCCAGCAATCACACAGCAAGGCAGACAGAGCCCCTTGCATTCCCTGACTGGAGGATGTCCAGCATTATCCAACTCTTTCCTTCTCAGCCTGACTATCCCTGACTTACCCCCTTTTGTTTACTGAATTTCATTTTTTCTAATCATAGAGGCCCAGCATCACATGTGGGCGTTACCCGAGTGCTTAGGAAAGACCAGTCCTCCAGACTAACATCCACCTATTAAGGCATTTTGATATTTGCATAACTTCTGTCCACTGCTACATTAGGCCTGAAGCCTCTTTATGAAATCATCAGGATTATTCTCATGGATCTCACGGAGCAAAGGCATATGACAGAACTGGTCACGCTGAAGCAACCAATTCTTGGTCCATGAACTCCTCCTCACCCTGTTCATGGACTGGACTTGTGTCAAGGTCAGGACCCTAACACCAAGCCCCCGCACAGCACAAACTCTACGAGGAGTACGCATACGAAACATGGCTAGAAAACAGTCGGCTGCTCAGAACGAAGTAACAGAACGCACTGAAGAACAGCAAGGCCTGTGAAGAGCGACCTGAAAACCAGTAACGAACGAACAAGAATACAATGACTAAAAGTCACGCGGAACTTGCTTGCACGCACTGAAGAGCAGATACAAACCCACAAGCACAAACTGAACGGCAGAAAACGATCTGAAAGCCACAAGTCTGAAAAAGCGCGAATCGTCTCTCACCAAACTTTTACTAACACGAGATTAGCAAAAGGAGCCCAAAAAGTGCCGCGCTTGGTTCTGAACCGGCCTTTTCTAGTCTCGTCGTACGTGGTGTACGTGACCGCGTGGTTGTCGATCGGAAATTCCGACAACTTTGTGCGACCGTGTGTAGGCAAAACAAGTTTGAGCCAACATCCATCGGAAAAAATCCTAGGATTTTGTTGTCGGAATGTCCGAACAAAGTCCAACCGTGTGTACGCCCTATAAGTCCTCACAGTTACTCTTGGTGGGAGCTGGATTGGGTCCTGCTGTGAAATATTAGATCAAGAATTGTAATTACATGCACCTGTTGAACAGGGGCAGAAAAATTGGGCCTTTGGTGGTGCTGGTGCCACAACACTGTAATGCCCCGTACACACGGTCGGATTTTCCGATGGAAAATGTCCGATCGGAGCGTGTTGTCGGAAATTCCGACCGTGTGTGGGCTCCATTGGACATTTTCCATCGGATTTTCCGACACACAATGTTGGAGAGCAGGAGATAAAATTTTCCGACAACAAAATCTGATCGCGTCAATTCCGACCGTGTGTGGCCTGTTCTGACGCACAAAGTGCCATGCATGCTCAGAAGAAATTCCAAGACGGAACAGCTCGTTCTGGTAAACTTAGCGTTCTCAATGGATACCGCACTTTTGTCACGCTGCAATGTTAAAAATTGTTTAATACAGCGCACTCTCTTCTTCTTTATAATGTGACAAGAATGAAGTAGTTTTGCTGCTCATATTCACACACACTTCTCACAAAGTTTTATTTTTGTTTTTTTATTGGTATTCCCTGAATATATTGTTATTAGTTGTCACATCTGACATAATTTTTTTTTTTTTATTTAATTTTTTTGGGGATTTTAAGCCTTTTTTTTTTTTTTATTTAATGTGTATTTTTTCAAAGGCTGATCTTTGTTCAATGTTATTTTTATTTTTACTCCAGAATATTTTTGTGTGTGTTTTGTGTGTCAAGTTACCCCAACACCATTGATATCTTTTATTATTTAATCTCCAGGAAATTGTTTGTTGTTGGTGTCCCTTGTTCATTTCACATTGTATATTTGAAATGTACCTGAATCCTCACAAACAAACTGTCCTTTTTGAAGTAAAACACATAGGAGAGTATAATTCAAAACAAAAATCCTTTATTAAGGGATCAGAACCAAACAAAGAGGAAGGCAACACTGGATCAACATGAGAAATTAGCGAAGCCTGGGACCCCCACGGCAGACATCAATTCTTGAACATCAAAATTGGTGGCCTGAGGAGTCCATATGTAAGGGAGGGCAGTCTGGTCCAGAATTCGCAGAGATCCGGATAGCAGCAGATGACATGTGTGTCCCCAGGCTGTGGTACCACAAGAGGCTGCATTTTTTGGCTGACCAGGCTGGATCCAGGGTCCTCACTTTCTGGTCTTCCTTCCACGCTTCCTTCCAGGCTGTGGCTGTGCAGTTGGAGATGTTGCAGGAGGAGGAGTAGGACCTGGAGGAGGACTGGGAGGACCTGGAGGAGAGGGAGGACTAGGAGGTGGACCTGCAGGAGGAGGAGGAGGACCATCGCAAAGGTGTGTCTGAGCTGTAATTTGGCCCCTCATACCTTTGTTAAGAGCCTCCAATATGAGCGACTCACACATGACTTGTTGGCCCTCCTCCATCCTCTGCATTTTATATGCAATGACGGCAGCGATGTCCTCCTCCACGGTGTGTGGTGCTCCCAGGACCTCTGTAGCCCTCCAAAAGAGTCCTCTGGCAGCCTCCTCTAGGGCACTCCTCCTACTGCCACTTTCTCTTTTCAGGGGGGGTGGAGGGACCTACAGATCAGCCAGCCGGCTCGGCCTGGCCACCTCCTGGCTGAGACTTCCCTGTGTATGAAAAAGGGACATGGTTGTAATGTTTTGCATCATCAATCACAATCATAAATTAGTACTCCCAACTAACATCTAGTTAACATCATTGATTGGACAAGCAGAAATATTTAGAGGAATGCTATAACTGGCTCAATTTGGGCTCCTCCACATGTGGCCTGGAAGGCCCAGGTTGGGCGTCAGAAGCCTCAGCCGGGGGGGAAGGAAGCGTGGAAGGAAGACTGGAGGGGGATGGCCTGGGTTCAGTCTGGCCTGCCAGAAAATGCAGCCTGTCGTAGTACAACATCCTGGGGACATAGATGTCATCTGCTGCTCCGGATCTCTGTGAATCCAGGACTTTCTTGCGCTCCCTTAGATATGTGCTCCTCAGGCCACCAATTAAGATCTTCAAAAATGTGATGTCTGCCGTGGGGATCACCTGCTTCACAATTTCACACAATTGCACCAGTGCTGCCTTCCTCTTTGCTTGGTTCTTGAAATGGGGGTGTTTAATCTCCCACAGACAGGGCAGCTCCCTTAACATATCTACGAATACTGACATGAAGTCATTGTCTTTCAGTAGCATATCCATGTTCACTGCAAGACACAACACAAGGCAAAGCCTAATGTCAGACAAAACTCTCCTAATCTTGTTACAATATAGGCCTCAATGTAGAAGCAGTACAGGCACAAGTTTGTCTCTTACCTTCGTCCTTAGGATCGGCGCGTCCAATACTCCTTCCTCCGCTCACAGATCGTACGTAATACGCACGCGTGTTACGCTTTATACACACTGCGCATGCGTGTAACTCCGCCCGCCCCTGACGTTCTTTCTATTCTATTCCCCGCCCCTTTTCGTACGGCGCAGTGGGGGAAGAGCACATGGCGGAGTCACAGCAGGTGCGTGATAATTGCAGGAACGAGGAAGAGGAAAGCCCGGATCCGGACACGTCCTGATCCAGAAGGAGACGTTTTAAGGCCACAAATATGTCCTTTGGGGAGATGTTGGAGATGGTCGACATCATGAAGAAGTCCGACTATGACGGAAAGTATGGGCCTTACCCCAACCCCAATATCAGAAAGGCCAAGATCATGGCGAAAGTGATCAAAAGTCTGCACAGGAATTTCGGGGTACGACGATCGAAAGATCAGCTCAGGAAGCGGTGGTCGGACCTCAAATTAAGAGAGCCAGAGCAGTACCGAAAGATCCGGAGAGTGCTGCAAAAAAGTAAGTAGTTGTGCTGTGTTTCTATTCTTTCTGTCTTTATTCCGTTCGTGCTGCTCCATATGCTTTTCTTAATTGTAACGTTTAAAAGGGCAACTTTAATGTTCATGGGCCCATTATTCGTTCGTATCAAACATTTTTCTTTCGGCCTCTAAAACACCATTGTTTAGGCCATATGCATTTTCCCACATTTTTTTTGGGCCTACTTGGATGCCAAATATTTGTTTGTGTAGATGGGTTTGTTACTAGAATGAAATGCAAACTAGATTCTGTGTAAGGAGAGGACACTGAGCAGCTGTTTTCACATCTGGACACTGGAGCACTAGTGTGGGACACAAGAACACAATTTTTATTAGGGGGCCACATAGGTGCTCCAGTGTATACTATAGGGGGGTCTCCATCTGTGAAGCTTGTACTAAACAGGTAAAGTATTGCAGCTTGACAAAGGGCAATAAAAAAAAGATATCTTGGAACTCGGCTAAAATTGAGAATTGTACCCTACTTCCAAGCAATGTTTCCTATTTCTAGTTCTGCCATCAAATATCTGTGTGCTAATTATAACATTTTTGTTTTACATAGGGGAGAAAAGACTCGGAGGACACTACTCATCCGAGGAGACCACAGACCCCCCACCTCTGGAAGAAGGGGAAATAACACCAACCCAAGCTGAGCAGGAGGAAGAAGAAGATGTGGTGGAGATTGGCACCACAACAGGTGAGTGTCTGCGACCACAGACTCAGGTAAGAGATGGATGCTGGCAGATTTTTGATACCTGTTTTTGTTTTGTTTCTCTCTTTTTAGGTGATCGTGATCCAGATCCTCTCACATCAGAAAGTGCCCAGATCCTGATCTGGGAGATCATGGGGTGTAATGTCGAATTGCAAAACATACAGCAAAAAATCAATGATGTGATTAAAAAAAATAATAACATCATTGATGTTTTGAGGCGAATTTAAAACCCCACAAAATCACTTTTTGGATTGTGGTCCAATCTTTTAAATATTTTTGCAATGTTTTGAAAAGCCAAATTTGGAGGATGCACACAGTGTGCCAACATGTGCTATCTGCCATCACGGGAGATCAATGGACGCGTTTTGGGGGTGCAACCCCTTCCTCAATTATAAAGTAGCGGTGAGGAAGGGCTTACTCCCCCAAAACACGTCCCTTGATCCCCCATGATGGCAGCTAGCACATGTTGACATTCGTAAATTGGTGTGCATCTTCCAAATTTGGCTTTTCCAGGGGTGATTTCCCCCCATCTGAACGCTATATCAAACCCAGTTCCTAAATATTGATGTCTGATATAGCCTTCAGGTTTTACCATATGTGAACTTTGTAAGTTCAAGTTTTTTGGCTTTCTTGTTGGTTTTACACAGGCCTGTTTTATCTTAAATGGACATTTCGATTTTTGATAATGCTACTCCAAAAATTGTTATACAACAAACATGTTGGTTTGTTTTAAAAACCTTTGGTAAATGCACATGTGATTGTGCAGGTATAAAAAAGTTGGTTACTCAAGAATGTGTGGATTATTGTCTCAACACTACAACACTTTTGGGGTGATGTAATTGCTGTTTTCAGCAAAAATGGGGGTTATTTCCTAAGGGCAAATCCTCTTTGCACTACAAGTGCAGGTTCAGTGCAGTTGCAAGTGCACTTGTAGTGAAATGTGTATTTGCATTTAGTAAATAACAGCCAACAGTGCTTTGTATAATAAGGTTACACAATCACGACATTTTCTGGACTCAACACATTTCTGTCAGGGTCAGCTAAAACAAACACAAGCAGTAGATGTCCACAAAGTATTTCTTTTTTTTTTTATTATAAAAAGGCTTCACAGATTTGCTGGCATATTGATAGCCCCCCTACCCACAAAGAACTCCAGGTAGCGTAACCGGACATCACAGGCACTCAGGGAGGGCAAGCCAGGACGGCCACTTTCAAGCGCCGTCAGTGTGGTTTGATGTATCATTCCGGCCTCAGGCCCAACTGAGCCAGCATAGTTGGCTGAATGTTTCCTTAAAAAGTTATGGAGAACACAGCACGCAAGTATAATATGGTTCAGTTTATACTCCGCAATATGGATGGGTGTCATAAATAGGCGGAACCGGCTGGCCAGGATTCCAAATGTGTTCTCCACCACTCTCTCAGCCGGTAATTAAAAACCCTCTGTTCCGGGGTGAGGGTCCTCATTGGGAATGGCCGCATCAGGTGGTCCCCCAGCGCAAACGCTTCATCAGCAATGAACACAAATGGGAGTCCTTCAACATTGTCCTCTGGAGCTGGCAAGTCCAAGCTGCCATTCTGGAGATGCCTGTAGAACTCCATCTGGGCGATGACTCCACCATCGGACATCCGGCCATTCTTCCCCACGTCCACATACAAGAAGTCGTAATTAGCCGACACCACGCCAACATCACTATACTATTGAACCCCTTGTAATTATAATAGTACGACCCCGAGTTGGGTGGTGGGACGATGTGGACGTGTTTCCCATCAATTGCCCCTCCACAGTTAGGAAAGTCCCACCGCTCGGCAAAGTGGGAGGCCACAGTCTGCCATTCCTGTGGTGTGGAAGGAAACTGTTGAGGAAAAAACAATAAACATTACTATTTTTACTCTGCAACATGGCAAGCAGTTTAGACACAAACATTATGGGGCAACCTCCAGATAGCATTTATTAAGGGGAATTTAACAACGCCAAAGTATAAGGTACACCTATCATATTCCCCCTCCCCCCCCTCTCATGGGCCATTTCTAACATTATAGGGGGTGTGTGGAAATCTTGGACAGGTAACCCTCTTTACTTCATTGAGAGATGAATGGCTAAATACAGGGTATTACTTGGACCAGCCCCCCCTTAGTTACACTATTGGCAGCCCACTGGACAGGTAAGAAGTGTCATAATACAAAGATAGAAATACACACTGTACACATTTGAGGACATTTGGACATTCTGCTATTACCTATCAAGATAATAATAGGATCCCAAAACTTTAAACAGTACCATTTGAAAGTATACAGGCAGGCCCTTGCACTACATGCTTTGGGAAATTCATCCATACATCTGACCACAAAAGATGTGGGTACAGTGTGTATGGGTTTGGCAAAGTCAGCAGATAGATGATTGAGGATAGATAGAGAATTGGGATCAGCTGACTTAGCAGTTGGGGGAGGGAGGGTTACTAAAAATTATTTGGGGACACCACAAAAAAAAAAGCCTCTGGCACTTTGCCAGAATTTAAAGCAAAAATAACATTTCCAAACATTTTAGGGGGTGTTTGGGGTAAAGCACTACTATGGAGGAGAAAAAATACATTGTTAAGTGACTACATGAGGTGAATATAGGCCAGGAGACTCCATGCTAGGGAGGTTATTGAAGGGCAAATATGTATGAAGGACCTAAAATAATAATTGCATAAAAATCCAGCATGCATGAGGACAAAGGGGACATTCACAGCATATTACAATCATGGTAATTAGGGAATGAGGAAAGAAATACAATATATTAGCAAACATTCAATACAATAAAATGTGATATTAAAGGATAAAAATCTTACCTTCATATACTCCTTCTGCAGGACCTGTATGATGGCAGAACAGGTCTCTGGGATAATGATCCCCAGAGCCTGGGGGGAGATGCCTGTCGAGAACTTTAAGTCCTGCAGACTTCTCCCTGTGGCCAAATACCGCAGGGTAGCGACCAACCTCTGCTCCGGAGTGATGGCTTGCCTCATGCAGGTATCCTGCCTGCTGATATAGGGGGTCAGCGAAGCCAACAAATGGTGAAATACGGGGTCCGTCATCCTGAGAAAGTTCCTGAAATCATCAGGATTATTCTCACGGATCTCACGGAGCAAAGGCATATGAGAGAACTTTTCACGCTGAAGCAACCAATTCTTGGTCCATGAACTCCTCCCCACCCTGTTCATGGACTGGACTTGTGTCAAGGTCAGGACCCCAACACCAAGCCCCCGCACAGCACGAACTCTACGAGGAGTACGCATACGCAACATGGCTAGAAAACGGTCAGCTGCTCAGAACGAAGTAACAGAACGCACTGAAGAACAGCAAGGCCTGTGAAGAGCGACCTGAAAAACAGCAACGAGCGGACAAGATCGCACAGAAAACTCCAATACGAACTGACTGCACGCACTGAAGAGCAGATACAAACCCACAAGCACAAACTGAACAGCAGAAAACGATCTGAAAGCCACGAGTCTGAAAAAGCACGAATCGTCTCTCACCAAACTTTTACTAACACGAGATTAGCAAAAGGAGCCCAAAGGGTGCCGCGCTTGGTTCTGAACCGGCCTTTTCTAGTCTCGTCGTACGTGGTGTACGTGACCGCGTGGTTGGCGATCGGAAATTCTGACAACTTTGTGCGACCGTGTGTAGACAAAACAAGTTTGAGCCAACATCCGTCTGAAAAAATCCTAGGATTTTGTTGTCAGAATGTCCGAACAAAGTCCGACCGTGTGTACGCCCTATTAGTCCTCACAGTCACTCTTGGTGGGCGCAGAAATGGGCCCTGCTGTGAAATATTAGATCAAGAATTGTAATTACATGTCCCTGTTGAACAGGGGCAGAAAAATTGGGCCTTAGGCACTGGTGCCACAACACTGCAACCCCTCACAGATACTCTAGTTGGAGCGCAGGAATGAGCCCTCCTGCAAAATATTGCATCAAAAATTGTAATTACACGCCCCTGTTAAACAGGGGCTGAAAAATTGGGCCTTAGGCACTGGTTCTGGTGCCACAACACTGCAACTCCTCACAAATACTCTAGTTGAGTGCAGCAATGAACCCTCCTTGCAAAATATTGCATCAAAAATTATAATTACACGCCCCTGTTAAACAGGGGCTGAAAAATTGGGCCTTAGCCTAGAGTTGCCACCTCATCCCTTTAAACCTGAACACATATTAATTACACAGGTTCTGTGGCTGATTAAGGTGGTAATTAAACTCACTTAGTGCCTTACCTGCATTCAATTAGCCACAGAACCTGTGTAATTCATATGTGTTCGGGTTTAAAGGGATGAGGTGGCAACTCTACCTTAGCCACTGGTGGCGGCGCCCAGAACCAAGAATATTCTTACAAGCTATCAGCATGATCATTGAGGAGGAAGAGGATAGTCACTCAGCATAACAGAATAGTCAGTCAGCATCAGCATAGGCAGTCTTGAAGGGATCTGACATTTCAAAAAAAATTATTAGGTTACATCAGCTGTCAGGGCACCATTGGCACCGAACCAGGGCGTCGGCATACGCCTATGCGCCGGCGCGCGCCGTTGCACGCTGTTCAGCAAATACCTGTTGTTCCTGGGCGTCGGCGCTAGGGCGCGCGCAGGTTCGCTGTGCCTGGGCGCGCGCGCGTGTGCACGTGGGCGCGTACGGGCGTGCGCGCGTTCGCGATAGCGCCAGTTTGGCGCCAAAGCACACATAAAAGTCCCCCTGTGCCTTGACACATTGCTGCTTCGTCTCAGCTTCGTGATTCTTGTACTTGAAAACCTGATTGCTTGCTACCTATCTGACCCGGCTTGTTTGACCATCCGTCCTGCTCCAATCCGACCCGGCCTGTCTGACTATTCTTATACTACCTGCCTGATACTGTTGCCGATCTCTGCCTGCCTACCGACTCTGCCTCTGCCTGCTGTTTTTGCCTGTCTCATATCCTTGCTGACCCGGATCGTCTGACCCTGCTTGTTCCTGTTGTCCTTGCTGTTGCACCTTCAGCTTCAGCTCCAGAGACCTCTGCACATCCAAGTGTTCCAGTCTGCTGCTTCCAGTCTCACCTGATCTGCAGTCCAGCCATCCCTGCGGGATCTCTCATCTCTTCAGCATCAGAGACTCAGCTCCACAGGCACTCCTACCCCACTGCGCTCAGGAGACCACTGTCTCCACTCCAGTGGCTCCTGAACCAGCGTTGTATGAGAGGTCTTCTCCTACAAGTCAGGCTCTCCTACCAGGTACCTAACATCAGCATCAGGTGCTTGGTAGCTGGTGGTGATCCAAGACTGTTTCATTTTTATGAAGGTCAGTCGATCGACCAGGTCGGTGGACAGGCACACCCCGTGATCGGTTACAAAACCTCCAGCAGCACTGAATGTGTGTTCCGAAAGAACGTTGGATGCAGGACAGGCCAGTAGTTCAATTGCATACTGTGCAAGCTTTGGCCAGTGATCCATCCTCAAGACCCAGTAACCCAGAGGATTTTCGGTGGGAAAGGTATCCAAGTCAGATCTTGCCCCTAGGTAAGGTTCTTGGGCAGGTTAAATTCCTTTTGGAGGTCAGCCAGCCGAGCACTGGCATTATATGACCTGCAGAAATGCACACAGACTTTCCTGGCCTGCCTCAGGACTTCCTGAAAGCCCGGGTACCTGCCCAAGAACCGCAGCACCACCAAGTTAAAGGTGTAAGTCAAACAGGGCACATGGTTCAGTTTTCCCTTCCGGGGGCGGAGAGGAGGTTGGTGCCATTGTCGCAAACGACCATGCATTGGTTCATTGTCTGAACCTGCCCCTGCCCTGTCCCCCAAGCACACCAGCTCAAGCACCGCATGGCATCTTTTGGCCTGCGTGCTTGCGTAGCCTCTTGAATGCCTACGGAGCACCGCTGGTTCCGAAGTCAAATCAGCACAGGAAGAGGCCATGGAGGAAGAAGAAGAGGAGGGGGTGGAGGAGAGAGGTGTGGCAGAATCACCACTAGTAGTATTTTGGAGACGTGGTGGCAGAACAACCTCCAACACTACTGCACCCTGTCCTGCATCCTTCCCAGCTGCCAAAAGAGTCACCCAGTGCGCGGTGAAAGATAGGTAACATCCCTGTCCATGCCTGCTGGACCATAAGTCAGCGGCAATATGCACCTTACCGCTGACCGCCCTGTCCGGTGATGCCAAGACATTGCCTTCCACATGCGGGTAGAGAGCCGGAATCGCCTTCCGTGAGAAAAAGTGGCGTTTGGCAACCTGCCACTGAGGAACTGCACATTCCACAAACTCACGGAAGGGGGCAGAGTCTACTAACTGAAAAGGCAGCAGTTGAAGTGCTAGCAATTTAGCCAAGCTAGCATTCAACCGCTGGGCATGTGGATGGCTTGGAGCGAACTTCTTTCAAAGGTGCAGCAGTTGGGGCAGGGATATTTGCCTGGTACAACCTGACATCGGTGTACCAATAGCAGATTGCCCCCAAGTACTTGGCTGTGACACACCTAATTCTACACCTTCATTCCTCTCAGTGCAGATCTCAGAGAGGACTGAAGGTATAGTGGGGTTGGAGATCCCAGCTGATGAGGAGCAAGGAGAGGTCCTCTTTGTTCTTTGGTGTGGGTCTTTTAGGTACGCTTGCCAACGAACTGCATGGCAGGTCAACATATGTCTGGTCAAGCATGTGGTGCCCAAGCAGGAAATGTTTTGGTCGCGAGAGATACGCTTCAGACATATGTTGCAAATAGCAGCAGTGGGATCTGATGCACTCATCTCAAAAAAGGCCCACACCAAAGAAGTTTTGGAATAACACGCAGAGCCCAGGGATGAGCCGAACACCCCCCTGTCCGGTTCGCACCAGAACATGCGAACAGGAAAAAAGTTCGTTTGAACACGCGAACATCGTTAAAGTCTATGGGACACGAACATGAATAATCAAAAGTGCTAATTTTAAAGGCTAATATGCAAGTTATTGTCATAAAAAGTGTTTGGGGACCTAGGTCCTGCCCCAGGGGACATGGATCAATGCAGAAAAAGTTTTAAAAACTGCAGTTTTTTCAGGAGCAGTGATTTTAATAATGCTTAAAGTCAAACAATAAAAGTGTAATATCCCGGTGCATAAAAAAGGAAGGTGGGACTTTGAATTGAAGCGGTTGAAATGCGGAGGTGATGGTATATATGTAAAGTTTTATTTGTATAAAATTATTAAATTGCATTGTTACATGAATGCACAAGATGTGGACACGGTAATACAAAGGTATAAAACATATAACTGAATAGGACAAATTCAAGACAATCAAGTAGGTAGTATGCGACAGCAAAACGGCCTAAACAAGCCAATTACAGCATGCCCGGCACCTATGTAAATGATCACATGATAAAATTCTAAGATAGCTTGGGTTATAAGGTAACATCATGGGCCATAGTGGATGTGTCTGTAGCATCATGTAACTCTACGCGTTTCGTGGATTTGTTTCCACTCGTCAGGAGCGGATGCGACAGATCCCTGTAAATATAGTAATTAGGTAAACCACACTTTGTTTGAAGGTGAAAATATTAATTAAATTTGAAAGATTTAACCCAGTACACTCACCAACCCCGGTGGCAAGTGCAGCATGGGGCGAGCCAGACATGGCGAATCGGGAGCATGGACCACCCCACTGGAGCTGAGGCGGCGTAGTAATACACAAAATGCTTGGGGAGATGTAGGGGTGCCTGTGAGGGTTTCCATGAGCCAGGGTGCTGACATGTGATTCTGAAATGGAAGATGTTTGGGAACAAATGAAAAAATGTACTGTGAGATGAAAAGTGTATGAAATAAAGTAATGAAAATGTGAAAAAAACAAATAGGGTGTGTGTGAGGTGAAGTGGTGAATTGGGTTATATGTAAATACACCCAATATGTCCACATGTATTGATAGTGGCAAAGAAGAATGTGATGAGTGAGTGAAAAGAGGATATGTGTGTAAGAAGTGAGCTGAACTAAATATCGTTGTTGTTGTGAAAAACTGAACTTACCCAAGTTGCATGCCATGCAGCGCCAAGCGATGGAGTGGCTGGCATGCAGGAGCCCCAGGCGGAGACCAGTCAAGTGAGTGGCCGGCTCAGACTGAAGGTGTGGGGTATATACGCCGCCAACGCCACGTGTGTGAACATGGGAGGGGCGAGAGGCAGCGTCCGCACCCGAGCCGGAGCGCTCTGTGATTGGCGCCGAGACGCCCCCACATGCGTCACGCAGATGATGCTCTCAGCGGCAGCGTGATGACGTCATGACCGGCGTCAAGCGCTGGACATGAGGACCGTGGCACCGATGCACGAAGGGGCGTCCGCCCGATCCTCAAGACACAACTGTGCCGGGAGAAAGGGGGGGACCCATGAGGTGCATCGCAGCTCCCGCGAATGTGGAAAAAAGCCCCCCACACACCACGATCAAGCTCAAGAACTCCAAACCCGCACGCACCACCAGTGCAGCAAGAACACATGGGTATTGAGATCAAAAAGTTGTATAAAAGTAAACAAAGTAGAAAAGGGTTTAAACCAATTAAATTTTGTGCCGGGGATGCCATAATGTTGTTGTCACTAGTAAGGCAGGTAAATACGTACACCAATGTACCCAATACTTCTTGGCTGGCTCAAATGTGCCAATCCCTATACAGGGGATACACACATCTAATAGTACACCTCGCGCGTGGATAGCAGGGGAACACTGCTGATCCAACTTTTCAACCGCTTCCATCCCTATATGTACTGGAGAAAAAAAGGTGAATGTGAGACTTTATATGAGGCACAGATGCGTGCCTCCATCCCTATATTTGGATGCATAAAAAAGGAAAGTGGGACTTTGAATTGAAGCGGTTGAATTTGTCCTATTCAGTTATATGTTTTATACCTTTGTATTACCGTGTCCACATCTTGTGCATACATGTAACAATGCAATTTAATAATTTTATACAAAAAAAACTTTACATATATACCATCACCTCCGCATTTCAACCGCTTCAATTCAAAGTCCCACCTTCCTTTTTTATGCATCCAAATATAGGGATGGAGGCACGCATCTGTGCCTAATATAAAGTCCCACATTCCCCTTTTTTTCTCCAAAGTATAATATCATTTCGTACCGGGGGGTGTCTATAGTATGCCTGTAAAGGGGCGCATGTTTCCTGTGTTTAGAACAGTCTGACAGCAAAATGACATTTTGAAGGAAAAAACCCATTTAAAACTACCCGCGGCTATTGCATTGCCGACAATACACATAGAAGTTCATTGATAAAAACGGCATGGGAATTCCCCAAAGGGGAAACCCGAACCAAAATTAAAAAAAAAAAATGAGGTGGGAGTCCCCCTAAATTCCATACCAGGCCCTTCAGGTCTGGAATGGATATTAAGGGGAACCCCGGCCAAAATGTAAAAAAAAAAATGACGTGGGGTTCCCCCAAAATTGCATACCAGACCCTTCAGGTCTGGTATGGATTTTAAGGGGAACCCCGCTCCAAAAAAAAAAACGGCTTGGGGTCCCCCCAAGAATCCATACCAGACCCTTATCCGAGCACGCAACCTGGCAGGCCGCAGGAAAAGAGGGGGGCGAGAGTGCGGCCCCCCCCCTCCTGAACCGTACCAGGCCACATGCCCTCAACATTGGGAGGGTGCTTTGGGGTAGCCCCCCAAAACACCTTGTCCCCGTGTTGATGAGGACAAGGGCCTCATCCCCACAACCCTGGCCGGTGGTTGTGGGGGTCTGCGGGCGGGGGGCTTATCGGAATCTGGAAGTCCCCTTTAACAAGGGGACCCCCAGATCCCGCCCCCCCTGTGTGAAATGGTAAGGGGGTACTTACCCCTACCATTTCACTAAAAAACTGTCAAAAATGTTAAAAATGACAAGAGACAGTTTTTGACAATTCCTTTATTTAAATGCTTCTTCTTTCTTCTATATTCCTTTATCTTCTGGTTCTTCTGGCTCTTCTGGTTCTTCCTCCGGCGTTCTCGTCCAGCATCTCCTCTGTAGCGTCTTCTATCTTCTTCTCCTCGGGCCGCTCCGCACCCATGGCATGGGGGGAGGCTCCTGCTCTTCTCTTCTTCTTTTCTTCTCTTCTTCATTTTCTTCTCCGGGCTGCTCTGCACCCATGCTGGCATGGAGGGAGGCTCCCGCTGTGTGACGGCGTCTCCTCGTCTGACAGTTCTTAAATAACGGGGGGCGGGGCCACCCGGTGACCCCACCCCCCTCTGACGCACGGTGACTTGACGGGACTTCCCTGTGACGTCACGGGAATGCCACAGGGAAGTCCCGTCATGTCCCGTGCGTCAGAGGGGGGCGGGGTCCCTGGGTGGCCCCGCCCCCCATTATTTAAGAACCATCAGACGAGGAGACGCTGTCACACAGCGGGAGCCTCCCTCCATGCCAGCAGAGAAGAAAATGAAGAAGAGAAGAAGAGAAAAAGAGAAGAAGGAAGAAGAGAAGAAGATGAAGAGAAGAGCTGGAGCCTCTCCCCATGCCATGGGTGCGGAGCGGCCCGAGGAGAAGAAGATAGAAGACGCCGCATCCAGGAGATACTGGATGAGAACGCCGGAAGAAGAACCAGAAGAACCAGAAGATGAAGGAAGATAGAAGAAAGAAGAAGCATTTAAATAAAGGAATTGTCAAAAACTGTCTCTTGTCATTTTTAACATTTTTGACAGTTTTTTAGTGAAATGGTAGGGGTAAGTACCCCCTTACCATTTCACACAGGGGGGGCCGGGATCTGGGGGTCCCCTTGTTAAAGTCCCCCGCCCGCAGACCCCCACAACCACTGGCCAGGGTTGTGGGGATGAGGCCCTTGTCCTCATCAACATGGGGACAAGGTGTTTTGGGGGGCTACCCCAAAGCACCCTTCCAATGTTGAGGGCATGTGGCCTGGTATGGTTCAGGAGGGGGGGGCCGCACTCTTGTCCCCCCCTCTTTTCTTGCAGCCTGCCAGGTTGCATGCTCGGATAAGGGTCTGGTATGGATTTTTGGGGGGACCCCACGCCGTTTTGTTTTTTTTTGGCGCGGGGTTCCCCTTAAAATCCATACCAGACCTGAAGGGTCTGGTATGGAATTTAGGGGGAACCCCACGTCATTTTTTTTTTTAAATTTTGGCCGGAGTTTCCCTTAATATCCATACCAGACCTGAAGGGTCATTTTTTTTTTTTAATTTTGGTTTGGGGTTTCCCTGTGGGGAATTCCCATGCCGTTTTTATCAATGAACTTCTATGTGTATTGTCGGCAATGCAATAGCCGCGGGTAGTTTTAAATGGGTTTTTTCCTTCGAAATGTCATTTTGCTGTCAGACTGTTCTAAACACGGGAAACATGCGCCCCTTTACAGGCATACTATAGACACCCCCCAGCTACAAATTTAAAGGGATATTACACTTTTATTGTTTGACTATAAGCATTATTAAAATCACTGCTCCTGAAAAAACAGCCGTTTTTAAAACTTTTTTTTGCATTGATCCATGTCCCCTGGGGCAGGACCAAGGTCCCCAAACACTTTTTATGACAATAACTTGCATATAAGCCTTTAAAATTAGCACTTTTGATTTCTCCCATAGACTTTTAAAGGGTGTTCCACGGCATTCGAATTTACCGCGAACACCCCAAATTGTTCGCTGTTCGGAGAACTTGCGAACAGCCAATGTTCGAGTCGAACATGAGTTCGACTCAAACTCAAAGCTCATCCCTAGCAGAGACAGCAGCGCTCTGCACATGCAGAGCTCTGCTGTGTGATGCAGTCGGTGTGCTGCCCTTAAGCTGGCCCCTGGAGGGCATCCTGCCTCGTTGGTGATGTTTCTCCTCCTCCTCCTCTCTCCTATCCGGCACTCACGTGGAGTCAGTGACCTCATCATCCCCTCCCTTCTCATCACTGGAGCAAAGCTGGCAGTATGCTGCAGCTGCGGGAACATGACTGCCAGATTGCTGTCCTTCTTGGGCACCCCCTCTCTCTGGGCTCACATTACTGCCTTCCTCTAGCTGGGTACCATCATCGGAGCCTTCAAAACGCTGGGCATCCTCCTGGAGCATGTACCCAACACTGTGGTCAAACAGTTCGGGGGACTCCTCAGGAGGATATGGTGGGGCTAGGGAAGGAGTGACTGATGCCATTGAGCCGAGGGAAGAGGCCACATTGGCAGCTGCTTTGCCAGACAAAGTACCCTGAGCCTGGGTGAGAGAGGATGAGGACGGCTTGGTCATCCACTCGACCAAGTCTTCCGCATTTTGCGGCTCAACACGGCCAGCTGCCGAAAAAAAGGCCAAACGTGTCCCATGGCCACGTGCTGATGAGGATGCACCGTCTCCACGACCAGCACTGTTGCCTCTAGACACAGAGCCTACTTGCCCTCTTTTATTGGCTTGTGACTGTCTGCCTCTCCTTGTTGGCCTTCCAGACATACTAATGGCCTGCAGTGAGATGTAGCTGCACAAAGCTGGGATTTATATATATACTGATACTGCAGCTAGCAGAATCAACTGCCTGCCTGTAGTATTATTAGTATGAGAACACCAGCATTTGTCTTCAGGTAGCTTTAGGTGCACACTGTGCAGAGGACGCAGTACACTAACTGTAAATACTGTACCTGCCTGCCTGAGGTATTAATAGGAGCAGAACAACAGCAATTGTCTTCAGGTAGCTTTAGGTGCACACTGTGCAGAGAACGCAGTATACTAACTGTAAATACTGTAGCTGCCTGCCTGTGGTATTAATAGGATCAGAAGAACACCACCAATTTTATTCAGGTAGCTTTAGGTGCACACTGTGCAGAGGACACAGTACACTAACTGTAAATACTGCAGCTGCCTGCCTGTGGTATTAATAGGAGCAGAACAACATCAATTTTCTTCAGGTAGCTTTAGGTGCACACTGTGCAGAGGACACAGTGCACTAACTGTACATACTGTAGCTGCCTGCCTGTGGTATTAATAGGAGCAGAACAACAGCAATTGTCTCCAGGTAGCTTTAGGTGCACACTGTGCAGAGTATGCACTACACTAACTGTAATTGCTCTAGCTGCCTGCCTGTGGTATTAATAGGAGCAGAAGAACACGACTAATTTTCTTCAGGTAGCTTTAGGTGCACACTGTGCAGCGGACACAGTACACTAACTGTAAATACTGTAGCTACCGGCCTGTGGTATTAATAGGAGCAGAACAACAGCAATTGTCTCCAGATAGCTTTAGGTGCACACTGTGCAGAGGACGCACTACACTAACTGTAAATACTGTAGCTGCCTGCCTGTGGTATTAATAGGATCAGAAGAACACCACTAATTTTCTATAGGTAGCCTTAGGTGCACACTGTGCAGAGGACACAGTACACTAACTGTAAATACTGTAGCTGCGTGCCTGTGGTATTAATAGGAGCAGAACAACAGCAATTGTCTCCAGGTAGCTTTAGGTGCACACTGTGCAGATTACGCACTACACTAACTGTAAATACTGTAGCTGCCTGCCTGTGGTATTAATAGGATCAGAAGAACACCACTAATTTTCTTTAGGTAGCTTTAGGTGCACACCGTGCAGGGGACGCAGTACACTAAATTGTAAATAATGCAGCTACCTGCGGTACTGTACTAATAGGATCAGAAGAACACCACTAATTTTCTTCAGGTAGCTTTAGGTGCACACTGTGCAGAGGACGCACTACATTAACTTGTAAATACAGCAGCTGCCTGTGGTACTGTACTAATAGGATCAGAAGAACACCACTAATTTTCTTCAGGTAGCTTTAGGTGCACACTGTGCAGAGGACACACTACACTAATTTGTAAATACTGCAGCTGCCTGCGGTACTGTACTAATAGGATCAGAAGAACACCACTAATTTTGTTTAGGTAGCTTTAGGTGCACACTATGCAGAGGACACACTGCACTAATTTTTAAATACTGCAGCTGCCTGCGGTACTGTACTAATAGGATCAGAAGAACACCACTAATTTTCTTCAGGTAGCTTTAGGTGCACACTGTGCAGAGGACGCACTACACTAACTTGTAAATACTACAGCTGCCTGTGGTACTGTACTAATAGGATCAGAAGAACACCACTAATTTTCTTCAGGTAGCTTTAGATGCACACTGTGCAGAGGAGACACTACACTAACTTGTAAATACTGCAGCTGCCTGCGGTACTGTACTAATAGGATCAGAAGTACACTAATTTTCTTCAGGTAGCTTTAGGTGCACACTGTGCAGAGGACGCACTACACTAACTGTAAATACTGTAGCTAATAGGACTAATAGGATCAGAAGAACACCAGCAATTTTCTTCAGGTAGCTGTAAATACTGTAAAAACACCTGCCTGCCTGTCAGTAGTAGGAAGAGAATAACAGGAAACAGCTAAACTGAATACAATGTATATAATTATATATATACAACACCTAGGATGTATATATATATATACACAATACACTGCCTACTTTATCTAACTTAGCCACTTGCCGCCCACCATATAGCAAAATCACAGCGGCAAAGTGGTTTCATTATCCTGACCGGACGTCATATGATGTGATCAGGATAATGAGCCGCTGCGCACCCCTGGGGGCGCGCATCAGGGCGATCGTTGTTGCGGGGTGTCAGTATGACACCCCGCAACACTGATCTAAGTAAAGAGTCTCTGCCGGAGACTCTTTACCACGTGATCAGCCGTGTCCAATCACGGCTGATCACGATGTAAATAGGATCGGCTTTTTCTCACTCGCGTCTGACAGATATGAGTAGAGGAAAGCCGATCAGCTGCTCTCCTGACAGGGAAGCTGCCCAGGACCACTAGGGATTGCCACCACACTGGACCACCAGGTATGCCCCCTAGACCCCCAGGGAAATACCAATATGTGCCCAGGCAGCTGCCAATCTGTGCCCAGGCAGCTGCCAATCAGTGCTTACTCCAATGCCTAGCACTGCCAGTGCCACCAGGGATGCCTATCAGTGCCTCATATCAGTGCCGTGTATTAGTGCCACATATCAGTGCCCAGCAGTGCTGCCTATCAGTGCCCATCAGTGCCCAGCAGTGCCGCCTATCAGTGCCCAGCAGTGCCGCCTATCAGTGCCACCCTATCAGTGCCCATCAGTGCCCAGCAGTGCCGCCTTTCAGTGCCCATCAGTGTCGCCTATCAGTGCCCATCAGTGCCAACCAGTGCCACCCATGAGTGCCCATCAGTGCCGCCTATCAATGCCCATCAGTGCCGCCTACCAGTGCCCATCAGTTCCGCATATCAGTGCCCATCGTCAGTGCCCGTCAGTGCCCGCTCATTGGTGCCACCTCATTGGTGCTGCCATATCAGTGCCTGTCAGTGCCGCCTTATCAGTGCCCATCAGTGAAAGAGAAAACGTACTTATTTGCAATTTTTTTAACAGAAACAAAAGCAAAACTTTTATTTTTTTCTACATTTTTGGTCTTTTTTTATTTGTTTAGCAAAAAATAAAAATCGCAGAGGTGATCAAATCCTACCAAAAGAAAGCTCTATTTGTGGAAACAAAATGATAAAAATTTAGTTTGGGTACAGTGTAGCATGACAGCGCAATTTTCATTCAAACTGCGACAGCACTGAAAGCTGAAAATTGGTCTGGGCAGTAAGGTGTATAAGTGCCCTGTATTGAAGTGGTTAAATCAAATGACACTGTCTCTCTGTCTATCTATCTCTCTCTCAATGCCGGAACACACTACACAGGGCCGCCATGCAGGCGGCCTTATATAGTGTGGGACATGTACTAAACCCCCTGAGCCATAATTGGCCAAAGCCACCCTGCTATCTGTACAGACGGCGCTGTGATTGGCCAAGCATGCGGGTCATAGTGCATGCTTGGCCAATCATCAGCCAGCAATGCACTGCGATGCCGCAGTGAATTATGGGCTGTGACGCGCCACTCGAATTTGGCGCGAACAGCCCATATCGTTCGGAATACGGCGAACGACCGAACAGGCAATGTTCGAGTCGAACATGCGTTCGATTCGAACACGAAGCTTATCCCTATTTGTGCCAACAAGTTAAAACCAATCCCTTCTCCCTGGGGGACATTTCACCAAGCAGTCAGGTGGGCTAGTATTTTCAAGAGAATGGACATAGAGCTCCTACAGGGGAATTTCCATTGAAATTTCTAGAAAGGCTGTTGCTGTTCCAAAGGGAATACAGTCGAGGATTTGTCTTTTTGTTTTTTTGCTGTTTACATAGAGAAAGAAGTTGTCCTTATCCTCAAGTTGTTCTATCAAGTCAAGTTGGGCATTCCATAATCCCTCTTTCCTATCCAATTTGTTTTCCCCAATAAAACAACAAAAACAAGCCTATGGACTGATTCTTTGTCTTTGAATGAAAGTTGGAAAATGCGCGTGGCCTGGCTGCGCAGGAATAGGGGGACACAAAATCCAGCAGTCCTCTAGGGGGTAGCGCTACACTGTCAAATTATTAACTGTTCTATTCAGAGATATTGTAAATGTTTATTGAACAAAATTCTTTTTCTCCTTTTAAATGTATCCACTGCCAGATTATAAATGTATCCACTGCCAGAATATACTTTTATTATCCAGACGAATTACATTTAAAAGGCATTCTGAAGTGATAGTTTAGCTTTTTGTGTAGCTTGAGTCATCTGTAACTTTACATTTTAAGAAAATGTGAGCAGTGAGATTTACTCACTTAGCTATGCTCCTATTCTCTCCTGTTATATAATGGATGTTTTCACTCTAAGCACTGGACTCTTTATAAGTTCAGTGGCAAGACTATAACCATCTTGTAACTGCAACACATTTCCTGAGAGAAAAAAGGAACTGTTATTAGAATTTACTTCACTAACATCATCTATATGAATAATAGGATTGTTGTACTCACTGTAAAATCTTATTTTTGAAGTCCATTGAGAGACATAGGAATTCTTACAACTGACATTTAGCTTCTTTTTTCTTTTCTTTTTTTTTTCTGTACAGCTGTAGCAACATTATTTGCCAGTAGGGATGAGCCTGCGGTTTGAGTCAAATGTAAGTTCGACTCGAACATCGGGTGTTCGATTGTTCTAAACGAACCGAATATATGGGGCGTTCGCGGGAAATTTGAGCGTCGCAGAATGTCCCATAATGCATTGCAAGACCGCAGTGCATTGCTGTATGATGATTGGCCAAAGCATGCACCTGACCTTATAGCGAGCTCTGCTGAGAGAGCCATAATTGTCCAAAAGCAGGGGTGCCTTTGGGTCTGGTATGAATATTAAGGGGAACCCCAAACCAAAATTAAAAAAAAAAATTGCGTGGGGGTCCCCCCAAAATCCATACCAGGCCCTTCAGGTCTGGTATGCATTTTAAGGGGAACCCCATGCCAAAATAAAAAAATGGCGTGGGGTCACCCCAAAAATTCATACCAGACCCCTATCCGAGCACGCAACCTGACAGGCCGCAGGAAAAGAGGGGGCGAGAGAGCGCCCCCCCTCCTGAACCGTACCAGGCCACATGCCCTCAACATGGGGAGGGTGCTTTGGGGTAGCCCCCCAAAGCACCTTGTCCTCATGTTGATGGGGACAAGGGCCTCATCCCCACAACCCTTGCCCGGTGGTTGTGGTGGTCTGCGGGCAGGGGGCTTATCGGAATCTGGAAGCCCCCTTTAACAAGGGGACCCCCCCGTGTAAAATGTTAACGGGGTACAAATGTACCCCTACCATTTCACAAAAAAGTGTCAAAATGGTAAAAATGATAAGACACGGCTTGGGACAAGTCCTTTATTAAAAAAAAAAAAAAAAAAAATGTCCCATGAAGTCTTTTTCTTCTTCTCTTGCTCCGCCGCCGTATGACACATTCCGGGTGACCCCGCCCCTCTGATGCACGGGGACATCCCTATGGCTTTCCTGGGGAGTCAGAGGGGGCGGGGCCATCCAGTTACGTAAACAGGTGGCCCCGCCCCCTCTGACGCCCCAGGAAAGCCATAGGAATGCCCCCGTGTGCTAGAAGGGGGTGGGGTCACCCAGGAATGTCACGGTGTGGCCCCACCCTCAGTTATAAAAGAACTGTCAAAGCGAAGACGCGTCATATGGCGGGAGCCTCCCATGTAGGCGGGTCATTAGCATTTTTTTTTCTTTTTCGGTCCGTTGGCAGAGCAAGAGAAGAAGAAAAAGAGTTTGCGGGACATTTTTATTTTTTATTTTTTAATAAAGGACTTGTCCCAAGCCGTGTCTTGTCATTTTTATACTTTTTTTGTGAAATGCCATAGGAATGCCCCCGTGTGCTAGAAGGGGGTGGGGTCACCCAGGAATGTCACGGTGTGGCCCCACCCTCAGTTATAAAAGAACTGTCAAAGCGAAGACGCGTCATATGGCGGGAGCCTCCCATGTAGGCGGGTCATTAGCATTTTTTTTTCTTTTTCGGTCCGTTGGCAGAGCAAGAGAAGAAGAAAAAGAGTTTGTGGGACATTTTTATTTTTTATTTTTTAATAAAGGACTTGTCCCAAGCCGTGTCTTGTCATTTTTACACTTTTTTTGTGAAATGGTGGGGGTACATTTGTACCCCGTTACCATTTTACACAGGGGGGAGGCCGGGATCTGAGGGTCCCTTTGTCAAAGGGGGCTTCCAGATTCCGATAAGCCCCCAGCCCGCAGACCCCCACAACCACCGGGCAAGGGTTGTGGGGATGAGGCCCTTGTCCCCATCAACATGGGGACAAGGTGCTTTGGGGGCTACCCCAAAGCACCCTCCCTATGTTGAGGGCATGTGGCCTGGTACGGTTCAGGAAGGGGAGGGGCACTCTCTCGTCCCCCCTCTTTTCCTGCGGCCTGCCAGGTTGCGTGCTCAGATAAGGGTCTGGTATAGATTTTTGGGGGGACCCCCACGCCATTTTTTTAAATTGTGGTGCTGGGTTCCCCTTAAAATCCATACCCGACCTGAAGGGCCTGGTATGGAATTTGGGGGAACCCCATGCAATTTTTTTTTTAATTTTGGTACGGGGTTCCCTTAATATTCATACCAGACCCAAAGGGACTGGTAATGGACTGGGGGGATCCCATGCCTATTTTTAATGACTTACTTTATCTGTATTGCCGGGACTGACAATTCATTATAGCCGCGAGTAGTTTTAAATTACTTTTTTTCCTTTAGAAATGTCATTTTGCTCTCGGACTGTTACGGGATACATGCACTGCTTTACAGGCATACTATAGACACCCCCCGGTACAAAATTTAAAGGAATATTTCACTTTTATTGTTTCACTTTAAACATTATTAAAATCACTGCTCCCGAAAAAACTGCAGTTTTTAAAACTTTTTTTGCATTGATACATGTCCCCTGGGGCAGGACCCAGGTCCCCAAACACTTTTTATGACAATAACTTGCATATAAGCCTTTAAAATGAGCACTTCTGATTATTCATGTTTGTGTCCCATAGACATTAACGGTGTTCGTGTGTTCGAACAAATTTTTTGCCTGTTCCCATGTTCGGCTGCGATCCGAACCGGGGGGGTGTTCAGCTCATCCCTACTACTCACCAGGTTGCCGCCACACATGCTTGATCCCATCTGAACCAAATAAGTTTATCTTGGTCTCATCAGACCACAGGACATGGTTTCGGTAATCAATGTCCTTAGTCTGCTTGTCTTCAGCAAACTTTTTGCGGGCTTTCTTGTGTATCATCTTTAGAAGAGCCTTCCTTCTGGGATGACAGCCATGCAGACCAATTTGATGCAGTGTGGCCTGAGCACTGACAGCAGGACCCCCTTTAACCTCTGCAGCAATGCTGGTAGCACTCATACGTCTATTTCCCAAAGACAACCTCTATGACTCTGAGCACGTGCACTCAACTTCTTTGGTCGACCATGGCGAGGCCTGTTCTGAGTGGAACCTGTCCTATTAAACCACTGTATGGTCTTAGCCACCATGCTGCGGCTCAGTTTCAGGGTCTTAGCAATCTTCTTATAGCCTAGGCCATCTTTATGTAGAGCAACAATTCTTTTTTTCAGATCCTCAGAGAGTTCTTTGCCATGAGGTGCTATGTTGAACTTCCAGTGACCAGTATGAGAGAGAGAGAGAGAGAGAGAGAGAGAGAGAGAGAGAGAGAGAGAGAGAGAAAGAGAGAGAGAGCAATAACACCGAATTTAACACACCTGCTCCCCATTCACACCTGAGACCTTGTAACACTAACGAGTCACATGACACCGGGGAGGGAAAATGGCTAATTGGGCCCAATTTGGACATTTTCACTTAGGGGTGTACTCACTTTTGTTGCCAGCAGTTTAGACATTAATGGCTGTATGTTGAGTTATTTTGAGGGGACAGCTAATTTACAATTATACAATATAATTATATAATTATACAAGCTGTACACTCACTATTTTACATTGTAGCAAAGTGTAATTTCTTCAGTGTTGTCACATGAAAAGATATAATAAAATATTTACAAAAATGTGAGGCGTGTACTCACTTTTGTGAGATACTGTGTGTATATACATATATATATATACTCTGCATTTAGTGTAGACTAGATATTCAGTGTAGACTCTATATTCAAGTCAGTGCAGGCAGCGTATTTGATGTAAATATACTATACAGTCTAGTATGTGTGTGTGTGTGTGTATATATATATATATATATATATATATATATATATATATATATATATATATATACAGTGGGGACGAAAAGTATTCAGACCCCCTTAAATTTTTCACTCTGTTATATTGCAGCTATTTGCTAAAATCATTTAAGTTCATTTTTTTTCCTCATTAAAGTACACACAGCACCCCATATTGACAGAAAAACACAGAATTGTTGACATTTTTGCAGATTTATTAAAAAAGAAAAACTGAAATATCACATGGTCCTAAGTATTCGGACCCTTTGCTGTGACACTCATATATTTAACTCAGGTGCTGTCCATTTCTTCTGACCATCCTTGAGATGGTGCTACACCTTCATTTGAGTCCAGCTGTGTTTGATTATACTGATTGGACTTGATTAGGAAAGCCACACACCTGTCTATATAAGACCTTACAGCTCACAGTGCATGTCAGAGCAAATGAGAATTATGAGGTCAAAGGAACTGCCTGAAGAGCTCAGAGACAAAATTGTGGCAAGGCACAGATCTGGCCACGGTTACAAAAAATTTCTGCTGTACTTATGGTTTCTAAGAGCACAGTGGCCTCCGTAATCCTTAAATGGAAGATGTTTGGGACGACCAGAACCCTTCCTAGAGCTGGCCATTCGGCCAAACTGAGCTATCGGGGGAGAAGAGCCTTGGTGAGAGAGGTAAAGAAGAACCCAAAGATCACTGTGGCTGAGCTCCAGAGATGAAATCGGGAGATGAGAGAAAGTTGTAGAAAGTCAATCATCACTGCAGCCCTCCACCAGTCGGGACAGAGTGGCAGAGTGGCCCGACGGAAGCCTCTCCTCAGTGCAAGACACATGAAAGCCCGCATGGAGTTTGCTAAAAAAACACCTGAAGGACTCCAAGATGGTGAGAAATAAGATTCTCTGGTCTGATGAGACCAAGATAGAACTTTTTGGCCTTAATTCTAAGCAGTATGTGTGGAGAAAACCAGGCACTGCTCATCACCTGTCCAATACAGTCCCAACAGTGAAGCATGGTGGTGGCAGCATCATGCTGTGGAGGTGTTTTTCAGCTGCAGGGACAGGACAACTGGTTGCAATCCAACAAGACAATGACCCTAAGCACACAGCTAAAATAACAAAGGAGTGGCTTCACAACAACTCCGTGACTGTTCTTGAATGGCCCAGCCAGAGCCCTGACTTAAACCCAATTGAGCATCTCTGGAGAGACCTAAAAATGGCTGTCCACCAACGTTTACCATCCAACCTGACAGAACTGGAGAGGATCTGCAAGGAGGAATGGCAGAAGATCCCCAAATCCAGGTGTCAAAAACTTGTTGCATCTTTCCCAAAAAGACTCATGGCTGTATTAGATCAAAAGGGTGCTTCTACTAAATACTGAGCAAAGGGTCTGAATACTTAGGACCATGTGATATTTCAGTTTTCCTTTTTTAACCACTTGCTTACTGAGCACTTAAACCCCCCTCCTATCCAGACCAATTTTCATCTTTCAGCGCTGACGCACTTTGAATGACAATTGCGCGAACATACAACACTGTACCCAAATTAAATTTCTATCATTTTTTTCCCACAAATAGAGCTTTCTTTTGGTGGTATTTGATCACCTTTGCGGTTTTTATTTTTTGTTAAAAAAAATGTAAAAATACCGAATTAAAAAAAAAATTTGTATATTTTGTTATAAAATTTTTAAAAAGGTAATTTTTCTCCTTCATTGATGTACGCTGATGAGGCAGCACTGATGGGCACCGATAGGTGGCAGTGATGGGCACTGATGGGTGGCAGTGATGGGCACTGATGGGTGGCAATAATGGGCACTGATCGGTTACACTGATAGGCAGCACTGCTAGGTGGCACTGATTGGCACCACTGGTGGGCATTGATAGGTGGCACTTGTGGGCATTGATAGGTGGCACTTGTAGGCATTGATAGATGGCACTCATGGGCATTGATAGGTGTCATTGGTGGGCACTGTGGGCACCGTCAGGTGGCAATGGCAGGTGGCACTGGCAGGGGGTACTGGTGGCACATATGAGGCATTATTGCCTCTTCCTCTTCGGGACCAATGTCCCTTGCTGACAAGCTGGTGATCAGCTTTTTTTCCTCCTCGCGCTGTCAGCAAGAACTATCACAGAGCTTTTGTTTTGATCATGTGATCAGCTGTCATTGGCTGACAGCTGATCACATGGTAAGGGGCCGGGATCACCCGATCGGTGATCACCCGAGTCTCAGTGACCTGGTGATCACAGCGCGCTCCATGCGTGCACATGGGAGGCCGTCATATGACGGTCTCCCATGTGCACGCAGGTCTACACTGTAGCCGTCATTCAGCTATAGCACGGATATCAACTGGTTAATAAATCTGCAAAAATGTCAACAATTCTGGGTTTTTCTGTCAATATGGGGTGCTGTGTGTACATTAATGAGGAAAAAATTAACTTAAATGATTTTAGCAAATGGTTGAAATATAACAAAGAGTGAAAAATTTAAGGGGGTCCGAATACTTTCCGTCCCCACTGTATATATATACTCTGCATTCAGTGTGGCATATATATTCAGTGTAGACTCTATATTCAGTCAATGCAGGCAGTGTAGTTTATATAACACAGTGTATTGAAGTGGTTAAGAGGAATAATGCAGCAAATATTTATTTTAAAAATGTCTCCCCCAAAATCCATACCAGGCCCTTCAGGCTTTAAGAAGAACCCAAAATGTAAAAAAAATGGCATTGTGTCCCCCTCGAAATCCATACCAGACCCTTATCCAAACATGCAACCTGGGAGGCCGCAGAAAAAGGGGGGGACGAGAGAGTGCCCCCCTCCTGAACTGTACAAGGCCACATGCCCTCAACATGGGGAGGGTGCTTTGAGGTCCCCCCCAAACCACCTTGTCCCCATGTTAATGGGGACAAAGGCCTCATCCCAACAACCCTTGCCTGGTGGTTCTGGGGGTCTGTGGTCGAGGGGCTTATCGGAATCTAGAAGGCCCTTGTAACAAGGGGGCCCCCAGATCCTGCCCCCCCTATGTAAATGGGTAGGGGTACATTGTACCCCTACCCATTTACCAAAAAGTGTCAAAAAAGTAAAAACGACAGCAGGCAGTTTTTGACAATTCCTTTATTAAAGAAAAAAAAAATGTGTCCCAAGATGTCCATCCATCTTCAATCACGGCACCGACGGTCCCAAGAAAAAAGAAAAACGGAAAAACTCCGCCTCCATGGGGGGCATGCCGCCGACTGCAGCCTTTTCGCAGTGACGTCAGAGGGGGGCGGGGTCACCCGTTGTTCGCTAACCCTTGTTAAAGGGGGCTTCCAGATTCAGATAAAATGTTTATCTTTTAAAAAGTGTTTTGCAGTGCTAAACCTTTCATCCAATTTCTAAATTGCTGCATTTGTAAATTCTGAAAGCCATTATAAATGAATAGTAGTGGTAAAAAAAAGCGCTTGTGGTTTTAACCAATCTTTTTTTTTGTACAATTCTCCTTTAAGGGGGTGTGTCCTATGCCTACATACTTTTGCTAATAGGTGTCCCTCATTCCCATCTTGGAAAGTTGGGAGGTATGCATTACAGGTAGTGAGTGAAAGCAATAAAAGATATTTTCTCAATGGAGTAGAAAAGAGAAGGGTCAGGTCCTCAACGCAACTTTTGCACAGGAAGAGTAAGGGGGCATCCCTGCAGAAAAAAAAAAGTGTTGGCCAATGCAGGATAACCCCACCCACAACCATCAGGCCTTTGTAGCCTTTCTAACACCGTGAGACAGACTTCATATACCCACCAGGGGGGGAGACTGGAACAAGATCCTGCTCCAGCGCGAAATGCATTGGATCAGGCGTCTTAGAGCCACCACCCCCCCTGGTTTAAATGAAGTAGAGAGTTTTAGGCCCTTCTTGGAGGGCTTTGGATTCGGGAAAACTGACTAGGTACTCCCTTCACTCCCTTGGTTAGACACACTATTCCATCTTGCAACACCATGGGTGAGATTCATCTCATTCTCCCCATGGGGAATCCTTTACTTACCCCTTATGCTTACCCAGGCAAAAGATTGAGATTGTTTTACCCTGGGGGGTTTTAAAATTAAAATTAAAACTAAATTTAAATTTAAATATATCAGTATCGTTTATTCATACTTTTGATATATTGTTATTTGTCACGTACAATTCGCAAATTTGACAATCTTGATCCTCCAGTTTGGACCAGTTTTTGAGGCCCCTGTAGGATCTAATTATGTGATGTAATTTAACCTCACTCCTTTCCTCTCTTTTTTGGATTATCTTTACAATAAAGAATTTCCAGTATTGCTCCTCATGTCCTCCCGAGGCATCTCCGTGTGATCTACCGTGCAGATTGGGTGAGTCCCTCAGAATCCTTCAGGTAGTTTTTTGATGGTGTCCTATACCTACCCGACACAGGAGGGCCTCACTGTAACATGTGCGGTGGGGCCACCCTTTTTCCCTGGCCTCTCAGCATGCAGGGACCTCTGTGTCGGTGGTTACTAGTCCAAAAAATCCCCCCTTCCCCCATACAGTGGGGACAGGGGATTATATGTGGTTTACCTTATATTATACTATCCTATACTCACTCAGTCCAATGTAGTCCAACTTGATTTCCTTCCCCTTCCCCCTTTCCTTTTCCCCTTCCCCCCCTCCGTTTTTTTCTCTCCTTCCCTCTCTATTCCATCTCTCTCCTGCATTCTCTATAACGTATACCAGTATTCTCATTCTTTCCTAAAAAATCTTCTACATTGGCCGGATCAGGTATGTTGTACCCCCATTACTATAAAACTCCTTTTTTCCTACAAATAAGTTACACCTGAAATTATTGATCGGCTATTACATACGTTTATATTTCTACACTCTACAGGACCCGCATTTGGCCTCAGTGGAACCTCAGATCCAACATTTTTCTATGCCCTACATATACGGGCTTTCTCCTCTAGTATATGAGGAAGTAAACCTATTCACACACCTCTCACCTAGTCATCTGTACTTGATACATATGAAACATTAAGACCTTGGGTATGATAGTCAACCCGTATTGATCGCAATTGGGAAACACACCGGATGGGCAGACAGTGTCAGCGCCTCTGTTTTTAACTCCTTGTTTGGAATGCGAAGCCAAGCTACATACTACCAAAGTGAGTGTATTGTAAATATGACATGTATCTTTATCTTCAAAAGCCTGAGATGTACACATACTCATGATCTCTTTGCTAAATACATTATCTTCAATTTAGAAACCCTTGATATAACTCACACCCACCCCTGAAGAAGGAGGCTCAATTTCTCCGAAACGCGTCGGATGCAAAAATATTGGTATCAATGTCCAACATATGTATAAAAGCATAACCGCATTCCTTTTATTGCTTGTTATAGTTATACTGTTGTTGATATATTTTTTTTAAATGCTTTTGAAATGAATAAATGTTTTTTCTATACATTACAAATCTCCTCCTATATCCATATATACGTGCCTTTAAAGTCCTCCATTAGGGGAACTCTCTTTTTGCTTGATGATTTAACTATTGGACGTGGCACATTTTGCAGTCAATTAGCCGACTATTAATCTCTGTTTTTCATACTCAGGAGAAGCTGCTAAACGTATTTTGGGGTGCAATTCCACATGTACCCATGGCCTGTGTGAGCAATATATCATTTAGTGACAACTTTGTGCAAAAAAAATGTCACTTTCCCGCAACTTGTGTCAAAATATAAAAAATTCCATGGACTCAACATGCCTCAAAGCAAATAGCTTGGGGTGTCTACTTTCCAAAATGGGGTCATTTGGGGGGGTTTCGTGCCATCTGGGCATTTTATGGCCTTCAAAACTGTGATAGGTAGTGAGGAGTAAAATCAAAAATGTACGCCCTTAGAAATCCTGAAGGGCGTATCATACCCAAGGCGGTGATTGGTTTTCGGGGCCCCAAAAAGTCCCACACATGTGGTATACCCGTACTCAAGAGAAGCAGCTGAATATATTTTAGGGTGCAATTCCACAAATGCCCATGGCCTGTGTGAGCAATATATCATTTAGTGACAACTTTTTGTAATTTTTTTTTGTTTTTGTCATTATTCAATCACTTGGGACAAAAAAATTAATATTCAATGGGCTCAACATGCCTCTCAGCAATTTCCTTGGGGTGTCTACTTTCCAAAATGGGGTCATTTGGGGGGGTTTTGTACCGCCCTGCCATTTTAGCACCTCAAGAAATGACATAGGCAGTCATAAACTAAAAGCTGTGTA
Organism: Lithobates clamitans; assembly: GCA_037952925.1. Taxonomy (NCBI): domain Eukaryota; kingdom Metazoa; phylum Chordata; class Amphibia; order Anura; family Ranidae; genus Lithobates; species Lithobates clamitans. The sequence goes on along the minus strand of JBBGZY010000742.1, from coordinate 2,482,066 downwards.
AATTCCTGAAAATGTACCCTAGTTTGTAGACGCTATAACTTTTGCGCAAACCAATAAAAAAATACGCTTATTGACATTTTTTTTACTACAGACATGTGGCCGAATACATTTTGGCCTAAATGTATGACTAAAATTGAGTTTATTGGATTTTTTTATAACAAAAAGTAGAAAATATCATTTTTTTTCAAAATTTTCGGTCTTTTTCCGTTTATAGCGCAAAAAATAAAAATGGCAGAGGTGATCAAATACCATCAAAAGAAAGCTCTATTTGTGGGAAGAAAAGGATGCAAATTTCGTTTGGGTACACTATTGCATGACTGCGCAATTAGCAGTTAAAGCAACGCAGTGCCAAATTGGAAAAAGTCCTCTGGTCCTTAAGCAGCATAATGGTCCGGGGCTGAAGTGGTTAAGGGCTCAGAACCAAACAAAGAGGGAGGCAACGCTGCATAAACAGCAGAAATTGGCGAAGCCTTGGACCTCTAGGGCAGACATCAATTCTTTAACATCAAAATTGGTGGCCTGAGGAGTCCTTATCTAAGGGAGTGCAGTCTGGTCCAGAAGTCCCAGAGATCCGGAAAGCAGCAGATGACATCTGTGTCCCCAGGCTGTGGTACCACAAGAGGCTGCATCTTTTGCCAGACCAGACTGGACCCAGGGTCATCACTTTCTGGTCTTCTTTCCACGCTTCCTTCCTGGCTGTGGCTCTGGTGTTGGAGATGTGGCAGGAGGAGGAGTAGGACCTGGAGGAGGAGGAGGACTAGTAGGACCTGGAGGAGGAGGAGGAGTAGTAGGACCTGGAAGAGGAGGAGGACCATGTGTGAGGTCACAAATGTGGGTAGCAGATGTTATTTGGCCCCTCAACCCCTTATTGAGAGCTTCCAAAATTAAGGATTCACACAGGAGTCGTTGGCCCTCCTCCATCTGCAGCATTTTGCAGGCAGTTATGCAAGCAAAGTCCTCCTCCACAGTGTGGGGGGTTCTCAGGGTCTCTGTAGCCTTCCAAAAGAGGCCTATGGCAGCCTCCTCCAGGGTACTCCTCTTCCTGCCACTTTGTCTTTGCGGGTGTAGGAGAGGGACCTGGATATCAGGCAGCCTGCTTGGCCCGGCCACCTCCTGGCTGAGACTTCCCTGTGTATGAAAAAGGGACATGGTTTTAGTTTTTGCATCATCAATCACAATTATAAATTAGTACTCCAAACTAACATCTAGTTAACATCATTGATTGGACAACCAGAAATATTTAGAGAAATGTTATACCTGGCTCAAGCTGGGCTCCTCCACATGTTGCTGCCTGGAAGGCCCAGGTTGGGCGTCAGAAGCCTCAGCTGGGGTGGAAGGAAGCGTGGAAGGAAGAGTGGAGAGTGCTGGCCTGGGTTCAGTCTGACCTGCCAGAAAAGAGCCAGAAGAGCACATGGCGGAGACACAGCAGGTGCGTGCTAATTACAGCAATGAGGAGGAGGGGGAGGAAAGCCCGGAGCCGGAAACATCTGGATCCAGAAGGAGACTATTTAAGGCCTCAAATATGTCCTTTGGGGAGATGTTGGAGATGGTCGACATCCTGAAGAAGGCCGACTATGATGGAAAGTATGGACCTTACCCCAGCCCCAATGTCCGAAAGGCCAAGATCATGGCGAAAGTGGTCAAGAGTCTGCACCGGAATTTCGGGGTACGTCGATCAAAAGATCAGTTCAGGAAGCGGTGGTCGGACCTAAAATTAAGAGAAAACGAGCAGTACAGAAAGATCTGGAGAGTGCTGCAAAAAAGTAAGTAGTTGTGCTGTGTTCCTATTCTTTTTGTGTTTATTACGTTTGTGCTGCTCCATGTGCTTTTAGGAACTGTTGTACAGTTTAAAATGGCAACTTTCATGTTCATGGGCACATTATTCGTTCATATCAAACATTTTTATTTTGGCCTATAAAACACCATTGTTTTGGCCATATGCATTTGACCACATTTTTTAGGGCCTACTTGTATGAAACTAATTTGGTTGTGTAGATGTGTTTGTTACTAGAATGAAATGCAAACTAGATTCTGTGTAAGGAGAGGACACTCAGCAGCTGTTTACACATTTGGACGCTGGAGCACTAGTGTGGGACACAAGAACACCCTTTTTATTAGGGGGCCCACACAGGTGCTCCAGTGTATACTATAGGGGTGTCTCCATCTGTGAACATTGTACAAGACAGGTAAAGTATTCAAGCTTGACAAAGGACACTCAAAATTCTACATCTTGGAACTCTGCCAAAATCGACAATTGTACCCCACTTCAAAGCAATGTCTCATATTTATAAATCTGCCATCAAATATCTGTGTGCTAAGTATATCATTTTTTTTTCACATAGAGGAGAAAAGACTCGGAGGACACCCCTCATCCGAGGAGACCAGAGACCCCCATCTCTGGAAGAAGGGGAAATCCCCCAAAGACAAGAAGAGCAGGAGGAGGAAGACGTGGTGGAACTAGTCACCACAACAGGTGAGTGTCTGCGACCACAGGCTCAGGTAAGAGATGGATGCCGGCATATTTATAATACATGTTTTTTTTTGGTTTCTATCTTTTTAGGTGATCGTGATGTTGTGAATCCTGATCCTTTCACCTCGGAAAGTGCACAGATCCTGATTGGGGAGATCATGGGGTGTAATGTTGCATTGGAAAACATCACAAAAAACATCAATGATGTTATTAAAAAAATAAGAACATCATTGATGTTTTGGGGAGAGTTTAAAACCCCTCCAAATCCCTTTCTTTTATGGTGTGCTACAATGTTAAAATTTTTTTGCGAATTGTAGAAAAGCCAAATTTTGAAGATGCACACAGTGTGTCAACATGTGCTATCTGCCATCACGGGAGATCAATGAACGCGTTTTGGGGGTGCAACCCCTTCCTCAATAATAAAGTAGCTGAGAGGAAGGGGTTCCTCCCCCGAAACACGTCCCTTTATCCCCCATGATGGCAGCTAGCACATGTTGACATTCGTAAATTCAAAATTTGGCTTTTCCTGGGGTGACTTCACCCCATCTGAACACAATATAAAACACAGTTCCTAAATACTCATGTCTGATATTGCTTTCAAGTTCTACCAAATGTGAACTTTGTAAGTTCAAGATTTGTGTCTTTCTATTTGGTTTTAAACATGCTTGTTTTATCTTAAAAGGACATTTCTACTTTTTCTAATGCCACCCCAAAAATTGTTATACAACAAACATGTTGGTTTGTTTTAAAAACCTTGTCAAAATGCACATGTGATTGTGCAGATATTAAAAAGATTGTTAATCAAGAATGTGTGGATAATTGTCTCAACGCTACAACACTTTTGTGGTGCTCTAATTGCTGCTTTCTGTGACAATGGATGTTATTTCATAAGGGCAAATCCACTTTGCACTACCAGTGCAGTTTCAAGTGCACTTGTAGTGCAAAGTGTCTTTGCCTTTAGTAAATAACACCCAACAGTTCTTTGTATAAGGTTACACAATCACGCCATTTTCAGGACTCACCACATTTCTGTCAGGGTCAGCTAAAACAAACACAAGCAGTAAATGTCACCAAAGATTTGCTTAATTTTTTTTTTTTTATTTGATAAAGGTTTCACACATGTCTGGCATATTGATAGCCCCCCTACCCGCAAAGAACTCAAGGTATCTTAGCCAGACATCATGGGCACTCAGGGAGGGCAAGCCAGGACGGCCACTTCAAGCGCCGTCAGGGTTGGTTCATTTTGAATTCCGGCTTCAGGCCCAACTGAGTCAGCATAGTGTGCAGAATGTTTCTGTAAAAAGTTGTGGAGAACACAGCACGCCACGATAATGTGATTCAGTTTGTACTCCGCCATATGTATGGTCGTAAGAAATAGGCGGAACCGGCTGGCCATGATTCCAAACGTGTTCTCCACCACTCTTCTAGCTCTGGCCAGCCGGTAATTAAAAACCCTCTGGTCCGGGGTGAGGGTCCTCATAGGGAATGGCCGCATAAGATGGTCCCCCAGCGCAAAAGCTTCATCTGCAATGAAGACGAATGGGAGTCCTTCCACATTGTCTTCTGGAGGTGGCAAGTCCAAGCTGCCATTCTGGAGATGCCTGTAGAACTCCGTCTGGGCGATGACTCCACCATCGGACATCCGGCCATTCTTCCCCACGTCCACATACAGGAACTTGTAAGTAGCCGACACCACCGCCAACATCACAATACTATTGAACCCCTTATAATTATAATAGTATGACCCCGAGTTGGATGGTGGGACGATGTGGACGTGTTTCCCATCAATTGCCCCTCCGCAGTTAGGAAAGTCCCACCGCTGGGCAAAGTGGGAGGCCACAGTCTGCCATTCCTGTGGCGTGGAAGGAAACTGTTGAGGAAAACAAAATGAGAGATGAATGCCTAAATAATGGGTATTACTTTGAACAGCCCCTCCTTAGTTACACTATTGGCATCCCACTGGACAGGTAAGAAGTGTCATAATACAAAGATATAAATACACATTGTACACATTTGAGCACATTTGGACATTCTGCTATTACCTATCAAGATAATAATAGTATACCAAAACTTGAAACAGTACCATTTGAAAGTATTCAGGCAGGCCCTTGCACTACATGCTTTGGGGAATTCATCCATAAATCTGAGCACAAAAGAGATGGGTATAGTGTGTTTGGGTTTGGCAAAGTCAGCAGATAGATGATTGAGGATAGATAGAGAATTGGTATCAGCTGACTTAGCAGTAGGGATGAGCTTCGAGTTCGAGTCGAATTCATGTTCGACTCGAACATTGGCTGTTCGCAAGTTCGCCAAACAGCGAACAATTTGGGGTGTTCGCGGCAAATTCGAATGCCGCGGAACACCCTTTAAAAGTCTATGGGAGAAATCAAAAGTGCTAATTTTAAAGGCTTATATGCAAGTTATTGTCATAAAAAGTGTTTGGGGACCTGGGTCCTGCCCCAGGGGACATGGATCAATGCAAAAAAAAGTTTTAAAAACGGCTGTTTTTTCAGGAGCAGTGATTTTAATAATGCCTAAAGTCAAACAATAAAAGTGTAATATCCCTTTAAATTTCGTAGCTGGGGGGTGTCTATAGTATGCCTGTAAAGGGGCGCATGTTTCCTGTGTTTAGAACAGTCTGACAGCAAAATGACATTTCGAAGGAAAAAACCCATTTAAAACTACTCGCGGCTATTGCATTGCCGGTCCGACAATACACATAGAAGTTCATTGACAAAAACGGCATGGGAATTCCCCACAGGGGAACCCCAAACCAAAATTTAAAAAAAAATGACGTGGGGGTCCCCCTAAATTCCATATCAGGCCCTTCAGGTCTGGTATGGATATTAAGGGTAACCCCGGCCAAATTTTTTTTAAAAAATGATGTGGATTTTATTTTAAATGATATGGATTTTAAGGGGAATCCCGCGCCAAAAAAAATTTGGTCCCCCCAAAAATTTATACCAGACCCTTATCCGAGCATGCAACCTGGCAGGCCGCAGGAAAAGAGGGGGGGACGAGAGTGCGCCCCCCCTCCTGAACCGTACCAGGCCACATGCCCTCAACATTGGGAGGGTGCTTTGGGGTAGCCCCCAAAACACCTCTTCCCGTATGTTGATGAGGACAAGGGCCTCATCCCCACAACCCTGGCCGTTGGTTGTGAGGGTCTGCGGGCGGGGGGCTTATGGGAATCTGGAAGGCCCCTTTAACAAGGGGACCCCCAGATCCCGGCCCCCCCTGTGTGAAATGGTAAGGGGGTACTTACCCCTACCATTTCACTAAAAAACTGTCAAAAATGTTAAAAATGACAAGAGACAGCTTGATAAGGGCGTGGCCTGGAGCGGCATGCAGTAGGACGCAACTAGACAGAGCTCCGCCGGCCATTGATCCGTTTTTCACATCCTGAGACCGTCAAACGACTTACCTCAGCCCTTACCATACCGCCGCCGAACCGGCAACTTACAGGGGTCATGTCACCTACCAAAAAGGCATCTGCAGCGGCCGCAAAGCTCGAGCAATACCGCCGGCTAGGCACAGACCCCTCCAGCCAAGATGGCGCCGCCGCGCTGGATGAAGAATCTCCTGCTGGGACTGACACAGCGAGGGTGCTGGAGGCAATCTCATCATGCCAGGAAGCCATAACCACATGCCAGACATCCCTCACAGCGCGGATTGAAGAGGTTAAGGTGGACATTTCACTGGTAAGGCAAGACTTTCAAAAACTAAAAGGCAGGGTCACTGAGGCAGAGAATAGGCTGAGCAATATGGAGGATTCCCTCCCCCCCCTGCAAAACACAACATCTGAGCTGCAGCACCAAGTGAATCAACTGATTCAGAAACAGGATGACATTGAGAACCGCCTCAGGAGATGCAACCTCAGATTTGTGGGTCTCCCTGAGGGGTCAGAAGGGAGAGACCCCCCCACGTTTCTTGAAAATCTGCTCTGCGATACATACGGCAGAGATTCTTTCTCTCCTACATTCGTGGTAGAGCGCGCACACCGCATGTCGGGCAGACCACCACCAACTGGAGCCCCCCCACGCACGTTCATCGCGAAGTTCCTGAACTACAGGGATAGGGATGCCATACTTCGCCTCAGCAGACTAAAAGGGAACATTCCTCTGGGAAACAAAATGATAGCGATTTATCCGGACTTTTCTGCAGAGGTGCAGCGGAAAAGGCGCACATTCATGGAGGTTAAAAGGCGCCTCCGCATCAAAAATATCAAGTACGCCATGCTTTTCCCGGCCCGCCTCCGTGTAGAGGGGGAGGACAGAGCACACTTTTTTGAGGACCCGGAAGCCGCCATCACCTGGCTGGAACAGAGGGAAAACCACGGATAAGTCTTAGCCCCACTTATACTCACCTATATGCCTATGTGACTCCTGTGGATCCTTCACTCTCCAATACTCAGCTCCTTTCCCGCGGATTGAATACAAGCTTGAACTTTTACGCAAAAATACAGGATGGACTGCCCGTCCCCACACTCCCTTCCTATTCCCCCTCCTGTTCTCCAGTGATGGATACACTTTCTCCCAACTCTACAGGGACTGAATATACCCCTACACACTATAGACCACGACCGGACTTTAACCAATACCGCAGCAATACATCCCTTCAAGAGCATCCAGCTGACAACAAACCGTGAGAACTTCCACCATATACCACCTAGTGCAACTATTCAACGGACATCTTGCAGCCCCACGCCATCTCAGCTGCGCACCTATACTCACCCCAACAGTGTCCACACAGACAACCGACGGAGCTAGACAACGTCTACAAAGCACTCACCAAGAGTGGTGAGTAAAGTCCTAAAATGCGCAACGACACGCAGCGTATCTTCGCCCCACGCAACACAGTTCACCACCTGAAATGGAGCCAATTATCCTCGGCAACGCTATACATGCGATTCGGGACTTCCAAGATTGTTGGTAACCCTAGTATAGCAACTGCCATTTATATATGCTTAAGCTCTAACCTTTTCTCCACAGGTAGGGCAATGTTTATGCCCAGTTGGCAGTTCGGGATTGAAGCTCGCACCAGGTTTGGAAGGTGCAGAGCGGGGAGGGGGGAAGGGGTTTTCAGATTATTGAATGTTCTACTATTCTACCCAATGTCTAAACCACTTAATTGCTATCACATTATCCCCATGGTATTCTTGCTAACGGTCATGTTTTTCGGTGTATGTGCTAGGCTATTAGGGGGAGGGGGGAGAAATCTGAATCCTGGGGCTCAACACCATATATACATTTTCAAATGACTAACTTAAAATTCACAACATGGAATATCCGCGGGCTCAGGGAGCCCATAAAAAGGTCAGCGGTGTTTTCAATCCTAAAAAAACAGAGGGCTGATGTGGTGGCTCTGGTGGAGACGCACGCTGAAGGCCTCGCACATAGAGTGCTCAAGAGACCATGGATTGGACGGGCGTACCATTCAACACACACCACACTATCTAGGGGAGTCTCCATTTTAATCGCTAAAAGCACTCACTTTGAGCTCCAGGACTCAGTAATCGACTCACTGGGCAGGTATGTACTACTGAAAGCTAAGATACACGGAGACATGCTTCTCCTTATGGCGTTCTATGTGCCGCCACCGTTCAGCGCGGGTGTCATTGCTGCTGGTTTTGATTTCATGGCCTTGCACCCTGACATCCCTGCTGTGTGGCTTGGTGACTTCAACAACGTTCTAGATCCAGCCATAGATAGACTCAACACATCATCTACAGAACCGGTGGTGTCACACCCCACAAGATTCGCCAGACTAATATCTGACTTTAACCTAGTGGATACGTGGAGGTTCAGGAACCCTACAGACAAGCGGTTTTCCTGCTTCTCCACGTCCCACCGAGCCATGTCCCGAATAGACCTAATCTTGGTGTCTAGGGTGCTTCTCCCTAGACTGTCAGACGCGGGCTTCTCTCCTAGATCCCTATCAGACCACTGCCCTTACTGGGCCATACTCACCGTCCCTCACAACCGCCCCCCGACGTCGTGGAGGTTAAACCCTTTCTGGCTGACATTATTGCCGTAGGAGGATGACCTCTCGGCGGAGTGGGGAAACTATTTTCATTTCAACGAGGGGTCTGCCTCAGTTCAGATAGTGTGGGAGGCTTTCAAGAAACACGCACGTATGATACTAACTAACAAAATTAATAACATTAAAAGAGTATCAGAATCGGCCATAATTAAGGCGGAGGGGAGCCTCCGAGATGCTGAAAAGACATTTCTCGAGACCCCCACTGCAGACAGAGCTGACAACCTTAAACTCTGCTCAAGGGTGTTGACCCAGCTACACTATGAAAAGTCCAAAAGAAAACTTTTTTTCCATAGACAGAGGTCATTCGAACATGGGGAACGGGCGGGAAAACTCCTCGCATACTTGATACACAGCGAGGACAGACCCCCTGTGGTAATCTCGCTACGTTCATCTAGCGGAGCTATAGAAACAGAACCACATAGTGTCACAGATATCTTTAAAAAATTCTTCCACAAACTTTACACAGCAACAGCCTCACCCGATATCACCCCAATGGAAACATTCTTAGGAGAGCTGACAATCCCCCAGCTTTCTGCAGAACAAGTTGAGGAACTAGAAGCCCCACTGACGATAGACGAGGTATCAAGAGCCCTGGCGGAGCTCCCGGCCTCGAAATCCCCGGGCTCGGACGGCCTACCAGTGGAGTTCTACTCCACATATTCGGAAGTACTGATCCCCAGAATGTTACAGTTGTACGAGGCCATATTCAAGGACTCTAGACTACCAGCATCCATGAGAGAGGCCACCATAGTATTGATCCCCAAACCAGGGAAGGACCCACTCATTCCCGAGTCCTACCGCCCCATATCTCTACTCCAAGTAGATATCAAAATCCTTGCAAAAATCCTAGCCATTCGCCTTAACAAAGTAATCCTCTCCCTAATACACAGTGATCAAGCGGGGTTTATGCCGGGTAGAAATACATCCTTCAACCTTAGAAGACTGTTTATGAACCTACAAAAATGACAAGAGACAGTTTTTGACAAGTCATTTATTTAAATGCTTCTTCTTTCTTCTATATTCCTTCATCTTCTTCTTCTTCTGGTTCTTCTGGTTCTTCCTCTGGCGTTCTCGTACAGCATCTCCTCCGTGGCGTCTTCTATCTTCTTCTCCTCGGGCCGCTCCACACCCATGGCATGGGGGGAGGCTCCTGTTCTTCTCTTCATCTTCTTCATCTTCTTCTTCATCTTCTTCTCTTCTTCTTTTCTTCCCTTCTTCTCTTCTTCTCTTCTTCATTTTCTTCTCCGGGCCGCTCCGCATCCATGCTGGCATGGAGGGAGGCTCCCGCTGTGTGACAGCATCTCCTCGTCTGACGGTTCTTAAATAACGGGGGGTGGGGCCGCCCGGTGACCTCGCCCCCCTCTGACGCACGGGACATGACGGGACTTCCCTGTGGCATTCCCTGTGACATCACAGGGAAGTCCTGTCAAGTCACCGTGCATCAGAAGGGGGCGGGGTCCCTCCCCAGAAGAAAAGAAGAAGAGAAGAAGATGAAGAAGATGAAGAGAAGAGCGGGAACCTCCCCCATGCCATGGGTGCGGAGCGGCCCGAGGAGAAGAAGATAGAAGACACTGCGGAGGAGATGCTGGACGAGAACGCCGGAGGAAGAACCAGAAGAGCCAGAAGAACCAGAAGAAGAAGATGAAGGAAGATAGAAGAAAGAAGAAGCATTTAAATAAAGGAATTGTCAAAAACTGTCTCTTGTCATTTTTAACATTTTTGACAGTTTTTTAGTGAAATGGTAGGGGTAAGTACCCCCTTACCATTTCACACAGGGGGGAGGGCCGGGATCTGGGGGTCCCCTTGTTAAAGGGGGCTTCCAGATTCCGATATGCCCCCCGCCCGCAGACCCCCACAACCACCGGCCAGGGTTGTGGGGATGAGGCCCTTGTCCTTTTCAACATGGGGACAAGGTGTTTTGGGGGGCTACCCCAAAGCACCCTCCCAATGTTGATGGCATGTGGCCTGGTATGGTTCAGGAGGGGGGGCGCTCTCTTGTCCCCCCTCTTTTCCTGCGGCCTGCCATGTTGCGTGCTCGGATAAGGGTCTGGTATGGATTTTTGGGGGGACCCCATGCCATTTTTTTTTTGGCGCAGGGTTCCCCTTAATATCCATACCAGACCTGAAGGGCCTGGTATGGAATTTAGGGGGACCCCCACGTCATTTTTTTTTTAAATTTTGGTTCGGGGTTCCCCTGTGGGGAATTCCCATACCGTTTTTATCAATGAACTTCTATGTGTATTGCCGGACCGGCAATGCAATAGACGCAAGTAGTTTTAAATGGGTTTTTCCTTCGAAATGTCATTTTGCTGTCAGACTGTTCTAAACACAGGAAACATGCGCCCCTTTACAGGCATACTATAAACACCCCCCAGCTACGAAATTTAAAGGGATATTACACTTTTATTGTTTGACTTTAAGCACTATTAAAATCACTGCTCCTGAAAAAACGGCCCTTTTTAAAACTTTTTTTTGCATTGATCCATGTCCCCTGGGGCAGGACCCATTTCCCCAAACACTTTTTATGACAATAACTTGCATATAAGCCTTTAAAATGAGCACTTTTGATTATTCATGTTCGTGTCCCATAGACTTTAACGGTGTTCGCGTGTTCGAACAAACTTTTTTCCTGTTTGCATGTTCTGGTGCGAACCGAACAGGGGGGTGTTCGGCTCATCCCTACTTAGCAGTTGAGGGGAGGGAGGGTTCCAAATGATTTGGGGACCCCCCAAAAAAGGCTCTGGCACTCTGCCTGAATTTAAAGCACAGATCACATTTCAAAACATTTTAGGGGTGTTTGGGGTAAAGCACTACTATGGAGCTGATAAAATACATTGTTAAGTGACTACATGAGGTGAATATAGGGCCAGGAGAGCATGCTGGGGAGGTAAGTGAAGGCAAATATGTATGAAGGACAAAAAAAAAAAATACATAAAAATGCAGCATGAATGAGTACAAAGGGGACATTCACAGCATATTACAATCATGGTAATTAGGGAATGAAGAAAGAAATACAATATATTATCAAACATTAAATACAATAAAATGTGAGATTAAAGGATGAAAATCTTACCTTAATATACTCTTTCTGCAGTACCTGTATGATGGCAGAACAGGTCTCTGGGATAATGATCCCCAGAGCCTGGGGGGAGATGCCTGTCGAGAACTTCAAGTCCTGCAGGCTTCTCCCCATCCCCAAGTACCGCAGGGTGGTGACGAGCCTCTGCTCCGGAGTGATGGCTTGCCTCATGCAGGTATCCTGCCTGCTAATATAAGGGGTCAGCAAAGCCAACAAACGGTGAAATACAGAGCCCGTCATCCGGAGAAAGTTCCTGAAAGCATCAGGATTATTCTCACGGATCTCATGGAGCAAAGGCATGTGACAGAACTGGTCACGCTGAAGCAACCAATTCTTGGTCCATGAACTCCTCCCCACCCTGTTCATGGACTGGGCTTGTGTCAAGGTCAGGACCCCAACACCAAGCCCCTGCACAGCACGAACTCTACGAGTAATACGTATACGCAACATGGCTAGAAAACGGTTGGCTGCTCAGAACGAAGTAACAGAACGCACTGAAGAACAGCAAGGCCTGTGAAGAGCGACCTGAAAAACAGTAACCAATGAACAAGAACACAATGACTAATCAAAGTCACTCGTAGCTTGCTTGCACGCACTGAAGAGCAGATACAAACCCACAAGCACAAACTGAACAGCAGAAAACGATCTGAAAACCACGAGTCTGAAAAAGCATGAATCGTCTCTCACCAAACTTTTACTAACACGAGATTAGCAAAAGGAGTCCAAAGAGTGCTGCACTTGATTCTGAACTGGCCTTTTCTAGTCTCGTCGTACGTGGTTTATGTCACCGCGTTCTTGGCGATCAGAAATTCCGACAACTTTGTGCGACCGTGTGTATGCAAAACAAGTTTGAGCCAACATCCGTCGGAAAAAATGCTAGGATTTTGTTGTCGGAATGTCGGATCAATGTCCGACCGTGTGTACGGGGCATAAGAGTGGCAAGGATGCGGAATTTCCTTCCACAGGCGGTGGTCTCAGCGTCGAGCATCGATAGCTTCAAGAAAATATTAGATATGCACCTGAATGACCGCAACATACAGGGATATAAAATGTAATACTGACACATAATCGCACATAGGTTGGACTTGATGGACTTGTGTCTTTTTTCAACCTCACCTACTATGTAACTATGTAAGTATGTAAGGCACTCATACCCTAACATCACTGCCTATATATGGCACTCTAACTCTCAAATTGTGGATGCCTTCAGCGACTATTACAGCTCTCTTTATAACTTAAACCAAGATGACTTAACAGCACAACCTTCTCCAACAGACATAACAGACTTCCTATCAGGTATCAAATTACCCAAACTTTCATCAGCGCAACTCCAAGAACTAAATTCTCCCTTCTCCTTGACTGAATTACTACAGGCCATAAAGACTCTCCCGAGTAACAAATCTCCTGGCTCAGACGGGCTCATAGGAGAATACTATAATAGCTTCTAAATTATTCTAGGACCGCACGTCCTTAAAGTATTTGATATTGCAGCTGCCTCTGCTTCCTTTCCACCCAAAATGTTAGAAGCACTTATAGTCACGTTTCCTAAACCTGGGAAGACACCGGATGTACCCCAAAACTTTAGGCCTATATCATTATTAAATAATGATCTCAAGATCTATGCCAAAATGATAGCATTGAGACTGGTTGTTGTTTTGCCCACCCTGATTGACCCAGATCAGTCGGGTTTTACAAAGGTGTCGGTCATCCGACACCACAAGACACCTAATCAATATAATTCACATCACTAGGAAATGTCGAATGCCTTTTCTGCTTCTAGCTTTGGACGCAGAGAAGGCATTCGATAGAGTACACTGGCTATATCTGACACACGCTTTAGAAAAATTTGGATTTACTGGCCATTTGCTATCTGCCATCCTAGCCTTGTACACCTCACCATCATCCAGAGTATATACATTAGGGATGCTACCTAAACCCTTTGGGATCACAAAATGCACTAGGCAGGTGTACCCACTGTCTCCCCTCATTTTTAATCCCCTAATGGAGCCATTAGCCGCAAACAGACAAACACCTGAAATAGATAGTTTTATGATTAACAACAGAAAACATGTCATCAGTCTTTTTGCTGATGACGTAATCCTAATGCTCACTAATCCAGTGTCTTCCCTGGAAAAGGTATCTCGTCTACTTCAAAACTATGGCATGGTGTCGTACTACAAAGTGAATGACACTAAATCATATATATTAGACCTAGGGGTGTCTCCACAAGAAAAAATAGACATGCAAACCTAATTCCCATACATATGGAATGATTATATAATAAACTACCTAGGAATAAACCTCACTTCTCATCCCGAACAGCTTTTTAAAGCTAATTACCTACCACTTGAAAGCAAATTAAAAGAAGGAACAAATAAATTAAGCAAACATGTATTATCATGGTCGTGAAGGTTAGCAGCCTTTAAAATGCAGATACTACCCCAAATATTACACATTTTTAGAACAGTTCCTATACCTGCCCCCCCCAAAAAAATGTTCACAATCTACAATGCATACTCTCCAACTTCCTATGGGAAGGAAAAAATCAAGAAGTGCTTTTTCTAAACTTAGTAAAACAAGGAGCGCAGGAGGAGTAGGCGTGCCAGTTTTCATTGACTATCATATGGCTGCAATATTAGCATAGACCAGAGGATGGTTCCCAAACCAACCTACGCCATTATGGAGTCTCATAGAGCAAACTCAAATACTGGGTGGGGACCTACATGATTACATCCTGGCCTACCCCTCTCTTAACACAAAATCCACAAATCTCTCTTCCCCAATCTTAGCAACCTTGGAATCTTGGAAAAAATATTGATGTTCAAATGGGCGGCACAATGGTGTAGTGGGTAGCACTCTCACCTAGCAGTGAAAAGGGTCACTGGTTCGAATCCAAACCACGACACTACCTGCCTGGAGTTTGCATGTTCTCCCTGTGCCTGCGTGGGTTTCTTCCGGGCACTCAGGTTTCCTCCCCCACTCCAAAGACATGCTGGTAGGTTAATTGGCTTCTGTCCAAAATTGGCCCTAGTATATGAATGTGAGTTGGGGACTTTAGATTGTAGGCTCCTCCAGGGTAGGGACCGATGTGAGTGCGATGTATGTGTAAATTGACAGCGCTATATGGGTACCTTAAATAAAAATAATAATATAATAAATGAGCATCTTAACGAGACACAATGTACAGGGATAGGGACAATTGTAGACATGACATGCACACTCACTCAAGTTGAACTGGATGAGCTGGTGTCTTTATTCAACCTTACTAACTATGTAACTATGTAAATCTCTTTTAACACCTATTATCCACATTGCAATACCTATTACCACAATAGCACTGATAATACCTGACATGAACTTGACCAAGTGGGTATCCTTGGGAATAAAATTAATTTCGGATCTATTTATAGACACTACTTTGAAATCCTTTAAACGTTTACAGTCAGAATTTAGCCTGCCAGCATCTGAACAATTCAACTATTTCCGGGTAACTTCTTATCTCAAAGACAGATTACAATTTATTCTGGAAAATACACATATACCTTACTGCTATAGAAAGTCGCAGAGGTGAAATATCGCTATTCTATAACTTTCTCAATATTAAATCTATTCTCGAGAAAACAAACTATATGCTAGCATGAGAAAGGGACTTGGACACCTCATACACAGAAGAACAGTAGCACAAAGCGTTACAACACATCCACTCAGCAACCAAATGCACAAATCTTTGGGAACTCTCTCATAAAGTTACACAGAGATGGTACCTAACACCATACAGGATAAGAAAATTGTATCCCTCCACACCTTCTTTGTGTTGGAGGAATTGCACACAAACAGGCACCCTATTCCACATATTGTGGACATGTGGAAGACTGGCTAAGTTTTGGTTCAATATATTCGCAATCTTCCACCAAATTACAGGCTTACCTATACAATTTTCTCCATCTATAGCCATCCTAAATCTAGGTATAGAAGACATACCACCACCCCTCAGGAAATTCACCACTTACCTATTTCTAGCCGCCAAATTAGTGATTCTCAGACTTTGGAGAACCCCAGATCCTCCTGAGGTAGAAGAAGTCATCCGCATACTATCAATACACCACACTTATGAAAGTATGTTAGCAACTATAGAAGGAAAATACGCAGATTTTCTCCTTCACTGGCAACCTTGGATAGAATGGTATAATGTACGCACAGTGCATCAACATTAATAGGATTAACATAACCAACCAATCTAAGCTCATGTCTAAAACTGAACACACTCTATATAGTCCTGAGTAATGTTAACGTTAATGGTACAGTATCTAGGGTCCTAATTCCTTCTTTTTCTTTTCTTTTCTTTCCACCTCCATTTTTTTTTACGCCTTACTTTACTTAAAGTTGGAGATACATGTTATCAGTGAATGCATGTGACCTGGGGACGGTCCTCCCCAGGTCACAGTTAGTTCACATAGGGGTTGACCTGGGAAGAGGGATAGTCCCACTGGCTTAAGAATGTCATTTATTATGCACATAGAGGATCTAATAATATAACAGCCTGTAACTCTAGAACATTGACGTCTACACTTGTACCGCTGTTGAACTAAATGATACATGTTATTCACCTTTTGTTTAAATGTGAAAATGAATAAAAATTTATTGATAAAAAAAACTAACTTCAGTGTAAAGAAGAACAAGGAGTCCTGGACATGATGGTTTGGCTCCCACAGAGCCCTGATTCCAACATCATTGAGTCTGTCCGGGATTACATTAAGAGACAAAAGGAATAAAGGCAGTCTACATTCACAGAAGATCTGTGGTTAGTTCTGCAAAATACAGTATTTGATATGACCTACCTGCCGATTTCCTTCAAAAACTGTGTGCAAGTGTAACTAGAAGAATTGAAGAACTAATGCTGTTTTTAAGGCAAAGGGTGGTCACACCAGATATTGATTTGATTTGGATTTCTCTTCTGTTTATTTACTTTCCATTTTTTTAATTGATACAAATAAACTGTCAAAACGTCTATTTCTGAAAGCATTCTTAATTTATAGCATTTTTTTACACCTGCCTAAAACTTTTACACAATACTGTATCTTTCAGCATTGATGGTGCCTTTCCAACTGTGCAAGCTGCCCATTGTTACACACTAATGCATCCCCATACCATCAGAGATGCAGGCTTTTCAACTGAGCACTGATAAGCTGGAAGGTTCCTCTCTTCTTTAGTCCGGAGGACACGGCATCCATGGCTGCCAAAAAGGATGTCAAATTTTGATTCGTCTGACCACAAAACAGTTTTCCACTTTGCAACAGAACTTTTGAAATGAGCTTTGACTCAGAGAAAATTGTGACGTTTCTGGATCATGTTTAGGCATCTTCTTTCCAATATAGAGCTTTAACTTGCATTTTTGGATGGCACAGCGAACTGTGTTCACAGACAGTGATTTTTGGAAGCACCGTATTCCTGAGCCCATTCAGTGATGTCCATTATAGAATCCTGTCTGTATTTAATGCAGTGCAGTCTGAGGGCCCAAAGATCACAGGCATTCATTATTGAATTTCAACCTTGTACCTTGAGTACAGAAGTTTCTCAAGATTCTCAGAATCATCTGATTATATTATGTACTATAAATGATGATATATTTAAACTCTTTGCAATTTTACATTGAGGAACATTATTCTGAAATTGTCCGACAATTTCTAGACACAGCTTTTCATAGTTTTTTTTTCATAAAATGGTACATTTTCTCAGTTTAAACATTTGATATGCTTTCTATTTTCTATTGTGAATAAAATATGGGTTTATAGGATTTTCAAATAATTGCTTTCTGTTTTTGTGTAGATTTTACAGTGTCCCAACTTTTTGGGAATTGGGCTTGTAATTTGTGGACTTTCAAACCTGTCAGGAAGGGTTGTTTCTTGTGACAGTCTAGGCTCCTATCCAACGCTAGAAACTGTCATTGCCCAACTCATGGAAGTAGTGCTAGAGAGCTTACCTGAGTCAAATCATGAAATGTCAACTGCTTGCTCCAGAACTAGTGTTGCCTTTGGAAGTTTCAGTTGTGGAAGGCTCCCTTTAGTAAAGCTGCCTTAAAGCAGAGTTCCTCCCAAAAAAACGCTCATCTGATTTCACCCCCCCCTCCGGTGCCACAATTGGCACCTTTCGGGGGGGGGGGAGGGGGGACAGAATACCTGTCTTTGACAGGTATCCTTTCCCAATTGCACGAGCCTCAGTCGCGGCTATTGACGCTGGACTAGTAGGAGAGAGGAGCGGGCCTCGCGCCTGCGCAGTAGGGATCGAAGGGCTACACTGCTGGGTACCCTTACCCGCAATGGTGACGGCAGCACTCGACAGCTAATGGAAACATCAGCTGCAGTGCCGACATCGCTGGATTCCAAGACAGGTAAGTGTCCTATTATTAAAAGCCAGCAGTTGCAGTATATGTAGCTGCCGGTTTTTAATTCTTCTTTTTTTTTTTTAGGCGGACCTCCACTTTAAATAACAGTAATGTCCCGTACACACGGTCGGATTTTCAGACGGAAAATGTGTGATAGGACCTTGTTGTCGGAAATTCCGACCGTGTGTAGGCTCCATCACACATTTTCCATCGGATTTTCCGACACACAAAGTTTGAGAGCAGGCTATAAAATTTTCCGACAACAAAATCCGTTGTCGGAATTTCCGATCGTGTGTACACAAATCCGACGCACAAAGTGCCATGCATGCTCAGAATAAATAAAGGGATGAAAGCTATTGGCTACTGCCCCGTTTATAGTCCCGACGTACGTGTTTTACGTCACTGCGTTCAGGATGATCGGATTTCCCGACAACTTTGTGTGACCGTGTGTATGCAAGACAAGTTTGAGCCAACATCCGTTGGAAAAAAATCCTAGGATTTTGTTGTCGGAATGTCCGATCAATGTCCAACCATGTACGGGGCATAACTGTTTTAAAGAATCCCTGTTAATTAGGCACTGTGGAAGCATAATGACCCAAAAAAGGTTGTTATGGATCTATCAATTCACATTTTCACTTCTTCAATTGTATTTAACTGTTCAAACACATAACAGACACCTCACAAACTTGTAGTATTCTTTGTGATGTTGGGAATGTAGCAAAAAGGCAGAAAAACACAGGGAGAAATGTTTGTAGGTGGGGTGCAGCGCAGTGCAGAAGGAATAACACACTCAGTCCCAGTGCAATGAAAGAATTTGTATTGAAATAATGCAGATAGTTCACAAATAACCCAGTGGGTAGGCAGCCCAACCGGGCACACTCACACAGGGCCGATCCTAGGGTCACAGACGCCTGGGTGCAGAAATATTTCTGGCGCCCCCACGTGGGCGTGGTCATTTTACCAACTCCTCCTCTTTACAAATGTTACTATGGCAACGACTCAAACACAGAGATGCTCCCCTATGAAGTCTTCGTTACCCTAGGATCCTCCCATGAGCTTTTAACAATAAAGATAATACAGGAAGAGCGTACACTAATGAGATCTGGAGGGGAGTCTCTCTGATGCACACAGAGAGGGCTTCTGTTTGACAGTCTGTTAGAAAGAGCCCCCAGACATAGTACAGGAGATGGTCAGAGACTGCAGACATACTACAAGAGATGGTCAGAGACTGCAGACATGATACAAGAGATGGTCAGAGACTGCAGACATGTTACAAGAGATGGTCAGAGAATTCGGACATATTACAGGAGATGGTCAGAGACTGCAGACATACTACAGGAGATGAGAGACTGGAGATATAATACAGGAGATGGTCAGAGTGCAGATATACTACAGGAGATGGTCAGAGACGGCAGACATAATACAGGAGATGATCAGAGACAGCAGACATAATACAAGAGATGGCCAGAGATGGCAGACATAATACAAGAGATGGTCAGAGACTGCAGACATGATACAAGAGATGATCAGAGACTGCAGACATAATACAGGAGATGGTCAGAGACTGCAGACATGATACAAGAGATGTCAGAGACTGCAGACATGTTAGAGGAGATGGTCAGAGACTGCAGACATAGTACAAGAGTTGGCCAGAGAATGCAGACATATTACAGGAGATGGTCAGAGACTGCAGACATACTACAGGAGACGGTCAGAGACGGCAGACTTCATTCAGAAGATGGTCAGAGACTGCAGACATAATACAAGAGATGGTCAGAGACTGCAGACATAGCACAGGAGATGGTCAGAGGATGCGGACATATTACAGGAGATGGTCAGAGATTGCAGACATACTACAGGAGACGGTCAGCGACTGGAGATATAATACAGGAGATGGTTAGAGACTGCAGACATAGTACACAAGATGGTCAGAGACTGCAGACATGATACAGGAGATGATCAGAGACTGCAGACATAGTACAGGGGATGGTCAGAGACTGCCAACATGATACAAGAGATGGTCAGAGACGGCAGACATAATACAGGAGATGGTCAGAGACTACGGACATAATACAGTAGATGGTCAGAGACTGCAGACATGTTACAAGAGATGGTCAGAGACGGCAGACATAATATAGGAGATGGTCAGAGACTGCAGACATGTTACAAGAGATGGTCAGAGACTGCAGTTCCTATGGACGTTAGTAGATTATGGCCTATCGGCCCTCTCACCTGAACCAACAACAACGGTTCCTCTGATCAGGAGTCATCTCACTCTGAATTGCCCGTGGCGACTCCGCTGGGTAGCACCCAGATCTGTATTCTGGCAATGACTCCATTCCTTTCTCCACCAGGGATGGCGCTAGGCTGTGTGGCTTTCCCTCTGGTGGTGCAGGGCAGCGGGGTTCTCTCTCTGATGGTGTTCCCTCAGCACTGCCCTCCCCCTCAGGAGTCCTGGGTGTACTTCCCTGATAGCTTTCCCGGGCTCCTGGCTCTCTCTCTCTCCCATTCAGCTGAGCATGCTGTGTGGACTGCAGTTTCTGTGTTACAGTGGGGCTGCCAGTCCTCGGGACTACATGTCCCACAATCCTCTTCTTTGCTCCTTTTTTTTTCTTCCCTGGCCAATATGAAGGCGGGGAAGAAACATAGTGCACCGCTCACTAGTACAGCAGCGCGTGCGAAGAGGAGAGGAGAGGGAGAGGGGTGTCACCCAGTGCTGTAAAACATGGTATCACCCCCCCTCCACCAACTATAGTCGCCCCTCAGTACAGACCCCCCTCCACTAAGTATAGACTCCCCTCTGTCAGTGTAGACCCCCCACTAAGTATTAACCCCTCCCTCAGTACAGACCCCCCATCAGTATAGACCCCCAGGACAAAGCACCCCCCTCTATCAGTATAGACTCCCCTCAAGACAAACCAACCCAACTTCCATTTGTACAGACCACCCTCAGGATAAACCACCCCCCCTCCATTAGCACAGAACCACCCTCTCCATTAGTACAGACCCCTCTTAGGACAAACCACCCCCCTCCATTAGTACAGAACCACCCCTCTCCATTAGTACAGACCCCCCAAAACAAACCACCCCCTTCCATTAGTACAGACCCCCCAAAACAAACCACCCCCCTCCATTAGTACAGACCCCCCAGAACAAACCACCTCCCTCCATTAGTACAGACCCCTAGAACAATCCACCCTTCCTTCATTAGTACAGAACCACCCCCCCTCCATTAGTACAGACCCCCCTGAACAAACCACCCCCCTCCATTAGTACAGACCCCCTCAGGACAAACCACCCCCCATTAGTACAGAGCCACCCCCCTCCATTAGTACAGACCCCCCAAAACAAACCACCCTCCTCCATTAGTACAGACCCCCCCGGACAAACCACCCCCCTCCATTAGTACAGACCCCCCAGGACCAACCACCCCCCCTTCATTGGTACAAACCCCCCAGAACAAACCACCCCCCTCCATTAGTAGAGACCCCCCTGAACGAACCACCCCCCTCCATTAGTACAGACCCCCCCAGGACAAACCACCCCCCTCCATTAGTACAGACCCCCCGGACAAACCACCCCCCCTACATAAGTACAGACCCCCCCAGAACAAACCACCCCCCTCCATTAGTACAGACCCCCCAGGACAAACCACCCCCCTCCATTAGTACAGACCCCCCAGAACAAACCACCCCCTCCATTAGTACAGACCCCCCGGATAAACCACCCCCCTCCATTAGTACAGACCCCCAGGACAAACCCCCCTACATTAGTACGGACCCCCCAGAACAAACCACC
Source organism: Lithobates clamitans (assembly GCA_037952925.1). Taxonomy (NCBI): domain Eukaryota; kingdom Metazoa; phylum Chordata; class Amphibia; order Anura; family Ranidae; genus Lithobates; species Lithobates clamitans. The sequence continues at coordinate 2,460,295 of JBBGZY010000742.1, read as the reverse complement.
CCCCCTCCATTAGTACAGACCCCCAGAACAAACCACCCCCCTCCATTAGTACAGACCCCCCAGGACAAACCACCCCCCTACATTAGTACAGACCCCCCAGAACAAACCACCCCCCCCTCCATTAGTGCAGATCCCCCAGAACAAACCACCCCCCTCCATTAGTGCAGACCCCCAGAACAAATCACCCCCCTACATTAGTACAGACCCCCCATAACAAACCACCCCCCCTCCATTAGTGCAGACCCCCCCAGAACAAACCACCCCCCCATTAGGGTAGACCCCCCAGAACAAACCAACCCCCCTCCATTAGTACAGACCCCAGGACAAACCACACCCCTATATTAGTATAGACCCCCCAGAACAAACCATCGCCCTCTATTAGTACAGACCCCCCCAGAACAAACCACCCCCCTCCATTAGTACAGACCCCCCAGGACAAATCACCCCCCTATATTAGTATAGACCCTCAGAACAAACCACCCTCCCTACATTAGTACAGACCCCCAGAATAAACCACCCCCTCCATTAGTGCAGACCCCCCAGAACAAACCACCCCCCTCCATTAGTACAGACCCCCCCAGGACAAACCACCCCCCAATATTAGTATAGACCCCCCCAGAACAAACCACCCCCCTCCATTAGTACAGACCCCCCAGAACAAACCACCCCCTACATTAGTACAGACCCCCCCAGGACAAACCCCCCTCCATTTGTAAAGGCCCCCCCAGGACAACCCCCCCTTCCGTTAGTATAGACCCCCAAAAAATCACCCCCACCCCTCCATTAAGCTAATTAAAAAACACCCGGGCGGCAGCTGGAGAGGAGAGTGTGCAGCCACGTGTGGAGAACAGAGTGTTTCAGGCTTGAGCAGCAGGTGGGAGTTACACATAGGAGGAGAACTGGAACACGTCGGGCACGGACCGCCGCCCCCTCCATTGACATCACTGCACGGCTGGTCTCTCTGCACACAGAGACACAGCTGCTCCAATCTCCAGCTGTTTCCGCTCCCCTCCTCTGACAGGAGGAGGGAGGGGGGATGGGCTTTGGCAAGAAACATAGCGGAGGTGGCGGAAGCGGCGGTGACCGGCGGAGAGAGCCGCCTACGGACAAGGAGAGGAGGAGAGAGGGGAGCACTCTGGAGCTTCAGCGCCCCCACCTCTGTGGTGCCCGGGTGCACTGCACCCCCTGCACCCCGTCCAGGATCGGCCCTGCTCACAGTTCCAACATGTAGAGAGCAGGATGCAGCCAAACTGAAGAGAGGGGAAGAATGTGGCCAGATCTTCTTTTGTCCAAACAGGCAGGTGTCCAGAGAAGTTACTAACTCTAAGCTCTCTATTCTTGTCAGGAAGCTTTCCCTGTAGATAGTTGGGTCCCTACCAGGTGGGGTACCCGCCCCTACCTTACCAACTCGCAAATGCTCTGCCTAACCCAAGATGGCCACCAGAGTCACATAGGGCAGCAGCATCCAATGGGATATCTTACCCAGGAAACCATATAGGAATCCTGTTCCTCCTGACTTCCTTTCCAACTACAGTGCCGCTGCAGGAGAGCGCCACCTGCAGTGGAGAAAGTAGACTGTTACTGCCTACACGATTTCATAAAAAATAGATTACAGGTGTCAGAGAGCTCATGCAGCAGGTGCTCATTCCCGTGCAGTAAGTGCTCATTCCCATTCAGCAGCTGCTAATGCCCGTTCAGCAAGTGCTAATTCTAATGCACATGTGCAGAGTCACAGACCAAGATGAGCAAGGACTGGACAGCGCATGTACATTGGCGCATACGTGCTAGCATGTGCACTTACACGTTAGCGTGCGCACGCATCCATAGATTCTGGCGCCCAGCAGCTTATTTAAACTGAGAGTCTGCCTGGGTTCAGTGCTGAATTGTCTTCAACTTTGGTTCCTGTGCTCCTGATTCTTATCCATGTCGGCTAATCATGTTCCTGACCTGGCTACATCTGACAACTCTCTTGGATCACTCCTGCCTGTTATATCTGCTTCTTGCTTATGTTACCGACCCCGGCTTGGATTTATGACTACGGCTCTGCCTCCTGATATGGTATCCCACTGCCAGCACGTTACAGACTTCTGCCTGTTACTGACCTTGCAACTGATCCTGATTCTGCACCTGTCTGCCTGGCTCCTGCTGAACAAAGCTTGTGACCAGACTCCACGCCACTACTGGGAGGGCTTCTGTGTCTTCAAGTCACTCCTACAGCTGCCAGGCACCTGCACCCTTCCACTGCCCTAGCAGTCCCTGTCTCCACTACCAGGGGTGCTTGGAAAGGAATTGTGCAAGAGGCCGCCCACATCATCTCGGGCGCCACAGTCAGGTATGTGACAATAAGCCTTTTAGGTAGTGGATGTGTATGGATTACTTTTGGAGAATAAGGATATTGGATAGTGTCACTTGAAAGTAGAATTCTAGGTTTAATATGACTTTAAATACTTTGTTTGGACCAAGCTGGCCCAAAACAAAGTATTTCCATTACATAACTACGCAGCCACTTTATGCGCTGTAATATACCGTAGCAGCATTAGCTACATGCAGTTTGCAGCACTGTGTTCTGACAGCAGTACGAGTGACTTCCCATTTGCTGCCAAAACTAAATACAGTTGGACTGACGGCTTCCCCGACATTCAAGAGAAGCCTTGTATTTTTATCAGTGAACATGAATGATCATCTGACTGGCCTAGGAGGAGATCATGTTGATCACCACCTCCTCATCTTGACCAATCAGAGAAAGCCTTGTATTCATTGATAAAAATAAAAAGGCTTCTCTTGAATGGCGGGGAAGCATTCAGCCCAACTGTATTTAGTTTTGGCAGCCTATGGGAGGTCACCTGTACTGTTGTTGGAACACAAGGCTTCTGCCGATTGGCAGAGATTCATTCAGCCAGACTCTATTAAGTTTCAGAAGCAAATGGGAAGTCACACATACTCCTGCATTATACAGTACCACATATTGTAATGCTACTATAGTAGATTGCAACACACACAGTGGCCACATAATTATATTATATAAGTCATTAAACCTGGAGTTCTACTTTAATGCTGAACTCCAAGCAGATATAAAAGACACAAATGAATGAAATGAATGCAGCTCTGTGTTCATTAATATATCATTATTTATTTATTTTTTTAGTGCAGAGTGTACTTGAACTTGATTTGTTATCAGTCTTTTGCAGCTTCGTACAGAGTTCAGGCTGAGTAAAGAAGCAGCAGCACGAGGAACCAATCGGTAACACTTTAGGGCTCATAGGAAGAGAGATCAGAGTTACAGAGAGATGAGCTCATCATTGTGTTGCTTCTTTTTTTCATATCCAGCCACAAGCTAGGGAAGGTACAAGACCTGTAAGTGTTACTGAATAGCAGAAAGGGAAAATCAGATCTTCTTCCCTACTAGACAGGTCTGCGGTATATGGCAGAGCTGTGAAAATCTTAGGACTGAATTGACAAAATACAAATCATTTGGCAGGTAAAACAGTTCCCATATACGGTACTGTGCAAATGTTTTAGGCAGGTGTGAAGAAATGCTATAAAGTAAGAATGCTTTCAAAAATATATTTTTTTATTGTTTATTTTTATTAATTTCACAAATACAAGGTGAGTGAACAGAGGAAAATTCTTAATCAAATTAATACTTAGTGTGATTACTGTAGGAATTAGCTTCAAATGGTAGAATGTTAAGGACATAGCTATTTGTTGAATTCTTCTTTTTAAGTGCTTTTCTTGCCCATTTTTATTAAAAAGTTCATGAAACAAAACATGAGTTTCCCTCACAGGTGTATTCAGCTTTGCTCTTAAATAAAAAAAAAAACAAGAACAAATGACATTCAGCCTCCTGGCTTACACATGCAGTACTCCTGCTCTGGCCTTACCCTTTAGGCCTTTCGTCTGCCTCCTACAGACAGTCTTCTTACACAATCCCGTGCACATATCTTGCAGTCCCTTGCTGCTCTGGCTCCCACCTGTCTCTCCTAGGTGCAGATCTCCTGACACCTGGGCAGAAACCTCCTCTGTCTGCCAGGACCCTAATCAGGTTTCTCCTAAAAGCCCAGCACACACCTGCCAAATTAGTGTGCTGGTGGTTCTCAAAACACGTACCCAGGATTGGAGATTTCATCCCACAGACCTCTATGAAATCTCCAGGCTCCAGGTACCAAACCAGGTTTTACCAACTGATGAGGAAACCGTAAAACCAACTTCCTCTGAATTATACAGACTCCCTGGAGCCCCTCAACCTGCCTGGATGGAATCCTGGGTCATCTTCTCTTTTCACACTGTGGCAGGGCACAGAATTACTACACTACCCTTTGGCTTCAAAGCAGCATCAATTCTTCTACACTAGCACACAGTTTTTGAAGGAAATTGGCAGGTAGGTTGTTCCAAACATCTTGGAGAACTAACCACAGGTCTTCTGTGGATGTAGGCGCCCTCAAATCCTTCTGTCTCCTCATGTAATCCCAGACATGATGTTGAGATCAGGGGTCTGCAGGGGCCAAACCATAACTACCTGGACTCCTTGTTCTTGTTTACAGTGAAGATAGTTCTTTGTGACTTTGGCTGTATGTTTGGGGTTCTTGTCCTGCTGCAGAATAAGTGTTTAGCCAATCACACACCTCCCTATGGTATGGCATCATGGGTAAGTATTTGCTTGTATTTCTCAGCATTGAGGACACCATTAATCGGGTAAGGTTGAGGACCGTAGATGCAGTGGTTGGCCAATCAAAGTTAATGCAGCAGATGTAAGGCACATCATGCTTACTTTCCATTGACATTGGAAGATGTCCAGAAGTGCCATTAGCACAGAACTAGAAGAAACCAGTGGGATCCAGGTACACCCATCTACTGTCCGGAGAACTCTGGCCAGAAATTGTCTTCATGAAAGAACTGCGCTAAAAACAAAAACATAGGAACTGGGGTGCAGAAAATGGACTAATGCATCAAAATTTTAAATATTTGGGTGTAGCAGGGGGCAGTTTGTTTTCTAAAAGCTGGAGAATGGTACAATGATAAGTGTCTGCAGGCAACAGTAAATCATGATGGAGGTTCCTTGCAATTTTGGGTCTGCAATTCTGCAAATGGAGTTGGAGCATTGGTTAGGATCAATGGTCTTCAATGCTGAGAAATACAGGCAGTTTTTTAATTTAACCATCATGCCACACCATCAGGGAGGCCTGATTGGCCTCAATTGTTTTTCTGCAGCAGGACAAAAAATAAGCCATTAAAGCTTCTATTTCTGAAAACAATTTACAGCATTTTTCACATCTTCCTAAAACATTTACACAGTACTGTATGCATTGTACCTGTTTTTTTAGCTATGTGCACGGAGTTCAGATGTTATCCTTTTTACTGTCTAATGTAAATTTATATCAAGCAGTACATTAAACAAATGAAAAAGCTTTATCAGATACATTGGAACTAAAAAAACATAAATATCTTTAACAATCAGTATACTTACCACTTAGCAATGAACTTCTGAAGCACAAGCCTTGTGTTTTGTATAGTATATACATTTAGAAATGATACATAAATACTAGCATGCAGATGAATTATTGGCTTCAGTGCATTGCAGTCTTCCGATGAATGTGCTTTCAGCTCTCTGCTTCTCCATCGATCTCTTTCCTTTTGTCCGCATTGTACTTACTATATTTAGTGCTTCTCAATGTCAGGTTTTCATTTCACTCACTCAGCCCTTGTCCACCTATTTATGAGAAATTTGAGAGTGGATTCCTGAATGTCTTTCTTCTCCTGCTCGGTTTTATTAAGATGTACATATAAGGTATACAGATAAGCCCTTAAACTTGCTCATTAAGTTAGACATTTCCCAACACCACTCAGATCCCTTTTAGGCAAAAAGTGCTCTTGGAAAATAATATTAGAAAAAAAAAATATTAGCAACCCATTTATAGCTGCATAAATATGTGAATTTAGGAGATGGACAAATGTGTTTGCACCTGCAACACCTGTATTTTGGGCGAATTGTACAATATTGGAAAAAGTATGAGTTTTTTTTTTGGATTTAAAAGATGTAAAGTGAATGGAGTGTATATAAACACTGTAATGCACTGTACTCACGATAGGATTTTCCGCCAACAAAATCCATATTTCTTCCCGACGGATGTTGGCTCAAACTTTTCTTGCATACACACGGTCACAAAAAGTTGGTCGGAAATACCGAACGTCAAGAACGCGGTGACATACAACACATACGATGAGCCGAGAAAAATTAAGTTCAATAGCCAGTGCTGCTCTTCTGCTTGATTCCGAGCATGCGTGGAACTTTGTTCGTCGGAATTGTGTACACACGATCGGAATTTCCGACAGCGGATTTTGTTGTCGTAAAATTTGAGAACCAGCTCTCAAATTTTGTGTGAAGGAAATTCCGATGGAAAATGTCCGATGGAGCCTACACACGGTCGGAATTTCCGACAACAAGCTCCTATCAAACATTTTTCGTCAGAAAGTCCTATCGTGTGTACAGGGCATTGGGATCGAAAATTAAGCTTAAAGTATACCTATAGGTTTGCAGAAAATAATTTTCTTCCAAATAAAGAGTTCACAAAATTGTACATGCTAGCGTGGGACTGTTTCTGTATGATCTCTTGGGATGAATGACCTCAATTTCACTGCTTGGAGTATTTTTTGAGTCACCACATAACGCTTTGCAAATGTTGTTACATTAATTCCATCAGGATTTTATATTCCTATCACATTCAGTAATGAGAGCCCAGAACTCAGAAGGGAAGGAGGAGGCAGGGGGGCAAAGGTAGCAATTCCCTGTAACAAATACAAAGCAATGTAGAAAAACACTAACTGCCAATTGCTACAATTTATACAGATTTTTTATCTATTTAAAAGGTTAGAAGGTAAGATAAACTTAACAAACTGTCTCTCGTGGCTTCACAACCTTGTAGGAAAGTAACTGGATGCATATCTAATATATAGCAGTTTGAAAACTGTTCAGTAATTGTAAATAGAAGTGATGTGATAAAAATTAGCAATTTGCAATAAACTGTTTCTTGTTCCTTATTTTTAAAAGGTAGAATATTGAGAATCTCTCACAATTTACCTAAAGGGCGCCACGTAACCTTTAACAGTTGGAGAACCCCAGAATTCCATGCTGTATTTTAATAAATGGGGGAGGGCTTCTCTAACAGAAGCACTTATGTGGCCTAATCACATGTTATTAATAACAAACAAAAGGAAAGGTGCCTCTAATGCCGAGTACACACGAGCGGACTTTCCGGCATACTTGGGCCGGCGGACCAGAGTCTGCCGGACAATCTACCCGTGTGTAGGCTCCGGCGGACTTAGATTTGAAACAAGTTTTAAATCTTTCCGTCGGACTCAGTTTCTGGCGGAAAGTCCGCTCGTCTGTGTGCTGGTCCGACGGAAAGCCCGCTCGTGTGTATGCTGGTCCAACGGACCAGATACGACGCGAGGGCAGGGTATTGCATTTCACGCTCGCTGCAATAGGAAAAACAAATTTTCCTATTGCGGCGAGCGCGGGGCATACCAGGCCCTTAGGTCTGGTATGGATTATAAAGGGAAACCCCCTACGCCGAAAAAACGGCGTGGGGTCCCCCCTAAAATCCATACCAGACCCCGATCCGAGCACGTAGCCCGGCCGGTCAGGAAAGCGGGTGGGGACGAGCGAGCGCCCCCCTCCTGAACCGTACCAGGCCACATGCCCTCAACATGGGGGGTGGGTTCTTTGGGGAAGGGGGGCGCCCCCCCCACCCTAAAGCACCTTGTCCCCATGTTGATGAGGACAAGGGCCTCTTCCCGGCAACCCTGGCCGTTGGTTGACGGGGTCTGCGGGGGGGGGCTTATCAGAATCCGGGAGCCCCCTATAATAAGAGGGCCCCCAGATCCCGGCCCCCCCACCCTATGTGAATGAGTATGGGGTACATGGTACCCCTACCCATCCACCTAGGAAAAAAGTGTCAATAATAAAACCCACTGCACAGGTTTTTAAAATAATTTATTAAACAGCTCTGGTGGGGGGTCTTCCTCCGGCTTCGGGGGTCTTCTTCCGGCTTCGGGGGTCTTCTTCCGGCTTCGGGGGGCCCTCCAGTTCATCTTCTCCCGGCGTCCGGTTGGTTCTTCTCCGCTCTCTCTGGCCTCTTCTCCCGGTGTTCCAGTTCTTCGGCCGGCTCCTACGCTGTCTTCAGGTAGCTCTCTTGCCAGCGGAGGTCCGGACTTCTGGGCTTCTTGTCTTCTCTTCTCTTCTCCAGATGTTGACACGACACTCTCTCTGGCTGGACTGCTCTCTGAGGGCTCCGTTGTGACTAATATAGGCGGAGACCCTGCCCCCTTATGATGTCACAGTCCCTGGGCATGCTGGGACTGTGGCGTTTTAGGGGGCGTGGTCAACATCACCCGGTGTACGTGGCATAAGTGTAGTAAGATTAAAAATGTTTTTTAAAACTTCAAAGGGGCCACTCAAATGTCTTAAGAGATAACAGGCTCATCAATCAGGTAGATATCCGCTGGGTGAATGCTAGAAGATTGGCAAGCTGGCTGACAGTCAGCCGTGGTGGAGGAGGAGAACGCTGGCCACTCTCTTTCGCATCACAGGTTGGCAAAGATGTCTGTGGAGCACAATGTGGAGCACAGTTTTAGCGTGATGACGACACCAGGAGGGGGGGGTGTATGATGCATTTCTGAGAATGTGTAGTGCCAGGTTGGGGCATGCATACTCCTTTCTCAAGCTGGCTAATTGGTGTAGTGGTGCCATATTTATACACATGATTAAAGTCAAATAATTTTACACAACAAACAGCAAAATAACTTAAAATCATTGATGAGCACATTATAAAAAACATTGTAATCATAAAAGACAAGTGGAAACCCAATAAAAATACAAAACCAAATGTGCCTCATTAGTACATACCAAACCAAGTAAATTACATGTGCTTGTAAACGTGTTTGTGCGTGTTTTTGCACCTGAAAAACTACCTGGAAAACTCCTCTCGCCTTACAGGAATGCTCTCCTCCCTTTGCCCAGTTCATGAACCAAAGACCTGAAGACGATAAAAGTGCAAAAACACCTGCACAAAGCTTGTAAAAAAGTTTCAAAAAGAATGTGCTTTGCTTATACTCTGCTTAGGTGTGAATGCTGGCTTGGAAATATTTGGTCTGATCTTTCCCTGGCCAACTAAAAATAACACGCATGCAAACAACATTTACCCACTGTGAGAATCATCTTGAAAGAAGTTTCCAAGAGAGGTGTCTGGCAACTTGGTTATACCAGATTAGGGATGAGCTTCGAGTTCGAGTCGAACTCATGTTCGACTCGAACATTGGCAGTTCGCAAGTTCGCCGAACAGCGAACAATTTGGGGTGTTCGCGGCAAATTCGAATGCCGCATAACACCCTTTAAAAGTCTATGGGAGAAATCAAAAGTGCTAATTTTAAAGGCTTATATGCAAGTTATTGTCATAAAAAGTGTTTGGGGACCCGGGCCCTGCCCCAGGGGACATGGATCAATGCCAAAAAAGTTTTAAAAATGGCCGTTTTTTCAGGAGCAGTGATTTTAATAATGCTTAAAGTCAAACAATAAAAGTGTAATATCCCTTTAAATTTCATACCTGGGGGGTGTCTATAGTATGCATGTTTCCCGTGTTTAGAACATTCTGACAGCAAAATGACATTTGGAAGGAAAAAACCCATTTAAAACTACCCGCAGCTATTGCATTGCGACAATACACATAGAAGTTCATTGATAAAAACGGCATGGGAATTCCCCACAGGGAAACCCCGAACCAAAATTTAAAAAAAAAATGACGTGGGAGTCCCCCTAAATTCCATACCAGGCCCTTCAGGTCTGGTATGGATATTAAGGGGAACCCCGGCCAAAATTTAAAAAAAAATAACGTGGGGTTCCCCCTGAAGTCCATATCAGACCCTTCAGGTCTGGTATGGATTTAAAGGGGAACCCCGCGCCAAAAAAAAAAAAACCGGCGTGGGGTCCCCCCAAAAGTCCATACCAGACCCTTATCCGAGCACGCAACCTGGCAGGCTGCAGGAAAAGAGGGGGGACGAGAGTGCGGCCCCCCCTCCTGAACCGTACCAGGCCACATGCCCTCAACATTGGGAGGGTGCTTTGGGGTAGCCCCCCAAAACACCTTGTCCCCATGTTGATGAGGAAAAGGGCCTCATCCCCACAACCCTGGCCGGTGGTTGTGGGGGTCTGCGGGTGGGGGGCTTATCGGAATCTGGAAGCCCCCTTTAACAAGGGGACCCCCAGATTCCGGCCCCCCCCGTGTGAAATGGTAAGGGGGTACTTACCCCTACCATTTCATTAAAAAACTGTCAAAAATGTTAAAAATGACAAGAGACAGTTTTTGACAATTCCTTTATTTAAATTCTTCTTCTTTCTTCGATCTTCCTTCATCTTCTTCTGGTTCTTCTGGTTCTTCTGGCTCTTCTGGTTCTTCCTCCGGCGTTCTCGTCCAGCATCTCCTCCGCGGCATCTTCTATCTCCTTCTCCTCGGGCCGCTCCGCACCCATGGCATGGGGGGAGGCTCCCGCTCTTCTCTTCATCTTCTTCATCCTCTTCTTCCTTCTTCTCTTCTTAATTTTCTTCTCTGGGCCGCTCCGCATCCATGCTGGCATGGAGGGAGGCTCCCGCTGTGTGACGACGTCTCCTCGTCTGACGGTTCTTAAATAACGGGAGGCGGGGCCACCCGGTGACCCCGCCCCCCTCTGACGCACGGGACATGACGGGACTTCCCTGTGGCATTCCCCATGACGTCACAGGGAAGTCCCATCAAGTCACCATGCGTCAGAGGGGGGCGGGGTCACTGGGCGGCCCTGCCCCCCGTTACTTAAGAACCATCAGACGAGGAGACTCCGTCACACAGCGGGAGCCTCCCTCCATGCCAGCATGGATGCGGAGCGGCCCGGAGAAGAAAATGAAGAAGAGAAGAAGAGAAGAAGGAAGAAGAGAAGAGGATGAAGAAGAAGAGAAGAGCGGGAGCCTCCCCCCATGCCATTTGTGCGGATCAGCCAGAGGAGAAGAAGATAGAAGACGCCGCGGAGGAGATGCTGGACGAGAATGCCGAAGGAAGAACCAGAAGAGCCAGAAGAACCAGAAGAAGAAGAAGATGAAGGAAGATAGAAGAAAGAAGAAGCATTTAAATAAAGGAATTGTCAAAAACTGTCTCTTGTCATTTTTAACATTTTTGACAGTTTTTTAGTGAAATGGTAGGGGTAAGTACCCCCTTACCATTTCACACAGGGGGGGGCGGGATCTGGGGGTCCCCTTGTTAAAGGGGGCTTCCAGATTCCGATAAGCCCCCCGCCCGCAGACCCCCACAACCACTTGCCAGGGTTGTGGGGATGAGGCCCTTGTCCTCATCAACATGGGGACAAGGTGTTTTGGGGGGCTACCCCAAAGCACCCTCCCAATGTTGAGGGCATGTGGCCTGGTACGGTTCAGGAGGGGGGGCCGCACTCTCGTCCCCCCTCTTTGCCTGTGGCCTGCCAGGTTGCGTGCTCGGATAAGGGTCTGGTATGGATCTTTTGGGGGACCCCATGCCGTTTTTTGTTTTTTTTTGTGGAGCGGGGTTCCCCTTAAAATCCATACTAGACCTGAAGGGTCTGGTATGGAATTTAGGGGGAACCCCATGTCATTTTTTTTTTAATTTTGGCTGGGGTTCCCCTTAATATCCATACCAGACCTGAAAGGCCTGGTATGGAATTTAGGGGGACTCCCACGTCATTTTTTTTTTAAATTTTGGTTCGGGGTTTCCCTGTGGGGAATTCCCATGCCGTTTTTATCAATGAACTTCTATGTGTATTGTCGGCAATGCAATAGCCGCGGGTAGTTTTAAATGGGTTTTTTCCTTCCAAATGTCATTTTGCTGTCAGACTGTTCTGAAACATGCGCCCCTTTACAGGCATACTATAGACACCCCCCCAGGTACGAAATTTAAAGGGATATTACACTTTTATTGTTTGACATTAAGCATTATTAAAATCACTGCTCCTGAAAAAAACAGCCATTTTTAAAACTTTTTTTTGCATTGATCCATGTCCCTTGGGGCAGGACCCAGGTCCCCAAACACTTTTTATGACAATAACTTGCATATAAGCCTTTAAAATTAGCACTTTTGATTATTCATGTTCGTGTTCCATAGACTTTAACAGTGTTCGCATGTTCGAGCGAACTTTTTTCCTGTTCGCATGTTCTGGTGCGAACCGAACAAGGGGGTGTTCGGCTCATCCCTATACCAGATACATTACCTCCAGATGATCTACAAATACTAGTATCTCTGTGGGTATTAACAGGACTTAAAGTGGTTCTAAAGGCTGAAGGTTTTTTACCTTTATGTATTCTATGCATGAAGGTAAAATATCTTTAGTGTGCAGCTCCTCCCTCAGCCCCCTAATACTTACCTAAGCCCAAACTCGTTCCAGCAATGTGCATGAGAGCAGCATCTCTCCCAGGTCTCTCCCTCCTCATTGGCTGAGATGCAGCAGCAGCAGCCATTGGCTGAGCCAGGGCTGAGCCGTGCTCTCTGTGTCTTGGACACAGAGAGCTGGCACGGGAGAAAGCACGCACTTGCTATGGGGGCACCTGGCAAGGGGGAGGGGCCCAGAGCACCAGTGGGGGACCCGAGAAGAGGATGATCATGGCTGCTCTGTGCAAAACCACTGCACAGAGCTGGTAAGTACAACATGTTTGTTATTTTTTTTTGAAAATCCATTATAAACACTTTAACCCTTGGCAGGGTAATGTTTTCAAACACTTTATTTGAAGTATGTATGGGCTCTTCTATTTGGGAACCACATATCTTTTTATCTGTTGTCACTAGGGATGAGCTTCGTGTTCGAGTCGTCTGTTCGCCCGTTCGTCGAATTGCGAACGATATGGACCGTTCGCGACAAATTCGTGTGGCGCGTCACGGCCCATAATTCACTGCGGCATCGCAGTGCATTGCTGGCTGATGATTGGCCAAGCATGCACTATGACCCACATGCTTGGCCAATCACAGCGCTGTCTGAACAGAGAGCCGTAATTTACCAAAGCCAAGGAGGCTTTGGCCAATTATGGCTCAGGTGATTTAGTACACGCCCCACATTATATAAGGCCACCTGCACGGCGGCCCTGTGTAGTGTGTGTTCCGGCGTTGAAAGAGATAGACAGAGAGACAGTGTCATTTGATTTGAGTTAGATAGATTAGGCAGAACAGTCAGTCAGTTTAGCTGCACTTACAGTGTATTGTTTATATATATGCATCCCAGGTGTTGCATATATATATAAACACTGTATTCAGTTTAGCTGGATCCGTTCCTGTTATCTTCCTACTGACAGGCAGGCTTGTCTTGTTACAGTATTTACAGCTACCTGAAGAAAATTGCTGGTGTTCTTTTGATCCTATTAGTACCACAGTCAGGCAGCTAGACTATTTACAGTTAGTGCAGTCCGTCCTGCTCACAGTGTTCAGCTAGATCCGTTCCTGTTATCTTCCTACTGACAGGCAGGCTTGTCTTGTTACAGTATATACAGCTACCTGAAGAAAATTACTGGTGTTCTTTTGATCCTATTAGTACCACAGTCAGGCAGCTAGACTATTTACGGTTAGTGCAGTGCGTCCTGCTCACAGTGTTCAGCTAGATCCATTCCTGTTATCTTCTTACTGACAGGCAGGCTTGTCTTGTTACAGTATATACAGCTACCTGAAGAAAATTACTGGTGTTCTTTTGATCCTTTTAGTACCACAGTCGGGCAGCTAGACTATTTACAGTTAGTGCAGTGCGTCCTGCTCACAGTGTTCAGCTAGATCCGTTCCTGTTATCTTCTTACTGACAGGCAGGCTTGTCTTGTTACAGTATATACAGCTACCTGAAGAAAATTGCTGGTGTTCTTTTGATCCTATTAGTACCACAGTCAGGCAGCTAGACTATTTACAGTTAGTGCAGTGCGTCCAGCTCACAGTGTTCAGCTAGATCCGTTCCTGTTATCTTCTTACTAACAGGCAGGCTTGTCTTGTTACAGTATATACAGCAACCTGAAGAAAATTGCTGGTGTTCTTTTGATCCTATTAGTACCACAGTCAGGCAGCTAGACTATTTACAGTTAGTGCAGTGTGTCCTGCTCACAGTGTTCAGCTAAAATTACAAGTTAGTGGGGTGTGTCCTGCTCACAGTGTTCAGCTAAACCTACAAGTTAGTGGGGTGCGTCCTGCTCACTGTGTTCAGCCAAACCTACAAGTTAGTGGGGTGCGTCCTGCTCACAGTGTTCAGCTAAACCTACAAGTTAGTGAGGTGCGTCCTGCTCACAGTGTTCAGCTAAACCTACAATTTGGTGTAGTGAGACCTCTGCACAGTGTTCATCTAAAGCTACAAGTTAGTGCAGTGCGTCCTGCTCACAGTGTTCAGCTAGATCCGTTTCTGTTATCTTCTTACTGACAGGCAGGCTTGTCTTGTTACAGTATTTACAGCTACCTGAATAAAATTGCTGTTGTTCTTTTGATCCTATTAGTACCACAGTCAGGCAACTAGACTATTTACAGTTAGTGCAGTGCGTCCTGCTCACAGTGTTCAGCTAAACCTACAAGTTGGTGTAGTGAGACCTCTGCACAGTGTTCATCTAAAGCTACAAGTTAGTGCAGTGCGTCCTGCTCACAGTGTTCAGCTAGATCCGTTCCTGTTATCTTCTTACTGACAGGCAGGCTTATCTTGTTACAGTATTTACAGCTACCTGAATAAAATTGCTGGTGTACTTTTGATCCTATTAGTACCACAGTCAGACAACTAGACTATTTACAGTTAGTGCAGTGCGTCCTGCTCACAGTGTTCAGCTAAACCTACAAGTTGGTGTAGTGAGACCTCTGCACAGGGTTCATCTAAAGCTACAAGTTAGTGCAGTGCGTCCTGCTCACAGTGTTCAGCTAGATCCCTTCCTGTTATCTTCTTACTTTCTTACTGACAGGCAGGCTTGTCTTGTTACAGTATTTACAGCTACCTGAATAAAATTGCTGGTGTTCTTTTGATCATATTAGTACCACAGTCAGGCAGCTAGACTATTTACAGTTAGTGCAGTGCATCCTGCTCACAGTGTTCAGCTAAACCTACAAGTTAGTGTGGTGCGTCCACCTCACAGTGTTCAGCTAAACCTACAAGTTAGTGCAGTGTGTCCTGCTCACAGTGTTCAGCTAAACCTACAAGTTGGTGTAGTTAGACCTCTGCACAATGTTCATCTAAAGCTACAAGTTAGTGCTGTGCGTCCTGTTCAGCTAAACCTACAAGTTGGTGTAATGAGACCTCTGCACAGTGTTCATCTAAAGCTACAAGTTAGTGCAGTGCGTCCTGCTCACAGTGTTCAGCTAAAACTACAAGTTAGTGCTGTGCGTCCTGCTCACAGTGTTCAGCTAAAACTACAAGTTAGTGTGGTGCGTCCACCTCACAGTGTTCAGCTAAACCTACAAGTTATTTTTTTGCGAGCTCTGCACAGTGTTCACCTAAAGCTACCTGTAGAAGGTTGGTGGTGTTTTCCTGATCCTATCACTACCGCAGGCAGCTAAAAAAGCTACAAATTAGTTTTTTGCAAGCTCTGCACAGTGTTCAGCTAAAGCTACCTGTGGAAGGTTGGTGGTGTTCTCATGCTACAGGCAGGCAGTTTATTTTGCTAACTGCAGTATCAGTACATATATATATATAGCCAATAAGAGGGCAAGCAGGCTCTGTGTCTAGTGCTGGTCGTGGAGACGGTGCATCCTCATCAGCACGTGGCTGTGGGACACGCTTGGGCTTTTTTTAGGCAACTGGCCATGTTGAGCCGCAACATGCGGAAGACTTGGCCGAGTGGATGACCAAGCCGGCCTCATCCTCCTCATTCTCTCTCACCCATGCCCATACTTTGTCTGGAAAAGCAGCGGCCTCTTCCCTCGGCTCAATGTCATCAGTGACTCCTTCCCTAGCCCCACCATGTCCTCCTGAGGAGTCCCTCGAACTGTTTGACCACAGTGTTGGGTACATGCTCCAGGAGGATGCCCAGCGTTTGGAAGGCTCTGATGATGATACTGAGCTCGATGAAGGCAGTAACATGAGCACGGACAGAGGGGGTGCCCAAGAAGGACAGCAATCTGGCAGTCATGCTCCCCCTGCTGCAGCATACTGCCAGGTTTGCTCCAGTGATGAGGAGGGAGGGGATGATGAGGTCACTGACTCAACGTGGGTGCCTGATAGGAGAGAGGAGGAGGAGGAGGCAGCACATCACCAACGAGGCAGAATGCCCTCCAGGGGTCAGCCTAAGGGCAGCACATTGACTGCATCACACCCCAAAGCTCCACATGTGCAGGGTGCTACAGTCTCTGCGCGTTATTCAAAAAGTTCTTTGGTGTGGGCCTTTTTTGAGACGAGTGCATCAGATCACACCGCTGCTATTTGCAACATATGTCTCAAGCGTATCTCGCGTGGCCAAAACATCTCCTGCTTGGGTACCACATGCTTGACCAGACATATGTTGACCTGCCATGCAGTTCGTTGGCAAGCGTATCTAAGAGACCCAGACCAAAGAACAAAGAGGACCTCTCCTTGCTCCTCATCAGCTGAGATTTCCAACCCCACTATACCTTCAGTCCTCTCTGAGACCTGCACTGAGAGGAATGAAGGTGTAGAATTAGGTGTGTCACAGCCAAGTACTTGTGGGCAATCTGCTTTTGGTACACCAACGTTAAATTGTACCAGGCAAATTTCCCTGCCCCAGCTGCTGAACCGCCGAAAGAAGTTTGCTCCCAGCCATCCACATGCCCAGCGGTTGACTGCTAGCTTGGCAAAATTGCTAGCACTTCAACTGCTGCCTTTTCAGTTGGTAGACTCTGCCCCCTTCCGTGAGTTTGTGGAATGTGCGGTTCCTCAGTGGCAGGTACCCAAACGCCACTTTTTCTCACGGAAGGCGATTTCGGCTCTCTACCGGCATGTGGAAGGCAATGTCCATGCCTCGCTGGACAGGGCGGTCAGCGGTAAGGTGCATATATTACCACTGACTCATGGTCCAGCAGCCATGGACAGGGACGTTACCTAAGTTTCACGGCGCATTGGATGACTCTGCTGGCAGCTGGGAAGGATGCAGGACAAGGTGCAGTAGTGTTGGAGGTTGTTCCGCCACCACGCCTCCAAAATGGTAATGATTGTGACACACCTCTCTCCTCCACCCCCTCCTCTTCTTCTTCCTCCATGGCCTCTTCCTGTGCTTTGTCCTCGGAACCAGCGGTGCTCCGTAGCCGTTCAAGGGGCTACACAAGTACACAGGCCAAAAGATGCAATGCGGTGCTTGAGCTGGTGTTCTTGGGGGACAGGAGCCACACTGGGGCAGAGGTTCTGTCAGCTCTGCAGGGGCAGGTTCAGAGGTGGTTGACGCCACGCCAACTTAAGGCAGGAATGGTGGTTTGCGACAATGGCACCAACCTCCTCTCTGCCCTCCGACAGGGACAAATGACCCATGTGCCCTGTTTGGCTCACGTCCTTAGCTTGGTGGTGCAGCAGTTCATGGGCAGGTACCCGGGCTTACAGGATGTCCTGAGGCAGGCCAGGAAAGTCTGTGTGCATTTCCGCCGGTCATATAATGCCAGTGCTCGGCTGACGGACCTCCAAAAGGAGTTTAACCTGCCCAAGAACCGCCTAATCTGTGACATGCCCACCAGGTGGAACTCATTGTTGGCCATGCTGCAGCGGCTGCGCACACAGCAGAGGGCCATCAATGAGTACCTGTGCGACTATGGCACCAGGACAGGGTCAGGGAAGCTTGTTTTTTTTTCCCCACGCCAGTGGGCCATGATCAGGGATGCATGCACTGTCCTGTCACCATTTGAGGAGGCCAGGAGGATGGTGAGCAGTGACAGTGCATGCATCAGTGACACTGTCCTCCTTGTCCACCTGTTGGAGCACACGCTGCGTGGAATAATGGACAGGGAACTTGAGGCAGAACAGAGTCAGGAAAAGGAGGACTTCCTTAGCTCTCAAGGCCCCCTTTATCCAGACAGTGTTCCTGCGTGCCCGCCGATCACACAGGAAGAGGACGAGGAGGAGGAGGAAGATTGTGTCAGTATGGAGGTGGAGCCTGGCACTCAGCATCAGCAGCAGTCTTTAAGGGATCAGTCCCAAGAAACACATGGACTTGTACGTGGCTGGGAGGAGGTGGCTGCGGACCATGTCGTCCTTAGTGACCCAGAGGACTCTGGACCGAATGCCTCAGCAAACCTACGCTGCATGGCCTCCCTGATCCTGCAAAGCCTACGTAAGGATCCTCGTATTCGTGGTATCAAGGAGAAGGACCAATACTGGCTGGCAACCGTCCTTGATCCACGTTACAAGGGTAAGGTTGCAGACCTTATCTTGCCATCGTAGAGGGAGCAGAGGATGAAAAATCTTCGGGAGGCCTTGCAGAAAGGTCTGTGCAATGCGTTTTCAGAGACTGGGAGGTTACAAACTCCTGTTTCTGGACAACGTGTTGCTGAGGCTTCGGTCAGTCAAAGAAGGAGCGGTGGAGAAGGTGGCCGTCTGACCGATGCGTTCAGACAGTTTTTTGGTCCGCAGCCCCAAGGTATGATCAGTTCCAGCAACCATTGCCAGCGTCTGTTTTACATGGTGCAGGAATACCTAGGGGCAAGATCAGACTTGGACACCTTTCCCACCGAAAATCCTCTGGGTTACTGGGTCTTGAGGATGGATCACTGGCCAGAGCTTGCACAGTATGCAATTGAGCTACTGGCCTGTCCTGCATCCAGCATTCTTTCGGAATGCACATTCAGTCCTGCTGGAGGCGTGGTAACCGATCACAGCCTCGGTCGATCAACTGACCTTCATAAAAATGAATCAGTCTTGGATCACCACCAGCTACCAAGCACCTGATGCTGATGTAACCGAATAATTTTTTTTGAAATCTCAGATCCCTTCAAAGACTGCCTATGCTGATGCTGAGTGACTATCCCTGAGTAATTATCCTCTTCCTCCTCAATCATCACGCTGATAGCTTGTAAGAACATTTTTGGTTCTGGGCGCCACCACCAGTGCCTAAGGCACAATTTTTCAGCCCCTTTTTAACAGGGGCGTGTAATTACAATTTTTGATGCAATACTTTGCAGCAGGGCTTGTTCCTGCATTCCAACTAAAGTGTCTGTGAGGGGTTGCAGTTTTGTGGCACCAGTGCCTAAGGCCCAATTTTTCTGCCCCTGTTTAACAGGGGCCTGTATTTACAATTTTTGATGCAATACTTTGCAGCAGGGCTCGTTCCTGCGTTCCAACTAGAGTGTCTGTGAGGGGTTGCAGTGTTGTGGCACCAGCACCAGTGCCTAAGGCCCAATTTTTCTGCCCCTGTTTAACAGGGGCGTGTAATTACAATTTTTGATGCAATACTTTGCAGCAGGGCTCGTTCCTGCATTCCAACTAGAGTGTCTGTGAGGGGTTGCAGTGTTGTGGCACCAGCACCAGTGCCTAAGGCCCAATTTTTCTGCCCCTGTTTAACAGGGGCGTGTAATTACAATTTTTGATGCAATACTTTGCTGCAGGGCTCATTCCTGCGTTCCAACTAGAGTGTCTGTGAGGGGTTGCAGTGTTGTGGCACCAGCACCACCACCACCACCACCAAAGGCCCAATTTTTCTGCCCCTGTTCAACAGGGACATGTAAATACAATTCTTGATCTAATATTTCACAGCAGGGCCTATTTCTGCACCCACCAAGAGCGAGTGAGGACTTACAGTGTTGTGGCACCAGCACCACCACCACCACCACCACCAAAGGCCCAGTTTTTCTGCCCCTGTTCAACAGGGGCATGTAATTACAATTCTTGATCTAATATTTCACAGAAGGGCCCTGTGAAGGCTTACGTTGTTGTGGCCACAACAACACCTAATCCCCAAATTTCTGCTGAGTATATAGGGCAGGCCCCTACTTTCAAACATCTAACTTACAAATGACTCCTACTTGCAAACGGAAGGAGACAACAGGAAGTGAGATGAAATCTACCCCTAGGAAGGGAAATTCTCTCCTGTAAGAGTTCATATGGGAAAAACATTTCTCCTTTCCACTGATGCTTTCCAATCCTTGTTCCACAAAAAAACCCAAATTCTCAAAAAACATTTGTCATTGGGACAAAAAGTGAGGTGAAATTTTCTAAAGAGGAGGCAAGACAGCAAAACAAATGTCACAGGGGTGATAACCCTTCCCTATGTTTTCCAAAAAGCTTAAAAAAGATTTTTTGGCTGGAGCTAAACACGTTAAAAATGTACCCATTCAAAATGACAAACAGATTCTACTTAACAACAAACCTGCAGTCCCTGTCTTGTTTGCACCGCCTGTATACTGCTGTTCAGAGTATATAGGGCCTGGTGGCCCCACACCTTTCCTTATTGTAATTTGGGTGCGGGGTTCCCCTTAATATCCATACATGACCCAAAGGGGCTGATAATGGACTGGGGGGTACCCATGCCGTTTGTCTCACTGATATTCATCCATATTGCCAGGACCCGACATTACATTAAACCCGCAAGCAGTTTTAAATGAGATGTTTTTCCTTTAAAAATGACATTTGGTGCAGGGACTGTTCTAAACACGGGAAACACGCGCCACTTTACAGGCATACTATAGACACCCCCCAGGTACGATATTTAAAGGAATATTTCACTTTTTTTTTTACTTTAAGCATCATTAAAATCACTGCTCCCGAAAAAACGACCGTTTTTAAAAGTTTTTTTTGCATTGATACATGTCCCCTGGGGTAGGACCCGGGACCCCAAACCCTTTTTAGGACAATACCATGCAAATTAGCCTTTAAAATGAGCACTTTTGATTTCGAACGTTCGAGTCCCATAGACGTCAATGGGGTTCTAACGTTCGTGCGAACTTTCGGCCCGTTCGCAGGTTCTGGTGCGAACCGAACCGGGGGGTGTTCGGCTCATCCCTAGTGGGGTGCGTCCTGCTCAAAGTGTTCAGCTAAAACTACAAGTTAGTGTGGTGCGTCCACCTCACAGTGTTCAACTAAACCTACAAGTTAGTGCGGTGCGTCCTGCTCACACTGTTCAGCTAAACCTACAAGTTGGTGTAGTGAGACCTCTGCACAGTGTTCATCTAAAGCTACAAGTTAGTGCAGTGCGTCCTGCTCACAGTGTTCCGCTAAACCTACAAGTTGGTGTAGTGAGACCTCTACACAGTGTTCATCTAAAGCTACAAGTTAGTGCAGTGCGTCCTGCTCACAGTGTTCAGCTAAAACTACAAGTTAGTGCTGTGCGTCCTGCTCACAGTGCTCAGCTAAAACTACAAGTTAGTGTGGTGCGTCCACCTGCACAGTGTTCACCTAAAGCTACCTGTAGAAGGTTGGTGGTGTTTTCCTGATCCTATCACTACCGCAGGCAGCTAAAAAAGCTACAAGTTAGTTTTTTGCGAGCTCTACACAGTGTTCAGCTAAAGCTACCTGTAGAAGGTTGGTGGAGTTCTCATACTACAGGCAGGCAGTTTATTTTGCTAGCTGCAGTATCAGTATATATATATATATATATATATATATATATATATATATATATATATATATCCCAGCTTAGTGCAGCTACAGGCCATTAGTATGTCTGGAAGGCCAAGAAGGAGAGGCAGACAGTCACAAGCCAATAAGAGAGGGCAAGCAGGCTCTGTGTCTAGTGCTGGTCGTGGAGACGGTGCATCCTCACATCCTCATCAGCACGTGGCCGTGGGACACGCTTGGCCTTTTTTTCGGAAGCTGGCCGTGTTGAGCCGCAACATGCGGAAGACTTGGTCGAGTGGATGACCAAGCCGTCCTCATCCTCCTCATCCTCTCTCACCCATGCCCAGGGTACTTTGTCTGGAAAAGCAGCGGCCTCTTCCCTCGGCTCAATGTCATCAGTGACTCCTTCCCTAGCCCCACCATGTCCTCCTGAGGAGTCCCTCGAACTGTTTGACCACAGTGTTGGGTACATGCTCCAGGAGGATGCCCAGCGTTTGGAAGGCTCTGATGATGATACTGAGCTCGATGAAGGCAGTAACATGAGCACGGACAGAGGGGGTGCCCAAGAAGGACAGCAATCTGGCAGTCATGCTCCCCCTGCTGCAGCATACTGCCAGTTTTGCTCCAGTGATGAGGAGGGAGGGGATGATGAGGTCACTGACTCAACGTGGGTGCCTGATAGAAGAGAGGAAGAGGAGGAGGAGGAGGAGGCGGCACATCACCAACGAGGCAGGATGCCCTCCAGGGGCCAGCCTAAGGGCCGCACATTGACTGCATCACACCCCAAAGCTCCACATGTGCAGGGCGCTGCAGTCTCTGCGCGTTATTCAAAAAGTTCTTTGGTGTGGGCCTTTTTTGAGACGAGTGCATCAGATCGCACCGCTGCTATTTGCAACATATGTCTCAAGCGTATCTCGCGTGGCCAAAACATCTCCTGCTTGGGTACCACATGCTTGACCAGACATATATTGACCTGCCATGCAGTTCATTGGCAAGCGTATCTAAAAGACCCAGATCAAAGAACAAAGAGGACCTCTCCTTGCTCCTCATCAGCTGAGATTTCCAACCCCACTATACCTTCAGTCCTCTCTGAGACCTGCAGTGAGAGGAATGAAGGTGTAGAATTAGGTGTGTCACAGCCAAGTACTTGTGGGCAATCTGCTTTTGGTACACCGACGTCAGATTGTACCAGGCAAATTTCCCTGCCCCAGCTGCTGCACCACCGAAAGAAGTTTGCTCCCAGCCATCCACATGCCCAGCGGTTGAATGCTAGCTTGGCAAAATTGCTAGCACTTCAACTGCTGCCTTTTCAGTTGGTAGACTCTGCCCCCTTAAGTGAGTTTGTGGAATGTGCGGTTCCTCAGTGGCAGGTACCTAAACGCCACTTTTTCTCACGGAAGGCAATTCCTGCTCTCTACCGCCATGTGGAAGGCAATGTCCATGCCTCGCTGGACAGGGCGGTCAGCGGTAAGGTGCATATTACCGCTGACTCATGGTCCAGCAGGCATGGACAGGGACGTTATCTAAGTTTCACGGCATTGGGTGACTCTGCTGGCAGCTGGGAAGGATGCAGGACAAGGTGCAGTAGTGTTGGAGGTTGTTCCGCCACCACGCCTCCAAAATGCTAATGATTGTGACACACATCTCTCCTCCACTCCCTCCTCTTCTTCTTCCTCCATGGCCTCTTCCTGTGCTTTGTCCTCAGATCCAGCGGTGCTCCGTAGCCGTTCAAGGGGCTACGCAAGTACGCAGGCCAAAAGATGCCATGCGGTGCTTGAGCTGGTGTGCTTGGGGGACAGGAGTCACACTGGGGTAGAGGTTCTGTCAGCTCTGCAGGGGCAGGTTCAGAGGTGGTTGACGCCACGCCAAGTTAAGGCAGGAATGGTGGTTTGCGACAATGGCACCAACCTCCTCTCTGCCCTCCGACAGGGACAAATGACCCATGTGCCCTGTTTGGCTCACGTCCTTAACTTGGTGGTGCAGCGGTACTTGGGCAGGTACCCGGGCTTACAGGATGTCCTGAGGCAGGCCAGGAAAGTCTGTGTGCATTTCCGCCGGTCATATAATACCAGTGCTCGGCTGACGGACCTCCAAAAGGAGTTTAACCTGCCCAAGAACCGCCTAATCTGTGACATGCCCACCAGGTGGAACTCAACGTTGGCCATGCTGCAGCGCCTGCACATGCAGCAGAGGGCCATCAATGAGTACCTGTGCGACTATGGCACCAGGACAGGCTCAGGGGAGCTTGTTTTTTTTTCCCCACACTAGTGGGCCATGATCAGGGATGCATGCACTGTCCTGTCACCATTTGAGGAGGCCACGAGGATGGTGAGCAGTGACAGTGCATGCATCAGTGACACTGTCCCCCTTGTCCACCTGTTGGAGCACACACTGCGTGGAATAATGGACAGGGCACTTGAGGCAGAACAGAGGCAGGAAGAGGAGGACTTCCTTAGCTCTCAAGGCCCCCTTTATCCAGACAGTGTTCCTGCGTGCCCGCCGATCACACAGGAAGAGGACGAGGAGGAGGAAGATTGTGTCAGTATGGAGGTGGAGCCTGGCACTCAGCATCAGCAGCAGTCTTTAAGGGATCAGTCCCAAGAAACACATGGACTTGTACGTGGCTGGGAGGAGGTGGCTGCGGACCATGTCGTCCTTAGTGACCGAGAGGACTCTGGACCGAATGCCTCAGCAAACCTATGCTGCATGGCCTCCCTGATCCTGCAAAGCCTGCGTAAGGATTCTCGTATTCATGGTATCAAGGAGAAGGACCAATACTGGCTGGCAACCCTCCTTGATCCACGTTACAAGGGTAAGGTTGCGGACCTTATCTTGCCATCGTAGAGGGAGCAGAGGATGAAACATCTTCGGGAGGCCTTGCAGAAAGGTCTGTGCAACGCGTTTCCAGAGACTGGGAGGTTACAAACTCCTGTTTCTGGACAACGTGTTGCTGAGGCTTCGGCCCGTCAAAGAAGGAGCGGTGGAGAAGGTGGCCGTCTGACCGATGCGTTCAGACAATTTTTTGGTCCGCAGCCCCAAGGTATGATCAGTTCCAGCAACCATCGCCAGTGTCTGTTTTACATGGTGCAGGAATACCTAGGGGCGAGATCTGACTTGGACACCTTTCCCATCAAAAATCCTCTGGGTTACTGGGTCTTGAGGATGGATCACTAGCCAGAGCTTGCACAGTATGCATTTAAACTACTGGCCTGTCCTGCATCCAGCGTTCTTTCGGAATGCACATTCAGTGCTGCTGGAGGCTTTGTAACCGATCACAGGGTGCGTCTGTCCACCGACTCGGTCGATCGACTGACCTTCATAAAAATGAATCAGTCTTGGATCACCACCAGCTACCAAGCACCTGATGCTAATGTAACCGAATATTTTTTTTAAAAATCTCAGATCCCTTCAAAGACTGCCTATACTGATGCTGAGTGACTATCCCTGAGAAATTATCCTCTTCCTCCTCAATCATCACGCTGATAGCTTGTAAGAACATTTT
Organism: Lithobates clamitans; assembly: GCA_037952925.1. Taxonomy (NCBI): domain Eukaryota; kingdom Metazoa; phylum Chordata; class Amphibia; order Anura; family Ranidae; genus Lithobates; species Lithobates clamitans. Next base: position 2,435,319 of record JBBGZY010000742.1, on the reverse strand, counting down.
TGGTTCTGGGCGCCACCACCAGTGCCTAAGGCACAATTTTTCAGCCCCTGTTTAACAGGGGCATGTAATTACAATTTTTGATGCAATACTTTGCAGCAGGGCTCGTTTCTGCGTTACAACTAGAGTATCTGTGAGGGGTTGCAGTGTTGTGGCACCAGCACCAGTGCCTAAGGCCCAATTTTTCAGCCCTTGTTTAACAGGGGCGTGTAATTACAATTTTTGATGCAATACTTTGCAGCAGCTCTCATTTCAGCATTCCAACTAGAGTATCTGTGAGGGGTTGCAGTGTTGTGGCACCAGCACCAGTGCCTAAGGCCCAATTTTTCTGCCCCTGTTTAACAGGGGCGTGTAATTACAATTTTTGATGCAATATTTTGCAGCAGGGCTCATTACAGCATTCCAACTAGAGTATCTGTGAGGGGTTGCAGTGTTGTGGCACCAGCACCAGTGCCTAAGGCCCAATTTTTCTGCCCCTGTTTAACAGGGGCGTGTAATTACAATTTTTGATGCAATACTTTGCAGCAGGGCTCGTTCCTGCGTTCCAACTAGAGTGTCTGTGAGGGGTTGCAGTGTTGTGGCACCAGCACCAGTGCCTAAGACCCAATTTTTCTGCCTCTGTTCAACAGGGGCATGTAATTACAATTCTTGATCTAATATTTCACAGCAGGGCCCTGTGAGGGCTTACAGTGTTGTGGCCACAACAACACCTAAGGCCCAAATTTCTGCTGATTATATAGGGCAGGCCCCTACTTTCAAACATCTAACTTACAAACGACTCCTACTTGCAAACGGAAGGAGACAACAGGAAGTGAGATGAAATCTACCCCTAGGAAGGGAAATTCTCTCCTGTAAGAGTTAATATGGGAAAAACATTTCTCCTTTCCACTGATGCTTTCCAATCCTTGTTCCACAAAAAAACCCAAATTTTCAAAAAACATTTGTCATTGGGACAAAAAGTGAGGTGAAATCTTCTGAAGAGGAGGAAAGACAGCAAAACAAATGTCACAGGGGTGATAACCCTTCCCTATGTTTTCCAAAAAGCTTAAAAAAGATTTTTGGCTGGAGCTAAACACGTTAAAAATGTACCCGTTCAAAATTACAAACAGATTCTACTTAACAACAAACCTACAGTCCCTGTCTTGTTTGCACCGCCTGTATACTGCTGTTCAGAGTATATAGGGCCTGGTGGCCCCACACCTTTCCTTATTTTAATTTGGGTGAGGGGTTTAAGACCCAAAGGGCCTGGTAATGGACTGGGGGGTACCCATGCCGTTTGTCTCACTGATTTTCATCCATATTGCCAGGACCCGACATTACATTAAACTCGCAAGCAGTTTTAAATGAGATTTTTTCCTTTAAAAATGATATTTGGTGCAGGGACTGTTCTAAACATGGGAAACACGCGCCACTTTACAGGCATACTATAGACACCCCCCAGGTACGATATTTAAAGGAATATTTCACTTTTTTCTTTTTTACTTTAAGCATCATTAAAATCACTGCTCCCGAAAAACGGGAGTTTTTAAAAGTTTTTTTTGCATTGATACATGTCCCCTGGGGTAGGACCCGGGTCCTCAAACCCTTTTTAGGACAATACCATGCAAATTAGCCTTTAAAATGAGCACTTTTGATTTCGAACGTTCGAGTCCCATAGACGTCAATGGGGTTCTAACGTTCGTGCGAATTTTCGGTCCGTTCGCAGGTTCTGGTGCGAACCGAACCGGGGGGTGTTTGGCTCATCCCTAGTTGTCACTAAGAATATTGACAGGGGAAGAGAAAGGGGAATATTACCTTCAGCCAGTTGTAGGTGCCACAGAGTTCAGAGGTTGCTAGTAAGTGATGCTGAGTTCAGGGGTCAGTAATCATGCAGAGGTCTGTAGTAAGTGACACAGAGTTCAGGAGTCAGTAGTAAGTTACTCTGAGTTCAGAGGTCAGTAGTAAATGACACAGAGGTCAAGGATCAGTAGTAAATGATGCAAGTTCAGAGGTCAGAAATGACTCAGAGGTCAGTAGTAATAAGTGAAGCTTGAGTGAAGCTTGAAGATGTGAGTGAGCGAGCATAGGATAGAAGAGGAGGGTGACCGTAGTAATTGTGAGGGAACAGGATCCAAGGGACAATTGGTTAGGTGGGCATCTGAGAAAAGTTTTGTAACCTCTTCAGTAGTAGCCAATTTAAAAGAGGAGAGTGTTCAATGTGCTGTTAGCAAACGATGTTGGGTTCTGGGTATAATTCCCACGAGGAACCCCCCTTCTACCTGGGTTCCTTACGGACCATTTATATGCATAGCCTTCAGCAAAGGCAGTCTTATCCTTACTGAATTCACTTTGTTTCTTGATTATGATATTCCTGTTCATTGTCTCTAGGCCAGTGGTTCTCAACCTGGGGGTCAAATGACGATTTTCCAGGGGAAACCAAATCCTGGGCTGTTCCTGAAACCCACACCGCTCTCCCAGCCTTTTCGCGGCCGCCCAGCAGGGCTGTCTCTGGAGCCTGTGGCCAACCCAACTGGGCTTTTCCTGGGGGTCAAATGACGATTTGCCAAGAGTCACCAAATCCTGGGCTGTTCCTGAAGCCCACACCGCTCTCCCAGCCTTTTCGCGGCCGCCCAGCAGGGCTGTCTCTGAAGCCTGTGGCCAACCCAGCTAGGCTTTTCCTGGAGGCCGTCCACTCAGCCTCTTCGCAGCTGCCCATTCAGTTCATGGCATGGCTGGGGGGGAAGAGAATAGAGGTCATCTGACTGGTGAGGAATGTGAAGTGGGAGGGGCTGAAGGAGACCCTATCTCCTGATGTTGGCATAGGTGTCATTGTTGTGAAACACCACAAAGTCAGAGACACAGTTAGTAACACTACCTATGATTATAGTTACCATTAAAAGTCCCCACTACAGTTCACCGATCACCAGATGACCTTGATCAAGAGCACCTAGGTTGGCTGATCAGAACTCCCCCCAGCACTGCCACTCATCCCCCCCCCACCAAGGAGTAAGAGAAGTAATAAAAAAAGAGAATACATTGAAGGGAAAAGAGGAAAAGAGGGGGAGGAACAAAGAAAAAGGGAGAGAAAGAATAAGAGAAAGAACAAGAAAGACGGCTAGAGAGAAGGATGGGGGGGGGGGGCAAGAAATTAGGATAGAGAGAGATAAAAGGGAAAGAAAGCAGAACAAAGAGAAAGAGTGGTACATCCAAAAATTTACCATAAGGGGTTTTAATACTGTGTGGAAGGGACTCAGGGAGTGCTAAATATCCGTGGGTTAGGGACACAAATTACTTGTCTTGCCTTGGGTGCTGACAACCCACGCTACGAAAATAATTTTACTGTTAGGGGTCCCCACAACTTGGGAAATTTTTTCAATGGCTCACGGCACTGTAAGGGTTGAGAACCACTGCTCTAGAAGATCTTTAAGTTCTTTCCATTTGACTGGATAGACAGCACTAGTCGATAGGTGAGAGTATTCGGTGTTGAGTCGATCTATCTCACCATCGAGTAGGGTCATATCACAAGTGTATTGAGTTAGAGAGCCCATCATCTCAAGACTGCACTTGGTGAGCATTTTTTCCCATGATTTTTTAAAATCCACTGATGTGGGAAAAATCTGTACTCTAAGCCCAAATGGGCAAGTGTTTTCTGTGATGTACAATTTAAAGTATTCGATGTGCCAGTGCAGGTGAGATTTGTGTTTCAGTAGTTTAAACATTGCATGAAAGAATACTTTCAAATCCTCAACTATTTTGTGGCTACAAAGACAAGCTGTCTGTATCTCTGTCATGAATCCTATCCAGTTAGTGCCGAGAGCGTCCATCTTGTTTGAACTAACCCACTAGACAATTGAAAAAAAGGGAAAGGAGGGGGAAAAAAATTAATGAAAGCAACTATCCTTAAAATAATTGCTGAATAAACAATGTTTAAATAAAGCAGAGGCACTCAGCTATTGCAATGACAGGCAATCTATGAAAACATAAATACCCTAAATTGTCAATATAAAAGAGGTGTATTATCCACCCAATGAATGTGTAATAGATTGAGAGTATAGCCTCATGTAAAAGTTTTTAATTCAAGAGTAGTACCATCATTTAAGTTGATATATAGAGAAAAGGGATGAGAATAGAAGAGTAGGACAGTTGCTGAGGCTGTCCATGGATCTATTCACAGACTCAAAAAATTGTGATGGACTGTCTCGGTACTAATAACAAACAATGTAAATACAGTGGAACCTCGGATTGCGAGTAATGTGGTTAACGAGCGTTTTGCAATACGAGCACTGTATTTTTAAAAATCGTAAATCGGTTTGCGAGTGTTGTCTCACAAAACGAGCACGATTCAGGCCAAAGCGTGTGCAGTACCACATTTGGCCTGAGGTGGGGGGGCGCCGAAGCCGAGCAGCGTCGATCGGCGCCGTTCGGAAATGCACGGAAAGGCCCGAGGACAAACCTTGGCAAACCTTGGGAACTGAGTCTTTCTGAGGTTTGCCGAGGTGTCCTCGGGCCTCTCTGGCCGTTTCCGAGGCTCTCCGGCGCCCCCCCCACCTCTGGCCGCATGCGGTATTGCATGCCATTGAAGTCAAGGCGGAACAAATTATTTTCTTTTCCATTGACTTCAATGGGGAAACTCGCTATGATATGCGAGTACTTTGGATTATGAGCATTCTCCTGGAACGGATTATGCTCGTAATCCGAGGTTCCACTGTAATATAAAAGACTATTAATTACATATAAAAATGACATACAGGGTACATTAAAATAACAATTTGGAAGAGATTATATTTCAAAAAGCAAATACTCAGGGTTCCCCCGAAAAGTATCAGCTGTAGAAGCAATTCTCGCAATTGATTTCTCTACTAGTTTCACGGGTGACCGCTTCTTCAGGAGAAATAATCTATAAAATAGATGTTAAAGTAATGCACAAATTGAATACATTACCTTCAAATTTACAAAGAATTAGGTTCAGCAGGTTATATTTTCAAAATAAGGATATTAATCGGGTTGCTCACCAGGCTATAACTTGGCCACATGTGAAAACCAAAGGCCCGGAATAAGGGCTCCCCCCGCGGCGGACAAGGGGGATGTGTGCGGGTGTGAGTCCAAATAAACAAAGGTTATATGTGGTGATGATACACAAAAAAAGATTTGATATAATGGGTCACAGCCAACTCAATACAAGGAGAAAAAGGGAGAAAGGAGAAGAAGATAGAGGGAAAAAAGAAAAAGAATTGAAGTTGAGGTTGAAGGTAAGGGGAGAGACGATAGAGGGAGGGGGGGAAAGGGCAGGGGAGAGAAAAGGAGGAAGGGGGGAAAAAGAGGGGGGAGAAATGGGGGGGGGGGCGGGAAAAAAGAAAGGAAGGAGGGGAGGGAGGGAAGGGGGAGAAATGAAAGGGAGGGGAAAAAGAGGAATATTAGGGTTTTCTCTATATATCAACTTGGATGATGGTACTTTGTTACTCTTGAATTAAAAACTTTTACATGAGGCTATACTCTCAATCTATTACACATTCATTGGGTGGATAATACACCTCTTTTCTATTGACAATTTAGTGCATTTATGTTTTCATAGATTGCCTGTCATTGCAATAGCCGAGTGCCTCTGCTTTATTAACATTGATTATTCAGCAATTATTTTAAGGATAATTGCTTTGATTTATTATTTTTTCCCCCTCCTTTCCCTTTTTTTCAATTGTGTAATGGGTTAGTTCAATCAAGATGGACGCTCTTGGCACTAACTGGGTAGGATTCATGACAGAGATACAGACAACTTGTCTTAGTAGCCACAAAATAGATGAGGATTTGAAAGTATTCTTTAATGGAATGTTTAAATTACTGAAATGCAAATCTCACCTGCACTGGCACATTGAATACTTTAAATTGTACATCACAGAAAACACTTGCCCAATTGGGCTTAGAGTACAGATTTTTCCCATGATCAAAGATCCATCAGTGTATTTTAAAAAATCATGGGAAAAAATACTCACCAAGTGCAGTCTTGAGATAATGGGCTCTCTGTTAACTCAATACACCTGTGATATGACCCTACTCGGTGGTGAGATAGATCGACTCAGCACCGAATACTCTCACCTATCGACTAGTGCTGTCTATCCAGTCAAATGGAAAGACCTTAAAGATTGTCTAGAGACAATGAACAGGGATATTATATTTAAGAAACAAAGTAAATTCGGTAAGAATAAAGCTGCCTTTGCTGAAGGCTACGCATATAAATGGTCCGTAAGGAACCCAGGTAGAAGGGGGGTTCCTCATGGGAATTATACCCAGAACACCACTACCGAAGTGGAATCAGATTCTTCCCTGTCATCATCTGTCTCTCAACTGAGTAATTTACATTCTACTAATGTATCAGTGACCAACTCCTCACGCAAAAGACTGCGCTATGGTGGTGGAACTCTGCCCACTAACACTAAAAAAGACAAGAAGGGGCCTAAACCCAATAAAAGGTCACGAGCACCCCTCTCACCATCCACTGCACATTATCAGGCTGCACCTGATAGGGCCACTACCAGTGCTACCCTATATGGCACCATCCCGAAAGTTTTGGGCTAATCACTGTTGACCAATAAATACACTAAAATTAATGAAGCTCTCATTTTTTTAGACCTCAAAAAGCAACAAGGCAATGTGGACACCTATGTCCTCAAACCCCTACCCCCTCCACCCAACATTCCCCACACGACACCCACCCCAACATTATAAATCTTACCTCCCACCAATTGACCAATGATGAATCCTCTGTATTACAACTTGGTTTGGGTTTTTGTCCACTCGATGCACTCAAAGTCACTGTGACTATTAAAGATCTCTACTTTTTTGCCCACAACCTCACATTCAAATTTATTTTTGATAAAGATCAAGCACAATTAAACCTAGAGCGTGAGCTTGCGGAACGCACAAAACATTTAAGCATGGATGAGTTTCATGCTCTCCGTGACCTCATGCTCTTGCACGATGAGGGTGCGGTTGAGGACACTGAGGCCTCACCCACCCCCCCAAATGATTCAACTCTGAACTCAAGTCTTCTGCACCCTTCCTAGTCATCCAACCAGGCAATTTCGCCTACACTCCCGTAGATTCCCCGACCTCATGACCTGTCCTGCGGTATGTGCATTCTTACATGCTGCTATTAGGAATCTTTAACAACAACATTGGCACGATATCCCATCTAATCTTACCCTTAATCAAACTAAAGCACTTAAAGCTTTACAAAAATGCCCCGAATTGGTCATCGAACAATCGGACAAAGGCGGCAACATTGTCTTAATGACACATAGGCTCTTTACTCGAGTATCCCCCAGGAGCAAGGGATCCTGACAGCTGGCTCCTTCTTAAGAGAACAGGATCGGACCTCTTGGCCACTCAATTGTTTCATTTTACGAATACTTCACTTTATTCTGACAAAGAATTACTTTACTTTCAACGACCAAATGTATCTACAAACCCAAAGCGTGGCCATGGGGACTTTGTGTGCCACTTCCTATGCAAATCTATATTTAGATGGGTGGGAAAGAAACATCACTTTGAACGATCGATATAAAGAACTTCTCAAACATGTACTATTTGGTACAGGTATATTGATGACCTATTTATAGCCTGGACGGGCACCAGAGATAAATGTTTGGAGTTTATTCAACAATTAAATTGTAACAACTTCAACCTTAAATTTACCTTCACCTTTGACAATGTGCAGATCCCCTTTTTGGATCTGTACATTGTCAAACAACCTGATGGTACACTAAATACCAATCTTTACCGCAAGCCAACGGCTGGCAATACTTTGCTCCATGCCACTGGCACTCACCTTAGTCCATTGGTGAGGAGCATCCCTTACGCGCAGTACTTGCGCCTACAGAGAAATTGTACACTAGAGACTGATTTTAGGACTTAAGCTAATGCCCTACGGGATCGCTTGCTAATCCGAGGCTATTCACGTACTAATTTGAGGAAAGCATTTAATAAAACACTAGCCTGTTCCAGAAGTTCTTTACTGTACAGTAGATCCAAACCGACACCAACTAATACAGTTCGATTCAATACCACATACTCCGCTCATCATAATCAACTTCGAACAATTCTTTCAAAGCATTGGCACTTACTCACAGAACATCAAGTCCTGAGCAGACATGTCAGATCTGCTCCAGAACTGGTATTCTGCAGAGCCTCATTAAGAGACTGGCTAACTAGTAGCCATTACTCATCTACACAGAGACCTAAGTTAGGCCCGAATGGTACCTTCAAATGTGGAGACTGTCCCCGAAGTCCCTGGATTTTTGAGGGCAGGAAGTTTTTATTACCAAATGGGGGGAATTTCTCCCGGCGAAATGTCTCCAACTGTGGCACTACCCATGTAGAAATGCCAAGCGTTCTACGTGGGTAAAACCATCAGAGAATTAAGACAACGCATTGGTGACCATCTTTACCATTCCAGGAATGGTAAATTGACCACTGTGGGTAGGCACATTGGTTTTTATCGTTGTTAAGATACTACAGTACTACTAATTTGGTTCTTTGTTCTTGAGGTAGTTCAACAAAATTCCAGGGGAGGCGACTGGGACAGGGCGATCCTCCAGAAAGAGACTTTCTGGATCGAGCGTCTTCATGCCACCGCCTTCCCTGGACTCAATGAATTTATATCTTACAAACCATTTTATAACAGATTATTGTTATGGGTGACTCTTTTTCTTCCCCCTTCCCTTTTCCATTATCCTGTTCCCCTTCCCCTCCCTATCTCCTAATTTTTTCTAGCTGGTGTCAGTATTTAACTGTTTAAGTATTAGATGGAATCGATTTTTGATCCAATTGGACTATTGTTCAATCGTTCTTTGTTGCTCTGAACCTGGCCCCATTGACAAATGAATAAAGATTTCTTGCATTGTTTATATTTTCATTTTCATTTATCATGTTATTCCTTGACTTTGTATATTTTGTCTTTCTAACAAAAATCATCTTTTGTATAGTGTTGCTCCTCTGGCAGGTTGCCCCTGGTGTTGTCGTATGACCGGGATGTTTTTTTCTTCCCAGTGGCGGACATGTGACTACCCTGGGTACAGATGTACTCCGTTGAGTCCACCCCTTCCTTGTTCCGCCCGAGCTCTGGGCCTCCCGCCTACTGGCTCGGACGGCACGCACTTGCAGTGGCGTCTACTGATGCACATGCGCAGTGTGGGGAGTCTGGCACGGTGGCATGCTGTGCGTATCCGGGTTGGGGAGCTCATTTAATGGGCTTCTGCCCATGGATGAGCACGGCGGATCCTTCTCCAGGGGACATATGATAGAACCACTCCAAACAGGTAGGAATCTTTGTTACACTATGTGGAGAAACTATACTCCTTACCCTCTTTAACCCATCGTTTTGACTTTGTATCTTGGTGTGCTTATATTAGCCATCATGGCCATTTACTTATGTAGTTATATTCCTCCATTTTAAAGACCGTTCCCTGTACAATGCGGGCTTAAGCTTGGAGTAGCCTTCAGGGTGCAAGCATCAGGATTTTGCTGGACACCAATTTTTACTTACAAGTCTTATGAGCTGACTGAGCTTACTTACCTTTTAGCCAGTCTGCCTGGCCTCTCCACTACCCATCTGTTCATACCAAGCACCTGAGTTGCGTTCTCTCTTCTCCCCTGGGGCTTTGAAAAATTTCCATATATGATAGTGTTGGTCCCCAGGTGACCTTGTTATTTTTTGATCCTTTATCCTTTGTCACTTATTTTTGTGTCCCTCATATTTACTCAAATTCACCCTAATATTCCCCTTTTTCTCTCCCTTTCCTTTCTCCTCCTTCCCTCTCTCCCCTCCTTGTCGCTCCTTCCTTTCTTTTTCCCTGTCCCCCCCTCTTTTTCCCCCCTTCCTCCTTTCCTCCCCCCCCCTCCCCCCCTCCCTCTTTTGTCTCTCCCCTTACCTTCAACCTCAACTTCAATTCTTTTTCTTCTTTCCCTCTATCTTCTTCTCTTTTCTCCCCGTTTCTCCTTGCATTGAGTGGACTGTGACCCGTTATATCAAATCTTTTTTTGTGTATCATCACCACATATATCCTTTGTTTATTTAGAGGCACGCCCGCACACATTCCCCTTGTCTGCCGCGGGGAGAGCCTCCATTCTGGGCCTTTGGTTTTCACATGTGGCCAATTTATAGCCTGGTGAGCAACCCAATTATTATCCTTATTTTGAATGTATAACCTGCTGAACCTAATTCTTTGTAAATTTGAATGTAATGTATTCAATTTGTGTTTTACTTTAACATCTATTTTATAGATTATTTCTCCTGAAGAAGCAGACCCCTAGAAGCTAGTGGAGAAATCAATTTTGAGAATTGCTTCAACAGCAGATACTTTTCAGGGGAACCCTGAGTATTTGCTTTTTGATATATAATCTCTTCCAAATTGTTGTTTTAATGTACCCTGTATGTAATTTTTATATGTAATAAATAGTCTTTTATATTATTTACATTGTTTGTTATTAGTACCAAGACAGTGCATCACAATTTTTTTTTATTTCCTGCCAATGTCTGCATTGTTTTGCCATCTCCAATTTCATGGGACAGCAGAAAGGATAAGTAATAAAACATAAATAAAGAGACAAACACTAACTTTCATTTTCATGGGTTATAATGGCCACATCATTTATTAAGGGGCAAGTCAAAAATAAATAATAATCCATAAACATTCAGCAATAGATTTTAACCTCAAAGTCACATAATAACCATAAGTTATTTTATGTATTAATAATATCACATAGTCCATCCAGAACTGAACTGGATGACAAACCCCCACTAACAAACACCATGACCGATTGAAAGGGAGGGTGGGTGGGAGCAGCCATGGCACTCCTTCTCTCAGAAAGGTTCTCCTCTGGTGGCTGCAAGAGCGGGAAAAAACACTATTTTTGTACCCTGTGTGCGGCTTCAGACAGCTCAAATTAGCCAATGGGGACAGTGTTGCTATGCAGCTCTTAATTCTGCCATCTCCAGGAGCAACCTAAAACAGAAAAAGGCAGGGGGAAGAGAGCAGGAACCCTTTGAACTGTTCCCTGAAGCCCCACTTGAGCAATAGGGCTCAATAATGAGACAGCACAAAGGATTAGTAATAAAACATAAATAAAGAGACAAACACTAACTTTAATTTTCATGGGCTATAATGGCCACAGCGTTTATTAAGGGGTAACCCAAAATTAAATAATAATCCATAAACATTCATCAATAGATTTTAACCTTAAAGTCACATAACAGCTCACATAACAGCCATAAATCATTTTATTTATTAATAATATTGCATAGTTCATATACAGAACTGAACTGGATGACAAACCCCACCAGCTGAAAGCCCCCCAATTCCGTGGTCTGCTCAATCATATTTTGTAAACCCAAAATTAAAATGTCCAATCCAACATCTGAAAGGTGCACTAATGCCGCATACACACGATCGGACTTTACGGGATACTTGGTCCGGCGTACCGGATTTCGTTGGACAATCCGATCGTGTGTGGGCTCCAGCGGACTTTGTTTTCTCAAAAGTTTGACGGACTTAGATTTGAAACATGTTTCAAATCTGTCCGATGGACTCTGCTTTCTAGCGTACAAACCGGTCCTATGTGTGCTAGTCCGACGGACCCAAACTGACGCATGCTCTGAAGCAAGTACAAGACGGAAGCGCTCGATCTGGTAAAACTAGCCTTCGTATTGAAGCTAGCACATTCCTCTTCTGTGATCTTTTAATACAGCGCATTTTTTTTTCTTTATAATGTGAGAGGAATGAAGTTGTTTTGCTGGTTATATTCACACATATTTCTCACAAACAACTTTATTCATGATTTATCCTCATGCCATGACTAATATGATACTAAAGTAGAAAATAATTTTTTGGACTCATTTTTTTTTTCGAAATTTAAACAATATCTATTTTACAATGTGTGCTAAATGATCCAAAAGATTATTTTATTAAAATTTTTTGGGGGGTTTCTAGTTACCACAATAACCTTAATAATTTTTATTGTTTTAATGAACCTTAATGAGGTTGGTTCCCTTGTTAATTAGACATAGGGGGGTTATTTTCAAAAGGCAAATTCATTTTTCACTACAAGTGCAAATTGTACTTGGAATTGCACTGAAAGAGCATTTGGAAATGCATTCGCTGTGGATCCGAGGGGCACATGCAAGGAACACCAAAAGAAAAATTTTGGTGTTTACAGCGACTGCACTTCCAACAAGTGCACTTGCAGTGCAATTTATAAAGTGCACTTTGCATTAGTACTTTGCACTTGAATAGCCAAATGATTTAGCCTTTTGTAAATAACCCACATAGTTTTTTTGACCTGTACCTGCCTACTCACAAACCAAATGTCCTTTTTGAATCAAAACACATAGTCAATAATGTAAGGTCACGAAAAGATACATTTATTTTGGTCAAAACAGAAATGAGGAAGGCAACACTGGAGACACTTTTGGAATGTGTGAAGCCTTTTGTCCCCCAGGACACACATCAAGTTTTAGGACAATAAAATTGGTATCTTGCGACTAGGGAGCACAGTCCGAAGTCAGACCAGACAGAAGCCAGGCAATCACCTTCGACTCTTCCGTGGAGCCTTCCCTGCACGCTGCCCTGCAGCCTTCCCTCCACACTTCGCTGCAGCCTTCCTTGGAGGCTGTGCCTCTGGTGGTGTACTTGGGGCAGGAGGAGGATGAGGAGTAGCAGGAGGAGTGGCTTCATCTGCTATATATGTTTTTGCAGTAAGCTCCCCTCTCAAGCCCTTCTGATAGGCTTCAAAAATAAGACCCTCACAGAGGAGGCGTTGCCCCTTTCCGAATTCCAGCAATCTGGTGGCCATATAGGTTCCATACGCCTCTTCTGCATTGGGTGGTGTGCTGAGGATTTGGCTGGCTTCCCGAATGAGGGCTAGTGATTCTTCCTCAGTTTGGGTCATCTTCCTGGGCCTTTTTGTGCTAATTCGGAGGGGAGGCACCTGACATTACGTGAGGCTTCTACTGGGCCCAGCCACGGCCTCCTCCTCTCTCCTACTGGGAAAGGCCTCCTCCTCTATACCTCTGGGCACGGCCTCCTCCTGCCTGAGCTATCCTGGGTAAAAAAAAGGGACATACCGGTAGTTTTAATTTAGGGTTACGCAATCACACACAATTTTCAGCTCATGACTTGCAAATATAATTTTAAACAAATAGTAAAGGCTATCTTTTTGACCCCACCATTATTCTAGCTGCTCACTAATATTTGAAGTATATTTTTGGCCACTACTGTCTAGTGATATGTCTACATATTAATAATTGTGATGAAGTAATTTTTGGTGAAGCAGTTCAAATTTTTTTAGGTTTACATCATTAATATTTACACAATCCCAAATTCACCAAAAAAAGTATACCTGGCTGAAGCTGGGTGCATCCACTTCATCAAGGATGAAAGGGCCCAGTTCTTCATGGGACTCCTCAGCTGGGGTGGATGGAAGGGTGGAGGTGGAGGGAAGGCAGGAGGGAAGGGTGGAGGTGGAGGGAAGGCTGGAGGGAAGGGTGGAGGGAAGGCTGGAGGGAAGGGTCGAAAGTGATTGCCTTGCTTCTGTCTGGTCATCCATAAATCACAGTTTTTGGTAGTACCACAGCTTGGGGACATAAACCTGGTCTGCTGCTGCTCCGGATCTGCGTGACTCCTTGATCTTATTGTGTTCCCGCCTGTACATGTTGCGCAAGATACCAATTTTACTGTCCAGAAACTTAAGGTCTGCCTGGGGGACTCGAGTCTTCACAAATTCCAAAAGTGTGCCCAGTGTTGCCTTCCTTGCATCTCTATTCGAATATAATGGGTGCTTGACCTCCCACAGGTTTCTTTTCCCATGATACAAATCAATGAAACGGTCATAAATTCTTCATTCTTAAAGGGATTCATTTTTGCTGAAAGAAAAGACACAAAATAAAAATGTAATGTCAGTCCAAACTCCCAGTATTATTTTTGGCTGAATCTAGGGTACACATACACACACACACCAAACACATTCACCAAACACACACCCACGTTAAACTTACCTTTGTTTCTGATGCTCGCTACTTCCGCTCGGACATACGTAGGCCAGCGTAATAGCTTTATATACACTGCGCATGTGTCATGCTACGTCTGCGTTGCCCGCCCCTGATGTTCTTTATTACAATTTGTCCCCACCCCTTCACTCTTCGTTGCACAGTGGCAGTATATAGAGAAAGATGGCGGAGAGATTATCTGCAAGTAGCATGGAGGAAAGCCCGGAGCCACAACCATCCAGATCCAGGAGGAGATATAAGGCCACCAATATGGACTTTGAAGAGATGGTGGAGATGGTGTCCATATTGAGAAGGGAGGACTATGATGGCAAAAAAGGACCGTACAGCCGACCCAATATGCGGAAGGACCAGGGCTGGACTGGGATAAAAATTTGGCCCTGGACTTCATCCAGACCGGCCCACTTTATTTGTGCAAACAAGCACAAAAACAGTATATAAACTATACGCCATTGTGCAAAAAAACATAAGTAGCATAACATAAGGAGTCCTCACTAACCTCTTTTACTATTTCACTTATTCTCCTCTGTATTTTTCTCATCTTTTTCACATCACTGTGTGAAGTTGAGGGCGAACCAAGAAAGCCATTACTTTGACAGGCTGTCACTGAAACCAGCCCACTGAGCCATCGGCCCACCGGGAAACTCCCTGTAGTCCCGATGGCCAGTACAGGCCTGGGAAGGACAAAATAATGTCCTCAGTTGTCATGGCTCTTGAACAAAAATTTGGCACTAAACGGGCTAAAGAACAATTGAGGAAGCGGTGGTCTGACCTCAAAAGTAGGGAGCCTGTACAATATTGGCGAATAAAGAAGGTGCTTAAAAAAGTAAGTAGTTGTTGTGTGTTCCTAATGAGATACTTAACTTGCATGTTGATCCATATGCTTTTCGTTTATACAGCATCATTCGTAAAGACCGTTCTTTTAAAAATACATATGATATGAAGAAAATGTAATTTTTTTGTGAGCCAAATACGATGGTACAGGGTTGGATATACATTTAGGTCTTGCTATTTTGTCATATTCCAAAAATGTGGTCATGTTGTGTAGATGTGTTTGAAACTATAATGCTTCTTCAAAAATGATTCAGTGTAATGTAAGGACGGGACACAGCAGCTGTTTCCACATCTGGACTAACGAGCACTAGTGTACTATGTGACACCAGAGTTAATTTTTGGGGGTAATACACATAGGGGCTCCAGGGGATACTTGAGGTGTCTGCATCTGTGAAACTTGCATGAAAATGTGTATTTTTTAGCATTTTTGGGCAGAGTGAATTCTGCCCAAAAATCCTGTCTCCCAAATTTTTGGGGAAACAAAATGACTATTCTCCACAACTTCGAACCAATGTTTCTTATTCGTTTTTCAAGACTGAAATATCACTGTGTTTTAACTATACATTTGTTTTATTCTCATAGGGGAGAAAAGACCCAGTCCAAGGATCCCAGGACCCCCCCAAGTCACCAGCCTGCAGCTGAAATTACCCCAAGCCCCAGCCCAAGACCACGCCCACCCGACGAGCTGGAGGAAGGAGAGGTGGAGGAAGTGTGCAATATTTCCACCCCACCAAGTGAGTGACTGACACACAAGCTTAAGTTAATCTATTTAGGCGTGCATATTTTACCAATTTTTTTTAATCACAAATTTTAGGTGATGTTCTGGTTGTGGAAGGCCAAGCGGCGGAGCCAAATTGCGGTCAAATTGACAGAATGCGTGACCAAATTGACAGCATGAGAAATCGCCTGGACAGCATGCAACAGGAAATGAAGAACATGATTGATGTTTTGGGCAGAATCTAATAACTTTTGGCCTAAAAACATCAATCATGTTCTTCATTTCATTGTCAAGTTTTATCATTAAAAAATGTTTTTACTTGATAAATACTATAATGCAAAAATTTAGCAGATGCACACAATGTGTCATCACGTGCTATCTTCCATCAGGGGATATCAATGTACTTGTTTTGTGTTTGCAACCCCTTCATCAGAATAATGTTATTTTGTGAGGGGGACAAAGGGATCGCACACACAAAACACATCCATTGCTCCCCCATGATGGGAGATAGCACATGTTGACTTGAACCTTTTTTAATCCCAAATTGTGAGCATGTGCCAAATTTTTGGTTTACATGGATGACATCACCAGCACCGTTATTAGCATGTTGAACTTTGTAAGTTCTGTTATTTTTGATATTATGTTTTTAAAAACCCTTTTGTCAAGCCAAATTTTTTAAACAATGTATATTTTATACAAATATGCCTAAACCAAAAAAAATAATATATATTGTTACCAAAAAAAAAAAAAAACACGTTCAAACAAAATGCACCTTTCAATGTGCACACAGTAAAATGTTTTTACTACTACAATGTGTGTGGCTTATTATTTATCAATAACAGTTTGTTATTTTTTTGTGTGGTACAGTGACAAAGGGCCTTATTAACTAAAGGGAAATGCACTTGCCACTACAATTGCACTAGGAGACAGACAAAACTAAATGCAAACAAGAATCAAAACAAGAGATTGTTGCCAAAAATTTATTTTTATTTTTATTAAAATATTAAAGCTCTTGTGGCATTGCAATGGCCCCCCGACCATTAAAATAATTGACATATCTGTCACGCACTTGACGGGCGGTTTGGGGGGCCAAGCCAATACGGCCACTTTGCAGGCCTGTGAGTGGTTCTTCAACACCAAGTCCAGCCTCAGGCCCAACAGAAGTTATATATGTCAAAGAATGACGTCTCAAGAAATTATGCAGAATGCAGCAAGCCAGGATCACATAATTAATCTTGTATTCTGCCAGATTGATTGCGGAGAGGAACAAATGGAACCTGGCTGGCCAGAATCCCAAAGGCATTCTCCACAACTCTTCTTGCTCTGGCCAGCCGATAATTAAATACCCTCCTCTCAGGGGTGAGTGTCCTTTGGGGGAACGGCCTTATCAAGTGCTCGCCGAGAGCAAACGCTTCATCAGTGATGAAAACGGAGGGGAGTCCATCCACATTCTGGTCATCAGGTGGCAATCCCAGGCCACCAGTCTGGAGACGCTGGCACAGCTCAGTCTGTGCAAAGACTCCTCCGTCAGTCATCCGGCCGTTCTCCCCCACGTCCACGAAAATCCAATTGTGCTGAGACCACCGCAATCAAAACTACACTATGAAACCCCTAAATAAGACCCCGAAAGGGGTAGTGGCACAATGCGGACATGCCTCCTATCGATCGCCCCGACACAGTTGGGAAAGTCCCAACGATCAGTGAACTGGGAGGCCACCGTCTGCCATTCCTGTGTGTTTGAAGGAAACTGTGGAGTCAAACAATAAAGAAAAATATAAGTACTTTTAAACATAACTTGGATATCAGATTACACAAGAACATTATTGAACAACAGCAGTCGAACATTATTAATATGTGTTATTTTTATCCCAAAAAATATAAACATAAGGCCCACTTATAAGATTACTCACCCCCTCTGATGGACCATTGATCAATTTGTGGGGAGGGGTTCTAATTGGGGCCAAGAACACACCTAACAGTTGCTAACATTTGAAGGGGTGGGGGAGGCGTTCTAATTGGGGCCAAGAACACACCTGACGAGACATGATGTGACGTGCTTTGAGAGGGGGAGGGGCCTGGTAGTGGGGCGGTGGAAGGTGGAGGTCGGAATGATGGCGGCTTTTCCGAAGACACGGGGTGAGAGCCCGGGGCCAGCCGTTTAAATCTCCTACCCGAGGCGGCGAGGGAGTGCGCCAGACAGCGGCCAGCATAAAAAAAAGCAAGTGCACACGGGTGAGCAGATAGGACGGAACGGCCGGCTGTCGGGGTGATCACGGCCGCTGTGTTTCCCGTACCCCGCATCCATACCCGGATGAGGCTCAGCGCTGGCTCGGTCCCTGGGGCCCACTGCACACCCACTAGTTTACACCCCCAGTTAAAGCGGATGATCTATTGTGAAGGGAGCAAACATCTTGTATCCTGCAGCGGTCTCGGTGTATGGAAGTCGGGACAGTGAAGATCAGCTGATGATTGACTCCCCTGGGAACTGATGGTGTGTGACACAGCAGAGCGCTTCACTTCTCTTTAACTGGTACTGGTAAACTCAGCCTAGGTTCGAAGAGTCGACAGGAGTCAGGTATGATTCTTTTTCTTATGGGAAAAATGTATTGTGAATACATCCTCCTCCTGGACTAACGGGACTGTGAATGAGATTCCCCTGAGCAAAGGCAAAGGTAAAAACCTAAAGAAGTGGTGACTTGGGGACACTCAGTGGAACTGTATTTTTTTTCTCTCTTTTTTCTCCTTACTTATACACTATTCAAATAAGAGATAAAATGAATATTATACATATTGTGCAGATACCAAGTTGTACAGGGATTGGAAGACTGCAGGGGTGATTAAGGTGAATTATGTGGACTGACTTTACATACTAAACTCGCGCTAAAGCAGAGGGGAGTGGAAGGAGGGTGTTCCCTATAGAAGTAATAGCTGGTAGAGCCGGGAAGAAGGGAACATGAGAGGACGATCACAAAAACAAGCAGAGCCCAATAAGTCCAGGGATAGTTTGAACTCCAGTACTATCCAAAAATTTCTAAAAAGCCCAGGACCAGATAACAAACAAACAGAAGTTAAAGACAAAAAAAAGACCACAACTAAGAACAAAGGTGTGCAAGGAGGGACCCCCAATACAGAGGCCCAAGCTGAGGGAGAACCAGGCCCAAGTATGGAAGCTGATCCTGTAGCAGAAGCCCTCCCAACCAAATATGAAACACAGGATATGTTTATCAGGCTGGAAAACTCAATCAAAGCAGAAATCCTTAACGTTAGGACAGACCTGGGACATCTCCTGAAGCGAGTAGAAGAGGTGGAGAGGGTGGTGGAACAGCAGGCCCAGGACATAGTGATTCTTAAAAAACAAGTAAAAACCCTCCAGGGGGACCAATATGAGTTGAAATTCAGATTGGAGGAGCAGGAAAACCAAAACAGGCGGCAAAATCTAAGAAATAGATCCATACCAGAGCAGAGAGGGGGAGATTTGTCTACAGTAATGAAGGAACTCTTCAACCCACTGCTGGGAAAGAGCCCAGAGGGCGAACTTAAAATTGACAGAGTCCACAGGATTAGAAAAACCCCCAGTGCCAGAGAAGATGTGCCCAGGGACATTATAGAAAAGTTTCATCAATTTGAGGACAAAGCAAAGATTTGGAATAACCTAAGAGGGGTACAACCAGTGAAATTTCTCAATCAAGAGGTCCAAATATTCTCGGATTTGTCGGCAAGAACTCTGGCGAGAAGACGCCAGTTAAGACCATTACTGGTTGCCCCTGCAGATGTATAACAACTTGCAAGGCGGAGGAAGGCCGGGATAGAGGTTAGGTGTGTGTCCTACAACGTGAAGGGGTTAAATTCACCAGGGAAGAGGCGGAAAATTCTGAACGAATTACAGAGGTATGATGCAGACGTGGTCTTTCTGCAAGAGACCCATCTGGTACAGGAGGAAAATATCAAGCTGAATTCAAAGAATTTTCCAGTCTGGGTATATGGTGACTCACCAATTAAAAGGGCGAAGGGAGTGGCTATCGGGTTCTCGAAAAGGATTAAATTCACACTGATTGAGAAGCGGATGGATGAAGAGGGGTGATTTTTGTTTATAAAAGTTAATCTTGGGGACAGAAAATACACATTGGCTAATGTTTATTGCCCGAACAGAGACCCGATAAAATACCTCTCCCGGACCCTTTCGAGTCTAAATGCATTTAAGGAGGGGGAAACAATTTTGGTAGGAGATTTTAATTTTTGTTTGGACCCAGCCTTGGATAGGTCCTCTGGGAAGGGGTCCCTATTGAGATTAGGGAGTAAGCTGCACGATAGTCAGCTTATTGATGTCTGGCGGGTACAGCACCCCAAGGTGAGGGACTATTCTTTTTTTTCCCTGGTCCACAGGACCTATTCAAGGCTGGACTACCTGATGGTCGACCATAGCCTGCTGGAGTGTATAGTAGAGTCAAAGATTGAGGCTATGACTCTATCAGATCATGCCCCGATTCTGATGTCGGTAAAGCTCAGGGGCCTATTAAGTGTCCCGTTCTCTTGGAGGTTTAACGAGGTCCTTCTCATGAAAGATACAGTTGTCGAGAAAATCCAGAGGGCAATAGATGAGTTCTTTGTTATTAATGAGTCGAGTGAGACAACGGGGGTGGTTCTATGGGAGGCCTTTAAGGCATACATAAGGGGGGTTCTAATTTCTATAAGCTCAGGTGAGAAGAGAAAAAGGGGAAAAAAGAAAGAAAGTCTTGTCGCTAAGATCTACCAGTTAGAACAACTGCATAAGGCTTCGCGGGGAAGTGAAGATACCACACTCAAAGAATTGACTTTAAAAAGAGAGGAGCTCAGGGAGCTATTAGAGGAAGAGATGGCGAAAACCAAGAACATACAGCTAAAAAGGTTCCATTTGAAAGGTAATAAGGTGGGGAAACACCTGGCGTCAGTTATTAGGAAAAAAAAAGATGAGAAGGAGAGGAATTCATACAGTTTTACGCATCGCTTTACTCGGTAGGCCAGGATGGCAAAAATAGGGGAAACGGGGAAGAGAAGGTGAAGGAGTTTCTAAAAGGGGCAGGACTTCCTACGCTGTCGGAAGCCGATGCATTAGAGCTAGAGCGCCAGATAACGGAAGAGGAGATTCACTTGGCACTAAGGGCTTCCCCCCCGGGTAAAAGCCCGGGGCCAGACGGCTTCACAAGCCATTTCTATAAGAAATTTAGCAGTACCCTGGTCCCTCGGCTGTGCCAAATTTGGAATGGTCTAGGGAAGCAGGGAGAACTTTGTGGGGACGCCCTGTTGGCTGCAGTAACACTTATTCCAAAGGAGGGGAGAGACCGGACTTTGTGCTCGAGCTACAGACCGATCGCGCTTTTAAACGCGGACACCAAGTTATACGCGAAGGTGTTGGCGACACGGCTCAAAGAGAAATGTCCTTCTTGGTCCACCCAGACCAGGTGGGATTTGTCCCTGGGAGGGAGGGTAGGGACAATGGGCTGAGGTCCCTCCTGATAATGGAGGCATTCAGAACGAGCGGGGTCCCCAGTCTACTCCTGTCAATCGACGCCGAAAAAGCATTTGACAGGGTAGACTGGGGATTTATGTTTCATACACTTGAAGTAATGGGAATAGGGCCCATAATGCTAAAATGGATAAAAATTTTATACAATCAGCCCGCAGCATTTGTAAAGGTTAATAATATCCCCTCAGCACAATTTGTTATGAAAAACGGTAGGCAGGGTTGTCCTCTGTCTCCCCTATTGTTTGTCCTGGCCTTGGAACCCCTCCTAGCTATGATTAGGAAAAATCCAGATATAAGCGGCTGTACAGTGGGGGATGAGGAACACAAACTAGCCGCTTTTGCGGATGATGTGCTATTTTTTGTGTCCAACCCTATAATTACGATACCAAATTTGCTTTCCACATTGAGGAACTATAGTGAGCTCTCAAATTTTAAAATAAATATAGAAAAGTCAGAAGCCTTAAAAATCAATTAAAAAAAACTGGAAGAGCATAGACTTGGTGAAATGTTCCATTTCCCATGGAAAGTTAGTTTAAAGTACCTGGGGGTTAATTTAACATGCGATAGAGAGAAGCTGTATAGGCAGAATTTCATTCCGCTATTAAATGACATAAAAAGGGAAATAAACAGAATTAAATACTGCCCCGTCTCATGGATAGGGCGAATCAATTTAGTAAAGATGGTGCTCGCACCAAAGATTCTATACAAGATGCAGATGCTCCCGATTCCCCTTCCGGACAATTTTTTTAGAACGCTATCCAGTCTCATAAATAAATATGTCTGGGATAATAAAAAACCTAGGATTGCCCTAAAGATATTAAGGAGAGAAAAAACAAACGGAGGGTTGGCCCTATCAGATTTCAGGTTGTACCATAAAGTAGTAGTTTTAGCACGGGCACTGGATTGGGCAAATAGTAGGGAAAATAAAAGATGGGTTAGTCTAGAAAAAAGGCTAGGCAACACGCAATTAAATCACTTGTTTTGGAACCCTCCACACTTCAGGGGGTTGGGTAAGGACACACATTATATTACACACTTCACATTTAAAATTTGGGATCAGTTACACATAAATAATAAATGGGAATACAATTCCCCCTTAATGTTCTTAAAAGAGAACTTACTCTTCCCTCCGGGGATGGAGAAAGTGGGGGGTAATTGGATATTGGATAAAGAGGCACAAGTAAGGGGTATTATTAAACGGGGAAAAATTTGCACTTTTCACGAAATAGTAGCACAAGAGGGGGGTTGGATTTTAAATGGGTGGAGATATGGCCAGCTTGCACACTTTATTGCGAGCCTCCCTGGTCCATTAAGGGAGGAAGCAGATTATAGATCGATTGAGAAACTATTTTGCAAAGAGTTGAAGAAGGGCAAAATTTCACAAATATATAAAATCTATAAAATTCTTGTGAGAGAAAGGGGATCGGAGGTACCTTTGTTTATTAGGAAATGGGGGGAGGAGTTGGGAGCATATGGTGATAATGAGAAAGTAAGGGGCATCTTGGAGGCGATGCATGGAACGGCAGTTGACACAAAAACCAGAGAGAGCAACTACAAGTGTTTGACTAGGTGGTATATGACCCCGGCCAGAGTTTGCAAATTTTCACCAGATAGGTCCCCAAACTGCTGGAGAGGTTGCGAGTCCCCAGGAACCATTGCACACTTGTGGTGGGAATGCCCAAAAATAAAAATCCTTTGGCAGGAAGTGACCAGGATAATCGAAGAAATAATGGGGAAGACGATCCCCCTCGACCCCTGGGAATTTGTTCCATAGGTCGGAAGGGGGAAAGAGAGGGTATAAAACTTCAATAGTGCCGGTATTATTAAATTTAGCTAAAAATACTATTCCAAAGAAATGGAAGGAACAAGAAGTGCCCAGGATAGGGGAGTGGGTGGCTAGAGTTAACGAAATATATTTCCTGGAGCGAGTTGAGGCAGGAGGGGACCAAAATATACAAGGGGGGAAATGGGATGGTTGGACCAAATTTAAAAAAATCAGAGCGCTATATTGAAGTAATCACGTTGTAGGACGAGATTTTCAACATAAGATTTCGCCAAGACTAAAAAAGACGAGAAGGAAGTTGCAGGGGCTGGGGTGGGGAAGGGGGTGGGGTGGGATTATACTGGGGGGAGGATTTATGACATAAGCTCTAGAGTTGCAGGAATTTTTGTAATAATATCTCAATGTCTCCCCCCATTGTATGGGGTTGGTTGTCTTGTGTTATTTATGTATGAAGTACTGAAAAACTAAATAAAGATTAAAAAAAAAAAAGAACACACCTGACAGTTGCTAACATTTGAGGGGGTGGGGGAGGGGTTCTGATTGGGGCCAAGAACACACCTGACAGTTGCTAACATTTGAGGGGGTGGGGGAGGGGTTCTAATTGGGGCCAAGAACACACATGACAGTTGCTAACATTTGAGGGGTGGGGGAGGGGTTCTAATTGGGGCCAAGAACACACCTGACAGTTGCTAACATTTGAGGGGGTGGGGGAGGGTAAAACAGTATAATGAAGCTGACAATATACATTGTTCGAGGGACTATAGGCTATAGGTATAAATGGACCCAGGATTGCATGGTGGGGAGGTTATTGAAGGTAAATATGCATGTAGGGCAAAAAAATGATTAATGTAAAAAACAGGCATGCATGAAGATAAAGGGGACATTCACAGCATATTCCAAACATGGTAATTAGGTAACAAGGACATTTAGATAATACATTAGCAAACATTAAATACATATCATGTAATGTTAAAGGAAAAAACTTACCTTCATATAGTCCTTCTGCAGGACCTGAATAATAGCAGAACAGGTCTCTGGGATTATGCTCCCCAGAGCCTGGGGGGAGATGCCTGTCGAGAACTTCAAGTCCTGAAGACTTCTCCCAGTCGCCAAGTAACATAAAGTGGCAACTAGCCTCTGCTCCGCAGTGATGGCTAGCCTCATGCAGGTATCCTGCCTGCTGATATAGGGGGTCAGCATAGCCAGCAGACGTTCAAAAACGGGGTCCGTCATCCTGAGATAACTCCTGAAATCATCAGGATTATTCTCACGGATTTCACGGAGCAAAGGCATGTGTGAGAATTGGTCACGCTGGTGCAACCAATTCTTCATCCATGAACTCCTCCTCGCCCTGTTCATGGACTGGACTCGGGTCAAAGTATTAACCCCAACACCAAGTCCCCACACAGCACGAACTCGAGAATGAGTACGTCCATGCAACATGGCTTCAAATAGGTCGGCTGGTCAAACAAACAAACTTAGAACAAACGCACTGAAGAACAGCAAGGCCTATGAAGAGCGACCTGAAAATCAGGAACGAGCGGACCAGAACGGCCTGCTAGGCAGGTTACGAACTGACCAACACGCACTGAAAAGCAGATACAAACCTCACAAGCACAAACTGAACCGCAGAAAACGATCGGAATAAGCTGAAGTGTGAAAAGCGCAAATCGTCTCTAACCAAACTTCTACTAACACGAGATACAAACAAGATTAGCAGAAGGAGCCCAAAGGGTGGCGTAGTGGGGCTTGAACTTCCTTTTTCTAGTCCCGTGGTACGTGCTGTACGTAACCGCGTTCAAAACCATCGGAGTTATCGTGTGTGTCCAGGTTTTTAAGTCCGGCGCACCTACGCTACAAAGTCCGTCGAAAAGATCGCCAGACCAAGTATGCCGTAAAGTCAAGCATGTGTACGCGGCATAAGTCAGACCTATAAAAGCCAGCAAGGTAGCCCTCAATATCTGAATGGTGGTAAGAAAAAACACCTAGCTGATGCTAATGAATTGTGCATGGTCCTATTTAAGTGTTTTCTCATTTTTTTTTTCCATTTAAAGTTTATTAACGATAAACAGTAAACATACAAGTATACAATGTGTACATAGAGTCAAGCATAAACAAGTCTATTAAAGAATACATGAGACGTGGTATCAGTGGTATTGTATTGTTGGTTAGTTAGCCATGTATACTTAATTTCAGAAATTATTAAACATTCTTATTATATAAAAACAAAAATACATTTAGGTAGTATAGAAGAATTTAGGGTAATAGTGAAAGGTGGAGGGGAAAATTAGGCGGATTGGGAAGGGGGGTGTGAGGGAGGGAGAGAGGGAAATGGAGGAGGGGGTAAAGTGGGGAGAAGGGTATTAGTTGTACTCAGGTTTATTATTTGTATTGTGTCTCTGATAACATAGTACGTTGATTGTTTTCTGGGAGTACTCAACATCCATTAGTCGTATTGAGTTTAAAGAGTTATAAGAAAAGGTAAAGGCTGTATCTACTGGTAATAAGGTTAAAACGATCGTTGGTCAGTACTCAGCTCTCGGCGTAGTGGCATTTACCCAAAAAGAGATATAGCAGGGTGAGATATTTACTAGTGAGGGTTGAAGTAGAGATCAAGTACACGTGGTCACCCTCAAAGCCTCTTATTTTTGTGATTACCTGAAGGCAAACCATGGAGACCTGGAGGCCGTGTTTTGTGATACCGTTCGATTGAATCATTGGACTGTGCTATTGTCTCCTCCATGTCACAGATATCTTTAATTCTAAATAGCCAATCTCTGATTGACTGTGTGCTAGTAGATTTCCAAAACAGTGGCACAAGAGATTTGGCAGCATTTAGTAAGTGTTTAGATAGTGAGTTCTTGTACCGCTGAAGTGGAAAAAAGGTGACATGGAGTAAGCAGCATGCTGTGTCCAGTCTCAATGTGGTTTCCGTTATGTGGCGAATGGTTGCCTTCACTTCCTTCCAATATTGAGATATCATAGGGCATTGCCACCAGATGTGTAGGAGGGTGCCCCTGTCCTTCTGGCATCGCCAACAAAGTTCGGAAGATTGAGGATACCATTTGTGTGGCTTGGCAGGAGTGGCATACCACTGTGTGAGCAGTTTGTAAGCCATTTCCTGTGTTCTGGTGCTTAGTGAGCATTTGTGTGCCAGTATACATGCTTTCTGCCATTGTCTATCAGTCAGCACCACACCGAGATCTTTAGACCAATTCTCTCTGAATTTATCTGTAGGAAGTTTTACCGAGTTTTGCACCCATGCGTATGAAAGTGAGGTGGCTTTTTGTATATGTTCTCCCTCCAGGCACACTGATTTCAGTTCAGTTAGTTGTCTGGTGAAATGCCCTTTACGATGAGTATTGTTAGCGTAGCAGAGAGAACATTTCAAGGGTATCGGACTCCTTTCTCCCTCCAAGGAGACCCAATCCTTGAGATCAGCATGGCAATGCCAGTCAATGATTCTAGTGACATGAGATGTATAATAATACTTGTAGACAGGTAGGCCCATCCCTCCCCATCTTTGGGTCTTGTCAGTAGGGAATACTTAATTTGCGGGCAATTATAGGCCCACAGGAATTTAAGCTGGATCGATTGCAGGCTTTTGAAGAAGCCTGCGGGGATCTTTATTGGTAGGGATCTGAATAAATAGAGTATTTTAGGGAGGATGGACATTTTACAGAAGGCCACCCTGCCGAACCACGAGAAGTTTTTTGGATGCCAGGATATCAGATCTGTCTCTATGGCTTTAAGAAGCGGTGGAAGATTGTTTTAAAATACCTGAGAGAGTTTAGGGGTCAGCCAAATCCCCAGATACTTGAGTGCCGTTTTTTCCCATTTAAAGGGGCAATTATTTTGTACAATTTTTAGGGTGTGATCTGGAAAGTTAATGTTCATCGCCTCGGACTTGGTATAGTTGATTTTTAGATTTGAGATGTACCCACATTTAGAGAACTCCTGTATCAGGTTCAGGAGGGACGTGTGCGGTTTTGTTAAGAAAAATAGCAAGTCATCCACATATCTTGTATTCTTTATTTGCTATTTGAAATCCTCTAATGTCTGGGTTCATAATCAGCCTCTTGATGAATGGTTCAAGTGAGAGTATTAAAAGAAGCGGCAATAGGGGGCATCCCTGTCTTGTGCCATTGGAGATATGTATCCTGTCTGACAGGGATCCGTTAATACGTAGCTTTGCTGTTGGGTTCTTATATAATGCGGAAATCCAAGACATCATGTGTGCACCAAGGCCTATGAATCTACATGTCTCCAACATAAAGTCCCAGGCTACTCCAACGAAGGCCTTCTCCACATCCGTCGTCAAAAGAAGGCCCTCTATTTTCGCACATGGGCCGCATGGATGAGATTAAGTGATTTTGTGATGTTGTCCTTTGCCTCCCTACCTGGCATAAAACCAGCTTGCTCAAAACCAATCAGTTTATGTAGTAGGGGTCTCAGTCTATTAGCTATGATTTTTGCCAGCAGCTTGACATCTAAATTTAATAAAGAAATTGGTCTATAGCTTGTACAATGTGTTGGGTCTTTATTCGGCTTAGGCAGGATTGTTGATGGGCTGATAGAAAAGTTAGGGGGCTTTCCCTAGGGGTTGAAAAGGAGTTTAGTGCTTTCGTAAGTGGGTTTGTTAAGATGTCTATGAATGTTTTGTAGTATATAGAAGAATAGCCATCTGGTCCAGGGCTTTTCCCAGTTTTCAGGTCTTTGATTGCTAGTTGCACTTCAGAGGGATCTATGGGTTGATCTAAGAGTTCAGTGTCAATATCAGAGAGTTTGGGGAGGTTTGAAGAAAGTAAGTAATCTTGTATGGCTTGCTGTCTGGTCCCTAGAATGTCTGCTGGTTTGTGTTGCTTTGGTAAGTTATAAAGTTTTGTATAGTAATCGTGGAAGTGTTGAGCTATTAAATAATCTGTTACTTCTAACTTACCTACTTTATTAGTTATACCTAAGATATTGTTCTTGTGACATGGACCTTTCAGGGCTCTAGCTAGGAATTTGCCTGTTTTATCTCCATATTCGTAATAATTTTTTTTCTTGAAGAATAGAAGTCTGGTAGCATCTAATGTTTGTTGTAGTTTTTTCCTGGTTTCCAACAATTCAGTTGCCGCTTGTGTCGTCAGGGAATGTTTGTGTAAGGTCTCAAGTTTGATATTTTATCCGTCAGCTTGGTTATTGCTTTTTCTTTTTCCCTTTTGCTAGTGTTCCCATCTTAATCAGTTCTCCCCTAATAGAACATTTATGGGCTCCCATCTTAATCAGTTCTCCCCTAATAGAACATTTATGGGCTTCCCACACCACCAGGGGATCAGCATCCTGAGATATATTGTGTGCGAAAAATTCCCTTAGGAGAGATGTGATTTTAAGTAGTAGAGCGTGATCAGTTAGCAGAGAAGAATTCAATCGCCACGTAGAAGAGTTTTTTTGTGGGGACCTTGGGGGTCAGCGTAAGTGAGATGGGTGCATGGTCGGATAGAGACTAAATTCCTATTTCTGCCCCAGAGACAAGATGTAGGTCTCTATGCGAGACAAATAGGTAGCCAATCCTAGAGTACTTAGCGTGAGGGGCAGAGTAGAATGTAAAATCCCTGTCTTCTGGATGGAGGAACCGCCATGAATCCAAAAGGTTCAGGGAATGTAATAACTTTTTGAGATGTTTTAGGATCTTATAGGTTATGTGCGATTTGCCCGTAGATGTGTCTGTCAAGGGATTTGGAGGGAGATTGAAATCTCCTCCCAGGATTGTGCATCCTGAGCTAAATCCTTCTAGTTCCCGTACCAATTGTCTACAAAAAGCGAGGTGGGACTTGTTGGGAAAGTATACGTTGGCTAACATGATGGAATTACCATTGTATTTCCCTTTGAGTATGAGAAACCTTCCGTTTGGGTCTGTCATTTTGTCAGTTAGTTCAAAGGGGGCCTCCATAAATGTATGACTCAGAGGGTTGGCCGTGTCATTGCCAGCATCCCTTGTAATTTTTAGAACTAAATGTGTACCTCAAAATGGGATTTTAAGGGCAATGCAGAAATTGGTAGTGTTGAATTATAGTTAAAAAAAAGTTTATTGATACAAAAACGAATAGGATATACATGAACATACACATTGATCTATAGTTAAGAATAATTATAAAAACATCAGATATATGGAAACATATGATGCATCCTACTGCTAGTTACAAGTACCACCCCCGATAGGTGTGATGGCGTCCTGATAGCAGATTTCCAACGCGTTTCAACTTATTGTAAGGATAAAGTCTTCCTCAGGGAGGGACTGCATCACATTCAAAAATTTTTTTTTTTTATTATTTTTTTTTAAGTAACAGCATGATTATTGGTATATACTTAAATATTTGTTTGTTACCTATATCTACAGAAATCGCATTACAACAGAAAAGTATTATATGCGACTTACATTTGCATTTAACTGTGAAAAATCGCTTTCCCAGTGCTGGCAGGGGTCCTAACACGTGATTGTCAATGCTGCTCAAATATCCTCTACGGGATGGCCTGGTATATTGTGAAGAAACCAGTATTTGGCAGTCATGATAATTAAACAACTGAAAAACATGAAGGTATAAGGGAAATGCTAAAAAATTGAACATCAAAAAGGTCAAAGAATGGAAAGAATGGTGATTCGTAGGGGAAATAAGGTTCCCCAGGGCCATCATAGAGTAAAAGAGATCAAATACCTTAAATTGGTTGTGTCAGGTGTATTGTTCCAAGTGGCAGGGAGCTCCGGTCCTGGAGTACCTCTCTGTAACAAAGCCAGTTGTGGAATGCTGCCTGTGGCCATCCCTGGCGTCCTAATATATGGGGTGTGGGCGTGGCTAAGTGATGGGCGTGGCCCTATTCTAGGTGGAGTCTCACATTCATTGGTGGTGCAGTGGAGGGGGTGCGGCTTCAATTGGCTGCTGTCACTGTTTAGAGGAAGCACCTTTGTACAATGTATTGAGGGGGAGCATCCACAAGCTTCCCTGTTGTCTAGGTAGCAGACGCTTGGACCTCCTCCTTCCTTTTCTCCTCCCCGTGACGTGAAGCCTATTGCTTACACGTAGCCCATGTAGTATGGGCACGGGGTGAGGCGGGGAGAGAGGTGCGTCTGGTTGCTGGGGCAATGTGCATATGACGTTGGGGTCACATGGCCCCGACGTCAGTTCCTAAAAGAGGGAGGGGCGCCGTGTAACTCCACAGCGCTATTGAGCAGTCTTATCCATGTTAAACCGGGCATCGGGGCATAGTAGCCCCGCTGTCTGACAAAAAAGTATCAGACTATGCACAGCGGTGTATGGGATACTGTTCTATGCTGATGTCATAGATGTCACCAAGATATACAGTGACAAGTATGACAAAAAGTAGCAGGTCTATACTCCCTCATTAGAGATGGAAAAAGAAAGGAAGAAAAATTGTATAAAAGAATTGCAAAGAATTGATTGAAATGGGGATAGTACTGATGAAATATGAAATATATATAATAAGAGAATGTGAAGGGAGATTTTTATTCTTAAATATGCTCAAACCTCTTTATGATGATTGTACTGTCATTGAGCGAATGGCAGAACATCAAAATTAGGGCTTATCACCACCGACACAGTAGGAAATCCCGGGGCATCAAAATAGGATCTGACGCCTTCGGGGTATTCGGGCCATGATGTTGCGTCATGGCCCCCCCCTGTGCCGGGTAGGGATAGTGGGCAGAATGGCAACGGTATCATTGGCCCTTTGTTTCAGCACTGAGAGGCGGATTCATATGGCATAGTCGCATTAAAAAAATGCATCTGCAGAAATAACAGCAATTAACATAATACTGTATACAAAATAGTTACACAAAAGAGATTACAGTAATTACAGTAAATAAGTTTAATTAGAAAAACTCATCTATCGTTGACTCAGACAGTTGGTTGTGGACTCTCCTTGAACCAAAAATAAATATTTAATCTAATTAATACGAGGCTCCACCCATCCTATTATATAATAAGGGATTTTCCTGTTTTAGGAGTGGAGCAGCCCAACTCAGTCATTGGAGAACCCCCGATGACCATTTATCTTTCTTTTTTCTGCTTTTGGGTTGAGTGTATTTTCACTAGGCAGTAACGACATACAATGGGGGACCTATTGGGGGGAGAATGGGAGGAACTTATGGCTAATATCCAAAAAGACTATCAAGACAAAGAACAGGTCTCCTCAGACCTATCTTCACTTTTTTCATGCTTAACCAAAATACTAGAGAAAAAATCTGCCCTACACTGGCATATAGAATTTTTTAGGACGCTACATCAGGGAGGGCATAAACCCTATAGGTCTACGAATACAAATATTCCCCACCCTGGATAACATTACCAAAGAACTGAAAACAAATTGGGAAACAAAACTAAATGAATGTTCCAAACACCTCATGCTACTGCTGCAAAACGAATACCAGCAGCAATTGAGAGGTATGGACATGGAAATCCAAACACTTTATACCCGACTTTCCACCCTCAAAAAACACGAACAATACACAGTATATGAGAAAAAACTGAAGGAACACCTAGAAACCTTCAGCAAAAATATTCTCATAAAAAAGGAGAAAAAATACTGGAGGGATAAAAACGCTTTTGGCGAAGGCAGGGCATATAAGTGGAATACCAATTCACAGATAAGAAAAAGTTCCAGATTTCCCAAACAGAATAATATAAACCAGACCAATGACTATCTTTCGGATACACCTTCCAATAACTCCTCCTCCTCAGCCTCATCCCAGGCGGGCAAATTTCGAGGCAAAAGAAAGGGTCCCTTTCCCAAACAAACAGACATGGAGGGAGAGATTCAACAAACACACAAGAGAAGAACCACAGACGTCCAGTCAAATGAAAGCACACGAGGTGGAAGAGAAGGGGGCATGGGTAGAACTAGGGGGACAATACCGGGCAACCCAGGCTCATCCTCTCAGAATACCGGAAAAAGTTACAAAGAACAGGGTGCGATTCCAAAAACTCAGCAGACCCATATAGACACTTTTTTAGACAAGAGCAACATACAATCCCAACCTCCTCCAAGCCCACCACCACAACTTTCAATGATATCCATGACAGCCCACCTGTGAAGAAAAACTAAATGTCATAAATCTCTCATCTCAATCTCTCATCTCACAAACTCACAACAATAGAACAGGAAGTTTTGTCTCTAGGTCTCTCCTTTTGTCCGAATCAGAGTTTAGACAGCTTTGAAACTATCAAAGATATAAATCTGTTCGCCAGAAAACTTTTACTCAAAAGCTTATATGCGACTAAAAAAACCACGGCTACACCTGAAGTGGAACCTAATGTCAAAGCAGCAGACTTTAGAGCTCTCAGAGATCTTAATCTATTACTGCAAGAAAGTGGCCCAATAGAGGATTTTTGTGAGAGGGATCTTGACAGTGAAAGCAGCGAGGAAGAATATGAGGAACCCAGCAGAGTCCAAACCACCAAAAAAAACAAAAGGAAATCACACAGATTTCCACCACTGAATCAGAATCCAGCCATAGCTCTATTTGTAGGACAGATCACTAAAGAAATCAACGAGATGGAAAAATACAACAAAAAAAGCAACCTAAATCGGGAACAACAAAAGGCATTAAACTCCCTTAAAAACAACACAGAAATTACAATCAAAGCATCGGACAAGGGAGGGAACATCGTCCTTATGGACAATGCCAAATACGAAAAAATGTGTTTTAACATATTGAATGATACCAAATGCTATAAAAAGATTTCTCCCTCCACAGTAGACAAATTCAACCAGGAATTCTTCTCCCTGGTGGATGAATCTGTTAATGAAGGGGTAATAGATAAAGACACGTGGGATTTTATACGCACTAGACATCCACGTCAACCCACCTTTTATGCACTACCCAAAGTGCATAAAAAACTAAATGACCCACCAGGGAGACCTATCATTTCCAGGAATGGTTCCATCACAGAGGGGATCAGCCAAATAATAGATCAATACCTGAGACCCCATGTAATGGAACTTCCATCGTATACAAGGGATACCATACATCTATTGCAAATCCTCGATGGAATATCCATTCCCAGTTCAGCTCTACTTGTTACAGTGGATGTGGAATCGCTGTATAATAGTATCCCACACCACTTAGGCATAGCTGCAATTGAACGTGTCCTACAACAAAGAGCAACAACAGACTGGAAATTCAATGCATTCATTCTAACTATGCTGGACTACATCCTCAGACACAACACCTTCCTTTTCAAGGGCTCCCACTACCTCCAGGTGCAGGGAGTGGCTATGGGGACGTGCTGCGCACCCTCCTATGCCAACCTGTACCTGGGGGAGTGGGAGAGGGAGTTCCTACAGGGGGAGGCAGCGTCTGTGTACACTCGCCACATATGTATGTGGCAGAGGTACATAGACGATCTCTTCATCATCTGGGACGGCCCCCCTGAATTATTGAGGGACTGTCTAAAGCTGATGAACAACAATGCTTTTAACCTGTTTTTAACTATGACCTCGGATACCCATGAAGTAAATTTCCTGGACATTACCATCTTTAAAAACTCTGAGGGCGGACTATCAAGTAAACTTTACAGAAAGGAGACTGCTGGCAACACCCTGTTGCATGCAAACAGTTTTCACCCGGAACCTCTGAAAAGATCCATTCCCTACAGCCAGTTTCTCCACCTTAAAAGAAACTGCAGTAACAACGAAGACTTTCAACACGAAGCGGACAAACTTACCATTAGGCTCATGAACAGAGGCTACTCCAAATCCTCTTTAAAAAAAGCGTTCAACCGAGTTAAGCAAACCAATAGAAGGGATTTAATCTTCTCAAAGAAACCAACCAAAGAAGACGATACAACAAGGATTATTGTGAGATTTTCTAATGAGCATTTTAAAATCAATAAAATTATCTCAAAATATTGGTCCATCCTTACAGATGATCCAATCCTGAAAGGACTAATTGGTCCTAAACCCCAAATCACCTATAGAAAACCTGGCTCAATAGGAAATGCACTCATCCAAAGTGAATACAAGGGCACGGCAAGAAAGGACCCCTGTAAAACATGGGGTACATACCCATGTGGTTCCTGTGCCCAATGTCCAGTCATCGGTAGGAGGACCACACTGGCACTGCCTAATGGGGAAAGTTTTTCCCTGCGTCATTTTGCCAATTGCAAGGTGCAGGGTGTGGTATACCTCATGCAGTGCCAGTGTGGTGCCTTCTACGTGGGCAAAACAAGACAGGAATTTAGAAAACGTGTCGACAAACATATGCAAAGTATGCAAATCGGCAACTTGTATCTGCCTTTGGGAAGGCATGTTGCCAGATATCACAATTACCGACTACCCTCGGTGAACTTCACAGTCCTTGATAGGATTCATTTGCCACTCAGGGGGGGAGACTGGAACAAGGTCCTCCTCCAGCGTGAAATGCGCTGGATAAGGTACCTTAGGGCCACTACCCCCCCAGGCCTAAATGAAACCGAAAGTTTCAGACCCTTCTTGGAGGGCTTCAGCTCGGGGAAAACGGATTAACATAATTTTCATCTCACCTTCTTTGTTCCCTTGCACCTCTGCTTTTCTAGAACTGGAGTTATATTCCAGTACCCCTTGCGGAGAAACAGAGGGCTCCCTCCACAACACCATAGGCCCATTATCTCCCCATTGAGGATCATATGTCTCAAACTGCTAAGACTCTACACCCTACCCAGTCAGAAACTATATAGGAGAGTTTTTCTAATTAAACTTATTTACTGTAATTACTGTAATCTCTTTTGTGTAACTATTTTGTATACAGTATTATGTTAATTGCTGTTATTTCTGCAGATGCATTTTTTTAATGCGACTATGCCATATGAATCCGCCTCTCAGTGCTGAAACAAAGGGCCAATGATACCGTTGCCATTCTGCCCACTATCCCTACCCGGCACAGGGGGGGGCCATGACGCAACATCATGGCCCGAATACCCCGAAGGCGTCAGATCCTATTTTGATGCCGTGGGATTTCCTACTGTGTCGGTGGTTATAAGCCCTAATTTTGATGTTCTGCCATTCGCTCAATGACAGTACAATCATCATAAAGAGGTTTGGGCATATTTAAGAATAAAAATCTCCCTTCACATTCTCTTATATATATTTCATATTTCATCAGTACTATCCCCATTTCAATCAATTCTTTGCAATTCTTTTATACAATTTTTCTTCCTTTCTTTTTCCATCTCTAATGAGGGAGTATAGACCTGCTACTTTTTGTCATACTTGTCACTGTATATCTTGGTGACATCTATGACATCAGCATAGAACAGTATCCCATACACCGCTGTGCATAGTCTGATACATTTTTGTCAGACAGCGGGGCTACTATGCCCCGATGCCCGGTTTAACATGGATAAGACTGCTCAATAGCGCTGTGGAGTTACACGGCGCCCCTCCCTCTTTTAGGAACTGACATCGGGGCCATGTGACCCCAACGTCATATGCACATTGCCCCGGCAACCAGACGCACCTCTCTCCCCGCCTCACCCCGTGCCCATACTACATGGGCTACGTGTAAGCAATAGGCTTCACGTCACGGGGAGGAGAAAAGGAAGGAGGAGGTCCAAGCGTCTGCTACCTAGACAACAGGGAAGCTTGTGGACGCTCCCCCTCAATACATTGTACAAAGGTGCTTCCTCTAAACAGTGACAGCAGCCAATTGAAGCCGCACCCCCTCCACTGCACCACCAATGAATGTGAGACTCCACCTAGAATAGGGCCACGCCCATCACTTAGCCACGCCCACACCCCATATATTAGGACGCCAGGGATGGCCACAGGCAGCATTCCACAACTGGCTTTGTTACAGAGAGGTACTCCAGGACCGGAGCTCCCTGCCACTTGGAACAATACACCTGACACAACCAATTTAAGGTATTTGATCTCTTTTACTCTATGATGGCCCTGGGGAACCTTATTTCCCCTACGAATCACCATTATTTCCATTCTTTGACCTTTTTGATGTTCAATTTTTTAGCATTTCCCTTATACCTTCATGTTTTTCAGTTGTTTAATTATCATGACTGCCAAATATTGGTTTCTTCACAATATACCAGGCCATCCCGTAGAGGATATTTGAGCAGCATTGACAATCACGTGTTAGGACCCCTGCCAGCACTGGGAAAGCGATTTTTCACAGTTAAATGCAAATGTAAGTCGCATATAATACTTTTCTGTTGTAATGCGATTTCTGTAGATATAGGTAACAAACAAATATTTAAGTATATACCAATAATCATGCTGTTACTTAAAATTTTAGAATGTGATGCAGTCCCTCCCTGAGGAAGACTTTATCCTTACAATGAGTTGAAACGCGTTGGAAATCTGCTATCAGGACGCCATCACACCTATCGGGGGTGGTACTTGTAACTAGCAGTAGGATGCATCATATGTTTCCAAAGGGGGCCTCCTTGCTGATTAGGATTGACACCCCTTTAGATTTTGCCTCGTCATTAGTTGCATGGTGGGCTTCAGTAAAAAATGAATCAGTGGGCCTGGGTACCTTGTGAGATTTAAAATGTGTTTCTTGGAGGAAGGCAAAATGGGGCCTACCTTTTTTAAGTTCCCGTAGAAGGGTTGATCTCTTCCCCGGGAAATGTAATCCTTGGACGTTGTGGGATATCACAGTAGGATTGTGACCCAGAGAGGAGTACGCCAGAGAGGAGTACGCCATAGTGCAGACTTAGATAGATTCAGAGTCAAAACCTGTAAACAATACTGAGAGAAAGGATCTTAAGAGTCAATTTATACAACGCTATCTAATAACCAGTTAAATGTATACAACCACTAGTGTGGAAAGAACTAATAGGTAGGGAGAGTATAGGGTGTGAGAAAAAGGAGGAAGTTATTCGTTTTGTACCTTTAAAATAGTTAGTCTATCAACAAGGTCGTTTAAAGGGTATCTTGAGGTGTCTAATTGCCTCTGCAAGACACACTTTGTGGGACGGAGGGAGATGATGGTCAGGGGTGACAGCTAGAGCTGACCACTTTTCTGAAGAAAAGTGATAAACAATATAAATGGAGGGAGAAGGACCGCAGCCATATATAATAGCTTATAAAATGGTTCATAAATGGTAATTCTGCACAATGGTGCCTAATATAATTTAGCTACCAAACAGAGGGGGGTAAGGGTAAGGGAAGAACATTCTGTCTTAGACTATTTTCTCACATAAGGTATTTGTAAGGAGGTAGACAGAGTATAGCAATGGTATATAACCTGTATAGCCAAACAGAGTTCTAACTTACAATAAATGTCATAAAACCTACATTATGAAAAACTAGTGTTATGTATAGCAAAAACAATTGAGAGGTACCGTTAACTAAATAGTGTCCCTTCTTTGTGTATCAGCTGTGCTACACACATAGGTGTGATGAGATAAGGTGTACATTCGTGGATCCACAGTTACTGCTTCCTAGTCATTCAGCATTAAGGGCGGATTTCTGATATTATGGGCAAAGTAGCTGCAGGGGTTATATGGCAAATTGTGTCACAGGCCCTCTATTACTCAGTTTCCAGATGTATTGATATTCGCTACTGTGTATTAGGTAGTTCAGATCCACAGTATGAAATGGGAGCATGTATGGGAGACTCAAGTATATGTGTGGGTTAAGATATCCTGTCATAGCATTGATAAATTCTCTGCATCCACTATAACATGTATGAGCCATATTATGAAGCTGCTGTGGTGTTGGGGGCGTGCCAGATAAGATAAAATCCGCCAGATTGAGCTAAAGAAAGTTGTAAGACCCAATACAAGGGAGAGGAAGTATCTATAGGGTGTTAGACCAATTTGTGACCGCTGTTGTCAGAGACGATCCACGGTGCAAAAACCAGTGTGTGGTAATGTAGAGCCAAATCCAGTGAGGGCAGGTAGTCAAAGGTGAAGGAAAAACTCAAACATATGAAAAAGTGCGTGAACATAGCCACTTGCTTCACTGAGTAAGACACTCAAAGCTCAGCATCTGTAATTCCTAGCAGCAACGTGTTCAATAGGCATCATCTGGGGCCTTGGAGGACTGTGCCCTATTGTTATTTGGTGTGCCTGCCACGGAACCTCCATGTCAGGAGAAGTGAAGGTTGAGCAAGGTGGACTCCTTTTCAGAGGGAGTAGGCGGAATTCCTGGTACCATTCTGGGAGTTCAACATGGCCTAGGTGTAAGGCATTACAGAACACAGTCAGGTCCTCGGGTGATCGTAGGTAATGTTGCCTGCCATTGTAGGTCACAAGCAAAGCAAATGAGAAGCGCCACGTATAGCGCAAGTCCTTTTCACTGAGCTTGTCAAGAAGGGGGCACAGAGCCCTGTGGGTTTTTTTTTTAGGGTGATTTGAGACAGATCGTGGAAGAGCATAATGGTTTCTTCATTAAATATGATCTGATCATTCCTGCAGGCTTTCTGCATGGTTTCCTCCTTTAGTGTGAAACTCTGCAAGCAGCAGATGACTTCACGTGGAGTCATGGTGTCTGGACCGCATGCTCTCAGGGCCCTATGTGCCCTAACAAATTTGATTTCAGTGTCCTCAGGCCTCTTCAGTAGACTATTGAACACCCTCCATAGGGCTGGGACGATTTGATCAGTGTCCACTGTCTCAGGGATCCCTCTGACCCTAATATTGTCCCTTCTCCCTCTTTTATCAAGGTCTTACAGGTGTCTGTTCATTTCTATGAAATGATTGGCATGAGAGGTTGTCACTCTTTTGAGTCTATTAATGGCAGTCTCTCTATGCTTTCCCGGCCGTTTAAGCTTTGGCCATGCGCTCATTCAAAACCAGCAGGCTGGATTTAAGGTCAGTGATGGATGCTGGAAAGGAGGATTTAATGTCCGCTGTAATTATGGCCATGTCAGCATATGTTAGGGGAAGATTGGAGTGTGGGGGTCCCCTACCGTTATCCTCTGGAGCTGATTGTGAGTCTTCACTGAAGTCCTCTGGAGCATGGGTCAGCGCCATCTTAGTTCCAGACCCTCCAGACCTAGAGAGCGGCTGATTTTTAAAGATTTTTGATATGTTCCTCCCCTTGTAGGCCGAAGAACGGGCTTCTAGCTGCGGTTCCTCTGGAGCTCCTCTAGCAAGCTGCCATCTCTGTTGCGTGCCTGTGTTTTCTCATTTTATGCAAATAACAGATAACAAAGATTACACGATCCTGATCAAAGAAGTCTAGGTACCATCTCCAAAAATACCAACAGTTAATGGAAATAAAAGCTTTAAAACTTAAAAGGGGATACAACCCTCTTTATCTCATAGATAAAATCCCAAGTCTTAATCTTGCCCAGGTCATTAGCCACGGCATGAATAATAAGCACATCTGGGAAAGGCCATGATCCCTAAGGTTTCCCAATCTCAAACCCCTTACTTTTACCCCACCATAAAAAATGAAATAGTCTTTCATCCAAACCTAGATTACTTTTGAAATTTATGATTGAAGCTCTCCTTTTGGCCCAAAAAATAAAGGAATGGCCAACTATCCAAATGACACGTCCAGCTGAACCTAAAGTAAAAGATTAAACAAGACAAGATCAGGATGAATATATAGTTTAAATCCATTATTATCCCAACGTCCTTATTTCTTTAGATCATCACTAGAAAAACCAAGAAAGCTGGCTTCTGTAGTCGCACCTAACCTGAGAGAATATGAGAAATATTAAAAGACAGATAAATTGAGGTTTTTAAGACAAGATGAAAGGACCGAAGAAAACTGAATTCTTGTTAGCGGAGATAGTTTAATATGAATAAAAAAGGAACCTGAAAAGGAGGGTCTGATTGTTTTGGATCTGCGCAGAAAAATCTTTAATGAATAATAGAAATATCTGAATAGAATAAAAAGAATGAAGATGTTTTATTTGGTGCTGTAAATTCCCTAATTCTAAAAACACAGAAAAATGCAAGAACAAAAGCTGCTCTAAACAAAGTTGTCTCAAAAGGGGAGAAACATACAGATTCCAGAACAGACATTTATTTTGACAGTAAATAAGAGGAAATTGGGCGTCTATTATCAATAGCTGGGAGGATGTTTTAAACCCCTTCAGAACCTGCCTAACTGGTAAAAAGGAAGATACAGAAGGTAAGTCAGCAAAATTTAAGAAAAAAGGAGACTCCCACTAAAATGTTGTTAACTGAAGCAGGACTACGTTTTTACCAGTGCCGACAAGTAAGCACCAAAACCAACTGAAACAGACGCATTTGTAAATAAGCAAATATCTATGTCTCCAATAAAATCATCCTGCCACACTGCACAACCATTGAAATTAATCAGAAATTGATCCCAAACTTTTAAATCCTCTTTAATGGAACGAGTAATTAAAACATGGGAAAGAGGATTTTTAAGACTTTTGGTAGCTAGAGCAAAGAGAAAAGTCTGGCTACCGGGATTACTCTGGACATGAAAGCAAAAAGGCCTAATAAAGACTGAACCTCATGTAGAAAAACCTTTTTTGATAAAAAAGTAGCAACAAGTGATCTCATCTTTATTATCTTTGACATAGGATAAACAGAATTCCATGACAATGGAATCTATTGTAATGCCCTGGAATTCAATTACAGTAACAGGGCCCACAGTTTTTTCATGGGCCAGGGTGATGCCAAAGGGTTCACAGATGCTGAAAAAATAATTTAACATATCAGAAAAAACAGGAGAA
Organism: Lithobates clamitans; assembly: GCA_037952925.1. Lineage (NCBI taxonomy): Eukaryota > Metazoa > Chordata > Amphibia > Anura > Ranidae > Lithobates > Lithobates clamitans. Next base: position 2,394,796 of record JBBGZY010000742.1, on the reverse strand, counting down.
TCAACTTGTCCAATGAAAAAAAAATCATCTATGTAATGAATAATGCCACTCTGAGGCAGGGCCGGACTGGCCTACCGGGATACCAGGAAATTTCCTGGTAGGCCGCCTGCCCTGGGGCCGCTTTGAGCGGCGACTGCAGCGCTATCCTCCCTCTGTCCTCCGGCGCTCGTATATCACAGAGCTGGGTCTGTGTGCAAGGTCCTGCCCCCTAGACCGGCTTGTGTGATAGTAGATTGAATCAGTGTTCTGCCTATCACACGAGCCGGTCTAGGGGGGCCGGACCTTGCGCACAGACCCAGCTCAGTGATATACAAGCGTCGGAGGACAGAGGGAGGAGAGCGCTGTGTTATCCAGAAAAAGGTGAGGCTGACATTTGTGGGCACAGAGGCTGCAATTGGTGGGCAGAGGGGCTGCAATTGGTGGGCAGAGGGGCTGCAGTTGGTGGGCAGAGAAGCTGCAATTGGTGGGCAGCGAGGCTGCAATTAGTGGGCACAGAGGCTGCAATTGGTGGGCAGAGGGGCTGCAATTGGTGGGCACAGAGGCTGCAGTTGGTGGGCAGAGAGGCTGCAGTTGGTGGACACAGAGGCTGCAATTGGTGGGCAGAGAGGCTGCAATTGGTGGACACAGAGGCTGCAATTGGTGGGCAGAGGGGCTGCAATTGGTGGGCACAGAGGCTGCAGTTGGTGGGCAGGGAGGCTGCAATTGGTGGACACAGAGGCTGTAATTAGTGGGCACAGAGGCTGCATATGGTGGGCACAGAGGCTGCAATTGGTGGACACAGAGGCTGCAATTGGTGGGCAGAGAGGCTGCAATTGGTGGACACAGAGGCTGCAATTGGTGTACACAGAGGCTGCAATTAGTGGGCAGAGGTGCTGCAATTGGTGGGCGGAGAGGCTGCAGTTGGTGGGCAGAGAGGCTGCAATCGGTGGACACAAAGGCTGCAATTAGTGGGCACAGAGGCTGCAATTGATGGGCAGAGAGGCTGCAATTAGTGGGCATAGAGGCTGCAATTGGTCGGCAGAGGTGCTGCAATTGGTGGGCACAGAGGCTGCAGTTGGTGGGAAGGGAGGCTGCAATGGTGGACACAGAGATTGCAATTAGTGGGCACAGAGGTTGCAATTAGTGGGCACAGAGGCTGCAATTAGTGGGCACAGAGGCTGCAATTGGTGGGCAGAGAGGCTGCAGTTGGTGGGCAGAGAGGCTGCAATTGGTGGACACAGTGCAATTGGTGGACACAGAGGCTGCAATTGGTGGGCGGAGGGGCTGCAAATGGTGGGCACAAAGGCTGCAGTTGGTGGGCACAGAGGCTGCAATTGGTGGACACAGAAGCTGCAATTCATGGGCACAGAGGCTGCAGGTTGTGGGCACAGAGGCTGCAATTGGTGGGCAGAGAGGCTGCAATTGGTGGACACAGAGGCTGCAATTAGTGGACAGAGAGGCTGCAATTGGTGGGCAGAGGCACTGCAATTGGTGGGCACAGAGGCTGCAGTTGGTGGGCAGAGAGGTTGCAATTGGTGGACACAGAAGCTGCAATTCATGGGCACAGAGGCTACAGGTTGTGGGCACAGAGGCTGCAATTGGTGGGCACAGAGAGGCTGCATTGGTGGGCACAGGGAGGCTGCATTGGTGGGCACAGGGAGGATGAATTGATGGGCACAGTGAGACTGCATTGATGGGCACAGTAAAGCTGCATTTAATGTGTACAGTGAGGCTGTAATGGTGGGCACAGTGAGGCTGCAATGATGGGCACAGTGAGGCTGCATTGGTGGGCACGGCAGGTCTGCATTGATGGGCACGGCGAGGCTGCATTGATGGGCATGGCGAGGCTGAATTGATGGGCACAGCAAGACTGCATTGATGGTTATGGCGAAGCTGCATTGATGGGCACGACGAGGCTGCATTGATGGGCACAGTGAGGCTGCATTTGATGGGCAAGGAAGGTAATAATGACGTTATGATGTTGGGCTGGTATAATAATGCTATGGGGCTGGTACGATATTTTTTCCAGGGCTGGTTTTTATTCCCAGTCCGACCCTGCTCTGAGGGGAAATTTGGGATAGAACCAATTGTAAGAAAGTTGAAAAGGCTTCAAAATAAAAACAAGACTTGAAAAAACCCATGGGCATGCATTCATCATAATAATCAGCATTTTTGCTTGGAATGATTAAAGTGATTGCAAAGCTTAATTCTTATTTATTTTTTTAAATAACAAATGTGCCTATACTTACCTCTAGGGATGAGCCGAACACCCCCCGGTTCGGTTCGCAGCAAAACATGCGAACAGGCAAAAAATTTGTTCGAACACGTGAACACCATTAAAGTCTATGGGACGCGAACATGAATAATCAAAAGTGCTAATTTTAAAGGCTTATATGCATGGTATTGTCATAAAAATGTCCCCAGGGGACATGTATCAATGCAAAAAAAGTTTTAAAAACAGCCGTTTTTTTGGGAGCAGTGATTTTAATAATGCTTAAAGTGAAATAATAAAAGTGAAATATTCCTTTAAATGTAATACCTGGGGGATGTCTATAGTATGCCTATAAAGTAGCACATGTTTCCCGTGTTTAGAACAGTCCGAGAGCAAAATGACATTTCTAAAGAAAAAAAAGTCATTTAAAAGTACTCGCGGCTATAATGAATTGTCTATTGGAGAAATCAAAAGTGCTAATTTAAAGGCTTATATGCAAGTTAATGTCATAAAAAGTGTTTGGGGACCCGGGTCCTGCCCCAGGGGACATGTATCAATGCAAAAAAAAGTTTTAAAAACGGCCGTTTTTTAGGGAGCAGTGATTTTAATAATGCTTAAAGTGAAGCAATAAAAGTGAAATATTCCTTTAAATTTCGTACCTGGGGGGTGTCTATAGTATGCCTGTAAAGTAGCGCATGTTTCCCATGTTTAGAACAGTCTGAGAGTAAAATGACATTTCTAAAGGAAAAAAAGTAATTTTAAAGTACTCACGGTTATATGAATTGGCGATCCCGGCAATACACATAAAAGTCATTGAAAAAAATGGCATGGGATTCCCCCACAGTCCATTATTAAGGGGAACCCCGAACCAAAATTTAAAAAACAAAAATTGCGTGGGGGTCCCCCCAAATTCCATACCAGGCCCTTCAGGTCTGGTATGGATATTAAGGGGAACCCTGCGCCAAAATTTAAAATAAAAATGGCCTTGGGGTCCCCCTCAAAATCCATACCAGACCCTTCAGGCCTGGTATGGATTTCAAAGGGAACCCCGTGCCAAAATTTAAAAAGAAAATAGCGTGGGGGTCCCCCCAAAAATCCATACCAGACCCTTATCCAAGCACACAACCTGGCAGGCCGCAGGAAAAGAGGGGGGGACGAGAGAGCCTTTTTTTTTAGGGGGACCCCCACGCCATTTTTAAAAAAATATTTGGCACGGGGTTCCCCTTAAAATCCATACCAGACCTGAATGGTCTGGTATGGATTTTGAGGGGGACCCCCACGACATTTTTTTTTTAAATTTTGGCGTGGGGTTCCCCTTAATATCCACACCAGACCTGAAGGGCCTGGTATGAAATTTGGGGGGTCCCCCACGCATTTAATTTTTTTAAATTTTGGTTTGGGGTTCCCCTTAATATTCATACCAGACCCAAAGGGCCTGGTAATGGACTGTGGGGGAATCCCATGCCATTTTTTTTCATTTTTTTTTTGTGTATTGCAGAGACTCGACAATTCATTAATAGCCACGAGTACTTTTAAATGACTTTTTTTTCCTTTAGAAATGTCATTTTGCTCTCGGACTGTTGTAAACACGGGAAACATGCGCCACTTTACAGCCATACTATAGACACCCCCCAGGTATCAAATTTAAAGGAATATTTCACTTTTATTGTTTCACTTTAAGCATTATTAAAATCACTGCTCCCGAAAAAACGGCTGTTTTTAAAACTTTTTTTGCATTGATACATGTCCCCTGGAGCAGGACCCAGGTCCCCAAACACTTTTTATGACAATAACTTGCATATTAACCTTTAAAATTAGCACTTTTGATTTCTCCCATAGACTTTTAAAGGGTATTCCGCGGCTTTTGAATTTGCCGCAAACACCCCAAACTGTTCGCTATTCGGCGAATGGGCAAACATAAAGCCCATCCCTACTTACTTTCTCTGTGCAGTGATTTTGCACAGAGCGGCCCTGATCCTCCTCTTCTAGGGTCCCCCTGCGGCACTCCTGACTACCTCCTTTTCTCGAGTTCCCCCTCGGAGAGCGGGTATGCTCCCAAGTTCTGTTGCTGCGTCCATTGACACAGACAGCAGGACTCGGCCCCACCCCCCGGTTCTGTATCACTGGATTTGATTGACAGCAGTGAGAGCCAATGGCTCCTGCTGCTATCGATCTATCCAATGAGGACCTGAGACAGTGGTTGGAACCGCTGTGCTCATCCCCGCTGGAAGGATCGGGTTCAGGTAAGTAAAAGGGGGGTCTGGGGGGGTGCTGCGTCATGAAAGGTTTTTCACCTTAATGCACCCCTTTAAATGATGGAAGTCAGCAGAGCTTCACCTCATTCACTGCTCCCGAAAAAACGGCCGTTTTTAATACTTTTTTTTGCATTGATACATGTCCCCTGAGGCAGGACCCAGGTCCCCAAACACTTTTTATGACAATAACTTGCATATCAACCTTTAAAATTAGCACGTTTGATTTCTCCCATAGACTTTTAAAGGGTGTTCCGCGGCTTTTGAATTTGCCGCTAACACCCCAAATTGTTCGCTGTTCAGCGAATGGGCAAACAAAAAGCCCATCCCTACTTACCTCCTCTGTGCAGTGATTTTGCACAGAGCGGCCCTGATCCTTCTCTTCTGGGGCCCCCCTGCGGCACTCCTGACTACCTCCTTTTCTCGAGTTCCCCCTCAGAGAGCGGGCATGCTCCCAAGTCCTGCTGCTGCGTCCATTGGCACAGACAGCAGGACTCGGCCCCACCCCCCGGCTCCGTGTCACTGGATTTGATTGACGGCAGTGAGAGCCAATGGCTCCTGCTGCTATCGATCTATCCAATGAGGACCCGAGACAGTGGTTGGAACCGCTGTGCTCATCCCCGCTGGAAGGATCGGGTTCAGGTAAGTAAAAGGGGGGTCTGGGGGGGTGCTGCATCATGAAAGGTTTTTCACCTTAATGCACCCCTTTAAATGATGGAAGTCAGCAGAGCTTCACCTCATTCACTGAACTAAGGAAATTCTTTTGTAAAATGAACAGTCTATTTGCCTAGTGTATCAACCCCATCTTTGATTGATAAGTAGTTCCCAACTGTTTTAACCGCTTCAATACAGGTCACTTATTCACCCTTCCTGCCCAGACCAATTTTCAGCTTTCAGTGCTCTCACAGTTTGAATGACAATTACTCAGTCATGCTACACTGTACCCAAACAAAATTGTTATCATTTTTTTCTCATAGATAGAGCTTTCTTTTGGTGGTATTTAATCACTGCTGGGTTTTCTATTTTTTTGCAATATAAGTGAAGTCATTTAGTTTATATTGTATAATTTTACAAATAAGTAACTTTTCTTCATAAATTTGGGCCAACATTTATACTGCTACATATCTTTAATAAAAATAACCCAAATTAATGGATATTCTTTAGTCTGTGTGAAAGTTATAGAGTCTACAAGCTATGGTGCCAATCAATGAAAATTGATCACACCTGATGTACTGACGGCCTATCTCATTTCTTGAGATACTAACAAATCAGAATAGTACAAATACCCCCACTCCCAAATGACCGCTTTTTGAAAATTAGACAATCCAAGGTATTTAGTAAGAGGCATGGTGAGTTTTGTGAAGTTGTAATTTTTTTCCCACAATTCTTGGGATAATGCAGACATTTTCTTTTTACGCAAAATTGTCATATTAACAAGTTGATTCTCTCACACAGCATATGCATACTTGCTACTCCCCCTGAGTATAGCCATACCACATGTGTGAGACGTTTACGCAGCCTGGCCCCATACAGAGGCCCAACATCCAAGCAACACCTCCAGGCATTCTGGGAGAGATCTAATTTGATGACGACCTATCACACTTTTGAAGGCCCTGGAGCACCAGGACAGTGGCATTACCCACAAAATGACTTCATTTTGAAAAGCAAACACCCCAAGGTATATTCTATGAGGCATTATGAGTCTTTTGAACATGTAATTTTTTCCCACACGTTTTCGGAAAACATGGAAAGGAAATGAAAACTTATTTTTTTTACACAAAGTTGTCAATTTATATGATATTTATAATGAATAGCATGTGCATAGCAAAAATTACACCCCAAAATACATTCTGCTTCTCCTCCTGAGTATATTGATACCACATGTGTGAGACTTTTACATAGCCTGGCCACATACAGAGGCCCAACATCCAAGTAGCACCTCCAGACATTCTAGGAGCATAAATTACACATATAATTTCATGACGACCCATCACACTTTTGAAAGCCCTGGAGCACCAGAACAATGGAAACGCCCACAAAAAGACCCCATTTTGGAAAGCAAACACCCCAGTATATTCTATAAGGCATTATGAGTCTTTTGAACAGGTCATTTTTCCCACAAGTTTTTGAAAAACGTGGAAAAAGAATGAAAACATATTTTTTTTACACAAAGTTGTCCATTTTTAAGATATTTCAAACACACAGCATGTACATACCAAAAATACCACATGTGTGAGACTTTTACACAGCCTGGCCACATACAGAGGACCAACATCCAAGTAGCACCTACAGGCATTCTAGGAGCATAAATTACGCATATAATTTTCTAACTACCTGTCACACTTTTCAAGGCCCTGGAGCACCAGGACAATGGAAACGCCCACAAAATGACCCCATTTTGGAAAGCAAACACCCCAACATATATTCTTTGAGGCATAATGAGTCTTTTGAATTGGTCATTTTGTTTCCACAAGTTTTCTGAAAATGTGGAAAGAAAATGAAAATGTATTTTTTTTTCCACAAAGTTGTCAACCTATAAGATATTTCTTACACATAGCATGTACATAGCAAAAATGACACCCCAAAATACATTCTGCTACTCCTCCTGAGTATAGCGATACCACATGTGTGAGACTTTTACACAGCCTGGCCACATACAGCGGCCCAAAATCCAAGTAGCACCTCCAGGTGTTCTAGGAGCAATAATTACACATATTATTTTCTGACCACCTATCACGCTTTTGAAGGCCCTGGAGCACCAATAAAATGGAAACACCATCAAAATTACCCCATTTTGGAAATCAAATACCCCAAGGTATAATATATGAGGCATTATGAGTCTTTTGAACCTTTTTTGTTTTTTACAAGTTTTTGGAAAATGTGGGGAAAAAATGAAAACATATTTTTTTTTGTACAAAGTTGTCAATTTATAAGATTATTCTAATACATAGCATGTACATAGCAAAAATGACACCCCAAAATATATTCTGCTACTCCTCCTGAATATGGTGATACCACCCGTGTGAGACTTTTACACAGACTAGCTACATAGAGAGGCTCAACATCCAAGTAGCACCTCCAGGTGTTCTAGGGACATAAATTACACACATAAATTCCTGCCAACCTATCACATTGTTGAAGGCCCTTAATATTTCTAACACATAGCATGTACTGTACATACCAATTACAAACCAAAATACCTTCTGCTGAGCAAAGGGTAAACAAAAGATTACCTGTGGTTTTAGAAGTGCAGTGGTCCACAGAGGAGAGCATCAGTTCAGGCAGCAGGCAGGAAAGTGGACAGCAACAGCAAAACAGCAGGCAGGAATACTGTCCATAGTCAGTACAGTTAGAGATATTGTCAGCACAGCCAAAGTATTGGTCCAGGTAGCAGGCAGGGATGTGGTCAGTAGCAGCGGAAGGATTGTCTATGCAGCAGGCAGGAATACTGTCCATAGTTAGTACAGGCAGCAGGCAGAAATATGGTCAGTACAGTCAAAGTATTGGTCCAGGCAACAGGCACATGGTCCATAAAAAGTCCTGGGTCAGTGCAGGCAGAGATATTGCCAGCACAGCCAAAGTATTGAATCAGGCAGCAGGCAGGACCATCAAGTTTAGGGCCTTGGTCAGGAAAGAATGGGGACAGGGGTAGAGGCTTCTCCCACCCAAATCGCTTTGAAGCCTTCGGACTCCAGACCCTGTTCTGAGAATTAAAAAACAAAGAGAAAACCAAAATCTGTTTTTCTCAACTCAGAACACTATTCTGAAGCCCCTCACATATGTGAGACCCCTTTGTAGCAGGGTGAAAGATCAGTCCAAGTGGCAGGCAAAAACATGGTCTGTTGACCATGTTTTTGCCTGCCACTTGGACTGATCTTTCACCCTGCTACACAGGGGTCTCACATATGTGAGGGTAAAAGGAAAAAGGCAGAAACATGGCAGATAAACAATGCAGACGGCAGGCAGAGGCATAGTCGATAGTTGATAAACAGGCCAGGGTCCGTTCACATGAAAGGCAATGATATGGTTGGTTGAGGCACCAGGCAAATAATCAGGACAGAAATTGAAAACAGGGAAATGGCAGTCTATTATAAATATGGGCTAATTTATGAGAGTGTGATAGCATCTGAAGCATTCCCCAATGCATAGGCCAGGTTGGGAGGGGCATTGGGGACAATGGAACTGGTGTCTTTCCTAACCCCTCTTTTGCTGCACATCTGACTTTTTTTTTGGCGTCTTCTTCCAGTTTATGATGAAGGAATATTGTCAGGGAAAATCCGCTCATGCAGTTTGCTGACACAATTGGAGCAAATGCTTTCTGGGGGGGATCCTTGCTGATAGATCAGGGCAGTGACAAAATCTTCAATAAATTTGAGAAAGGTGTTGATTTTTTCTGTTGATTTTTTATAGGTGACGTATGCATTATAAATGGCCAAATGGACTTTTTTATACCAGAAGAGGGACTTTTGTGTTGATAGATAGGGCTGCAGCATTTGATCGTTTAAATCCACCCCCCCCCATGAACTTATTGTACTCGTGGATACAGCAAGGCTTTTGAACAGGACCGCGTCTTCTGCGAAGTTCCACTGAGCTGTCATCGTGAATGGTGGACATGATATACACATCTTTCCTATCCCTCCACTTCACCGCCAACACTTCCTCGTTCCTCGGCTTGCCAATTCCCCCTTTTGTAGCCTTGTGGTGACTATACGCTGTGGGAAGCCCTTCCTGTTTTTTCTTGCTGTACCGCAGGACAACATTTTCTCAAGGTATGGGTAGCGGAAAAGGGGCAAACTGGTATAGTAATTGTCCATGTAAATGTGATACGCCTTTTGGAAGAGTGGGAATGCCAACTCCCAGACAATTTTCCTGCGTATTCCCATGAATGTTGGACACTCAGGGGGCTTGATCTGGGAGTCTTTTCCTTCGTACACGCGAAAGGCATGCACAAATCCAGTGGAGCTTTCACAGAGCTTGTTGTGCTTCAATCTGTACCTGGCCCTTTTACTGGGGATATACTATTTGAATCCCAGCTGACCTGTGAAATGGACCAGGGATCATCCATTCTGGTCAGGGACATAAAGTTTGGCAAACTTCTTAAAAAAAATCAATTAGGGGTGAATTTTATACAATTTATCAAAGTCAGGATGATTGGGGGGGGGGGACTGCGAGTTATCATTGAAATGCAGGAAGTGCATTATCATGTCATAGCGGGACCTGGACATGACAGCTGAAAAAATTGGCATGTGGGGGGTTGGTAGACCAATATGCATGCTTTTAGTTTTTTTTGTAAGCCCCGTGTTGATCGTAAGATCTAAAAACAATTTAAGCTCCTCCACTGTTAGGGGTCTCCATTCAAAAAGGCTGGCATAGCTTGAGTTGGGGTTGTTCTCTATATATTGACGGGCAAAAAGATTTGTTTGGTCCACGATTGTTTGAACTAACCCATCAGGGAAAAATGAATTTAAAAAATCTATTTCAGAAAAACTTTCGATGTTGGCCTGCACACCTGGCTGTGCTGTGAAACGGGGTATGGTGACTGATCCTGTGCTAGAAGGCAGCCGCAATGGGTTTGCTAAGGTATCCAGAAGATGGGTTTGGGCCCTAATTCTTTGGGTCTAGCGTAAAATTCCAGCTCTTGTACTGGGCCTTTCCTCCTGGGGTCTAACGCCATTGGCATTTGCCCATTGGCCATCTGGCGCTGCTGGTAGCTGCCTGGTCTTCAGACCATCTTCTTTTAGGACGGACTGCTTCCTCCTCCGATTCGAAGGTCGATGTACTGCCTTCAATGGGCTTGTATTCTGATCCGGAATCTGAACTGTACTGGAGTGGTGAGAGCTCCCTGCTGCTCTCATCAGTCATGCTTAGGATTTGATATGCCTCTTCTGGAGTGTAAACCTTTTTGGACGTGGTGGCTGTATGACAGGCGAAACTGATGGGCTGCAAGACAGGTAGTGATGGGCTGCACAACAGGTACTAATGGGCTGCATGTCAGGTAGTAATGGGCTGCACGTCAGGTAGTAATGGGCTTCACGTCAGGTAGTAATTGGCTGCACATCAGGTAGTAATTAGCTGCATGTCAGGTACTGTTGGGCTGCATGATAGGCACTACTGGGCTCACAGATAGGTACTCTGATGGGCACACGGGACAGGTACTGCTGATGGGATGACAGGTACTCAGATGGGATGACAGGTACTCAGACAGGATGACAGGTACTCAGACGGGATGACAGGTACTCAGATGGGATGACAGGTACTCAGACGGGATGATAGGTACTCAGACGTGATGACAGGTACTCAGGGGCGGCGCCAAGTGGGTGCTTGGGTGTGCTAAAGCACCCCACAAACATTCTTTAAGCACCCTCATAGCATCCCCAAAAATTACACACCCGAATTACCAATATAATGTCACACATTTTTTTAAATAATATTTTACCTGCATGCCCTGTGTGACAAAAAAGGTCTGGGAACTCTTCTATTTAGAGGAGGGATATTGCATAAGCCGCTGATCTTCAGTGTGACCCGGCAGGGCCTGGTTTAGTGCACTCATATCAGTGGCGGAGTGATCCCTTCCCAGACCCAATGCTATGCAGAGGCGCTAGGTTTTAAAAGAACTGGGACATGTGGAGCCTCTGCACTTGCCAGCCACACTATGGAGGATGGAGAAGCTTGCAGCTAAGCCCAGCTCAGCTTAGCCCAGCCCAGCCCAGCTCAGCTCAGCCCGTGAAGGAAGGAATTTGTCTCTCTCTGCATTGAAGCCACGCCCACCCCTCCTCCTCGTCACCACCAGGACAAGAGGAGAGTTTCCTGTCCCAGCCCCAGAGGAGGAAGGATTACTTCTGAAAATGCAGGTAGGCTGCACCCACCCCCTCACCATCACCTGCCTGGCCCTGATTCTTATTATTATAAGTGACTCCAGTCCTTATCAATGGAGGAAGGATAAGAATTGTGACTCCAGTCCTCCTCCATGGTTTTGGCAGGCACTGATCTGGATAAGAGGAATCCTGTGATCTGGGCACACTAAGGGGTTATTCTTCTGTTCTGGGCACACTAAGGGGGCACTCTTCTGCTCTGGGCACACTAAGGGCTATTCTCCTGCTCTGAGCACAGTAAGGGGCTATTCTCCTGCTCTGGGCACACTAAGGGGGCACTCTTCTGTTCTGGGCACACTAAGGGGGCACTCCTGCTCTGGGCACACTAAGGGGGCACTCTTCTGCTTTGGGCACACTAAGGAGTTATTCTCCTGCTCTGGGCACACTTAGGGGGCACTCGTCTGCCCTGGGCACACTAAGGAGTTATTCTCCTGCTCTGGGCACACTAAGGGGGCACTTGTCTGCTCTGGGCACACTAAGGAGTTATTCTCCTGCTCTGGGCAAACTAAGGGGGCACTCTTTTGCTCTGGGCACACTAAGCAGTTATTCTCCTGCTTTGGGCACACTAAGGGGGCACTCTTCTGCTCTGGGCACACTAATGGGGCATTCTTCTACTCTGGGCACACTAAGGAGTTATTCTCCTGCTCTGGGCACACTGAGGGGGCACTCTTCTGCTCTGGGCACACTAAGGTGGCACTCTTCTGCTCTGGGCACACTAAGGGGGCAATCTTCTGCTCTGAGCAGACTAAGGGGCACACTTCTGCTCTGGGAACACTAAGGAGTTATTCTCCTTCTCTGGGCGCACTAAGGAATTATTCTCCTGCTCTGGGCACACTAAGAAGTTATTCTCCTTCTCTGGGCACACTAAGGAGTTATTATTCTCCTCTGAGCACAATTAGGAGTTATTCACCTGCTCTGGGCACACTTAGGGAGCACTCATCTGCTCTGGGCACACTAAGGAGTTATTCTCCTGCTTTGGGCACACTAAGGGGACACTCTTTTGCTCTGGGCACACAAAGGAGGTACACTTTTGCTCTGGGCACACTAAGGGGGTACTCTTTTGCTCTGGGCACACTAAGGGGTCACTCTTCAGCTTTGGGCACACTAAGGGGCTATTCTCCCGCTCTGGGCACACTAAGGAGGCACTCTTCTGCTCTGGGCACACTAAGGGGGCACTCTTCTGCTCTGGTCACACAAAGGGGCTATTCTCCTGCTCTGGGCACAGTAAGGGGGCACTTTTTTGCTCTGGATACACTAAGGGGGCACTCTTCTGCTCTGGGCACACTAAGGAGTTATTCTCCTGCTCTGGGCACACACAGGGGGCACTCTTCTGCTCTGGGCACACTAAGGGAGCACTCTTCTGCTCTGGGCATACTAAGGGGCTATTCTCCTGCTCTGGTCACACTAAGGGGTTATTCTTCTGCTCTGGGCACACTAAGGGGTTGTTCTCCTGCTCTGGGCACACTAAGGGGGCACTCTTTTGCTCTGGATTAGGGATAAGCTTAGAGTTCGAGTCAAACTCATGTTCGACTCGAACATCGGCTGTTCGCCAGTTCGCCAAACAGTGAACTATTTTGCGTATTCGCGGCAAATTCGAAAGCTGCAGAACACCCTTTAAAAGTCTATGGGAGAAATCAAAAGTGCTAATTTTAAAGGCTTATATGCATGGTGTTGTCATAAAAAGCGTTTGGGGACCTGGGTCCTGCCCCAGGGGACATGTATCAATGCAAAAAAAGTTTTCAAAACAGCCATTTTTTCGGGAGCAGTGATTTTAATAATGCTTAAAGTGAAATAATAAAAGTGAAATATTCCTTTAAATTTCATACCTGGGGGATGTCTATAGTATGCCTATAAAGTAGCGCATGTTTCCCGTGTTTAGAACAGTCCGAGAGCAAAATGACATTTCTAAAGAAAAAAAAAGTCATTTAAAAGTACTCGCGGCTATAATGAATTGTCTATGGGAGAAATCAAAAGTGCTCATTTTAAAGGCTTATATGCATGGTATTGTCAAAAAAAGTGTTTGGGGACCTGGGTCCTGCCCCAGGGGACATGAATCAATGCAAAAAAAGTTTTAAAAACGGACGTTTTTTCGGGAGCAGTGATTTTAATAATGCTTAAAGTGAAACAATAAAAGTGTAATATTCCTTTAAATTTCGTACCTGGGGGTGTCTATAGTATGCCTGTAAAGGGGCGCATGTTTCACGTATTTAGAACAGTCTGACAGCAAAATGACATTTCAAAGGAAAAAAAGTCATTTAAAACTACTCGCGGCTATTAATGAATTGCCAGTCCGACAATACACATAAAAGTTCATTGACAAAAACGGCATGGGATTTCCCCACAGGGGAATCCCGAACCAAAATTTAAGAAAAAAAATGAGTGGGGGGTCCCCCTAAATTCCATACCAGGCCCTTCAGGTCTGGTATGGATTTTAAGGGGAACCCCGCGCCAAAATTTTTTAAAAAATTGGCGTGGGGTCCCACCAAAAATCCATACCAGACCCTTATCCGAGCACGCAACCTGGCAGGCCGCAGGAAAAGAGGGGGGATGAGAGAGCAGCCCCCCTCCCCTCCTGAACCGTACCAGGCCACATGCCCTCAATATTGGGAGGGTGCTTTGGGGTAGCCCCCAAAACACCTTGTCCCCATGTTGATGGGGACAAGGGCCTCATCCCCACAACCCTTGCCCGGTAGTTGTGGGGGTGTGCGGGCAGGGGGCTTATCGGAATCTGGAAGCCCCCTTTAACAAGGGGACCCCCAGATCCTGGCCCTCCCCCCTGTGTGAAATGGTAAGGGGGTACAAAAATACCCCTACCATTTCACAAAAAAAATTGTCAAAAGTGTTAAAAATGACAAGAGACAGTTTTTGACAATTCCTTTATTTAAATGCTTCTTCTTTCTTCTATCTTCTATCTTCTTTCTTCTATCTTCTATCTTCCTTTGGTTTTTTCCTCCATTTTCTTCTTCTTCTTGTTCTTCCTTCGGTGTTCTCATCCGGCATCTCCTCCGCGGCGTCTTCTTCTCTTCGTCTTCTTCTCCGGGCCGCTCAGCATCCATGATGGCATGGAGGGAGGCTCCCACTGTGTGATGCTTCTCCTCCTCTGACGGTTCTTAAATAACGGAGGGCGGGGCCACCCGGTGACCCCGCCCCCTCTGACGTTACAGGGAATGCCACAGGGAAGTCCCCGTCAAGTCCCCGTGCGTTATTTAAGAACCATCAGACGAGAAGAGGCATCACACAGTGGGAGCCTCCCTCCATGTCATCATGGATGCGGAGCAGCCCGGAGAAGAAGATGAAGAGAAGAAGACGCCGCGTAGGAGATGCCGGACGAGAACACCGGAGGAAGAACCAGAAGAACCAGAAGAAGAAGAAGATGGAGGAAGAAACCAAAGGAAGATAGAAGATAGAAGAAAGAAGATAGAAGATAGAAGAAAGAAGAAGCATTTAAATAAAGGATTTGTCAAAAACTGTCTCTTGTCATTTTTAACATCTTTGACAGTTTTTTTGTGAAATGGTAGTGGTACTCTTGTACCCCCTTACCATTTCAACAGGGGGGAGGGCCAGGATCTGGGGGTCCACTTGTTAAAGGGGGCTTCCAGATTCCGATAAGCCCCGCGCCCACAGACCCCCACAACCACGGGGCAAGGGTTGTGGGGATGAGGCCCTTGTCCCCATCAACATGGGGACAAGGTGTTTTGGGGGTCTACCCCAAAGCACCCTCCCAATGTTGAGGGCATGTGGCCTGGTACGGTTCAGGAGCGGGGGCGCTCTCTCGTCCCCCCTCTTTTCCTGCGGCCTGCCAGGTTGCGTGCTCGGATAAGGGTCTGGTATGGATTTTTGGGGGACCCCATGCCAATTTTTTTTTTATTTGGGCACAGGGTTCCCCTTAAAATCCATACCAGACCTGAAGGGTCTGGTATAGATTTTGAGGGGGACCCCACGCCATTTTAAAAAAAAATTTTGGCCGGGGTTCGCCTTAATATCCATACCAGACCTGAAGGGCCTGGTATGGAATTTAGGGGGACCCCCACGTCATTTTTTAAAAAATTTTGGTTCGGGGTTCCCCTGTGGGGAATTCCCATGCTGTTTTTATCAATGAACTTTTATGTGTATTGTCAGATCAGCAATTCATTAATAGCCGCAAGTAGTTTTAAATGACTTTTTTCCTTTGAAATGTCATTTTGCTGTCAGACTGTTCTAAACACGGGAAACATGCGCCCCTTTACAGGCATACTATAGACACCCCCCGGGTACAAAATTTAAAGGCATATTACACTTTTATTGTTTCACTTTAAGCATTATTAAAATCACTGCTCCCGAAAAAACGGACATTTTTAAAACTTTTTTTTGCATTGATCCATGTCCCCTGGGGCAGGACCCAGGTCCCCAAACGCTTTTTATGACATTAACTTGCATATAAGCCTTTAAAATGAGCACTTTTGATTATTCATGTTCGTGTCCCGTAGACTTTAACGGTGTTCGCGTGTTCGAGCAAATTTTTTGCCTGTTCACAAGTTCTGGTGCGAACCGAACAGGGGGGTGTTCGGCTCATCCCTACTCTGGATACACTAAGATGGCACTCTTCTGCTCTGGGCTAGGGATGAGCTTCGTGTTCGAGTCAAACCCATGTTCGACTCAAACATCGTGTTGTTGGTCGTTCACCGAATTACGAACGATATGGGCAGTTCGCGCCAAATTCGAGTAGCGCGTCATGGCCCATAATTCACCACGGCTTCGCAGTGCATTGCTGGCTGATGATTGGCCAAGCATGCACTATGACCCGCATGCTTGGCCAATCACAGCGCCGTCTGAACAGATAGCCGTAATATGCCAAAGCCAAGGAGGCTTTGGCCAATTATGGCTCAGGGGGTTTAGTACTAGACATGTGCACACTGAAATATTTTGTTTCCGAATTTCGTTTTCGTCCGAAAAATAAATTTATTTAGTTACTCCCGAAATTCGTTTTTATTTATTTTGTTTTTCGTTAAAAATTGCATTCGTCCGAAAATCCAAATTGAGGTTGCATCTGTCATTGAAGGCTTATGGTGTCTGTCGAATGTTCAAAGAAGATTCGATGGAGCAACTAAACTGTACGATGCCGTATAGTTTACCTGCTCCATCGAATCTTCTTAGAACTTTCAACAGACACCATAAGCCAAAGTACGTGTGTACTTAGTTCTACTTTTACTGCTCCTCCTCTTTGGTTACAATTAGGGATGAGCTTTGTGGATTCAACTCGAACATCGTCTGTTCGCCCGTTCGCCGAATTGCGAACGATATGGGCCGTTCGCGCCAAATTTGTGTGGCGCGTCACGGCCCATAATTCACTGCGGCATTGCAGTGCATTGCTGGCTGATGATTGGCCAAGCATGCACTATGACCCGCATGCTTGGCCAATCACAGCGCCGTCTAAACAGAGAGCCGTAATTGGCCAAAGCCAAGGAGGCTTTGGCCAATTATGGCTCAGGGGATTTAGTACACGCCCCACACTATATAAGGCCGCCTGCACGGCGGCCCTGTGTAGTGTGTGTTCCGGCGTTCATTGAGAGAGAGAGAGAGAGACAGACAGTGACATTTGATTTGAGTTAGATAGATTAGGCAGAACAGTCAGTCAGTTTAGCTGCACTTACAGTGTATTGTGTATATATATGCATCCCAGGTGTTGCATATATATATATATATACACTGTATTCAGTTTAGCTAGATCCATTCCTGTTATCTTCCTACTGACAGGCAGGCTTGTCTTGTTACAGTATTTACAGCTACCTGAAGAAAATTACTGGTGTTTTTTTGATCCTATGAGTACCACAGTCAGGCAGCTAGACTATTTACAGTTAGTGCAGTGCGTCCTGCTCATAGTGTTCAGCTAGATCCGTTCCTGTGATCTTTCTACTGACAGGCAGGCTTGTCTTGTTGCAGTATATACAGCTACCTGAAGAAAATTACTGGTGTTCTTTTGATCCTATTAGTACCACAGTCAGGCAGCTAGACTATTTACAGTTAGTGCAGTGCGTCCTGCTCACAGTGTTCAGCTAGATCCATTCCTGTTATCTTCTTACTGACAGGCAGGCTTGTCTTGTTACAGTATATACAGCTACCTGAAGAAAATTACTGGTGTTCTTTTGATCCTATTAGTACCACAGTCAGGCAGCTAGACTATTTACAGTTAGTGCAGTGCATCCTGCTGACAGTGTTCAGCTAAACCTACAAGTTAGTGTGGTGCGTCCACCTCACAGTGTTCAGCTAAACCTACAAGTTAGTGCGGTGCGTCCTGCTTACAGTGTTCAGCTAAAACTACAAGTTAGTGGGGTGCGTCCTGCTCACAGTGTTCAGCTAAACCTACAAGTTAGTGAGGCGCGTCCTGCTCACAGTGTTCAGCTAAACCTACAAGTTAGTGGGGTGCATCCTGCTCACAGTGTTCAGCTAAACCTACAATCTGGTGTAGTGAGACCTCTGCACAGTGTTCATCTAAAGCTACAAGTTAGTGCAGTGCGTCCTGCTCACAGTGTTCAGCTAGATCCGTTCCTGTTATCTTCTTACTGACAGGCAGGCTTGTCTTGTTAAAGTATTTACAGCTACCTGAATAAAATTGCTGTTGTTCTTTTGATCCTATTAGTACCACAGTCAGGCAACTAGACTATTTACAGTTAGTGCAGTGCGTCCTGCTCACAGTGTTCAGCTAAACCTACAAGTTGGTGTAGTGAGACGTCTGCACAGTGTTCATCTAAAGCTACAAGTTAGTGCAGTGCGTCCTGCTCACAGTGTTCAGCTAGATCCGTTCCTGTTATCTTCTTACTGACAGGCAGGCTTGTCTTGTTACAGTATTTACAGCTACCTGAATAAAATTGCTGGTGTTCTTTTGATCATAATAGTACCACAGTCAGGCAACTAGACTATTTAGAGGTTAGTGCAGTGCGTCCTGCTCACAGTGTTCAGCTAAACCTACAAGTTGGTGTAGTGAGACCTCTGCACAGTGTTCATCTATAGCTACAAGTTAGTGCAGTGCGTCCTGCTCACAGTGTTCAGCTAAAACTACAAGTTAGTGCTGTGCGTCCTGCTCACAGTGTTCAGCTAAACCTACAAGTTGGTGTAGTGAGACCTCTGCACAGTGTTCATCTATAGCTACAAGTTAGTGCAGTGCGTCCTGCTCACAGTGTTCAGCTAAAACTACAAGTTAGTGCTGTGCGTCCTGCTCACAGTGTTCAGCTAAACCTACAAGTTGGTGTAGTGAGACCTCTGCACAGTGTTCATCTCAAGCTTCAAGTTAGTGCAGTGCGTACTGCTCACAGTGTTCAGCTAAAACTACAAGTTAGTGCTGTGCGTCCTGCTCACAGTGTTCAGCTAAACCTACAAGTTGGTGTAGTGAGACCTCTGCACAGTGTTCATCTAAAGCTACAAGTTAGTGAAGTGCGTCCTGCTCACAGTGTTCAGCTAAAACTACAAGTTAGTGCTGTGCATCCTGCTCACAGTGTTCAGCTAAACCTACAAGTTGGTGTAGTGAGACCTCTGCACAGTGTTCATCTAAAGCTACAAGTTAGTGCAGTGCGTCCTGCTCACAGTGTTCAGCTAAAACTACAAGTTAGTGCTGTGCGTCCTGCTCACAGTGTTCAGCTAAAACTACAAGTTGGTGTAGTGAGACCTCTGCACAGTGTTCATCTAAAGCTACAA
Source organism: Lithobates clamitans (assembly GCA_037952925.1). Lineage (NCBI taxonomy): Eukaryota > Metazoa > Chordata > Amphibia > Anura > Ranidae > Lithobates > Lithobates clamitans. The sequence continues at coordinate 2,375,813 of JBBGZY010000742.1, read as the reverse complement.
GTTAGTGCAGCGCATCCTGCTCACAGTGTTCAGCTAAAACTACAAGTTAGTGTGGTGTGTCCACCTCACAGTGTTCAGCTAAACCTACAAGTTAGTTTTTTGCGAGCTCTGCACAGTGTTCAGCTAAAGCTACCTGTAGAAGGTTGGTGGTGTTCTCATACTACAGGCAAGCAGTTGATTTTGCTAGCTGCAGTATCAGTATATATATATCCCAGCTTAGTGCAGCTACAGGCCATTAGTATGTCTGGAAGGCCAAGAGGGAGAGGCAGACAGTCACAAGCCAATAAGAGAGGGCAAGCAGGCTCTGTGTCTAGTGCTGGTCGTGGAGACGGTGCATCCTCATCAGCACGTGGTCGTGGGACACGCTTGGCCTTTTTTTCGGCAGCTGGCCGTGTTGAGCCGCAACATGCGGAAAACTTGGTCAAGTGGATGACCAAGCCGTCCTCATCCTCCTCATCCTCTCTCACCCATGCCCAGGGTACTTTGTCTGGCAAAGCAGCGGCCTCTTCCCTCGGCTCAATGTCATCAGTGACTCCTTCCCTAGCCCCACCATATCCTCCTGAGGAATCCCTCGAACTGTTTGACCACAGTGTTGGGTACATGCTCCAGGAGGATGCCCAGCGTTTGGAAGGCTCTGATGAGGATACTGAGCTCGATGAAGGCAGTAACATGAGCATGGACAGAGGGGGTGCCCAAGAAGGACAGCAATCTGGCAGTCATGCTCCCCATGCTGCAGCATACTACCAGGTTTGCTCCAGTGATGAGGAGGGAGGGGATGATGAGGTCACTGACTCAACGTGGGTGCCTGATAGGAGAGAGGAAGAAGAGGAGGAGGAGGAGGCGGCACATCACCAACGAGGCAGGATGGCCAGGGGCCAGCCTAAGGGCCGCACATTGACTGCATCACACCCCAAAGCTCCACATGTGCAGGGCGCTGCAGTCTCTGTGCGTTATTCAAAAAGTTCTTTGGTGTGGGCCTTTTTTGAGACGAGTGCATCAGATCGCACCGCTGCTATTTGCAACATATGTCTCAAGCGTATCTTGCTTGGCCAAAACATCTCCAACTTGGGTACCACATGCTTGACCAGACATATGTTGACCTGCCATGCAGTTCGTTGGCAAGCATATCTAAAAGACCAACACCAAAGAACAAAGAGGACCTCTCCTTGCTCCTCATCAGCTGAGATCTCCAACCCCACTATAACTTCAGTCCTCTCTGAGACCTGCACTGAGAGGAATGAAGGTGTAGAATTAGGTGTGTCACATCCAAGTACTTGTGGGCAATCTGCTTTTGGTGCACCGACGTCAGATTGTACCAGGCAAATTTCCCTGCCCCAGCTGCTGCACCGCCGAAAGAAGTTTGCTCCCAGCCATCCACATGCGTAGCGGTTGAATGCTAGCTTGGCAAAATTGCTAGCACTTCAACTGCTGCCTTTTCAGTTGGTAGACTCTGCCCCCTTCCTTGAGTTTGTGGAACGTGCGGTTCCTCAGTGGCAGGTACGCAAACGCCACTTTTTCTCACGGAAGGCGATTCCGGCTCTCTACCGGCATGTGGAAGGCAATGTCCATGCCTCGCTGGACAGGGCGGTCAGCGGTAAGGTGCATATTACCGCTGACTCATGGTCCAGCAGGCATGGACAGGGACGTTACCTAAGTTTCACGGCGCATTGGGTGACTCTGCTGGCAGCTGGGAAGGATGCAGGACAAGGTGCAGTAGTGTTGGAGGTTGTTCCGCCACCATGCCTCCAAAATGCTAATGATTGTGACACACCTCTCTCCTCCACCCCCTCCTCTTCTTCTTCCTCCATGGCCTCTTCCTGTGCTTTGTCCTCGGAACCAGCGGTGCTCCATAGCCATTCAAGGGGCTACGCAAGTACGCAGGCCAAAAGATGCCATGCGGTGCTTGAGCTGGTGTGCTTGGGGGACAGGAGTCACACTGGGGCAGAGGTTCTGTCAGCTCTGCAGGGGCAGGTTCAGAGGTGGTTGACGCCACGCCAACTTAAGGCAGGAATGGTGGTTTGCGACAATGGCACCAACCTCCTCTCTGCCCTCCGATAGGGACAAATGACCCATGTGCCCTGTTTGGCTCACGTCCTTAACTTGGTGGTGCAGCGGTTCTTGGGCAGGTACCCGGGCTTACAGGATGTCCTGAGACAGGCCAGGAAAGTCTTTGTGCATTTCCGCCGGTCATATAATGCCAGTGCTCGGCTGACGGACCTCCAAAAAGGAGTTTAACCTGCCCAAGAACCGCCTAATCTGTGACATGCCCACCAGGTGGAACTCAACGTTGGCCATGCTGCAGTGGCTGCACACGCAGCAGAGGGCCATCAATGAGTACCTGTGCGACTATGGCACCAGGATAGGGTCAGGGGAGCTTGTTTTTCTTTCCCCACGCCAGTGGGCCATGATCAGGGATGCATGCACTGCCCTGTCACCATTTGAGGAGGCCACGAGGATGGTGAGCAGTGACAGTGCATGCATCAGTGACACTGTCCCCCTTGTCCACCTGTTGGAGCACACGCAGCGTGGAATAATGGACAGGGCACTTGAGGCAGAACAGAGGCAGGAAGAGGAGGACTTCCTTAGCTCTCAAGGCCCCCTTTATCCAGACAGTGTTCCTGTGTGCCCGCCGATCACACAGGAAGAGGAGGAGGAGGAGGAGGAGGAAGATTGTGTCAGTATGGAGGTGGAGCCTGGCACTCAGCATCAGCAGCAGTCTTTAAGGGATCAGTCCCAAGAAACACATGGACTTGTACGTGGCTGGGAGGAGGTGGCTGCGGACCATGTCGTCCTTAGTGACCCAGAGGACTCCGGACCGAATGCCTCAGCAAACCTATGCTGCATGGCCTCCCTGATCCTGCAAAGCCTGCGTAAGGATCCTCGTATTCGTGGTATCAAGGAGAAGGACCAATACTGGCTGGCAACCCTCCTTGATCCACGTTACAAGGGTAAGGTTGCGGACCTTATCTTGCCATCGCAGAGGGAGCAGAGGATGAAACATCTTCGGGAGGCCTTGCAGAAAGATCTGTGCAACGCGTTCCCAGAGACTGGGGGGTTACAAACTCCTGTTTCTGGACAACGTGTTGCTGAGGCTTCGGTCAGTCAAAGAAGGAGCGGTGGAGAAGGTGGCCGTCTGACCGATGCGTTCAGACAATTTTTTGGTCCGCAGCCCCAAGGTATGATCAGTTCCAGAAACCATCGCCAGCGTCTGTTTTACATGGTGCAGGAATACCTAGGGGCAAGATCAGACTTGGATACCTTTCCAACCGAAAATCCTCTGGGTTACTGGGTCTTGAGGATGGATCACTGGCCAGAGCTGGCACAGTATGCAATTGAGCTACTGGCCTGTCCTGCATCCAGCATTCTTTCGGAAAGCACATTCAGTGCTGCTGGAGGTGTAGTAACCGATCAGAGTGTGCGTCTGTCCACCGACTCGGTCGATCGACTGACCTTCATAAAAATGAATCAGTCTTGGATCACCACCAGCTACCAAGCACCTGATGCTGATGTAACCGAATAACTTTTTTTGAAATCTCAGATCCCTTCAAAGACTGCCTATGCTGATGCTGAGTGACTATCCCTGAGTAATTATCCTCTTCCTCCTCAATCATCATGCTGATAGCTTGTAAGAACATTTTTGGTTCTGGGCGCCACCACCAGTGCCTAAGGCCCAATTTTTCTGCCCCTGTCTAACAGGGGCGTGTAATTACAATTTTTGATGCAATACTTTGCAGCAGGGCTTGTTCCTGCGTTCCAACTAGAGTGTCTGTGAGGAGTTTCAGTGTTGTGGCACCAGCACCAGTGCCTAAGGCCCAATTTTTCTGCCCCTGTTTAACAGGGGCGTGTAATTACAATTTTTGATGCAATACTTTGCAGCAGGGCTCGTTCCTGCGTTCCAACTAGAGTGTCTGTGAGGGGTTGCAGTGTTGTGGCACCAGCACCAGTGCCTAAGGCCCAATTTTTCTGCCCCTGTTTAACAGGGGCGTGTAATTACAATTTTTGATGCAATACTTTGCAGCAGGGCTCGTTCCTGCGTTCCAACTAGGGTGTCTGTGAGGGGTTGCAGTGTTGTGGCACCAGCACCACCACCACCACCACCAAAGGCCCAATTTTTCTGCCCCTGTTCAACAGGGGCATGTAATTACAATTCTTGATCTAATATTTCACAGCAGGGCCCATTTCTGCACCCACAAAGAGCGAGTGAGGACTTACAGTGTTGTGGCACCAGCACCACCACCACCACCAAAGGCCCAGTTTTTCTGCCCCTGTTCAACAGGGGGCATGTAATTACAATTCTTGATCTAATATTTCATAGCAGGGCCCTGTGAGGGCTTACAGTGTTGTGGCCACAACAACACCTAAGGCCCAAATTTCTGCTGAGTATATAGGGCAGGCCCCTACTTTCAAACATCTAACTTACAAACGACTCCTACTTGCAAACGGAAGGAGACAACAGGAAGTGTGATGAAATCTACCCCTAGGAAGGGAAATTCTCTCCTGTAAGAGTTAATATGGGAAAAACATTTCTTCTTTCCACTGATGCTTTCCAATCCTTGTTCCACAAAAAACCCCAAATTCTCAATAAGCATTTGTCATTGGGACAAAAAGTGAGGTGAAATCTTCTAAAGAGGAGGAAAGACAGCAAAACAAATGACACAGGGGTGATAACCCTTCCCTATGTTTTCCAAAAAGCTTAAAAAAGATTTTTTGGCTGGAGCTAAACACGTTAAAAATGTACCCGTTCAAAATGACAAACAGATTCTACTTAACAACAAACCTACAGTCCCTGTCTTGTTTGCACCGCCTGTATACTGCTGTTCAGAGTATATAGGGCCTGGTGGCCCCACACCTTTCCTTATTTTAATTTGGGTGCGGGGTTCCCCTTAATATCCATACAGGACCCAAAGGGCCTGGTAATGGACTGGGGGGTACCCATGCCGTTTGTCTCACTGATTTTCATCCATACTGCCAGGACCGGACATTACATTAAACCCGCAAGCAGTTTTAAATGATATTTTTTCCTTTAAAAATGACATTTGGTGCAGGGACTGTTCTAAACACGGGAAACACGCGCCACTTTACAGGCATACTATAGACACCCCCAGGTACGATATTTAAAGGAATATTTCACTTTTTTTTTTACTTTAAGCATCATTAAAATCACTGCTCTTGAAAAAACGGCCGTTTTTAAAAGTTTTTTTTCCATTAATACATGTCCCCTGGGGTAGGACCCGGGTCCCCAAACCCTTTTTAGGACAATACCATTGCAAATTAGCCTTTAAAATGAGCACTTTTGATTTCGAGTGCTCGAGTCCCATAGACGTCAATGGGGTTCTAACATTCGTGCGAACTTTCGGTCCCTTCGCAGGTTCTGGTGCGAACCGAACCGGGGGGTGTTCGGCTCATCCCTAGTTACAATCAGCCAATAACATTCATCATCATCATTATTTTTATTTATCTTTTCTCCCCTACGTCGAATCTTTTCTCCCCTACGTCGAATCTTTTCTCCCCTACGTCAAATCTTTTCTCTCTATGTCGAATCTTTTCTCTCTATGTAGAATAATCTTGGACTAATAGGGTTAAGGTTAGGCACATTCAACTACAGGTTTGATGGACACAGATTGTTTTTGTCATCATCATGTCGAATATCCTATCTGTATCGAACTGTTGTAGCCAGGAAAACGAAAATAAAGCATTTGTTTATTTCGGATCTTTCGTTTTTCGGATTCTGCACTTTCGTTATCGTTTGTTAAAACGATAACGAAAATACCTGAAATTCGGACGAAAATGCATTCGGACGAAAACGAATGCACATGTCTATTTAGTACACACCCCACACTATATAAGGCCGCCTACACAGCGGTCCTGTGTATCCGACTTTCAGAGATAGAGAGACAGACAGTGTCATTTGAGTTAAGTTAGATAGAGTAGGCAGGTTGAGTCAGTTAGCTACAGTGTATTGTGTATATATATATGCATCCCAGGTGTTGTATATATACACTGTATTCAGTTTAGCTATATCCTGTTCTTCTCTTCCTAATATACTGACAGGCAGGCAGGTGTTTTTACCGTATTTCCAGCTACTGTACTGTGTACCCTGCACAGTCTGACCTACAGTATAGCAACCTGCAGCCAGGTGCTTGTGTAGGCTCATGGAAGTATTTCCAGCTTCTGTACTGTGTACCCTGCACAGTCTGACCTACGGTATAGCAACCTGCAGCCAGGTGCTTGTGTAGGCTCATTGAAGTATTTCCAGCTACTTTACTGTGTACCCTGCACAGTCTGACCTACAGTATAGTAACCTGCAGCCAGGTGTTTGTGTAGGCTTATTGAAGTATTTCCAGCTACTTTACTGTGTACCCTGCACAGTCTGACCTACAGTATAGCAACCTGCAGCCAGGTGCTTGTGTAGGCTCATTGAAGTATTTCCAGCTACTTTACTGTGTACCCTGCACAGTCTCACCTACAGTATAGCAACCTGCAGCCAGGTGCTTGTGTGGGCTCATTGAAGTATTTCCAGCTACTTTACTGTGTACCCTGCACAGTCTCACCTACAGTATAGCAACCTGCAGCCAAGTGTTTGTGTAGGCTCATTGAAGTATTTCCAGCTACTGTACTGTGTACCCTGCACAGCCTGACCTACAGTATAGCGACCTGCAGCCAGGTGCTTGTGTAGGCTCATTGAAGTATTTTCAGCTACTTTACTGTGTACCCTGCACAATCTGACCTACAGTATAGCAACTTGCAGCCAGGTGCTTGTGTAGGCTCTTTGAAGTATTTAAAGCTACTTTACTGTGTACCCTGCACAGTCTGACCTACAGTATAGCAACCTGCAGCCAGGTGCTTGTGTAGGCTCATTGAACTATTTCCAGCTACTTTACTGTTTACCCTGCACAGTCTGACCTACAGTATAGCGACCTGCAGCCAGGTGCTTGTGTAGGCTCATTGAAGTATTTCCAGCTACTTTACTGTGTACCCTGCACAATCTCACCTACAGTATAGCAACCTGCAGCCAGGTGCTTGTGTAGGCTCATTGAACTATTTCCAGCTACTTTACTGTGTACCCTGCACAGTCTGACCTACAGTATAGCAACCTGCAGCCAGGTGCTTGTGTAGGCTCATTGAACTATTTCCAGCTACTTTACTGTTTACCCTGCACAGTCTGACCTACAGCATAGCAACCTGCAGCCAGGTGGTTGTGTAGGCTCATTGAAGTATTTCCAGCTACTTTACTGTGTACCCTGCACAGTCTCACCTACAGTATAGCAACCTGCAGCCAGGTGCTTGTGTGGGCTCATTGAAGTATTTCCAGCTACTTTACTGTGTACCTTGCACAGTCTGACCTACAGTATAGCAACCTGCAGCCAGGTGCTTGTGTAGGCTTATTGAAGTATTTCCAGCTACTGTACTGTGTACCCTGCACAGTCTCACCTACAGTATAGCGACCTGCAGCCAGGTGCTTGTGTAGGCTCATTGAAGTATTTCCAGCTACTTTACTGTGTACTCTGCACAGTCTCACCTACAGTATAGCAACCTGCAGCCAGGTGCTTGTGTGGGCTCATTGAAGTATTTCCAGCTACTTTACTGTGTACCCTGCACAGTCTGACCTACAGTATAGCAACCTGCAGCCAGGTGCTTATGTAGGCTCATTGAAGTATTTCCAGCTACTGTACTGTGTACCCTGCACAGTCTCACCTACAGTATAGCGACCTGCAGCCAGGTGCTTGTGTAGGCTCATTGAAGTATTTCCAGCTACTTTACTGTGTACCCTGCACAGTCTCACCTACAGTATAGCAACCTGCAGCCAGGTGCTTGTGTGGGCTCATTGAAGTATTTCCAGCTACTTTACTGTGTACCCTGCACAGTCTGACCTGTAGTATAGCAACCTGCAGCCAGGTGCTTGTGTAGGCTCATTGAAGTATTTCCAGCTACTGTACTGTCTACCCTGCACAGTCTCACCTACAGTATAGCGACCTGCAGCCAGGTGCTTGTGTAGGCTCATTGAAGTATTTCCAGCTACTTTACTATGTACCCTGCACAGTCTGACCTACAGTATAGCAACCTGCAGCCAGGTGCTTGTGTAGGCTCATTGAAGTATTTCCAGAGCTACTGTACTGTGTACCCCGCACAGTCTCACCTACAGTATAGCAACCTGCAGCCAGGTGCTTGTGTAGGCTCATTGAAGTATTTCCAGAGCTACTGTACTGTGTACCCTGCACAGTCTCACCTACAGTAAAGCTACCTGCAGCCAGGTGGTTGTGTAGGCTCATTGATGTATTTCCAGTTACTGTACTGTGTACCCGGCACAGTCTCACCTACAGTATAGCTACCTGCAGCCAGGTGCTTGTGTAGGCTCTTGACGTATCTCCAATCACTGTACTGTGTACCCTGCACAGTTGTACCTACAGTATAGCTACCTGAAGACAAGTGCAGGGGTTATCATACTAATATTACTACAGGCAGGCAGTTGATTCTGCTAGCTGCAGTATAATCGGTATATATATATATATATATATATATATATATATATATACACATCCCAGTTTTGTGCAGCTCACAGCAGGCCAATAGTATGTCTGGAAGGCCAACAAGGAGAGGCAGACAGTCACAAGCCAATAAAAGAGGGCAAGCAGGCTCTGTGTCTAGAGGCAACAGTGCTGGTCTTGGACACGGTGCATCCTCATCAGCACGTGGCCGTGGGACACGCTTGGCCTTTTTTTTTCGGCAGCTGGCCGTGTTGAGCCATAACATGCGGAAGACTTGGTCGAGTAGATGACCAAGCCATTCTCATCCTCCTCATCCTCTCTCACCCAGGCCCAGGATACTTTGTCTGGCAAAGCAGGTGCCAACGCGGCCTCTTCCCTCAGCTCAATGGCATCAGTGACTCCTTTTCTAGCCCCACCATGTCCTCTTGAGGAGTCCCTCGAACTGTTTGACCACAGGGTTGGGTACATGCTCCAGGAGGATGCCCAGCGTTTTGAAGGCTCTGATGATGATACTGAGCTAGATGAAGGCAAAAACGTGAGCACGGAAAGAGGGGGTGCCCAAGAAGGACAGCAATCTAGCAGTCATGTTCCCCCTGCTGCAGCATACTCTCCTTGCTCCTTATCAGCTGGGATCTCCAACCCCACTATACCTTCAGTCCTCTCTGAGACCTGCACTGAGAGGAATGAAGGTGTAAAATTAGATGTGTCACAGCCAAGTACTTGCGGGCAATCTGCTATCGGTACACCGACGTCAGATTGTACCAGGCAAATTTCCCTGCCCCAGCTGCTGCACCACAGAAAGAAGTTTGCTTCCAGCCATCCGCATGCCCAGTGGTTGAATGCTAGCTTGGCAAAATTGCTAGCACTTCAACTGCTACCTTTTCAGTTGGTAGACTCTGCCCCCTTTCGTGAGTTTGTGGAATGTGCGGTTCCTCAGTGGCAGGTCCCCCAAACGCCACTTTTTCTCACGGAAGGCGATTCCGGCTCTCTACCGACATGTGGAAGGCAATGTCTTGGCCTCGCTGGACAGGGCGATCAGCGGTAAGGTGCATATTACTGCTGACTCATGGTCCAGCTGGCATGGACAGGGACATTACCTAAGTTTCACGGCGCATTGGTTGACTCTGCTGGCAGCTGGGAAGGATGAAGGACAAGGTGCAGTAGTGTTGGAGGTTGTTCCGCCACCATGCCTCCAAAATGCCACTACTGGTGATTCTGACACACCTCTCTCCTCCACCCCCTCCTCTTCTTCTTCCTCCATGGCCTCTTCCTGTGCTTTGTCCTCGGAACCAGCGGTGCTCCGTAGGCGTTCAAGGGGCTATGCAAGTACACAGGCCAAAAGATGCCATGCGGTGCTTGAGCTGGTGTGCTTGGGGGACAGGAGCCACACTGGGGCAGAGGTTCTGTCAGCTCTGCAGGGGCAGGTTCAGAGGTGGTTGACGCCACACCAACTTATGGCAGGAATGGTGGTTTGCAACAATGGCACCAACCTCCTCTCCGCCCTCCGACAGGGACAAATGACCCATGTGCCCTGTTTGGCTCAGGTCCTTAACTTGGTGGTGCAGTGGTTCTTGGGTAGGTACCCGGGCTCACAGGATGTCCTGAGGCAGGCCAGGAAAGTCTGTGTGCATTTCCGCTGGTCATATAATGCCAGTGCTCGGCTGGCAGACCTCCAAAAGGAATTTAACCTGCCCAAAAACCGCCTAATCTGTGACATGCCCACCAGGTGGAACTCAACGTTGGCCATGCTGCAGCGGCTGCACATACAGCAGAGGGCCATCAATGAGTACCTGTGTGACTATGGCACCAGGACAGGGTCAGGGGAGCTTGTTTTTTTTCCCCACGCCAGTAGGCCATGATCGGGGGTGCATGCACTGTCCTGTCACCATTTGAGGAGGCCACGAGGATGGTGAGCAGTGACAGTGCATGCATCAGTGACACTGTCCCCCTTTTCCACCTGTTGGAGTACACGCTGCGTGGAATAATGGACAGGGCACTTGAGGCAGAACAGAGACAGGAAGAGGAGGACTTCCTTAGCTCTCAAGGCCCCCTTTATCCAGACAGTGTTCCTGCGTGCCTGCCGATCACACAGGAAGAGGACGAGGAGGAGGAGGAGGATTGTGTCAGCATGGAGGTGGAGCCTGGCACTCAGCATCAGCACCATTTACAGTCCCAAGAAACCCATGGACTTGTACATGGCTGGGAGGAGGTGGCTGCGGATCATGTCTTCCTTAGTGACCCAGAGGGCTCCGGACCGAATGCCTCAGCAAACCTAAGCTGCATGGCCTCCCTGATCCTGCAAAGCCTGCAGAAGGATCCTCGTATTTGTGGTATCAAGGAGAGGGATCAATACTGGCTGGCAACCCTCTTTGATCCACGTTACAAGGGTAAGGTTGCGGACCTTATCTTGCCGTCGCAGAGGAAGCAGAGGATGAAACGTCTTCGGGAGGCCTTGCAGAAAGGTCTGTGCAACGCGTTCCCAGGGACTGGGAGGTTACAAACTCCTGTTACTGGACAACGTGTTGCTGAGGCTTCAGTCAGTCAAAGAAGGAGTGGTGGAGAAGGTGGCCGTCTGACCAATGCGTTCAGACAATTTTTTAGTCCGCAGCCTCAAGGTATGATCGGTTCCAGCAACCATCGCCAGCGTCTGTTTTACTTGGTGCAGGAATACCTAGGGGCAAGATCTGACTTGGACACCTTTCCCACCGAAAATCCTCTGGATTACTGGGTCTTGAGGATGGATCACTGGCCAGAGCTTGCACAGTATGCAATTGAGCTACTGGCCTGTCCTGCATCCAGCGGATACAGGGGCATGTAATTACAATTTTTGTTGCAATTCTTTGCAGCAGGGCTAGTTCCTGCACTCCAACTAGAGTATCTGTGAGGGGTTGCAGTGTTGTGGAACCAGCACCAGTGCCTAAGGCCCAATTTTTCATCCCCTGTTTAACAGGGACATGTAATTAGAATTCTTGATCTAATATTTCACAGCAGGGCCAGTTTCTGCACCCACCAAGAGTAACTTTGAGGACTTAAAGTGTTGTGGCACAAGCACCACCACCACCAAAGGCCCAGTTTTTCTGGCCTTGTTCAACAGGAGCATGTAATTACATTTCTTGATATAACATTTCACAGCAGGGCCCGTTTCAGCGCCCACCAAGAGTAACTGTGAGGACTTACAGTGTTGTGGCACCAGCACCACCACCACCATCACCAAAGGCCCAATTTTTCTGCCCCTGTTCAACAGGGGCATGTAATTACAATTCTAGATCTAATATTTCATAGCAGGGCCCTGTGAGGGCTTACAGTGTTATGGCAACACCAACACCTAAGGCCCAAATTTCTGCTGAGTATATAGGGCAGGCCCCTACTTTCAAACAACCTACTTGCAAACGGAAGGAGACAACAGGAAGTGAGATGAAATCTACCCCTAGGAAGGGAAATTCTCTCCTGTAAGAGTTAATATGGGAAAAACGTTTCTCCTTTCCAATGATGCTTTATCATCAATCCTTGTTTCACTAAAAACCCCAAATTTTCAAAAAACATTTGTCATTGGGACAAAAAATGAGGTGAAATCTTCTGAAGAGGAGCACAGACAGCAAAACAAATTTCACAGGGGTGATAACCCTTCCCTATGTTTTCCAAAAAGCTTAAAAATAGATTTTTTTGGCTAGAGCTAAGTATGTTAAAAATGTACCACTTCAAAATTACAAAGAGATTCTACTTAACAACAAACCTACAGTCCCTGTCTTATTTGCACCGCCTGTATACTGCTGTTCAGTGTATATAGGGCCTGGTGGCCCCACACCTTTCCTTTTTTTAATTTGGGTACGGAGTTCCCCTTAATATCCATACAAGACCCAAAGAGCCTGGTAATGGACTGGGGGGTACCCATGCCATTTGTCTCACTGATTTTCATCCATATTGCCAGGACCCGACATTACATTAAAGCCGCAAGCAGTTTTAAATGACTTTTATTCCTTTAAAAATGTCATTTTGTGCAGGGACTGTTCTAAGCACGGGAAACACACACCATTTTACAGGCATACTATAGACACCCCCCAGGTACGATATTTAAAGTAATATTTCACTTTTTTTTTTTTTACTTTAAGCATCATTAAAATCACTGTTTCCGAAAAAACGTCAGTTTTTAAACCTTTTTTTGCATTGATATATGTCCCCTGGGGCAGGACCCAGGTCCCCAAACTCTTTTTAGGACAATACCATGCAAATTAGCCTTTAAAATGAGCACTTTTGATTTTGAAGGTTCGAGTCCCATAGACATCAATGGGGTTCTAACGTTCGTACGAATTTTCGGTCCGTTCGCAGGTTCTGGTGCGAATCGAACCGGGGGGGTGTTCGGTTCATCCCTACTCTGGGCACACTAAGGAGTTATTCTCCTGCTCTGGGCACACTAAGGGGGCACTCTTCTGCTCTGGGCACACTAAGGGGGCACTCTTCTGCTCTGGACACACTAAGGGGTTTTTCTCCTGCCCTGGGCACACTAAGATATTGTTCTCCTGCTCTGGACAGACTAAGGGGGCACTCATCTGCTCTGGGCACACTAAGGGGTTATGCTCCTGCTCTGGGCACACTAAGGGGGTACTCTTCTGCTCTGGGCACACTAAGGGGGTACTCTTCTGCTCTGGGCACACTAAGGGGTTATTCTCCTGCTCTGTGCACACTAAAGGGGCACTCATCTGCTCTGGGCACACTAGAGGGGCACTCATCTGCTCTGGGCACACTAGGGGGGCACTCATCTGCTCTGGGCACACTAGGGGGGCACTCATCTGCTCTGGGCACACTAGGGGGCACTCATCTGCTCTGGGCACACTAAGGGGCTACTCTGCTCTCGGCACACTAAGGGGTTATTCTCCTGCTCTGGGCAAACTTAGGGGGCACTCATCTGCTCTGGCCACACTAAAGGGGTTATTCTCCTGCTCTGGGCACACTAAAGGGGCACTCATCTGCTTTGCACACTAAGGGGTTAATCTCCTGCTCTGGGCACACTAAGGGGGCACTCATCTGCTCTGGGCACACTAAGGGCTTTTTTTCCTGCTCTGGGCATACTAAGGGGGCACTCATCTGCTTTGCACACTAATGGGTGATTCTACTGCTCTGGGCACATTAAGGGGGCACTCATCTGCTCTGGGCACACTAAAGGGGCACTCATCTGCTCTGGGCACACTAAAGGGGCACTCATCTGCTCTGGGCACACTAAGGGGGCAGTCATCTGCTCTGGGCACACTAGGGGGCACTCATCTGCTCTGGGCACACTAGGGGACACTCATCTGCTCTGGGAACACCGACAGGGCACTCTTCTGCTCTGAGCACTGAGGGGGCACTCTTCTGCTCTGGGCACTGAGGGGGTACTCTTCTGCTCTGGGCAATGAGGGGACACTCTTTTTGCTCTGGGCACACTAAGGGGGCACTCTTCTGCTCTGGGCACACTAAGGAGGTACTCTTTTACTCTGGGCACACTAAGGGGGCACTCTTCTGCTCTGGACACACTAAGGTGTTTTTCTCCTGCTCTGGGCACACTAAGGGATTATTCTCCTGCTCTGGACACACTAAGGGGTTATTCTCCTGCTCTGGGCACACTAAGGGGGCACTCATCTGCTCTGAACACACTGAGGGTGGCACTCATCTGCTCTGGGCACACTGAGGGGACACTCTTCTGCTCTGGGCACTGAGGGGGCACTCTTCTGCTCTGGGCACTGAAGGGGTACTCTTCTGCTCTGGGCAATGAAGGGGCACTCTTTTTGCTCTGGGCACACTAAGGGGGCACTCTTCTGCTCTGGGCACACTAAGGGGGTGCTCTCCTACTCTGGGCACACTAAGGGGGCACTCTTCTGCTCTGGACACCCTAAGGGGTTTTTCTCCTGCTCTGGGCACACTAAGGGATTAATCTCCTGCTCTGGACACACTAAGGGGTTATTCTCCTGCTCTGTGCACACTAAGGGGGCACTCATCTGCTCTGGACACACTGTGGGTGGCACTCATTTGCTCTGGGCACGCTGAGGGGACACTCTTCTGCTTTCGGCATTGAGGGGGCACTCTTCTGCTCTGGACAGTTTGAGGGGCCACGCTTCTGCTCTGAGCAGTTTGAGGGGGCACTTTTCTGATCTGGGCAATTTGAGGGGGCACATTCCTGCTCTGGGCTCTCTGAGGAGGCACACTCCTGCTCTGGGCTCTCTGAGGAGGCACACTCCTGCTCTGGGCTCACTGAGAGGACACTCCTAATTTGGGGACTCAAAGGGATCACTGCTGCTCTGGGCATTGTAAAAGGTCACTCTTGCTCTGGACACTCTCTCATGGGTCACTCCTGCTCTGATCTCTCTGGGGCATTCTCCTGCTCTAGTTACTCTCAGGGGGAAGGCTGGTCTATATGGGCATTGATCTGAAGGGACACTCCTGCTCTTGGCACTCTGAGGGGGCATTCCTAATTAGGTCACTCTAATGAGTCACTGCTGATTTTGGCATGCCTAATCTTTGCACATTCAAGGGGGAAGCCTGTTTTTTAGGGGCGCTGATCTAAGGGGTCACTCCTGCTGTGGGCACTCTAAGGGGTCACGCCTAATCTGGGTACCCTAAAGGGGTACTTCTAATTTTGGCACTTTAAGGGGAAACCTGGTCTATATGGGCACTGATCAAAGGGGTCACTCCTGCTGTGGGAACTCTGAGGGGACACTCCCGTGTTGGGCACTTTAAGTGGGCCTTCTCCTGCTTTGGGCACTCTGAGGGGACACTTTTTCTGCTCTGGGCACTCTGAGGTGCCCCTCTCCT
This sequence comes from Lithobates clamitans, assembly GCA_037952925.1. Taxonomy (NCBI): domain Eukaryota; kingdom Metazoa; phylum Chordata; class Amphibia; order Anura; family Ranidae; genus Lithobates; species Lithobates clamitans. The sequence continues at coordinate 2,360,544 of JBBGZY010000742.1, read as the reverse complement.
GCTCTGAACACAGTGGGGGGGGGCACTTCTGCTCTGGGCATTCCAAGGAGAAACTCTGATCTATATGGGCTGTGTGATCTAAAGGGTCACTTCTGCTCTGGGCTCTCATAATCTGGGCACTCTAAGGGGTCAGTCCTGATCTTGCCACTCTTAATGGGTCACTCCTAATCTGGGCAAATTAAAGGGTCATTCCTGATCCCCCCAGTTACCGTATTTATCGGCGTATAACACGCACTGGCGTATAACACGCACCCCAAGTTTAGGAGGGAATTTTAAGGAGAAAAACTTTTAGGAGTAAAGTTTAAGGAAGAAAAACTTACATTAAAATGCCCATCAATGCAGCCTTATCGTGTCCATCTGCAGCCTTGTCAGTGTCAGTGCAGCCTTGCCCCAGTGTGCATTGCAGCCTTGTCAGTACAGCTTTGCCCCAGTGCAGCCTTGTCAGTGAAGCCTTGTCAGTGCAGCTTTGCCCCAGTGCAGCCTTGTCAGTGCAGCTTTGCCCCAGTGCAGCCTTGTCAGTGCAGCTTTGCCCCAGTGCAGCCTTGTCAGTGCAGCTTAGCTCCAGTGCAGCCTTGTCAGTGCAGCCTTGCCCCAGTGCAGCCTTGCCCCCAGTGCAGCTTTGCCTCCAGTGCAGCTTTGCCCCCAGTGCAGCCTTGTGTGATCGGCCCGATCGTCGCAGACATACACAGCCGTGTGTAAATTCAAATATGGCGCCGAGACTGCAGGGACTCGTCGGTGCCGAGACACACATACCCGAGTGTCCTTGGCTTTTCTCGGCGCCACTCACAGTCACGCCCAGTCCCACCCTATGATGGACATAACACAGGTCCAATGGCGGGACTGGGCGTGACTGTGAGCGGCGCCGAGAAAAGCCGAGGACATTCGGGTATGTGTATCTCGGCTCCGACGAGTCCCTGCAGTCTCGGCGCCATATTTGAATTTACACACGGCTGTCTATGTCGGCGGCGATCACGGCGATTGCCGCGATCGCTCCGATCAACCAAAATTGGCGGGGATCGGCCTATAACACGCACCCACGATTTTCCCCTGATTTTAAGGGGAAAAAAGTGCGTATTATATGCCGATAAATATGGTATTTGCTGCTCACTGTCCACCCACTGAATTCTGCTCACTGACCCCCCTCCCCCACTGTATGCATTGCACAGGGGGCACACTGACCACCATTCTGGTGACCACACACAAAGTGCTGACCTCTTCCATATATATTCTCTGTTGTAATTAAGGGGGCCCAGTGACTGCTATAATACTGGAGGTTTATTATTGTACAGTGCTGGGGGTTAATTATTGCGTAGTTATGGTAGTTAATAATGCACATTCCTGGGGCTTATTACTGTGTTGTGTTTCATTATTGTGCCATGCTGGGATTTAATTGTTCTGCCATGCTAAGGGGCTAATTATTATGCAATGCTGGCGGTTTATTATTGTGCCATGCTTGCCGTTCATTATTGTGCCATGCTGGTATTTAATTGTTCCATGCTAAGGGGTTAAATTGTGTGCCATGCTTGTGGTTTAATATTGGGCCATGCTTTGCAGTTCATTATTGTGCCATGCTTGTGCTGCACTGGGGGATTATTTTTGTTTTGAGCTGGGGGTTAGTTATTATGCTGTGCCGGGTGTTATGGCTGGCCCTGACATGTACTGGGGATTATCTGGCCCCTATACTTGCTGGGGAGCTATTGCTGACCCTGACACTTGCTAGGGATTATTATTGCTAGTCCCATTTGGGCTTGTTTTACTCAAACAATCAATTCTGTGTGCACCAAGGCCCTATTTTGTCTATATAAAGGGAAAAGACTGTGAAGAAACACCCACTTTTCAGTCATGCTTACCTTTGATGACTTTTGACCATGCCATGGGAATGCGGTTCCACTTTTGGCCACAGAATTGCAGTGAACTGAGGGCACCACATGAGCTCCCCACTTTTTCTCCCAGCACCCATACAGCACTCCCCCCAAAAATTGTCTGGAGCCGCCCCTGCAGGTACTCTGATGGGATGACAGGTACTCTGACGGTATGACAGGTACTCGACGGAATGACAGGTACTCAGATGGGATTACAGTTGCTCATACGGCAGGAAGACAGGTACTCTAATGGGATGACAGGTACTCTGATGGGATGACAGGTACTCAGGTGGTATTACAGGTACTCAGACGACGGGAAGACAGGTACTCTGATGGGATGACAGGTACTCAGATGGGATGACAGGTAATCCGGTGGGATGACAGGTACTCTGATGAGCTCACAGACAGGTACTCAGAAGATCTAGTGACAGGTTCTCTTTATTCACTGGAAGCGGAGGACATCATATGATGCCCGCCCAGAGAGAGAAATTGCTCCTGCCGGCGTCATTTGTCTATGGCCTGGTATGGAAGTGGTTATAAAGTATCGTTTTCATTAAAGTTTTTTTTTTAGAGGATTCTTATACTTGAGGTTTATGTGTGTCTGCTTGATTCTTGCTTGTGTCAAAGTAAGTAAGTTTTTTATGGGTACAAGAACTGTAGAGTTTGTGTAAAGTGTATACTGCAAGAAGATTTAAGCTGGCCATACACCTATAGATTATCTTCAGATTTTCTATGGTTAGATAGAAAATGTGCAACAGATCTCTCCATGTTCGCTAAACTGTGTGGATGGAGGAATCTCCCACTTTTTCCATCTAACCATAGAAAATCTGCAGATAATCTATAGGTGTATGGCCAGCCTTAGACTCTATTTTACCATGCCTCTTTAAACCTGCACAATATTCAGCAAAATGTTGTATGTTGCAGTGCAATGACCTCATTAAATATCACCTGCATACTGAGATTTGGTTTCCTCTTAGGTGTCCTTCTCACGTGAAGCTGGGAGCTATGCAGTAAGTTGAATCACCTGTCAGCTTCTATCATGATAAAATTTCCCCACAGTATTCAGTTTCCCACAGCTAGACAAATCACATATTTGTTTGTTCTGTAATTTATACAATTTATCAATGAAGCTTAATCATGAAATGGTCAGAACTGTTAGATGGAACTGTAGGAATAATTTACCACTGAATTTCTCAAGAGATATAGGAAGCTAGCATGTAATCCAACTTGCCAAGAAGCACACAGTTAACTTTAAAGAGAAACTATAATGTTTTTTGGCCCAATTTTTAAAGCTTGTAATTTATATAAGTTTTATATATACTGCATTTTACAAATTATGCCTAGAACACTACACAATTTTTAAAGGCCAACCTCTATAGTGAAAGGGGGATCCGTTATTTTGCTTTCTCATTTCCCTGTGTGCTTACATTTCAGCTTCAGCAATTGAGTACTGTAAACAAAAGTCTTTGCTCAACAGAGAAGATAAGCTGAAAGAAGAAGAAAAATTCTCAGCTCAACCACGTTGAAGCATACAGTATATTTAAATGTATTTTTTTTTGTTTAATGCAATTTTTAAGACCATGGAAACTGATCAAATTAAAATTTATTCAAAACTAACAGCATTTTAAGCGTAATTTTGATTGCAATATCAATCATAATTTGCATTAAATTGAAAAATAGTTGTCTAGTACCATAAAAAAAAAGTGCCAAATGCAATTAAATAAAAATTTGAATGAAAACAAAAGTTCAAATGTGATGCTTGTGTTGTTAGTATATTTATGCATCTATGCTGTTGTTTCAGGTGAATATTTTAAACCTACAACAAGACATGCCTCATGTGTTTTTTTAAGATACATGGGACAGATATCACTACAGTTATGCTGTTTGTAGGAAGTCTGCCTGAAATGGTACATTTAGGATCCGTAACATAAGGTAAGACGTGTGCTTTTACTGCATTTATCCGCAATGCACGCAATCTATGCTTTGCAGTTGACTGCATTGTAAATGTTGCTGCATGTACCGTTTTAGCACCTTCACACATACGTTGCTGCCACACACTAGTGTGGCCAGTTCATAGAAGCATTTACAGGATCAATCAATATCTGCCCATCAGTAGGGATGAGCGAAATTACATAGACTTCGAGAGTAACATGGAAAAAAAAGCAATTCCTTAAATTGCTTGGGAGATGCCTCTAGGCCAGGGTGTATGTGAAGTTACAGAACAGTACAATTATACGTGTCAGCAACACTGTATTCTGACATCTGACACATTTTGGATGCGTAATTGATTTTTTAACTTTTATGTTTAGCTTTTCTTAAATACAGAGAGACAGTAGCTACAAATATTGTTAGTGGATACTGGATTGACAGTATGTAAGCAGCTTGGTTAGGCCACAATATAAGAAGTAGAGAACAGGCAGGTTTTATCTTGCAATACAAATTGAAGTATATTATCTGAGAAACAATAACCACAAATATTGTAAGCATCTTGGTTAGACTGCAATATAATGGGGGGGGGGGGATAATACAGAGTGTATTATCACAGTATTACAGAGAGATAATAACCACAAATATTTTTATATGCCTAAGCACCACAATAAACTGCAAACACAAGATTTTCCTTTTAGCAAACATTAGAATTTCAGCAGCTGAGGTAAACTTGCAGAAGTAATTTGTTGTACATTTATAGTGCCTAGTAGGGATGAGCTCAATGGTCGGGTCAAATATAAGTTCGACTCAAACATCTGGTGCTCGCCCGTTCGCTGCACAGCGAACATTATGGGGCGTTTACGGAAAATTTGAGCGCCGCTGAACGACGTATAATGCATTGCTGTATGATGATTGGCCCAAGCATGCACCTGACCTGCATGCTTTGGCCATGCCATTCACAGCACGCTCTGCTAAGAGAGCCATAATTGGCCAAAGGCCATACAGTCTCGTGTAAATATATATATATATATATATATACTCCTCATCCAGTGTAGCCTATATCTACAGTGCATTCTGTGGTGTACTATTTCTAATACACTTCAGGCGGTGTACACAGTATCTAATACAGTGTGTACAGTTTCTACTACACTTCTTGTGGTGTAGACAGTATAAAATACAGTGCAGCCGTTGTACAGGTTCTAATACAGTGCAGGCGGTGTACACAGTATCTAATACAGTGTGTACAGTTTCTACTACTTTTCTGGTGGTGTACACAGTTTCTAATAAAGTGTGTGCAGTTTCTACTACACTTCTGGTGCTGTACACAGTACACAATACAGTGCAGCTGTAGTACAATTTCTACTACTTTTCTGGTGGTGTACACAGTATCTAATACAGTGTGTGCAGTTTCTACTACACTTCTGGTGGTGTGGACAGTATAAAATACAGTGCAGCCATTGTACAGTTTCTAATACAGTGCAGGCGGTGTACACAGTATCTAATACAGTGTGTACAGTTTCTACTACTTTTCTGGTGGTGTACACAGTATATAATACAGTGTAGTGTGGTGTTGCAAAACAAAAAATACATCATGTCCGGAAGGCCACCAAGGAGAGGCAGAAGCTCACAGGCCACTAAAAGAGGGCAAGCAGCCTCTGTGTCTACAGTCAACAGTGGTGGTCGTGGACATGGTGCATCCTCTTCAGGTGGCTGTGGGGCAGGCTTGTCCTTTTTTTCTGCTGCTGGCCGTGTTATTGAGCCAGAACATGCAGAAGAGTTGGTGGAGTGGATAACAAAGCCGTCCTCATCCTCCTCATCCTCTGTCACCCAGGCTCAGAGTAGTTTGCTTTCCAATGCAGCTGCCAAAGCGGCCTATTCCACCAGCTCCTTGTCCACAGTCACTCCTTCCGTAGCCCCACCATCATGCATGGAGGAGTCCCCAGAACTATTCTACCACAGTGTCGGGTCCATGCTGCTGGTGGATGCGCAGTGATTTGAAGACTCCGATGTTGGTTCCCAGGTTGAGGAAGGGAGTAACGTGAGCCTAGAGAGAGGGGGTGCCACAGAAGGATAAGAAACTGGCAGTCATGTTCCCCCAGCTGGAGCATACTGCCAAGTTTGCTTCAGTGATGAGGAGGGAGGGGATGATGAGGTCACTGACTGTACTTGGGTGCCTGAGAGAAGAGAGGAGGCACAACTCCAATGAGGCAGGCTGTCCCCTAGGGGGCAGCTTAAGGACAGCCACCCTATTGCATCACACCACAGAGCCCTGCGGGTGCAGGGCGCTGCTGACTTCCCACTGACTTTTAAAAGTTCTTTGGTGTGGGCCTTTTTTGAAACGTGTGTAGCAGATCGCACCATTGCTGTTTGCAACCTGTCTGAAGTGGATCAAGCGTGGCCAGAACAGCAGCCGCCTGGGCATCACATGCTTGACCAGACATATGACGACCTGCCATGCAGTTCGTTGGGAACAGTACTCGAAAGACCCACATCAAAGAAAAAGGCAGACTTTTCCTTGATCCTCATCTGGGATCACCAACCCTACTATACCTCCAGTCCTCTCAAAAACCTACACTGAGAGGAATGAAGGTATAGCAATAAGTGTCCCAAGTACTTGCAGCCAATCTACTAGCAGTACACCACCATCTGATTTTAGCAGGCAAATTTCCCTCAGCAAAGCAAGTTTTGAACAGGATCACAGGAGATTGTTTCTGTGATGTTGACCAAGGCGAAGGCAGAGAACCTCAAGACTGGATGGCTTAAGTAGGCAGAACTGACGAGCAGGATATCATCAACAGCTGAGTAACTGCGGAGAGATAGGAGCTGGCAATTAGCCGACAGTGGCCAACTCAGAGAAGGAAGGGCTGAACTCAGCCCTGACAGTACCCCCTTCTCAAGGACCCCTCCCCCTCGGAGGACCACTAAGCTTAAGGGGGAAAAGCCTATGGAAATCACGGAGGAGGACAGGGGCATGTACGTCCAAGGATGAGACCCAAGTGCGTTCCTCCAGGCCGTACCCTTTCCAATGCACCAGGTACTGTATGCGCCCACGGAACCTACGGGAGTCAACAATGGACTGTACTTCATACTCTTCATGGTTTTCAACCTGTACAGGGTGAGGACGTGGCACAAGGTGGTAAAGCGGTTGCAGACCAAAGGTTTTAATAAGGAGACATGAAATACATTTGAAATACGCATATTAGAAGGAAAGTCTAATGCATAAGCCACTGGGTTAATCCTGCAAAGAATACGGAAAGGCCCAATAAACCAAGGTGCGAACTTCATTGAGGGAACACGAAGTCGGAGGTTGCGAGATGACAACTAGATCCCATCTCCAACCTAATAGGAAGGCATAGGCAGGCATCGGCAGTCAGCATGGAGTCTGTACCTATCATTAGCATGTTGCAAAGCCTCCTGGACTTGTGCCCAAGTGGAACGAAGACCACGGAAATGCTCCTCTAACACAGGAATACTCTGCAGAACAAATCGAGTCAGGCAACATGGAAGGTTGGAAACCATAATTCGTCATAAACGGGGACAATCAGGAAGCAGAATTCAAGGCACTGTTGTGAGCAAACTCTGCCCACGGTAATAGGTCTGACCAGTTGTTATGATGGTCAGAAATATAGCAACGTAGGAATTGCTCCAAGGACTGATTGGCTTGTTCTGCAGCCCCAGTAGACTGTCGGTAATACGCAGAGGAGAAAGCAAGCTGAATTCCCAACTGTGCACAAAAGGCTCACCAGAACCGGGTCACAACATGACTACCCCTGTCCGAGACAATCACCTTGGGTAGCCCATGTAAGCAAAAGATCTCCCGAGCAAAAATGGAAGCCAGTTCTTTAGAAGTGGGCAACTTCTTAAGTGGAATACAATGACACATCTTTGAGAACAGGTCAACCACCATAAGGATAACTATGTTGCCCTGGGAGTTGGGTAACTCCACAATGAAATCCATAGACAGGTGGGTCCAGGGCCTCTCTCCATTGGGTATGGGTTATAGGAGGCCCACTGGAAGGTGTTGTGGGGTCTTACTCTGAGCACACACAGAACAAGCAGCTATGAAGGCAGTTACATCAGCACGTAGACTAGGCCACCAGAATGGTTGGGAAATGGCCCACAACAGTTTTCCCAGGGTGGCCAGCAGCCTTGGGAGAATGGTAAGTCTGGAGCACGGCAGTACAGAGACTCTCTGGGACAAAGCAGCGGTCACAAGGTTTCTCAGGAGCATGGACCTGAGCAGCAAGAATTTTGTCACCCAAAGGAGAAGTGAGACTGGTGCGAACCGTAGCCAGAATATAATCAGGAGGAATCACAGGAACCGGAATTGACTCCAACGTGAAAGTGGAGGAAAATTGTCGTGACAAGGTGTCAGCCATTACATTCTTAGTACCGGGTAAGAATGAGACAATGTAATTGAAACTTGACAAGAAAAGAGTCCATCGCGCCCTTCTGGGAGAGAGGCTTTTAGCCTCAGACAAGAATGTGAGATTCTTATGGTAAGTAAGAATGAGAACCAGCACAGTGGTACCTTTGAGGAGATGTCTCCATTCTTCCAAGGCTAAAATGATCGCCAACAGCTCTCTGTCACCAATCTTGTATATGCACCCCGCAGGTGACAATTTCTTGGAAAAGTAGCCACAAGGGTGCATAGCGCTCTCAGAGGTAGGACGTTGAGACAGAAGGGCGCCAACACCAGTCTCAGAAGCATCAACCTCAAGGATAAAAGGTAACCTAGGATCAGGATGTGCCAACACAGGAGCAGAAACAAAGGCAGCCTTGAGACTCTCAAAGGCCTTAATGGACTCCGGAGACCAACTTTGTGGGTTACCTTCCTTTCTGGTCATATCAGTCAGGGGATTGACCAGAGACGAGAAGTTACGACTAAACTTCCGATTATAGTTGGCAAGGCCCAGGAAATGCTGCAGAGGATGTAAACCCACGGGTCAGGGCTACTGTAGAACTGCCGAAAGTTTCTCTGGGTCCATTGAAAAACCAGCAGTGGAAATGACATAACCTAGGAATTTAACCTGTTCACGATGGAACTCGCACTTCTCCAGTTTACAATAGAGATTGTTCTCTCTTAGTTTCTGAAGTACACGACAGAAATCTGTGTGGTGGCTCTCCAGGGACTTGAGGATATCATCAAAATAAACCACCACACATAACTGTAACAAATATCAGAGGACATCGTTAATAAATTCCTGGAAAACTGCCGGAGCATTACAAAGGCCAAAAGGTACTTATAATGGCCTGTTCTGGTATTAAAAGCAGTTTTCCACTTGTCGCCCTCCTTGATCCTCACGAGATTGTATGCATCTCTCAAATCAAGCTTTGTGAAAACCGTTGCTCCCTTGAGGCGGTCTAATAACTCCGTAATCAACGAAATCGGAGAGAAAATTTTTATCGTGAAACAATTGAGACCCCTATAATCAATACAAGGTCTCAGTTCACCACTCTTCTTCTTCACAAATGAGTCTCATGAGTCACATGGGCAGGCTGTAGAGTAGGCTGACCAGACGTCCCCGGTTTCCGGGGACAGTCCCTGGACTGAGCAGGCTGTCCCCGGTCCAAATTTGTCCCCCCTTTTGTCCCCGGATTTAGGGGGCAGCGCCAGTGGCATATCAACAGGGGAAGCGGGGGAAGGTCTTCCCCCCAATGCCACACATTGGGGGTGTCAGGACAGTGCCGTTGCGTAGGATGCCCCATCAGTGTTGCCAACCTTCTGTGTGAATACAGAGATGGCTGCGTCTATCACAGGGATTCTACTCTCCCCTCCCTGTGTCCGCCCACACTCTGTCGGCCTGTGTGCTGTGTGTGAATAGGACGTGAACTTTATGGAGCAGCCGACAGCCACACTGTACACCTGAAGCCGCTGTGACTGAAGTGAGTGAGCTGTGACCAGACTCTCGCCCTCCTCCTTCCTTCCCTCCCCCCCTTTCCTTAACTGCAGCCAAAGAGCTTTGTTTTTTCAGCCTATAACAGTATTGTGTCCTCTGTGCTTTAAAGTGGTATTTAGGGTGTTAAACAGGCAGTAAGGAAATATTACCTCCTCACTGCATGTCAGATGCCTCTGAAAGTGACCTAAGCATGGCTCGCTTTTCATTGGAGTATTTTCTGACCGTCTTCTGTATAATATCCGTAGTCTCTGACCATCTCCTGTATAATATCCGCAGTCTCTGATTGTCTCCTGTACAATATCCGCAGTCTTAAACATCTCCTGTATAACATCTGCAGTTTCTGACCGTCTCCTGTATAATATCCGCAGTCTCCGATTGTCTGCTGTTACGCTGTATAATATCCACAGTCTCTGATTGTCTCCTGTATAATATCCGCAGTCTCCAACCGTCTCCTGTATAACATCCGCAGTCTCTGACCGTCTCCAGTATAATACCCACATTGACCCTGTCATGTAGTATGTCTGCAGTCTCTGATCATCTCCTGTAATATGTCTGTAGTCTCTGATCATCTCCTGTACTTTGTCTGCAGTCTCTGACCATCTCCTGTAGTATGTCTGCAGTCTCTGACCATCTCCTGTAGTATGTTTGCAGTCTCTGAACATCTCCTGTAGTATGTCTGCAGTGTCTGAACATCTCCTGTACTATGTTTGCAGTCTCTGACCATCACTCTTTATGAAACGCACTCCTGAACCCCTGTACTCTGTACGTAGCATGCTCCTGAGCCCTTCACATAGCATCCTCCTGAGCCCTGCACCCTACAGGTAGCATCCTCCTGAGCCCTGCACCCTACAGGTAGCATCCTCCTGAGCCCTGCACCCTATGGGTAGCATCCTCCTGAGCCCTGCACCCTACGGGTAGCATCCTCCTGAGCCCTGCACCCTATGGGTAGTATCCTCCTGAGCCCTGCACCCCACAGGTAGCATCCTCTTGAGCCCTGCACCCAGCACCTTCCTGCACTCTGCATGTAGCACCAGCATACAGGGGGCACACTAACCACCAGCATACAGGGGGTGCACTGACCACCAATATGCATGGCCAGTGGTTACCAGTATACAGAGGACATAACAAATCAGATAAAACAATTACCATGCAACTAAAAAAATCTCAAAAGCAATAAGAGGATCGTGTTAGCTGGTTCCCTCATGCAAATCAATAAAGAGCAAAAAAACGCAGCGCTGCCCTCCACTTTAATAGTACAAATGGGCTTATAAGTGCAATGGTAAAACATATAAATGAATATCCAGTGCAAATCAACCAATGTATTACAATATAGTAGTGATGGTGTCACCCCTCTGCAAAAATATTGTGAGAAATTGCAAAGCTTCAATGTGCAAATAATGGTGAAACCCCCTACTTACAACAATAATAATAACAGAGATGCAAATCAAGCCATGTATTAGAACATAGTAGTGATGGTGCCACCCTCTCTGCAAGAGGTAAGAAATATTGCAGAGCTGCAATGTTCAAATAGTGGTGAACCCCCTATATATAATCATAATATTAATAATAAAATGTAAAATATTTACATCAATTGTACATTTTATTATGATTATATATAGGAGGTTTTACGACTATTTGCACATTGCAGCTCTGCAATATTTCTTACCTTTTGCAGAGAGGGTGACACCATCACTACTATGTTCTAATACATGGGTTGATTTGTGTCTCTGTTATTTTTGTATGTAGGGGGTTTCACCACTATTTACTCTGCAAATTCTCAAAATATTTTTGCAGAGGAGGTGACACTATCAATACTATATTGTAATACATTGGTTGATTTGCACTGGATATCCATTTATACATTTACCATTGCACTTATAAGTCCATTTGTAGAATTGTATAAAGGAAGTATAGGTTTGTGCTGCATTTTTTTGGCTTTTTATTGATATACAGAGGCCAGGACATACTGATCACCATTGTATGCCATGAAGAAACCGTCACTTGCTGGCCACTCCTATAGGTGTGCAGTAGCGTGCCACATTAGCGTCCTCACTTTTACTTCAAGCACCACCATAGCACCCCAAAAAAACATTGTCTGGAGCCGCCCCTGCCTGCAATGGATTTTAATTTTGGGGCCCCATACCTCCCGAGTTTTTTCTCTTCTTCTCTTTATAAAATTTGGTAGTCATATCCCAAAAAATTTTAAGAAGTATCTTTTTTTTTTCTCTCATGGACAAAATGTGAGAAATAACATATATATCATACAATCATTCCATAAACACATACCACATACACTGCATATATCATTTGAGGAAAATATACTGATAAAATAGTTTACCATTTGCCAATAAAGAAAATAAAAAATATGTCCCCGGATTTAATTTAAAAAATCTGGTCACCTTACTGTAGAGGTCTCAAGAGCCTCAATGGCAAGTGGAGTGTCACGCAGCTGCAGCGGAATCGAGTGCTTCAATACAAAGGCAGCATCAATGAACAGGTCTGCAGACCCAGAGTCGATTAGAGCCTGTATCTCGACGGACGACTCAGCCCAAGAAAGGGTTACCGAAACCAGGGGCTTATCCTTCTGGATAACTTGGGATGAAACAACGCCACCTAAGGTCTGTCTGCGACAGGACCTCAAGGTTCGGGTGTTCCCTGGACAGGTAGCACAAGATTTCAAAAAGTGACCTGCCTGGCCACAATAAAGGCACAATCTCTCCCTCCTCCTAAAGGTTCTCTCATCCGCAGAGAAATGCGTGAAACCAAAATCATTGGTTCTCCTTCCCTGTCCATATCGGTACCAGGAGGCATGAGAGGTGAGGGAGGCATGGGTGGGACTGCAAAGCTCGGAGACAAACGTACAGGAGGTTTCCGCAAGCGCTCCATAAAAGAGAGACTTTCTCTGAGTCTGGAGTCAATGAGGATGGCAAATGTGATAAACTTCTCCAGCTCAAGGGGTATATCTCGGGCTGCTATCTCATCCTTGATAGTATCCGAGAGACCATTAGAAAAAGCAGCCACGAAGCCCTCATTGTTCCATGCAACCTCTGCTGCCAGAGTACGGAATTCAATGGCGTAGTCGGCAACAGCTCTCTTACTCTGTTCGATGGACATGAGGCACTTGGCAGCAGAAGTGGAGCGTGTGGGAACATCAAATACCCTTTTAAACTAAGCCACAAACTCAGGGTAGCTCAAGACAAGAGGTTTTTGTGTCTCCCATAGAGGGTTTGCCCAGGCCAAGGCTCTCTCAGAAAACAAAGATATCATGAAACCTACTTTGCTTCTGTCCGTGGGAAATGCCTGGGGCAGCATCTCAAAGTATATCTCAACCTGGTTAAGTAATAAAGAGAAAAACACATGTGGGAGAGACGCATGCGCTGCACACCCCGAAACAATAATGTTAAAAAATGGACAGTTTCCCCGGTGGGGCTTTAGACAGCAATATCTTGATATTCAGAAATAATAAAAAATGTATAACCAGTAAGTGCTTTTATTGAACCATAAACAATTGTAATGTTATATTTCAATTAGCATTACAACATAGAGCGCTGGCCAAGTAGTACAATACATATTCCACAATATAAAGTCGACACATCTTTTCACAAAATTGTATACAGTCATACATTTCCGGGCTGTTGACGGTATAAATCCCCGACGCGTTTCGACCTGTGTACGGTCATCATCAGGGGGATAGTTGGTTCTATAAAATACATTGAATATCTTCAAAATTTAAGAACATGTCATCATAAATCTCATTATAAGGTTAAAAGTGGTAGTATATTTACCGCTGAAAAGTAGAGGGAATAATCCTTTGGCCAGTAAAAGCCGTAAATGGATCCGGGGGGCCCCCATATTCGCCCCTGTCTCCCCAGAGCGCATGAGTCCAGCCCAAGGGGCTTACAAGGAGCCACATAGACGCCCTCCAGGGGAAGGAGAAGTCAGCACCTGCGACAAATACCCAATAAGTCAAAATGATTCTCAGCACATTGGCAAAAGTATGAAGTGTATGGGCTAACTGCAATCCTAGTGATCAATATATATTGATCTGGTGTCCTAAGGTTTCATGATTATAATTATATAGAAAGTGGCACAACCATAAAAGAAATGGTTGTGTAGTTGTAGGGTTGTTTGAGTGGTGTGGTGTGTAAACACAGGTGAGTGGGAAATGATATGTGGTACTAAGAATATGAAAAACCCTTTAAGTGATAAAATAAAATTAAATGGATGGCCAGCACAATGCTGACTGCAGTGCCATATCCAGGTGAATGAAATGAGTGTATGGTGTCAGCCAACACATGGTGGAATAAAAGTGAAAAACAAGTCAAAAGGAGAGTGTGTGAATGAATAAAACCAAATAAAACAATCAAAAACATGTGTGGAAGATCTAAACTGATTATAGGAATAGGAGTATAATAATTTACCTTATGCCACAGTGTGGCTGATGTAGTAAAGTTAGACTTGTATGAACCAAATTGCAATGGAGCAAAAAAGGTGAAAAGCTGGAGCCAAAAAAAGGATTTGTGCAGTGCCATCCATTACGGTCTGCATGGAGTCATGGTAAGACTCACAGGCAGCCGATCATGGATATATGCCTAAAGTAGGCAATTAATTGAGTAAGCACAGGTGCTGATCTCCTCCCCCCCAGAGTGAGCAGCCCACATGTGGCTCCCCCGGCATCCCTGTAGGCAAAAAAAAAAACAAAAAAAAAAATAAAAAAAAAAAAACAAAAAAAAACAAAAAAAAACCCCGGCAGCTGCCGTCAACTCCGCCGCAAACCGCGAGATGTCGCGGCGCCGTGCACACGCCAAAGTAACTCGCACATGCGCACCTCGCCGCGGCTCATCCGGAGGTGATCAAGGGATGCCGCCGGCAGAGTGAAGCTCACGTCGGCGGACGATGAATACAAACGTCCGTCAATCAGAGCATGGGGGGGAGAGCTCAGATCCTGCATCACCCCCACATTCTCACCCTGCCGGGAAGCCTTCAATTGGACCAGGACTCACCTCCATGAAGCCGACAGGGGCGGCAGAGGTCCACCATGATCCATGACGGCCATAATCTAAAGTGCATATGTAAATGCAGTGGGCACTAAATTGTAGATAATGAAGTAATCATTGAATTATGCAGGAGCTGAGTGATAGCTCACTGACCCTAGATCCTAACATGTATATTTACAGAGCAGGTGTTAGTTAAACATCTGATCTACTGCAATACAGGAGTCTAAAATAGATCTATCCTGATGCATAAGGTGGGGAAAGATACAGTTACGATCTACTCCCCCATTTTGGGGGGCGTTTCCTCCGCAAGAGGCAAACAAAGTGTCACCCCCAAAATGCGTATCGTATCAAAAGAGGTTTTAGACATGTGAGGGTTTGAAGGGCCGTGTGAGCAACACAAAGCTCCTGCCATGTCTCTCATGTGTCATAGGGGGAAGGGGTGTTTAACCACCCAAAATTCAGTAATAAAGAGAAAAACACATGTGGGAGAGACGCATGCGCTGCACACCCCGAAACAATAATGTTAAAAAATGGACAGTTTCCCCGGTGGGGCTTTAGAAAAGATGTGTCGACTTTATATTGTGGAATATGTATTGTACTACTTGGCCAGCGCTCTATGTTGTAATGCTAATTGAAATATAACATTACAATTGTTTATGGTTCAATAAAAGCACTTACTGGTTATACATTTTTTATTATTTCTGAATATCAAGATATTGCTGTCTAAAGCCCCACCGGGGAAACTGTCCATTTTTTAACAACCTGGTTAAGAAACCCTCTGCATTGGACTGGATCGCCCCCAAATCGCTGGGGAAGTGGAGCGGAACCAGACATACCTCTTCTAGAGGTAATACTCGAGACGGGTGCCTGCACAGAGACTGGAGCAGCAGCAGGGCCACCTGCAACATAGGTTGTAAAGGGATGGCCAAAGTAGGAGATTCCAGGTGAGCCGTGTGACTCAGGAGTGTTTGTAACGCCATTGCAAATTGATCCATGCAGTGATCCAGTTAATCCAATCTGGAAAAAATATTACCAACAAGTGGATTGATGGCATCTTCTGAATTCATGGCCTTCGCCTACTGTCAGAAACCATGAAATCAGGCCGAGACAGAAGTACAGTTAAATTACACTTGTGTAATAATAAAAGTAAAAAGAACAAACGTAGTAAAAACATAGCCAAAGTTCAGTAACCGGAACGGATAGTCAGCCAAGCCAGAAGTCAGGGATCAATGTAGTGGAACAACAAGCAGGATCTGGAGCCAGAAGGATGTCTGCAAAGCAAGTCTTGAACAGGATCGCAGGAGATAGTTTCTGTGATGTTGACCAAGATAAAGGCAGAGAATCTCTGGACTGGACGGCTTAAGTAGGCAGGACTGATGAGCAGGATATCATCAACAGCTGAGTAACTGTGGAGAGATAGGAGCTGGCAATTAGCTGACAGCTTAGCAGCCAGCCCAGAGAAGGAAGGTTCCCAAACAGAACTAACGTCCCTTTTTTCCAACAAATAGAGCTTTCTTTTGGTGGTATTTGATCACCTCTATTGTTTTTATTTTTTGCGCTATAAACAAAAAAATAGTGACAATTTTGAAAAAAACGCATTATTTTTTACTTTTTGCTTTAATAAATATCCCCAAAAATATATAAAACATTTTTTTCCTCAGTTTAGGCAAATACGTATTCTTCTACATATTTTTGGTAAAAAAAATCGCAATAAGCCTTTATTGATTGGTTTGCGCAAAAGTTATACCGTCTACAAATAGGGGATACTTTTATGGCATTTTTAAAAATAATTTACTAGTAATGGCCGCGATCAGTGATTTTTATCGTGATTGTGACATTATGGCGGACAGATTGGACACTTTTGGCACGATTTTGGGACCATTCACATTTATACAGCGATCCGTGCAATTAAAAATGCATTGATTACTGTGTAAATGTCACTGGCAGTGAAGGGGTTAACCACTAGGTGGCGCTGTAGGGGTTAAGTGTGGTGCTGTAGGGGCACTGTAGGGGTTAATTGTGTCCTAGGGAGTGATTCTAGCTGTGGGGGGAGGGGCTACGTGTGACATGACACTGATCACCGCTCCCGGTCACAAGGAGCTATGATCAGTGTCAGTGTCATTAGGCAGAACGGGGAAATGCTGATGTAAACAAGCATCTCTGTGAGATGATCGCAGGTATCCAGACATCGAGTCCGTGGGACCTGCGATCATACTCACGAAGGTCGTGGCGTGCGCGCGCGCACACCCCTTCTTAAAGGGCAACGTACAGGTACGTTATTCTGCCTGTGTGTGCCCTTCTGCCACAGTGTATGTGCGTGAAGTGGTCAGCAATTGGTTAATTTGGTGGTGCAGTGGTTCTTGAGCAGGCACCCAGGCTTACAGGATCTCCTGAGGTGGGCCAGAAAAATCTGTGGTCATTTCCGCCGGTCAGACAATGCCAGTGTTTGGCTGGCTGACATTCAAAGGGAATGCAACCTGCCCACCAACCGCCTCATTTGTGACATGCCGACCAGGTGGAACTCAACGTTGGCAATGCTGCAGCGGCGGCACGCACAGCAGAGGGCCATCAGTGAGTACCTGTGCGAGTATGGCACCAGGACAGGGTCAGGGGAGTTTGGCTTCTTTTCGCCATGCCAGTGGCTACTGATCAAGGATGCATGCACTGCCCTGTCACCATTTGAGAAGGCCACAAGAATGGTGAGCAGCGGCAATGCATGCATCAGTGACACTGTCCCTCTAGTCTTCCTGCTGGAGCATGAGCTTCGTGGAATCATGAACAGGGCACTTGAGGCAGAACAGCGGGAGGAAGAGGAGGGCTTCCTTACCTCTCAAGGCCCCCTTTATCCAGATAGCATTCCTGTTCCCGCCAAACACACAGGAACAAGAGGAGGAGGAGGATTGCGTCAGCATGTATGTAAAGGATAACACTCAGCAGCAGTCTTCAAGGGATTTTTTTCAGTTCCCAGAAACCCAAGGAGTTGTACATGGCTAGGAGGAGGTAGTTACAGATTATGTGATCCTTAGTGACACGGAGGACTCAGAATTGAATGCCTCTGCAAACTTACGCTGGGTGGCCTCCCTAATTTTGCAAAGCCTGCGAAAGGACTCTAGGATTTGTGGTATCAAGGAGAGGGATCTGGCTGGCAACCCTTCTTGATCAACGTTACAAGGGTAATGTTGTAGAACTCATCCTGCCTTTGCAGAGGGAGCAAAGGATGAAACCTCTTCAGGAGGCCTTGAAGAAAGGTTTGTGCAATGCATTTCCAGACCCTGGGAGGTTACAATTTCCTGGTGCTGGACAACATGTTGCTGAGGCTTCGTTCAGTCAGAGGAAGAGCGGTGGAGAAGGTGGCTGGCTGACCCACCAATGCCTTTAAACAATTTTTCAGTCCTCAGCGCCAAGGTCTGATCGTTTAAAGTAACCATCGCCAGCAACTGCATTACATGGTGCAGGAATATCTAGGGGCAAGAGCAGACTTGCAGACCTTTCCAACAGAGCATCCACTGGGTTACTGGGTCTTGAGGATGGACCACTGGACAGAACTGCAATTGAGCTACTGGCCTGTCCTACATCCAGCGTGCTTTATGAACGCATATTCGGTGCTGCTGGAGGGTTTGTAATGGAACAAAGTGTGCGCCTATCCACAGACTCTGTTAATAGGCTCACATTCATAAAAATGAATCAGTCTTGGATCAGCAGCTATCAAGCACCTGATGCTGATGTAGCTAACTGATTGAATTCGCTATGGATCTGGGATCCCTTGAAGATTGCCTATGCTGACTATCCTATTCCTCCTCAATCTTGATGATGCTAGCTTCCAACAATATTTTTGGTTTAGGGCACCACCCAAGGCCCAATTTTTCTGCTCCTGTTTAACAGGGGCATGTAATTACAATTTTTGATCCAATATTTCACAGCAGGGCCCGTTCCTGCACCCAACAAGAGTATCTGTGAAGGGTTACAGTGTTGTGACACCACCACCACCCAAGGCCCAATTTTTCTGCCCCTGTTTAACAGGGGCATGTAATTACAATTTTTGATATAATATTTCACAGCAGGGCCGTTCCTGTGCCCAACAAGAGTATCTGTGAGGGGTTACAGTGTTGTGGCACCACCACCACCACCCAAGGCCCAATTTTTCTGCCACTGTTCTGCCACCCAAGGCCCAATTATTCTGCACTGTTTAACAGGGGCATGTAATTACAATTTTTTCTGTAATATTTCACAGCAGGGCCCATTCCTGCACTCAACAAGAGTATCTGTGAGGAGTTACAGTGTTGTGGCACCACCACCACCCAAGGCCCAATTTTTCTGCCCTGTTTAACAGGGGCATGTAATTACAATTTTTGATATAATATTTCAATGCAGGACCCATTCCTGCGCCCAACAAGAGTATCTGTGAGGGGTTACAATGTTGTGGCACCACCACCAAAGGCCCAATTTTTCTGCCACTGTTTAGCAGGGGCATGTAATTACAATTTTTGATCTAATATGTCACAGCAGGGCCCGTTCCTGCGCCCAACAAGAGTATCTGTGAGGGGTTACAGTGTTGTGGCACCACCACCACCACCCAAGGCCCAATTTTTCTGCCACTGTTCTGCCACCCAAGGCCCAATTATTCTGCACTGTTTAACAGGGGCATGTAATTACAATTTTTTCTGTAATATTTCACAGCAGGGCCCATTCCTGCACCCAACAAGAGTATCTGTGAGGAGTTACAGTGTTGTGGCACCACCACCACCACCACCACCCAAGGCCCAATTTTTCTGCCCCTGCTTAACAGGGGCATGTAATTACAATTTTTGATATAATATTTCACAGCAGGGCCCGTTCCTGCGCCCAACAAGAGTATCTGTGAGGGGTTACAATGTTGTGGCACCACCACCAAAGGCCCAATTTTTCTGCCCCTGTTTAACAGGGGCATGTAATTAAAATGTTTGATCTAATATTTCACAGCAGGGCCCGTTCCTGCGCCCAACAAGAGTATCTGTGAGGGGTTACAGTGTTGTGGCACCACCACCACCACCCAAGGCCCAATTTTTCTGCCACTGTTCTGCCACCCAAGGCCCAATTATTCTGCACTGTTTAACAGTGGCATGTAATTACAATTTTTGATATAATATTTCACAGCAGGGCCCGTTCCTGCGCCCAACAAGAGTATCTGTGAGGGGTTACAATGTTGTGGCACCACCACCAAAGGCCCAATTTTTCTGCCCCTGTTTAACAGGGGCATGTAATTAAAATGTTTGATCTAATATTTCACAGCATGGCCCGTTCCTGCGCCCAACAAGAGTATCTGTGAGGGGTTACAGTGTTGTGGCACCACCACCACCACCCAAGGCCCAATTTTTCTGCCACTGTTCTGCCACCCAAGGCCCAATTATTCTGCACTGTTTAACAGGGGCATGTAATTACAATTTTTTCTGTAATATTTCACAGCAGGGCCCATTCCTGCACCCAACAAGAGTATCTATGAGGAGTTACAGTGTTGTGGCACCACCACCACCACCACCCAAGGCCCATTTTTTCTGCCCTGTTTAACAGGGGCATGTAATTACAATTTTTGATATAATATTTCAATGCAGGACCCGTTCCTGCGCCCAACAAGAGTATCTGTGAGGGGTTACAGTGTTGTGGCACCACCACCACCACCAAAAGCCCAATTTTTCTGCCACTGTTTAGCAGGGGCATGTAATTACAATTTTTGATCTAATATGTCACAGCAGGGCCTGTTCTTGCACCCAACAAGTGTATCTGTTAGGGGTTACAGTGTTGTGGCACCACCACCACCCAAGGCCCAATTTTTTTGCCCCTGTTTAACAGGGGCAATGTAATTACAATTTCTGATCTAATATTTCACAGCAGGGCCCGTTCCTGCGCCCAACAAGAGTATCTGTGAGGGGTTACAATGTTGTGGCACCACCACCAAAGGCCCAATTTTTCTGCCCCTGTTTAACAGGGGCATGTAATTAAAATGTTTGATCTAATATTTCACAGCATGGCCCGTTCCTGCGCCCAACAAGAGTATCTGTGAGGGGTTACAGTGTTGTGGCACCACCACCACCACCCAAGGCCCAATTTTTCTGCCACTGTTCTGCCACCCAAGGCCCAATTATTCTGCACTGTTTAACAGGGGCATGTAATTACAATTTTTTCTGTAATATTTCACAGCAGGGCCCATTCCTGCACCCAACAAGAGTATCTATGAGGAGTTACAGTGTTGTGGCACCACCACCACCACCACCCAAGGCCCATTTTTTCTGCCCTGTTTAACAGGGGCATGTAATTACAATTTTTGATATAATATTTCAATGCAGGACCCGTTCCTGCGCCCAACAAGAGTATCTGTGAGGGGTTACAGTGTTGTGGCACCACCACCACCACCAAAAGCCCAATTTTTCTGCCACTGTTTAGCAGGGGCATGTAATTACAATTTTTGATCTAATATGTCACAGCAGGGCCTGTTCTTGCACCCAACAAGTGTATCTGTTAGGGGTTACAGTGTTGTGGCACCACCACCACCCAAGGCCCAATTTTTTTGCCCCTGTTTAACAGGGGCAATGTAATTACAATTTTTGATATAATATTTCACAACAGGGCCCGTTCCTGCGCCCAAGAAGAGTATCTATGAGGGGTTACAGTGTTGTGGCACCACCACCCAAGGCCCAATTTTTTTGCCCCTTATTAACAGGGGCATGTAATTACTATTTCTGATCTAATATTTCACAGCAGGGCCCGTTCCTGTTCCCAACAAGAGTAACTGTGAGGGCTTACAGTGTTGTGGCACCACCACTACTACCAAAGGCCCAATTTTTCTGCCCCTGTTTAACAGGGGCATTTAATTACAATATTTGATATAATATTTCAACGCAGGGCCTGTTCCTGCACCCAACAAGAGTAACTGTGAGGGGTTACAGTGCTGTGGCACCACCACCAAAGGCCCAATTTTTCTGCCCCTGTTTAGCAGAGGCATGTAATTACAATTTTTGATTAATATTTCACAGCAGAGCCCGTTCCTGCGCCCAACAAGAGTAACTGTGAGGGCTTACAGTGTTCTAGTACCACCAAAACCTAATGCTCTAATTTTCTATAGAGTATATAGGGCATGCCTTATAGTATATATACTGCTGTTCAGAGTATATAGTGCCTGGAAGCCCCCCACGCCATTTTTAAAAAATTTTGGGTGCAGGGTTCCCCTTAATATCCATACCAGACCTGAAGGGCCTGGTATGGATTTTGGGGGTGACATCCACGCCATTTTTTTTGGTATTTTTGGTATTTTTATGTCAGGATCCGACAATAGTAAAAAAGCAGGAGTAGTATGGCGCTGCCCTTATGGAGACAAAATTTTTTTTTTCTTCTTTGTAGTGAATGTATTGCCTAGTGTCCTTATAGAATTGCTTCTAAAACCTGTATGTGTTCAAAAGTTGAATAAAACTGTGACTGGTGGTGAATATTTCTATTAAAAATGAAAATACAACAACTGGTGCTCCAATTGTTCAACAAAGATGCATAGTGCCCTTTAAATTAGGTAATAAAGTAGTTGTGGATATGGATACAACAACATCTAGGTGGAAAGTGTTTAAAACAATACAATACCACCTAGGTGGAAAGTATTAGAAAATGGTAAAAAAGCAGGAGTAGTATGGCGCTGCCCTTATGGAGACAAAAAGATATTTTCTTCTTTGTAGTGAATGTATTGTCTAGTGTCCTTATAGAATTGCTTCTAAAACCTGTATGTGTTCAAACATTGAATAAAACTGTGACTGGTGGCAAATATTTCTATTAGAAGTGAAAATACAACAACTGTTGCTCCAATTGTTCAACAAAGGTGCATTATGCCCTTTAAATTAACTAATAAAGTAGTTATGAATATGGATACAATATCATCTAGGTGGATAGTGTTATAAAGAGAAAAAGAAAAAAGAAAAAAAGGAAAAAAAAGGAAAACAGGAATAGTATGGTGCTACCCTTATGGAGACAAAAAAAAAACTTTCTTTATAATGACTTTATAATTCCTAAAGTGTGTGTGCCAAAAATGAATAAATATGTGACTGGTGCCAAGTCCTTACTGTTAAAAGTACAATTGCAACCTAAGATGCTTCAATTATTCAACAAAAGTGCATAGTGCAGCATTTCTAAAGTGACCAGTGTTAAATCATACAAATCTATACAACATTGTGCAAATTATCCATCATAAATAGTGACTCTTGTGCTGTGACCAGTATTAGTTGGATAGGAAAAGTTCAGTTTATGAAAAAACAAGTTCTTTTTGGAGTATTTTGTAGTGTTCAATCTTTGAGGGTCAAATATCTGTAGGAAAGCTTCTTATCCAGGTGCTGGTTTCTTTAATAAGTGCCTTGTCTGCATGCTCTGACAATGCTTGCACTCACCGGATTCTCCTTTCCCCTGCAGGGGTATGGATGGTCACAGTGTCTGCCACTGTGTAGCAATCAAGGATATCCCCCAAACTTTACTTGCGTATTGTGGTGTAGTAATTACATGTAAAGGAAAGAAGGTATACCCATCGCGTAAAACCATAGGTGAACTTTTATTAAAACTTAATAGACAAATGTACTCACATTTCAAATGAACAAATCAAGCATGGCAAAAGTTAGCGAATTCCCTTTGTTAGAGGTGCTGCAAGACGTTCGTAACCTGCCCTACGCACGTTTCGTCGTCAGACTTCACTGTATTTTTGTCCCCTCATGGCGGCTGGAGCATTCTGCGTTCCAGCTCGCCTCGGTGCTTCCGGGTCGCGGCCGTCACCGTCGTTCGCGCATGCGCGGAGACCTCTGCGGGAGCGAGGCTTGGTTCGAGCGGGGTTCCCAAGTCGGCCGCGCAGGCGCCGCACGGCTCCTTCCCATAGCGCAGGCGTGAGGTGGGGGGCGGTGACGTCACGGGCGGGGGATTTAAAGTCAGCTGCTGGCTCCTGTTAGAATGGGATTCTCCCAGGCTATGAGCAGAAGCAGTTGCAGCTGCACATCTCCCCTAGCCCAGGTCTACACTGGTGAGTGCTGGCCTGCTTTCTCTCCCTTTCGCCGAGGGAAATATGTGTGTATTTACAGGAATGTTGCATGTTGTATTCTTTTGCATATCAGTTTTATTATTGTAAAAAAAAAAATATATAATAATAATAATAATAATATATATATATAAAAAATATATATATATATATATATATATATATATATATATATATATATATATATATATGATTAAAATAATAATAACTTTTAAAGCATACATATATTTATGGAATATGGGGCACACAAGATCATTGATCTCTATATGTCTTTAGGCATTCTCAGGCCCCTGGTTTTCCTGCAGACCACCCATTTTGTGACGTGTTGCGTCCAGAGGCATGGACAAGTCACCGCCTTCATGTGGCCAACCCTCATGCACAAGGTGTGTGCAGGTGAGGGGAGGGGTTGAGGTACAGTCGCAAGATTTGGCGTTGTCCGACGTCACATATTGCCTTCCCCCTTCCTTTTTTCTCTCTTACAGCCCTTCCAGGTCGGACCCTCAGATTGTGGTCCAGAGAGACACAGACCTTGCCAGGCCACAACTACAGCATCATTATCATAATCCAGACAAGACTCTCTGTCTGGAACTCACCACCAGAGGAGACGCTTCCATTCCTCCTCCAGACACCGCCCCACCGCCATGACAGCCGCTCTGACCGCAGAGCCTGCTGGGGATGTGGGACATGAGTCCCGGAGGGCAAGTCCTTAGGTGACTGTTATGCCCGAGCGGGAAGGGAAAAAGAGATGGAGAATCAACGTATGGAGTCTCTCATGAAGCGTGTGGTGCAAAAATCCCTGAAGGAAATGGGTACACCCCACATGCAGAGCCAGTCCACCACGCTATCTGGCTCCCTGGCTAACGAGGCCTGTGAGGATCCGGGCCCTTCCCAGCCTTGCATTACTTTGCCCGGTTCATCGGATGGTGAGTTGGAAGCTGAAGAGGATATCGGAGGTTTGACCTCTCTAGTTTCTCTACTAATCAAAGCAATTAAGGAGCCCCTTAAGTGGGAAGACCCTTCCACCCCTCCGGCTAAACAGAAAATGATTCTTTAAGCACCTGGGGAAAGAGCACTCAAACTTTACGCTCCTTGCTGAATCAAAGGTCATTTTTTGATGAGGGATGAAGCAAGGTGGACAGGAAGTCCTCCGTGTCAAATAAAACCTCCAGTTTATACCCCGTCAAGACAGAAAAAGTGAAATCACTCCTCTTGTGGATGCAGCTTTGATGCGTCTGGCCAGGCGTGTGACCCTCCCTTTGGAGGATGCGGTGTCATTCAGGGATGGTCTTGAGAGAAGAATAGACAGGACCTCAAGAAGATTTAGGGGCCTGCTGGAATGGCTTGCAAACCTGCCTTGGCCCTAGCAGCCATGTCTAAGGCTATGGAAGCCTGGACATAGAACGTGGACTCCTTCCTCAGGGGTGTTTCAGAAGGGCTGGCTAGAAGTTCGGCAGCTGCAGAGCTAATACTGGCGGCAGTCTTCCTAGGGGAAGCATCTATCTATTTGATCCGCCTGCTGGCGCGGATTATGTTGCCCTCATTCACAGACAAATGTGCCCTCGGGGTTCATCCTTGACTTGCTGACCCGGCGTCCAAGCAATCCTAGTGTAAAATCCCCTTTGAAGGGTCCTCACTGTTCGGCATCAAGTTGGACGATGCCATAACCCGTGCCATGGGCTTCCGGCCCCAGGATAAGCGTATGTTTTTAATGAAAGAAACCCCAGTACAGAAGACGCAGACCGGAACGCTCGAGAGAAGCTCACTCTGACAGACCTGGCCGAGACCTCAGAAAGAATTGGGGCAGAGGGCAGCCATCATCCTGAAAGCTCACTAAGGGTTAAACGTCCAGCGGATGTGATCTGGCCAAATCTTTTTGAGATCACTCCCACCAGGCAGGTCGGGTGGGGGCCCGTCTGATCCTCGCCTGGCATGTCTGGGTGGCCTTTATCTCAGACTACTAGGGGTGTCAACACGGTTTCGTCAGGCCACGCTTGGTCCTTCACCAGTATTCCTTCCCCCAGGTATGTCTCCACTCTACTTCCTCATGCGGAAGAACAGAAGCAGGCCTTACTGTCCTACATGGATTTGCTGAAAGCCCAAGGAGCAGTGATATGTGTCCCAAGGGACAAATGGTTCCAGGAGATATACTCCCCCTTTTTTAGTTCAAAAGAGAAAACGGTGCATGGCGTCCGGTCATCGATCTGACTTACCTAAACAAATTTATAAGACATGGGAAATTCAAAATGGAGACACATTCAACAAGCCATACAGCTAGGCGACTGGCTGATTTCAATTAACTTAAAAGAAGCTTACATACATGTCCCAGGTGGCGAAGGAGTTTTCCGAAATACTTCCGGTTTCAAGTCAGGCAAGAACATCTGCAATTCATCTGCCTTCCCTTTGGGCTAACGACTTCTCCTCAAGTCTTTTTCAAAGTTCTTTTGGCCATAGCGACCCTCATCAGGCTGAAAGGAGTACGCCTTTATCATTACCTCGAGGACCTCTTGGTGCTGTCTCAGGACAAATATCAATTGCTGGTCTACAGGGAACAGGGGATCTCCACCTTGTTCAACTTCGGGTGGCTCCTAAACATAGAAAGAGCCTCTTATATCCTGGCCAACACCGGATATACCTGGGGGGGCTCAGTTCGATACAGTGGAGAACACCATCTCTCTCCCGGTTAAAAAAGAAAAAAAATATACCAGTTATTCGAGAGACAATCTCTCAGGCCTTATACTCACTAACCACGTCTGAAAGCATTACAATGCCTAAAAATTATTGGCGCAATGGTCTCTGCAACCCACATGGTCAAATGGGCCTTGTAGCAGTTACGCCCTTTTCAATCGGGATCCTCCAGCAATGGAAGTCAGGGACAAGAGTCAACCTATCCACTTACTGGCAACGATGAGGAGCAGTCTCCTTTGGTGGCTTCAGTGCAAGAACCTTCTAAATTGCCACTCCATTGCCCCATCTCCTGGGTCATGGTCACAACCGATGCCAGTGGTTTCGGCTGGGGGGGGCCCTCTGTGGGTGGAACCTTGCTCAGGGCAAGTGGGACACATCTCCCCAACCTAGGTTCGAATGTCCTGGAATTTCGGGCGGCCTGGTGTGCCCTCCAATCCTTCTCTCATCTCCTGAAAGGAGAGTCAGTGTTATTAGGGATGGATAACACCACAGCAGGCTCCTAGATGAAAAGGCAAGGGGGTACTTGGAGCTCCACACTTCTTCGAGAAGTCGAACCCATCATGTCGTGGGTCCGGAAGAATCTGGCCGGCATCTCGGTGGTATTCGTCCCCGGAATCCAGAACACTCAAGCGGACTTCCTTTTGTGCACCCAGTTAGACAACAATGAGTGGTCCCTTCATGTGCAGACATTCAAGTCGCTGGGATTCAGTCCCGAAGTAGATCTATTCGCTTCCCCCCTGCAATTTTAAGATAAAAAAAAGTTTTACTCTGGGCTGTTGTAGTCAAGCATTCGGAACAGATGCCCTGACAAATCAATGGAGGTTCAGGGGGGCATACGCCTTTCCCTCGCTCCCTATTGTCCTCCTACTCTTACGGAGGCTTCAAGCAGAAGTAGTCGAAGCGGTGATGATAGCCCCTTATTGGCCGAACAGGCCTTGGTTTCCCCTTCCATTCCAGCTTAGCTTCCGGGATCCAGTGCCTCTCCCCTCAGGCCGGATCTTCTTTCTCAAGGGACAGTCCTACACCAAAAAAAACCAAAAAAAACAAAACCTTGTCCGGCACTTCTGGGACCGATGGTCTGGTTCTTGAGGGGGAGAGGCTGGAATATCTCGGGTGCGCCGCAAGAGTGGTTTCTACCCTCATGAGCTCAAGGAAGACAAGTACAAATAAAGTGTATAGGAGTGTCTGGATCAAATTTGTCCAAGTCTCAGCCTTGTCAGCCTTTTCTGGGACTTCATTGGAGGTTCGTCTCCTGATTTGGCAGTTCTTCCATGGGGCACCAAGACTAAAGCCCCAAAGGAGACCAAGTTTTCCCAAGTGGGACCTTCCCCTTGTTCTCGACTCACTGCCTGGACTAATTACCATGGGGCCCTCCCCGCTTTCCATTAAGGATTTCTCAACAAAGGTAGCTTTTGTTTTAGTAGCCATTACCTCGGCTAAAAGGGTCTCTGAGATTGGGTCACTAGGTCATGAAGATCCCTTTCTGACGTTTTTCTTTATGAATCGGGTAGTCCTTATCCCTATAATGGGCTCAAACCCGAAAGTGACTTTAGTGTTCCACGAGAACCAAGAAATCGTCTTGCTTATATTCAAGACCCCGGGGTCCACTGTAACTCATTCTCCGGATATAGGCGAAGTTCTAAGGGAATACCTGCAAATTACTTCTCCCTTTAGACGTTCTAGCCACCTATTCATACTGCACTCAGGCAGCTGTGAAGGGGAGAGGGCTTCAACCAGGATAATTACAGCTTGGATCGTCCAGACCATCCACCAAGCATATAGGGCTAAGGGCTGGGCTCCTCCAGAGGCGGTGACAGCACACTCCACCAGAGGAATGGCAGCTTCTTGGGCGGCGGCCCGACAAGTGGCTCCAGACACCATTTGCAAAGCGGCCTCTTAGGCCTCTATTAATACATTCATGTCTCATTACGGCATAGAGCCGGCTTCACTGTCTTCTGTAAACTTTGGTTTGAAAATTCCTATCAGTTGATAGGACAAATTAAATTATGTTTTGTTCAGCATACCCACCCGTGTGGTTGGCTAGTTATTTCCCACACGTAGGCTGCCATGGAGTCCCCACCCATCGGTCAAAGAGTCGGCTAGTTATAGAACATGGTACCTAGCGGTGAGCTCTCATTTATGGGAATGGGGTCCTATAGCATTGGAGAGGAGGCGGGGTTAACCCACACGTAGGCTGACATGGAGTCCATCAGGAAAGGAAAATTACGGTAAGTATTTGACAATAAATTTTCCTTTTTTTGTCTCCATAAGGGCAGCGCCATACTACTCCTGCTTTTTTACCATTTTCTAATACTTTCCACTTAGGTGGTATTGTATGTGTAGAGGCAGCAGCCATATCCATAACTAAAACATTCAATTCATTGCGCGGATTTACCCCATACACCTACTAGGATCCGACAATACATTACAGCCGCGAGCAGTTTTCAATGACATGTTTTTCCTTTAGAAATGTAATTTTGCTGTGGCACTGTTATAAACATGGGAAACATGTGCTAATTTACAGGCATACTAAGGACACCCCCAGGCATGCTATTTAAAGGAATATTTAATTTTTATTGTTTCACTTTAAGCGTTATTAAAATCACCCGAAATGCACCCGAAAAAACTGCGTTTTTTTAAAACTTTTTTTTGCATTGATACATATCCCCTGGGGCAGGATCCGGGTCCCCAAACACTTTTTATGGTAATAACTTGCATATAAGCCTTTAAAATTAGCACTTTGGATTTTACACGATTGTGTCCCATAGACATTTGTGGTGTTTGTGTGTTCAAACAAATTTTTTGCCTGTTCGCATGTTCTGCTGCAAACCGAACCGGGGAGTGTTTGGCTCATCCCTAGTACCTGGCTGCTCAAATGAGTTTGCAGTCTATTTTAGTTTGCACTTAGAGGCACAACGCAGGATTTACACAGCAGAAAACATTATAAATTTGTTAGCTGTGGTCCAGCTGCAAAAACATTGTAAGGCACCTTTACAGTGTTAGAGCATTTCACTAGGCTGCAAACTTCAATGCACAATTCTGGATTTAACCTGCACCAAACATAAGAAATGTGGCCAAAACTCCAAAAGAATACTGCGTTTGTGAAAAAATCATATATACATGTGAAACTAAAAGCAGCACCACTAATGTGAGATATTTCACAATAAAGGCAAATTACAGTATATGTGTTGCGCTAATAAACACGTGTATAGATATATATTGAAAGATTTTAAAATACGTTAACAAAGATCAAACAAAAAATAGTCCAAAATTAGTAGCAGTCTCTCAGATGGACCATAAATTCCATATGTGTCTGAATCAGTGGCACCGTAGAAGAAACAAATCCAAATCTCCCCACCAGGTGAGTAGGGATGAGCTTCGAGTTCGAGTCGAACTCATGTTGGACTCGAACATCGGCTGTTCGCCAGTTTGCCGAACAGTGAACAATTTGGGGTGTTCGCGGCAAATTCGAAAGCCGCAGAACACCCTTTAAAAGTCTATGGGAGAAATCAAAAGTGCTAATTTTAAAGGCTTATATGCATGGTATTGTCATAAAAAGTGTTTGGGGACCTGGGTCCTGCCCCAGGGGACATGTATCAATGCAAAAAGAAGTTTTAAAAACTTCAGTTTTTTCGGGAACAGTGATTTTAACCACTTGCCGACCGCCTCACGCAGATATACTGCAGCAGAATGGCACGGGCAGGTAAAGTAACGTATGGGTACGGCGTCTGTCCCCGAGCGATCAGAGGTGAGGGGGAGGCCATCTATTCGTGGCCACCCCCTCGCGATCGCTCCCAGCCAATGACAATCCTCCTCTGCTGCTGTATAGTAAACAGCGGCAGAGGAAGTGATGTTATCTCTCCTCGGCTCGGTATTTTCCGTTCCGGCGCCGAGGAGAGAAGACATCTGAGTAAGTGCACAACACACACACTTACAGTAAAACACACCAGGCACACTTTACACCCCCCATCACCCCTGATCAACCCCTAATAACCCCCCCCCTGTCACAGTGACACCAAGCAATTTTGTTTTCTGATTACTGCATTGGTGTCAATTTGTGACAGTTAGAAGTGGTAGGGCAGTTAGTGTTAGCCCCCTTTAGGTCTAGGATTCCCCCCTAATAAGTTTTAACCCCTTGATCACCCCCTGTCACCAGTGTCACTAAGCGATCGTTTTTCTGATCTCTGTATTAGTGTCACTGGTGACTCTAGTTAGGGAGGTAAATATATAGGTTTGCCGTCAGAGTTTTATGGCGTCAGGGACCCTCATATACTACCTAATAAAGATTTTAACCCCTTGATTGCCCCCTAGTTAACCCTTTCACCAGTGATCACCGTAAAACTGTTACGGGTGACGCTGGTTAGTTAGTTTATCTTTTATAGTGTCAGGGCACCCGCCGTTTATTACCTAATAAAGGTTTAGCCCCCTGATCGCCTGGCGGTGATATAACTTAGGTTTTAGGGTCAGATAGGATCTGCGTCGCCCCAGGCAGCGTCAGGTTATCGCCAGTACCGCTAACACCCACGCACGCAGCATACACCTCCCTTAGTGGTGTAGTATCTGAACGGATCAATATCTGATCCGATCAGGTCTATACTAGCGTCCCCAGCAGTTTAGGGTTCCCAAAAACGCAGTGTTAGCGGGATCAGCCCAGATACCTGCAAGCACCTGCGTTTTGCCCCTCCGCCCGGCCCAGCCCACCCAAGTGCAGTATAGATCGATCACTGTCACTTACAAAACACTAAACACACATAACTGCAGCGTTCGCAGAGTCAGGCCTGATCCCTGCGATCGCTAACAGTTTTTTTGGCACCGTTTTGGTGAACTGGCAAGCACCAGCGGCCTAGTACACCCCGGTCGTAGTCAAACCAGCACTGCAGTAGCACTTGGTGACGTGGCGAGTCCCATAAGTGCAGTTCAAGCTGGTGAGGTGGCAAGCACAAGTAGTATCCCGCTGCCACCAAGAAGACAAACACAGGTCCGTCATGCCCATAATGCCCTTCCTGCTGCATTCGCCAATCCTAATTGGGAACCCACCACTTCTGCAGCACCTGTACTTCCCCCATTCACATCCCAAACCAAATGCAGTCGGCTGCATGAGAGGCATTTTCTTTATGTCCTCCCGAGTACCCCTACCCAACGAACACCCCCAAAAAAGATGTCGTGTCTGCAGCAAGTGCGGATATAGGCGTGCCACCCGCTATTATTGTCCCTCCTGTCCTGACAATCCTGGTCTTTGCATTGGTGAATGTTTTGAACGCTACCATACACTAGTTGAGTATTAGCGTAGGGTACAGCATTGCACAGACTAGGCACACTTTCACAGGGTCTCCCAAGATGCCATCGAATTTTGAGACCTGGAACCGGTTACAGTTATAAAAGTTACAGTTACAAAAAAAAGTGTAAAAAAAAACCACAAAAAAATATATAAAATAAAATAGTTTTCGTTCTATTGTTCTCTCTCTCTCTATTCTCTCTCTATTGTTCTGCTCTTTTTTACTGTATTCTATTCTGCAATGTTTTATTATTATTATGTTTTATCATGTTTGCTTTTCAGGTATGCAATTTTTTATACTTTACTGTTTACTGTGTTTTATTGTTAACCATTTTTTTGTCTTCAGGTACGCCATTCAGCTGCAGCGCGGATTTATTTATCTTGACAGCAACAGCGTTTGCTCCCACAATATATAAAGCCGTGACTCCAGCGGAGGTGATATATGCCGAAGCATGGGGACAGCAGGGCGGAGGAGCGAGTTGCTCCGAACTTTTGGGGCAGATGCCCCCATGCTTCGGCATATATAAATGGTGCATGTATGCCCATCATTAGAAGTGGTTGGATGAAGGGAGGTATTCTAATGGTGGGCATACCCACCGATCAATCTCTTTTTTCGTTCAGCCCACAGGCTGCATGAAAAAAAAAGATTACAATATATGCCCAAAAAGGACCAGCAACGTACTGGTATGTTGCTGGACTTTGAGTGGTTATACCAGAATGATGCCTGCAGGTTTAGGTATCATCTTGGTATCATTCTTTTCAGCCAGCGGTCGGCTTTCAAGCAATCCTAGTGGCTAATTAGCCTCTAGACAGCTTTTACAAGCAGTGGGAGGGAATGCCCCCCCCCACGGTCTTCCATGTTTTTCTCTGGCTCTCCTGTCCCAACAGGGAACCTGAGAATGCAGCCGGTGATTCAGCCAGCTGACCATAGAGCTGATCAGAGACCAGAGTGGCTCCAAACATCTCTATGGCCTAAGAAACCGGAAGCTACGAGCATTTCATGACTTAGATTTTGCCGGATGTAAACAGTGCCATTAGGAAATTGAGAAAGCATTTTATCACACCGATCTTGGTGTGGTCAGTTGCTTTGAGGGCAGAGGAGAGATC
The DNA here is from genome assembly GCA_037952925.1 of Lithobates clamitans. Lineage (NCBI taxonomy): Eukaryota > Metazoa > Chordata > Amphibia > Anura > Ranidae > Lithobates > Lithobates clamitans. Next base: position 2,327,761 of record JBBGZY010000742.1, on the reverse strand, counting down.
TAGGGTCTAATAGACCCCATTTTTTTCAAAAAAGAGTACCTGTCAATACCTAATGCTATCATAGGGGATATTTACATTCCCTGAGATAACAATAAAAATGATTTAAAAAAAAATGAAAGGAACAGTTTAAAAATAAGATAAAAAAGAAAAAAAAAAAGAAAGAAAAAAAAAAAGAAAGGCAAAGGCGAATGCAAGTGTCGGTCTGGCTTCAAATGTAAACAGCAATTGCACCATGCATGTGAGGTATCACCACGAAGGTCAGATCAAGGGCAGTAATTTTAGCAGTAGACCTCCTCTGTAAATCTAAAGTGGTAACCTGTAAAGGCTTTTAAAGGCTTTTAAAAATGTATTTAGTTTGTCGCCACTGCACGTTTGTGCGCAATTTTAAAGCATGTCATGTTTGGTATCCATGTACTTGGCCTAAGATCATCTTTTTTATCACATCAAACATTTGGGCAATATAGGGTGTTTTAGTGCATTCAATTTTAAAAAGTGTGTTTTTTCCCCAAAAAATGTGTTTGAAAAATCGCTGCGCAAATACTGTGTGAAAAAAAAATAATAAACACCCACCATTTTAATCTGTAGGGCATTTTCTTTAAAAAATATATAATGTTTGGGGGTTCAAAGTAATTTTCTTGCAAAAAAAATAATTTTTTCATGTAAACAAAAAGTGTCAGAAAGGACTTTGTCTTCAAGTGGTTAGAAGAGTGGGTGATGTGTGACATAAGCTTCTAAATGTTGTGCATAAAATGCCAGGACAGTTCACAACCCCCCTAAATGACCCCATTTTGGAAAGTAGACACCCCAAGCTATTTGCTGAGAGGCATGTCGAGTCCATAGAATATTTTATATTGTGACACAAGTTGCGGGAAAAAGACAATTTTTTTTTTTTTTTTGCACTAAGGTGTCACTAAATGATATATTGCTCAAACATGCCATGGGAATATGTGAAATTACACCCCAAAATACATTCTGTTGCTTCTCCTGAGTACGGGGATACCACATGTGTGAGACTTTTTGGGAGCCTAGCCACGTACGGGACACCGAAAACCAAGCACCGCCTTCAGGCTTTCTAAGGGCGTAAATTTTTGATTTCACTCTTCACTGCCTATCACAGTTTCGGAGGCCATGGAATGCCCAGGTGGCACAAAACCCCCCCAAATGACCCTATTTTGGAAAGTAGACACCCCAAGCTATTTGCTGAGAGGTATAGTGAGTATTTTGCAGACCTCACTTTTTGTCACAAAGTTTTGAAAATTGAAAAAAGAAAAAAAAAACTTTTCTTGTCTTTCTTCATTTTCAAAAACAAATGAGAGCTGCAAAATACTCACCATGCCTCCCAGCAAATAGCTTGGGGTGTCTACTTTCCAAAATGGGGTCATTTGGGGGGTTTGTGCTAACTTGGCATTTTATGGCCTTCGAAACTGTGATAGGTAATGAGGAGTGAATCAAAAATTTACGCCCTTAGAAATCCTGAAGGCGGTGATTGGTTTTCGGGGCCTCGTGCAGATAAGCTCCCAAAAAGTCCCACACATGTGGTATCCCCGTACTCAGGAGAAGCAGCAGAATATATTTTGGGGTGTAATTCCACATATGCCCATGGCATGTTTGAGCAATATATCATTTAGTGACAACTTTGTGCAAAAAAAAAAAAAAAAAATGCCCTGCCATTTTAGCACCTCAAGAAATGAGATAGGCAGTCATAAATTAAAAGCTGTGTAAATTCCAGAAAATGTACCCTAGTTTGTAGACGCTATAACTTTTGCACAAACCAATAAATATATGCTTATTGACATTTTTTTACCAAAGACATGTGGCTGAATACATTTTGGCCTAAATGTATGACTAAAATTGAGTTTATTGGATTTTTTTTATAACAAAAAGTAGAAAATATTATTTTTTTTCAAAATTTTCGGTCTTTTTCCATTTATAGCGCAAAAAATAAAAACCGCAGAGGTGATCAAATACCATCAAAAGAAAGCTCTATTTGTGGGAAGAAAAGTACGCAAATTTCATTTGGGTACAGCATTGCATGACCGCGCAATTAGCAGTTAAAGCGACACAGTGCCAAATTGTAAAAAGTGCTCTGGTCAGGAAGGGGGTAAATCTTTCCGGGGCTGAAGTGGTTAATAATGCTTAAAGTGAAACAATAAAAGTGTAATATTCCTTTGAATTTCGTACCTGGGGTCTAACGTATGCCTGCAAAGGGGCGCATGTTTCCCGTGTTTAGAACAGTCTGACAGCAAAATGACATTTCAAAGGAAAAAAAGTCATTCAAAACTACTCGCGGCTATTAATAAATTGTCGGTCCGACAATACACAAAAAAGTTCATTGACAAAAACGGCATGGGATTTCCCCACAGAGGAACCCCGAACCAAAATTTTAAAAAAATGGCATGGGGGTCCCCCTAAATTCCATACCAGGCCCTTCAGGTCTGGTATGGATATTAAAGGGAACCCCGCGCCAAAATTTAAAAAAAAAATGGCGTGGGGGTCCCCCTCAAAATCCATACCAGACCCTTATCCAAGCATGCAACCTGGCAGGCTGCAGGAAAAGAGGGGGAGACGAGAGAGCGCCCCCCCTGAACCGTACCAGGCCACATGCCCTCAACATTGGGAGGGTGCTTTGAGGTAGCCCCCCAAAGCACCTTGTCCCCACAGATTTCACAAAATGCCCATTTCCTTTAACTCCCGCCCTTATGGTGCAGTCTCACTTGCTGGGCAGTCACACTTGATTTTTGCTGGTGGAGGGAGTTTGAAGAAGGGTCCACACACTCTGATTGTCCCAGGGTACCATCAGTGAATTACACTAGGTCTGCTCCCTGTATCTCGGCAGTGCATGTGGGGGAGAACATACAAGTAAAGCGTCACCCCATGAGTGATGGGAGAGGGTGCCGTAGGGTTGTTCCCGATACCGAGCATCTGCGTGAGTACTCGTACTCGCACAAATGCTCCCAATGCCTTATCCGATACCTGGTCGGTGGGCGAAGTCAGTGGATGGAGTCGGTAGGCAGGGTCGGTGGGCGGTGTCAGTGGACAGAGTCGGTAGGCGGAGTCGTTGGACGGTGAGGGCGGGCGGAGTCGGACCAGGGATGCAGGGCGCAGCCACATCAGGATCGGTGACCGGAGCCGTCACATTCAGTTGGCATCAGCGACTGAACATCCCAATGCCCATCTTGGTACACCCTGCATTCAGCTGTAGTAAGCCAGCAGCGGACATCTTGTTACACCCAGCCCATATAGTTCGGGCTGGGTGTAACAAGATGTCTGCTGCTGCTTACTGCGGCCGAGTGCAGGGTGTACCAAGATGGGCGTTGCAGCATAGCAATTCAAAATAAATCCTTTCCTCATGTCATTTATTGCTGCATTTCAGTGCCAGCCAACTGTCAGTGCGCATAAGTGCCATCTAACAGTGCCAGCCACCTGTCAGTGCCATCTATCAGTGCCCATAAGTGCCGCCTATCAGTGCCAGCCATCAGTGCCAGCCACCTGTCAGTGCCACCTATCAGTGCCTATAAGTGCTACCTACCTAGCAGTGCCATCTATCAGTGCCGATAAGTGCAGTCTATCTGTGCCATCTATCAGTGCCAGCCATCAGTGCCACCTATCAATGCCCATAAGTGCCGCCTATCAGTGCCAGCCATCAGTGCCAGCAACCTGTCAGTGCCACCTATCAGTGCCATCTATCAGTGCCACCTATCAGTCCCCATCAGTCAGTGCCATCTCTCAGCGCTAACTATCAGTCAATGCCATCTATCAGTGCCAGCCATCAGTCAGTGCCACCTATAAGTGCCCATCAGTCAAATTGTCACATGACATTAAAAAAAGTATCGGTAATCGGTATCGGCGAGTACTTGAAAAAAAGTATTGATACTTGTACTCGGTCTTAAAAAAGTGGTATCGGGACAACCCTACTGCAAAGTAAATGTTGTGCTATGTGGAAACGTCTTCTAGGTGAAAAGGTGACAGCAGCAAGAATGAATGATCACCATAGTTAAGATATGAGAAAAAAATCATGACATCTGAACATCTTCCAGCAAACTTTAAGTGCATTCCTCCCTTACTATATTAGCAAGCTTTGTACATATTTTTTTTACCTTTAGGAAGAAGGATGCAGACTCACCATAAGTACAGAGAGAAAACAATTATGCCCTGTACACACGGTCGGATTTTCCGACGGAAAATGTGTGATAGGACCTTGTTGTCGGAAATTTCGACCGTATGTAGGCTCCATCACAGATTTTCCATAGGAAATTCGGACACACAAAGTTTGAGACCTTGCTATAAAATTTTCCGACAACAAAATCCGTTCGTGTGTACACAAATCCGACGCACAAAGTGCCACACGATCACGGTCCATGATGCTCTTAATCTGGCCCTGGGGTAGAGCTATGCATTCCAACTATCGCATTTCTTGTGTGTTTCTGGATGTTTGGCAGCCGACATCCTCTAATGTTGCAATGCTTTGTTTATTTTGGAAACATGTAAGTGCAATACTTTTTCATAAATATAATCCATGAGAGGTTATCTAGCGTTTTTCTATTTATCTGGTGCTTATTTCAGATGATTGCAAAATGAGCAGTGTGACAAGCGAATAGAATCCTAGAATGCATCACTAGAGGGATCATCAGAAGGAGGTCCTGATTTCCCTATATAGATCTTTTTTTTTTTAAATCAAAAAGGTGTTTATTGAACAAATTCAAACAATTTCCAATGTACAAACAGTGCATGTGCACACATTGATAGGTATAATGTACAGTCCTAACATCGTTCGGTACAATCATTCTTTCCTCTTAACCATCAAGCCTACAATGTAATGAGACATGCATATTGATACCATGCATCTGGTGTTATCTATCTCTAGCCCATTAAGGTCCGCCGCCCGCAGGGCATTGCAATAGTCTGGACATCACCAGTTCCCTGGGACTTAATCCGGGGGTGTCTAGCCATGGTGCCCATATTCTTTCAAATCTGCTCGGACTGCCTCTATGTTGATATATATACTTTTCAATGACCAAAGTATTCCCCATATGTGATATCCATGAGGCTAACGTGGGTGGGGAGACCGATTTACAGCCCATCAATATGAGCTTGCGGGCCTGAAACAGTGCTCTAGAGAATGCTATTCTAGTCATCTCCTCAGGGACAACGTCCTCCAGTACCCCTAAGATACAGTGAATTGGGTCCAGGGGGACGGTCGTCTGGAACACCAGATTAAGCGTCCCAAGTACAGATGGAGCTTTGGGCACCTCCAGAGCAGGTGAATGAGATCTCCCTGATGTCGCCCGCATCTGCCACACAGGGGGTCTGGCCGCCTACCCATCTTATGCAATCTAAGTGGAGTGTAGTGCACCCGGAGTACTATGCAAAGTTGGGAAACCTTTTGGGCCACATTAAGGGAACAGATAGTAATGGACTGCAGGACTTCATCCCATTGTTCTCCTGTAAGTGGACCTGGATCAGCATCAATCGTGCCAAAGAGCTCACCGGATCATGTGCTATGGATCCAATCAGATGTTGCATTTGGGCTGCAATATAGTACAGCCAAGGGTTGGGCACTGCCAATCCTCCACTGTCCTTGGGGTGCTGCAACTGTTCTATTTTAATTCTGGGGGGGCCTGTGTTCCACAGTAGGTGTCTAAAGAGGGTGTTAACCACCCTGAATATTTTCAGGTGGATCACAACTGGGGAGTTGTGTAGAAAGTATAATAGCTGTGGCATCAGTATCATTTTAATTAAGTTGGCCTTGCCTGCCAGTGAAAGTTTAAGATTATTCCATGTGTTAATTTTGTCCCGAAATCTGTATAGTAGTGGGTGTATATTTAGGGGCAATAGTCTGCAAGTTTAGGTGATATTTGAATTCCCAGGTATTTGAATGAAGTTACTACCAGGATCGTCAGGAATCAGGCAGATCCACCGCCTGCTCCCCGACAAGCACCATCAAGGCCGACTCGGACCAGTTAATGGTCAGACCCGAGTAGTGCCTGAATTTAGATATAACGGCTGTCACCTCTGCCAAAGAAGCAGTGGTGTCTCCCAAAAAAAGCATCATGTAGTTAGCGTACAACATAATCTTCTCATGAAGATCACCATACCTCAATCTTGTGATCCCTGAACTAGCCCTCAGTACTGCTGCCAGTGGCTTGATAGCGATAGCAAAGAGCAGGGGAGACAGGGGACAGCCCTGCCTCGTACCCCTGTCCGGAGCAAACGCTAGTGACATCCTGCCAGACATCCTAATGGTCGCCTGTGGGGAAGCATAGAGTAATTTGACCCAGGCTATGAATTGGTCTCCGAACCCAAATTTGGACAGCACCGCCCACAGGTAACGCCAACCAACCCTGTCAAACGCCTTATTGGCGTCGAGGGACAGAAGGACCCTGTTTCCCCCGTTGTCGGCCTGTAGCTGCATGTTCAGAAAAAGGCGCCTGAGATTAGTGGCTGTGGATTTTTGTGGCATAAACCTGCCTGGTCCGGATGTATTATAGAGGCTATGATCCCGTTGACCCGTAGTGCCAAGGCCTTAGCCAGGATTTTAACGTCACTTTGGAGAAGGAACCCGGGTCAACTGCATCCTTCCCAGGCTTGCGTAACAAGATCACGTTTGCCCTGGCCATCAAGGGCGGGAGGAGCCCCTCCTCAAGGGAGGCATTAAACACCTCCAGCAGGTGTGGCATTATCTGTTCACTGTACTGTGTAAGGAACTCCATGGGGATACCATCCTCCCCAGGTGCCTTGAAAGTGGGAAAGATGCACGCTGCCTTCTGTAGCTCCTCCAGAGTCAGAGGTGCTTCCAACATTTGCTTAGCCCCCTCTGACAGGGAAGGCAGGTCAATTTCAGATAGGTAAGTTGCAAGATCAACATCAGAGTAGCCATCCCTCGCCCCATAGAGGTCTGTATAGAAGGACGCCAACTCCGATATGACCTGTTCTGGATCATTAACCATCCTGCCACTGGAGGCGCGGATCGCCCCGATAGCCGGGGACTGTTGTTGAGACCTAGCAATCCTTGCAAATAGGCGTCCCGTTTTTCCCCCCTCCTCATAAAAAGCAAGCTTAGTGAAGAACCTCTTTCATTCTGCAGTGGAGGATCTCAGGCGGTCCAGGGAATCCTGTGCCGATATCCATGCCTCCCTTGCAGAATCTGTTGGGTCCGTAACATAGGATAGTTCCAGCTGTCGCACCTGATCACCCACCTGCTCCAGCAGAGCTGTGGAGTTTCCTTTAACTATTGCAATCTCTGCAATAAGCACCCCCCTAAGGTATGCTTTGAAGGTTTCCCGTTTTTGAATCTTATCTGTATAGTGACTATGAGATTTAAAAAAGCTATAAATTTAGGTTGTTATTTGTTCTGAAGTGAACAGTTTGAGCCAGAAGGCATTGAGTTTCCAGGGGGCCTTGGGTAGTGAGGTGGGGGGCAGGGTAATCAGCCAGGGGACCATGGGTGAACGGTCGGACACTCTCTGGGGGAATTATTCCACCCTGTAATTCAGCATGTTAGTTGTGCCTACACATAGATCAATACGTGACAGGGAGACGTGAGTTTTGGAGAAGTAGGAGAACTGCTTTGTGTCCAGGTTACGTGTGCGCCAGATGTCTGCCCAACCCACCGCAGAAAGCAGGTGGCTTAGAGCAGTACCTCTGTCGCCCCTGGGGGGGGGGGTCGGGGGGTGCCTATCCAATCTGGGATCTAGATAGCAGTTGAAATCTCATCTCATAATTAGCACTGGAATGTCAGGCTTGCTCGCCAGGTATGACAGCAGCAACTGTAACACGTCCCACGAGAACGGGGGTGGAATATATATGAAGGCTAGAAGCAAGGTCAATGTATACAGTTTACAGTAAATAAATACCTATCTCCTGGAATACCATCGCTCTGTGTATCAGTACACTCACCCCGCGAGAGTAAGCAGAATGAGTGGAGTGATATGACTTGCCAACCCATGTATATTGCAGACATTCCACAGTGTCCCCCAGGAGATGAGTCTCCTGCAGGCCAATGATGGCTTGCTGGAACTTGCGCAAGCAGGAGGAGATCATGGTCCGTTTCAGGAGGTCATTCACTCCTCGGACATTCCAAGATACTATAGGTGTGGATAACATTGCATACATTTAAAGACATTTTGAGAAGGGAGCCCAGTGCGAATCAACTTTCCCCAAGTCAGCCGACTGGTATGGGCACTTCCATAATCTGGGTGTGGCAACATACATTGCAACAGAAGGCACTGGCCCTTCAGGGGGGGCTGAATATTGGAAATACTGTGTTTGTAAAAGGCAGTCAATCTTTCGCAACTGTGCAGCATGAGAGTAGAAGAAAAAACACAAACTGAAATATAGGGAGCCCTGGGGCATAGCCATGATTCAACGCACATAGCTGAGACTTCCCAGGGGTTGTGAGGCATATATTCTAGTATGTCTTTTCGTGCCAACTGGGCACTGGGACAACAACCATGTAACCCATGGCTTCAAGTGGCTCACAAACACCCGACACAATAGCATCACCCAAGTGGGCCAGTGTAAACAGTGAAACCAAACAAAAAGTGAAAGAATCAGAAGTTGCTCGCTGTGTGGAAATTACATAGATAGTAATGGCCGGGAGCTAAGTATCACTAGGAGGAGGGCCAGCATGACTGGGGTGAGGCAGTGAGGCGGAGGCAGAAGTTTAGGAGGCAGGACAGTGGGGGAGTTTAGGTTTAATTTGGGGGGTGGGGTTTAGGAGCGGTGGTCAGTTGGAAGATAGGATAATTTATGGTTATGGTGCCGGATGGTTAATGGGGTTGGGGTGGTTTAATTTGGTAGTTGGTGTGGTATGGGTTTTTTGGGTGTAATAGGGCGGTTTCCTTTTTGATGTCATAGCAGCGGTAGGTCTATGGGGTCTTTGAAGGTGGTGCTGAGAAATAATGGAGGTTTGGGAGGGGGTTGGGCCCATATAGAGGTATGGGCGACCTTTCCCTTAAAATGGTAACAATGGTGTGTAGTAGGTTGTATCTGGAAGGAAGTTGCTGGTTGTCCCTGAGCTTGCGTAATACACGGCGTGGGGACTTTCATGGGTGTACCGATACAACTAGTTGGTTGGAATTTATACTTTGCCTTCAAAGACCTCTAGATCAGGAAAGTTTGATAAGAATGTGTATCTGGTTAATGTTATTAAAAATGTATTATATGCATTAAGTTATATGTTTGGAAAGAATTTTGTATTTTTATTTTGTTGTAATAAAAAGGCTGCAAGGCCATTCGACTCCAAAAGTATTGTGTCGTCTGGTCATTTGCTAGTATAGGGGTAGTAAAGAGTGGAATGTTATCCACGGGAGCCTCACGAATATGGCACATCCCTTAGTCAAGTTCATCTCCAAAGTAGCAAACTGTATAAGGAACATAGCACCCTTCTTTCCCTGGTACTCTGAAGTCCATGCGGGGGTCATCCTGCTCCATTTTCTCGTCCGCGGCAGCGGAGGTCTTGCTCATTGTGATCCAGCCAGGCAGCTGCATCTTGTTTGTTTTCAAAGAACTGGTTCTGGCCTCCTGCTGTCACCCTCAGTTTGGCCGGGAACAGCATAGCATATGACAGCTGCAGCCTTTGGAGTCTTTACTTGACTTCTGCAAATTTCAATCGTCTGCGTTGCACTTCCACGGAAGAGTCCAGATAGAATGAGATTTTGTAGTGGACAGCACCTTTCTCTCTAGCCAGGTGCAACACCAGCTCCCTATCCTTGTAATTCAGAAGTCTGGCTAAGATCGGGGGGGGGGGGGGGGGTTGCCAGGCGGGAGGGGCCTCGGTGGTACCCTGTGTGCCCTCCCCACAGTATAGATAGGAGAAAAGGCTTCCTTCACGAATACCTCTTGCAGCCATCCTTCAACAAATGCTGTGGGGTCAGTGTTGCCAACCTACCAGATTAAAATTTACTGACACAACACCCACAAATTTACTGGCACAGCCAAGTTTTTACTGACATTTCCAAAAGTTACAAAATTACAGTTTTAAGCACATATTTTAGTATTTAGGCTACAAACAAGTACAATATGCAATTAGCAATGTGATTTAAGGTAAATATTAAGGTAAAAAAAAATATTGTTTTATTTACAATAGTAAATACGATAGATTTACTAGTAAGTACAGTAAGTAGCTCAGGGACACTCAGGAGGACAAGAAGTGAAAATGGGCAGATGCACACACACGTGAAATTGACTCTCCCGGTGACACTGACAGCCTTGCGCAGCAGCACAGATGATGATGACACCGACACGACAAGACACGTCCCCTCCTTAGTCACAGTGACAGTTTCTGTCCTTGCCAGATAGTCCCTTGAGTCCACATCTGTCCAAATAGAACTGACTGTGCCGCTCCCAGCTTGCTCACACAAGGTTCCGGTTGCTCTGCTAGGCTCCCTTGCACTATGACGTCACACGAAATGATCAGGCACTCCTTCCACCAGACCTGCCCCCCCCCCCCCCCACCAGCACTGCCCGAACACACTGTAGAAGGCATTCAAATGGTCACAGTCATATTTTTTACTGGCAACGTTTTCCTGTCACTGGCATTTACTGGCAGGAGAAAAGTGCCCATTTTTTACTGGCTGCCAGTAAAAATACTGACGGTTGGCAACACTGTGTGGGGTCTCTGCCCTCCGCTTTTTCCGGGATTCCCACTATGCGCACCTTGTTGCATCTTAGGCGATTCTCGATGTCGTCAGTTTTTTTAAGTGCTTGTAACGCATTTTGAGTAGCCACTCTAACATCTCTGGTCAGGGGGGGCAGCTGGTCTTCCATATCACTCACCCGTACCTCCACTGCTGTGGTTCTCTCCCTGATCTTTTGGAGGTCCTGCCGCATGAGAGACACTGTTTCCCCCAGCCCTCCAAACTTCTCCTTTAGGTCCTCCACAGAGGCAGTGCATTTGTGAACTGCATGCAAGATCTCACTAAAGGGGGATCAAACAGCGCAGACATGGGATCATTCTGGGTTTCTAATGGCACAGTGTCATTAAGCCTGCTTGTGTCTTCTCTGCTATCCAGCTCAGGGGAGTATGGCAGCTGCTGTGAGGCAGGCAGGGGGGAGTCTGCTCGCCCAGAGAGCTTTTAACTGTAATACAAAATGACCCTGAGCTGCTCTTTGGGCTTCAGGGGCTTGTTTTACTTACCCCCCTGTTCGTATTACTTCTCCAGGCCATGCTGTGCTTTGGGAGGCTGGGACTGTGTGGCGCCATCTTGGCCAGCTAGGGGCTCCGCGGCTGCGGCTTCTCCATGGTTTCCCCGGGTCATCATCTGCTCGGTTCTGGTATCTAACTGTAACAGACTGCTCAGGGAGGCAGCGGGCAGCAACACCAGCAAACAACGGGCAAAATCGCATGCGAGGATAAGGTAAGAAGCAGGATCACCAGTGGGAGCTCGGTGCAGCAGGTCCGCTCACATACATCATCAGGCCACGCCCCTCCAGTATCCTATATAGATCTATAGTGAGACCTCATTTGGAATACTGTGTCCAGTTCTGGAGACCTCACTTACAAAAAGATATTGATAAGATAGAATGAGCCCAGAGACTGATAACAAAAATAGTAAAAGGTCTGAGGGAAAAAAACATATCGAGTGCGACTTCAGGAACTTAACATGTACAGTACAGTCTGCAGGATGGAAGGTAAAGGGGAGACATTATTAAAACATTTAAATATATCAAGAGGGTGAATAAGGTTCAGGAGGACAGTTTTCCCAATATAAAACCAAAATCAGGAATACAGGGACATGACCTCAAAATAACCGGAGGAAAGATCAAAACTAATCTTAGAAAGTATTATTTTACTGAAAGGGTAGTTGATGCTTGTGTAGCGCCCTGGGGTTAAGTCAGGGAGCTCCTCATCAAATTCCTTTTCAGGAGTAGTTACTGTTTTTAATTGCTAGGGATTCATTGACTTATTCCTAAGTTTGGCTTAGTTGAAAATTCCTATTTTACCACCAGGTGGCCGGGCACTTGGAGGTATTGGATTGAGAAGGTCAACTCAAGGTCAGGTTATGGGTATATGGGGTGTCTCAGCCAATGGGCAGGGATTTTGTTGAATCCCTTGACCTGCTGGGAGAGCCTATATATTCAGGTCAGGTCAAGTGATCCAGTTTCTTGTGTGCCACCCGGACCGCCATCTGGGTGGACATGTGTCGTACATCCTGGGCTGCTAGGCTGGAGATTGGGCCTATCCCGGGGGCATCAGGCTGCCAAACTGTGTGAGGGCCTATCCAGAAGTAAGAGGGCAATGCAGGGTGGGGACTGCGGCTTGCAGTCCAACCAAAAGTGACGGTTCTGTTGGCCAGAGAATCTGTCAGTGGTTGGAGGTAGAAGGGAAGTTGTTTCCATGAAGGGACCAATCGCCTTTACCAGGGACCACAGTGATTAACTGAAGCAAGTACCGGAGCAGTATTCTCACCAAATGGGCACAGTGGAGAATCTGGAAACTTCGAGCGGCCCTAATCCTCTTTCCTCTACAAAATATAAAAAGGATTGTCAAAGAAATAAAACCTCTTTTACATCCAAGAAGTGTCTGACGCTCAATGACTTTTACCATCTTTGCACCCGCTGTGCCTCACAACCCACCACATATTGAAGGATGTCAGCTATCTTTGACCTTGGAGGTTCTCATTAGGCTGGAAGAGGTTAGAGATTCTGCTACACTTGGAATAAAATTCCAGCAGAGGTAGTGAGCCAGTCAACAGTAAATGGCTTTAAACATGCTTGAGACGAACATAGATCTATACTTAGGCAAAAAAAGTTAAGGAAAAAAACAACAAACAAACCAAAAAATCCAAAACATGCATATTAAAAAAAAATGGGCAGACTCAGTTGATCACTCAGTCTTTTTTCTGCCATCACTTTTCTAAAACAACCCTGATAAGTGGTGTTGAGGCAAGTGTTACCACTGCTTCTTTTTCAGGGATTGGAGGATCAGAGGCACATTGGTCGTTACAGTGAATCCTGCCAGAAAATGTGGCAAGGTGATTTCTACACAGTACTGCCTCAAAGTGAACATTTTAGAGTCCCTCAAGAATGGTGGAAGTAGATTGGCCTTTTTTGCTCTTTTATCAGGATCTAATAGAATGGCCACCTAATACTGATTTCTCTTTTTGATTACGTGAATCCTGGGATCCTTGTGCAGACATTTGAGCAAAAAAGACCCAATTTGCCAAAGATTTCCTGCAGCAGAGCACCACAAGTCCTTTGTGTTGCTAATGGCAACACTGTCCTCAAAAATCTCACCTCACCCACGTTCAACTCTTAGGTGAACAAATAATTGGTCATGGAGGACACAGCCAGGTAATAGCACCAATCCCCGAATAGGTATGGAAATCAAAAGAAAAAGGGGGTGGGGATTTTTAGAGGTGCAAAATAACATCAAAATGTATTCAATAAAAAATATTTTATTTTTTGTCTTGAAGAGCAAAACAGAAAATATACATAAAACCAAATGACACAGGCATATACAGTACTATTGTTGAGATGTTAAAACGGGACAGCATAAAAAACCCGACATGTTTCGCCCATAGATCGGACTTCTTAAGGGGAGCTGTCTTTACGGAGGTACTGGCCTTCTGAAATCGACAAACACACAAACAACATATACAAATAATAAAGAGTGTCAAACTACCATTAAATGGGTAAGTGTGCATATTTGAAGGCTTTGATAAACGAACACTCAGCAACCATCTTCCAAAAAACATAGAATATACAAATGGAAAAATATGCACCTGTGTCTCCACTCCCAGGGCAGTGCTTCTATCCCACTTCAACCAAAGCAACAGGGGAAGCAGTCCTGTCGCAGGCACACCTACAGCCGACTATAACAGTCAAGGCCACAGGTGGCTGGGGGTCACAGAGGGGACAGAAGGGCCAGCTAGAAACAATTACAGGGAATAAGATGTACGAGAGTAGAAATAAAATATATATATAAAAAAAAAGAATAAATAAGAAGTTTGCAGGACAATCCAATATCCAATTAAATTAATAAAGAGTGAACTTACAATATAAACCCTGGAAAAGCTTGAAACCGAGGAACTTAGTAGGGCCACCTCACAACACTAACGATATTCAATGGACTGATACTGAAAAAAGAAATTAGTAATGAAAATGATGATCCAAAGGAGAGAAGATGGTTGCTGAGTGTTCATTTATCAAAGCCTTCAAATATGCACACTTACCCATTTATTGGTAGTTTGACACTCATTATTATTTGTGTATGTTGTTTGTGTGTTTGTTGATTTCAGAAGGCAAGTACCTCCATAAAGACAGCTCCCCTGAAGAAGCCCGATCTATGGGCGAAACATGTCGGGTTTTTTATGCTGTCCCGTTTTAACATCTCGACAATAGTACTGTATATGCCTGTGTCCTTTGGTTTTATGTATATTTTCTGTTTTGCTCTTCAAGACAAAAAATAAAATATTTTTTATTGAATACATTTTGATGTTATGCACGTGCATGTTTGCACCTCTAAAAATCCCCACCCCCTTTTTCTTTTGATGTTGAACTCTTATGCCCTGTACACACGGTCGGATTTTGTTCGGACATTCCGACAACAAAATCCTAGGATTTTTTCCGACAGATGTTGGCTCAAACTTGTCTTGCATACACACGGTCACACAAAGTTGTCAGAAAACCCGATCGTTCTAAACGCGGTGACGTAAAACACGTACGTCAGAACTATAAACGGGGCAGTGGCCAATAGCTTTCATCTCTTTATTTATTATGAGCATGCGTGGCACTTTGTCCGTCCGATTTGTGTACACACGATCGGAATTTCCGACAACGGATTTTGTTGTCGGAAAATTTTATATCCTGCTCTCAAACTTTGTGTCGGAAAATGTGTGATGGAGCCTACACACAGTCGGAATTTTCCGACAACAAGGTCCTATCACACATTTTCCATCGGAAAATCCTACCGTGTGTACGGGGCATTAGGGTTTGGGAGGGGCAAAATATCTTCCTTGAAGCATGCCCCATTTCCTCCTCCCCACTGTCAGCACTACAACCCTGCTCCTCATTGTATTCTTCCTCTAACTCCTGCTGCCTCTGTCTCACAGGGATATAGGCAGTGTGCAAAGGATCCTGCTGGCTGAGACACAGCAGCATGTCCTCCTCATCTCTCTGCTGCTGTGCCTCAAGTACCCAGTCCATAAGGCCAAGGAGTGTGTGCTCCAGGTGATTGGAATTTTAAGATTGATCCCAGCTCATCATCTTGGTCACCTCTTTAAAAGGTGACAAAATTATGCATTCTGCTGTGTAGCACCCTCTAGTGTACAGTGTAGTATGAGGAAAATTTACCTTGACTAACAGTAGCTGTATGAGTCTGGTAATTGGTTGGTGTTTCTGTAGTTTAGGCTAGAGGGCTCTATAGGTCAGGCCTCCAGTACCACCCCCTGGTTCTAGAAGCTACTGTAAGTTTCTAGAAGCTGGTGGGCGGAGGAAATTAGGCTATGATCTGCATGTTTATTGGAATCTGGCCAATTCCCAGGCAGGAGGCATGACAGGGTGGGTGGGTCAGCCCATAAATGTTGTGGAGCCTGGCCAGCAGGTTTTTGTTGTTGTCAGGTGCAAGATGGGGCGCTGAGGCTTTGTAGTGGTGCCTGGGAGGGGACCCCAGGGCTGAGGGGGCTCTGCCTCCAAGCTGCAGCTGAGGAAGAAGAGAAGCTGGACAGAGGGATCCACTACTCTTCAGTCTCTTCTAGGAGACACCTTGGCTAGCATGAGAGGACCTGAACAGCAGTCTTCTCAAAAGCAGCGAGATTATGGACAGTATGAGTACCTCTACACCCCCAGGGCCAAAAAGGGAGAAGGCTGCCAGTTGCAATATCCAGCAAGCTTTCCAGGGACAGTGTCACAGCTAAACCCATTCCCTTGTCCTGGAGCACGATACAAGGCAGCCAAGTGGGCTGGTATTTTCAGAAGAGGTGACATAGAGCTCCTGCAAGTTCGGAACTTTGCTAAATTCCACTAAGTGAACACAGAGCTCATACAAGAGGAATTCTTACTGCCAATTCCAGAGAGACTGATACTGTTCCAGAGGTAATACAGTCCAGAATTTGCCATTTTCAGTGTTTATAGTGAAGAAAGTTGTCCTCAAGTTGTTATATCAAGTCAAGTTGGGCATCCCATAATCCCCTTTCCCCATTCAAGTTGTTTTTCCCCCAATAAAACAAACAAGAAAAATAAGCCCATGGACTGATTTCTGTCTTCGTGTGAGAGTTGGAAAATGCGTGTTGCCTGGCTGTGCAGGAATAGGAGGACTCAAAAATCCAGCAGCCCTCTAGTGAGTGGCACTAAACATGCATCCTGAATAGGGATGAGCCGAACACCCCCCGGTTCGGTTCGCACCAGAACCTGCAAACTGACAGAAAATTCACATAAACTTTAGAACCCCATTGACGTCTATGGGACTCGAACGTTCAAAATCTGAAGTGCTTATTTTAATGGCTAATTTTCATGGTATTGTCCTAAAAAGGGTTTGGGGACCCGGGTCCTGACTCAGGGGACATGTATCAATGCAGAAAAACTTTAAAAACGGCCGTTTTTTTGGGAGCAGTGATTTTAATGATGCTTAACCACTTGCCGACCGCCTCACGACTATATACGTCAGCAGAATGGCACGGGCAGGCAGAATCACGTACCTATACAGGATCTGCCTCCCGGGGGCGGGGGGTCCGATCGGAACCCCCCCGGTGCCCGAGGCGGTCGGCTTTTGTCTGGGAGCGATGAGAGGTGAGGGGGAGACCATCCATTCGTGGCCCCCCCTCGCGATCGCTCCCAGCCAATGAGAATCATTCCTCTGCTGCTGTATGCTAAACAGCAGCAAAGGAAAGGATGTCATCTCTCCTCGGCTTGGTATTTTCCGTTCCAGCGCAGAGGAGAGAAGACTGCAATGTGAGTATAACACACTACACACACAGTAGAACATGCCAGGCACACAAAATACCCCCCATCCCCCCCAATCACCCCCCCCCCCATCACACTGACACCAAGCAGTTTTTTTTTTCTGATTACTGCATGGTGTCAGTTTGTGACAGTTAGTGTGGTAGGGCAGTTAGTGTTAGCCCCCTTTAGCTCTAGGATAACCCCCTAACCCCCCCTAATAAAGTTTTAACCCCTTGATCACCCCCCGTCGCCAGTGTCACTAAGCGATCATTTTTCTGATCGTTGTATTAGTGTCACTGGTTACGCTAGTTAGGGAAGTAAATATATAGGTTCGCCGTCAGCGTTTTATAGCGTCAGGGACCCCCATATACTACCGAATAAAGGTTTTAACCCCTTGATTGCCCCTAGTTAGCCTTTTCACCACTGATCACCGTATAAGTGTTACGGGTGACGCTGGTTAGTTTGTTTAATTTTTATAGTGTCAGGGCACCCGCTGTTTATTACCGAATAAAGGTTTAGCCCCCTGATCGCCTGGCGGTGATATGGATATGTGTCGCCCCAGGCAGCGTCAGATTAGCGCCAGTACCGCTAACACCCACGCACGCAGCATACGCCTCCCTTAATGGTATAGTATCTGAACGGATCAATATCTGATCCGATCAGATCTATACTAGTGTCGCCAGCAGTTTAGGGTTCCCAAAAACGCAGTGTTAGCGGGATCAGCCCAGATACCTGCTAGCACCTGCATTTTGCCCCTCCGTCGTGCCCTGCCAAGCTCACCCAAGTGCAGTATCGATCGATCACTGTCACTTACAAAACACTAAACGCATAACTGCAGCGTTCGCAGAGTCAGGCCTGATCCCTGCGATCGCTAACAGTTTTTTGGTAGCGTTTTGGTGAACAGGCAAACACTAGCCCCAAGCAGCGTCAGGTTAGCGCCAGTACCGCTAACACCCACGCACGCACTGTACACCTCCCTTAGTGGTATAATATCTGAACGGATCAATATCTGATCCGATCAGATCTATACTAGCGTTCCCAGCAGTTTAGGGTTCCCAAAAATGCAGTGTTAGCGGGATCAGCCCAGATACCTGCTAGCACCTGCGTTTTGCCCCTCGGCCCAGCCCTGCCCAGCCCACCCAAGTGCAGTATCGATTGATCACTGTCACTTACAAAATACTAAACGCATAACTGTAGCGTTCGCAGAGTCAGGCCTGATCCCTGCGATCGCTAACAGTTTTTTTTGGTAGCGTTTTGGTGAACTGGCAAGCACCAGCGGCCTAGTACACCCCAGTCATAGTCAAACCAGCACTGCAGTAACACTTGGTGACGTGGCGAGTCCCATAAGTGCAGTTCAAGCTGGTGAGGTGGCAAGCACAAGTAGTGTCCCGCTGCCACCAAGAAGAAGACAAACAGGCCCGTCGTGCCCATAATGCCCTTCCTGCTGCATTCGCCAATCCTAATTGGGAACCCACCACTTCTGCAGCGCCCGTACTTTCCTCATCACATCCCCAACCAAATGCAGTCGGCTGCATGAGAGGCATTTTTATGTCCTCTTGAGTACCCCTACCCAACGAACCCCCCCAAAAAAGATGTTGTGTCTACAGCAAGCGCGGATATAGGCGTGACACCCGCTATTATTGTCCCTCCTGTCCTGACAATCCTGGTCTTTTCATTGGTGAATGTTTTGAACGCTACCATTCACTAGTTGAGTATTAGCGTAGGGTACAGCATTGCACAGACTAGGACACACTTTCACAGGGTATCCCAAGATGCCATCGCATTTTGAGAGACCCGAACCTGGAACCGGTTACAGTTATAAAAGTTAGTTACAAAAAAAGTGTAAAAAAAAAATATATATAAAATAAAAAATAATAGTTGTCGTTTCATTGTTCTCTCTCTCTCTATTCTCTCTCTATTGTTCTGCTCTTTTTTACTGTATTCTATTCTGCAATGTTTTATTGTTATTATGTTTTACCATGTTTGCTTTTCAGGTATGCAATTTTTTATACTTTACCGTTTACTGTGTTTTATTGCTAACCATTTTTTTGTCTTCAGGTACGCCATTCACGACTTTAAGTGGTTATACCAGAATGATGCCTGCAGGTTTAGGTATCATCTTGGTTTTCTTTTCAGCCAGCGGTTGGCTTTCATGTAAAAGCAATCCTAGTGGCTAATTAGCCTCTACACTGCTTTTACAAGCAGTGGGAGGGAATGCCCCCCCACCGTCTTCCGTGTTTTTCTCTGGCTCTCCTGTCTCAACAGGGAACCTGAGAATGCAGTTGACCATAGAGCTGATCAGAGACCAGAGTGGCTCCAAACATCTCTATGGCCTAAGAAACCGGAAGCTACGAGCATTTCATGACTTAGATTTCGCCGATTGTAAACAGCGCCATTGGGAAATTGGGAAAGCATTTTATCACACCGATCTTGGTGTGGTCAGATGCTTTGAGGGCAGAGGAGAGATCTAGGGTCTAATAGACCCCAATTTTTTTCAAAAAAGAGTACCTGTCACTACCTATTGCTATCATAGGGGATATTTACATTCCCTGAGATAACAATAAAAATGATTTAAAAAAAATGAAAGGAACAGTTTAAAAATAAGATAAAAAAGCAAAAAAGTAATAAAGAAAAAAAAATAATAATAAAAAGCACCCCTGTCCCCCCCTGCTCTCGCGCTAAGGCGAACGCAAGCGTCGGTCTGGCGTCAAATGTAGACAGCAATTGCACCATGCACGTGAGGTATCACCGTGAAGGTCAGATCGAGGGCAGTAATTTTAGCAGTAGACCTCCTCTGTAATTCTTAAGTGGTAACCTGTAAAGGCTTTTAAAGGCTTTTAAAAATGTATTTATTTTGTTGCCACTGCACGTTTGTGCGCAATTTTAAAGCATGTCATGTTTGGTATCCATGTACTCGACCTAAGATCATCTTTTTTATTTCATCAAACATTTGGGCAATATAGTGTGTTTTAGTGCATTAAAATTTTAAAAAGTGTGTTTTTTCCTCAAAAAATGCGTTTGAAAAATAGCTGCGCAAATACTGTGTGAAAAAAAAAAAATAAAACACCCACCATTTTAATCTGTAGGGCATTTTCTTTAAAAAATATATAATGTTTGGGGGTTCAAAGTAATTTTCTTGCAAAAAAAAATAATTTTTTCATGTAAACAAAAAGTCTCAGAAAGGGCTTTGTCTTCAAGTGGTTAGAACAGTGGGTGATGTGTGACATAAGCTTCTAAATGTTTTGCATAAAATGCCAGGACAGTTCAAAACCCCCCCAAATGACCCCATTTTGGAAAATAGACACCCCAAGCTATTTGCTGAGAGGCATGTCGAGTCCATGGAATATTTTATATTGTGACACAAGTTGCGGGAAAAAGACAAATTTTTTATTTTTTTTTTTGCACAAAGTTGTCACTAAATGATATATTGCTCAAACATGCCATGGAAATATGTGAAATTACACCCCAAAATACATTCTGTTGCTTCTCCTGAGTACGGGGATACCACATGTGTGAGACTTTTTGGGAGCCTAGCCGCGTACGGGACCCCGAAAGCCAAGCACTGCCTTCAGGCTTTCTAAGGGCGTAAATTTTTGATTTCACTCTTCACTGCCTATCACAGTTTCGGAGGCCATGGAATGCCCAGGTGGCACAAAACCCCCCCAAATGACCCCATTTTGGAAAGAAGACACCCCAAGCTATTTTCTGAGAGGTATAGTGAGTATTTTGCAGACCTCACTTTTTGTCACAAAGTTTTGAAAATTGAAAAAAGAAAAAAAAAATGTTTTTTCTTGTCTTTCTTCATTTTCAAAAACAAATGAGAGCTGCAAAATACTCACCATGCCTCTCAGAAAATAGCTTGGGGTGTCTACTTTCCAAAATGGGGTCATTTGGGGGGGGGGGGTTGTGCCACCTGGGCATTCCATGGCCTCCGAAACTGTGATAGGCAGTGAAGAGTGAAATAAAAAATTTACGCCCTTAGAAATCCTGAAGGCGGTGATTGGCTTTCGGGGACCCGTACGCGGCTAGGCTCCCAAAAAGTCCCACACATGTGGTATCCCCATTCTCAGGAGAAGCAGCTAAATGTATTTTGGGGTGCAATTCCACATATGCCCATGGCCTGTGTGAGCAATATATCATTTAGTGACAACTTTGTGCAAAAAAAAAAATTGTCACTTTCCCGCAACTTGTGTCAAAATATAAAATATTCCATGGACTCAACATGCCTCTCAGCAAATAGCTTGGGGTGTCTACTTTCCAAAATGGTCATTTGAGGGGGGGTTTGTGCCATCTGGGCATTTTATGGCCTTCAAAACTGTGATAGGTAGTGAGGAGTGAAATCAAAAATTGACGCCCTTAGAAATCCTGAAGGCAGTGATTGGTTTTCGGGGCCCCGTACGTGGCTTGGCTCCCAAAAAGTCCCACACATGTGGTATCCCCGTACTCAGGAGAAGCAGCTGAATGTATTTTGGGGTGCAATTCCACATATGCCCATGGCCTGTGTGAGCAATATATCATTTAGTGACAACTTTTTGTATTTTTTTTTGTCATTATTCAATCACTTGGAACAAAAAAATTAATATTCAATGGGCTCAACATGCCTCTCAGCAATTTCCTTGGCGTGTCTACTTTCCAAAATGGGGTCATTTGGGGGGGGATTTGTTCTGCCCTACCATTTTAGCACCTCAAGAAATGACATAGGCAGTCATAAACTAAAAGCTGTACCCTAGCTTCTATAACTTTTGCGCAAACCAATAAATATACGCTTATTGACATTTTTTTTTACCAAAGACATGTGGCCGAATACATTTTGGCCTGAATGTATGACTAAAATTGAGTTTATTGGATTTTTTTAATAACAAAAATTAGAAAATATCATTTTTTTTCAAAATTTTCGTTCTTTTTCAGTTTATAGCGCAAAAAATAAAAACGGCAGAGGTGATCAAATACCATCAAAAGAAAGCTCTATTTGTGGGAAGAAAAGGACGCAAATTTTGTTTGGGTCCTGGCAATATGGATGAAAATCAGTGAGACAAACAGCATGGGTACCCTCCAGTCTATTACCAGGCCCTTTGGGTCCTGTATGGATATTAAGGGGAACCCCGCACCCAAATTAAAAAAAGGAAAGGCGTGGGGCCCCAAGGCCCTATATACTCTGAACAGCGGTATACCGTGGGTGCAAACAAGACAGGGACTGCAGGTTTGTTGTTAAGTAGAATCAGTTTGTAATTTTGAACTGGTACATTTTTAAAGTGTAGCTCCAGCCAAAAAATCTGTTTTTAAGCTTTTTGGAAAACATAGGGAAGGGTTATCACCCCTGTGACATTTGTTTTGCTGTCTGTGCTCCTCTTCAGAAGATTTCACCTCACTTTTTGTCCCAATGACAAATGTTTTTTGAAAATTTGGGGTTTTTAGTGAAACAAGGATTGGTGATAAAGCATCAGTGGAAAGGAAAAACGTTTTTCCCATATTAACTCTTACAGGAGAGAACTTCCCTTCCTATGGGATAGATTTCATCTCACTTCCTGTTGTCTCCTTCTGTTTGCAGGTAGGAGTCGTTTGTAAGTTGGATGTTTGAAAGTAGGGGCCTGCCCTATATACTCAGCAGAAATGTGGGCCTTAGGTGTTTTTGTGGCCTCAACAATGTAAGCCCTCACAGGGCCCTGTTGTGAAATATTAGATCAAGAATTGTAATTACATGCCCCTGTTGAACAGGGCCAGAAAAATTGGGCCTTTGGTGATGGTGGTGGTGGTGCTGGTGCCACAACACTGTAAGTCCTCACAGTTACTCTTGGTGGACGCTGGAACGGGCCCTGCTATGAAATATTAGATCAAGAATTGTAATTACATGCCCCTGTTGAACAGGGGCTGAAAAATTGGGCCTTTGGTGGTGGTGGTGATGCTGGTGCCACAACACTGTAAGTCCTCACAGTTAATCTTGGTGGGCACAGAAACGTGCCCTGCTGTGAAATATTCAATCAAGAATTGTAATTACATGCCCCTGTTGAACAGGGCCAGAAAAATTGGGCCTTTGGTGGTGGTGGTGCTGGTGGCACAACACTGTAAGTCCTCACAGTTAATCTTGGTGGGCGCAGAAAAGGGCCCTGCTGTGAAATATTCAATCAAGAATTGTAATTACATGCCCCTGTTGAACAGGGGCTGAAAGATTGGGCTTTTGGTGGTGGTGGTGGTGGTTTTGGTTCCACAACACTGTAAGTCCTCACAGTTAATCTTGGTGGGTGCAGAAATGGGCCCTGCTGTGAAATATTCAATCAAGAATTGTAATTACATGCCCCTGTTGAACAGGGCCAGAAAAATTGGGCCTTTGGTGGTGGTGGTGGTGTTGGTGCCACAACACTGTAAGTCCTCACAGTTAATCTTTGTGGGCGCAGAAATGGGCCCTGCTGTGAAATATTAGATCAAGAATTCTAATTACATGTCCCTGTTGAACAGGGGCTGAAAAATTGGGCCTTAGGCTCCATTCACACTAGCGCGTTTTTTGATGCATTTTGCATTTTGCAGAAATGCACGGGAATTTTTTAACATGGGTTCCTATGGAACATGTTCACATCAATGCCTTTTTGTTTCTCTGCATTTTTGGAAAGGGTCAGGGACTTTTTTTTCATGCAAAATGCAGCGTTTTGCATGTAATAGAATTCAATGGACAAGCATCAAAAACGCAAGTGCACCGTTTTTGCAGCGTTTTTGATGCGTTTTTGGTGCGTTTTTGATGCGTTTTTGCCGTTTTTTTGTTTTTGTTTTTTTTTTTAATTTTTTTTAAGACTGTAAAAAAAAATGTAAAAAAAAAAAAAAAAAAAAACGCAAAACGCAAATCGCGGCAAAATCGCGGCAAAATCGCGGCAAAAACACGGCTCAAAAACGTGGCAAGCATGAAAAAAAAACCTCCAAAAACGCTCAAAAGCAACATGCATAGGTGTGAATCGAGCCTTAGGCACTGGTGCTGGTGCCACAACACTGCAACCCCTCACAGAAACTTTAGTTGGAACGCAGGAACGAGCCCTGCTGCAAAGTATTGCATCAAAATTGTAATTACACGCCCCTGTTAAACAGGGGCTGAAAAATTGGGCCCTAGGCACTGGTGCTGGTGCCACAACACTGCAACCCCTCACAGATACTCTAGTTGGAATGCAGGAACGAGCCCTTCTGCAAAGTATTGCATCAAAAATCGTAATTACACGCCCCTGTTAAACAGGGGCAGAAAAATTGGGCCTTAGGCACTGGTGCTGGTGCCACAACACTGCAACCCCTCACAGATACTCTAGTTGGAAAGCAGGAATGAGCCCTGCTGCAAAGTATTGCATCAAAAATTGTAATTACACGCCCCTGTTGAACAGGGGCTGAAAAATTGGGCCTTAGGAACTGGTGCTGGTGCCACAACACTGCAACCCCTCACAGATACTCTAGTTGGAACGCAGAAAGGAGCCCTGCTGCAAATAATTGCATCAAAAATTGTAATTACATGCCCCTGTTAAACAGGGGCTTAAAAATTGGGCCTTAGGCACTGGTGGTGGCGCCCAGAACCAAAAATGTTCTTGCAAGCTATCAGCATGATCATTGAGGAGGAAGAGGATAATTACTCAGCATAACAGGATAGTCACTCAGCATCAGCATAGGCAGTCTTTGAAGAGATCTGACATATCAAAAAAAAATTATTACATCAGCATCAGGTGCTTGGTAGCTGGTGGTGATCCAAGACTGATTCATTTTTATGAAGGTCAGTCGATCGACCGAGTCGGTGGACAGACGCACCCTGTGATCGGTTACAAAGCCTCCAGCAGCACTTCTGAAAGAACGCTGGATGCAGGATGGGCCAGTAGCTCAATTGCATACTGTGCAAGCTCTGGCCAGTGATCCATCCTCAAGACCCAGTAACCCAGAGGATTTTCAGTGGGAAAGGTGTCCAAGTCAGATCTTGCCCCTAGGTATTCCTGCACCATGTAAAACAGACGCTGGCGATGGTTGCTGGAACCAATCATACCTTGGGGCTGCAAACTAAAAAATTGTCTGAACGCATCGGTCAGACGGCCACCTTCTCCACCGCTCCTTCTTTGACTGACCGAAGCCTCAGCAACATGTTGTCCAGAAACAGGAGTTTGTAACCTCCCAGTCTCTGGGAACGCGTTGCACAGACCTTTCTGCAAGGCCTCCCAAAGATGTTTCATCTTCTGCTCCCTCTGCGACGGCAAGATAAGGTCCGCAACCTTACCTTTGTAACATGAATCAAGGAGGGTTGCCAGCCAGTATTGGTCCTTCTCCTTGATACCACGAATACAAGGATCCTTACACAGGCTTTGCAGGATCAGGGAGGCCATGCAGCGTAGGTTTGCTGAGGCATTTGGTCCGGAGTCCTCTGGGTCACTAAGGACGACATGGTCCGCAGCCACCTCCTCCCAGCCATGTACAAGTTCATGTGTTTCTTGGGACTGATCCTGTGACAGACCTAGCCGGGAGAGAGACTTTTGGAGGGGACTGTATGCTAGCCTCTTGCCGATCGATCGTGGGCCCTGGCATTTGGGGGAACGGTGCTCTTTGTGAGCTGTATGCCTGGGGACCCTTAAGGCGGTATTACTGTGGATTCGGGTCCTGGTCCCCCAGGACACACATACTCTGGGGACCCTGGATTTGCCATATTGGAATAGTGACTGATTCATACCATTGGGACTCCTACTGTTAAATGCTAATGTCATCAATTCCAGCTGCCTGTCTGTTGTCTGCTAAAATGTGTATTGTAAATAAGTCTCTAGTATGGGATCTAAGAATCATTAGATCCCCATTGTGGGTTGTGTTTAATTAACTCTGCTATTGTGATAATTTTAATTGGGGGTTCTAAGCTACAAGACGGCCAGTCTGGCCTAAAGGTCCTGTCTGAGTCATCTAGGCTGTCTAAAGGGATTAGTTAATTAGCTCATGTTAATTAGGTTAATTAGGTTACAGCTGTATTGTTAGAGTAATATGAGCAGGAGGTCTGCACCTCCACTTTTAGTGTATAAAAGAGCCTGTATTGTTGAGCAAAAGAGATTCCTGGTTGAACTTACATACAGCCTGCCTGGTGTTTGTTCTGAGCTATCACAATTGGGTTAGAACAGCACATAGCTGTAGTTCTAATCCCGGAGCATCAGATGACCGAACAATCAGATGGCGCGATCTGCAGTCTGATTCTCAAGTTGCAGAGGAGTGTCGGTAGAGTGGAACCGAGCGAGCAAGGGGCTTGTTACAGATCCCTTAAAGACTGCTGCTGATGCTGAGTGCCAGCCTCCACCTCCATACTGACACAATCCTCCTCCCCCTCATCCTCTTCCTGTGTGATTGGCGGGCACGCATGAACACTGTCTGGATAAAGGGGGCCTTGAGAGCTAAGGAAGTCCTCTTCTTCCTGCCTCTGTTCTGCCTCAAGTGCCCTGTCCATTATTCCATGCAGCGTGTGCTCCAACAGGTGGACAAGGGGGACAGTGTCACTGATGCATGCACTGTCACTGCTCACCATCCTCGTGGCCTCCTCAAATGGTGACAGGACAGTGCATGCATCCCTGATCATGGCTCACTGGCGTGGGGAAAAAAAACAAGCTCCCCTGACCCTGTCCTGGTGCCATAGTCGCACAGGTACTCATTGATGGCCCTCTGCTGCGTGTGCAGCCGGTGCAGCATGGCCAACGTTGAGTTCCACCTGGTGGGCATGTCACAGATTAGGCGATTCTTGGGCAGGTTAAACTCCTTTTGGAGGTCTGCCAGCCGAGCACTGGCATTATATGACCGGCGGAAATGCACACTTTCCTGGCCTGCCTCAGGAAATCCTGTATCAAAAAAAGGGGGAAGTACCATCCAATTGTGTCACAAAAGTTGCCACCATCCCTAATATAAGGAGAAAAGAAAATAACCCCTCAAGAAGTGGTGGGACTTTGAAGGCAACGGAGTAAAAATAAAAACAGTTTTATTAACACAAATATACAAAAGTATACATATCACAAAAAATCTAGTACAGTCATATAGAAAGATCAATTTGACAATAAAAACAGGATTATGCTGGTGAGCGAACCAAATGTGTGTTCATGTAGTCTTCCACCTGAGCCTACGCGTTTCGGGACTGCAGGAGTCCCTTCATCAAGGGCAAATGGTAGGCGGACTTTACACTACATAATAAAGCATGAAATCGCGTAATTAGAAACAAATGCATTGAACATGTTTTTGCATCTGACATCATTCTGAAAAAAAAAAAAAAAAAAAGGACACATACCCAAGCATAACCAAGAAGAGAGGCTGACTGTCGGAGAAATTCTCGGGGGCAATAACACAAGGCCCCGCCTTCTCCACACTGGTCCCAGTATATGACTGTACTAGATTTTTTGTGATATGTATACTTTTGTATATTTGTGTTAATAAAACTGTTTTTATTTTTACTCCGTTGCCTTTAAAGTCCCACCACTTCTTGAGGGGTTATTTTCTTTTCTCCAGCACATCCTGTAAGACCGGGTACCTGCCCAAGAACTGCTGCACCACCAAGTTAAGGACGTGAGCCAAACAGGGCACATGGGTCAGTTGTCCCTGTCGGAGGGCGGAGAGGAGGTTGGTGCCATTGTCGCAAACCACCATTCCTGCCATAAGTTGGCATGGCGTCAACCACCTCTGAACCTGCCCCTGCAGAGCTGACAGAACCTCTGCCCCAGTGTGACTCCTGTCCCCCAAGCACACCAGCTCAAGCACCGCATGGCATCTTTTGGCCGGTGTACTTGCGTAGCCCCTTGAATGCCTACGGAGCACCGCTGGTTCCGAGGACAAAGCACAGGAAGAGGCCATGGAGGAAGAAGAAGAGGAGGGGGTGGAGGAGAGAGGTGTGTCACAATCATTAGTAGTGGCATTTTGGAGGCGTGGTGGCAGAACAACCTCCAACACTACTGCACCTTGTCCTTCATCCTTCCCAGCTGCCAGCAGAGTGACTCAATGCACTGTGAAACTTAGGTAACGTCCCTGTCTATGCCTGCTGGACCATGAGTCAGTGGTAATATGCACCTTACCACTGACCGCCCTGTCCAGTGAGGCCAAGACATTGCCTTCCACATGCCGGTAGAGAGCTGGAATCGCCTTCCGTGAGAAAAAGTGGCGCTTGGGTACCTGCCACTGAGGAACCGCACATTCCACAAACTCACGAAAGGGGGCAGAGTCTACCAACTGAAAAGGTAGCAGTTGAAGTGCTAGCAATTTTGCTGAGCTATCATTCAACCGCTGGGCATGTGGATGGCTGGGAGCTAACTTCTTTCGGTGGTGTAGCAGCTGGGGCAGGGAAATTTGCCTGGTACAATCTGACGTCGGTGTACCGAAAGCAGATTGCCCACAAGTACTTGGATGTGACACACCTAATTCTACACCTTCATTCCTCTCAGTGCAGGTCTCAGAGAGGACTGAAGGTATAGTGGGGTTAGAGATCTCAGCTGATGAGGAGCAAGGAGAGGTCCTCTTTGTTCCTTGGTGTGGGTCTTTTAGATACGCTTGCCAAAGAACTGCATGGCAGGTCAACATATGTCTGGTCAAGCATGTGCCAAGCATGGTGCCCAAGCGGGAGATGTTTTGGCCACGCGAGATATGATTGAGGCATATGTTGCAAATAGCAGCGGTGCGATCTGATGCACTACTCTCAAAAAAGGCCCACACCAAAGAAATTTTAGAATAACGCGCAGAGACAGCAGCGCCCTGCACAAGCGGAGCTTTGAGGTGTGAAGCAGTCAGTGTGCTGCCCTTAGGCTGGCCCCTGGAGGGCATCCTGCCTCGTTGGTGATGTGCCTCCTCCTCCTCTCTCCTATCAGGCACCCACGTTGAGTCAGTGACCTCATAATCCCCTCCCTCCTCATCACTGGAGCAAACCTGGCAGTATGCTGCAGCAGGGGGAGCATGACTGCCAGATTGCTGTCCTTCTTGGGCAAACCCTCTGTCCGTGCTCACGGTACTGCCTTCATCTAGCTCAGTATCATCATCAGAGCCTTCTAAACGCTGGGCATCCTCCTGGAGCATGTACCCAACACTGTGGTCAAACAGTTCGAGGGACTCCTCAGGAGGACATGGTGGGGCTAGGGAAGGAGTCACTGATGCATTTGAGCCGAGGGAAGAGGCCGCGTTGGCAGCTGCTTTGCCAGACAAAGTACCCTGAGCATTAGTGAGAGAGGATGAGGAGGATGAGGACGGCTTGGTCATCCACTTGACCAAGTCTTCCACATGTTGCGGCTCAACGCGGCCAGCTGCCAAAAAAAAGGCCAAGCGTGTCCCACGGCTACATGCTGATGAGGATGCACTGTCTCCACGACCAGCACTGTTTCCTCTAGACACAGAGCCTGCTTGCCCTCTTTTATTGGCTTGGGACTGTCTGCATCTCCTTGTTGGCCTTCCAGACATACTAATGGCCTGTAGCTGCACTAAGCTGGGATCTATATATATGTATATATATATATATATATATATATATATATATATATATATATATATATATATATAGTATGAGAACACCACCAACCTTCTACAGGTAGCTTTAGCTGAACACTGTGCAGAGGTTGCACTACACTAACGTGTAAATAATTTAGCTGCCTGCGGTGGTGATAGGATCAGGAAAACACCACCAACCTTCTATAGGTAGCTTTAGCTAAACACTGTGCAGAGGTCGCACTACACTAACGTGTAAATAATTTAGCTGCCTGCGGTAGTGATAGGATCAGGAAAACACCACCAACCTTCTACAGGTAGCTTTAGCTGAACACTGTGCAGAGGTCGTACTACACTAACTTGTAGCTTATTTAGCTGCCTGCGGTAGTGATAGGATCAGGAAAACACCCCCAACCTTCTACAGGTAGCTTTAGCTGAACACTGTGAGGAGGACGCACTACACTAACTTGTAGCTTATTTAGCTGCCTGCGGTAGTGATAGGATCAGGAAAACACCACCAACCTTCTACAGGTATCTTTAGCTGAACTCTGTGCAGAGGTCGCACTACACTAACTTGTAGTTTTAGCTGAACACTGTGAGGAGGACGCACTACACTAACTTGTAGCTTATTTATCTGCCTGCGGTAGTGATAGGATCAGGAAAACACCACCAACCTTCTACAGGTAGCTTTAGCTGAACACTGTGCAGAGCTCGCAAAATACTAACTTGTAGCCAATTTAAAATATAAAAGATTCCGCGCATCAAATCTATCACATAAAAGCTTCCATACATGGATAAATACTAGTGCATAAGTGTGTAAAATAACGTGAATCACACTCAAAGGATAAAAGTGAATATATGAATAAAGATAATAAAGTTCATAAATATAGTGTTGTGTCCTCTGGGATCAGACACATGGGGGGGATTGTGATGGTCTTCATATATAGAAACTGCCGGTCTAAGCAGGCTCTCAGAACTCTCACCTTAATGATAGTAAATTCAGGCATCAAAAATGTCTTTGCTTGATATTGTGCGTAATAGCATGCTGATGTGGTGATGGCCGAGTTGTCCTCTATATCTGGCAGTTGCCTGTGAAAAAAGGAAGGGTTTTCCCACCCAGGCTGCACCGGCCCGGTGGGGTATAGACCGGGGGAGAAGAGAGAAATAGCCTCCAATAGTGTATTATCTTTGATTAAAAGTATTTTATTAATGTTAAAGGGTGGTCTCTTACATTTAAAACTAGATAAAAGCAGCTTAGAACAAAAGGAGCGGCGTCCGAGGCGCCTCCTTACGTGACTTCCGGTATCACCTGCTCTCTGCCACGCCCTACGCGTTACGTCACCGCTCCCCAGTTGAAGTCACGAGCAGTGACAGGTAGCTTTAGCTGAACACTGTGCAGAGGTCGCAAAAAACTAACTTGTAGCTTATTTAGCTGCCTGCGGTAGTGATAGGATCAGGAAAACAACATCAACCTTCTACAGGTAGCTTTAGCTGAACACTGTGCAGAGCTCACAAAAAATTAACTTGTAGCCTTATTTAGCTGCCTGCGGTAGTAATAGGATCAGGAAAACACCAGCAACCTTCTACAGGTAGCTTTAGCTGAACACTGTTCAGAGGACACACTACACTAACTTGGAGCTTTAGCTGAACACTGTGCACTACACTAACTTGTAGCTTTAGCTGAACACTGTGAGGAGGACGCACTACACTAACTTGTGGCTTTAGCTGAACACTGTGCAGAGGTCGCACTACACTAACTTGTAGTTTTAGCTGAACATTGTGAGGAGGACGCACTACACTAACTTGTAGCTTTAGCTGAACACTGTGCAGAGGTTGCACTACACTAACTTGTAGTTTTAGCTGAACACTGTGAGGAGGACGCACTACACTAACTTGTAGCTTTAGCTGAACACTGTGAGGAGGACGCACTACCCTAACTTGTAGCTTTAGCTGAACACTGTGCACTACACTAACTTGTAGCTTTAGCTGAACACTGTTCAGAGGACGCACTACACTAACTTGTAGCTTCAGCTGAACACTGTGCAGAGGTCTCACTAAATGAACTTGTAGCTTTAACTGAACACTGTGAGGAGGACGCACTACACTAACTGTAAATAGTCTAGCTGTCTGACTGTGGTACTAATAGGATCAAAAGAACACCAGCAATTTTCTTCAGGTAGCTGCAAATACTGTAATAACACAAGCCTGCCTGTCAGTAGCAAGATAACAGGAACGGATCTAGCTAAACTGAATACAGTGTATAAATATATATATATACAACACCTGGGATGCATATATATACACAATACACTGTAAGTGCAGCTAACTCACTGACTGTCCTGCCTAATCTATCTAACTTAAATCAAATGACACTGTCTCTCTGTCTATCTATCTCTCTCTCAACGCCGGAACACACACTACACAGGGCCGCCGTGCAGGTGGCCTTATATAGTGTGGGGCGTGTACTAAATCCCCTGAGCCATAATTGGCCAAATCCTCCTTGGCTTTGGCCAATTACGGCTCTCTGTTCAGGCGGCGCTGTGATTGGCCAAGCATGTGGGTCATAGTGCATGCTTGGCCAATCATCAGCCAGCAATGCACTGCGATGCTGTAGTGAATTATGGGCCGTGACGCGCCACTTGAATTTAGCGCGAACGGCCCATATCGTTCGCAATTCGGCGAATGGGCGAACAGACGATGTTCGAGTCGAACATGGGTTCGACTCGAACACATAGCTCATCCCTAATACTGAATATTGAGCCATTTACAAAGCCTGTCCTCATGCTATAATCACACAGATATTCACACTGATGGGGCAGTCTCCAGTTCCAGTAAATGGGGGATGTCACAGATGGGTTGGTTGGCAGGCAGCTGAAGTTGGCGCTGCATTTCTGCAGGGTAAAGTATTCCTAAGTATGGCTTCCTAAAGTGGCCACAAACCCTTCTGGCATGATGAAGGACCTCCCAGAAACCAGGGTACTACAGGATGAACTGTTATGTCTCCAGGTTGAGGACATGTGCCAGGCATAGTATGTGTGTGTGAATTTTAACAGGTGAAGGGCAGCCAGGAAGTTAGTGCCATTGTCATACAGGACCTTGCATGACTGAAGATGGCATGGGGGTCAGCTAACATCTCCCTGCCTGGGCCTGGTGAGTTACCATCAGCTCTGGCCAAATGTGACTCCTGCCCCCATCATACAAGCTGCAACACTTCATGGCTGCATTTAGCCCACACACTGTGGCAGCATTTAGCTTGGGATGTTGCAATTGCTTTGGGTTGCTTGTGTGGGAACTGCTGGTTTTAATGAGTTGAACGATAAGGTCAGTGAGAAGGAGGAGTACACCATCAGACTAGACAGACATGTGACAGTGGCAGGAGGGGTGTAGAAGAATTCTGCAGAGGTTCAAATCTTTGCTTGAAATTTCTCAGCTTGGCCTCAGGACTCTATTCCCTGCTTGATGTGGCTTAACCTAAGCCTCTCAACCCCCCTGTGAGACTTCCCTTCCTGTCACTAGAGGTCATGGATGTTGAGTTGAATTCAAGAGGACTATCCTGTATAGGGACGTGGGAAGTGAGGAAAGAGGAGGAACAATACAGGCCATTTGCTGCCAAATTGTCATATTCTGATGCTGCTGCCACCAAGCTCTGTGGTGCAGAGTCACGTGTTTCTGTGTGTATGTTGTACCCAAGTGGCTGGTATTTTTACAATTGCAGAAACTCTTCAGGCAGAGGCTGGAGACCACATAAGTAAAAAAAAAAAGGTCTGTACCTGTGGGACAGTGCTGTCAGATGGATTAGGACAGCTGCTCCCTCCAATCCTCTGCAAGCTCAGTGGACATCTCAGGGAATTGTGATTCAGCTAGTGATACTTTAGGATTGGTCATGTGCGCTGTATCATTGGGTCCTCATGCATTTTTAGGTACCCCTAAAATCAATACCAGACTCAGTGGGTTTGGTATGTATTTTTAGGGGAACTCTACACTATTTTGTTTTTATTTTTGCTGTAGGATGTGCTGCAGTTGGGGTAATTATGGAGTTTATAGTTTATATAATATATATATATATATATATATATATATATATATATATATATATATATATATACATCCAAACAGGTATTTTGCCTTGAAGTCTGACATGTTTCTCAGGGATTGTGGTGCAATATAAACATCTTAGTGGAATAACACCCGCATGTGGAATATAGTGCTTTTGGGGGCTTTTTACATCTGTCTGATTTGGGAAAAAGTGGCTTTTGTTTTTTGCCCATCCTTGATCCTCCATACACACTTGTCCTGTGTGTGGGTGGTGCTGGAGAGGTTTTTTTGTTCCAGTCATCATGTTATGGTCTGCCTAGGATTGGCCGGTCCAGCATAATTATGCTAGAGCAGTTGCAGCATGATGTCATTATGCAATGATACCGCTTGACGCCAACACACCCCACCAGAATTCCCCCAAACAGTATGTAGATGGATTTCCATGTGGCAGCTCAGGGAAAAAAATAAGGGAGTGACTCTCAGGTACCGTTTAAAATAACAAACATGTTATACTTACCTGATTTTACAATGGAATTGCACATGGTAGCCCTGATCCTCTTCTTCTGGGGTCCCCTGCCGGCACTCCTGGTTCCTCTTCTCGGTGTGCCACCATAGGAAGCTGCTTCCTATAGTGCTAAACGTGCCATGCTGCCTGCATCTAAACACACAGACAGCGAGGCTCAGCCCCACACCCACTCCCTCATTACAGGATTTGACTGACAGCAGTAGGAGCCATTGGCTCCTGTTGCTCTCAGCAAAGCCTGTGAGAGTGGGGAGAAGGGGAGAGAGACACTATAGGAGGGGACAGCACTGGATCAAGGACTGGCACCGGTAAGTATAAGAGGGGTGAGGGAGCGATACACATACTGAAACATTTTTTACCTTAAAGTGTTTGTAAACCTCAGAAACAAAACATATTCTTCTATAGTATGTACTTGTCTCAATTACGAGCACCAAGTGTCATTTCTGTCTTTCACTTTGTTCCTCTTCTGTCAGTATTAATCACTTCTGACAATTTTCCTGACACCAAGAGAAAAAAGGTGACGGGGAGGGACCTCTAGCAGATTGATAGCCTCAGCTCTATTCCTGTGAGCTATGTCAAGGGGGGTCCGTCCCTTCCTTCCAATCAGCTCTCAGAGCTCTCCTCTCTGAGCTCCACAGAGTGTAAAGTCAGCTCTCCGTCCTCCGTTTTTTAACTCTCAGAAAAGCCTATAAATTCAGCTTTTGATGTAGAGAAGAGAAGACTGCCAATAGACAGGTACAATTTAGGTAGGAGGATTTGTTTCATCTTTGTGTATCACCTGAGGATATTCACTTCACTGGGTATATGTAAGGTTTTACAACCACTTTTTAAGTCCCAACAATTGGTTCTTTTGCATATTTTCAATACTTATATGGGATATTGGTACACCCTGATGTTAATCGAAATATTGAGTACTATAGCATAGTAGAAGAAAAACTTTGACAAGTCAACCACTAGACTACAGTCTCCATGTTGTTGTTGCTACATAGCATGGCCACTTTTTGTGAGCAAAAAGTGTATGCTGCGGACCCTGAAAAAATAAACCCCAAGGCACTAAACCCCAACCTCATTTTTTTAGCAGAAAATAAACAAAAACATGGACAACACATGAATAAAAGAAAAAATAAACAACCAAAATTACTGAAAGGGGCAGCAGCTAAATAGAAACTGCACTTGCTTATACACACAAAAGGGTAGTCCTAAAAATGACTATAAACATGGAATATGTAAACACACAGTCTGTCTGCACCCTGGACATTGCACCTGCCCCTGTATGGATATAAACGTTGCACCTCTCACCCTTTCATTGATTTTTAACGTGCTGATGGTCATGGCTGTGCGGAACCCCTGTGCTGCCAAAGCACATAAACACAGCTCCTTAGAATAAAATCTGTATCAAGTGGTCAAATCTGAAAAAGTCCAGCTGGTGTGTGGCCAACTTGAAAAAAGCAAAAGTTAGACTTGGGAAAACACTGGGGTAGCATATAAAGCAGTAGCAGAATACAATATTCATAGACAATACTAACAGATTAGCATTTGCATATAAAAAGGAACAAAACAATAGTATACTAGTTTTTTGTATTTTTAAAGAGAAAAGTAATTGCACAGTATTTGGTTCACCATATAATTGCTTGCATATTTTATATGTAGTGTGATAAGGCTTATTAAACCTAGTCCAATAGATGTGAAGGCTTTTTTGATGGTGTGACATAAAGCAAACCAGTTACATTACTACACTCTTAAAAAAGAGCCTGCAAGTAGTTCCACGTGCTTGCTATTTCTTTGACACTGCTTCTCAGAATGATTCACCAGCTTCCTGCAGTGCAATGAACAGGTGTGTTTACAGTAATCTTCAACTTCAGCATTTATGTTTAATCTTCTCCAAGAATGCACAATAGAGGAATATCAAGCTAACAGAGACACATGCAGACACTGCTGGTGCCCACTTTCACAACAGTGACTTACTGTAGTAATGTGACAGGTATATGCTAAACAGGTGAGCAACTAATACATTGGCACACAGACCAGATCCTGATGGAACTGTCCTGCAATTGCATCAAAATATGAGCCATGTCCCAGTGCCAGGTGCTGGTACTCTGGTTCCAGCTCCATGCACCAGATCTAACCTGGCTCTGACAGGTGTCTATCTCCTATAGACCACTAATGTCAGGGGATAAAAAGGGAGAGGTTATGTAACTCCCACCGATCACCAATGCCTGAGGAGGAAGGGGGGAAGCAATTTACTACTGATGACCATTTCGCCACTAATGCCCAATATAGTTAAAATCATCTCCTACTGACTGGTAATGTCTTAGTAAAAAAAAGGTGAGGTGCATTCTATCTCCCACCAACCACCAAGGAAGGTGTAATTTTCACCCACTTGCCACCAATGCCTGAGGAATATCCTTACTACTGATGCTGATTTGGGGTTGAGCTTCAAGTTCAGCTCGAACATCGGCCGTTCAACCGTTCATCAAATTGCGAACAATATGGGCCGTTCACGCCAAATTTGAGTGGTGCGTCAAGGCCCATAATTCACTGCGGCATCTCAGTGCATTGCTGGCTGATGATTGGCCAAGCATGCACTATGATCCGCATGCTTTGGCCAATCACACCGTGGTAAGAACGGAGAGCCATAATTGGCCACAGGTAGGGTGGCTTTGGCCAATTATGCCTCAGGGGATTTAGTACGCACCCCACACTATAAAAGGCCTTCTGGAAGTCGGCCTTGTGTAGTGTGTTCCAGCGTGCTGAGAGAGAGATAGATAGAGAGAGACAGTTTTATTTCATTTGAGTTAGATAAAGTAGGCAGGCGAGTCAGTTAGCTGCAGTCAGTGTATTATGTATATATATATATATGCATCCCAGGTGTTGTGTGTATATATATATATATATATATATACACTGTATTCAGTTTAGCTAGATCCGTTCCTGTTATCCTCTTCCTAATATACTTACAGGCAGGCAGCTGCAGTATTTTCAGTCAGTGTATTGTGTATATATATGCATCCCAGGTGTTGTGTATGTATATATATATATATATATATATATACACACTGTATTCAGTTTAGCTAGATCCGTTCCTGTTATTCTCTTCCCAATATACTTACAGGCAGGCAGCTGCAGTATTTTCAGTCAGTGTACTGTATCCTGCGCACAGTGTGCAACTAAAGCTAACTGCAGACAATTGTTGGTGTTCTCTTTTTAATAATACCTCAGGCAGGCATCTGCAGTATTTTCAGTCAGTGTACTGTATCCTGTGCACAGTGTGCAACTAAAGCTAACTGCAGACAATTGCTGGTGTTCTCTTTCTAATTAAAACCTCAGGCAGGCAGTTGCAGTATTTTCAGTCAGTGTACTGTATCCTGTGCACAGTGTGCAACTAAAGCTAACTGCAGCCAATTGCTGGTGTTCTCTTCCTAATATACTCACAGGCAGGCGGCTGCAGTATTTTCAGTCAGTGTACTGTATCCTGCGCACAGTGTGCAAATAAAGCTAACTGCAGCCAATTGCAGGTGTTCTCTTCCTAATATACTTACAGGCAGGCAGCTGCAGTATTTTCAGTCAGTGTACTGTATCATGCGCACAGTGTGCAACTAAAGCTAACTGCAGCCAATTGCTGGTGTTCTCTTCCTAATATACTTACGGGCAGGCAGCTGACGTATTTTCAGTCAGTGTACTGTATCCCGTGCACAGTGTGCAACTAAAGCTAACTGCAGACAATTGCTGGTGTTCTCTTTCTAATAATACCTCAGGTAGGCAGCTGCAGTATTTTCAGTCAGTGTACTGTATCCTGCGCACAGTGTGCAACTTAAGCTAACTGCAGCCAATTGTTGGTGTTCTCTTCCTAATATACTTACAGGCAGGCAGCTGCAGTATTTTCAGTGTACTGTATCATGCGCACAGTGTGCAACTAAAGCTAACTGCAGCCAATTGCTGGTGTTCTCTTCCTAATATACTAACAGGTAGGCAGCTGAAGTATTTTCAGTCAGTGTACTGTATCCTGTGCAGTGTGCAACTAAAGCTAACTGCAGACAATTGCTGGTGTTTTCTTTCTAATAATACCTCAGGTAGGTAGCTGCAGTGTCTTCAGTCAGTGTACTGTATCCTGTGCAGTGTGCAACTAAAGCTAACTGCAGACAATTGCTGGTGTTCTCTTTCTAATAATACCTCAGGTAGGCAGCTGCAGTATTTTCAGTCAGTGTACTGTATCCTGTGCACAGTGTGCAACTAAAGCTAACTGCAGACAATTGCTGGTGTTCTCTTTCTAATAATATCTCAGGCAGGCAGCTGCAGTATTTTCAGTCAGTGTACTGTATCCTGCGCACAGTGTGCAACTAAAGCTAACTGCAGCCAATTGCAGGTGTTCTCTTCCTAATATATTTACAGGCAGGCAGCTGCAGTATTTTCAGTCAGTGTACTGTATCCTGTGCAGTGTGCAACTAAAGCTAACTGCAGACAATTGCTGGTGTTCTCTTTCTAACAATACCTCAGGCAGGCAGCTGAAGTATTTTCAGTCAGTGTACTGTATCCTGTGCAGTGCGCAACTAAAGCTAACTGCAGACAATTGCTGGTGTTCTCTTTCTAATAATACAACAGGCAGGCAGGCGATTCAGCTAGCTGCAGTATAATCAGTATATATATATCCATCCCAGCTTCGTGCAGCTACATCTCACTGCAGGCCATTCCTTGTGTACCTATTCCAATAGATCAAAGACAGTATGTCTGGAAGAAAATTCAATGTCGCTACACTAGTGCAATTAAAAAATGTGACATATAAATTGTTATTCCTGACCACAAACACAGGTGTAAAAATAGTAATAAATCATGATAAAGATAAAATGTGCACAAAATAGTGTAGACTGTGTAAAATTGGCAGAAGAGCCACTAGGAACTATGCGACTAGAGAACAATTGTATGTCGCTGCACTGGTGCAATTAAAAAAGTGTGACAAATAGATTGGCATTCGTGACCACAGTTACTAGGAACTATGCGACTACAGAACAATTGTATGTCGCTACACTAGTGCAATTAAAAAAGTGTGACATATGGATTGACATTCGTAACCACAATTACGGGTATAAAAAACCTCTTATGAGATAGATGCCAAATAATATGTAAAGAAAATAAATGAAAACATAAATTTCTATTAACGGAGAGTCCTTTACATCAAGGTGTTTCTTCACAAAAAACATTCAACAGACTTCAAGCTTTTCCATCCACACACTAGGTCTGGGCATGAAGGTAGGCTAGTGCTGGTAGTGGTTATGAAGAGACTTTGGGAACCACAAATCTCACGTCCCACCAAAAAAAGAGGAGAAAGCATATAGTGTAAAACCTATGACACCGTGAGATCACCTGTGCAAATAAGCGCTACTCACGGAACCGATGTGCAGAGCAGGCATTCAGATATTCCGTCGGTGTTCGCTGCCGAACGGCGTGCGTTCCACCAACTCCAGGAAGTGATGTCACTGGTTCTCAGATTCACAGGCATAAACAGGATGTTGCGTCGACGAGAGGGAGAGGAGTTACAACACCCAGAGGTTGGGGGAGGGATCAGAGTCCACCAGAAGAATGGAGACCATGGTACCCCATGACCCCTCAACCACAAAATTCAGAAAGAAGAGGAGAACAAGAGGGTGCAGAGGAGGGAAAAGGAAAGCGCAAAAGAGAAGCTTAATGGAAGGAATATTTAATTTAAGTGATGCCATTTTTTTCTCAAGAAGAATTAAGAGTTTTAGATTTGGGTTTAAAGTATGCTATGGATAAAAATTTGAACAAATTTGATGTATTTATTGACTTCCAGAAATTCATCAGGAAAGTCAACATCAAAAAGCACTTTTCCAATAAAGAAATTGTAGTAAACTCCCCGGAAGAGGAATATGCACACACAACTTTGAAGAACAATTCTATCTTCAACCCCCAGATCAATAACAACCATTTTGTCGGGGTGTTCAAGTCTCTGGTAGAACAGGAATTGGATAAACTTGTTGTTAAACCCCAGAGACGCAAAAAAGATTTAGAAAGAGGTTTGGAGTTACTGATAAAAAATAAAAATATAGTTATCAGGTCAGCCGATAAAGGAGGGGGGGTAGTAATACTTAATAAAACTGACTACCTAGAAGAATTAAATAGATTAGTTGGAGATCAAGAAACATATGAAAAGCTAAAGAGCAACCCCACCAAGAAATTTAAGGCCAAATTAAAGAATGTAATTAAAACAGCAACTGAGGAAGGCGTTTTGAAAAAGAAAGAAGCCAGATATCTTATCCCTGACTCACCACGAGTACCTATAATATACCAATTACCCAAGATACACAAGAATCGATCCAAGCCTCCCGGCCGACCGATAGTCAGCGGGATTGGATCACTTTTTTCCAAACTTGGCGAATACCTGGACCATTTCTTGCAACCACTTACTAAAAAGTACCCTGCATACCTTAAAGACAGTAGAGATCTAATCGAATTAACAAATACACTAACAGTGGATGAAAATTGTTTGCTTGCAAGCATTGATGTGAATTCGCTTTATACAAATATACAGCAAGAACATGCATTGCAAGCAGTTGAATGGGCTTTAGGAAACACGGATATGAAACTAAAACAGAAGAAGTTTATTTTAAAAGCTCTTGACTTGGCAATGAACCACAACTTCTTTTGGCATGAAAAGGAGTACTATAGACAAAAGAAAGGAGTCGCAATGGGTGCCAAGTATGCACCTTCAGTGGCTAACCTGTTCATGAGCTTTTGGGAGGATGAAGCTATCTATCATTCCAACACACCGGAGCTCAGGTTATACAAAAGGTACATAGATGATATTCTGATCATTTGGGCAGGATTACCAGACTCCTTCTTGGAATTTCTAGCCAGAATAGGGACCAATCGGTTCGGTATCTCTTTTTCTAAATGTTTTAGTTACCATCAAATCAATTTTCTAGATCTGACATTATTTAAAGAGGGAAATAAATTACTCACTCGTACCGTCTTTAAAGATGTCGATAGAAATGGCTACATCCCCCTGACAAGCTGCCATCATCCTAGATGGCTAGGAGGTATCCCAAAAAGCCAGTTGCTCAGGATTAGAAGGAACTGCAGTAAATTAGAGGATTACAACGTACAAGCCAACGTTATTTTAAAACGGTTTCAAGAAAAAGGCTATAGTCTGGAAAATTTAGAGAGAATAAAACAAACGGTTGGGGAGATGGATAGGGAGGATCTGTTTAAATCGAGAGAGAAAAAGGAACAAAATTTCAACTTGGCCTTTATGACTGGATTTAACAGACAATATCGTGACTTCGAGAAAATTGTCAAGAGGCATTGGCCCCTTCTTCTTCAGGATAATGATCTGAAAAAGTTGTTGTCAACACAGCCTAAATTTATTTACACTAAACCACCCACTTTAAGGCTTCAGCTGGCACATAATGTCATCAACCCTCCAAAAAAGGTATGCACCTTTTTGGATAGTGTTTGATTTTTCAGCTGTGGCAGGTGTGTGATGTGTAAGACATCTAAATTTCGTAGACGGAAAACTACTCACTTTAGTTCTTTGGTAGATGGTAGATCCTATGAGATTAAAAAATTCATAACATGTAGCACTACACATGTTACTTACCTCATGTCTTGTCCCTGTAATCTCCAGTACGTAGGGAGAACTACCAGGCAACTGGGTGTAAGGCTCAGAGAACATGTGAATAGGATCAAAAAGGGATATAGATATCATGGCCTTTCCAACCATTTCAGGTTGTTCCACAATAAAGACCCAAGCGTACTCACCTTCTGTGGGATCGATAGGGTTGAGGAACACTGGCGAGGTTCCAATCTTAGGAAAGATATATCACAGAATGAAACCCAGTGGATACACAGATTACGTGCGTTGAATCCCTTGGGTCTGAATATTGAGCTTGACTTGAACTGTTTTTTATCCAATTGGTAGCTCCACCTTCAACAACCAATTTTTAACCATGAGTTTTTATTGTTATTATTTACTGTTATCAAAAAGTAAAAATTTTTTTTTAATTTTTTTAATTTTTGTTAAATCCATAAGTCAGCTACTCTTATGGTTTTGATAGACATAATCAATATATGTAGTATATATAATTTATATTATTTTCCCCTCCTTTTGCAATTAATCGTACTGTGTATCTTTGAGGGTTGAACTTATAGGGATTAAAGTTTATCGATATTTCAATTTTCTTTTTGGATGTTAATAGGTTTTATCTTATACATGTATATAAATATATATGTATAATTTTTCCTGTTACATCAAGCAACAAGGAATTTAATTTTTTTTTTATATATTTTTTCTATTTTATATTATTTTTTTATTTTTATTCATATATTTGAATTATTTATATATTTTTTATTTCTATTTTTCTATTAAAGAATATTATTTTTTTTAAATAAGTATATTTGTTTAGACATCCTGTTGTAATACACTTTATTTTGGTTTTAAACAATGAGCGCTGTCTTGTATACACATTTGCTTATTGTGGTGATAGGAGATGTTGTGTCTCTGGCCACTGATTAAAGTTTCCAATTACAACAGGATATGATGATTTGAGGAAGGAATGGGTAATGCTTACCCATTGGCCGTAATTGGCTGTCACTCACCGAGCGTAGTATAAGTTAAACCTAGTGTAGACCGGATGTTAAGTCTTTGATAACGCCCTGGGGGAGGGGTGAAACGCATCGACGCAACATCCTGTTTACGCCTGTGAATCTGAGAACCAGTGACATCACTTCCTGGAGTTGGTGGAACGCACGCCGTTTTGCAGCGAACACCGACGGAATATCTGAATGCCTGCTCTGCATATCTGTTCCGTGAGTAGCGCTTATATGCGCAGGTGATCTCACGGTGTCATAAGTTTTACACTTTATGCTTTCTCCTCTTTTTTTGGTGGAACGTGAGATTTGTGGTTCCCAAAGTCTCTTCATAACCACTACCAGCACTAGCCTACCTTCATGCCCAGACCTAGTGTGTGGATGGAAAAGCTTGAAGTCTGTTGAATGTTTTTGTGAAGAAACACCTTGATGTAAAGGACTCTCCGTTAATAGAAATTTATGTTTTCATTTATTTTCTTTACATATTATTTGGCATCTATCTCATAAGAGGTTTTTTATACCCGTAATTGTGGTCACGAATGCCAATCTATTTGTCACACTTTTTTAATTGCACCAGTGCAGCGACATACAATTGTTCTCTAGTCGCATAGTTCCTAGTGGCTCTTCTGCCAATTTTACACAGTCTACACTATTTTGTGCACATTTTATCTTTATCATGATTTATTACTATTTTTACACCTGTGTTTGTGGTCAGGAATAACAATTTATATGTCACATTTTTTAATTGCACTAGTGTAGCGACATTGAATTTTCTTCTAGTCGCATAGCTCTTTAGTGGCTCTTCTTCTAATCTTACACAGTTCATATCATTTATGCACTTGTATATTTCATGAATTATATATATTTCTTTTATATATATTATTTATTTTATTTATTTTTTATGGTGAGTTGCCAGCGCAGGTTTTTTGTTTTATACACCACTAAAGTCATAGCACTTGTATCCAGCAGCTGCAACACGATAGTCAGAATATAAAACTGTTATTTTATATATTTAGTATGTCTGGAAGGCCAACAAGGAGAGGCAGACAGTCACAGGCCAATAAAAGAGGGCAGGCAGGCTCTGTGTCTTGAGGCAACAGTGCTGGTCATGGACACGGTGCATCCTCATCAGCACGTGGCCGTGGGGCATGCTTGTCCTTTTTCTTGGCAGCTGGCCGTGTTGAGCCAACATGCCGTAGAGTTTGTTGAGTGGATGACCAAGCCCTCCTCATCCTCCACATCCTCTGTCACCCAGGCTACGTTGGCTGCCAATGCAGGTGCCAAAGCGGCCTATTCCTTGGACTTGAGGTCATCATCAGTTACTCCTTCCCTAGCCCCACCGGAGGAATCCCCTGAACCGTTCAACCACAGTGTCGGGTACATGCTGCAGGAGGATGCGCAGCGTTTTGAAGGCTCCGATGATGGTACCCAGCTTGAGGAAGGCAGTAACGTGGGCCCAGAGAGAGGGGTTGTCCAAGAAGGACAATAAACTGGCAGCCATATTCCCCCAGCTGCAGCATACTGCCAGATTTGCTCCAGTGACGAGGAGGGAGGGGATGATGAGCTCACTGACTCTACGTAGGTGTCTGATAGGAGAGAGGAGGAGGAGGCAGAGGAGGAGGAGGCACATCTCCAATGAGGCAGGATGCCCTCCAGGGGCCAGCTTAAGGGCAGCTAACCAACTGCATCACACTGCAGAGCTCCACAAGTGCAGGGCGCTGGTGACTCCGCCCTTTATTCCAAAAGTTCTTCAGTGTGGGCTTTTTTTGAGACGTGTGCAGTAGATCGCACGGTTGCTATTTGCAACATATGTCTGAAGCATATCAAGCGTGGACTAGACAGCAATCGTTTGGGCACCACATGCTTAATCAGACATATGTCGAGCTCCCATGCAGCCCGTTGGCAACACTACCTAAAAGACCCACACCGAAGAACAAGGCGGACCTCTCCTTGCTCCTCCTCATCAGCTGGGATCTCCAACCCCACTATACCTTCAGTCCTCTCAGAAACCTGCACTGAGAGGAATGAAGGTGTAGAATTAGGTGTGCCACTGCCAAGTACTTGCGGGCAATCTGCTATCGGTACACCAACGTCCGATTCTAGCAGGCAGATTTCCCTACCCCAGTTGCTCCACCGGCGAAAGAAGTTCGCTCCCAGCCATCCACATGCCCAGCGGTTGAATGCTAGCTTGGCTAAATTGCTAGCACTTCAACTGCTGCCTTTTCAGTTGGTAGACTCTGCCCCCTTCTGCAAGTTTGTGGAATGTGCGGTGCCTCAGTGGCAGGTTCCCAAACGCCACTTTTTTTCACTGATTCCAGCTCTCTACCAGCATGTGGAATGCAATGTCCATGCCTCGCTGGACAGGGTGGTCAGCGGTAAGGTGCATATTACCGCTGACTCATGGTCCAGCAGGCATGGACAGGGACGTTACCTATCTTTCACCGTGCACTGGGTGATTCTTCTGGCAGCTGTGAAGGATGCAGGA
This sequence comes from Lithobates clamitans, assembly GCA_037952925.1. Lineage (NCBI taxonomy): Eukaryota > Metazoa > Chordata > Amphibia > Anura > Ranidae > Lithobates > Lithobates clamitans. Next base: position 2,282,813 of record JBBGZY010000742.1, on the reverse strand, counting down.
CAGGGTTGGAGGTTGTTCTGCCATCACGCCTCCAAAATTCTACTAGTGGTGATTCTGCCACACCTCTCTCCTCCACTCCCTCCTCTTCTTCTTCCTCCATGGCCACTTCCTGTGCTGATTTGTCCTCGGAACCAGCAATGCTCCGTAGGCGTTCAAGGGGCTACGCAAGCACGCAGGCAAAAAGATGCCATGCGGTGCTTGAGCTGGTGTGCTTGGGGGACAGGAGCCACACTGGGGCAGAGATTCTGTCAGCTCTGAAGGGGCAGGTTCAGAGGTGGTTGACACCACGCCAGCTTAAGCTATTTTTTTTAAAACATTGACTAAATAAAAACACATTTAATTTTAAATTCATTGTTTTTCTATAATATTTAGTTGCCTTTAAAGTCCCAATTTTCCTATGGGGGAACCTTAAATGACCAATACAACAGTATAAAGTTTTAATTTCTAGATCCCACTTTTTTGACTAAATGACTGGATCTAAGCTTAATTAACCACTTCAATACGAGGCACTTAGACACCTTCCTGCCCAGACCAATTTTCAGCTTTCAGCGCTGTCGCAGTTTGAATGACAATTGCGCGGTCATGCTACACTGTGCCCAAACTAAATTTTTATCATTTTGTTCCCACAAATAGACCTTTCTTTTGGTGGTATTTGATCACCTCTGCGGTCTCACCTCTCACGTCATAGGACGTCCGATCAGGAGTATCAAACCACTTTGCCGCCGTCACTCTGTAATAGGGCGGGCGGCAAGTGGTTAAGGGTGTAGGTTGTGCTGCCCATATGTCACATGGCAAAGTCAAGGAGTGACAAAATAAAATCTCTCTGGGATGGCAACAAGTCATCCATCTCGAGATAACGTTGCACTGCCTCCCGACCATGCTGATGTGAAATTATTGTATACGGGACGAAACCATATGTTTGTGAGTGGTGGTTTAACATCCGGCTCTTGGAGCGCATCTTACTTCCTCATCTCAGTGTGTCCCGCATATATAAACCAGCTGAGTGTCCGTCTATCCACGTCCCTGACAATGTCATTCTTTGACAAAACGGCGTAGGGAGGAGTCGTCAATGAGACGCTGTTGCATGCTGGGACGCGGTGGCCATTTTTGTGGTGTGGAAAGGCTGCATATACACAAACAGAGCTTGACTTGTTTGTGAACAATGTGAGTGTATTTTATTCAACTTGTATCTGAGTAAACATTATCCTGATGCACTGTGCAATGAGGCAGCTTTCCTTTTGTTTACATGGGATGTTATATAGGTGATGAATACCGCTAGAGCGTTTTGGGGTTGAGCCTTGGATAAGGATTTATATCTAAGTTTGCTGCGTCCACTATTCGGTCTGCTGCTGGGAATGCACGAAGATTGAGGGGATCCTAATTTACTTTGTATGTGCTGATGAGACCTTTGTAATGCGGGTCCACTAAACAGGGTAAGCTGTATTGTTGGGTGCTGGTGACAGGTCTCCATATCCTTTACTTACCACGGATTGAACCATCACTCGACCATTTGTTCCCAATTTATTTCTTGGGACTATTATTTGAGTGCTGCTCTTTTATTATATATACCTTTCTCCAACCTTGACTCCCCTAGCTGCCCCCCCCCCCCCCCCAGTGAGTAGTTTGCATTTACAATGAGGACGGAAAGTATTCAGACCCCCTTAAATTTTTCACTCTTTGTTATATTGCAGCCATTTGCTAAAATCATTTAAGTTCATTTTTTTCCTCATTAATGTATACACAGCACCCCATGTTGACAGAAAAAAACTCAGAATTGCTGACATTTTTGCAGATTTATTAAAAAAGAAAAACTGAAATATCACATGTACCTAAGTATTCAGACCCTTTGATGTGACACTCATATATTCAACTCAGGTGCTGTCCATTTCTTCTGATCATCCTTGAGATGGTTCTACACCTTCATTTGAGTCCAGCTGTGTTTGATTATACTGATTGGACTTGATTAGGAAAGCCATACACCTGTCTATATAAGACCTTACAGCTCACAGTGCATATCAGAGCAAATGTGAATCATGAGGTCAAAGGAACTGCCTGAAGAGCTCAGAGACAGAATTGTGGCAAGGCACAGATCTGGCCAAGGTTACAAAAAATTTCTGCTGCACTTAAGGTTCCTAAGAGCACAGTGGCCTCTATAATCTTTAAATGGAAGATGTTTGTGACGATCAGAACCCTTCCTAGAGCTGGCTGTCCGGCCAAACTGAGCTATCAGGGGGAGAAGAGCCTTGGTGAGAGAAGTAAAGAAGAACCCAAAGATCACTGTGGCTGAGCTCCAGAGATGCAGTCAGGAGATGGGATAAAGTTGTAGAAAGTCAACCATCACTGCAGCCCTCCAACAGTCGAGGCTTTATGGCAGAGTGGCCCGATGGAAGCCTCTCCTCAGTGCAAGACACATGAAAGCCCGCATGGAGTTTGCTAAAAAACACCTGAAGGACTCCAAGATGGTGAGAAATAAGATTCTCTGGTCTGATGAGACCAAGATAGAACTTTTTGGCCTTAATTCTAAGCGGTATGTGTGGAAAAATACAGGCACTGCTCATCACCTGTCCAATACAGTCCCAACAGTGAAGCATGGTGGTGGCAGAATCATGCTGTGGGGGTGTTTTTCAGCTGCAGGGACAGGACGACTGGTTGCAATCGAGGGAAAGATGAATGCGGCCAAGTACAGGGATATCCTGGATGAAAAACTTCTCCAGAGTGCTTAGGACCTCAGATTGGGCCGAAGGTTTACCTTTCAACAAGACAATGACTCTAAGCACACAGCTAAAATAACAAAGGAGTGGCTTCACAACAACTCCGTCACTGTTCTTGAATGGCCCAGCCAGAGCCCTGACTTAAACCCAATTGAGCATCTCTGGAGAGAGTTATAAATGGCTGTCCACCAACGTTTACTAACCAACCTGACAGAACTGGAGAGGATCTGCAAGGAGGAATGGCAGAGGATCCCCAAATCCAGGTGTGAAAAACTTGTTGCATCTTTCCCAAAAAGACTCATGGCTGTATTAGATCAAAAGGGTGCTTCTACTAAATACTGATCAAAGGGTCTGAATACTTTTTTAATAAATCTGCAAAAATGTCAACAATTCTGTGTTTTTCTGTCAATATGGGGTGCTGTGTGTACGTTAATGAGGAAAAAAATTAACTTAAATGATTTTATCAAATGGCTGCAATATAACAAAGAGTGAAAAATTTAAGGGGGTCTGAATACTTTCCATCCCCACTCTATGTTCCCAGCCCCTAAATCATTATTTTATGTTTCTCCACATTAAACCTCATTTGCCATGTAGTTGCCCATTCCATTATTTTGCCCATTCCATTATTTACAGGTCTTTCTGTAATACTTCAATATCCTGCTGTGAATTTATTGCCCTGCTTATTTTTGTATCGTCCGCAAAAACTGAGATTGAGCTATGTATCTCTTCCTCTATGTCATTTATAAATAAATTAAACAGAATTGGTCTCAAGACAGAACCTTGTGGTACCCCACTTACCACTCCTGACCAGTCTGAGTACACGTTTATTTATCACTAGGGACAGCCGAACAACCCCCGGTTCATTTCATACCAGAACTTGCGAACAGGCAAAACATTTGTACGAACACGTGAACATCGTTAAAGTCTCTCAGACTTAAACATGAAAAATCAAAAGTGCTCATTTTAAAGTCTTATATGCATGTTATTGCCATAAAAAGTGTTTGGGGACCCGGGTCCTGCCCCAGTGGACATGTTTTAATGCAAATAAAAGTTTTAAAATCTGCCATTTTTTCAGGAGCAGTGATTTTAATAATGCTTAAGGTGAAACAATAAAAATTAAATATTCCTTTAAATATCATGCCTGGGGGTGTCCTTAGTATGCCTGTAAAGTAGCGCATCTTTCCTGTGTTTAGAACAGTACCACAGCAAAATTACATTTTCAAAGGAAAAAATTTAATTTATAACTGCTTGCGGCTATAACGAATTGTCGGATCCCGGCAATATAGATAAGAATCATTGAAAAAAACGGCATAGGTCCCCCCAGTCCATTGGGTCTGGTATGAATATAAAGGGGGACCCCGCATCTGAATGTATAAAAAATTGCGTGGGGGTACCCCCAAAATCCATACCAGGCCCTCCAGGTCTGGTATGGATATTAAGGGAAACCCTGCACCAAAATGTAAACAAAACAAAAAAACATGGCATGGGGTCCCCCCCAAAATCCATACCAGAACCTTTAGGTCTGGTATGGATTTTAAGGGGAACCACGTGCTGAAATTTAAAAAATGGCGGGGGTTCCCACAAAATCCATACCACACCCTTATCCGAGTACGCAACCTGGAAGGCTGCAGGAAAAGGGGGGGGCGAGGAGGAACCTGCTACGGTTCCTCCTGAACCGTACCAGGCCACATGCCCTCAACATTGGGAGGATGTTTTGGGGTCCCCCCAAAACACCTTGTCTCCACGTTTATGGGGACAAGGGCCTCCTCCCCACAACCCTTGCCCGGGTCTGCGGGTGGGGGGCTTATCAGAATCTGTAAGCCCCCTTTAACAAGGGGACCCCCAGATCCCACCCCCCCACGGTAATGGGTAAAGGGTGCATTGTACCCCTACAGATTCACCAAAAAAGTGTCAACTTGGTAAAAATGACAGGAGACAGTTTGAGACAAGTCCTTTATTAATAAAAAAAAGTGTCCCGCGATGTAAATCCAACTCCAAGAGAAAAAAAACGGAGAAATTCTGCCTCGATGGGAGGCGTCCTGCGACTGCAGACTTTTTGCAATGACAGCTGTTATATAGCTGAGGGCGGGGACACCCGGTAACATAAACAGGTGACCTGCCCCCTTCTGATGTCATGTGACATTACATAACGTCAGAGGGGGTGGGGTAACCTGTTTACATCACTGGGTGGCCCTCAGCTATATAACAGCTGTCATTACAAAAAGCCTGCAGTTGACGGGAGTCTCCCATCGAGGCAGTTTTTTCATTTTTTATTTTTTTTTCTCGGTCCGTCAACACTGTCATCAAAGATAGATTTACATCACAGGATACTTTTTTTTTAAATAAAGGACTTGTCCCAAACTGTCTCCTGTCATTTTTACCATTTTGACACTTTTATTGGTGAATCTGTAGAGGTACAAGGTACCTGTTACCCATTCATATGGGGGGGTCCAGGATCTGGGGGTCCCCTTGTTAAAGGGGGCTGTCAGATTCCAATAAGCCCCCACCCATAGACCCCCACAACCACCGGACAGGGGTTATGAGGAAGAAACCCTTGTCCCCAGTTCAGGAGGGGGGTGCTCTCTTCCCCCCCCCTTTTCCTGCGGCCTGCCAGGTTGCGTGCTCGGCTAGAAGTCTAGTATGGATTTTTGGGGGACCCCCACACCATATTTTTTTAACCATTCTGGCACAGGATTCCCCTTAAAATCTATACTGAAGGGCCTGGTATGGTTTTTCGGGGGGACCCCCCCACACAATTATTTTTTTTTTAATTTTGGCGCAGGGTTCCCCTTAATATCCATACCAGACCCATAGGGCTGGGGGGGGACCCATGCCATTTTCTTCAATGACTTTTATGTATATTGCTGGGATTCAGCAATACATTACAGCCACAAGCAGTTTTAAATTAAATTTTTTCCTTCACAAATGTAATTTTGCTGCTCTCATTCATAACACTATGTAAGGCCACCTTGTAAGCAGCTTTACATAGTGTGGAGCATAGACTCAGCCCCCTGAGCCATGATTGATCAAAGGCACCCTGGCTCTCACAGCAGAGCGAGGTGTAATTGGCCAAAGCATGCAGGTCAGGTGCATGCTTTGGCCAATCATCAGCCTAGCTATAACCCAAATAGACCATTAGACCAATAAACACCAATAAAAAAAAAAAAAGGTTCCACTAACTGTGGAAACTTCACACTGGACCACATGTAACTTGGATTTTGTGCCTCTCCACTCTTCCTCCAGTTTCTGGGACCTTCATTTCCGAATGAAATGCAAAATTTTCCACAGTCAGTGATGATTTGGGGAGCCATGTTATCTGCGGGTGTTGGTCCACTGTGTTTTATCAAGTCCAAAGTCAGCGCAGCCTTCTACCAAGAAATTCTAGAGCACTTCATACTTCCCTCTGCTGAGCAGCTTTATGGAGATGCTGATTTCTTTTTCCAGCAGGACTTGGCACCTTCCCACACTGCGAAAAGTACCAATACCTGGTTTAATGATCATGGTATCACTGTGCTTGATTGGCCAGCATACTCGCCTGACCTAAACCCCATAAAGAATCTGAGGGGTATTGTCAAGAAGAAGATGAGAGACACCAGACCCAACAATGCAGACTCTGAAGGCCGTTGTCAAAGCAACCTGTGCTTCAATAATACCTCAGCAGTGCCACAGGCTGATCGCCTCCATGCCACGCCGCATTGATGTAGTAATTCATGCAAAAGGAGCCTCGACCAAATATTAAGTGCATACTATACTGTACACAGACATACTTTTCAGTACGCCAACATTTCAATATTAAAAATCTTTTTTTTTTATTGGTCTTACGCATTATTCAAATTTTCTGAGATACTGAATTTTGGGTTTTCACTAGCTGTAATCATTATCAAAATTTAAAAAAAAGAAATGCTTAAAATATATCACTATGTGTGTAACACATCTATATAAAATATATGAGTTTAACTTTTGGAATTCAGTAATTTCTGAAATAAATGAACTTTTTAACTGGTTCCTGAGCAGCTCACGTCTTTTTACGGGGGCAGAATGGAACCCCTGCGCGAAACCCCGTACCCATACATGGCTCCCTTTAAGAGCCGCCAGGGGGCTCACATGCACCGCCCACTGCACGGCAGGGGGACCCGATGCATGTGGCCAGTGGTCAAGATCGCCGCCAGCCACGTGCGATTGCGTGCACGAGAGCCAGCATGGGGATGTAAACACACAAATCTCTGTTCTGTCAGGGGAGAGGAGACATATCGTTTGTTCCTTGCAAGTAGGAACAAATGATATGGAAGGACAATGAGGAAACACATGGCTACCAGAAGCTGGAGAGTTTTGGAAAACTTTTGAGTTGGACTGAGCAAGGAACCATGAAGGATATTACATCTTAAACCCTAAGTTGTGTAACTGTTTAGTTTACTTAATGCGTACATATTGTATATGCTTATATTTGTAGGCATATTTTTGTAAGCTATGAGTTGTGTTGTATTGTGTATTCTACAGTTGTATGGGCAGCTTTCCTGTTTAGTAAAGCATTGATACAATACAGAAGTCTAAGCTTCTTGGTTTTACCGCAAGAACTTTAAGAGATAGACGTAAAGCAAAACAACAGATTTCACATTTAATAAAAGATTCTTAGCTGTTCTATGATTAGCTAAACTTTCAGAACACATAATTTTGTACCAAAACCCAAATCTGTCACTTTCAGATTTAAACAATAGATCATTACATATCTGATGCAGCTTCATCAAACAGCAGACCTCTGCTGATTCTCTATTTAACCCCTTGCAGACCAGCGCATGATGATATATGTTGGCACAATGGCACAGCTGGGCAAATGCGCGTACAGGTATGGCGGCACTGTGGGCGCATGGGCGCAGCTGGCGGGGTGCATGCGCACCCGCTGCGTACTCCGTGACCTTGCCCGCAGATCTCATGGACTCGATGTCCGCCGGGGGCCCGCGATCATGTAACAGAGCTGCAGAACAGGGAGATGCCTACATAGGCAAAACAGGGCGTTTCCCTGTTCTGCCTAGCAACATGACAGAAATCTACTGCTTCCTGTCATCGGGAGCAGTTATCTCTGTCATGTTCTAGTGAGACAATCCCCCCCACAGTTAGAATCACTCCCTAGGATACACTTAACCCCTTGATCGCCCCCTAGTGTTTAACCCCTTCCCTGCCAGTGTCATTTACACAGTAATCAGTGCATTTTTATAGCACTGATCGCTGTATAAATGACAATGGTCCCAAAATAGTGTCAAAAGTGTCCGATGTATCTGCCATAATGTCGCAGTCATGATGAAAATCGCAGATCGCCGCCATTACAAATAAAAAAAATTAAAAATAAGATTGCCATAAATCTATCCCCTATTTTGTAGACGCTATAACTTTTGCACAAACCAATCAATATATGCTTATTGAGAGAGAAATGTGTTTTTTTATATATTTTTTGGGGATATTTATTTTAGCAAAAAGAAAAAAATATTGCTTTTTTTTCAAAATTGTCGCTCTTTTTTTGTTTATAGCGCAACAAATAAAAACTGCAGAGGTGATCAAATACCACCAAAAGAAAGCTCTATTTGTGGGAAAAAAAGGAAGGCATTTTTGTTTGGGTGCAATGTCGCACGATCGGGCAATTGTCAGTTAAAACGACACAGTGCCGTATCTCAAAAAGTGCTCTGTTCAACAAGGGGGTAAATCCTTCCGGGGCTGAAGTGGTTAATAAGTGAAAACATATAAAAACCCAAGTACAAAAATGTTGTGATTTGCAGTTTACCAATCAATCCTGTATATATGGAAAGGCAGCATTGTCTTTAAAACACCTCCCACTTTCCTCCACAACCTAGAGGGCAAGTGTTCTGTAGTCTAGAGAGAAAGTCAGAAAATGCTAACTGATAACAGGCAACAGAGGCAAAAGTGACGTATCGAAAGTCCCGCCCTATGTTTTTCTTCAGTACGTTGCATGATGATGATAAAACGCGTGAGATGGGATTTCCAGTACGTCACTTCCAGTCTAGGTTCCCATCCAGTGGCTTGGTGGTGTTGAGTCCTTGTGAAGAGGTGTGTGGTGTCCTTGGTTCCCAGTGGATTGTCTGTTGATACATTACCAACAAGCGCTATTTGACTTTCTTGTGAGAGTGCAGCATGTTATCTGTGGTCACAGTGGTTCGAAGTCTTGTTTATTTGGAACATGTGGTGTTTGAGAAATACATGTCACCACACTATTTTTGAAAAATACTTTTATTGGACTTTATATACTATATATACTGTATATAGATTGATTGGTGTAAGCTCTGTTTTTGCTTATCACTGAATTTAGGGTGGAGCTGAAGTTCTTGGGAAAAAAAGCCTTCCCCCTTAAATGCTCAAGTTTTCTGAGAAGACAGTGGGTGCCTGCAGATGGGTATTTAAAGCGGGGTTCCACCCAAATTTTGAACAATATCTGTATGAATTCTCTTCCTTGCCTAGATGCTGACATGCCCTTTAAAAAAATTGAAATCGCCGTAATTACCTTTTATTTTTCTATTCTTCTTTGCACTTCCTGGTTCTCCTCCCGTGGGAGTAGGCATGTTTCTAGCCTCTCCCAGACTCCACACAGTCTCCTGAGAGCTAGTCTCAGGCTTCCCAGGATGCCACTGAGCATGTGTGGGAACGAGCGGTGAATGCTGGGAGCACAGCATTCACCGCATCCAGGAAATAAATGCTTGTGGGCTTCAAATGCCCACAATGAAGATGGAAACCGCCTGCAGTGAATAATATAAGTTATTCTTTCCAACGAAATCTGACACAGGCGGACATATTACACACAATATGTGAGTATGTAATGCTGAGAAGAAAAGTTTGTGAATGAACTAAAAAAAAAAAAAACGATAGATAGGTGGACCCCCGCTTTAAAAATTTGCGCATTCACAGTTACTAAAACATTTTTTTAAGTCTGGTAGAATAACAGAAGTGAAGAGCAGCTACAATGTCAGTGCAGACATTGTTTTTTTTTTTAAACAAACACCATTTTATATATAAGTGCAAGGGATGCTCTGTCTTTGTCCTTTAAGCACTTGTGTATAAAGTCTAAAATAAACACCTTACTACAATAAAACTGAAGGATAATTTCAAAGATGCTGAAACTGAACACATTCGGTAATTATATATTATGTACATATAAATCCATTGGTTTAATGTGGAAGACATCTTTACCTAATAAAGTGTCTTGCTTCTAAAATCCATGAGGAAGTCCCTTTAGGTCAGAGATTATCCATTTTGATTACTGGGAAAGCGCTCTGGGTTATTGAGTATGTCCTAAGCATGTGACCTGAGGATGCAGAGTCAATATATCCTGACCAGCAAAAACTCTGCAACTCCTTAAGGTGCAATTATCAGGCCATAAATCAAGTTCTTCTTATGCACAGATACAAATTATTTGAAAGTAAAATGACTCCCTCCTGACAATGTACGTCACAATTCATGAATTAAAAATAAACCATCTACGCAATTCCAAAATCCCCCACAGTTTAAGCTCTACCTATGAACCCTTTATTCTAGTTGTATACACAGTGATCAAACGATCAAACATCTCAGCAAGACATTTAAAATATCAAGCACCACTCTAAGGCTTTTTACAGACATTGGTCAGGGGGGATATGAATAATCCAACCTTTAAAACAGCCATATATTTAAAAACAATATTCTTGCATGTTGAGATTTCCCATCCTCCATGTTACTATTAATGATGCCAAAAGAAGGCACACCTTGTGTGCTGGCTAATCACTAACAACAACAGCCACCAAGGCTTTTTCCTCTTGGATTGGCTGGTCAGGGGATGTCTTCAAAAGTCATAGATTTGGCAATAAGCATGTTCTCAATATGTGTACCTTAACCACTTCAATACAGGGCACTTAGACACCTTCCTGCCCAGACCGATTTTCAGCTTTCAGCGCTGTCGCAGTTTGAATGACAATTGCACGGTGATGCTACACTGTACCCAAACTAAATTTTTACCATTTTGTTCCCACAAATAGAGCTTTCTTTTGGTGGTATTTGATCACCTCTGCGGTTTTTATTTTTTGCTAAACAAATAAAAAAATACAGAAAATTTTGAAAAAAATAAAAGTTTTTGTTTTGTTTCTGTTAAAAATATTGTACATAAGTAAGTTTTCTCTTTCACTGATGGGCACTGATAAGGCAGCACTGACAGGCACTGATACGGCAGCACCGATGAGGTGGCACCAATGAGCGGGAACTGATGGGCACTGAGGATGGGCACTGATATGCGGCACTGATGGGCACTGGTAGGCGGCACTGATAGGTGGCACTGATATGCAGCACTGATGGGCATTGATAGGCGGCACTGATGGGCACTCATGGGTGGCACTGGGTGGCACTGGTTGGCACTGATGGGCACTGATAGGTGACACTGATAGGCACTGAAAGGCGGCCCTGCTGGGCACTGATAGGGTGGCACTGATAGGTGGCACTGATAGGCGGCACTGCTGGGCACTGCTGGGCACTGATAGGCGGCACTGATGGGCACTGATACGGGGCACTGATGGGCACTGATACACGGCACATATGAGGCACGGATAGGCTTCCCTGGTGGCACTGGCAGTGGTAGGCATTGGAGTGGGCACTGATTGGCAGCTGCCTGGGCATTGATTGGCAGCTGCCTTTGCACTGATTAGTATTTCCCTGGGGGTCTAGGGGGCATACCTGGTGGTCCAGTGTGGCTGGTTTCCCTGGTGGTCCTGGGCGGCTTCCCTGGTGGTCCTGGGTAGGATCCGAGGGGGGCTGTGCTGATAAACAATCAGCACAGACACCCCCTGTTAGGAGAGCAGCTGATCGGCTCTCCTGTACTCGCGTCTGTCAGACGCGAGTGAGAAAAAGCCGATCACCGACTCTTCCTATTTACATTGTGATCAGCCGTGATTGGACACGGCTGATCACGTGGTAAAGAGTCTCCGTCAGAGACTCTTTACCTAGATAGGTGTTGCAGGGTGTCAGACTGACACCCCGCAACAACGATCGCCGTGATGTGCGCCCTCGGGGCGCGCAGCGGCTCGATATCCTGATCACGTCATATGACGTCCGGTCAGGGATATCAAACCACTTTGCCGCCATCATTTTGTAATAGGGCGGGCGGCAAGTGGTTAAACAAATGGAGGTACAATAGCCACTGATTATGAAGTGCAAGCAATCTAACATAAAGCACAAGCATTGTCACATGGGCAGAGTGGGAGCTTAGCCACATGCAAGTATTAACTTCTAAATAGAAGATTCTTGCACAATTACACTGGGGCTGTTGCAGTGAAATCATCTAATGCCACGTACACACGATCGGACTTTACGGCATACTTGGTCTGGCGTACCGGATTTTGTCGGACAATTCGATCGTGTGTGGGCTCCAGCGGACTTTGTTTTATCAAAAGTTTGACGGACTTAGATTTGAAACATGTTTCAAATCTATCCGGTGGACTCGAGTCCGGTCGAAAAGTCCGCTTGTCTGTATGCTAGTCCGACAGACAAAAACCAAGGCTAGGGCAGCTATTGGCTACTGGCTATGAACTTCCTTGTTTTAGTCCGGTCGTACGTCATCACGTACGAATCCATCGGACTTTGGTTGATCGTGTGTAGGCAAGTCCGTTCATTGGGAAAGTCCGTCATAAAGTCCGTCGAAAAGTCCGCCAGGCAAAGTATGCAGTAAAGTCCAGTCGTGTTTACGCTGCATTAGGTGTGGCAGAGTCTATTCAAGATCCTGGCTCCTGGATTTGGCGAGCATTCAGCATGTGGGTAGTGTTGGGACAGGTCACCCGTCTGTCAGGAACAGTATTTGGTGGTAAGGAAAATTTCCAGACGAGTAGGGAAAGCTTAGGGTTCCACTACTCTCCTTGGACACCTTCCTATTTAGTCTCGGACCGGCCAGACTGCATTCTGCCCTTCTAGATAGATGTTGTCAGTTGAGCCTAAACCTGCTACATGCTGTTGGTATCGTGAGCGTTTTCATTTACTTCAATACAAGTTTCATTACGGTTTCACCGACTATGCCAGAGGGAGACCTTCTGAATATACAGCCTTGATACTCTCTCTCCTGGTGGCCTTAATGAGTAGTTGGAAGTGGACACCATCCTTTGAGTTCGTTACTGCATCCTTCTGCCTCTCCTTTTTTACAATTCCCAAAAAATTCAGAATGTTCATTTTAGTTTCAGTGTTTTATATCCAGTTACATGTACCCGATTTTGCATATAATAAGGATAAAAATATCAGCATATCATAAAACTACAGCTAATTCTCATATTAATTTTCATATTATTATTTTCAGGTTAACCCCCCCCCCCCATATTTCTTCTATATAATACTGACTAAGGCTATATCCATATGACTATAGTAAGTACTTGAGGTATATATATTCCATGCCTTATTAACAGCATCATGGTGTAATGTTATTACCTTGGCACATTTGTCATCTGTTAATATTTCTTATTTATTGCTGATATGGTGCACAGATGATCCGCCCCTTTCTGTGTGCCAAACACTGCGCTTATGGGATGAGCCCCTCCCTCTGAGCAGCTGCTTAAAATTAAAAACTTGTGTGATATAAAATAAATGATACACTATATAATCGCCCTCACCAATAGTGTGATCAAGTAGCAGCGCTAAAAACCTAAAACGTACCCTAATTCAAGAAAATTATATATACAGTGATTGCTCAATGTGATAACTAAAAATAGTAATATTATGTGTCCATAATAAAAGACTAAACAGTGTTTCTAATAAACACCCATCATGCAATCCATTTGTGTATAACTACAAAAAATTAATCAAAAAAAAATCAATAAAAAAGTCCAAACATAAGTGGTGACATAGTGAAGTAATAGTGACAATATCAAAATTATAATCTTCAAATGATGATATCTTCCACCACACCGCTGTGAATGTGATTCCACTCCCCTTCAGCGAGCAAACTCACCAGCTTTTTTTGCCTTACACTCTCGTGTTTGGCTTGTAGGTTTTTCCCACACAGTGGGGGTAAAGTGATAACCTCCAATCAATATCCGTATGGTTAACCGCAGTATATAAGCAAATGCTCTCTACATGAAATAAAGGAAAAGCGAACCAATAGTGCAGTAACGCAACACACTTTATTAAAAGTAACACTCTCCTTCACCATAAAACTCACATTTTCCAATTTTCAATAACGCAAAACAGCACAGCAAAACTTGGTTGTCACCAACAACACTTCAAACGGTAACCTGGACGTATGGTGGTCACGGCGGACCCAGGTGCTCGGTGAACGTAAACACTCTCAACCGTCCCTTGGAGCCCTCCGTAGCCACTTCCCCGCTCACTCGTATGGCGCCGCCTGTCACAGCGTCCTACGTCAAGCTTCCTCGATTGCCGTATAGCCACGCCCTGACATGTTTCGTCACACCGGACTTATTCATGGGATTGGCTAGACGGACTGGCAATCTTTCTTATATACCCTCCCCCCGCATGACGCGCAATGTCAGTGATACTGCGCTTGCGCGCTCCCTGTGTCCCCGTTCATACCATACGTGAACATTGCTTTTAAACATAATTAAGGGACATCGAAATTCAGAAAATTAGCTTAAAATTACTGCAGCATTATATCTAGCAACTACCCCACTCGCTGATTGGTGACCCCACACATCATCCACGAGGGGCGCGAGTCACCCATTCTAGCGAATGTTAGTGCGTTCTCTAGGTGTAGTAGTAGCTATAAATCGATAATGGAGACATTGCTGTCTTTATAAAAATCTATATATAAAAACTTTTTCCCTTATCATATAAAATTAATAAAAATTATAATTATAAAATTAGTAAATTCTTGAATGGTTGGAACTCTAAATTTTATACTTGATTATTCAAAATCCAAACTAGACACATACCCCACATGGGTCTTTCCCATGATTTTCACTCTCTAATTTGAAGGTCAACTCCTACATATATACAGATCAAACAGTTTACAGACACTTTCATATTCCTATAGTTTTCCCTGCTGGTTCATTTCCCAATAGGTGGTTTCTCCGTTGCGTTGGTGTTATAGACATTCCACCTATCACTATTTCTGGGAATGAGTGTCATATAGCTTTGGACCCCCCGCCATCAACTCAAAAATCGTTGATGAAACAGTTGAGGTCCAGTTCTATATTTAAACCCCCGGGGAAAAGACATTTGAACAAGTATATCCATCGCGTTTCACGTTGGGATAAATCCCTTATTCTGTTGGAACCCCTCCACGATGGATACACTATGTCTATTCCACAAAATTGAAGTAGACTCGGGTCTTGGTTGTGCTTCTCCCTAAAATGAAGGGATACGCTATGGTACTTGAAACCATTTTTGATATTGGTCAGGTGTTCAGAGATGCAAATTCTCAATAGCCTTTTCGTGCGTCCTACATAATGTAACCCACATGGGCACCACATTAAATACACTACGTATGATGAATTACACGTTATGAATTCTTTAATTTCAAATGTTTCATTCTCTTGATTAGTGATGCTCTTCATGTTTCTGTTTCTAAACCTTACTGTTTTGCAGCACACGTATTTGTTACATGGGTAGAAACCATTGAGATTTATTTTGATGGATGGCCGGCCTGGTGGGTCAAGGATTTTTTTCACTACCCTATCCCCAAAGTTGGGGGCCCTCCTGTAGATTAATTTAGGGGTTTCAGGTAGCAATTCTCCCAGGTGACGATCCCTCCGGAGAATATACCAGTATTTTTTAAAAATCCTCTCAATATCTCTATACTGATTATGAAAATTGGATATAAATCCCCACTGTTGTTTCTCATTAGATTTAGTTCTATCTTTACTTTTCAGCATTTCTTCCCTTGGTAGAATCGCTATCCGCTCTATAACCTCATCTACAGATTTCTCTGCGTAGCCCTTCTGAAGGAACCTCTCCTTCAGCACATTTGCCTGGGAATAATATTTCTCTTGTTCTGTGCAGTTTCGACGGACTCTCATTAATTGTCCCTTCAGAATGTTTTTTATCCATACAGGGTGATGACCACTCCTGATGGACAAAAAACTGTTCCGGTCCGTCGGTTTAAAGTACACACAGGTGGTTAAAGCTTCATCCTTTCTTTGGATCGTAACATCCAAAAAATTGATGCATGCATTACTAATTTGAGCCTCCAGTTTAATGTTGTTGTTATTAGTATTAAGATACCTAAGAAACTCCTCAACAGAATCCTTGGGACCCTCCCAGATCAATAGGAGATCGTCTATGAAACGCCTGTAAAACTTAAGTTGGGGGGGAGGCCTACTGAAAATGAACCTGTCCTCCCATTCAGCCATGAAAAGGTTGGCGAGGCTAGGGGCAAACTTATGTTTGGACTTTTTTATTGATTTTTTTTTTGATGAATTTTTTGTAGTTATACACAAATGGATTGCATGATGGGTGTTTATTAGAAACACTGTTTAGTCTTTTATTATGGACACATAATATTACTATTTTTAGTTATCACATTGAGCAATCACTGTATATATAATTTTCTTGAATTAGGGTACGTTTTAGGTTTTTAGCGCTGCTACTTGATCACACTATTGGTGAGGGCGATTATATAGTGTATCATTTATTTTATATCACACGAATATTTCTTATTTATTAGTATTCCTAATCATATAAATGTGGTGATATTCCATATACCTTAGATGAATTCATGTGAACACTTAATAATGATTTTTAGATAATGAATTCTATGCACTGATTTTTATGTAATTTTATTTATACTGTATATTCATAGTTTTTATAGTTGGTAAGGTTGAATAAAGAGACAAGTCCATCCAGTCCAACCTGTGTTCTTTTTTATCTTTTCTGTATTTTATACAGTCTTAACATCTGTGAATGTATTTGAAAATGACTTCATGTTATTTAATATTTTATTTAATGTACAGGTATATACATATATGGAGATCAAGCTGGGAGTTGTAGTCCCACGCCGACAGATCCCAATAAATAGCAGCATATAATTCTGTATCCTAGCCTGAAGAAAAACGTGCATGGCCAAAAAGGGCATGGTGCATACTCTGAAATGCATTGTTCATCCCGCTGATGCTGCGGACCACGCTTGCGGTCCAGCTCCATCTTGCAGTTCTCCGGGCAGCTTCCTCTTTCATCTTACAGCATGGTAGCGGCCCCTGACGGCTCCCCAGCGGTCATCCTGCCTATTACTTATCTACAATATTTAAGTGGCCAATTTGTTTCTCTGTTTTTTAATAATAGTGTTAAAAGTCTGCACTTAGAGGCGCTTTCTCCTTCCTTGCTTGCAGGGGCGGCACCAGGTGGGTGCTTGGGAGTGCTAAAGCACCCCCAAACATTCTTTGAGCACCCTCATAGCATCCCCAAAAATTACCTGAATTACCAATATAATGTCACACAATTTTTTAAAGAATATTTTACCTGCATGCCCTGTGTGACAAAAAAGGTCTGGGAACTCTTTTATTTAGAGGAGGGATATCGTAGCTCAGCCGCATAAGCCGCTGATCTTCAGTGAGTCCCGGTGTTCTGCCGAGAAAGTTCCGCTCGGCGGATTAGTTCTCCCCTCTACTGCGCATGCGCAGTAGAATCCGGCGGAAATAGCCGAAGCGGAACAGCTGAAAATCAGCTGTACACGGCGCCTGTAAGAGGGACCCTCGCGGGCTCGCTTCGCTCGCCACACTTCGGGCACGGCCTCCCTGCGCTCGGCACTTTTAGATTCCCCCTCTAGGTCCACTTGGATAGAGGGGAAGGAATCTGGACCCAGAGCGCAGGCGCCGTGTACAGCTGATTGAAGCGTTTGAGCTTCGGCTATCTCCGGCGGCCGACAGTAGTACGTACTGCGCAGGCGCTGCGCCTGCGCAGTACAGGGGGGGAACCTATCCGCCGAAGGAACTTATTCGGCAAGACACCGGCAGGGGCTTGTTTAGTGCACTCATATCAGTGGTGGAGTGATCCCTTCCCAGACCCAGTGCTATGCAGAGGCACTAGGTTTTAAAAGAACTTGGACAAGTAGAGCCTCTGCACTTGCTGGCCGCACTATGGAGGATGGTGAAGCTTGCAGCTCAGCTCAGCCCAGCCCAACCCAGCTCAGCTCAGCCCATAGAGGAAGGAATTTGTCTCTCTCTCTCTCTCTCTCTCCCTCTCTCTCTGCATTAAAACCACACCCACCCTCCGCCTCGTCACCACCAGGCAGACAGGAGCTGTGTGTGCTTCTATGGAGCTGCTGTGGGCTGAGCCAGGATTAGGACAAGATGAGAGTTTCCTGTCCCAGCCCCAGAAGAGGAAGGATTACTTCTGAAAATGCAGGTAGCCTGCACCCACCCCCTCACCATCACCTGCCTGGCCCTGATTCTTATTATGGAGCAGCTGTCTGCTGAGGGGGGAGGGACAGTGGTTCAAGTCCTTATAAATGGAGGAAGGATAGGAATTGTGACCCCAGTCCTCCTCTATGGTTGTGGCAGGCACTGATCTGGACAAGAGGAATCCTGTGATCTGGGCACACTAAGGGGTTATTCTCCTGTTATGGGCACACTAAGAGGGCACTCTTCTGCACTGGGCACACTAAGGGGCTATTCTCCTGCTCTGGGTACACTAAGGGGCACTTTCTGTAATGGGCACACTAAGGGGGCACTCTCCTTCTCTGGGCAAACTTAGGGTGCGCTCTCCTGCTCTGGGCACACTTAGGGGGGCACTCTCCTGCTCTGGGCACACATAGGGGGCACCCTTCTGCTCTGGGCACACTAAGGGGCACTCTCCTGCTCTGGGCAGACTAAGGGGCTATTTTTCTGCTCTGGGCACACTAAGGGGCTATTCCCCTGTTCTGGGCACACTAAGGGGGCACTCCTGCTCTGGGCACACTAAGGGGACACTCCTGCTCTGGGCACACTAAGGGGGCACTCTTCTGCTTTGGGCACACTAAGGAGTTATTCTCTTGCTCTGGGCACACTAAGGGGGCACTCTTTTGCTCTGGGCACACTAAGAATTTATTCTCCTGCTCTGGGCACACTTAGGGGGCACTCGTATGCTCTGGGCACACTAAGGAGTTATTTTCCTGCTCTGGGCACACTAAGGAGTTATTCTCCTGCTCTGGGCACATTTAGGGGGTACTCTTTTGCTCTGGGCACACTAAGGGGGTACTCTTTTGCTCTGGGTACAATAAGGGGGTACACTAAGGGGCTATTATCCTGCTCTGGGCACACTAAGGGGGCACTCTTCTGCTTTGGGCACACTAAGGAGTTATTTTTCTGCTCTGGGCACACTAAGGATTTATTCTCCTGCTCTGGGCACACTTAGGAGGCACTCTTCTGCTCTGGGCACACTAGGGGGTTGTTCTCCTGCTCCAGGCACACTAAGGGGGCACTAGTTTGCTCTGGACACACTAAGGAGTTATTCTCCTGCTCTGGGCACACTAAGGGGGCACTCTTTTGCTCTGGGCACACTAAGGGGGCACACTTCTGCTCTGGGCACACTAATAAGTTGTTCTCTTGCTTTGGGCACACTAAGGAGTTATTCACCTGCTCTGGGCACACTTAG
This sequence comes from Lithobates clamitans, assembly GCA_037952925.1. Lineage (NCBI taxonomy): Eukaryota > Metazoa > Chordata > Amphibia > Anura > Ranidae > Lithobates > Lithobates clamitans. Next base: position 2,263,572 of record JBBGZY010000742.1, on the reverse strand, counting down.
GGGGCACTCGTCTGCTCTGGGCACACTAAGGAGTTATTCTCCTGCTCTAGGCACACTAAGGGGGCACTCTTTTGCTCTGGGCACACTAAGGAGGTACTCTTTTACTCTGGGCAAACTAAGGAGGTACTCTTTTGCTCTGGGCACACTAAGGGGGTACTCTTTTGCTCTGGGCACTCTAAGGGGGCACTCTTCAGCTCTGGGCACACTAAGGGGCTATTCTCCTGCCCTGGGCACACTAAGGGGGCACTCTTCTGCTCTGGTCACACAAAGGGGCTATTCCCCTGCTCTGGGCACACTTAGGGGGCACTCTTTTGCTCTGGGCACACTAAAGGGTTATTCTCCTGCTCTGGGCACACTAAGGGGGCACTCTTTGGCTCTGGATACACTAAGTGGGCACTCTTCTGCTCTAGGTACACTAAGGGAGCACCCTTCTGCTCTGGGCACACTAAGGGGCTATTCTCCTGCTCTGGGCACACTAAGGGGCTATTCTCCTGCTCTGGGCACACTAAGGGGTTATTCTCCTGCTCTGGGCACACTAAGGGGTTGTTCTCTTGCTTTGGGCACACTAAGGGGGCACTCTTTTGCTCTGGATACACTAAAGGGGCACGCTTCTGCTCTGGGCACACTAAGGAGTTATTCTCCTGCTCTGGGCACACTAAGGGGGTACTCTTCTGCTCTGGGCACACTAGGGGAGCACTCTTCTGCTATGGGCACACTAAGGGGCTTTTCTCCTGCTCTGGGCACACTAAGGGGTTATTCTCCTGCTCTGGGCACACTTAGGGTGTACTCTTCTACTCTGGGCACACTAAGGGGTTATTCTCCTGCTCTGGGAACACTAAGGGGTACTCTTTTGCTCTGGACACACTAAGGGGGCACTCTTTTGCTCTGGGCACACAAAGGGGGCACTCTTCTGCTCTGGACACACAAAGGGGTTTTTCTCCTGCTCTGGGCACACTAAGGGGTTATTCTTCTGCTCTGGGCACACTAAGGGGGCACTCATCTACTCTGCACACTAAGGGGCTATTCTCCTGCTCTGGGCACACTAAGGGTGCACTCATCAGCTCTGGGCACACTAGGGGGCACTCATCTGCTCTGGGCACACTAGGGGGGCACTCATCTGCTCTGAGCATGCTAGGGGGGCATTCATCTGCTCTGGGCACACTAGGGGGGCCTCATCTGCTCTTGGCACACTAGGGGGGCCCTCATCTGCTCTGGGCACACTAGGGGGGCACTCATCTGCTCTGGGCACACTAAGGGGCTTTTCTCCTGCTCTGGGCACACTAGGGGGGCATTTATCTGCTCTGGGCACACTAGGGGGCATTCATCTGCTCTGAGCACACTAGGGGGGCACTCATCTGCTCTGGGCACACTAGGGGGGCACTCAGCTGCTCTGGGCACACTAAGGGGCTATTCTCCTGTTCTGGGCTATTCTCCTGCCCTGGGCACACTAAGGGGGCACTCTTCTGCTCTGGTCACACAAAGGGGCTATTCTCCTGCTCTGGGCACACTTAGGGGGCACTCTTTTGCTCTGGGCACACTAAAGGGTTATTCTCTTGCTCTGGGCAAACTAAGGGGGCACTCTTTTGCGCTGGATACACTAAGTGGGCACTCTTCTGCTCAGGGCACACTAAGGGAGCACCCTTCTGCTCTGGGCACACTAAGGGGCTATTCTCCTGCTCTGGGCACACTAAGGGGCTATTCTCCTGCTCTGGGCACACTAAGGGGTTATTCTCCTGCTCTGGGCACACTTAGGGGCACTCTTTTGCTCTGGGCACACTAAGGGGTTGTTCTCCTGCTTTGGGCACACTAAGGGGGCACTCTTTTGCTCTGGATACACTAAGGGGGCACGCTTCTGCTCTGGGCACACTAAGGAGTTATTCTCCTGCTCTGGGCACACTAAGAGGGTACTCTTCTGCTCTGGGCACACTAGGGGAGCACTCTTCTGCTCTGGGCACACTAAGGGGCTTTTCTCCTGCTCTGGGCACACTAAGGGGTTATTCTCCTGCTCTGGGCACACTTAGGGTGTACTTTTCTACTCTGGGCACACTAAGGGGTTATTCTCCTGCTCTGGGAACACTAAGGGGGTACTCTTTTGCTCTGGGCACACTAAGGGGGCACTCTTTTGCTCTGGGCACACTAAGGGGGCACTCTTTTGCTCTGGGCACACAAAAGGGCACTCTTCTGCTCTGGACACACGAAGGGGTTTTTCTCCTGCTCTGGGCACGCTAAGGGGTTATTCTCCTGCTCTGGGCACACTAAGGGGGCACTCATCTACTCTGCACACTAAGGGGTTATTCTCCTGCTCTGGGCACACTAAGGGTGCACTCATCAGCTCTGGGCACTCTAGGGGGCACTCATCTGCTCTGGGCACACTAGGGGGGCACTCATCTGCTCTGAGCATGCTAGGGGGGCATTCATCTGCTCTGGGCACACTAGGGGGGCCTCATCTGCTCTGGGCACACTAGGGGGGCCCTCATCTGCTCTGGGCACACTAGGGGGGCACTCATCTGCTCTGAGGACACTAGAGGGGCACGCATCTGCTCTGGGCACACTAAGGGGGCATTCATCTGCTCTGGGCACACTAAGGGGCTTTTCTCCTGCTCTGGGCACACTAGGGGGTACTCATCTGCTCTGGGCACACTAGGGGGGCAGTCATCTGCTCTGGGCACACTAGGGGGCATTCATCTGCTCTGAGCACACTAGGGGGGCACTCATCTGCTCTGGGCACACTAGGGGGGCACTCAGCTGCTCTGGGCACACTAAGGGGCTATTCTCCTGTTCTGGGCACACTAAGGGGTTATTCTCCTGCTCTGTTTACACTTAAGGAGCACTCTTCTGCTCTGGGCACACTAAGGGGTTATTTTCCTGCTCTGGCCACACTAAGTGGGCACTCTTTTGCTCTGGGCACAGTAAGAGGGCACTCTTTTGCTCTGGTTTTTTCTTATGCTCTGGGCACACTAAGGGATTATTCTCCTGCTCTGGGTACACTAGGGGGGCACTCATCTGATCTGGGCACACTAGGTGGGCACTCATCTGCTCTGGGCACACTAGGAGGCACTCATCTGCTCTGGGCACACTGACGGAGCTGTTATATTCTCTGAGTTGTAAGAGACACAAGACTCTGGTCTGGAACAACTGATGTTTATTTCAGTAATCACTGTACACTCCAACACGCATCTTAGGACAGGATATCTTATTATGCTTCCTTACATGTGCTCTAAGATGGCTACTATACTCCTTGACCCTTGTCATCACTCCTGGGTGGAGCCAGCCTTAAAGTGACAGTACATGTGGAACCTTCAGGTATAACACCTTCCATCCATCCCTAAAAAAAAAAATCACAACAAAAACAAGAACAGGCACAAAACATTAACTAATAACAATGTCTAATGTCCTCCAAACACAGGAGATTCACAGGACTTCTCCTGCATCCAAATGTGAGACCAAGCTTCCAGGGACAGCTGCAGGGATAAAATGGCATTGGATCACTTTTGGCGGCCCCATAGAAAGTCTCCTAACTGGTCTTGCAGCTGAAACCGTTCAGGAGGGCGGCAGTGTTGTTTCGTTGAGGGTGGACACCCAGCGACTTGGGACTGGAGGAAACAGGGCTGGCCGGAATGGGCAACGGTGGGGCCAAGAAGGGATCCATTAGCTCAGAGGCTTAACAGACCTCTGGACCAGGGCTGGAGGGCTCTGTTGGAGCTGAGCTTAAAAGTTCAGAGTCTCTCCAATCATCAGTCCTGGTGCATCCTGATCCGCTGGGAGCAGATCCTTGTGACTCTGGTGGTTTAGCTGGCATCAGGGATTTGGGCAGTTGAGAATGAGGACGCAGTTGGTCTGCATGCCTTCTGCAAATGGAACCATCTTCCAGGCATACCCTAAACATCTTGGGTCCCAAAGATGCTGTCTCTGCAATGACAGCAGGAAGCCAACGGGGTTGGAAGCCCCATAAGATCGGGCCCATACCTTTTGTTGGGCTGTGAATGGGGGGAGCTCATCGTGTTTTACCATCTTGTCTTGGGACTGCAGTTCATGTTCCTGGACTGTTTGAGGGCGGAGCATGTCCAAAACAGTCCATGGCTGCCGACCAAGAAGGAGTTCTGCTGGAGTTTTCCCAGTGGTTGCATGTGGTGTGTTTCTGTAAGCAGAAAGGAAGGAGTCCAGCTGCTGGGGTGACAGAGACTATTGTTTACTTGCAGCCACTGTAGCTTTGAAATAACAATTGAAAGTCTGCACAAACCGTTCTGCTTGACCATTTGTAGCCGGGTGGTAAGGTGCGGTCAACTTGTGCTTGATGTTGTGCGCAGTCAGGAAATGCTGAAACTCCTGACTGGTGAATTGTGCACCGTTGTCCGCGATGATTTCTCTGGGGTATCCAAACGTAGCAGGGAGATGTAACAGTGTGGAAACCGTTGCCTTAGCCGTTGGCTGAGTAACAGGAATGACCTCAGGCCACTTTGAATGAGTGTCCACTATAATCAAGAAGGTGTGTCCTCTGATCAGGCCTGCAAAGTCCAAGTGTAGGCGAAATCAAGGAACTGCGGGCCAAGTCCAGGGCTGGATGCCCCCTCGAGGAGGGTCTCTTACAGTTTGTGCATATCCGGCACAAGCATTCACATATGTCGTGATTAGGGATGAGCTTCGTGTTCGAATCGAACGCATGTTCGACTCGAACATCGGCTGTTCGACCGTCCGTCGAATTGCGAACGTTATGGGCCGTTCGCGCCAAATTCGTGTGGCGCGTCACGGCCCATAATTCACTGCGGCATCGCAGTGCATTGCTGGCTGATGATTGGCCAAGCATGCACTATGACCCACATGCTTGGCCAATCAAAGCGCCGTCAGTAGAGAGAGCTGTAATTGGCCAAAGCCAGGGTGGCTTTGGCCAATTATGGCTCAGGGGATTTAGTACACGCCCCACACTATATAAGGCCGCCTGCACGGCGGCCCTGTGTAGTGTGTTCCGGTGTGCTGATAGAGAGAGAGACAGACAGTGTCATTTGATTTGAGTTAGCTAGATTAGGTTAGATCTGTTCCTGCTATTTACATTTAATGCAGTGCGTCCTGCTCACAGTGTTCAGCTAGATCCGTTCCTGCTATTTACATTTAGTGCAGTGCGTCCTGCTCACAGTGTTCAGCTAGATCCGTTCCTGCTATTTACATTTAGTGCAGTCAGTGCGTCCTGCTCACAGTGTTCAGCTAGATCCGTTCCTGCTATTTACATTTAGTGCAGTGCGTCCTGCTCACAGTGTTCAGCTAGATCTGTTCCTGCTATTTACATTTAGTGCAGTTCGTCCTGCTCACAGTGTTCAGCTAGATCCGTTCCTGCTATTTACATTGAGTGCAGTGCGTCCTGCTCACAGTGTTCATCTAGATCTGTTCCTGCTATTTACATTTAGTGCAGTCAGTGCGTCCTGCTCACAGTGTTCAGCTAGATCTGTTCCTGCTATTTACATTTAGTGCAGTGCGTCCTGCTCACAGTGTTCAGCTAGATCTGTTCCTGCTATTTACATTTAGTGCAGTGCGTCCTGCTCACAGTGTTCAGCTAGATCCGTTCCTGCTATTTACATTTAGTGCAGTGCGTCCTGCTCACAGTGTTCAGCTAGATCTGTTCCTGCTATTTACATTTAGTGCAGTTCGTCCTGCTCACAGTGTTCAGCTAGATCCGTTCCTGCTATTTACATTTAGTGCAGTCAGTGCGTCCTGCTCACAGTGTTCAGCTAGATCCGTTCCTGCTATTTACATTTAGTGCAGTGCGTCCTGCTCACAGTGTTCAGCTAGATCTGTTCCTGCTATTTACATTTAGTGCAGTTCGTCCTGCTCACAGTGTTCAGCTAGATCCGTTCCTGCTATTTACATTGAGTGCAGTGCGTCCTGCTCACAGTGTTCAGCTAGATCTGTTCCTGCTATTTACATTTAGTGCAGTCAGTGCGTCCTGCTCACAGTGTTCAGCTAGATCTGTTCCTGCTATTTACATTTAGTGCAGTGCGTCCTGCTCACAGTGTTCAGCTAGATCTGTTCCTGCTATTTACATTTAGTGCAGTGCGTCCTGCTCACAGTGTTCAGCTAGATCTGTTCCTGCTATTTACATTTAGTGCAGTGCGTCCTGCTCACAGTGTTCAGCTAGATCCGTTCCTGCTATTTACATTTAGTGCAGTCAGTGCGTCCTGCTCACAGTGTTCAGCTAGATCCGTTCCTGCTATTTACATTTAGTGCAGTCAGTGCGTCCTGCTCACAGTGTTCAGCTAGGGCCTGTCCTGCATCCAGCGTTCTTTCGGAACGCACATTCAGTGCTGCTGGAGGCGTGGTAACCGATCACAGGGTGCGTCTGTCCACTGACTCGGTCGATCGGCTGACCTTCATAAAAATGAATCAGTCTTGGATCACCACCAGCTACCAAGCACCTGATGCTGATGTAACTGAATAATTTTTTTCAGATCCCTTCAAAGACTGCCTATGCTGATGCTGAGTGACTATCCCTGAGTAATTATCCTCTTCCTCCTCAATCATCACGCTGATAGCTTGTAAGAACATTTTTGGTTCTGGGCGCCACCACCAGTGCCTAAGGCACAATTTTTCAGCCCCTGTCTAACAGGGGCGTGTAATTACAATTTTTGATGCAATACTTTGCAGCAGGGCTTGTTCCTGCGTTCCAACTAGAGTGTCTGTGAGGGGTTGCAGTGTTGTGGCACCAGCACCAGTGCCTAAGACCCAATTTTTCAGCCCCTGTCTAACAGGGGCGTGTAATTACAATTTTTGATGCAATACTTTGCAGCAGGGCTTGTTCCTGCGTTTCAACTAGAGTGTCTGTGAGGGGTTGCAGTGTTGTGGCACCAGCACCAGTGCCTAAGGCCCAATTTTTCTGCCCCTGTCTAACAGGGGCGTGTAATTACAATTTTTGATGCAATACTTTGCAGCAGGGCTCGTTCCTGCGTTCCAACTAGAGTGTCTGTGAGGGGTTGCAGTGTTGTGGCACCAGCACCAGTGCCTAAGGCCTAATTTTTCAGCTCCTGTTCAACAGGGGCATGTAATTACAATTCTTGATCTAATATTTCACAGCAGGGCCCTGTGAGGGCTTACAGTGTTTTGGCCACAGCAACACCTAAGGCCCAAATTTCTGCTGAGTATATAGGGCAGGACCCTACTTTCAAACATCTAACTTACAAACGACTCCTACTTGCAAACGGAAGGAGACAACAGGAAGTGAGATGAAATCTACCCCTAAGGAAGGGAAATTCTCTCCTGTAAGAGTTAATATGGGAAAACAATTTCTCCTTTCCACTGATGCTTTCCAATCCTTGTTCCACAAAAAAACCCAAATTTTCAAAAAACATTTTTCATTGGGACAAAAAAGTGAGGTGAAATCTTCTGAAGAGGAGGAAAGACGCAAAACAAATGTCACAGGGGTGATAACCCTTCCCTATGTTTTCCAAAAAGCTTAGAAAAGATTTTTTGGCTGGAGCTAAACACATTAAAAATGTTCAAAATTACAAACAGATTCTACTTAACAACAAACCTACAGTCCCTGTCTTGTTTGCACCGCCTGTATACTGCTGTTCAGAGTATATAGGGACCTTTCCTTATTTTAATTTGGGTGCGGGGTTCCCCTTAATATCCATACAAGACCCAAAGGGCCTGGCAATGGACTGGGGGGTACCCATGCCGTTTGTCTCACTGATTTTCATCCATATTGCCATGACCCGACATGACATTAAACCCGCAAGCAGTTTTAAATGAGATTTTTTCCTTTAAAAATGACATTTGGTGCAGGGACTGTTCTAAACATGGGAAACACGCGTCACTTTACAGGCATACTATAGACACCCCCCAGGTACGATATTTAAAGGAATATTTCACTTTTTTTTTTTTACTTTAAGCATCATTAAAATCACTGCTCCCGAAAAAACGGCCGTTTTTAAAAGTTTTTTTTGCATTGATACATGTCCCCTGGGGTAGGACCCGGGTCCCCACACCCTTTTTAGGACAATACCATGCAAATTAGCCTTTAAAATGAGCACTTTTGATTTCGAACGTTCGAGTCCCATAGACGTCAATGGGGTTCTAACGTTCGTGCGAAATTGCGGTCCGTTCGCGGGTTCTGGTGCGAACCGAACCGGGGGGTGTTCGGCTCATCCCTAGTCGTGATATCTGAGTCTAGATTTGGCCACCACACATAGCCTCGGGTCTTTTGTTTCATACGTGTGCCCCCCGGGATGACCAGTATGTAGCAAGTCCAGAATGTGTCTCCGGAGAGTCTGTGCAATGATCACTCGGTCTTCCCATAAAACACAGTTGCCAGCCACAGTTAATTCCATACTAATACGGAAATAAGGTTCATAATCCTGTGTCATGGTTGCAGGCCAACCGGACTGTACCCAGGAGAGTATTATTTTCAGAAATGTATCCTTGGCTGTATGAGCTGCTATCTCCCCAGAAGACAAGAAAGACAGGCTGGTGTAACGACAACTTTTGACCGGTGGAGAAGAGTCCATCGATGTCCCTGTCAGTCGGGACATTGCGTCTGGATTGGCATTGTCATCATGACCACGATACTGGATTTTGTAGCTGTATGCTCCCAAGAATAGGGCATAGCGTTGGAGGCGGGCCGCAGTAGTCTGAGAGATGCCTTTGTCAGGGCTAAAGATCTGAAGGAGTGGTTTATGGTCTGTCAGTATGGTGAATTCCATACCATACAGGTAAAGATGAAACTTCTTAATTGCCCATATCAGCGCAAGAGCCTCTTTGTCAATGTGTAAGTAATTGCTTTCTGCTTTTGTCAAAGACCTGGAGGCAAATGCCACTGGTTTTTCTGACCCATTTGGTAAGATGTGAGATAGTACAGCCCCCAGACCATAGGGTGAGGCATCGCAAGCCAAGGTGAGAGGCTTCTGGAGGTCATAGTGCACGAGCATGCGTGACGCCAACAGCTTCCGCTTAGAGACTTCGAAAGCACGTTGGCATGCAGCCGACCAGTCAAATCTGGAGTGTTTCTCCAAAAGCTTATTCAGTAGAAACAAGGTGTGTGCCAGATCTGGCAGGAATTTGTGGTAATAGTTCAGCAAGCCAAAAGAAAAAAGGAACACTCTTGAGAGTACAGGCAAGGAGGCTGCGCACCCCGAATATTGAATTGAAGAAACAGAATCCCCCTATTGGGGCTTTAATGCAGCCAGTAATATATAATGAACGAGATACAAAAGGAGTAGTAATGACTGTTATGTTTATTTATTTATTTATTTTTTTTTCCATTTTAAATACTGTTTATTGAAAAATAAATAACAGTACAAGAAATCAAAATGGCAGAGACCAAATGAGATAACATAGCAATGTAAATTACATTAGAATCAAGATATACATGTACCGTATACAGATCAGCTTCAAAATAAAAGTGTAACCACTTATGAACCCAAGGGCATCATTAAGTGCTCTAACTCCTAGAGGATGGCCGCTTGAGGTCAGGATAAGGAGACCAAGGCTCGCAGGACCCAGGGCTCCTCAAGAAACGGCCACGCACCCCAAATGGGAACCTGCTGTACGCAGACCAGCCGAGAGGACCCCTGGGGGATCAAAATCAATAAAAAAAAAAAAAAAAAAAAAAGAGCCTTCACTGGACCCGTCCTGATCTCATAGACCTCCCGTATTTGAACAAACAAGAGCTATATCATAACAAAAAAAGCAAAATGTGAGCCCAACATTAACGTAATAGATAATATCACTTACACAGGGGGCTATCCCCAAACAGTTAGAGAAGGTACATGCTAGCGCACTATGTTGTGACTTTATCCATTCTTAAACTGTACAGCCTCAATTTTTAGTCACAGAAAAAATGAACAGTACAGAACAGGAGAGTTCTGCAAAATATGTTATTCTCAACCTTTGCAAACCATATGTAGTAGGGTTTTAGACAGGAAATAGTAGGAGTAAAGGGAAAGAAGGAGAAAGAACAGGAGGGGTAAAGTGGGGGGAGAAAGGAAAGGTTTGGAGAGGGTTAGGAGCAGGAATCCTCGCGGAGAAAGAATAGGGCCTGGAGCCGGCCAGAGCTTGGGGGTTACCTAGACCTTATACAGATTCAGGTAAGAGGTGGTAGACCCAGGAAACGAGCCCAGGGCTCCCAAATCAATCTGAATTTATCAGAGGTGTCTAAAATTCTGCTCGAGACTTTCTCTTGTGTCATAATCCATGAAATTTTCTGCTTGGCCTGGCGGAGGGAAACCGAAGGTTTTTTCCAAGCATGAGCTAGCGTAATCTTGGCCCCAAGCAGAATGAAGTGGATCAGAGATCGAGACAATTTAGGAACTTTCGGGATGTTGTAATTTAGTAGAGCTATGGTGGGGCTTTGTTGGACTGCATAGCCTGTGGTTTTGCGGATGAGATGAAAAATTCCATTCCAAAACCCTCTAATTTTGGGACATTCCCAAAATGTGTGAAGTAAGGAACCTATATGGCCACAGCCTCTGAAACAGAGGGGCGAGGAATTTGGATAAAATTTAGTAATTCGGGTGGGTACCAGATACCACCTGGTTATGACTTTAAGGTCCGCCTCCATCAGGGAGGAACTAAGCATGCCCTTGAAGGAACGGGAGACACATGTATGCCAGGTGTCCATGTCCCAGTCGAGTTGCAGATCCCGCTCCCAATGCAACATATAATTCGCTTTCTCCCGGGGCTCCGCTAGTGCAGAGTATATTAGGGAAATGCCACCCCTTACACCCATGGCCGAGGAGCACCAGAACTCGTAGGGAGTAACCGAGAGAGGAGCTGAGGAGCTTTTCCAAATCCCTCGTAAAAAGTGTGATAATTGGTAATAGCGGAAAGTCTCTGAAGTTGGCATCTCCAATTTAGAGATGCAGTATTTAAGTGAAATGGGACCAGAGTTAATGAAGAATTGTCCTATTCTGTATAGGCCCTTGTCGAGCCACCACCTGAAGGCCTCGATGTTCATACCCGGTTGGAATTGTGGGTTGTGGAAGATGTGTGCTAGGGGCGACCATGCGGACGTGAGGTAATGTTTCTTGTGAAGAGTGTCACACATAGCCATTGAATGAGACAAGGTGGGGGAGAGGATCGGGGGTCTATCCTTTGGTGGTCTCCAAACCAGAAAGTCCAGAGTATGGTTAGGAGTGGCCTGGCGTTCAATGTCAACCCAATCAGGCCTAGGGCCTTTAGAATAAATAGCTGAAAATTGGCAAAGCTGAGCGGCTTGATAATACCACCATAAATTAGGGAGACCTAGGCCCCCTTTTTTCTTAGGTCGGTATAGCACCTGTTTGGAACAACGGTGTCCCTTCCCCCCCCAGATAAATCTGGTAATTGAAGCCTGGAGTTTGTCTAGTGAGTGTTTTCGGATGGGAATGGGTAGGGAGCGAAAGAGATACAGGATCCTAGGAAGTAATGTCATTTTGACTGAATTTATTCTACCTAACCAGGACATTTTATATCGGGCCCAATGCGTGAGATCATCAGAAAGTTTTTTGAGCATCGGGGGGTAATTGTGGTGGTAGAGCCTTTCTATTTTCGCTGTTAAAAAAACACCTAAGTAGGGTAGGGAGGTGTCGCACCAGGTGAAGGGGAAATGGGTCTTGAGCCTCTCCACCAGCTCTTGGGTGGTGGAAATATTCAGAGCCATAGATTTGGCCATGTTGACCTGAAGTCCCGATATGCTGCCAAACGAGTTAAGTAGTTGGAGAATGTTTGGAGTGGATATGAGGGGAGAGGTGACAAATAGGAGAACGTCATCAGCGAAGAGGGCACATTTATGAGTCTTTTGACCACATTGCACTCCATGGATGTTAGGGTTTTGTCTGATGGCCAGTGCCAAGGTTTCTATCGCTATTGCGAATAGAATCGGCGAGAGAGGGCAGCCTTGTCTAGTCCCCTGTGATATAGAGAATTCTTCAGAAAGGTGGCCTTGTATTTTAATACGTGCTTTAGGGGAGGAATAAAGGGAGGATATGGTAGTAATGAAGTCCGGGCCAAAACCCCATTTCCGCAAAACAGTAAATAGGTAAGGCCAGGTGACCGTGTCGAAGGCCTTTTGAAGATCTATCGAGAGGACGTATCCTGGGTGAGGAGGCCCCCCATCCCAAGACGATTGCATGAGTGAAATTAAGTCTACCGCTCTCCTAATCTGGTCCGGCCCTTGTCTACCTGGGATAAACCCCACCTGGTCCTTATGGATATATTTAGCAATAAAGGAAGCCAGTCTATTAGCCAGAATTTTCGTCATAATTTTTAAATCATTATTAATCAACGAGATTGGCCGGTAGTTGCATACGTCACTGGGGTCCTTACCCGGTTTAGGGATTACTGATATGTACGCCAAGTTGGCTGACGGTTCCAGGGGGGACCCCGCACGAAGTGAGTTGAAGAGGCGGGCCAGATAAGGAGAGAGAGCCCCCGGGAAAGCTTTATAATAATATGCGGAGAAGCCGTCAGGGCCTGGGGCTGAATCTGTTTTGAGATCTTTTATAACTTCAAGAATTTCCTCTACCCTAAACGGGGATTCCATAATGGACCTATGGGAGTCCGAAAGTGTAGGAACATCGAGGCCATTCAGGAAGGAATCAATAGAGTCTGAGTTGGTAGGGTCGGGTGCTGAGTATAGCTTAGAATAAAAAGCCTGAAAGGTTTCCAGAATCTTTTGAGGATTGTGGGTGAGAGTTCCCGACTGGGATCTGATCTTGGGCAGAGAGAAGGATTTAATTTTGGGGGATAGTTTAGCAGCCAACTGGGGGCCTATTTTATTTGCTTGGATATAGAATCTGCCACTGAGCCATTTCAGATGCTGGTCTGCATTAGATGTAAGGGCCAGGTTAAGCGCTACTCGGGAGGCTTCTAGCTTGATCAGGGTTGTGGAAGAAGGGTGAGCTTTGTGGGATTTACTGAGGGAATGGAATTCCCTTTCCATTTTCAGAATGTCCGCTTTCCTTTCCTTTTTGAGTTTAGATGCCATTTGGATCATTTTCCCTCTAAGGACAGCTTTGTGTGCTCCCCAGAGCACACTAGGAGAGATGTCTCCTGTATCATTGAGACGGAAGAATTCCCTGATTTCTTTTTCTAAAATTATGCAGTGGACGGGGTTAGATAATAGAGATTTACTTATGCGCCATTGTGGAGGCCCAGGGGGTGAAAGGGAGCAGGAAAGTTTAAGAGTCACCAAGGAGTGGTCTGACCATGGAACTTCCTGTATAGAGGCATGGGATGCTGTATGGATATCTGAATTTGGGAGGAATATATGATCAATTCTGGCGTAGGTGTTATGAGGTGCCGAGAAGTGGGTATAATCGTTTGCCGTGGGGTTCAATTCCCTCCAGACGTCTATCAGGCCCATATCATGTAGGAGGCGGGCGATTTTGAGGCTCTGAGCGGGTGGATTTTTAAGGCGAGATCTCCCCTGGGAGGACTTGTCCAGCAGTTGATCAAAAGCGATGTTAGAATCACCGCCCATGATCACCCTGCCTTCCAAGTGAGGAGCTAGAGTCGATAGCATGGAAGTGAAGAAAGGTGCCTGTCTTTGATTGGGAGCATAATAGGAGATGATAGAGTATAGAATCCCCCCTATAGTTCCTTTTACTAAAATGTACCTGCCTTCTGGGTCCTTGATCGTGTGTGTGAGTGTAAAGGGAGTATTTTTAGATAGGAGAATGGCGACACCCCTTTTTTTGGTGTCAGCATTCGCCAGAAAAAAAGTCGGGAATGTACGGTGTAGGAAGGTGGGGTTATAACTGGCCGGGAAATGGGTTTCCTGGAGTAGGACAACATCGAGGCCCCTAGAGTGGTAGCTCTGAAATGCCTTGCGACGTTTAGAGGGGGAATTGAGTCCCTGGACATTATGTGAAGCTATTTTTAATGAATGTGACTGGGTAGGTGGGTCAGCCATGGGTGCAAGGGGCGTGGAGCGATATGAGGCAAAGGGAGCTTACCAGCATCACACGGGGATGGACGTCAGCTCGGAGAGGAACGGAGTCGTAATTCTTCCTAAGGGCTGTGTAGGTAGGCGTGCTCCGCGAGGATTCCTGGAGAGAGTGGTAAAGAAAGGGAGGGGAGTGGGGAAGAGACAAAGGAGAGGAGGAGAAAGGAAAGGGAGAAAGAAGAAGGGAAAGAGAAGAATGTAGGACAAGTAGGTTAATCAGGCATAATAATACCTCAAACATTAAGTGCAAAACCAACAGTTAATGAGATCGAAAATAAAAGCTAGTGTTTAAGAGAAGTAATTAATATTCGGACTAGTAGTACTAGTCCTGGTCCGGATTCCCCTAAACGGGGGAGCCCGGAGAAAAAGGTGAGTGGGCAACCTCAAAATGGGTTGTCTATCCGATGTCACCAGAGGGGTACTGAGTCCCCTCGAGTCACAACAGAGAGGGTGGTATGCAGGGCCGCTCCGGCCGTCTGAATCCCCCACTGCAAGGAAAAAATAATGTGGGATTGGTCACCAGGAGGGAGTGCACATTAAATTGCAAGTTGGTCATAGGACGTTATGTATATAGAATAGGGAACCGGGATCTATAATGCAAGAGAAAAAAAAAAAAAAAAAGGAGTCACTGCAGGGGGGGGGGGGGGGGGGTCGGAAGACAAAAAAAAAAAAAAAACTAATAATAAAAAAAATAAAAAAAGGGAGAGAAAAGAAAACAAAAAATATATAGTCTGTCCTCTTTTCTTTTTCTTTTCTTTTTTTTGGTTTCTTTCCTCCCCCTCCGTTCTTCCTTTTAATCTTTACAGGGGGAGCCATTATATTGATTACTTTGACTTGCCGTGAAGTAGCAATCTTTGTCGGGAGGAAAAAATATAGCCCAGACAGGGACCATCATTAGCCATAAAAAGGGCTAGGGGGGCCCAGCTGTGGGCCTAGGTTGGCTTTAAAAGCGTGTAACAGTTAGTTCAACGTAGGGATGACCCTACTCTGAGGAAAACACTGGGTCTTCAGTCCAACAGGTAGATTGGAAGAAGAAATTCCATTCCAGGCCAGAGGAGGAGCGTTCATCTTGTGGAGCGAGAGTCCCGTAGCCGCTTTGGTAGCTGCTTGTTCCACAGAGGAGTAAGGGGGCTACCCGGGGGGGGTCTCTTGGAGGAACCCGGGGTAGGTGTATCCTGCAGGGGAGCCAGAGTTTGTGAAATCAGGCCTAGTTGCAGGAGCAAGTGCTCCCCATCCTGGAAGTTGGAGAAGTGGTAGGGAATATCTTTGAAGTGGAATTGAAGGCGAAAAGGGAACGACCAGCGATATTTGATGGAGTTTTGGGTGAGTATTACCAACAATGGCTTGAGTGCTCTTCATTTTTGAACCGTGGCAGGTGAGATGTCAGCAAAGATTTGAATCTTATGCCCTTGAAATGACAGATTATCAATGTTGCGGGATCTTCTCATAACTTCCTCCTTCACGCCGTAAAAATGGGGCTTGACCACGATGTCCCTCGGGAGGCCATCTTGGCGGGGAAGCTGGAGGGCTCTGTGTGCTCTGTCCAGTTCCAGTCTGTGGTCTTGGATGTCTGGAATAAGATCTTTGATAAATAATTGGACTGTATTCGGTATATCCGTTACTGTTTCGGGTATCCCACGTATACGGAAGTTGTAACGTCTATTTCTGTTTTCCAAATCGTCAATTTTGGATAAGGCAGTGTCTAGCTGGTCTTGTAGAGACTGAATACAGGCTGTATTCTGGTTAGTGCGTGCAGCAGTGTTATCCACCACCTGCTCAATTGCATCTATGCGGGAGCCTAAATTTTGCAGATCAGCCTTAATAACGGCTGTAATCTGAGTAGCATTCTGAGCTAGACCTGCTGCCAGCATATCTGAAAAGCTCTGTAGCAAGAGCTGCATGTCCTGGGTCTGGGGCTGCTGTGAGGCTGGGGGATGGGTGGGCCCTGCTAGGCCTAAAAGAGGATGAAGCCTGGGTGGGTGTATAATATCACCCAGGGTCCTGTTGAGGAGGGAGTCTGTGCCAGCAGGGGGGATCCCTTGAGCGGTGCTGTGACTTACAGATGTTGCCAGCATGTCAGCGCGCTGCTGGGTGGGGGAAGTGTGATCTGTGACTTCCATGCCGTCCCTCTGAGAAGTTGCGGTCGCCATCTTGGACGGGTCAGGGGCCGCCTGCTTAAACATCAGTTGGCGGCTCACCTCGTTCTTTTTTGTGCCGCTCGGCATATGGCAGTGGGCTGGGGAGGTTCAGTGAGCCCAGGGGAGGATTCGGTGCCGGTTCCGCTCGATCTGAGAGCTCTGGGGGAGGAGAAGGGCCGGAGCGGTGCGGAGCTCTCGATTAGAGCGTCTCCTCGGGAGTCCCGCGCATGCACACTCGACTGTTATGTTTATATTAATACAGCAAATACTGTCAGCAAAAATTGGAATGTGAGCTAAAATCCAAAAAATGGACAAAATAAGAAAACAATACAAATAGCAAAGGGCAGTGTGCGAAAGGGTTACATCATGGGCAACAATAATACAATAACACAGAGATGTTGATTGTGTGAGATACTGACGCGTTTCGACCCCAATGGGTCTTCTTCAGAGGATAAATGTATGAAAAAACTGTAAAAATGTAGACATGTGTCAAACAATATAAAGCCAAAATGAAAAAAAAATATATAAACATTTCCATTTGGTGCATTTTTACCAGTCACGATGTATTCGATGGGTACGGGTGGCCGTAAAGTACGGGGGTTTCCCTCTTGTTGTATCCCCGATCTCCTAGCCGGTGGGCCAGTCACAGGGGGAGCGGGTGCCACCCACACATGTCTTGCAAGGAATCACACACTAGGTACCCCAGAAGGGGTAAGGGGAGAAGGGGGGGAATTTTTACGCTGCACCTGCGATAAAATCACAATATATATTGAGTAGCAGATTCCAAAATGGGGTTAATAAGGCAAAAAGGACGAAGGAAGAATATGTCTATATGGCTATTGGAATTATAGGGGGTGAAAGACTGATTGGTGGACGTGATGGGAAGCGAATCCACACAAGGGGGAAGGCATAGAGGATAAGAGAATGTGAGGAAGAAAGTGAAGGAGGGGGAGTGAGGGAAAAGAAAGAAGGAAAGATGTGTGATGGACAGGGATGGGATCAGAGGAAGGGACAAGGAAAAATGGGGTAAGGGAAGAGCATTGTATGGGTCAGCTCCCCGAACACGTCCATATTGGTGGGTGAAAAGGCTGAGGCACTGGGTGTGAGTGTGTGGGGGCCAGTGAGTGAGGGGGAGGAGGCCCCTCATGGGGCCAAGAAAGTGAATGTGAAAAAACAAAAGTGAACATGAGCAAAGCAACACAAGAAGCCCCCGTGCAAATGTAAAGAGTGAGTGACGTGTATAAAAACGGCGTGTAGGGTGGAAAAGTGAGTAAAGGGGGCAATAGGTGTCAAAATTGATTATGTCACAGAACCAATGAGCAGGGATGGTCTATAATGTCATGAAGTGTGGAACCTGTAGGTCAAAATTGTTTACAAAAGGGGAAAGTATCACAATCGTGGTGTGAGCCACGCATCATGAATACAGTAAAGGGGTATATGAATCAGTAAAAAATATGTGCTTACCACCAAGTTGAATGATAAGGCCACACAGGAGTGTCCAGTGGCAGCAAGTAATCCCACTGGACCTTTCTTGATGCCAACATAGTTTATAAAGAGACTAATTGCCTAAATGTCTCGCAGGTGCAGGTATCCCTCCCCCTCCATCCATTCCCCCACGAGGGAAAAGCGACGCATTGGCGGCGCTTTTGGTGTGACTCCCTCGGCGTTCCGGAAGAGAAATTCTCCCGGAAGCACCCGTCACCTCCGCCGCAACCGCGTAGGCGCCGTGACGTCACGCGCATGCACCAAGGCGTCCGGAGGGGATCCGGAATGCCGCTGGCAGGTTTTAACGTCCACATAGTGGGCGCGTGGGGAGACGCAGGACCCTTTGCGTCGCCCCACCCTGCCAGGAAGGCATGTGTGTGGTTCCCCCACCCCCCAGGCGACATGGCCCACCGAGGCCACTGTATGGTGGTCATAACATGGAGAAGGGGGGGTGAGAAATAAGGCCATGGAAGGTGGTTAAGGGCCATCAATAGATTATTCTATCATGTGTTGGAAATGACATACACATAATTAACACTGCCCCTCATACACATGGAAGCAATGAGGTACAAAAGGCAAATTATAACAGCCAAAATAAAACAAAACAATTATGAAAGAGCAGAACTGTGAACTAGTTAATGTGCCAAAAAACATCCCTGTAAGTACGGAGGAGTTGGTGGGTAGTACAAAGTCCCATGGGTTGTACTGTAAAATACTAAGAAATGCAAAATATTATTTACTAAGTCCAATTGTCCAAATGGACATAAGGGATAACAAAGGGTTCCTGGGTAGTATGTCTGTACAAAAAGGAAACATTTCAATTAGCATGTACAATCCCATGGGGAATATTTCAAAATTTGAATAACATGCATCCTTCATAAGGATGGGTTAAAAGATATTACTGCCGGAAAAGGTCCTTGCAGAGAAGGGTGTAGCCTGCCAGGGAAAACCCTCGCAGGACCGAGGTTCAAAAACTGGTTCACAGTTGGTGTCTGGACTCGAGTGTCAAAAACAGCGGGGGAGGGGTGTTTAACCACCCAATTTAGACAAAAGAAAAAAGGAACACTCTTGAGAGTACAGGCAAGGAGGCTGCGCACCCCGAATATTGAATTGAAGAAACAGAATCCCCCTATTGGGGCTTTAATGCAGCCAATAATATATAATGAACGAGATACAAAAGGAGTAGTAATGACTGTTATGTTTATATTAATACAGCAAATACTGTCAGCAAAAATTGGAATGTGAGCTAAAATCCAAAAAATGGACAAAATAAGAAAACAATACAAATAGCAAAGGGCAGTGTGCGATAGGGTTACATCATGGGCAACAATAATACAATAACACAGAGATGTTGATTGTGTGAGATACTGACGCGTTTCGACCCCAATGGGTCTTCTTCAGAGGATAAATGTATGAAAAAACTGTAAAAATGTAGACATGTGTCAAACAATATAAAGCCAAAATGAAAAAAATATATAAACATTTCCATTTGGTGCATTTTTACCAGTCACGATGTATTCGATGGGTACGGGTGGCCGTAAAGTAAGGGGGTTTCCCTCTTGTTGTATCCCCGATCTCCTAGCCGGTGGGTCAGTCACAGGGGGAGCGGGTGCCACCCACACATGTCTTGCAAGGAATCACACACTAGGTACCCCAGAAGGGGTAAGGGGAGAAGGGGGGGGAATTTTTACGCTGCACCTGCGATAAAATCACAATATATATTGAGTAGCAGATTCCAAAATGGGGTTAATAAGGCAAAAAGGATGAAGGAAGAATATGTCTATATGGCTATTGGAATTATAGGGGGTGAAAGACTGAATGGCGGACGTGATGGGTAGCGAATCCACACAAGGGGGAAGGCATAGAGGATAAGAGAATGTGAGGAAGAAAGTGAAGGAGGGGGAGTGAGGGAAAAGAAAGAAGGAAAGATGTGTGATGGACAGGGATGGGATCAGAGGAAGGGACAAGGAAAAATGGGGTAAGGGAAGAGCATTGTGTGGGTCAGCTCCCCGAACACGTCCATATTGGTGGGTGAAAAGGCTGAGGCACTGGGTGTGAGTGTGTGGGGACCAGTGAGTGAGGGGGAGGAGGCCCCTCATGGGGCCAAGAAAGTGAATGTGAAAAAACAAAAGTGAACATGAGCAAAGCAACACAAGAAGCCCCCGTGCAAATGTAAAGAGTGAGTGACGTGTATAAAAACGGCGTGTAGGGTGGAAAAGTGAGTAAAGGGGGCAATAGGTGTCAAAATTGATTATGTCACAGAACCAATGAGCAGGGATGGTCTATAATGTCACGAAGTGTGGAACATGTAGGTCAAAATTGTTTACAAAAGGGGAAAGTATCACAATCGTGGTGTGAGCCACGCATCATGAATACAGTAAAGGGGTATATGAATCAGTAAAAAATATGTGCTTACCACCAAGTTGAATGATAAGGCCACACAGGAGCGTCCAGTGGCAGCAAGTAATCCCACTGGACCTTTCTTGATGCCAACATAGTTTATAAAGAGACTAATTGCCTAAATGTCTCGCAGGTGCAGGTATCCCTCCCTCTCCATCCATTCCCCCACGAGGAAAAAGTGACGCATTGGCGGCGCTATTGGTGTGACTCCCTCGGCGTTCCGGAAGAGAAGTTCTCCCGGAAGCACCCGTCACCTCCGCCGCAACTGCGTAGGCGCCGTGACGTGGTGACGCGCGGGCGACCAAGGCGTCCGGAGGGGATCCGGAATGCCGCTGGCAGGTTTTAACGTCCACATAGTGGGTGCATGGGGAGACGCAGGACCCTTTGCGTCGCCCCACTCCCTTCCTCTGATCCCATCCCTGTCCATCACACATCTTTCCTTCTTTCTTTTCCCTCACTCCCCCTCCTTCACTTTCTTCCTCACATTCTCTTATCCTCTATGCCTTCCCCCTTGTGTGGATTCGCTTCCCATCACATCCGCCATTCAGTCTTTCACCCCCTATAATTCCAATAGCCATATAGACATATTCTTCCTTTGTCCTTTTTGCCTTATTAACCCCATTTTGGAATCTGCTACTCAATATATATTGTGATTTTAGTGCAGGTGCAGCGTAAAAATTCCCCCCCTTCTCCCCTTACCCCTTCTGGGGTACCTAGTGTGTGATTCCTTGCAAGACATGTGTGGGTGGCACCTGCTCCCCCTGTGACTGGCCCACCGGCTAGGAGATCGGGGATACAACAAGAGGGAAACCCCCGTACTTTACGGCCACCCGTACCCATCGAATACATCGTGACTGGTAAAAATGCACCAAATGGAAATGTTTATATATTTTTTTCATTTTGGCTTTATATTGTTTGACACATGTCTACATTTTTACAGTTTTTTCATACATTTATCCTCTGAAGAAGACCCATTGGGGTCAAAACGCGTCAGTATCTCACACAATCAACATCTCTGTGTTATTGTATTATTGTTGCCCATGATGTAACCCTATCGCACACTGCCCTTTGCTATTTGTATTGTTTTCTTATTTTGTCCATTTTTTGGATTTTAGCTCACATTCCAATTTTTGCTGACAGTATTTGCTGTATTAATATAAACATAACAGTCATTACTACTCCTTTTGTATCTCGTTCATTATATATTATTGGCTGCATTAAAGCCCCAATAGGGGGATTCTGTTTCTTCAGTTCAGCAAGCCAAGGTATGATCGCAGCTGCCGGACGTTGGTTGGTCGAGCACATAAGCTTCAATTTCTTCACCTGGCTGCTGCTGCTGATAGAACTGAAATCTTTCTGCAATCTCTAGTGGTTTAGGCTGGAAGTGATCCTCTAACAGTGTCAGGAGCTCTGCCAATGTCTTAGTTGCTGGTTTTACAGTAGAAAGGAGGTCCCTAATGCCGTGTACACACGGGCGGACTTTTCGACCGGACTGGTCCGACAGGATGAATCCGTCGGACAATCCGACCGTGTGTGGGCTTCATAGGACCTGCAGCGGACTTTTTCGGTCAAAAATCAGACGGACTTTAGATTTGGAACATATTTCAAATCTTTCCACCGGAACTCCGCCGGACCCAGTTCCTATCGAGAAATCCACTCGTCTGTATGCCGGTCGGACGGGCAAAAAACAACGCATGCTCTGAAGCAAATATGAGACAGAAGCGCGTGGTCTGGTAAAACTAACGTTTGTATTGGAGCTAGCACATTCCTTACGCTGCAAATTCTGTGATCGTTTAATGCAGCGCAATATTGTCTTCTTTATAATGCTAGAAGAACGAAGTTGTTTTGCTGCTCATATTCACACAGAGTTCTCACAAACAGATTTCTGGATTATTTCTCATGATCTCATGAATGATATTGTATTTTTTAAAAGCCCGATCTCCATATTAATGTTTGCAAATTTATTTTTAGAGTCATCTTTTATTATTTTTGATTTCATCAAGAACTTTTTTTATGATTATGTATCACTTATTTTCTAGTGATCTCCATATTTATTTATTTTTTTTGTGTCAAGTTAACACAATAACATTATTAATGTTTTATTTTTTTGTGTGTCAAGTTAACACAATAACATTATATTTTTTTTTTTGGAACCTCAAGGAGGTTGTTGTCCCTTGTTAATTTGACATTGTCTTTTAGAAATGTATTTGAATAAAAACACATAGGGAAGTATTTTCATAAAATATCCATTTATTCTGGTTAACAAAAAAAAGATGAAGGCAACGCTGGAGAAACTTTTGGAATTTGTGAAGCCTTTTGGCCCCAGGGCACACATCAAGTCTTTGGAAAAGAAAATTGGGATCTTGAGGAGTCCATATAATAGCACAATCTGGTCCAGGAATCCCAGAGATCAAGACCAGCAGCAGATGACATATATGTCCCCAGGCTGTGGTACTACACCAGCCTGCATCTTCTGTCAGACCAGACTGAACCCAGGTCATCACATTCTTCTCTTCTCTGCAGCCTTCCCTCCACGCTGCCCTGCAGCCTTCCCTGCAACCTTCCCTGCAGCCTTCCTTGAAGGCTGTGGCTCTGGTGGTCGACTTGTGGCAGGAGGAGGAGGAGAAGGAGAAGGAGGAGGATGGGTGAGATCATATATTTTGCTGTTGGCAGTTAACTCGCCCTTCAGCCCCTTGTGAAGGGCATCACTAATAATTTGTTCACAGAGGAAGCGTTGACCCCTCTCACATTCGAACAACCTGGTCAGTATATAGCATCCATAGGCCTCTTCAGCGTCGAGTGGGCTCCTCAGGACCTCTGTAGCTTCTCTAATGAGGTGCAGTGATGCCTCCTGTGTCACCGTCCCCTTCCTGGGCCTTTTTGTTTGCATGTGGAGAGGAGGCACCTGCGATTGGGTGAGGCTCCTACTGGGCCTGGCCACCTCCTGGCTGACACTGGGCCCATCCATCTCCTGGCTGTCACTGGGCCCGGCCTCCTCCTGCCTGTCACTTTCCAGAACTTCCTTCTGGCTGACATAGTTTTCATTTTTGGTTCATCAATCACACACAATTTTCTGCTCATGACTTGCAAATTCAATGTTAATACATATAAAAGAGTATCATTCTGACCCCAGCATTTTTTCAAGCTGGTGACAAACATTATTGGCCACTACTGTCAATTGATATGTATACATCATTTTTGGGGTAAAATCCTTAAAAGTTAATAAATTATAACATCTAGTTAACATCATTAATATTAGGACACTAAATATGTCTAAAAATAATATACCTGGCTCCAGCTGGGCCCATCCGGTTCTTCCAGGATGGAAGGCCCAGGTTGTTCCTCATCAGCCATTGCTGGGGTGGAGGGAAGGGTGAAGGAAAGGGTGGAGGGAAGGGTCGAAAGCGATTCCCTGGCTTCAGTCTGGTCGTCAGACTCAGTACCACAGCTTGGGTACATACACATCTGCTGATGCTCCTGATCTCAGGGAAGCCTGGATCTGGTTATGCTCCCTCCTGTACATATTCCTCAAGATCCCAATTTTACGTTCCAAAATCTCGAAGGTTGCTTCTGGGATCAAAGTCTGCACAAATGCCAGAAGTCTCTCCAGTGTTGCCTTCCTTACTGGTTTGTTGTAATATGCACTGTTCTTAACCTCCCACAGATTCCTCATCTCCCTGTACTTGTCAATAAATTATGACATGAATTCAGGGTCCTTAAACTTATTATTCATTTTTTCTGTAAGACAATACACAACACAAAAACACTAATGTTAGCCTAAACCAGGGGTAGGCAACCTCGGCCCTCCAGCTGTGGTGAAACTACAATACCCATCATGCCTCTGCCTCTAGGAGTCATGCCTGTGATTGTTAGAGTCTTGCAATGTCTCATGGGACTTATAGTTTCAAAACAGCTGGAGGGCTGAGGTTGCCTACCCCTGGCCTAAACTCTCATAATCTTATCCCAATATACGCCTCAATGTATAAGCCAGGGCG
Source organism: Lithobates clamitans (assembly GCA_037952925.1). Lineage (NCBI taxonomy): Eukaryota > Metazoa > Chordata > Amphibia > Anura > Ranidae > Lithobates > Lithobates clamitans. The sequence goes on along the minus strand of JBBGZY010000742.1, from coordinate 2,239,645 downwards.
GCACAGTGGTGTAGTGGGTAGCACTCTCTCCTAGCAGTAAGAAGGGTCACTGGTTCGAATCCCAACCACAACACTACCTGCCTGGAGTTTGCATGTTCTCCCTGTGCCTGCGTGGGTTTCCTCCGGGTACTCCGGTTTCCTCCCACACTCCAAAGACATGCTGGTAGGTTAATTGGATCCTGTCTAAATTGTCCCTAGTATGTATGAATGTGAGTTATGGACCTTAGATTGTAAGCTCCCTGAGGGTAGGGACTGATGTGAATGTACAATGTATATGTAAAGCGCTGAGTAAATTGCCGGCGCTATATAAGTACCTGAAATAAATAAATAAATAAATAATAAGCAGTATAGGCCACTGATGTTCGAAAATTTGTATAAAAATTACCTTCATTTCGGTCGCTCACAACTTCCGTTCCTATTTCCTCTGCGCACATACGGCACTTGCGTGTCAGCTTTATATACAGTACGCATGCGTGAAACTCCACCTGCGTCGCCCGCCCCTGACGTTCTTTTACACTAATATTCACCACCCCTTCTTTACGCACAGAACGTACATACATATGGCAATTGCGTGTCAGCTTTATATACAGTGCGCATGGGTGAAACTCCGCCTGCGTCGCCCGCCCCTGACGTTCATGAATATTCCCCGCCCCTTGTCTCTACGGTGCGCAGTAGGAGCAACATAGGAGCAACATGGCAGAGACACAGCAGGTATGTGCTAATTCTTCCAGTAATGAGGAAAACCTGGAGCCGGAAACGTCCGGATCCGGGAAGAGGAGATTTAAGGCCTCCAATATGGCCTTTGAAGAGATGGTGGATATGGTGTACATCTTGCGGAGGAACGACTATGGGAAACATGGACCGTACACCCAGCCAAATTTGCGCAAGGCCAAAATCATGTCCAAAGTGGTGAAGACCCTGCATCAGAATTTTGGGGTACGATGCTATAAAGACCAATTGAGGAAACGCTGGTCCGACCTTAAATTGAGGGAGCCGGATCAGTACAGAAGAATAAAGAAAGTTTTTCAAAAAAGTAAGTACTTGTTGTGTGTTCCTATTCTGATTATTAACTTGCATGCTGCTCCATGTGCTTTTCTTTAATGTTGTACAGTTTTAAATGACTACTTTCATGTTCGTGTACACACTAATTGTTCGTTGGAAACATCGTTCGTAGGAAACATCGTTTAAAAATATGTACGATGTATTTAGTTGATACAGGGTTTAAACAACATTTTGGTCTTGGTAATTTGTCTTATTAAAAGAAGTTTAGGACATTGTTGTCTAGATGTATTTGAAACTAGAATGAATAGCAAACTTCATTCAGTGGAATGTAAGGAGAGGACACTCAGCAGTTGTTTACACATCTGGACTCAGGAGCACTAGTGTGGGTAACCCACACAGGGGCTCCAGGGGATACTTGGGGTGTCTCCATCTGTGAAACTTGGCCAAAAAAGTTAAGTATTGCAGTTTGTTTAAAAGGGAATTTTAATCATGTCTTCAACTTGGATCTCTTCCCAAACAGACAATTGTACACCACTTTTAAGCAATGTTTCATATTCCTATTTCTGGACTCAAATATCTGTGTGCAAAGTATACCTTTTGTTTAATTCTCATAGGGGAGAAAAGACTCAGACAGCAGGATCCCAGGGACCCCTGACCTCGACAGCCTGAATGGCAACTAAGCCCCAGCCCCCCCGAGGATGTAGGCAACATGGGCACCCCACCAGGTGAGTGTCTGACACCCCAGCTTCAGGTAATCTATGTATGCCTGCATATTTCTAAATACATGTTTTTTCATCAATTTTAGGTGATGTGCTGGTTGTGGAAGGGGAAGCATTTACAATGGATAGCGCCCAAAGATTGATTGGCCAGATCAAGAAATGGGGATATTGATGCCATGTGCAATACCATTGACATCATGAGTAATCGGCTGGACAATATGCAGCAGTAAATGAAGAACATGATCAATGTTTTGGGGAGAATTTAATCCCTTTTTCCCCAAAAAAAACATTGATCATCTTCTTCATTTCCTTTTTTGCTGACCCCATTCTGGTCTTTGACTTTTAAAAAATTTTAAAAGCCAAATTTTGTAATAAAGCCTGTCTTTTTAAAAAAAAAATAATAATATGCCTGTTTGTAAAAGAAAAAAAAATTATGCCGTTTGTAACAAAACAAAACATATGCCTGTTTGTAAAAAAAATAAAATAAAATATGCCTGTTTGTAAAAAAAAAATGCCTGTTTGTAAAAAAAAAAAAATTAAAAACCAAAAAAAAAAACATATTGTTAAAAAAATATATATATATTTTCTAAAAATTTTTTTATAAACGCACATGTGAATGTGCACAGGTTAAAAAGTTTGCAAATCAACAATGTGTGGCTTCTTCTTTCAATGCTCAATTCCAGTTTTGTAAGTTATTTGGTGTTTACAGTGACAATGGGGCTTATTTACTAAAGGAAAATACACTTGGCACTACAAGTGCACTAGGAGAACCTAGGAGACAGCCAAAAAGAAAGGCAAGCAATAAATACATTTCTAGATTTTATCTGATCATTATTTTTTATTCATAAAAATTAGACATTGTCTGGCATTGCAATGGCCCCCCTACCCGTAAAAAAATTAACATATTTATCACAAATTTCACGGGCGCTTTAGGGGGCCAAGCCAGTATGGCCAGTATCCAGGCCTGTCAGAGGATTCTCTGTAAGTCTGGCCTCAGGCCCAAGTGATGGAAGAAAATTTCTTGAATTTTTGAGTAAAAATTGTGCAGGATGCAGCATGCTAGGACAATGTGATTAAGTTTGTAGTCCGCCATGTGGATTGCTGTCTGAAACAGGCGGAACCGGCTGGCCATTATCCCAAAGGCATTCTCCACAACTCTTCTCGCTCTGGCCAGCTGGTGGTTAAAAACAGTCCTCTCCGGGGTGAGGGTCCTTTGGGGAAATGGCTTCATCAGGTGCTCGCCCAGACCGAAGGCTTCATCTGCAATGAAGATCCACATCAAGTGGCAATCCCAGGCCACCACTCTGGAGACGCTGGTAGAACTCCGTCTGGGCGAAGACTCCTCCATCCGACATCCGGCCATTCTTCCCCACATCCACATACAGAAATTCATATTGTGCCGACACCACTGCCATTAACACAATACTATGAAACCCCTTATAGTTAAAATAGTAAAATAGACCCCGAATAGGGTGGTGGCACAATGTTGACGTGCTTCCTATCTATAGCCCCTCCACAGTTGGGAAAGTCCCAATGGGTGACAAAATGGGATGCCACAGTCTACCATTCCTGTGGCGTTGAAGGAAACTGGGTAGTCAAACAAGAAAAAAAAAGTACTTTTGCACATAACATTGCAAGCACATTACACAAAAAACATTCTTTCCAAACATCAGTATAACATTTATTTTTAGGTATTATTTAAAGACTAAAATATAAGGCCCACTTATCATATTTCTCACCCCCTCTGATGGCCCATTGATAAAATTTAAGGGGGGGGGGGGCTTATAAATTAATTACAGACCATTTGGACACATTTTAGGGGGAGGGAGGCTTATAAATTAATTTAACGACACACAGACCATTTGGACACATTCGAAGGGGGTGTTTAGGCTAAAGCACTACAATGGAGCTGACAAAATACATTGTTAAGTGACTAGACTAGCTGGATATGGGCCCAGCATAGCATGCTGGGGAGGTTAGTGAAGGCAAATATGCATGAAGGACAAAAAAAGGAGCATTAAAAGTTTCCAGCATGCATGAGGACAAAGGGGACACTCACAGCACATTGCAATCATGATAATTAGGGATTGAGGAAAGAAATACAATACATTAGCAAACATTAAATACAATAAAATGTGATGTTAAAGGATAAATCTTACCTTAATATAGTCCTTCTCCTGAATTATAGCAGAACAGGTCTCTGGGATAAGGATCCCCAGAGCCTGGGGGGAGATGCCTGTCGAGAACTTGAGGTCCTGCAGGCTTCTCCCAGTCGCCAAGTACTGCAACGTGGCGACTAGCCTCTGCTCCGGAGTGATGGCTTGCCTCATGCAGGTATTCTGCCCGCTGATATAAGGGGTCAGCAAAGCCAACAAACGGTGAAAAACGGGGTCCGTCATCCTGAGAAAGTTCCTGAAATCATCAGGATGATTCTCACGGATCTCACGAAGCAAAGGCATGTGAGAGAATTGGTCACGCTGGAGCAACCAATTCTTCGTCCATGAACTCCTCCCCACCCTGTTCATGGACTGGTCTTGGGTTGAAAAATGAACCCCAACACCAAGCCCAAGCAAAGCACGAGCAACACCAAGCCCAAGCAAGGGGGCACTCTTCTGCTCTGGACACACTAAGGGGTTTTTCTCCTGCTCTGGGCACACTAAGGGATTATTCTCCTGCTCTGGGCACACTAAGGGGGCACTCATCTGCTCTGGGCACACTAAGGGGCTATTCTCCTGCTCTGGGCACACTAAGGGGTTATTCTCCTGCTCTGGGCACACTAAGAGGGCACTCATCTGCTCTGGGCACACTGAGGGGACACTCATCTGCTCTGGGCACACTGAGGGGGCACTCTTCTGCTCTGAGCAGTTTCAGGGGGCACACTCCTGCTCTGGGCTCTCCGAGGAGGCACACTCCTGCTCTGGGCTCCCTGAGGAGGCACACTCCTGCTCTGGGCTCTCTGAGGAGGCACACTCCTGCTTTGTGCTCTCTGAGAGGGCACTCCTAATTTGGGGACTCTAAGGAGTCACTGCTGCTCTGGGCATTGAAAAAGGTCACTCTTGCTCTGGACACTCTCTCATGGGTCACTCCTGCTCTGGTCTCTGGCTTGTTGTTCATACTCTTGGGCAATTTTTATGTTCTTGCAACTGGACTCTTTGTGCACCTTTGTCTCCTGCTGCCTTATAGTTGTCCTACATCCAAAGTGCCTTGTACCCCCTTAGTTCTCATTCTACCAGTTAGGGTTTTTGTCTCTTCCTCTGTGTACTGGTTATACTGACCCACAAATTATATTTTAAATGAGGGACAGAATAGGTAGCATGCTTTCTGCACTGATGTGTTTTTAGCGAACTTTAGCTGTCACTCCCGTCTTCGCCTCTCTACCTTTCTATTGTAGATTTACTAATTTTTGTTTCCCACCCCCGTTGGTTATTGAGGAGATGGTGTTTGCGGTAAGCAGTGCCAGTTACTGGTATAGAAAAAGTATGGTATGGTATCAGCAGTGCTGAGGATTATGTGCTTTTATGTGCTTAGCCAGATACCTTGATGTCTGGCCTATCATGCAGGGCTTTTCCTGTGTAGCAATGGAGTGGTGATGGCCAAATTAGCAGTAATTCCCACTGGTAGATTTGGCCCTGTGCTCATTGGCTAGTATCTCCTCTCCTATATGTCGCAGGTAAAACGGTGTAACAATAATGTTAATATTGATGATCATTAGCGGGTACTTCGGGTATCGTGATGATATGATGCTGTCAATATTAGTATTAGTATCTACTGGTATATTTTAACCTTGTTCCTCAATACAAGCGTCTCCTTTCCATAGTGTTACCAGTTTTATCAGTGGGATGGCAGTTTAAATCTCGCAGACATAGCGGTAGTACTGCAGATGCAGGCAGTCATTTACAATGATATACTTGGCCAACTTTGCATCCTGCCTCTCGGTCCCCCAAGTACCGCCAATGTAATAGGGTTACAGCTGGCAATACTAGTACTTCGGGTATAGCGGAATTGTAATACTGTCAATATTGATAATAATGTATACTGGTATATTTAACCGTGTACCCTAGTGCAAGCGTCTCCTGTCCCGGGAGTTTCAAGTATACCAGTAAGATGGGAATATATTAGCAATACTTTACCAAGGCGTGTTTAAAGTGGTGTTCCGGCCGAAATTATACTTTTTAAATAAAAATACCCCTATAATACACAAGCTTAATGTATTCTAGTAAAGTTAGTCTGTAAACTAAGGTCTGTTTTGTTAGTTTATAGCAGTAGTTTGTTATTTTATAAACTTACAGCAGGCCGTGGCCATCTTAAGTGTGGGCATCTGAAGCCAGACTGTATTTCTTCCTGGATCTCATCCTTGCAGATCTCGCACATGCTCAGTGCAGCACAAGCAGTGTGATAGGTTTCAGGTCAGGTTTCCATAACAACGGCAGTTTCAGAGGGAAGTTGCAACCCCTTCCCAGAAGACATTGCAAACAGGAAATGATGCGATGGGCCGCGGCTAGGGAGGAGGAAGTGAAAAATGAATACAGCAGATATACAGTAGGTGCTGAGAAAAAAAATTAAAAATATCCAATTTGTTTACAGTGCACAGTTTAGTGAGGGATGCTGAAGAGTTGTAAAAGAGGGTGGAACTCCACTTTAACCACATCTGCATAACCCAGCGTCTCCTCCAATAGATTTTGTTGGTATGCAGTGATGCGGGACAGATATGACTATATTGGCGCTGATATACAATGCTATATTAACCTGGAAACATAATGTCCCGCTTTTCATCCCATTTGTATTTACCATATACGTGGTGTTACAACAGGTATTGCAATTACTTAAATTATAGCTAGGATGTACCTCCAAAAATGTTAGTGATATTATACTATATTATATAGAGTCTTAGATCTTAGTTCCCCACATTCCGTCCCAGACGTAGAGTGAGTAGTGATAGTGAGGTAGAAGCGGTATATAACTTGCTATGGTGTATTTAGCCGCATGCATTGTTTCCACGCATCTCATCCTGCATCCTACGCACTATAACTTATCTCTCTGCCGATACTTCTCCCCTTATGGAGCCAAATTTCTGTTCCTCTCTTACCTTTACAGCTGAGCAGGAAAGTGCATATCCTACCACCACCCCTCCATCTTTACACCTTTGCTTCTGAAATTGCAGTCCGGTATAGACTTCATGCAGTCTCAGTTGGAAGGTCCATCTGTAGGGAGCTACGGGTTTAAGGGATCCCGATCAATAAGGCGTCTCTGATAAGTCCTCTCAGTCGTGCTGCCGGATCCCAGTGAGGGGAGAGCGGGGAGAGGGCGCGAGGGGCCCCTGTGGGGAGGACTAGGTCGTCACCTCGTCTATTTTGTCATTTAAGTCCCCGTTGCTTAAACCCGGTTCATGCCAGGCTCCGGGCTCCAGGCTCTTTGGCTGCGGCATTTAAGTACAGCACGTGGTTCTCCTCGCCTCCCCTCGCTGTCCGCCTCGTACACCTGCCTTGCCGTTGGAGAGAGACCGCCAGGATGCCAGCTCACTGACACACCTCCAGCTCCTCCCTTCCCATCTGACGTTTCACGTCATGACCGCTCCCTCCATCCTGCTTCCCAAGTTCCTTTTAAAAGTGCTGCTGTGCTAAAAAAAATATGATGCTGCAAACAGGTGCATACGGGATCCACCCATTCCCCCCCTCTTATGGTGAACTCACCAGATCCAATGGACCCCCAAGCAGTACTGTGTTGTGGGTCAAGTAAGCTTGGTATAGTGAGCAGGGTGATGAAAACGCCAACTCCTGGGTGCAAACCTTCCTCGGGTGTTTTCAGGCACAAACATATGGAGAAAGCGCCTGCAGAGTAAAGGTATGTCTTGTTTAATTCATTAAAATCAATTCCTATAAGAGTTTCAATCATAAAATCAATCTTTACAAGGTTCCAAGGTGGAGGGCAAACAGATGAACATCAATTACCAGTCCATTGATCAATAGGTTGTCTCACAACCTAACTGCAATTGAATGGGCATCGGATGTGAAGTCACCGCTGTGCCACAAGTTGCATCTGACGCTGCGTTTCACCCTTTCACAGGGTGTTATCACTGTAGGTCTTTGATAACACCCTGTGGGAAGGGAGAAACGCAGCGTCAGACACAGCTTGCGGCACCGCAGTGACATCACATCTGATGCCCGTTCAATTGCAGTAAGTGTGTGAGAGAATCTATTGATCAATGGACTGGTAATTGATGTTCATCCATTTGCCCTCCGCCTTGGAACCTTGTAAAGATTGATTTTATGATTGGAATTTGGAAAGATTGATTTTAATGAATTAAACAAGACATACTTTTACTATTCAGGCTCTTTCTCCATATGTTTGTGCCTGAAAACACCCCAGGAAGCCAGGAGTTGGCCTTTTCATCACCCTGCTCACCATACTAAGCCTACCTGACTCACAATGCAGTACTGCTTGGGGGTCCATTGGATCTGGTGAGTTCAACCATAAGGGGGGATCCCCTATGCACCTGTTTACAGCATCATATGTTTTTTTAGTACAGCAGCACTTTTGAAAGGAACTTGGGAAAGGAACTTATCAACTGAGAATTGAAATATGTTTATGTGCAATTTTTTTAGGACTTTCACTGGTCACATGCTTAATATTGATTTGCACTATTTCTAGCACAGCAGCACCTGTGGAAGGCACCTGTGAAAGCCACCTGTGAAAGGAACCTTCCAACTAGAAGTTTATGCTTTTTTGCACGTGTTTTTTAACCACTTAAGCCCCAGACCTTTTGGCTGCCTAAAGACCATAGGACTTTTTACAATTTGGCACTGCGTTGTTTTAACTGGTAATTGTGCAGCCATGCAATGTTGTACCCAAACAAAATTTGTGTCCTTTTTCCCCGCAAATAGAGCTTTCTTTTGATGGTATTTAATTTATGCGATATAAATGGAAAAAGACTGAAAATTTTTAAAAAAAATGATATTTTCTATTTTTTGTTATAATAAAAATCCAATAAACTCAATTTTAGTCATACATTTAGGCCAAAATGTATTCAGCCACATGTCTTTGGTAAAAAAAATGTCAATAAGCGTATATTTCTTGGTTTGCGCAAAAGTTATAACATCTACAAACTAGGGTGCATTTTCTGGAATTTACACAGCTTTTAGTTTATGACTGCCTATCTCATTTCTTGAGATGCTAAAATGGCAGGGCAGTACAACCCCCCCCCCCCCCCAAATGACCCCATTTTGGAAAGTATACACCCATAGGAAATTGCTGAGAGGCATGTTGAGCCCATTGAATATTTAATTTTTTTGTCCCAAGTGATTGAATAATGACAAAAAAAATACAAATTTATACAAAAAGTTGTCACTAAATGATATATTGCTCACACATGCCATGGTTTTATGTGGAATTGCACACCAAAATACATTTTGCTGCTTCTCCTGAGTACGGGGATACCACATGTGTGGGACTTTTTGGGAGCCTATCTGCGTACGGGGCCCCGAAATCCAAGCACCGCCTTCAGGATTTCTAAGGGAGTACATTTTTGATTTCACTCCTCACTACCAGTTTTGAAGGCTATAAAATGCCAAAATGGCACAACCCCCCCCCCCCCCAAATGACCCAATTTTGCAAAGTAGACACCCCAAGCTATTTGCTGAGAGGCATGTTGAGTCCATGGAATATATTTTATTTTGCCACAAGTTGCGGGAAAATGACAAATTTTTTTATGCACAAAGTTGTCACGAAATGATATATTGTTCACACATGCCATGGGCATATATGGAATTACACCTCAAAATACATTCTGCTGCTTCTCCTGAGTACGGGGATACCACATGTGTGGGACTTTTTGGGAGCCTAGCAGCGTACGGGGCCCTGAAAACCAAGCACCGCCTTCAGGATTTCTAAGGGCGTAAATTTTTTATTTCACTCCTCACTACCTATCACAGTTTTGAAGGCCATAAAATGCCAAGATGGCACAAAACCCCCCCAAATGACCCAATTTTGGAAAGTAGATACCCCAAGCTATTTGCTGAGAGGCATGTTGAGTCCATGGAATATTTTATATTTTGCCACAAGTTGCGGGAAAATGACAAACTTTTTTTTTTTTTTTTTTCACAAAGTTGTCACTAAATGATATATTGCTCAAACATGCCATGGGCATATGTGGAATTACACCCCCAAATACATTCTGAACTGTCCTGGCGTTTTATGCACAACATTTAGAAGCTTATGTCACACATCACCCACTCTCAGGCTCTCTCCCCCAGCCTAAGACGGGAATCTACAAGCCGCTGGGGAAAGCCCCAGCGATTAGGTCGCACGGTGCCACATGCTCCAATCTGATGATCAAACAAGTGACTAAAAAGTGGCATGCTCGTGTAATAATTGTCCACATACAAATGGTACCCCTTTCCGAATAAGGGTGACACCAAGTCCCACACAATCTTGCAAGCGCTCCCTATGTAATCTGGGCAGTTTGGTGGCTCTACGTGACTATCTTTTCCCTCGTAAACCATAAAACTACATATATAGCCTGAGGCCCTGTCCCAGAGCTTATACATCTTGACCCCGTATCTGATACACTTGCTGAGAAGATACTGTTTGAAAAACAAGCGGCCAGAAAACTTAATCAGGGACTCATCAACGCAGACAACTTGATGGGGAGTAAACAAGTCTGCAAACCGTTGGTTGAAGTAGATTACGAGGGGCCGAAATTCGTATAGCCGATCGTATCCAGGGTCTCCACGAGGACGACATTGTTGAGTTCATTGTTGTTGAAATGCATGAACCGCAAGATCTGCTCGTATCGAGCCTTGGTCATGGAGGCAGAGAACACGGATATATGGTAAATTGGGTCAGTGGACCAATATGACTGCAACATACTCCTTTTAACTATACCCACGTCGAGGTATAGGCCCAGAAAGGTCTTAAATTCAGAAACCGTAATTAGTTTCCAATCTCTGGCAAGGGAGGACTGGGGATTAGCGGCGATGTATTGACCAGCATACAAATTACTTTGGTCCACAATAGATCTATAGAGATCTTCGGTGAAAAACAGCGAATAAAAATCAAGTGACATAAAATCAACTGTTTCCACCCAAATGCCGGGTTGGCCAGTGAATGGGGGAAGTACGGGTGCTGCAGAAGTGGTGGGTTCCCAATTAGGATTGGCGAATACAGCAGGAAGGGCACTATGGGTTTGACGGGCCTGTCTTTGTCTTCTTGGTGGCAGTGGGACATTACTTGTGCTTGCCACCTCACCAGCTTGAACTGCACTAATGGGACTCGCCACATTACCATGTGTTACTGCAGTGCTGGTTTAACTACGACCAGAGTGTACTAGGCCGCTGGTGCTTGCCAGTTCACCAGAAGGATGAGCGGCACTAGTACTTCTCTGCTCCATACGAGAGCCCTGCGGTTCTTGCACCTCAACAGCAGAAGAAGATCGGGGTATGGTACGCCTGACCTTGGCAGGGACCACAAATCCGTCGTCAGAGCTATCTGTCATGGAGCCGCTGTCGTCTACAGGATCGTATTTTGAGCCTGAATCTGACAGATGAGTGACTTCCTCTTCACTGTCATGCTCAGAAACGTGTAGGGCTCTTCACTAGTGTACCTTCAATTTGCCATTTTGGGCTCTAAATGTACTGGTACACTAGTGAGACTTACAGGTAAAAAAGCTCCTGACTGTTAGCGACTGATTCAAACTCTCCAAAAAAAACTGTTAGCAATCACAGGGATCAGGCTTGACTCTGCGAACGCTTCAGTTATGTGTGTTGTGTTTTGTAAGTGACAGTGATCGATCAATACTGCACTTGGGTGGGCTGGGCTGGGCGGATAGGCAAAACTAAGGTGCTAGCAGGTATCTGGGCTGATCACTGATAACACTGCGCTTTTGAGAACCCTAAACTGCTGGGGACGCTAGTATAGATCTGATCAGATATTAATCTGTTCAGATACTATACCACTAAGGGAGGTGTATGCTGTGTGCGTGAGTGTTAGCGGTACTAATGTGACGCTTCTGGGGGCGACGCAGACCCTATCTGACCCTAAAACCGAAACTTATATCACCCGCCGGGCGATCAGGGGATAACCCTTTATTGGGTAATAAACGATTAAAAAACAAACTAACTAACCAGCATCACCCGTAACACTTATACGGTGATCACTGGTGAAGGAGTAAACCAGGGGGCAATTAGGGGGTTAAAACCTTTATTAGGTAGTATATGGGGTACATGATGCTATAAAAAGCTGACGGTAAACCTAAATACTTACCTACCTACCTATACTTACCTAAATACTTACCTGGCTAACTAGGGTCACCTGTGACACTAAAACGGCAATCAGAAAGAAAATTGCTTAATGACACTGGCGACAGGGGTGAAAGGGTTAACTGTGGTGTGAGCAAGGGGTTAAACCTTTATAAGGGGGGTTAGGGGGGTACCCTAGACCTAAAGGGACCTACCACTAACTGCCCTAACACTTATAACAGTCAAAAATGACACCAATGCAGTAATCAGTAAAAAAATAAAAACTGCTATTGATGTCACTGTGACAGGGGGTGACAGGGGGGTGCAGGGGGGCGATGGGGGGGGTTTATGTGCCTATGTGTGTTAGTGTCAATCTAGTGTTGGTGCAGACTCACAATAGATGTCTTCTCTCCTCGGGCGCCGGAACGAAAAGGCTCCACGAGGAGAGATTACATCACTTCCTCTGCTTCTGTTTACATTACAGAAGCAGAGGAAGCTTCTCATTTGCCAGGAGCGATCGTGAGGGAGAGGCCATGAATCAGTGGCCTCCCCCTCAGGACGGATCGCTCCTTGATCGATGCCGACCACCTCGGGCACCAGGGGGGTGTGATTGTGCCCTTCGCCCGTGGGAGGAGAGTAACGTACCTATAGGTTACTCTGCCTGTCCGTGTCATTCTGCCGCAGTATATCTGCGTGAGGCAGTCGGCAAGTGATTAAGTTTTCACTGGCTACATGCTTGATATATTTTTTGTATTTTTGGATTCATTTTGCACTTAATTTTGTATGCACAGTTGCACTTTGTTGTATTTATTCAGACTTTCAGCGCTGTGGTACTCATAGCCTTTTTTCCATGTTTGACCTATGTCATGTACAGCATCGGCAAGCCTAATCATTAAGTAGTACCTTTAGTGCGGGGGATTGATTTTTTACATTTTTATAAATGGTTATGTAACTGTGATTTTAATTTCTGTTTTAGGATAACTGAAATAAAGTTAGAATAAATAGATGTACACTCACATGTAGATCCAAAACATAAAACAGCGCTGTGAGAAAAAGTGGTGACAATGGGGTCGCCATTGTCGCCACTTTTTCTCACAGCGCTGTTTTATGTTTTGGATCTACATGTGAGTGTACATCTATTTATTTTAAATAAATACTTTTTGTTTTTTGGATTTACACTATGTGGCCCTTCTTTTCTTTCCTCATTTCACCACATCATTTCCCGGTTCGTGGAATGTTGCTTTGAGGGGTTCACCTACGGAACACCCCACCACCTCCTTAAGATCTACATGACCTCCCACATCCGGGAGATTTCCTACACCTCTCAAGTTCCTGGTGCTATCTGGAGGAATACAGCAAATCCGCGAGATCGCATCCTTCTCGGAGCATACACAGCCACTCACCACCTAAGCCTTGTCCGACCCAATCCAGCGTATGCCCCATTGGGTCCACCTCATCTGGTAAGCCTCTTCATCTCTTGGTGGTAGTGAGCTGATTTTTATTCGAGATGTCAATATAATTCTTCAATATTCCGTTTACAACATATTGTCATAAGGACTACGCATCTGTAATGTCCACATGAGGACTACCTGTTCAAAGCAGACACAATTGATCCTTTTCATTGCTTATTGACTGGTTTACAGTTGTATGTGACATTGTTTAGCGCCACACTTTTTTGTTGTTTTGCAATTTTATACTTTGTTGGTCGTGTTGGCTGCTTCTGTGTTTCCTTTTAGGGTAGCGCAGAATTATTCTATATATCTTTCATTCAGAGAGCACTAGATATTGTTAATTTAATTTCATGTACTTATATCTTGGAGTTGAAGAGGAAATCTCACCCAGATGCTCATATTGCCATCCCACTGCATTTGCTGTTTGTGCTTGCTGACCCATTTATCCTATGGGAATGCTGTTTGAGACCTGACTGATTTACTTAGAGGTCCACTATATGTGAGGGGCCATTCTGTATGCTGGTGCAGGGTGTCACAAAAGTCACCATATATGTTTAACTCTTCACTCTCATCACCGGAAACTCACTAGTGCTCTTGGAATCTTGTTTCTAAAGGACTTTTCTAATTACCTTTTTTTGTTTTTCATTGTGAATGTACTAGTTAGTTTTATTTTTTAGCGCTGTTCTGCCTTTTAATATATTCTGCATTTGGGATTTGATAATTTGACTCCCGGTATTTCAGCTGCTAGTTATAGGAATTGTTGTTGCGCTGGTTGATTTTCTCTTTTTATATTTTTTAGAAGTAATAAACCTTTCCTCGGTACCCCTTACCGATGAACAGGTCTATGTGCTTCAACTGGGTCTCACTTTTTGTCCTTCCACTGATATCGATAGATTTCAACTTATCAAAGACATACATTTGTTTGCTAGAAGGCTTATGTTCAAGGTTATCTATAATAAACCCTCTACACTGGAACAGCCTGACTTCCCACCAATGGAATTTTCTCAGATAGAACTTCAGGCCATGGACGACCTGATGTTGCTCTGGGGGGAGGAACACACTAGCGATGAGGAGTCATCTGTACTTACTTTGCCTGGCATCGCCGTCCCCAGTGTGTCCCTCCCACTTCCTTTAAACCTAAATCTCGGGCATTTCCTTTACTTCATGCAAATCCAAATATCTGGACATTTGTAGAACAGATTACATCTGAGATAAAAAACTTGGATGACCAACACTTGCATAACCTATCTTTCAAACATCGTAAGGCTCTCAAGGACCTCCAATGTCATCCGGGACTGGTCATCAAGCCGGCTGACAAAGGGGGCAATGTCGTTGTCATGGATGTCTAGGTATATGAAAGCATGTGTCTCAACATCTTTGACAACATTCAATGGTACCGCCCTATTTCCAAGAACCTAGTTGAGAATTTTACTTGTGAATACTATGGCTTAATTTTCAAGGTTTACCAACAGGGCATTATTGATTCAAATACTAATATTAAGCTATCTTAATGTTAAAGATCCTAGGACACCCACATTCTACTCTTTACCCAAAGTGCACAAATAATTGGAACATCCCTCCGGATGGCCTATTGTATCAGGCTGCCAGGGATTAACCAAAAACGCAAGTGCCCTAGTGGTTAAATATCTATACCCTCACGTAACATCCTTATTCTCCTATGTTAAAGATACAATTGATTTGCTTCGAAACATAGATAGTAAACAACTTCATCCCAACACATGGTTGGTAGTTCTAGATGTTGAGAGTCTTTATAACTCCAATCCACATAAAGAGGGAATTGAGGTTATCCATACCCAACTCAAAGAACGTGGACCTATGTCTGATCTCTAAAGCCAGTTCGTCCTTCAGCTATTGGAGTTCATACTAACACACAATATATTTATGTTTGGTTCCCCCCACTTTCTCCAGGTACAGGGGTGGCTATGGGGACCAAGTGTGCCCCTTCTTATGCCAACCTGTACCTGGGGTGTGGGAGAGGGAACTATTTGCCAATGATCATCTATCGGGCCTACTACAGCATGTCCTAGCTTGGCATAGGTATTTAGATGACATTTTAATTTTTTGGACCGGCACGCGGGATGAACTCTCACGGCTGATGGACTTATTGGCTATTAATAACTATAACCTGAAGTTCACAATGGAATGCAGTCAATCAAAGATTAATTTCCTTGACCTACAAATTCATGCTGATGCTGAGGGAACTCTTCACTCTATTGTAAGCCTTCTGCAGGCAACACGATTTTGCATGCCAGCAGTGCACATTCATGGTCACTGCTGGACAGTATTCCCTATAGTCAGTTTCTACGACTCAGAAGAAACTGTACTCTAGATGAAGACTTTCACCATGCAGCCAATGACCTGTATCATAGATTACCTCAAAGAGGATATAGTAGATTTCTTCTAAAAAAAAACATTCAATAAAATGAACAGAAAGGATCTTATCCATTGGAAAAGATCCCAGGTTGTTAACCAATCAGTTTGAATTATTACCCAGTTTTCCAAACAACATACTCAGATGAGAGGCATTCTAACTAAATATTGGCCCTTACTCACTGCAGATAGTATTATTAAGAAATAAATCAAATCCTACCCTGAGACCACGTATCGACGGGCCCCCTCTATGAGGGACCGCCTGGTAACTAGCCATCATATGAACAGGAATTTTGATAATTCCATATCTGTAGGTACATTCCCATGTGGGAGATGTGATATTTACTCCTTTATTTCAAATTCCAGAGATGTCATTCTTTCCAACGGCTATGTACATACAGTTAAACATAGAGTCACGTGCAAAACTGTGGGAGTTGTCTATTTGGCTACCTGTCAGTGTGGATGTTTTTACGTCGGAAAGATGAATTGCCCTTTTTTTAAGTGAATCAAGGACCATATTATGCCCTTGTTTAAACGCTTAACCACTACTGCTCTGAATAGACATATTGGATGCCAACATGATTTTGACTCTAGCCTCATTCGTTTTGTCGCACTTGAACATGTACCGTTACATGTACGGGGCAGAGGAATTGATGTAACCCTGCTGCAGTTAGAAACTAAGTGGATACACACCTTAGATGCCATCAAATATCTGGGTTTGAATGAGTATATCAGCTTTGAGTCATTTGTATAGATATGGTAGCGTCTATATTATATATATGTCTATATTATATATTATTATTATTAACTTTTATACTGATATATACTGTATTATATCCCAAACCCAGTAATTTACTGTGCCTCCGCTTGACGTGATTCGGTTCTTGTATCAGGGCCCCTGGAATGTATTCGATCTTATTGGCCCATTAAAATCTTTTCCCCCCTCCTCCCCCTCTTACTCTCGATTTGGTTATTCACTGCCTTTTTTAGGATCCCTTTACCATCTCAGGATCCACATATATTATTCCCAGGTCATATATTCTTGATTTGATTATTACTATCTTTTATAATCGCTATATATACATATACAAATATAAACAGTAATTTGTACTTTATTAATTTGTTGTTGTCTTAAATTCATGTGTTATTTTCACCTACGTTATTGTACTGTTTTTTTCGTCTGTGTTCATATTTTATGCAGTACTGCTCCTCTCAACTTTATACATGCTGCGTGAATTGATGGGACGCCATGGTATGAACGGGATGGGTTGTGCCTGTATTTGAGCCCTGCATGGCATTCCCCTGCCCCGTTATCTTATATCTGCTCTATTCACTCCCACTTCCATCTCCCGGCCTTTCTCCATCCTTCTCTGTGTTTTCCTGCTGGCTGTGGAACGCATGAGATTCGCCCTCCTGGGGGATGACTCGATCACTACCCGTGGCTGTATGGACACCCAAGGGCCGATTGTTTATTGACATTGGGCCCGCCCAATGGCCATTCATCACCCCCTATCCCCATCTCATATCAACCGCCTGTGTTTACATCTGCTCTCACTGGTGTGTGTCCTATCCTCTATTTACATCCCATTGGATAGTGTTTCTGTGTCCCGCCCATGTCTTTTCGCGCCTTGTGACCTTGGTCGTATGACGTGATTGATTTTATGCTCGGCATTCTGGGCATGGTAGACTGTTGGATGCGGATATCACGCAGGAGCAGTGGCCGCTTTTCGTCCGCACCCGGTCGGGGACGTCACATGCTGACCGGGTGGGGGGTATAAAGTCTGACTTAGCCAGCTCTTCATCACTGGTTCTACAGGGGCGCTGTTATTCTTGAGCTTTTTACTAATGCCCTGTACACACGATCGGACATTGATGGGACATTTCGACAACAAAATCCATTGATTTTTTCCGATGGATGTTGGCTCAAACTTGTTTTGTCTACACACGGTCACACAAAGTTGTAGGAATTCCCGAACGCCAAGAACGAGGTCACATACACAACGTACGACGAGACTATAAAAGGGCAGTTCAATCCCAAGCGCAGCACCCTGTGGGCTCCTTTTGCTAATCTCGTGTTAGTAAAAGATTGGTGAGAGACGATTCGTGCTTTTTCAGACTCCAGGTTTTCAGATCGTTTTCTGCTGTTCAGTTTGTTTCTGTGGATTTGTATCTGGTCTTCAGTACGTGCAGTGAGTTACCCTTGACTTTGTCATTGTGCTCTTGTTCGTTCGTTACTGATTTTCAGGTCGCTCTTCACAGGCCTTGCTGTTCTTCAGTGCGTTCTGTTACTTCGTTCTGAGGAGCTCTAGCCATGTTGCGTGTACGTACTCATCGTAGAGTTCGTGCTGTGCGAGGGCTTGGTGTTGTGGTCCTTACTTTGACACAAACCCAGTCCATGAACAGGGTGGGGAGGAGTTCATGGACCAAGAATTGGTTGCTCCAGTGTGACCAGTTCTGTCACATGTCTTTGCTCTGTGAGATCTGTGAGAATAATCCTGACAATTTCAGGAACTTTCTCAGGATGACGGACCCCGTTTTTCACCGTTTGTTGGCTTTGCTGACCCCCTATATCAGCAGGCAGTATACCTGCATGAGGCAAGCCATCACTCCGGAGCAGAGGCTAGTCACCACCCTGCGGTACTTGGTGATGGGGAGAAGCCTGCAGGACCTCAAGTTCTCGACAGGCATCTCCCCCCAGGCTCTGGGGATCATTATCCCGGAGACCTGTTCTGCCATCATCCAGGTCCTGCAGAAGGACTATATTAAGGTAAGATTTTTATCCTTTAACATCACATTTTATTGTATTTAATGTTTTATAATATATTGTATTTCTTTCCTTATTCCTTAATTACCATGATTGTAATATGCTGTGAATGTCCTCTTTGTCCTCATGCATGCTGGAATATTTTCTTTTTTTTTTTTTGTCCTTCATGCATATTTGCCTTCATTTACCTCCCCAGCATGCTCTGCTGGGCCTATATTCACCTCATGTAGTCACTTAACAATATATTTTGTCAGCTCCATAGTAGTGCTTTACCCTAAATACCCCCTAAAATGTTGAAAATTGTGATGTGTGCTTTAAATTCAGGCAGAGTGCCAGAGGTTTTTTTTTTGGGTCCCAAAATCATTTGGAACCCCCCCCCCCCAACTGCTAACTCAGCTGATACCAATCCTCTATCTGCTGACTTTGCCAAACCCATACACACTATACCCACCTCTTTTGTGGTCAGATTTATGGATGAATTCCCCAAAGCATGTAGTGCAAGGGCCTGCCTAAATACTTTCAAATGGTACTGTTTAAAGTTTTTCTATCCTATTATTATCTTAATAGGTAATAGCAGAATTTAAAAATGTGCTAAAATGTGTACAGTGTGTATTTATATCTTTGTATTATGACACTTCTTACCTGTCCAGTGGACTGCCAATAGTGTAAGTAAGGAGGGGCTGGCCAAAGTAATATACATTATTTAGTCATTAATCTCTCAATGAAGTGGAGAGGGTTACCTGTCCAAAACATCCCCCACATAAAATTTATAAAATGGCCCATGGGGGGGAGGGGAATCTGATAGGTGGACCTTATACCTTTGTCTTTAAATACTCCCTAAAATAAATGTAATACTGATGTTGGCCAAGAATGTTTGTGTCTAATCTGCTTTCTATGTTTATGTGCAAAATGATTCATTTTTATTTCTTGTTTGACTCCAATGGTTTCCTTCCAACCCACAGGAATGGCAGAATATGGCCTCTCACTTTGCCCAGCGGTGGGACTTTCCTAACTGCACAGGGGCAATTGATGGGAAACACGTCCACATTGTCCCACCCCCCAACTCGGGGTCATACTATTACAACTACAAGGGGTTCAATAGTATTGTGATGTTGGCAGTGGTGTAGGCTACTTACGAGTTCCTGTATGTGGACGTGGGGAAGAATGGCCGGATGTCAGATGGTGGAGTCATCGCCCAGACGGAGTTCTACAGGCGTCTCCAGAATGGCAGTTTGGGCTTGCCACCTCCAGAAGACAATGCGGAAGGACTCCCATTCGTCTTCATTGCGGATGAAGCGTTTGTGCTGGGGGACCATCTTATGCGGCCATTCCCTATGAGGACCCTCACCTCGGACCAAAGGGTTTTTAATTACTGGCTGGCCAGAGCCAGAAGAGTGGTGGAGAACACATTTGGAATAATGGCCAGCCAGTTCTGCCTATTTCTTACACCAATACACATGGCAGGGGAAAAAACTCAATCACATCATCCTGGCTTGCTAAGTTCTCCACAACTTTTTAAGGAGAAATTCTGTGAACTATGCTGGCTCAGTTGGGCCTGAATCCGGAGTTAATCTAAATGAACCTGACGGCTCTTGAAGCTGGCCGTCGTGGCTTGCCCTCCCTGAGTGCCCGTGAGGTCTGCTAAGATACATGGAATACTTTGTGGGTAGGGGGCCATCAATATGCCAAACAATGTCCGAGACATTTTTTTAAATTAAAAAAAAAATGTACCTACTAAAATATTTTCTGACATTTACTGCTTGTGTTTGTTTTCGCTGGCCCTGACTGAAATTTGGGGAGTCCTGAAAATGGCATGAGTGTGTAACATTAGAAAGCACTGTTGGGTGTTATTTACTAAAGGCAAAGACACTTTGCACTACAAGTGCACTTGAGACTGCACTGAAACTGCACTTGTAGAGCAAAGTGGATTTGCCCTTAGGAAATAACCCCCATTGTCACCAAAAACACCAATTTTACCACCAAAAAAGTTTATTGAAAGAAGAAGCCACACATTGTTGATTATCAATCTTTTTAATACAAGCACAATTACATGTGCATTTATAAAAGGTTTTTAAAACAAACCAACATGTTTGTTGTATAACAATTTTTCTGGTCACATTAATAAAAGCAGCAATGTCCATTTAAGGTAAAACAGGCATGTTTTAAACCAACAAGAAATATACAAATCTGGAACTTACAAAGTTCAACTTTGGTAGAAATTGAAGGCAATATCAGACATGAGTATTAATAAACTGTGTTTGATATTGCGTTCAGATGGGGTGAAGTCACCCCTGGAAAAGCCAAATTTTGAAGATGCACACAAATTTCCGAATGTCAACATGTGCTAGCTGCCATCATGGGGGATCAAGGGACATGTTTTGGGGGGTGCAACCCCTTATTCTCAGCTACTTTATTATTGAGGAAGGGATTGCACCCCCAAAATGCATACATTGATCTCCCGTGATGGCAGATAGCACATGTTGACACACTGTGTGCAGCTTCAAAACTTGGCTTTTAAAGAATATGTCAAAAAATGTGAAAAATATTTTCTGTAAAAAAAGCACAACTAAGTAAGGGATTTCAAGGGGTTTAAAACTCTCCCTAAAACATCAATGATGATCTTCATTTTGTTTTGAACATCATTGATGTTTTGCTTGATGTTTTCCAAGTCCCTATTACACCCCATGATCTCCCCAATCAGGATCTGGGCACTTTCACTGGTGAAATGACCTTCATCCACAACATCACGATCACCTAAAAATATAGAAAAAAAAACACACCATGTATTATAAATATGCCAGCATCCATCTATTACCTGAGCCTGTGGTCGCAGACACTCACCTGTTGTGGTGATTATTTCGATTACGTCTCCCTCCTCCTCCTCCTGTTGGCTTTGGGGGATTTCCACTTCCTCATGAGGTGGGGGGTCTGTGGTCTCCTCTGATGAGTGGTGTCCTCCTAGTCTTTTCTCCCCTATGTAAAAAAAAATAGGTATACTTAGCACACAGATATTTGATGGCAGAAATAGTAATATGAAACATTGCTTGGAAGTGGGGTACAATTGTCTGTTTTGGCTGAGTTCCAAGATGAAGAGATATTTACTTACTTTGTAAAGCTTGAATACTTACCTGTTTTGTACAAGCTTCACAGATGGAGTCACCCCTATAGCATACACTGGAGCACCTGTGTGGGCCCCCTAATAAAAAGGGTGATTTTTTGTCCCACACTAGTGCTACAGCATCCACACTAGTGCTACAGCATCCAGATGTGTAAACAGCTGCTGAGTGTCCTCTCCTTACACAGAATCTAGTTTGCATTTCATTCTAGTTCCAAACCCATCTAGACACCAAAATTTTTTAAGAGAAGTATGCCTGAAAAATGTATTGAACTGCATCTGGACAAAACATGGTGTTTTATTGGCCGAACGAACAATATTTCCTACAAACGATTAATATGCCCATGATCATGAAAGTTGCCATGTTAAACTGTACAACAGTAAAGAAAAGCACATGGAGCAGCACGAACGTAATAAAAATAAAGAATAGGAACACAGGACAACTACTTACTTTTTTGCAGCAATCTCCTGATCCTTCTATACTGATCATGCTCCGTTAATTTGAGGTCCGACCACCGCTTCCTGAGTTGATCCTTGGATCGTCGTACCCCAAAATTCTTCTGAAGACTCTTCACAACTTTCTCCATGATCTTGGCCTTTTTGACATTGGGGTTGGGGTTAGGTCCATACTTCCCGTCATAGTCGGCCCTTTTCAAGATGTCCACCATCTCCAACATCTCCCCAAAGGACATATTCGATGCCTTAAATCGTCTCCTTCGGGATCGGGATGTTTCTGGCTCCGGACTTTCCTCCTCCTCCTCCTCATTGCTGTAATTAGCACGCACCTGCTCTGTCTCTGCCATGTGCTCTTCCCCCACTGCGCCGAGCGAGAAGGGGCAGGGAATAGACTAGAAAGAACGTCAGGGGTGGGCGGAGTTTCACGCATGCGCAGTGTTTATAAAGCGTAACATGCGTGCGTAGTACGTACATTCTGTGAGCGGAGGAAGGAGTATTGGAAGCGCTGATCGTGATAACGAAGGTAACATTTAAACTTGAGCCTATACTGCTTATAGATTGAGGCCTATATCGGGACAAGATTAGTAGACTTTAGCCTGACATTAGGGTTTGTCTTGTGTATTGCAGATAAAATGGATGGCTTCAATGACCACAACTTCCCCTCTCTGTTCATAGACAAATACAGGGAGCTGCCCTGTCTGTGGCAGGTGAAACACCCACATTATAATCATAAACAAAAGAGGCAGGCAGTGCTGGAGAAACTGCTGGAGTTGGTGAAGGCGGTGGTCCCCACGGCAACCATCCCCTATTTAAAAGCCGAAATTGGTGGCCTGAGGAGCACTTATCTTAGGGAGCGCAAGAAGGTCCAGGATTCCCAGAGATCCGGAGCTGCAGGAGATGACGTTTATGTACCCAGGCTGTGGTACTATGAGAGACTGCGATTTCTGTCAGACCAGACTGAAGTCAGGGAATCCCTCTCCACCCTTCCTTCCACTCTTCCTTCCACCCTATCTTCCACTCCAGCTGAGGCTTCCGATGTCCAACCTGGGACTTCCAGCCAGGTAGAAGTGGAGGAGCCCAGCTGGAGTCAGGTACAGCATTGTTCTACAGATTTCTGGTCAACAAATAAATGATGTTTACTAGATCACTAATTGCTGATTTAATAAAGTGTTTTACATATCAATAGACAGTAGTGGGCAAAAATAATTGGGACAAGAATGAAAAATGCTGGGCTCAGAATGATAGTCTGTTATATTTGTTAACATTCAATTTGCAACAGTCATGAGATGAAAATTGTGTGTGATTGATGAAGAAAAAAACTAAAACTATGTCCCTTTTTCATACACAGGAAGACCTCAGCCAGGAGGAGGCTGTGGAATGTGGCAGCCAGGAGGAGGCGGGGGTTAGTGGCAGCCAGGAGGAGACGGGGCTAAGTGGCAGCCAGGAGAAGGCCCAGTAGGAGCCTGACAGAATCGTAGGTCCCTCCCCTCTGCCTTCCAAACAAAAGACCCAGGAAGGGGAGTAACGTGCAGTAACTCAGGCTGATTCAGGAGGCTTTTATGTCCCTCAGAGCCTTCCCCACTCATGAAGAGGCCTTTGCCTGCATGGCGGCCACAAAACTGAAGGACATGCAGGAGGGCCAACGCCTCATGTGTGAGGACATTCTTTATAAAACACTAACCAAGGGGGTGAGGGGCTGTGATGAAGATCCTGCCAGTAACCAGCATCCCAGGCGCACGGGAACTCGGCCACGGGTTCCATTGCGCATGCGCGCGCGTTCACGGGTGCGGTCACGCACGGGCACGCACGCGCGCACTCCCGCTGGTGTCAGGCGGGCTATTTTAACCGGCCTGTCACACTCCATCCCCACTGTCTGCTTTACAGCGTTCTGTGAGTGTTTCCTGATCTGACCTGTGTATCCTGTTATCTGACCCGGCTTCCTGTTTGACCATCCTGCTATCCGCCTGCACCAGACCCTCTTGGCTTAGTGTTGAAAGAAAAAGAGAAAAAAGAGAGCGCACCAGCCTAGTGCATTATCCTTGGCATGTTTATTAAGTTAAAAACAAGATAAAAACTACTCACAAAAGTCGTAGGTAAAATTGCATATCGAACGCACAGAGGCAATAGTTCCAGTGGTAGGCAGCCGTCCAGGTCCCAGGGGGGAGGCACACGGACCGCCGCTGGCTTACGCGTTTCGAAGGTTTAACCTTCTTCCTCAGAGCCTTAGTGGTGGCAGTCTCATGCCGGCTTTTTATACACATGTCAAACTGAAGCAGACTGATCAGGCTGGTATCAGGGCTCCTCCCTTAATTGGTGGGCGGTCCTCTAGGGGGAGGGGGGTTGAATCTTGGCTCGGTTAACAATATTAAAGGGCCATACCATGTTGATTTATTGATTACATTTAATAGTTGGTTAATTTGCTTCTATTCCCATTGTTGTTATCGCTGGTAAGTTTATCTAACCCATAGTAAGTGAGCTGAAAGGGTCGTATCAATAGTTACCGATAGACTATCTGCTCATTCACCCTCACATCCATAAAACACACAGATGATAGAGAGCAATGTACAGTGTTCAGAGGATTAGAAGTATGAAATAGGGGTGTACCTTGTTGTCTGTGGATCTGATGGCATCTCTTCTGCTTGAGTGCGTTTGTCTTCTGCAGGGGCTATGTCTGTGTGGACTATCATTGCTGACAGGTTCGCTCCTATGCCCCGCGGGACCGGGTGGAACGCACGCCGCCGATTAACTTCCGGGTTGCGGGCCACAGGGTGGAAGTGCGGTCGTGATGTCACATCCCGTGCGCCTTTCGGCGCCTGGGATGTGACTCAATAAGGTAAACAGTGGCCTCCATCTTGCTGTAGGCGCAGATAGAGGTCGAAGTCAGACTGATAGCGTCTGACTTCAGACTAGAGGGAGAGGGACTGATTAAAATGTGTAACTATAATAGGTAAAAAATAAAAAATAATAATAATAGAAAAATATATATAATAGTAAGCGATAGTATATAATGGTAACAGGGAAATTCAAAGGGGACCAGGGAAGGGGAGTGGTGAGGTCCGGTCTGAAACAGTAGCTAGAGAAAGCAATGCTCAGAACATGTGTATTTAGAAGCCGGCAGGAGACACACTAACATTGTATTTAAAAAGTAGTAAAATACATACAAACAGTATACCTTCTATAAAAAATAATAATAATAAATATATATATACACATATATATAGAAAGTAAAGACCTTATACACATCAATCGCATATCCATATATGTGCATACGGTGATTATTTAAAAAACAAAGTCTGACCATCCCTCTGCATTACCCCTGGTACCTCTGCTGTCCGACCACTACCGACCACCGGCTTGTTGACCCTCCGCTGTATACACCGGCTTCCAGTCTGTCACCTACTGCTTCTTCCTGGTTCCAGTCCAGCGTTCCAGTCTGCTACCTACTGCTTGTTCCTCATTCCAGCCCAGCGTTCCAGTCTGTTACCTACTGCTTCTTCCTGGTTCCAGTCCAGCGTTCCAGGCTACTACCTGCTGTTGTTCCTGGTTTCAGTCCAGCGTTCCAGTCTGCTACCTACTGCTTGTTCCTGGTCCCAGTCCAGCATTCCAGTCTGCTACCTACTGCTTGTTCCTGGTTCCAGCCCAGCGTTCCAGTCTGTTACCTACTGCTTGTTCCTGGTTCCAGCCCAGCGTTCCAGGCTACTACCTGCTGTCGTTCCTGGTTCCAGTCCAGTGTTCCAGGCTACTACCTGCTGTTGTTCCTGGTTCCAGTCCAGTGTTCCAGGCTACTACCTGCTGTTGTTCCTGGATCCAGTCCAGCGTTCCAGTCTGCTACCTACTGCTTGTTCCTGGTTCCAGTCCAGCGTTCCAGTCTGCTACCTACTGCTTGTTCCTGGTTCCAGCCCAGCGTTCCAGTCTGTTACCTACTGCTTGTTCCTGGTTCCAGCCCAGCGTTCCAGGCTACTACCTGCTGTCATTCCTGGTTCCAGTCCAGTGTTCCAGGCTACTACTTGCTGTTGTTCCTGGTTCCAGTCCAGTGTTCCAGGCTACTACCTGCTGTTGTTCCTGGTTTCAGCCCAGTGTTCCAGTCTGCTACCTACTGCTTGTTCCTGGTTCCCGTACAGCATTCCAGGCTACTACCTGCTGTTGTTCCGGGTTCCAGTCCAGCATTCCACCATCCGGCCTGCTTACCTGTTGGGTTCCTGGTCCTACCTGCATTTCAGTTTCTGTCTTCAGGTTCTTGATCCAGGAGAGTGCCATCACTACTGTACTTCCAGCAGCTGTTGATCCTGCCAGGCACCCATACCACTCTTCACTCCTGACCCTCTGTTTCCATTCCAGGGGAACGGGAGTGGGAGCTGTAAGGGAGGTCTTTCTCTGCACTTCAGGCTCACAACCTACCAGGTATGTGACAGTAGCAGACAGCCATATCTGAGCCTGAGCAGGGAACGTCTCCCATGGAGGAACTCTGTGCACACCTGGCAGGATTGACTGAAGCAGTCAAAAATCTACAGCAAGGATACACCAGACTGGAGGAACGAGTGTTAACCCTGTCTAACCCCATTGGGGCCCAGGGAGCTCCCTCTGCTCCTGCTCCTTCAGTCGGGCCTTCCTCAACGGTGGTGATGCTCCCTCCGGAACCTAAGGTTCCTACACCTGAACGTTTCTTCGGAAATCGCCATAAGTTCAGAGTCTTCCGCAACTCCTGCGAACTATTTTTTGCTCTTCAGCCACGTACCTTTTCCCTGGAGGCTACAAAGGTGGGTTACGTAATTTCTCTACTCTCTGGTGACCCCCAAACCTGGGCCCATCGCCTCTTAGAGCAAAGGGACATATCCCTGACCAACCTCTCCACCTTCTTTGACGCACTGGGTCAGTTGTATGATGACCCCCAGCTATCCGTAACTGCAGAGACGGCTCTGCACACCCTTCAACAGGGTCGCAGAGCAGCAGAGGACTATGTGGCTGAATTCAGGAAGTGGAGTGCGGATACTAATTGGAATGATGCGGCTCTCCGTTATCAATTTCGGTTGGGACTTTCTGATCCTCTGAAGGATGAACTGGCCAGGGTGGGTACACCACAGACTTTAAATGCTTTAATCGATCTAGCCATCCAGATCGATCAACGCCTACGAGAGCACAGGTCTGAGAGAGCTATGGGGTCTTCTCATCCAACTTGGGTTACCCCTAAAGTTCCTTTATCACCCATCATCAACACCATCTACCTCCACGTTTAACTTACCTGAGCCAATGCAATTAGGAGTCCTGCGGCCTTCGCTCACCCAAGAGGAACGACAACGTCGTCGAGCAAATAACTTGTGCCTGTATTGCGGGGAACCTGGGCACTATGTCAGGAACTGTCTCCTTAAACTCCGTAAGTGTTTATCTCTATCTACTGACTATGTGACACCTCTGGTTAAAAATAACACTCACCTTGCTCTTCCTCTTCTGCTACAGCTTCCAGGAAAGGACCTACAAATAACCGCCATTATGGACTCAGGAGCTTGCAGCTGTTTCATGGATTCTCTTTTTGCCACCCAACACCAAATACCTTTGTCACCTAAAGCCCATGGACTCTCTATCCATCTAGCTGATGGGACTGCTATCAAATCTGGACCTGTCACTCAGGAGACTATCCCAATACCCGTTTCCATTTCCAACATCCACCAGGAACAGCTACGCTTGGACATTATCGCTTCACCCCTGTTTCCCATAATTCTCGGCATGCCATGGTTACAGGCCCACAATCCAGACATTAATTGGATCACGGGTGAGGTGACCTTTCCCTCTCCTTATTGCCAACAGTTCTGCAGAACCCAGAATACCCAGGAGAACCCTACTCTGTTATGCCTAGATACAGATCCTAGTCTACACCCATCCATTCCTTCCGCCTATCATGACTTTCTGGACGTATTTAGCAAGCAGAGGGCAGAGGTGTTACCCCCTCACCGGGCCTATGACTGTCCCAATGAGTTACTTCCCGGTGCTGAAATCCCTTTTGGGAGAATATTTCCCTTAACTGAAGTGGAGCAAGGGGCGTTGAAGGAATA
Source organism: Lithobates clamitans (assembly GCA_037952925.1). Classification (NCBI taxonomy): domain Eukaryota; kingdom Metazoa; phylum Chordata; class Amphibia; order Anura; family Ranidae; genus Lithobates; species Lithobates clamitans. The sequence goes on along the minus strand of JBBGZY010000742.1, from coordinate 2,211,468 downwards.
CATTGATGAAAACCTTAAAAGAGGCTTCATTCGTCCATCCATATCCCCCGCAGGTGCAGGCATCTTCTTCGTGCAGAAAAAAGATAAAACCCTCAGGCCTTGTGTGGATTACCGCGAACTAAATAACATTACTGTGAAGAATCGGTACCCTCTCCCCTTAGTACCAGAGCTGTTTCAAAGACGGGGGACGGCCACCATATTCACCAAACTTGATCTCCGTGGGGCCTACAATTTAGTTCGTATTAGGGATGGAGACGAATGGAAGACCGCTTTTCGTACCCGCTATGGACACTTTGAGTACCTCGTGATGCCTTTCGGCCTGTGCAACGCCCCTGCCACATTTCAATACTTTATTAATGATGTGTTACGTGACTTTCTAGACCTGTTTGTCATCGTCTATTTAGACGACATATTGATTTTTTCTTGTTCCCTTGAATCCCATCGCAGGCACCTCAGAAGTGTGTTGGGCCGACTTTGACAACACGGTCTATATGCAAAGGCTGAAAAATGTGAATTTGAACAGGAAAGTATTCCATTTTTGGGGTTAGTCATTTCCAGTAAGGGCATTAAAATGGACTCCCAAAAGGTCACTGCAGTCCTAGATTGGCCAGTCCCGACAGACAAGAAAGGAATCCAGCGATTCGTTGGATTCGCTAATTTTTACCGTAAATTTATTAAGGGGTTTTCAGCCATCATTACACCCATCACACAACTAACCAAACAAGGTACACGCTTCCATTGGTCGGCCGAGGCTCAAAAGGCTTTTGAGACTCTCAAGGGCCTTTTCACCTCCGCCTCTGTACTAAAGCATCCAGATTCCTCTCTGCCATTTATTCTAGAAGTGGATGCATCTGAAATTGCTGTAGGGGCAGTATTGTCCCAAAGACAGGGAACCAAGGCCCTGCTGCATCCTGTGGCTTTCTTTTCTCGTAAATTGTCCACGGCAGAGAGAAATTATGATGTAGGTGACAGAGAGTTGTTGGCAATCAAGTCAGCATTGGAGGAGTGGCGCTATCTGTTGGAGGTTGCCGCTCATCCAGTCTTAATTTTTACAGATCATAAGAACCTGGAGTATTTGAGGTCTGCAAAAAGGTTGAAACCATGTCAGGCCAGGTGGGCTCTCTTTTTCTCCAAGTTCTCCTTTCATGTCACTTACCGCCCTGGTTCCAAGAATACCAAACCTGACGCCCTGTCTAGGATGTTTCACAAACCTCAAGAGATTTCCCCTCCAGACACCATCCTGTCCCCGGGGAATTTTCTTTTACTTCAGGGAAACCTGCTTTCCCAGATTAAACAGGCCTCCGCAGGAATGGAATCTTCCATTAAGACAGAGCTAAAGGTTAAGGATGGGTTACTGTGGCATGAGAGTAGGATCTTTATACCTGAAACACTACGAGTTCCAGTACTAGAGCTCTGTCACGATCATGCGCTGGCTGGGCATTTTGGCGTAGCTAAGACCACTGATTTGGTTCAGCGTACCTTCTGGTGGCTTCAGCTACGCAAGGATTGTAAAGAGTTTGTAGAGTCCTGTACCACCTGCATTAGGAACAAAGGGCACAAAACAAAGGCATGGGGTCTACTAAAACCCTTGCCTGTCCCAGATAGGCCCTGGAAAATGCTCTCTATAGACTTTATTGTAGAATTACCCCCGGCTGGGGGCTTCACCTCAATCTTTGTCATAGTGGACCGGTTGTCGAAGATGGCTCACTTTGTCCCAATGAAGGGCACCCCTTCAGCCACAGAAACAGCACAAGCATTCATTAAAGAGGTCATCAGGCTCCATGGGGTGCCAGTTAATATCGTTCAGATCGAGGGGTACAATTTACCTCTCGATTCTGGAGGGCTTTGTGTAAAACCTAGGACATTGAACTCTCATTTTCATTGGCTTATCACCCCCAGACTAATGGGCAAACAGAAAGAACGAATCAGACCCTTGAACAATATTTGCGCTGTTTTTCTTCCTTTGCCCAAGATAATTGGATTTCTGTTCTGCCATTGGCCGAATTCGCTTATAACAATTCTATTCATTCTGCTATCAAACAGACTCCGTTTTTCGCGAATTATGGTTTCCACCCTTCATTTTTACCTAACTCTCTTTCAGAATGCACAGTACACGCAGTCCAGGAGAAATTGGATTTCTTTACCTCTAACAACCAAGTTTTACAGGATACTATGACCAGGACCCAGGAGTACAACAAAGCAACCTTCGATAAGAAAAGGCGAGGTGAGCTCTTACTTGCACCTGGGGATCAGGTATGGTTGTCCACAATAAACCTCAGGTTGGCCTGCCCTTCCAAGAAATTGGGTCCCAAGTTTCTTGGACCGTTCCCTGTTAAACGAAGAATTAATGAAGTTGCATATGAACTTGAACTCCCGGATTCACTAAAGGTACATCCAGTTTTTCACGTGTCCTTGCTTAAACCATCTATTACCAACCCATTTCCAGGTCGAAGTACGGATCCGCCTGATCCAATCCTGGTGGATGGGGAAGAGGAATTCGAGGTGGAGGCTATCATGGACCACAGGAAAAGAGGTAACCAGAATCAATTCTTAATAAAGTGGAAGGGGTTTGGCCCAGAGGAGAATTCTTGGGAACCAGAAGATAATATTCATGCTGAAGACCTGTTACAAGCCTTTAAAAGAGCCCATCCAGAGAGATTTTTTCAAAGGGGCATCCGGAGGCTGCCCCTTGGGAGGGGGCAATGTCATGAAGATCCTGCCAGTAACCAGCGTCCCAGGCGCACGGGAACTCGGCCACGGGTTCCATTGCGCATGCGCGCGCGTTCACGGGTGCGGTCACGCACGGGCACGCGCGCACTCCCGCTGGTGTCAGGCGGGCCTGTCACACTCCATCCCCGCTGTCTGCTCTACAGCGTTCTGTGAGTGTTTCCTGATCTGACCTGTGTATCCTGTTATCTGACCCGGCTTCCTGTTTGACCATCCTGCTATCCGCCTGCACCAGACCCTCTTGGCTTGCCTGACTATCCCTCTGCATTACCCCTGGTACCTCTGCTGTCCGACCACTACCGACCACCGGCTTGTTGACCCTCCGCTGTATACACCAGCTTCCAGTCCTGGTTCCAGTCCAGCGTTCCAGTCTGCTACCTACTGCTTCTTCCTGGTTCCAGTCCAGCGTTCCAGTCTGCTACCTACTGCTTGTTCCTGGTTCCAGCCCAGCGTTCCAGTCTGTTACCTACTGCTTCTTCCTGGTTCCAGTCCAGCGTTCCAGGCTACTACCTGCTGTTGTTCCTGGTTCCAGTCCAGCATTCCACCATCCAGCCTGCTTACCTGTTGGGTTCCTGGTCCTACCTGCATTTCAGTTTCTGTCTTCAGGTTCCTGATGCAGGAGGGTGCCATCACTACTGTACTTCCAGCAGCTGTTGATCCTGCCAGGCACCCATACCACTCTTCACTCCTGACCCTCTGTTTCCATTCCAGGGGAACGGGAGTGGGAGCTGTAAGGGAGGTCTTTCTCTGCACTTCAGGCTCACAACCTACCAGGTACGTGACAGGGGCGAAATCACACCCAATACCCACCTGTGTGAGTTGGACCATCCTCCTCCTCCTCCTGCCACAACTCCACCACCACAGACACAGCATGGAAGGAAGCGTGGAAGGAAGACCAGAGAGTGATAACCTGGGATCAGTCTGGTCTGACAAAAGATGCAGGCTCTTGTATGACCACAGCCTGGGGACATGAATGTTATCTGCTGCTGTTCATGATTCTCTTGGACTTCTGGACCAGATTTTACTCCCTTAGATAAGGACTCCTCAAGCCACCAATTTTGCAGTAAAATAATTGATGTGTGCCCTGGGGGCCAAAGGCTTCGCCAATTTCTGCTGTTTCTCCAGCATTGCCTCCCTGTTTCTTTGGTTAGGACCCCTTTATAAAGGAATTTTTTTTTAATTATACTCGCCTATGTGTGTTTTCCTTCAAATAGGACACTTTGTTTGTGAGGAGGCAGGTACATTTCAAAAGTACAATGTGAAATTAACAAGAGACACCAACACCAAACAATCTCCTTGAGATTAATAATTCATTCAAGATAATAATGGTGTTGTGGTAACTTGACACACATAACACACCCACAAATATTCTGGATTAAAAAAAAAAAAGAAAAAGATAAATAAAACACAAGATCAGGCTTTAAAAAATGCTACAAACCAAAAATTAATCTAAAAAGATCACAAAAAATTATTGTTTAGGTAGATGTGACAAATAAAAATATTATATTGATGAAATTACGACAAATAATAAAGAAAGAAGTTTTTGAGAAGTCTGTGTGAATATGAGCAGCAAAACAACTTCATTCTTCTAGCTTTATAAAGAAGAAGAGAGTGCGCTGCATTAAACAATTTAAAACATTGCAGGGTGACGAAAGTGCTATATCCATTTCGAATGCTAATTTTACCAGACCGAGCAGTTCCATCTCGGAATTTCTTCTGAGCATGCGTGGCACTTTGTCGGAATTGTCCACACACGGTCGGAATTGACGTGATCGGATTTTGTTGTCGGAAAATTTTATAGCCTGCTCTCAAACTTTGTGTGTCGGAAAATCCGATGGAAAAAGTCAGATGGAGCCCACACACGGTCGGAATTTCCAACAAGCTCCGATCGCACATTTTCCGCCCTGTGTATAGGGCATTAAGGTTAGTTTCAAGGACAGGAGGGCTTTTCCCTCCTTATATATCTTTCTTACTTAGCTATCCAGGCCATTCTAATCCCGTTATTCTCCTCTATTTCTCCCATCTATCTATCACTTTCTTTGCTGCAGGATTTCTGTGGCTGGAAATCTCTGGGGAGTGCTTGGCTTCCTGCTTAGCCCTCTACTGTATGCACTACTTTCTGCATATCTGAGTTGTTTCTTGAAGCCCAGGAACGTTCATTACCTATAATGGGTAAGCTAGAGCCACTATTTATCTGATATATATTTCCTTTTGAGTTTAGCTTGATCTATTTTTGATAAATACTTTCTATTAGTGTCATTCTATTTATTCATTATCTTTAATTCTTTGTTTCATATCCAGCTATCCTATCTCAGTCATAAGCAATAAAAAAGTTTTTCCTTGATTGATTGGATATCTTTGGCCATCTCAGCGCCCCTGCTTCAAACCTCTTTTACATTCAATTTTGGTACGTATTGAGGCTATGTTATCCCTATATATTGGAACAAATATTGGCTCTGAGAGAGTTATTTGTCTCTACCCACTATTCTTTCTTTTTCAGTTTTTACTGGTCCCCTCTTGCCCCCTGCAGCCACACAACGGTGGTGGTGGGTCGCCATCCTCTCAGCGACCTTGTGCCGACCTTGCCAGCTGGGTGCAGCGGGGTAGGTATGGGGACTCCCTGGGGTATTGGGGTATTGATTTCCACGAATTGGTGGGAGGGGTAGAATTTTTAGTACCTTGTCGTATTAATTCTCAGTATTACGCACCATGTTTCTACTATGTTATTTTGTAACCTTTTATATTTAACTTATGCTATGTTCCTCATTTTCTTTTTCTGTAGAGTTATATCTATTACATCGGTCTCATTCCCCCTGAAGAAGCCAATGTCTTGGCGAAACATGTAGGGAAGACCTGATCCGCAATTACATTAGGCCAATACCATTCCGGCCATTAGTAAACATTATGTGCTCCCTCTTTATATGTTTAATTTGAATACAAATCTATGTATGTACTATCTGTCTTTAATGTAATGTAATAAAATGTAAAATAATTTTTGATTGAGTTGTTTTGGCACCGCAATAATTCCCATCTTCTCTGCCTCCCTTTGGGATAAAATAGAGCGGAGACTGCGAGCCAGGCCTTCTCGTCCAACACCAGTGCCTGACCTCACAAATGCGCTTCTTGAAGAATGAGCAAGCATTCCCATAGACGCACTCCTAAACCATGTGGACGCCTTCCCAGAAGAGCTGCAGCTCTTAAAGCTGCAAAGGGTGGGCCAACTCAATATTGAATCCTATGGACCAAGACTAGGATGCCATTTAAGTTTATGTGCGTGCATATATATATATATATGTGAAGACCAATATGGTGGCCTGAATTTATGGGAGGAACCTGGGGGTTATTTAAGCAGACCACTCACCCATGCCTTGTTGGTTCCAGTGCGCTATTCGTTTCGTCACCAGGCCGACTCTTCCCAGCTCACTTCATGTTCTTGAGTCTGTTGTTCCCAAATTTAATGTGTTGGGGTTGCTCTATTCGTGGTTTTGTCGATCGATTCTTGAATACAGGGTGGTGGTGCGATATTGGTCTATTGAGTGAGGTGGACCCACATCCCAAACTTCAGGGAGAAATGAAAATTTGATCCTCTTACGGGACTTTAAAGGGGACACCTACTCATGAGTAATAGAGTGTAATAAGGAATATAGTAGGTATAGGTTTGATTGCAAAAGTTTAGGTGTTTATTAGGGTAAGGATTCAGGTAAATTTAGGGTACAACAGATGAGTTGGCATAAAGTAGGGGATACAAGTTACAAACATGAGACATGGCAATACAACATGCAGAAGATCCACAATCATAGGACTCCAGGTGTGTATGTAGCACACACATAGAGAGTACCCGACGTGTTTCGAGATAAACTCTTCCTCGGGGGTGTCTGATAGGGATCAGCAAGCACAGAGGTATGTCATATTATGTTGCTTGGGAGGCATGTATTTACTGCATTGTATCCAAAGAAGCACTCAAAAGGAAGGGGGGGGGTTTGTTGGGCGGATAAAAAGACACACCACTGGACTTCAGCGAACCGCTCGCCTTCAGTCCACGTCAGGCCCATGACACCCAAACCCGACGGGGCGGCCTGAGAGAGAGCTCCCCAGCAAAGGGAGAGTGAAGGTGAGTGCGGGGATCGGAGGTGAGCTCTATCAATATGGCACGGTGAATGACAGAGAGGATTGCAACAGCTGAGAAGTCCTGCAGTTCTCTGTTTTTTGCTGTTAGCATGTCTCTCTCTCTTTCTCTATCTCTCTCGGCGTTGGAATGATGTGGCATGCATACTGCTCAGGTTAATAAAAACCTGAGCCTATTCTGCTGTGGGGTGAAGTGTGTACAATGCACATAGTGCAGAAGTCAAGAGTAATAATTGCACAGGGTGCCTCCCAAGCAAAAATGACTCTCTAATATAGTTACATAGTTACATAGTAGGTGAGGTTGAAAAAAGACACAAGTCCATCAAGTCCAACCTATGTGTGTGATTATGTGTCAGTATTACATTACATATCCCTGTATATTGCGGTCATTCAGGTGATTATCTAATAGTTTCTTGAAGCTAACAATGCTCCCCGCTGAGACCACCGCCTGTGGAAGGGAATTCCACATCCTTGCCGCTCTTACAGTAAAGAACCCTCTACGTAGTTTAGGGTAAACCTCTTTTCTTCTAATTGTAATGAGTGGCCACGAGTCTTATTAAACTCTCTTCTGCGAAAAAGTTTTATCCCTATTGTGGGGTCACCAGTACAGTATTTGTAAATTGAAATCATATCCCCTCTCAAGCGTCTCCTCTCCAGAGAGAATAAGTTCAGTGCTCGCAACCTTTCCTCATAACTAAGATCCTCCAGATCCTTTATTAGCTTTGTTGCCCTTCTTTGTACTCGCTCCATTTCCAGTACGTCCCTCCTGAGGACTGGTGCCCAGAACTGGACAGCATACTCCAAGTGCGGGCGGACCAGAGTCTTGTAGAGCGGGAGAATTATCGTTTTATCTCTGCAGTTGATCCCCCTTTTAATGCATGCCAACATTCTGTTTGCTTTATTAGCAGCAGCTTGGCATTGCATGCCATTGCTGAGCCTATCATCCACTAGGACCCCCAGGTTCTTTTCCATCCTAGATTCCCCCAGAGGTTCTCCCCCCAGTGTATAGATTGCATTCATATTTTTGCCACCCAAATGCATTATTTTACATTTTTCTACATTGAACCTCATTTGCCATGTAGTCGCCCACCCCATTAATTTGTTCAGGTCTTTTTGCAAGATTTCCACATCCTGCGGAGAAGTTATTGCCTTGCTTAGCTTAGTATCGTCTGCAAATACAGAGATTGAACTGTTTATCCCATCCTCCAGGTCGTTTATGAACAAATTAAATAGTATTGGTCCCAGCACAGATCCTTGGGGAACCCCACTACCCACCCCTGACCATTCTGAGTACTCCCCATTTATCACCACCCTCTGAACACGCCCTTGTAGACAGTTTTCAATCCATGTACTCACCCTATGGTCCATGCCAACGCACCTTATTTTGTACAGTAAACGTTTATGGGGAACTGTGTCAAATGCTTTTGCAAAATCCAGATACACCACGTCTACGGGCCTTCCTTTATCTAGATGGCAACTCACCTCCTCATAGAAGGTTAATAGATTGGTTTGGCAAGAACGATTCTTCATGAATCCATGCTGATTAATGCTAATGATATCATTCTTATTACTAAAATCTTGTATATAGTCCCTTATCATCCCCTCCAAGAGTTTACATACTATTGATGTTAGGCTAACTGGTCTGTAATTCCCAGGGATGTTTTTTGGGCCCTTTTTAAATATTGGTGCTACATTGGCTTTTCTCCAATCAGCTGGTACCATTCCAGTCAATAAACTGTCTGTAAAAATTAGGAACAACGGTCTGGCAATCACCTGACTGAGTTCCCTAAGTACCCTCGGATGCAAGCCATCTGGTCCCGGTGATTTATTAATGTTAAGTTTCTCAAGTCTAATTTTAATTCCGTCCTCTATTAACCATGTAGGTGCTTCCTGTGTTGTGTCATGAGGATAAACACTGCAGTTTTGGTTACTGAAGCCCCCCGATTCACTCGTGAAGACTGAGGAGAAGAATAAATTCAATACCTTTGCCATCTCCCCATCCTTTGTAACCAGATGTCCTTCCTCATTCTTTATGGGGCCAATATGGTCTGTCCTCCCTTTTTTACTGTTTACATACTTAAAGAATTTCTTGGGATTTTTTTTGCTCTCCTCCGCTATGTGTCTTTCATGTTCTATCTTAGCCATCCTAATTGCACCCTCACATTTCTTATTGCATTCTTTATAAATTCTGAATGCTGTGGATGATCCCTCAACCTTGTATTTTTTGAAGGCCTTCTCCTTTGCTTTTATATGCATTTTTACATTGGAGTTAAGCCATCCAGGATGTTTGTTCGCTCTTTTAAATTTATTACCCAATGGGATACATTGGCTAATGCCCTTATTAAGTGTTCTTGCATAGCAAGACCACTTACTGTTATCTCACATATATATTATTAAGTGTTCTTGCATAGCAAGACCACTTACTGTTATCTCACATATATATTATTAAGTGTTCTTGCATAGCAAGACCACTTACTGTTATCTCACATATATATTATTCTTATTATTATAGCCAAATTTACCACCCTAACTCTTCCCACAGTTTTTAAACTACATAGACAAGTAATATACCGAAACGTGCGGATTGTTCCCGAATGGTGTGCTATTACTTTGTGGAACGTTTCGCCGAATGGTTCACGAAATATCGTCGTTTTTGCGGCGAAATTGGTCCCATAGGAATGAATGGGGAAACTAGAGTGGGAGATGACAAAAGCTGGAAAATCAGAACATGATTTCTAAACTGCCGCCACTCCCTCATTTTCAAGCCCACCTACACAAATCTTATATCAAAACGTTCAGCTATCCCTGCTGCCACTAAACATGTCCACGGCTAAGCCATAGTCCTGATAGTTTTCACAATATGACCATTTGTTTGCAACTCACGCCGTCCATTGACATTCATTGAAACTACACTCTAGCCCCCTCCAAATTTGAAGGGCAATTTCTAAACTGCGACTGTGCCTTCATTTTTAATATTTCAGAGACATACTATACATCAAAATCTAGGTCTGGGTCTTGTGATTCTCACAATATAAAGATCTTCGCTGTAGGATGTAAAGTTTTTAAAATACGGCCATTTGTTTAGAGGTCATTTAGCCATTAATCAGAGTGTACTGTTAGTGTTTGTTTTGTTGCCATGGTTACCAAAGCTTCTGTTATACACAGGGGGGAAGGTGGCTGGAGCATCTCAGCTGATTACAGAGCCCGGGGGAGGGGACAGACACACCATGTACTGATTTATAATAGAGGAATATGATGGGGCAGTTTTGATGGGGTAATTCTGATGGGGCAGTTTTGATGAAGCAGTATTTGGGAAGCATAAACAGGGCATGAGCGTTGCTAGGAAACAGTGGTTGTAAACACAAGATGCTGAGACACTCCAAATGCATGTGACTTCATCTGCTAGACTTGATAATGCTTGTAGACTCCTCCCACAGTTTTCACACTACAGAGACAAATAATATACCGAAACGAGCGGATTGTTCCCGATTGGTGTGTTATTACTTTGTGGAATGTTTTGCCGAATGGTCCACGAAATGACGTTTTTGCGGCGAAATTGGTCCCATAGGGATGAATGGCGAAATGTTCAAAACTAGAGTGGGAAGTGACAAAAGCTGACAACCTCATGATCAGCCAAAACATTATGACCACCCCATGATCAGCCAAAACATTATGACCGCCCCATGTAAAAAAAAAATATTTTTGAAAAAAAAAAAAAATTTTTGAAAAAAAAAATAATAATTTTTGAAAAAAAAAAAATAATTTTTGAAAAAAAAAATAATAATTTTTGAAAAAAAAAATTTTTTGAAAAAAAAAAAAAAATTTTGAAAAAAATAAAAATAAAATCATTTTTGAAAAAAAAAATATTTTTGAAAAAAAAAATATTTTTGAAAAAAAAAATCATTTTTGAAAAAAAAAATCATAATTTTTGAAAAAAAAAATCATAATTTTTGAAAAAAATGTTCAGCTCTTTCAGCTAATGATGAGACTTCAACTTTTTTACTACTATTTATACTTTTTAAAATTATAAGCTTTTTAACACTTTTCACAGTTACTCCAGCCACTCCAACCACACAACAATTACTCAAGCCACGCCACCCAGTTACTCCGCCCACTCCAGTTGTAGAGGCAAGAACACTTTCACAATTTCCCCAGAAATTGTACCTTTTCTAGTTCTTATTATTATAGCCAAATTTACCACCCTAACTCCTCCCACAGTTTTTACACTACATAGACAAGTAATATACCGAAACGTGCGGATTGTTCCCGAATGGTGTGCTATTACTTTGTGGAACGTTTCGCCGAATGGTTCACAAAATATCGTCATTTTTGCGGCGAAATTGGTCCCATAGGAATGAATGGGGAAACTAGAGTGGGAGATGACAAAAGCTGAAAAATCAGAACATGATTTCTAAACTGCCGCCACTCCCTCATTTTCAAGCCCACCTACACAAATCTTATATCAAAACGTTCAACTATCCCTGCTGCCACTAAACATGTCCACGGCTAAGCCATAGTCCTGATAGTTTTCACAATATGACCATTTGTTTGTAACTCACGCCGTCCATTGACATTCATTGAAACTACACTCTAGCCCCCTCCAAATTTGAAGGGCAATTTCTAAACTGCGACCGTGCCTTCATTTTTAATATTTCACAGACATACTATACATCAAAATCTAGGTCTGGGTCTTGTGATTCTCACAATATAAAGATCTTCGCTGTAGGATGTATAGTTTGTAAAATACGGCCATTTGTTTAGAGGTCATTTCAGGAAATTTTAGCCATTAATCAGAGTGTACTGTTAGTGTTTGTTTTGTTGCCATGGTTACCAAAGCTTCTGTTATACACAGGGGGGGAAGGTGGCTGGAGCATCTCAGCTGATTACAGAGCCCGGGGGAGGGGACAGACACACCATGTACTGATTTATAATAGAGGAATATGATGGGGCAGTTTTGATGGGGTAATTCTGATGGGGCAGTTTTGATGAAGTAGTATTTGGGAAGCATAAACAGGGCATGAGCGTTGCTAGGAAACAGTGGTTGTAAACACAAGATGCTGAGACACCCCAAATGCATGTGACTTCATCTGCTAGTCTTGATAATGCTTGTAGACTCCTCCCACAGTTTTTACACTACAGAGACAAGTAATATACCGAAACGTGCGGATTGTTCCCGATTGGTGTGCTATCACTTTGTGGAACGTTTCGCCGAATGGTCCACGAAATATCGTCGTTTTTGCGGCGAAATTGGTCCCATAGGAATGAATGGCAAAATGTTCAAAAGGAAATGTTGCTAGGAAACAGTGGTTGTAAACACAAGATGCTGAGACACCCCAAATGCATGTGACTTCATCTGCTAGACTTGATAATGCTTGTAGACTCCTCCCACATTTTCCACACTACAGAGACAAGTAATATACCGAAACGTGCGGATTTTTCCCGATTGGTGTGCTATTACTTTGTGGAACGTTTCGCCGAATGGTCCACGAAATATCGTCGTTTTTGCGGCAAAATTGGTCCCATAGGAATGAATGGCGAAATGTTCAAAACTAGAGTGGGAGGTGACAAAAGCTGACAACCCCATGATCAGCTAAAACTTTAATTTTTGAAAAAAAAATATTTTTGAAAAAAAAAATATTTTTGAAAAAAAAATATATTTTTGAAAAAAAATTACTTTTGAAAAAAACAAAATTCATTTTTGAAAAAAAAAATTCATTTTTGAAAAAAAAATCATTTAAAAAAATCATTTTTGAAAAAACAAAAAAACAAAATCATTTTTGAAAAAACAAAAATACAAAATCATTTTTGAAAAAAAAAAATCACAAAGCTCTGAGGGGAATTATAGCTCCTCTCACACAGCTCTAAGGACAATTATAGCATTATAGCTCCTCCCACACAGCTTGGAGGGAAGTTATAGCTCCTCCAATACAGCTTTGAGGGGAATTATAGCTCCTCCCACACAGCTCAAAGGGGAATTATAGCATTATAGCTTAGCATTATAGCTCCTCCCACACAACTCTGAGGGGAATTATAGTTTCTCCCACACCGCTGTGAGGGGAATTATAGCTCCTCCTACACAGCTCTGAGGGGAATTACAGCTTAGCATTATAGCTCCTCCCACACAGCTGAGGAGAATTAGAGCTCCTCCCACACAACTCTGAGAGGAATTATAGTTTCTTCCACACCGCTGTGAGGGGAATTATAGCTCCTTTTAAACAGCTCTGAGGGGAATTATAGCTTCTCCCACACAACTCTGATGGGAAATGTAGCTTCTCCCACACAGCTCTGAGGGGAAATATAGCTTCTCCCACACAGCTCTAAGGGGAATTATAGCTCCTCCCACACAACACTAAGGGGAATTGTATCTCCTCCCACACAGCTCTGAGGGGAATTATAGCATTATTGCTCCTCCCACACAGCTCAGAGGGGAGTTATAGCTCCTCCCACACAGCTCTGAGGCGAATTATAGCTCCTCCTCCAACACAACTCTGAGGGGAATTATAGCTCTTCGAACAAAGCTCTGAGGAGAATTATAGCTCCTTCCACAAATATCATCATGCCATCTAAAGGAAAGAGATCTAAAGCTGCAAAGATACGCTGGACTAAACTGGATCCGGAGCCCCACAGCAGCATAGTGGATATGGAGGTTTGTGACAGTGAATGTGCCCAGGAGGTACATAGTGAACCTGTGGTGTCATTTTCATGTTCAACTCAGTGTCAAGTTCAAGAGCACAGTGACAGTGTGATGGGCACTTCTGAAAACCATGGCATGCAAGAACCATGTGTACCAAGTGAGATTTCTGTGCAGGCATCATTTCATCAGGGTCATCATGGCTATGGAAGGTTAAGGAACAAACAGTGTACATGCATGGCTCTGACATTTTTGGCATACCACAGTGAGCTTGATGATGTGAGAAAGGGTGATCTTGATCAAATACTGAAGAAGGGCAACAGCTTGTATGGCTCAACAATAAAACAGCTAAAACAAAGAAATGTCTATCAGCATTAACACTTGACAATGGAAGAAGTGCCCCTCAGAGTCAACACTGACAAATATGAGTATAACGTTGTTAAATCTCCAGTGTTATCGGGATGTATGAGAGACACGGTAGACGGTGACAACCAAGGTTGGTTTGTTGACCTCTCCACAAGACTTCAGTGCCTCAATGCAGATGTTACACATGCACTTTTTATAGTAGTGCCATATTGCATTGCATTGTTCAGAGACAAGTCTGGGAGATATGGACTGTTTGATTCTCATAGTCGAAATAAGGATGGACTTCCTGCCACTGGAAAAGGAAAAGCTGTTATGATCACTTTTACACATTTGAGTGATATGGGGGCAAGGATTTATAAGTTGTATGAATTGCTCCTTACAGACACCAGAGGCCCTATTGATGGACTGCAGTATGACTTCATGCCAGTCTCATTTCATCGTGCAAGACGTCTGTCAGATGGTTTGCTGTCCCCACTGGTGCAATCTGACAAACCACATAATGCAAAGCATGTGGAGAACAAAGTGACACAGATGACCAAAGATGTAACACACACTGGATTCCCAGCCAGCAAGCATTCTCCACGGTCAGTTGATGCGAAATCCTCACAGGGCATATGGAAGGACAGTAAGGCATTGTCCAAATTAAATGCACAGAGACGACAAAAACTGAAGACAAGACACAGAAATGAAAGAAGGCGTGATTTCAAGGCTACAAAGATGTCTGTCACCAATAAGAAAAGGACATACATCACCAGCCGATACAGAGCAGATGCTGATTTTAAGTTGAAGCAGAAGCAATATATCATTCGCAAATATGCAACAGATGCCAATTTCAACTTGAAGCAGAAGCAATACATCACCAGAAAATATGCGACAAATGCAGATTTCAACTTGAAACAGAAGCAGTACACCACCAGAAAATATGCGACAAATGCAGATTACAACTTGAAGAAGAAGCAATACATCACCAGAAAATATGCCACAAATGTCGATTTCAAGTTGAAGCAGAAGCAATACATCACCAGAAAATATCATAATGATCCTGCTTTCAGAAAACGTCACTTGCAACATTGCATGAGTTACATGAAAATGAAGCGTCAAACTCAAGCAGATTTTCACATAACCCATAAGATGCAATGTGCCTTCAAAATAAGAATGAAATACAGACGATGGACTCGTGTCATGCGGGAATGCAGTCAACCAGTGGACAACAGCCTAATGCAGACAGCTATAACCACTTTCCATGAATGCATTAAAGCTGGGCCAACATTTGTGTGCACGATGTGTCATCGCACCCTTTTCCCTAACCAAGTGAAACATTGCATTCACAGCAATTACAAGAAGAATCTACACATTGTTGCTGCCTGTTTGACAGGGAAATATGTCCATGTGTGCAACAATCACTGTCAAGGACCTGAACAATGCACCGTACCAGATGAAAGGACCAAAGAATGGATTTGTCACAACTGTGATTTACATTTAAAAGCAGGACACAAATCATCCATCGCTGTAGCTAACAACATGGAGCTGGCGCCCATTCCCCCAGAGCTCTGCGATTTGAATGTGCTGGAAAGACAACTTTTGGCCAAAATACTGCCATTTGCCAAGATCATCACACTTCCCAAAGGTCGACAGGCAGCTATACATGGCGCTGTAGTGTGTGTGCCATCCGAGGTGGAAACCACGGTCAATACTCTACCAAGATCGCACAGCAAATCCCAGTTACACAGAGTGAAGCTGAAAAGACGTCTGACTTACAAAGGCCACCAGCTGTTTCATTATGTCAACATGGGAAATGTAGTAGCAGGTCTGTCAAAACTCATTGACACACACCCCGACTACAGTGACATTTCAATTAGAGTGGATGAGACAATCGCTGATGATGATGATAATGATGATGGGATGGAACTCGACAGTTGTGACGAAACTGAAATGATGGAGATACTTGAACGCATCGAAAATTGTGATCCATCAGAGGTACAGTCTGCATGTTTACCGGCTGCTTCTGAGCAACAGGAAGGCCATGACCAACAACCTCCCAATGCAGAGGATGAGAAGGATACACTAAGACCTGGAATTGGCCTAGACAGTTGTTTGCAGCCATCTGACCTTGAAGAGGAAGCACTGACACACGGTGATGGAATATTCAGCATTGCACCTGCACAAGGAAACACACCTGTCAGCTTCTTTAAAGTTCCTAGGCTTGAGGCAATGGCTTTCCCTGTTCAGTTCCCTACTGGACAGAATACATTGGACCAGGCAAGACAAGTCAAACTGTCCCCGAGCATGTATTTCAATGCAAGGCTTTTTTGTGTTGATACTCGTTTTGCAAGAGACACAAGCTACCTCTTCTTTGCGCAGTTTGTCACAGAAACACACATGGCCAAAAGCAGCATGTCCATCCAGTTAAGGAAAGGAAAACCCAATACCAGGGATGGACGGAAAATATCCAACAAGCTGCTACAGGACAAGTGTGAGGTTGAGAGGTTGGTGCGAAACCGAGATGCCACAAGGTTCATGCAACCACTGAGAGGGAGTCCAGCTTACTGGGATAAAAATCTGAAGAATTTGCTAGCCATGGTCAGACAATTGAGTAAGCCAACATTTTTTCTTACCTTCTCTGCTGCAGAATTCAGATGGCCAGAGGTAATAACGGCAATAAAGGCACAACAAGGTCAAAAGGTGGATTTTGCGGGGCTAGACTGGGCTGAAAAGTGTGACATTCTTCGAGGCAACCCAGTGACCACCATGCGCATGTTTGACAAACGGGTTGATGCTCTGATGCGAGAGCTGCTGTTGGGTCCTGCACAGCCAATTGGTGAAGTTATCGATTACTTTTACCGGGTTGAATTTCAGGCGAGAGGGAGCCCTCATATACATTGTCTCTGTTGGGTAGCAGGAGCTCCTATATTTGGACAAGACAGTGATGACAAGGTGTGTGCCTTTATAGATCATAACATTTCATGCCAGCTGCCTGATGAAGCCAAACAGGCCTTACTTCACAGATTTGTAACAGAACTTCAAATGCACAGCAGATCTCATTCAAAATCATGCAAGAAAGGTAACAGAGTATGCAGATTTGGATTTCCAAAGCCACCTATTAGAAAAACGAGGATAACTTACCCGATGCCAGAAGAACAAGGAGATTGTGCAATGAAACCACAAGCAGCCAAAAACAAACTGAAACCAGTCTGGGATTTGCTGAATAACCCAAAAGTGCAGCTTGAAGACATGTCACAGCTACTGGCACAGTGTGATATGACTTTGAATCAGTACAACTCGTACATTCAGGCATTGACCTCCTCAAGCGTGATTCTAATGAAGCGTGATGTCAAGGACTGCTGGGTGAACAACTACAATCCACATTTACTGACGGCCTGGAACGCCAACATGGACATCCAGTACATTCTTGATGAGTATGGTTGCATCATGTACATGTTGTCCTACATATCCAAGCCAGAACGGGAGCTGAGTGACTATCTCAAAACAATAGTCAAAGAAATGAGCCCAGAAACAGCGACAGAACGAGAAGAAATGAAAGAGGTTCTTCAGGCTTATTCAAAACACAGAGAGGTCAGCGCCCAGGAGTCTGTGGCCCGTACGTGCAGCTTGAAAATGAAGTCTTGCTCACGTGAGGTTGTTTTTCTGCCAACTGGGGACAACGCACTGAAAATGAGTCTCCCGCTCAGTGCATTGCAGAACAAACCAGCCGATTCTCTTAATGTGTGGATGACGAGTTTTGTCGACAAATACAGAGCCAGACCCGAAACACCAGAGTTTGAGTCCATGTGTCTGGCAGACTTTGCATCCCATTACAGGGTTGTCTATGGCAAGCAGAAGGAAGATGGCAAGCAAAAGGAAGACAGCAAGCGTGTCAGCCTATTGAATGAAATGGGAATGATTCAAAAACGCACGAGAGGGAAGCCTGCAATCATCAGGTACGCACGCTTCTCAGAGAAGAAGGACCCTGAGAACTACTACGGCAGACTGCTTAAACTCTACCTCCCCCACCGTTCAGAGTCATCACTGAAAACTGTAAGGTTCCCAACACACCAGGATTTTTACAAAGGCGCCTGTGTGAGCTTACCAGGAGAAGAAGCAATCCGAGCAGTGTCTGCAATTGTTACCAGCAACCAAAAGAAGTTCGAACAACACAACCAAATTGTGGAACAAGTCTTGGATGACTTTGTAAAAAACGGCCCTGTTAAAGATGCTTGGAACACCTTTGCCCCAGAAGCTGAGTTGGATAGGTTGGAATGTATAGAGGAACGCAAAGAAGGGGAGCCACTTCATGAGAATGAACAAGATGATGTTCCGGAGTATACACGTCACAAACAAACAGGTGGAATTGTGCTTACTGTGAAGGCCCCACAAATGTGCCCTGATTTCCTTCGGAAAATGTACAGAAACCTTAACCGGACACAAGCTCAGACATTCTACTCAGTTTGTGACTGGTGCACTAACCGTGTGCGTGGCCTAAATCCTGACCCATTCTATTACTTTGTCACTGGTGGTGCAGGGACAGGCAAATCACACCTGATAAAGTGCATCTATGCTGAGGCGACAAAGATACTCTGTAAATTACCAGACTACGTGAGGAAGCAGACATATCCATGCCCAGCGTTTTACTAACTGCATTTACAGGAACAGCAGCTTTCAACATTTCAGGCAACACTTTGCATTCTCTGCTGAAGTTGCCAAGAAGCTTGAAGCCACCCTACCAAGGACTTGGAAATCTAATAGATGAAGTGAGGGCACAGCTGTCAAATGCGGAGATCATTGTTATTGACGAGGTGTCAATGATTTCAAAGCCTCTGTTTGCCTACATCAACTGGAGATTACAGCAAATCAAAGGCAGTAAGAAACCTTTTGGTGGTATGTCAGTACTAGCAGTAGGAGACTTTTACCAGGTCCCCCCGCTGGGAAAAAGTAAGCCACTCTGCGTGTTTGAGGAAAATACCAATGACGTCTGGAAAGACAACTTTCAGATGATCACGCTGACAGAGATCATGCGACAGAAGGATGACATTTCATTTGCTGAGCTTTTGAATAGAATCAGAGTCAAGCAGAAGACTGTCACCTTAAGCAATGATGACAAAGCTCTGCTTGCTCAGGCTTTTACATATCCCACCCACTGCCCTAATGACGTGCTACACATATTTGCCACCAACAAAGAGGTTCACAAACATAATGCTGCAACTGTGTCTGTTCTCCATTCAAACATCACCAACATAGATGCCGACGATTACAGAAAAGACCCTAAGACAGGAGTGATGCTGAGGCAACACCAACCTTTCAAAGGACACAAAGACAATCTGATTGACACACTGCAAGCAGCTGAAGGTGCCCGTATCATGATCACAAGAAACATTGATGTAGAAGACGGGCTTGTTAACGGGACATTTGGCAAGATTGCAAGAATAATCATCCAGACTGAGAATGGTGCTACTACGGTAAACAAGCTTGGGCTTGTGCTGGACAATCCAAATGCAGGACAGAGATACCGTAACAAGTCGTCTTGTGATGCTGACAACTTGGTGTACATAGAAAGGGTAGAGGAAAACCTGAGACAGAAAGGAGTTGTTCGCAGGCAGTTCCCCCTGAAGTTGGCTTTTGGATGTACGATTCATAAGTGTCAGGGGATGTCGATACAGTCGGCAGTGGTCTCATTGAAACGGGTCTTCCAACCGGGAATGGCCTATGTTGCTCTGAGTAGAACGACTACACTACAAGGACTGTACATAACCGACTTTGATGAGAAGAAGATCTTTGCTGATCCTGAAATCACAGCTTCCCTGGATTCAATGAAGAAAGCATCACTGGAAAGTGTTATGCCCCTCTTAAAGTTTCTACAGACAACAGACAAACAGCAAACATTAACAATTATCCATCACAACACGGAAGGATTACCAGCTCACATTGAAGATATCAAATCTCACCATGAGTTGACACTTGGAGATGTTTTGTTTCACTGAAACTCATCTCTCAGGCTCTTCTGTTGCTGAAAGTCTCCAGCTGGAGGGCTACAACCTGTTCAAACGCAACAGACACCTCTCGTACACAAACCTTCCTGACATTGCAAGTAAAAGTGGCGGAGGTGTCGCCTTGTATGTCAGAAACCATTTCAAGGCCTATGAAAAGCAGTATCATCACAATGTGACTGACTTGGAGTTCTTGGTTGTCAAACTGGAGTCCCCTGTACAAGCTTTGATCGCTGTCATTTACAGGCCACCGGATTACAGTATTGGCCAATTCCTTACTAACCTGCTGGGCCTCTTGGAATCTTTGGAAATAATGGATTGCCAACCTATAATACTCTGTGGAGATTTCAATGAAGATTTTCTGTGCAGAGAAAAGAAGCCAATATCTGACCTTCTTCACTCAAGAGGATATACTCAACTGGTCTGGGCAGCCACCACAGAAAAAAACACACTGTTGGATCACATTTACATCTCCAGGGTGCAGCAGTGTCTCCAGTCAGGAGTACTGCACAGTTATTACAGCTACCATTATCCTGTGTATTGTGTTTTGAGCAGTGGTTGTGAACACGCTTAGAGCCTGCATAAACAGGGCATGAGTGTTGCCAGGAAACAGTGGTTGTGAGACAGTGGTCATCAAACAGATAAAGTGGCAATGAGGGTCAGTTTACGTGGCCATAGTTATGTGGGACCATTTACAATTAGCTAAACATCATTCTCTATATTTCATGTTCGGTGTACTTGTTAGACACTGAACTCACTTACTCCCCCCCATCCATCACAGACATCTGTCCTCATCATATAGTAAGAGGAATACCGCGCTGTAGTGCACCCAAAAAGGGTACCTGTTCGTGAAATATTGTGAATGACCAAATAGGGGATAACCAAAATAGTGATGAAAATAACTTAGTGAAAAAAACTAAAAAAAAACTACATAATAACAAAAGCAGCCACTCTATGTGAGATACACACACTAATACAACAATATAACAAATATAGCAGCGCTGTAAATAGGAGTAAATACTAGTACCAGTGTTGAATAGGACTAATTGGTTAGAACCCAAATTAAATAACTAACACAGTTCTTGAAACCTAAATCAATAAGTGTTCACTGGACAGTCCTAACACAGTGAATAAAGTCCAAATAAATGTTGTGAAAATACATAGGCTCAGACCCCATTTTTTTAAAGCAGGAAATGTAAAATAGAAAAAATTCCTCCACCGCACCACGGTGGTAGCTGAAAATAAAATGCGCGCTTACCAAACGGCAAGCACAAGGGGGCTTGCGACCTTAACCCGGTCAGGGCCTTTCATTGGATGGGCTTCTAGGAAACGACATGCCACTTCATACAGCCAAAGGGTGATGATACCACTAGTCCACCAAGTCACAGGAAATCACTCTTATCATGGAGATTAATAAAAGACTCCTAGCTGGGGGGTTGTTCTCATTTAGGGGTACCCTGGGAAAAGAGAGGGAAACAACATAGCGTAATCCTGGTTTTGAGGTTTATTAAAAGAATTAAAATAACACTTACAGTGTAGCAGATTCAAATAAGCATAAGAAGCCGGCTGGCTAAAACGATCACCCGTCCTACAGACGGTAGATGCAGCACGTCAGCTCGCCCTATCACACTGTCCTCATCACACTCACCCTCTCCTTCCTGTGCTATAGCCTGCTTGCTGATTAGTAAGACAAAGAAACAGCAAGGAGCAAAACTGCAGAGAAACTGAAAATTTGTAAGGGTTTAAAGTATATGCTTTAATGAATTGCCTTGTATCCAAAAAGTTCAAAAAGTTGACTGTTCAAAATGTTAATGTTAATGTTAATGTATAACGGAAATATACCGCCAGTTCGCTTGTGATGCAATATATTGAAATTATATGTACACTGTGTAAACTGTTTTTGACACACTTGATTTTGGGACGCAAGTCCGTCAGGTGCTATGCTTTGGCTGGGGCGGAATAAATCCTGGTAACCCTTAAGTCTGTGTCCGACAAAGTCATTTACAGATATTTCTACCTTCTACATCATTGGCACTTGTGCACTTTTTAAATTTGATCAATCAATTGGTTAGTGTAATGTTTACTATCTTTACTCACTACAAACACTCCACACAGTTACTCTGCCCATCTGCCCAGTTCAACCTTTCCACAGTTACTCCAACCACACAACAGTTACTCCAGGCACTCCCCCCAGTTACTCCGCTCACTCCAGATGTAGAGGCAAGAACACTTTTCACAATTTCCCCAGAAATTGTACCTTTTCTAGCTATTATTATAGCCAAATTTACCACCCTAACTCCTCCCACAGTTTTTACACTACATAGACAAGTAATATACCGAAACGTGCGGATTGTTCCCGAATGGTGTGCTATTACTTTGTGGAACGTTTTGCCAAATGGTTCACGAAATATCGTCATTTTTGCGGCAAAATTGGTCCCATAGGAATGAATGGGGAAACTAGAGTGGGAGATGACAAAAGCTAAAAATCAGAACATGATTTCTAAACTGCCAACACTCCCTCATTTTCAAGCCCACCTACACAAATCATATATCAAAACGTTCAGCTATCCCTGCTGCCACTAAACATGTCCACGGCTAAGCCATAGTCCTGATAGTTTTCACAATATGACCATTTGTTTGCAACTCACGCCGTCCATTGACATTCATTGAAACTACACTCTAGCCCCTTCAAATTTGAAGGGCAATTTCTAAACTGCGACCGTGCCTTCAATTTTAATATTTCAGAGACATACTATACATCAAAATCTAGGTCTGGGTCTTGTGATTCTCACAATATAAATCGCTGTAGGATTTATAGTTTTTAAAATATGGCCATTTGAATTACTGCATAGGTACTACATCTATCATGGTCCTGTGTACTGTGTATGGAGCAGTGTTTGTGAAGCATAAACAGGGCATGAGCGTTGCTAGGAAACAGTGGTTGTAAACACAAGATGCTGAGACACCCCAAATGCATGTGACTTCATCTGCTAGACTTGATATTGCTTGCAGACTCCTCCCACCGTTTTTACACTACAGAGACAAGTAATATACCGAAACGTGCTGATTGTTCCCGACTGGTGTGCTATTACTTTGTGGAACGTTTCACCGAATGGTTCACGAAATATCGTAGTTTTTTGCGGCGAAATTGGTCCCATAGGAATGAATGGCAAAATGTTCAATGTCATTTAATTGGTGTGCTATTACTTTGTGGAACTTTTTTCGCCGAATGGTTCACGAAATATCGTCGTTTTTGCGGCAATATTGGTCAAATAGGAATGAATGGTGAAATGTTCAATGTCATTTAATTGGTGTGCTATTACCTTGTGGAACTTTGTGAAAAGCTGAAAAATACCAGTGTGAATCCGGAATCAATGTCATTTATTTGGTGTGCTATTACTTTCTGGAACGTTTCGCTGAATGGTTCACGAAATATCGTCGTTTTTGCGACGAAATTAGTCCCTTAGGAATGAATGGCGAAATGTTCAAAACTAGAGTGGGAGGTGACAAAAGCTGACAACCCCATGATCAGCCAAAACATTATGACCGCCCCATAAAAAAAAATATTTTTGAAAAAAAAAATCATTTTTGAAAAAAAAATCATTTTTGAAATAAAAAATTCATTTTTGAAAAAAAATAAATACATTTTTGAAAAAAAAAATTATTTTTGAAAAAAAAAATCATTTTTGAAAAAAAATAATTCATTTTTGAAAAAAAAAACTTTTGAAAAAAATGTTCAGCTCTCATGGGACTTCAACTTTTTTACTACTATTTATACTTTTTAAAATATTAAGCTTTTTAACACTTTTCACAGTTACTCCGCCCACTCCAGTTGTAGAGGCAAGAACACTTTTCACAATTTCCCCAGAAATTGTACCTTTTCTAGTTTAATATGCTCTTAAAGCAAACCCATCTCTCCTCCGTATTCTTTTTTCCTAATATTTTATCCCAATTTATGCCTTTTAGCAAGATTTGTAGTTTAGGGAAGTTGGCTCTTTTGAAATTCAGTGTCTTTGTGTTCCCTTCATGTTTCCTATTTGTGTGATTTATACTGAAACTAATTGACCTGTGATCGCTGTTACCTAAATTGCCCCGTATTTCCACATCTGTTATCAGGTCTGTATTGTTGGTAATCAGTAGATCTAGTAAGGTTTTATTTCTAGTTGGTGCGTCTACCATCTGACCCATAAAATTGTCCTGCAAGACACTAAGGAACTGGCGAGCCTTAAATGAATGCGCGGTTCCCTCCGCCCAGTCTATGTCTGGATAATTCAAATCCCCCATTATGATAACACTTCCCATCCTTGCTGCTAATCCAATTTGTGATAGGAGATCCGTCTCCACTTCCTCCCTCAGGTTAGGGGGCCTATAGCATACTCCCAGTATTATTTTCCCCTTAGCTTCATCCCTTTGGAGCTCTACCCATAAAGATTCCACCTCCTCCCTAGCCCCCTCAGTGATGTCATCTCTCACATTCACTTGTACATTATTCTTGATATATAGGCATACCCCTCCCCCTTTTTTACCCTTTCTATCCTTGCGGTATAGGGTATACCCTTGAATGTTTGCCAGCCAATCATGAGAGCCTATTACAATCTACCAAACCCCTCTTACAAAGCCACCTCCAGCATAATACATCTCCTCCTTCCTCAATTCCTGAATTGTACTCAACAGCCTCTGTCCAGACTCTGTCCTGTGATGCTAGGGCTGTTTACTCTGTCCTGTGATGCTGGGGCTGTATAGTCTGTCATGTGATGCTAGCGCTATATACTCTGTCGTGTGTTGCTGGGGCTGTATACTCTGTCCTGTGGTGCTGGGGCTGCATACTCTGTCCTGTGTTGCTAGGGCTGTATACTCTGTCCTGTGGTGCTGGGTCTGTATACACTGTCCTGTGATTCTGCGGCTGTATACTCTGTTCTGTGGTGCAGGGGCTGTATACTCCTGTTCTGTGATTCTAGGGCTGTATACTCTGTCCTGTGATGCTGAGCTAAATACTAAAATGGGAGGGGTCAAAAGGAGGGGCGGTGTCAGAAGAAGCCTTCGTTCCGGTCCGGTCGTTTTTCTCGTATTCCCGGCGGAACGGCGTTTCGGCGCATGCGCGTTCGCGGCTCGGCGTTACGGCGCTCGCGCACGCGCACTGGTGCACACCCAACGTGATTCCCTGGGCAGCCTATAAAAGGCGCTCAGAGGATCAAACAAATTGCTGGTTTGTCTCAGCTTCCTGTAGTATCTGAACCTGTATCCTGAATCTCTGCCTGACTACCTGTTGTGACCCGGATTTGCCCTTGGACTTCTCTTGCCTCTCTCCTGGACCTGACCTCTGCCTGCTTATCGAATTCCCACCAATCTCCTGTGTTTGACCCTCGGCCTGTTACCTGGACTGTCTCCTGTCTCCCAGCCTGACCCCTTGCTTGTGCCTGGACTTTCTTGATCTTGTCACCTTACCTTGCAGATCCTGTAGTGCCATAGCACCCTTCCAGTGTTTGACCCTCTGCCCAGCTCTGGACCTCCTGCCGGTTGCCTCTGTCTGCACCCACCTACCAGTACCTACACAGCGGCTCCTCTCTACTAGACCTCACCAGCGAGCCACTTACGGTCCATTGGGGAGCCTGTGCCTCTTTGTGCCGTTCACCCCCTGTCCCAACTCCAGGGGGCGGACTGCGCTTAGTCGCAAAGGCGAAACCGCTCTCGGCATCTCGGCCTCGGTAAGTACTATCTCTGACAGTACAAACCAGCCATGTCTGAGGCCGACAGAGCGCGTTCCCCATTGGAGATCCTATGTCAGCAGGTCTCGGCCCTTACTGAGGCCGTCCAGAAATTACAAAACGGCTACGCCCAAATTGATGGTCGCCTTCAGCAGCTTTCCGGACCATCTCCAGCTCCTGCCGCGGCTTCTGTATCTCCCAGTGGAGCTTCCTCTCCTCAGATGCCAACTAATCCCACTGTGGTCATGGCCGCTCCAGAACCCAGGGTTCCCACACCAGAGCGCTTCTCCGGCAATCGCAAGAAGTTCAGGGCCTTTAAAAACGCTTGCTCCCTGTATTTGGCTCTGCAACCTAGGACCTTTTCATCAGAGGTGGTAAAAGTTGGGTTCATCATTTCTCTCCTGGCCGATGAACCACAAGCTTGGGCTCACAGCCTAATGGAACAGAGAAACCCTATCCTGAATTCCGTAGATGCCTTCTTCGAAGGTATGGCACAACTTTACGACGACCCCCAGCGCACGGCCACGGCCGAAACCTTACTGCACAACCTGAGCCAAGGACGTAGGCCTGTAGAGGACTACATTGTAGAATTCCGGAAAAGTTCAGCCGATACTAGCTGGAATGAACCTGCCCTTAAATATCAGTTCCGTCAAGGGCTGTCTGAAGCACTGAAGGATGAGCTGGCCAGGATTGAGACCCCTGATTCTTTGGAAGACCTCATCCAAGTTACCACTAAATTGGATCGTCGCATGCGTGAGCGACGCACGGAGCGTTTTCAGACTTCTCGCCCTACCTGGGCGATGCCTAAATCGACTCCTGTCCATCCGCCTTACACAGCTCCACCGATTCCTACCACTCCTGAAGCTGAACCAATGCAGCTTGGCCTAGTCCGCGCCCCACTCACTTCGGAGGAAAGACTACGAAGACGCCAGGGCAATCTGTGCCTTTACTGTGGGGGTTCTGGACACTTCCTTCGTTCTTGCCCCGTGAGACCCAGTAAGTCCTGCTTACGGCCTGCTTTTAATCAACAAGTTACCGGGTCTTCTCAACCTTACGTTACTCTTTTTGTCTCCCTACAGCTCCCGGAAAAGGAGGTTCACCTACCCGCTATAATTGACTCCGGAGCATGTAGCTGTTTTCTGGATGCCTCATTAGCCGCAAGCTTGCATGTTCCTTTGACCACGAAGAACCAAACTCTACGGATCCACCTAGCCGATGGGTCTCTTCCCCGCTCAGGGCCCATCACGCAAGAAACCAGACCCATCCTTACCACCACTGATACTGGCCACCAGGAATAGCTCCGCTTCGATATTATCTCTTCTCCAATGTTCCCCATAATCCTGGGACTCCCATGGCTTCAAGCCCACGAACCACAGATTAACTGGAATAGGAGAGAAGTCTCTTTCTCATCTCAATATTGCTCCAGACATTGCCTTCTCCCGGCCCCAGCTTCCGTTTCTACCATTGCAACCACGTCCAATGATCTGCAACATGTACCTGAGAGCTACCTGGAATTCAGAGATGTATTTGACAAACAACAGGCAGACTGTCTACCACCTCATCGGCCTTACGACTGCCCCATAGACCTGTTGCCGGGTGCTGAAATTCCTTTTGGCCGCATTTTCCCTCTGTCCGAAACAGAATTAAAGGCTCTTAAAACATACATTGACGAAAATCTTGAGAAAGGGTTCATTCGCTCCTCCTCATCACCGGCTGGAGCTGGTATTTTCTTTGTAGAGAAAAAAGATGGATCCCTCCGACCTTGCATCGATTACAGGGAATTAAATAAAATTACCGTCAAGAATCGGTACCCGCTTCCTCTCATCCCGGAATTATTCCAACGCTTCAGATCCGCGGCAGGTGTACAAATTGGGATGGCCTGTTTTTTCAGTGGGGGTGCAGCCATATGCAATAACATGAATTATGGAGTATGCTCCTACAACCAGTACTGGCTACTGCATATTTGTACCTCATGCCATAGGGCACACCCAAAGGTCACATGTCACTTAAAGCAGCTAAGCACGCCCTGACTAAGCCAAGTGGATGTCCTTTGGTTGGGGTTCTACCTTTCCACACACCCCACCCCTTCACTGGCTATATTCCTGGTACACGGCTTCACGGCATGATTCCACACCGGCCTCATCACTTTACCCCACTCCACTCACGAATGCAAGAACCTCCAGCCAGTGGCTATGGATGAACAGGCCATAGACCCCCTGCTACAGGCCAAACTAGACCGAGGATTCATCACCGGCCCCTTCTCACAGTCACTGTTTCAGACCTGGAGAGTTAGCCATTTGAGCTTGTCAAGGGCAAGTTCTCCAATAAACTTTGCTTAGTGTACGATCTGTCTGCACTCCATTCTTCACATATCCCAAGTCTGAATTCCCTGATTCCTTCTGAGGAATTCTCCCTCAAACAAAAGTCCCTATATCTATTGTGCGATTGTTTTTACCAAAAATATGTCTAAGAATGTATATCGACCTAAACTGATGAAGAAATTAGTTTTTTATATATTTTGTTTGGATATGTACTATAGCAGAAAGTAAAAAAAAATGTTTGTTTTTTTTTTAAATTGTCTGCCTTTTTTTGTTTATAGCTCAAAAAATTAAAACCACAGAGGTGATCAAATACCACCAAAAGAAAGCTCTATTTGTGGGAAAAAAAGGACGTCACTTTTGTCTGGACACAGCGTCGCACGACTGCGCAATTGTCAGTTAAACCGACGCAGTGCCGTATCGCAAAAAATAGCCTGGTCATTAAGGGGGCAAATCCTTCCGGGGCTGAAGTGGTTAAATGCTTTTCCAAATAACATAAAGATTTTCCTTGAGCAATCAAAACAATGGTATAAAAAGACCCTTTTAAAAGTTTATTAGACCTCATGCACACTGGGAGTCAAAAATGCAATTTTTAAGGGCGTTTGATTTTTTTTTTCCTGCCTCCAAACTCCCTTCCATGTTAGCCAATGCATTCTTGCACACATAAGCTTTTACAGGTGTTTAGAAGCAGGAGCATTTAGAAGAAGATATAACCTCATCACTTGTGTGTTTAGGAAAGGAGCGATCCGGTAGAAAAAACCATGAATGCGCATGAATGCATGTAAATGCATGTAGATGTGTCTAAATGCACCGCAGTGCACCTGACATGCTTAAACGCACTTGCAAAATGCGGCTTTAGGTGATTTTTAATGCTGCTTTTTTCCTCCTAGAAGAAAAGGCATTCAAAAGACCTAGGCAAACACTTATGCCGTGTACACACGGTTGGAATTTCTGACAACAAATGTTCGATGTGAGCTTGTTGTCGGAAATTCTGACCGTGTGTAGGCTCCATCGGAAATTTGCTGTTGGAATTTCCGACAACAAATGTTTGAGAGCTGGATCTCAAATTTTCCGACAACAAAATTTGTTGTCGGAAATTCCAAGCGTGTGTAGGCAATTCCGACACACAAAATTCCACGCTTGCTCTGAATCAAGTACGAGACGGAAGTGCAGTCTGTCATAGTACCAGAGCCTGGGGACATAAATGTCATCTGCTGCTGCTCTTGATCTGTTAGGGCTGGGCTCAGCCCTTCCTTCTCTGAGCTGGCCGCTCAGCTGTCAGCTAATTGCCAGCTCCCTTCTCTCCACAGTGACTGAGCTGTTGATGATCTGCTAGTCAGTCCTCCCTACTTAAAGCCGTCCACCTCACTTCATCTCTGCCTTCGCCTTTGGTCACATCTCAGAGACTTTCTCCTGTTGAAGACTTGCTCTGCTGACGTCCCTTCTGGCTCCTGATCCTGCTTGCTGTACTACTACGTTGAGCTCTGGCTCTCTGACCTTGGCATTGGCTAACTACCCGATTTGGTTACTAACTCTGGCTATGTATTGACTACGCTTACTCTGTTTACCTTTTTATTATTATTAAACAAGTGTGATTAACTGTACTTCTGTCTCTGTCTGATTCATGGTTTCTGACAGTAGGCGAAGGCCATGAATTCAAAAGATGCAGTCAGTCCACTTGTTGGTAATATTTTTTCCAGACTGGATGACCAGGATCACCGCATGGATCAGTTTACCTTGGCGTTACAAACGCTCCTGAGTCGTACGGCTCACCTGGAATCTTCCACTATGGCTGCTCCGCTATAACCTGTGTTGCAGGCCGTCCCTGCTGCTGCTCCAGTCTCTGTGCAGGTACCTGCTTCGAGTATTACCACTATAAGAAGCATGTCTGGTTCCACTCCACTTCCCCAGCGATTTGGGGGTGATCCAGTTCAATGCAGAGGGTTTCTCAACCAGGTTGAGATATACTTTGAGATGCTGCCCCAGTCGTTTCCCACGGACAGAAGCAAAGTAGGTTTTATGATATCTTTGCTTTCTGAGAGAGCCTTGGCCTGGACAAACCCTCTATGGGAGATGCAAAAAACAGTGGTCCTGAGTTACCCAGAATTTGTGACTTCCTTCAAAAGGGTATTTGATGTTCCCGCATGCTCCGCTTCTGCTGCCAAGAGCCTAATGTCCATCAAACAGAGTACGAGAACTGTTGCAGATTATGCCATTGAATTCTGTACTCTGGCAGCAGAGGTTGCTTGGAACAATGAGGCCCTCGTGGTCGCCTTCTCTCATGGTCTCTCAGATAACATCAAGGATGAGATAGCAGCCCGAGATATACCCACTGAGCTGGAGAGGTTGATCACATTTGCCATCCTCATTGACTCCAGACTCAGAGAAAGACGCTCTTTTAAGGAGCGCTGGTGCAAGCCTCCTGTACATTTGTCTCCGAGCTTTGCAGTCCCACCCTTGCCTCCCTCACCTCCCATGCCTCCTGGTACTGAGTCGGTCTGTGAAGATGAACCCATGCACTTGGGCTTCACACCTCTCTCTGCGGATGAGAGAGCCCTTAGGAGGAGCTAGAGATTGTGCCTTTATTGTGGCCAGGCTGGTCACTTTTTGTGTCTTGTCCTACCCGTCCAGGGAACACCCGAACCTTGAGGTCCTGTCATGGACAGTATTGGAATCAAATAAGGAGTGAGTACAGCGCTGCTCCAATGATGTTATAAAGGTAGTTACACAATAAGCGGCTAACACACCTCTAAGACAAAGAAGTAAATAAATCAACAAGTATATATATAGTGTAGCGCTATGTGTGTAAATAAATGGGAACAAAGAATTAGGTTCGAGCCATCTTGCAATGGCCAGAAGGTAGACAAAAAATACTTCAAAAATTGGATGAAAAGTGACTCAATACAAAAAAGTGCGCTATATGTTACAAAATAACATGTAAAGCATAATAATAATAACAATACACCGGTGAAATGTGAAAACAAGACCAAAATATAAATGGATAAGAAATCAGCCGTGAATAAAGTCCATAAATATTAAAAGTGTGTTCCTGATAAAAATCAAAAACCACCACCAACAGTCTCTGAGGATTAACTGATGAAGACAGCAATGAAATATCACTGGTGAGTGAGACGGTAGAACACCAAATACAATGTGACGTCTAGGTATGTGACAGGACCATCACCATAGCATCTGAGGAGGCTTACCGGAAGCAGGGGACTTGAAAAGACATACGTCTTACAAGTCTCAAAAAGCTTGTTTAGCCGCCAGGGCTGGCAGGATAAAACATTGGGTATCCACAACTTCAAATAGGGGGGAGGGAAGATCTGTCAACAGCTTCAACCGTCCAGACGTATCAGCAGGCCAACCGGATGTTTAATTGAAACCATGAGAGAAGGAAGACTCACATGGCATGATATCGTTTAAAAAGCATGCATTTATTGAAACAATAAAAAAAGGAACACTCACATGATATAACATCGTAAACAGCTTAAATGGTATCAAACGCGGTGATCATAGGGGGTCCACCCAACATGTTTCGGCTATCCCACCGCTATTTAAACTAGAAATGACCCCCACTGGGAGTGTCACAACCCAGGAAGTGACCAACTGACGTCACTTCCGGTTCTCGAATAAATACGTACATACTGTATGTAAAATATATTATAAAAACAATAAGCGGTATTTATACCGCTGGTCCAAAACTTCAGGGTCAGAAATAAGTATAAATATAAAATAATGCTGATGTTGTGGCCGGCCGATCCGGAAGTATTCGGAATGAAAAACATGGACATGGACAGACCTTAGGTGGCGTTGTTTCGTCTCAAAAGATAAGCCCCTGGTTTCCGTTACCCTGTCTTGGGCTGAGTCATCCGTCGAGATACAGGCTATAATCGACTCTGGGGCTGCAGGCCTGTTCATTGATGCTGCCTTTATATCAAAGCACTCGATTCTGCTGCAGCTGCGTGACACTCCACTTGCTATTGAAGCTCTTGTTGGGAGACCTCTACAGCCTGCCCATGGGACTCATGAATAGAGATGAGCCGAATACCCCCCTGTTCGGTTCGCACCAGAACTTGCGAACAGGCAAAAAATTTGTTCGAACACGTGAACACCGTTAAAGTCTATGGGACACAAACATGAATAATCAAAAGTGCTAATTTTAAATTTTTATTTGCAAGTTATTGTCATAAAAAGTGTTTGGGAACCTGGGTCCTGCCCCAGGGGACATGGATCAGTGCAAAAAAAAAGTTTTAAAAACGGCCGTTTTTTCGGGAGCAGTGATTTTAATAATGCTTAAAGTGAAACAATAAAAGTGTAATATCCCTTTAAATTTCGTACCTGGGGGGTGTCTATAGTATGCCTGTAAAGGGGCGCATGTTTCCCATGTTTAGAACAGTCTGACAGCAAAATAACATTTCAAAGGAAAAAAAATCATTTAAAACTACTCGCGGCTATTAATGAATTGCCGGTCCGACAATACACATAAAAGTTCATTGATAAAAACGGCATGGGAATTCCCCACAGGGGAACCCCGAACCAAAATTAAAAAAAAATGATGTGGGGTGTCCCCCTAAATTCCATACCAGGCCCTTCAGGTCTGGTATGGATATTAAGGGGAACCCCGGCCAAATTTTTTTTTAAAAAATGGCGTGGGGTCCCCCTTAAAATCTATACCAGACCCTTTAGGTCTGGTATGGATTTTAAGGGGAACCCAGCGCCATAATTTTAAAATAAAATGGCGTGGGGTCCCCCTAAAAATCCATACCAGACCCTTATCTGAGCACACAACCTGGCAGGCCACAGGAAAAGAGGGGGGACGAGAGAGCGCCCCCCCCCTCCTGAACAGTACCAGGCCACATGCCCTCAAAATTGGGAGTATGCTTTGGGGTAGCCCCCAAAACACCTTGTCCCCATGTTGATGAGGACAAGGGCCTCATCCCCACAACCCTTGGCCGGTGGTTGTGGGGGTCTGCGGGCGGGGGGCTTATCGGAATCTGGAAGCCCCCTTTAACAAGGGGACCCCAAGATCCCGGCCCTCCCCCCTGTGTGAAATGGTAAGGGGGTACAAAAGTACCCCTACCATTTCACAAAAAAACTTTCAAAAATGTTAAAAATGACAAGAGACAGTTTTTGACAATTCCTTTTTTTAAATGCTTCTACTTTCTTCTATCGTCTTTCTTCTTTCTTCTATCTTCTTTCTTCTTTCTTCTATCTTCCTTTGGTTTCTTCCTCCATCTTCTTCTTCTTCTGGTTCTTCTGGTTCTTCTGGTTCTTCCTCTGGTGTTCTCGTCCGGTATCTTCCAACACGGCATCGGCGACTTCTTCCCTTCTTCTCCTCGGGCCGCTCCGCATCCATGATGGCATGGAGGGAGGCTCCCGCTGTGTGACGCTTCTCCTCTTCTGACGGTTCTTAAATAACGGGGGGCGGGGTATGGGGACTTGACGGGACTTCCCTATGGCATTCCCCATAATGTCACGGGGAATGCCACAGAGAAGTCACCGTCAAGTCCCCGTCAAGTCCCCATGCGTCAGAGGGGGGCAGGGTCACCGGGTGGCTCCGCCCCCCGTTATTTAAGAACCGTCAGAAGAGGAGAAGCGTCACACAGCGGGAGCCTCCCTCCATGCCATCATGGATGCGGAGTGGCCCGAAAAGAAGATGAAGAGAAGAAGATGAAGAGAGAAGCGTCACACAGTGGAAGCCTCCCTCCATGCCATCATGGATGCGGAGCGGCCTGGAGAAGAAGGAAAGAAGACGCCGCGGAGGAAGATGCCAGATGAGAACACCGGAGGAAGAACCAGAAGAAGAAGAAGATGGAGGAAGAAACCAAAGGAAGATAGAAGAAAGAAGAAAGAAGAAGCATTTAAATAAAGTAATTGTCAAAAACTGTCTCTTGTCATTTTTAAAATTTTTGACACTTTTTTAGTAAATTGGTAGGGGTACCTTTGTACCCTCTTGCCATTTCACACAGGGGGGAGGGCCGGTATCTTGGGGTCCCCTTGTTATAGGGGGCTTCCAAATTACGATAAGCCCCCCGCCCGCAGACCCCCACAACCACTGGCCAAGGGTTATGGGGATGAGGCCCTTGTCCCCATCAACATGGCTGCCTTCTCTCATGGTCTCTCAGATAACATCAAGGATGAGATAGCAGCCCGAGATATACCCACTGAGCTGGAGAGGTTGATCACATTTGCCATCCTCATTGACTCCAGACTCAGAGAAAGACGCTCTTTTAAGGAGCGCTGGTGCAAGCCTCCTGTACATTTGTCTCCGAGCTTTGCAGTCCCACCCTTACCTCCCTCACCTCCCATGCCTCCTGGTACTGAGTCGGTCTGTGAGGATCCTTGAGACCTTGTATCAATTATAAGGGTCTCGATCATTTCAGGATTAAGAATGCCTATCCCATTCCATTGATTATGGAGTTATTTGACCATCTCAAGGGAGCAACGGTTTTCACAAAGCTTGATTTGAGAGGGGCATACAATCTCGTCAGGATTAAGGAGGGCGACGAGTGGAAAACTGCGTTTAATACCAGATCAGGTCATTATGAGTATCTCGTAATGCCTTTTGGCCTTTGTAATACTCCGGCAGTTTTCCAGGAATTCATTAACGATGTCCTCCAAGATTTGTTGCAGTTATGTGTGGTGGTTTATCTCGACGATATCCTCATATTTTCCAAGTCCCTGGAGAGCCACCACACAGATGTCTGTCGTGTGTTTCAGAGACTATGAGAGAACAATCTCTATTGTAAATTGGAAAAGTGCGAATTCCATTGTGAACAGGTGAAATTCCTGTCATTTCCACTGCTGGTTTTCGATGGACCCAGAGAAACTTTCAGCGGTCCTACAGTGGCCTCGACCCATGGGTTGACGTCCTCTGCAGCGTTTTCTTGGCTTTGCCAACTATTATCGGAAGTTTATTCATAACTTCTCGTTTCTGGTCAAGCCCCTGACTGATATGACCAGGAAAGACGGCGAACCCACAGAGTTGGTCTCCGGAGTCCATTAAGGCCTTTGAGAGTCTCAAGGTTGCCTTTGTTTCTGCTCCTGTGTTGGCACACCCTGATCCTATGTTGCCTTTTATCCTAGAAGTTGATGCTTCCGAGACTGGAGTTGGCGCTCTTCTATCTCAACGTCCTAACTCTGAGTGCGCTATGCATCCGTGTACTTTTCCAAGAAATTGTCTCTGGCAGAGTGCAATTAGGAGATTGGTGACAGAGAGCTGTTGGCGATCATTTTAGCCCTGAAAGAATGGAGACATCTTCTTGAAGGTACCACTGTACCGGTTCTCATTCTTACTGACCATAAGAATCTCACATTCTTGTCTGAGGCTAAGCGCCTCTCTCCTAGAAGGGCACGATGGGCTCTTTTCTTGTCGAGTTTTAATTGCATTGTCTCATTCTTACCCGGTACTAGAATGTAAGGGCTGACGCCTTGTCACGACAATTTTCCTCCACTTTCAAGATGGAGTCAGTTCCGGTTCCTGTGATCCCTCCTGATCATATTGTGGCTACGGTTCGCACTAGTCTTACTTCTCCTTTCAGTGACAAAATTCTTTCTGCTCAGGTCGATGCTCCTCCTGAGAAACCTTGTGACCGCTGCTTTGTTCCCGAGAGTCTCCGTACTGCCGTGCTCCAGACTTACCATTCTCCCAAGGCTGCTGGCCACCATGGGAAGAATCAACTCTTTTGGGCCATTTCCCAACAATTCTGTTGACCTAGTCTACGTTCTGATGTAACCGCCTTCGTAGCTGCCTGTTCTGTGTGCTCAGAGTAAGACTCCACAACACCTTCCAATGGGCCTCCTACAACCCATACCCAATGGAGAGAGGCCCTGGACCCACCTGTCTATGGATTTCATTGTGGAGTTACCCAACTCCCAGGGCAACACAATTATCCTTATGGTGGTTGACCAGTTCTCGAAAATGTTGCATTGCATTCCACTCAAGAAGTTGCCTACTTCTAAGGAACTGGCTTCTATTTTTGCTCGGGAAGCAAAATTACATGGGCTACATCCACTTATATCGGCTACCCAAGGTGATTGTCTCAGACAGGGGTAGTCAGTTTGTGTCCAGGTTCTGGCGAGCCTTTTGCGCACAGTTAGGTATTCAGCTTGCATTCTCCTCTACGTATCACCCGCAGTCTAATGGGGCAGCAGAACGAGCCAATCAGTCCTTGGAGAAATTCCTACGTTGCTATATTTCTGACCATCATAACAACTGGTCAGACCTCTTACCGTGGGCAGAGTTTGCTCACAATAGTGCCTTGAATTCAGTTTCCCGTTTGTTCCCGTTTATGGCGAACTATGGTCACCTTCTGTGTTGCCAACCTTCCGTGTTGCCTGCCTTGTTTGTTCCTGCATTAGAGGAGCATCTCCGTGGTCTTTGTTCCACTTGGGCACAAGTCCAGGAGGCTTTGCGACATGCTAACGATAGGTACAGACTCCATGCTGACTGCAGACGCCTGCCTGCGCCTTTCTACCAGGTTGGGGACAGAGTGTAGCTGTCGTCTCTCAACCTCTGACTTTGTGTTCCTTCTTTGAAGTTCGCACCTCAGTTTATTGGGCCTTCGCAGGATTAACCCAGTGGCTTACGCGTTGGACCTTCCTCCTAGTATGTGCATCTCTAATGTGTTTCATGTCTCCTTTTTGAAACCTTTGGTCTGTAACCATTTTACCACCTCGGTGCCATGTCCTCACCCTATACAGGTTGAGAACCATGAGGAGTATGAAGTACAATCCATTGTTTACTCCCATAGGTTCCATGGGCGCTTAACTACATTGGAAGGGGTACGGTCCGGAGGAACGCTCTTGGGTCTCATCCTCGGACGTACATGCCCCTGTCCTCCTCTGTGATTTCCATAGACATTTTCCCCTCAAGCCCGGTGGTCCTCCGAGGGGGAGGGGTCATTGAGGAGGGGGTACTGTCAGGGCTGGGCTCAGCCCTTCCTTCTCTGAGCTGGCCGCTCAGCTGTCGGCTAATTTCCAGCTCCTTCCTACCCACAGTGACTCAGCTGTTGATGATCTGCTTGTCAGTCCTGCCTACTTAAAGCCGTCCAGCTCACTTCATCTCTGCCTTCGCCTTTGGTCACATCTCAGAGACTTTCTCCTGCGTTCCTGTTGAATACTTGCTCGGCTGACGTCCCTTCTGGCTTCTGATCCTGCTTGCTGTACTACTACGTTGATCTCTGGCTCTCTGACATTTGCTTGGCTGACTACCCGATCTGGTTACTAACTCTGGCTATGTATTGACTACGCTTACTCTGTTTCCTTTTTTTTTTTTTTATTTCAAATAATTTTTATTTTGAAAAATGGATGATTTATACAACGATATCTTAACAGTAAGATCCAGGCATGGATCTCATACAGTTTCGAAGGTTAAAATTAACGACGTGGCAAACATCTGCTTTCCCTTCTCGAAATCATTAAAGCATAAATTTAAGGCTGCGAGGCCTATATTGTATGTGAGAACAGAGAGCCTGAAGAGTAGACTGCAAAACAGGAAAGAGGAGAAAAGGCTATAAGAAAAAAAAAAAAATAAACTGAGACGAACCTGGGGGACTACCGCCGGAACGTAAGGTTCCTACTCAGACCTCTGCCCGATGGACAGACCACCCCCATGGGAGCTCGCTGTGGCCTGTCCGGGGGGCCCGAGTTCCAGGTTCTTGCGATTTTGCCCAAAAACCAAATTTGTACCATGTTATGTTAGTCGTGTTTTGCGAACAGTCTAAGGATTATCTCTGTTCTCTGCCCTAGTCTTTGTGAATGCAAACCTGCCTAGCCGCCTAATGATTTCGGGAAAGGCGACTTGGATAACAGATAAAACAAGAGATAAAGATAATTAATTAGTGTAACAAAACCGCCCGTTCTCGGGCTTTACCTGAGAGAGCTTAGCCTTTGTTAGCCAAGAAAAGAGACAAGAGAGTCTTCAGAGAAGAGAGAGGGGGGAAAAGGGGGGAGGGGGGGGTAGCAAGAAAGGGGGAGTACTCGGTAAACGGATCTATCTTACTCTGTATCTTGTGGTATGCCCGGAAATAGGGGTACCTTACAGTATTTGGCCCATGGTTCCCAGATAGCGAAAAATGTTTCGATTTTGTCATTAATGTTAGCAACGATTTGTTCTTGTGCCATTATCCATGACACCTTCCTTTTAAAAGCTTTTATTGAAACGCTGGGTTTCTTCCAGGCCTTTGCTAGAGAAGCTTTAGCTGCTAAGAGTATAAAGAAGGTTAGCTTCTGTGAGAATTTGGAAAAAGTCCTGATCTTCCCATTAAGCAAAGCAATGGAAGGATCAGGGGAGACTTTTTGCTGTAAAACAGAGCTGATCGTGCGGAAGACCTTACTCCAGAACGATCTGATTCTCGGGCACGTCCACCATATGTGTATCATTGTTCCCTCCATCCCACAGTCCCTGAAACACAGGGGGGAAGATCCTGGAAAGATGTTAGCTAAACGAGCCGGTACATAGTACCATCTTGTTATGACTTTAATATTGGCTTCCATCAATGATATGTTTAGAATACCTTTGAATGATCGTTCAAATCTGGAGTACCAGTCCTCTAGCGTCCAGGAGTTGTCCAAATCCTCCTCCCAGGCCCGTGCATATCTCGGTTTCTCCGCTGAAGATTGTAAGGCTGAATAGATTATGGAGATTCCTCCCCTCTGGACTTCTGAAGTGGAGCACCATTGTTCAAATGGAGTCAAAGAAGACCTATCTTGATTTTGCTTCCATATGGAATGGATGTAGTGGTGTATCTGTGAGAATCTGAAAAACTCAGATTGGGGCATGTCTAGCTCGTTTCGGCAGTGGTTCAGCGTGATTGGCCCCCTAGGGGAGAGGAAATGTCCAATCCTATAGAGGCCCTTGTCCGTCCACCACTTGAAGGCCCTGATTACCATCCCTGGAGGAAAAGCCGGGTTATGGAATAAGTGTGCTAGAGGTTTGAGAGGTGAAACCAGATTATTATGTGAAAAGAGTTTTGTGCACATGGCCAACGAGTGGGACAGGGAAGGGGATAGTATAGCCGGTCTATCATTAGGGGTACACCAGAGAAGATAGTCGATCGTGTTCCGAGGGGTAGCTTGTCTTTCCATGGCCAACCAACTTGGTTTCGGGCCTCGAGCAAACGCCACCGAAATTTGGGAGAGCTGAGCTGCTTGATAGTAGCTCCACAGATCAGGGAGACCGAGGCCTCCCTGACTTTTAAGACGTGTTAACATACTGGAGGGGCATCTATACCCTTTACGGCCCCAAATAAAGCGAACGATTTCGGATTGAAATTTGAGGAGGGTTGATTTCGTAATAGGAATAGGAAGAGAGCGAAAAAGGTATAAGAGACGGGGAAGTAATGTCATCTTGACGGCATGTATTCTCCCCAGCCAGGACAGCCCACATCTAGCCCACCTGTCGAGGTCTTCCTTACATTTACGGAACATGGGGGGGAAATTAGCGTTAAACAGTTTTTGTATGTCTGGAGTTAAGTGGATACCTAAATATGGGATATCTGTGGGTGCCCAGGAGAAGTTAAAGTTAGAAGAAAGCTGATTTAGTGTATCCTGAGGGACTGTAATGTTCAGCGCGATAGACTTGGACATGTTGACCTTTAGGCCAGAAACGACGCTGAATTCTTGGAGGATCTTATAAATCATCGGAGTTGTAATGAGAGGGGAGGTGATGTAGAGAAGCAGGTCATCCGCATATAGGGCACATTTATGCTCCTGATCCCCACATTGGACCCCTTTGACATCTGGGTTGGTTCTAAGTGCTATAGCTAGTGATTCAATTGCTATCGCAAAGAGGAGGGGGGAGAGCGGGCACCCCTGCCTTGTTCCTCTGTGAATAGGGAATGTGTCAGAGTACCTTCCTAGGAGACGGACCTGAGCAGACGGGGTTGAGTATAGGGATCTAATGTAGTTCAGAAAGAAGGGACCAAATCCCCAGCGCTGTAAGATGTCAGATAAATAATCCCAGTTAACGGAGTCAAATGCCTTTTGCAGATCGATGGAGAGGAGGAAGCCCCGCTGTGGTGGGCCTCCATCCCAACATGACTTCAAAAGGGATATAACGTCTATCGTCCTACGTATTTGGTCCGGCCCCTGTCTACCAGGGATGAAGCCCACCTGATCATTGTGAATATAATTGGCAATGAAGCTCGCCATTCTATTCGCTAGAATTTTTGTCAGGAGTTTGATATCGTTGTTAATTAGCGAAATGGGCCTATAGTTCCCCAATTCACTTGGGTCCTTCCCCGGCTTCGGTATCACCGAGATATACGCCGAGTTAAGGTCAGATCCCAGGGGGGCTCCATCCCTGAGGGCGTTGAAGAATTTAGCTAAGTGGGGGGCAAGGGTAGTGGCAAATTTTTTGTAATACCCAGTGGACAGGCCATCTGGACCCGGGGCGGAACCCGTTTTAAGCGAGGCAATCGTATCCAATACTTCCTCCACTGTGATCTTGTCCTCAAGCAACTCCCTATGGGCTTTGGTTAAGGCTGGTAGGGGTAAATCCCTAAGGAAGCGGTCCCTTTGTTGCTGTGATGGGGGCTCAGAGGATTTATAGAGATCAGTGTAAAATAAGGAGAAGGCATCCATAATTTTAGAGGGGTTCTGCGTCAGGTCTCCCGATGCTGTTTTGATTTTAGGGAACGCTAATGTTCGGTGTTTTGGGGTTAGTTTGGCTGCTAGTTTGGAGCCCAATCGGTCTGTTTGGTAGTAGAACTTGGCCCCTGTCCATCTCAAGTGTTTCTCTGCTGCCGAAGTTAGGGCAAGATTAAGTACCGTCCTAGTGCGGTCAAGGGTCTCTAAGGAGTCCGATGTGGGAAGTCTCTTATGTGCTCTAGCCGCTGCCCTGTAGTCCGCTGTGAGTTTAAGGATGTCGGCTTTATGGGCTGCTTTAAGATGT
Source organism: Lithobates clamitans (assembly GCA_037952925.1). Lineage (NCBI taxonomy): Eukaryota > Metazoa > Chordata > Amphibia > Anura > Ranidae > Lithobates > Lithobates clamitans. Next base: position 2,170,717 of record JBBGZY010000742.1, on the reverse strand, counting down.
GAGGATAAGCTGATTATGTGGCCCCTAATCACCGGCTTATGGGCTGCCCAAACGGTGGAGGGAGAGACCTCCCCCGTTTGGTTAATTCTAAAGTAATCTTTGATGTTTTCCACTATGCCCTGACAGTTTATGGGATCATTGAGGAGAGATTCTTGTAATCTCCAGCGTGGCGGACCCTTGGAGGGACCCCCTTTCTGAGCTACTACCAAGACCAATGCGTGATCAGACAATGGAGAATCTATGATCCTAGAGTTAAGGACAAGCGGAATTGTACGCGAACGTGTGAAGATGTGGTCTATCCTGGCCAGGGACCCATGCGGAACCGAGAAGTGGGTGTAATCTTTCTTGTGCGGGTTAGCTTCTCTCCAAATATCCACCAAACCCTCCTCAAATAATAGAGCTGCTATTTTGGTGCTCTGTTTTGATGGGCGTTTAGGTTTAGAAGTACCATTGGCTAGTCTGTCAAGTGCGGAGTCGAAAGCGACGTTCGAGTCACCTCCCATAAATATTGTACCTTTAAGGTGGGGTTTTAGTTTTTTGAGTAATAGATCAAAAAACGATCTTTGACCTCTGTTGGGCGCATAATATGAAACAAATGTATAAAGTTCTCCCTCAATGCAACCAGATACTAGCAGGAAACGCCCCTTGGGATCGACTATCGCCTCCGGTTGTGAGACATTTAAATGCTTGGCAAAGCAGATGGCAACCCCTTTTGTTTTGTTTTCGGCTGAGGACAAGAAAAATTGTGGGTAGTGTTGGTGGAGAAATGATGGTTTGTAGTGTACTGGGAAGTGTGTTTCCTGTAGAAGGAGGACGTCAATGTGCATAGATTGGTAGGACTGAAAGATCTTTCTGCGTTTAATTGGGGAGTTCAGGCCTTGGGTGTTGTGTGAAATGATTCTAAGGGGGAAATTCCTATCCTTTAGACTAACCATGGTCCAGAGGGGAGAGAACTGTCAACTCATATTGCGGCTTACCGTTACCCATGGAACGTGAAAGCTGACTGTGATCTGTTGGTGAGGCAAGATGTCTGCTCGGGCCCGGCAGGGGGATAACAGGGCCACCCCAGAGACTGGTAGAACCTGCATAGGAGTACAGGAGGGTATAGAGAGCGGAAGGGGAAAGAGCAGAAGAAAGAAACAAAAGAAGAACGATTAGTTTCATGTAATAAACATTAAGCATCGATAAAATTTCAGTCATGACTAATAATTGTACTGAGGAGGTAAAAAAAAAAAGGATCACCTCGCACAGTCAAAAGGGTAGGAAGAAATGTCTAAACTACCCTAATGGCCACTAGGGCCCGGGCCTCCTGAAAACAGGGAGACCAAACAAAATAAACACCTCAGGGGAGCTTAAGGCGTACCTGAGGGTAATTGGAGGCGCACTGGGTCCACCACAGCCCCAGTTCCTCTTAACCATTAAACCTGAGACCGTGTTCCGGTCTTTGAAGTAGAAAATTAGACAGAGCATATCAAAACATGTAAAGACATGGGGTGAACATGGAAAAGGAAATCAATATATAAAAGAGAAAAAAAAAAAAAAAAAAAAAAAAAGAAAAAAAATGTTTTTTCCATGTTGACCCCTGTTGCCACCTATGCAGTGTGGGTGTGATTAAGTATGAGCCTCCTAAACCACGGTGGTAAACATGAATCCCTTACAGGGTGGGACGAGAGGCCGGGCCCATCAGAGCCCAGAAGGAGGAGGGGATCCCGGGGTCAATAACCAACCTTCTTTGGATAACTAAGGGATGTTACGATCATGTGGGGAAACTTCATGTACTGCCCCTCTCCTCCAAGGCTCAGCGGGGAGGGCTCCCAAAACACATCCCTACTCTGAGTTCAAAGTGTATATAAAAAAAAAAAAAAGAAAAAAAAAGGAAAAAAAAAAAAAGGGGGGCCTAGACCCGCTAATATTAGACTCGGAGCCCTAGGGCTCGGGGAAAACGGGGACTAGCCCCAACCAGTCCTACAGCAGACGTGCTGCACCCTTCAAATAGAGGGAAAAAAAAAGTTCCTGTGAGAAGAGTGGCAGTTCAAGTGGGGAGATTCTCCTTCGATCTCTTGTATCCTTGTTTTAACCAGGTTGGCTGTAGCGGGCTTGCTGGGGGGGGTCTTTTGGTTGAAGATGGGGTACCCCTGCTTGATTGTGAAGACGAAGGCTCTTGAGGGATGAGGCCCAACTGGAGAAGAATCCGTTCGCCATCCGCGAAGGTGGAGAAGCTGTAGTTTCTACTCTTGTGTGAAAAATTCAGTCTCAGCGGGAAGGACCACCTATAGGGGATCTCCTTCTCCTGCAGTAGTAGTAGTAAAGGTTTCAAGGCCCTTCTCTTCTGCACTGTGTAGGGGGAGAGATCCGCGAAGATCTGAATTTTGTGACCGATAACGGAAATGTCCTTTAAATTTCTGGCTTTTCTCATGACTGCCTCCTTAACCGCATAATGATGGGGTTTCACAATGATGTCCCTCGGTAGTCCATCCGTGCGGGGGGGTTGTAGAGCTCTATGGGCCCTGTCAAGCTCAAGGCGGTGCTCTGGTATCTCCGGAATAAGATCCTTGATGAGGGTTTTGATGACAGAGTGAACCTCCTTTTCTGTTTCTGGGACCCCCCTCACCCTAAAATTATATCGTCTCGATCTGTTCTCCAAATCATCAATTTTGTTAAAGGCTAATTCAAGTTGGTCCTGCATATCTTGCAATCTGGCTGTGTTCTGATTAATCCTAGCCCCTGCTTGATCCGCCTTCTTCTCCATGCTGTCAAGCCTACAACCAAATTGCTGCATGTCAGCGTGTATGGATGCTGTTATTTGGGCTGCGTTTTGGGCTAGGCTTTTGGATAATAACTGCGCAAAGGCCTCCATCATGGATGGAAAGTCTGTGGGTGTGGGGGCGGCTTCTTGTGCATCACTGACTGATAGCAGAAGGCCTGTGTGCGGGTCCATCATGGGGGTGGATGGGAGGCCTGTCTGCAGGCTGAGTAGGAGAGATTCTGTGGACGCTGGAGAATGAGCCAGGGGTGGAGGGGAGTACAGGGTACCTGGTGACTGAGGCAGGACACAGTCTTGGTCAGCAATGGAGTCGTCCGCATCTGCCGCCACGCTGTGTCTCGGAGGAGCGGCGGCCATTTTGGCATAACTGAGCGGTCCGGGTGCGGCCGCCATCTGGCTCGTCAGACTTCTTCTGGCAGTCGCCCCCAGCCTGAAACTGTTCCCGGGGGTGTCCGGAGCCTGATGGTGTCTATTAGGGGCAGATATGAGTGCTCTGTCGGCGCTGCGGGAACGAGCGGGGTAGTGGTGGAGCGGAGCTTCAGTGGCTAGCGGCCATCTTGGAAGCTGCCGCGCATGCGCCTCCTCTGTTTCCTTTTTTATTATTATTGAACAAGTGTGATCAACTGTACTTCTGTCTTGGTCTGATTCATGTTTTCTGACACTGATCTCTGAGAATACTGGACCTTCTTGCGCTCCCTATTATAAGTGCTCCTCAGGCCACCAATTTTGCACTTCAGATACGGGATGGTTGCCGTGGGGATCTGCGGCTTCACCAATTCCATCAATTGATCCAGCACTGCCTTCTTCTTTATTTTATTATTATAAAAGGAGTGTTTAACCTGACACAGACAGGGCAGCTCCCTGTACAGATCAATGAATTGGGGGCGGAAGTCATAATCGTTGAATCGATCCATTTTATCTGCAAGACACAACACATGACAAAGCCAAATGTCAGGCTAAACTCTCATAATCTTGTCCCAATATAGGCCTCAATCTATAAGCAGTATAGGCCACTAATCACTGATGCCCCAAGTTAAAATTGTACCTTCGTTAGCATGATCGGCGCTTCCTATACTCCTTCCTCCGCTCACAGATCGTACGTACGATGCACGCGTGTTACGCTTTATATACACTGCGCATGCGTGAAACTCCACCCACCCCTGACCTTCTTTCTAGTATATTCCCCGCCCCTTCTCTTTCGGCGCAGTGGGAGAGCACATGGCGGAGAGACAACAGGTGAATGATAGTAGCAGCAACGATGAAAGCCCAGGGCCAGAAATGTCCCGATCCTGGAGGAGATATAGGGCCTCAAATATGTCCTTTGTAGAGATGGTGGAGATGGTGGACCATACCCAAACCCAAATGTGAGAAAGGCCAAGATTGTGACTAAAGTTGTGACAAGCCTGCACAGGAATTTTGGGGTACGACGATCCAAGGAGCAATTAAGGAAATGCTGGTCAGACCTGAAATTGAGGGACCACGATCAGTACAGAAGGATCAGGAAACAGCTTCTAAAAAGTAAGTAGTTGTCCTGTGTTCCTGTTATTATTATTACTTGCATGCTGCTCCATGTGCTTTTCTTTACTGTTGTACAGTTTAAAATGGCAACTTTCAGGTTCGTGGGCACAGTAATCGTTCGTAGTAAACATTGTTTGTTTGCCCACTAATACAATGTTTACACATCTGGACACAGGAGCACTAGTGTGGGACACCAGAACACCCTTTTTAGGGTGTCCCACACAGGTGCTCCAGTGGATACTAGGGGTGCCTGCATGTGTGAAACTTGACCAAAAAAGGTAAGTATTCCAGCTTTAAGAAAGGGAAAAAATCACATCTTCAGCTTTGAACTCCAAAACAGACAATTGTACGACACTTCAAAGCAAAGTTTCATATTCCTATTTCTTGCCTTAAATATCTGTGTGCTAAGTATACCTTTTTTGTCTTCACATAGGGGAGAAAAGAATCGGGACATATGTGGACACCAGGAACCCCACATCTGATATAGAAGGGGAAGTCACCACACAACCACCTGAGGATGTGGATGCAGAACCTGAGGATGTGGAGGGAGAGGTTCAGGAAGTGGGCGAAATAGTGACCACAAAAGGTCAGTGTGTAGGACCACAGCTTCAGGTAATAGATGTATGCCTGCATATTTATTATGCATGTTTTTTTTTTTTTTATTTTAGGTGATGTGGATTTTGTGGAAGAAGAAACTCATTTCACCAGTGCAAGTGCACAATTCCTCATCGGGGAGATATTGGTGTGCAATCGGGATTTAGAGCTGATAAGGAAAACATCAATGATGTTAAAAAAAAAACTGAAGAACCTCATTGATGTTTTAGGCAGAATGATGGTTACAGCGTGGATCTACATTGCCGAAATTACGTCTATTGACGTCCTCCCCTTCCCTAGCTCCACGTTCGCTCTCGTGAGCGCGCATCAGGGAAAATCTGTGTTGGCTATGTCCCTTGGACACAGCCAATCACAGATCACTGTAAATGGCCAATGACAGCGGCCATTTATAGCACGATCGGCGTGGCCAATAAGAGATGATCTCAAATGTAAACATATGAGATCATCTCTCATTGCCGACTCTCCCTCCTCAAACAGAAACCGAGTGTGAGGAGGGAGAGCATCTGTGAAGAATTGTGAGTGCTTTTACAGTGAAAAAAAAACAGTGTGCCCAAACAGTGCCAAATCAGTACCACAATGACAATTAACATCTATAGATAGTGCCATCTGTGCTCACCTGTGCGCATCAGTGCCCACCTGTGCCATCTGTGCCTGTCAGTGCCTATCTGTGCCCGTCTGTGCCGCCTCTGCGCAATCAGTGCACATCTGTGCCACCTCATCAGTGCCCATCTGTGACACCTCATCAGTGCCCATCTGTGCCACCTCATCAGTGCCCATCTGTGCCACCTCATCAATGCCCATCTGTAGCAATCAGTGCCCATCTGTGCCGCCACATCAGTGCACATCTGTGCAATCAATTAGTGCACATCTGTGTGGCCTCATTAGTGCCCATCTGTGCTGCCTCATCAGTGCCCATCTGTGCCACCTCAACAGTGCCCATCTGTGCCACCTCAACATGGCAGATCTGTGCAATCAATCAGTGCACATCTGTGCCGACTCATCAGTGCACATCTGTGCCACCTCATCAGTGCCCATTTGTACCACCTCATCAGTGCCCATCTATGCCACCTCAGTGCCACCTCATCAGTGCATATCTGTGCCGCCTCATTAGTGCACATCTGTGCAATCAATCAGTTCACATCTGTGCAGCTTAATCAGTGCCCATCTGTACCGCCTCATCAGTGCCACCTCAGAAGTGCATATCTGTGCCACCTCATCAGTGCCCATCTGTGCTGCCTCATCAGTGCACATCTGTACAATCAATCAGTGCACATCTGTGCCACCTCATCAGTGCACATCTGTGTGATCAGTGCCCATCTGTGTTGCTTCATCAGTGCACATCTGTGCCATCAATCAGTGCACATCAGTGCACATCTGTGCTCATCAGTGCCGCCTCATCAGTGCCCATCAGTGCAGGCTTAGCACACACCTGTGCAGTCTCATCACCACCAGCAACCATGTCCAATAGATGCTTTTCCGCCGATGAGGCATACCAAATACTTTCCACAGCCGACGAGGGCAACGAGGAGCTCTCTTTTTCGGATTCCCTTTCAAATTTGGATTCTGAGTTCGACGTAAATTATGAGCCAGTCATCAGTAGTGGAACACTGACAGACTCAGAGGAGGAAGATATTCTGCCCCCCAAACAAAGGCATTCTGGTGAGGAAGCAGTGGCATCCACCAGCACCACAGTGGCATCCACCAGCACCGCAGTGGCATCCACCAGAACCGCAGTGCCTTCCACCAGCACCGCAGTACCTCGGCAAGAAAGGCCAAGTACCAGTGTCACCTCAGCCCAAAAGCGTTAGGACCCATGCCAGCCTTCCCTATGCCCTTCAGAACCCCTTGTGGCTTCCTCCTAATTCAGGAGAAGCTAATGTTCCTCCTTTCACTGCCCAGCCAGTGGACATGGAGAATTTTTCCCCAATCAATTTTTTTAATTTAATTTTTAGAGAGGACATGTTAGCGTCAATTGTGGCCCAGTGCAACCTGTATGCACAGCAATTTATTTTGAAAAATCCAACATCCTATTATGCCCGTCCCTAAGAGTGGAGAGACCTAACAGTGGAGGGGTTGAGGGTTTTTTGGGCTCACATTTAATATGGGACTCACCAAAAAAAGTGAAGTGCGCTCATATTGGTCAAACCACCCCATCCACCACATGCCGATCTTCTCCGCGGTAATGCCCAGAACCATATATCTGTTGATCATGAGGTTCCTACATTTTAGTGACAATACCCAGTGCCCTCCCCGAAATGACCCAAATTATGACAGGCTTTACAAAATTCGGCCAGTACTTAATTATTTTTCAGAAATATTCCCGCAGTTGTTTACCCCGGACCAACACATATGTGTGGATGAGTCCTTTGTTACATTTAGTGGCAGGCTTAAAATTAAGCAATTTATCCCCAGCAAAAGGGCCCGCTATGGGGTGAAGGTTTACAAATTATGTGACCGAGCCACAGGGTACACATATGCCTTCATAGTGTACGAAGGGAAGGGCACCCAGCTGCAGCCCCCTAATTGCCTGGACTACTTGGGATCCAGTGAGAAAGTTGTTTGACACTTCATAGACCCCCTATTTAACAAAGGATACCACTTGTACATAGACAACTTCTACACAAGTCTGCCCCTGTTCCACAACCTTCACTGGGAGAAGATGCCGGTATGTGGTATTGTAAGAAAGAACCGGAAGGGCTTTCCTCAAAGACTTGTCAATATGAAGTTGAGAAGAGGAGAGACGGCAAGTCTGCGAAACAAGGAGATTCTGGCAGCAAAGTGGAGGGACAGAAGGGATGTCTACATGTTGTCTTCGATCCACAATAACACCTACGTGGAAATCCCCAGAAGGAATGGCCTCATCTAAAAACCAACATGCATCCATGAATACAAGTGTTTATGGGGGGAGTCGACTTCAACGACCAAATGCTCGAACCATACCTTGCCACAAGTCGGACATACCATTGGTAAACAAAGTAGCAATTTATTTTTTTCAATTGTCCATATTCAATTCTTATATCATTTACTGCAACTCCACCCAAACCCCCCAACCCTTCCTTGGCTACCAAGAGGAAATTTACACTGCCCTTATATTCCCGAACGGCCCACCAGAAAACATCCAATCAGATGTTCTTAGTCGACTCTCCGAATGCCACTTTCCCGATAAAATCCCTCCCAAACCAACAGGCCAAAGATGTCAAAAAAGATATAGGGTGTGTACCAGTAGAGGAGTCAAAAGAGACCCATCTTAATATTGTCCCCATTGTCCTTCCCAACCAGGCCTCTGCATAGGTGAATGTTTTCGCCATTACCATACTTCAGTAAATTATTAGTGAAGTATGGTATACGTAATCCTCAGTTATGCCACTGCCTGCTCTGTAACTGACCCTGGCTTGTTATTCGACCACGCTTCTGCCTGCCGATTCTGTATATACCTCTGCCTAATCTGGAACTGACCCTGGACTGTTATTCTACCATGTTTCTGCCTACCGATTCTGTACATACCTCTGCCTGATCTGGAACTGACCCTGGACTGTTATTAAACCATAATTCTGCCTAACGATTCTGTACATACCTCTGCCTGATCTGCAAATGACCTTGGACTGTGTATCAATGTTATTTGCCTGCCTGTTGGACTGATCTTGTACCCTGCAAATGGACTAGTGGGATTCAACACAGGGGTCTCACATATGTGAGGGGCTCCAGAATAGTTTTTCTGGATGAAGAAAGCAATTTTTTTTAATTTCTCATTCCTAGATTAGGGTCTGGAGACTCGGAGGCTTCAAAGAGATTTGGGTGGGAGAAGCTTCTACCCCTGTCCAAAATTCTGTCCTGAACAAGGCCCTACTTCTGCCTGCTGCCTGTAGGACTTACTGCCATCATGCCTCTGCCTGTTGCACTGACCATAGCACATGGACCATGTTCCTGCATACTACCAGGACCAATATTTTTGGCACTGCTGAGAATATCTCTGCCTGCACTGACCCTGGACTGTATATGGACAGTATCCCTGCCTGCTGCCTGAAAAATTGTGTTCGCTGTTGCTGACCAAGTCCCTGCCTGATGCCTGGACCAGTGCTATCCTCCTGTGGATAACTGCGCTACTAAAACCATAGGTAATCTTTTATTTACCCTTTGCTCAGCATAATGTATTTTGGGGTGTAATTCTTGGTATGTGCATGCTATGTGTCCCTGGAACACCTGACGGTGTTCCTTGCATGTTGGATCTCTGTATGTGAACAGGCTGTGTAAAAGTCTCACACATTTGGTATTGCCATACTCAGAAGGAGTGGCAGAATGTATTTTGGGGTGTCATTTTTGCTACGTAAATGCTATGTGTTGGAAATATCTTATAAACCGACAACTTTGTGTAAAAAAAATGCGTTTTCATTTTTTCCCCACATTTTCCAAAAACTTCTGGAAAAAAATGAACCGTTCAAAAGACTCATTATGCCTCATAGATTATATGTTGGGTGGTTAGCTTTCCAAAACGGGGTAATTTTGTGGGCATTTCCATTGTCCTGGTGCTCCAGGGCCTTCAAAAGTGTAATAGGTAGTTGAGAAATGAAATGTGTAATTTATGTTCCTAGAACCCCTGAAGGTGCTACTTCAATGTTAGGCCTCTGTATGTGGCCAGGCTGTGTAAAAGTCTCACACGTGTGGTATCGTTATAATCAAGAGGAGTAGTAGAATGTACTTTGGGGTGTTATTTTTGCTATGTAAATGCTATGCGTTGGAAATATCTTATAAACGGACAACTTTGTATTAAAAAAATGCATCTTCATTTTTTTTTCACATTTTCCAAAAACTTCTGGAAAAAAATAAACCCTTTAAAAGACTCATTATGCCTCATAGATTATACATTGGGGTGTTAGCTTTCCAAAATGGGGTCATTTTGTGGGCATTTTCATTGTCCTGGTGCTCCAGGGCCTTCAAAAGTGCAATAGGTGGTTGAGAAATGAAATGTTTAATTTATGCTCCTAGAACGCCTGAAGGTGCTACTTCAATGTTAGGCCTCTGTATGTGGTCAGGCTGTGTAAAAGTCTCACACACGTGGCATCGTTATACTCAGGAGGAGTAGCAGAATGTATTTTGGGGTGTTATTTTTGCTATGTAAATGCTATGTGTTGGAAATGTCTTATAAACGGACAACTTTGTGTAAATAAAAAAAAAATCGTTCCAAAAACTTCTGGAAAAAAATGAACTGTTCAAAAGACTCATTATGCCTCATAGATTGTAGGTTGGGGTGTTAGCTTTCCAAAATAGGGTAATTTTGTGGCTGTTTCCATTGTCCTGGTGCTCTAGGGCCTTCAAAAGTGTAATGGATAGTCAACAAGTTAGGTGTGTAATTTATACTCCTTAAACACCTGATGGTGCTCCCTGCATGTTGGGCCTCTGTATGTGGCCAGGTAGTGGAAAAAGTCCCACACATATGGTATCGTAATACTCAAGAGGAGTAGCAGAATGTATTGTGGGGTGTAATTTGTAGTATGCACATTCCATGTGAGAGAAATAAGCTATTACAATGACAATTTTGTGAAAATAAATAATAAATAAAAAATAAAATCTTAATATTGCAAAAAAATGTGGGAAACTTCAAATAACACTCACCATGCCTCTTACTAAATACCCTGGAATGTATACTTTCCAAAAAGGGGTCATTTGGGGGGCATGTGTACTTTCCTGGCTTGTTAGGGTCTCAAGAAATGAGGCTGCCAGTACATCAGATGTGATAATTTTTTTATGATTTGCACCATAGCTTGTAGACTCTATAAATTTTACACAGACCACATAATATTAACTAATTTGGGTTATTTTTACCAAAGATATGTAGCAGTATAAATTGTGGCCAACGTTTATGAAGAAAAATTGCTAATTTGCAAAATTTTATCACAGAAACTAAGAAAATGCATTTTTTTTCTCATTTTCGGTCATTTTTTCATTTATAGCGCAACAAATAAAAAACCCAGAGGTGATCAAATACCACCAAATGAAAGCTCTATTTGTATGAAAAAAAAGGACAAAGAAATCATTTGGGTACAGTGTTGCACGACTAGGTAATTGTCATTCAAAGTGTGAGAGCACTGAAAGCTGAAAATTAGTCTGGGCAGGAGGGGGGTTTAAGTGCCCAGTAGACAAGTGGTTAAGAAAATGGCCAAAAAGAAAAGCCCATTGGAGAACCTAGGTGACAGCTAAAAGAAACACAAACAGTAAATCAAATGAAATATTATTTCAGTTTAAAATAAAAATGTATTTAAAAAATGTTTCTCAAACATTTGCTAGCATATCAATGGCCCCCTACCTGCAATGTACTCCAGATATTTTTGTCTGACTTCGCGGGCGCTTTGGGGGGGCAAGTCAGGACGGCCAGCTTCAAGTGCCGTCGGGGTTGATTGATCCGGAAAGCCAGCCTTAGGCCCAACTGAGGCCACATAGTTAGTAGCATTTTTATGAAAAAAAATGTGCATAATGCAGCAGGCAAGCACTATATGTTTGAGTATATATTCTGCCATGTGGATTGGCGTCAGGAATAGGCAGAACCAGCTGGCCATTATGCCGAAAGCATTCTCCACCACTCTTCTGGCTCTGGCCACCTGGTAGTTAAAAACCCTCTGGTCTGGGGTAAGGGTCTTCATGGGAAATGGCCTCATCTGATGTTCTCCTAGCCCAAGCGCTTCATCAGCGAAGAACATGAATGGAAAACCAGCCACGTTGTCTTCCGCAGGTGGCAAGCCCAAGCCACCATTCTGGAGCCGTCTGTAGAACTCCGTCTGGGCGATGACTCCACCATCTGAAATCCGGCCATTCTTCCCCACATCCACATACAAAAAGTCGTATGTTGCCGACACCACCGCCAACATCACAATACTATTAACCCCTTGTAATTATAATAGTATGACCCTGAGTTGGGGGGTGGGACCATGTGGACGTGTTTCCCATCGATTGCCCCTCCGCAGTTAGGAAAGTCCCACCGCTGAGCAAAGTGGGATGCCACAGTCTGCCATTCCTGTGGGGTTGAAGGAAACTGTGGAGTCAAACAAGAAAAATTAAAATTAGTACTTTTGCACATAACATTGTAAGCATATTAGACATAAACATCCTTGGCCAACATCAGTATAACATTTATTTGAAGGAGTATTTAAAGATAAAAGTATAAGGTCCACTTATCAGATTCCTCACCCCCTCTGATGGGCTATTGTAAAAATTTTAGGGGGGGATATGTTTTGGACAGGTACCCTCTCCACTTCATTGAGAGCTGAATGCATACATAATAATTGTCACGGAACGTCCCACACTCCGCTTGAGTGCTTCCATCATATACCACTTCCTCCCAGTCTGTATACAGATATCAGATATTCCAACGGCTCATAAGCACAAAACAAGGCGACACTTGTTTCACTGCTAACATGGACTGTTTTTATTATCACACATGGACACAACAGATAAAATAACTCAGAGACTCTTCCCCCACACCCTGGGAAAAGAGGGCGGGTTAAACTGTCCAAAGACAATGTACACACAGGTCAGGTGTGTTCAAACTTCTCCTCAGTAAACAGTCTTGTCAGCAGGGGGGCTGTTGGAGGAATCCCTCCTCCCTCTACAGGGACACACATCCTAAATGATCACAGCAAAGAGTCCACAACAGAATGAGAAAACATACAATATATACAAATATACACGACTGAGTTCGACTAGTACAGTTCAGACTGGATTTCTAATTTACCTCACAAAGAGTATGATTCCCTTGAAAATCCAGGGCCCATAATCAAAAGGCAAGAGGCTTGCATTCAGTCCTCTCCAACAGCCCCTGGCTAGGTCTGTCACATTTCTCCCCTTTCGGCAGAAGACTAACACAGGAGGAGACCCCAGACGGGTTGACTCCGAAGTTAGTCAGTAGTTCCAGTCCTCTACTGCCTGTACCCACACAGTACCCCAAACAAATTATTCAAAACAGAGTATTACTCACCCAGCCAACCTCTGCCTCTCTCAGAGAACATATCCGCTGCTGGGGAGAGGCCTGGACTGGCCCTTCTCCCTGGAGTCCTTTCTGCTGCTGGAGAGAAGACAGGGGGACTGGGCTCACTCCATCATGCTGTTGGGGATCTGGGCCGACTGCCCAGCATCCCTGGGGTATACAGGTAGGGACTGAAGATTCATCCACCGACACCAGATCAAGCTGCAGTTGTGAGGTGACGACTACATTCTCTCCTTGGATCCTTATCTGCAGCTCGCGATAGACTGTCACCTCCTCACCCTGGGCCTTCAGAATTGCTGCAGGTGTGGGGCGGAGGTCTTGGACCCTCTGTCCGGTTGCCAGCACTTCTGCTGGGGGTTTGCTAGGTGGTTCCTCCTCTACAGAAACGTCTATTAAATCCCCAGTCTCTGGAATTGCTAAAAGTGTGGGACAGAGGTCTTGGACCCTCTGTTCAGTTACCAGATCTTCAGCTGGAGAAGTTTGTTGTAACTCCATAGATGCTGCTGGCAGAAAATCACATGTCCCTGTCAGTGTTGTGGGAGAAAGGCCGACTACCTCTTCTCTCAAGAAGGCCGAAGCCACTGTTGGTGCTGAGCAGAGCACAGTGAACTTCGACCCTGATAGTACTCTTCTGCTGGAGGCTCATCAGGTTGTTCTTCCTCAGCAGAAAAGTCTATCAAATCCTCTGTCTCTGTAACTGATGTCTGGGGATATAGGTTCACCATCTCCTGTCCATGGAACCCAGAAGATGCTATCAGTGCTGGGCAGAGGTTTTGCAGAGGTCTGCCCTGTTGTCAGCACTTCAGGTTTGGGGACGGCAATCACCAGATTTTCCACTGCCGATTCTCTGGCATGCTGCTGAACGTGTTCTAGCAGTTTCCCGTATGCCCTTTCCAGATGCTGTTCCTTCCTTAGCAAATGGTCCAAATCAGGTTTAAGCTCTGAGATCCCTGCAAGACCGAGCATAGCCTCTCTATAATCTTGCAAGTCCTCAAGGGTAGGTAGGTCCCCTTCATCGCCAAACACAAAACGATCTGTAAGGCTCTCCCACAGCAATCCAGGGCCGCCACAGTCATATCCCTCCGGAGAGCATTCGGTTGTCTCCCCTAAATATCCCTGCTCTGCGTGCCATTGCAGAACCCGATAATGATTGTCCAGCTCTATCTCCTGCTGGACCAGCCTGTCCAACTCAGTCACCCATTGCTCCTGGGGCTCTCAGGAATGCTGGAGGAATCCCCCCTCCCTCTACAGGGACACACATCCCAAATGATCACAGCAAAGAGTCCACAACAGAATGAGAAAACATACAATATATACATATATACACGACTGAGTTCGACTAGTAAAGTTCAGACTGGATTTCTAATTCACCTCACAAAGAGTATTGTTCCTTTGAATATCCAGGGCCCATAATCAAAAGGCAAGAGGCTTGCATTCAATCCTCTCCAACAGCCTCTGTCCCGGCTAGGTCTGTCACAATAATGTGTGTTACTTTGGCCAGCCCCTCCTTACTTACGCTATTGGCAGCCCACTGGACAGGTAAGAAGTATCATAATACAAAAATATGAATATACACTGTACCAATTGAAGCACAATTTTACATTCTGCAATTACCTATCAAGATAATAGGAGAACAAAACTTTAAACAGTGCCATTTGAAAGTTTTCAGGCAGGCCCTTGCACTACATGCTTTGGTGAATTCATCCATAAATATGAACACAAAAGAGGTAGGTATAGTGTGTATGGGTTTAGCAAAGTCAGCAGATAGAGGATTGTTATCGGTTGACTTAGCGGTTGGGGGGAGGGAGGGTTCCAAATGAGTTTGGGTTTGGGTCCCCCCAAAAAAAGCCTCTTGCACTCTGCCAGAATTTAAGGACACAAATAACATTTGTATACATTTTAGGGGTTGTTTAGGGTAAAGCACTACTATGGAGCTGACAGAATACATTGTTAAGTGACTAGGCTAGGTATGTATGGGCCCAGGATAGCATGCTGGGGAGGTTAGTGAAGGCAAATATGCATGAAGGACAAAAAAGGAACTTTAAAAACTTCCAGCATGCATGAGGACAACGGGGACATTCACAGCATATTACAATCATGGTACCAGGTAATTAGGGAATGATGAAAGAAAAACAATACATTAGCAAACATTAAATACATAGTATGTGATGTTAAAGAAGAAAACTTACCTTAATATAGTCCTTCTGCAGGACCTGTATAATGGCAGAACAGGTCTCTGGAATAATGATCCCCAGAGCCTGGGTGGAGATGCCTGTCAAGAACTTGATGTCCTGCATCACTTCTCCCCGTCCCCAAGTACTGCAAGGTGGTGACTAGCTTTTGTTCCGGAGTGATGGCTTGCCGCATGCAGGTGTCTTGCCTGGTAATATAGAGGGACAGCAAAGCCAACAGACAGTGAAAAACGGGGTCCGTCATCCTGAGATAATTCCTGAAATCATCAGGATTATTCTCCTGGATATCACGCAACAAAGGCATGTGAGAGAATTGGTCAAACTGGAGTAACCAATTCTTCGTCCATGAACTCCTCCCCGCCCTGTTCATGGACTGGGCTTGGGTCAAAGTATGAACCCCAACACCAAGCCCCTGGACAGCATGAACTCTATGATGAGTACGTACCCGCAACATGGCTTCAAAATGGTCGGCTGGTCAGAACGAACTAACAGAACGCACTGAAAATCAGAAAGGCCTGAGAAGAGCGAGCTGAAAATCAGAAACGAGTGGACAAGAATGCACTGAAAAACAGAAGCAAACTATAATAGAACGCACTGAAAAACAGATACGAACTGACTACATGCACTGAAAAATGGATACGAACCCACAAACAAAAACTAAAGAGCAGTAACAAACTGAAAAGCACGATGTTGAAAGGGTGAATCGTCTCTCACCAAACTTCTACTAACACGAGATAAACACGAGATTAGCAGAAGGAGCCCAAAGGGTGGTGCACTTGGTATTGAACTTCCCTTTTATAATGTTGTTGTACGTGTTGTACATCAGCGCGTTCTTGGCGATCTAAATTTCCGATAACATTTGTGTGACCGTGTGTATACAAGACAAGTCTAAGCCATCATCTGTGGGAAATAAATCCACGGTTTTGTTGTCAGAATGTCCGATCGTGTGTACGCGGCATTAGTGTGCATGAGGCCTTCGATGTCAGCAGAAACCATTAAAGTGTTACTAAACCCAGATCCTGCATTCACTATTTCTGGTCTTCCACAGTACACAGAACATAGAAATGCAATTATTTTAGTAAATATAAACTGCTAAATACCTTTTCTCATCAGCAGTATATAGCAGTCTTGTGACTCCTATCAGTGCCTGGTTAAAGCTTGTAGGAGTTGTTTTCATACTGCACTGGCTGACCTATCAGGAGGCAGGACCCCTGAATTTCTGTCTGGACAGTGCTGATTGGCCCTGTGCTGATCACATGCACTCTCCAAAGAAAAAAAAAAACTCTCTAGCAAAACATACCAAACTGAGCATGTGCAGCCTGACTCCAGTAACTCTGTCTTATCTGGACATGTTTTGGAGACAATGCAAGAAGGGGAGGATCTGTACATACAGGATCAAACAGCCTTTTTACACAATGCAGAGGATTAACCTCTTAGAGTCCACATTGAGTATAACAAGCATGCTTTATTGCATATACACACTGATTTTACTGTTGTGGGTTTAGTAACACTTAAAGCGAAGGTCCACCCTAAAAAAAAAAAATACATAAACACGCTCTTTAAAATACATTAAAAAACATTTGAAAAAAAAAAATTTTTTTACTTACCAGAATTGGCTGTTGCTAGGCAGATCGTTCTAATCTGCCACTTCCTACTCCACGGTTCTTGTCCTTCCTCGCATTGTCTCCTGGGAGATGGGGCACGATATCTTCTGGGATATGTGTGTGTCCCAGTAGATAGGCGTCCATTCACAAAGCGTTGCACGACTCGCGCATGCACAGTGGGAAACGGGCAGTGAAGCCGCAAGGTTCCACTGCCTGTTTCCCTTTGTTAGGATAGTGGTGCAGCCACCCAATCCGGTGGACGGATCAGCCTCGGGGGGTCGACATTGCGGGCTCGCTGGACAAGTAAGTGCCCTTATTAAAAGTCAGCAGCTACAGTGTTTGTAGTTGCTGACTTTAAAAAAAAAAAACAGCCAGACCTCTGCTTTAAATTTTTGGAGGGAATACCCAGAGAAGAGGCAACAGTGCTTTGTACTAGCAAAACATAAAACAATAGCAAAATCTATTTTTTCTTTACAGGTATAATAAAACCCATTCCTTGTAATACAAGTTTTTCACTAAGCAACACTCCAGGACCCTAAACAAAATTCTGCCTCAAACTCTGCCAACACAATGGGCCCATATGAGCAACATCAAATTACCGGAGAGCATGGATGGATGTACACTGCTGATCTTTGGCAATGTCAGCAAATTAACTTGTTACTTATGGGTTCTTCATGCACAGATTACCCTGATTCCGCATGACATCTACAAGGGATCTTGCATGGATCTTGGTAAGGAAATCTGTTTAATAAAGTCTGTATCTTAGTCACAGGTAGTTAAATAAAATTGTTGTGTTGAAAGAAAAAAAAATTAGGGGCCCTCTACTAAGAACTTTCCCTGGGCCCAGAGAATAAGGGCTCTTTTTTTTAAATGGCACATGGATTCTGATCCTACCATAAATTAATTTCAGTTGTAAGAAAACCTAACAAGTGTTTGAATGAGTAATAAAAAGTAAACAGGCCTTTAAATGTGGCTCTATGGATCATACAGAACATATTTCATATATTCACTAGGTAGCAATTACTTAAACAGATAAAAAGGTCACCCAAAGTAATACTGTAAATGGGTTCAAGAACCTTTTCACACACCTTGATGCCACGCTGTACTTGGAAAAACTGTTGAAAGAGACCACAATGACATATCACTGAGGATTAATTTATCGCTCACAGTACTGTCCTATTTAAAAAAATATCTCAGGGAGAATGTCATGACATTTTCTTTTTATAGTAAGAAGGAAATAATGCACATCAAGAAGTTGAAATATTAATAAGCAAGAATGTTTTAAAGTGAAACACGTACAAATTGATTTATGCAAGGATCTGAAGATTTATAATAATTGTAAAATATTATTTACTGTAAGCTTACTCATTAAAGATTTACATTTGCCCCTTTATTTAAAATTAGCTCTTTATGGCCCCCACTCCTTGATCCACTGGTACTCACCCTCACTGTGCCCCCCAAAATACCTGGGTAAATTTTTTAGCTAGAGAAAACATTTATGGCAAAATGTGTTTCAATAATTCTCTTTTTTGAGAATTCTTTGAAATGTAATCCCTGCTATAAAGGAAAAAAAGGCATGCTATACATGTGCAATTTAAACTAGTTAGTCATATTTTTCTCCTACTGTCTAAAAACAATGATGTAGGTAAACAATACAGTTTAATACATTAAAATCAATAGGTGGTGCTGCGCTCCAAGTGATAAAAACAAGTAAAGTGCTAAGTGGCTACTATAAAGTGTTAAGTGTTCAGAATGATAAACTCCAAAATATTCAAATTCATACACTTCAAAAGACACAATATAAATACCAAATGATAATAAACAATCTAAAGTGCTGAGTACTCAAAATTATATAAGTGATAAACTTCCAATGTGCAATAAGGTGAAAATAGTACAAAGGGATAGCATCCAAATCGATGCTGTCCTAAACAAAATAAAGTGCTAGTGCCAAAAAAGTCCAAAGTGAACATGAATCTTCAAACTGATGCTGGTGAATGCAGTGCAGAGACTAAAGCGCTGGATTCCAACTGACACTCTGTGTTATTGTGATGGTGTGAATTGGTGTTTTTTTCTTCAGTGTAGTCACACCTCAGGGTGCAATGGCTCCTTACCTTACCGCTGTAAGGTAACAGCTAAAAAAAATAGCCAGAGGCAATCCGGAATTCCGGGGTCCTGCAGTAGATCACCCTAAAGCCCTGTACACACGATAGGATTTTCCGACAACAAAACCGAGGATTTTTTTTCCAAAGGATGTTGACTGAAAATTGTCTTGCCAACACACGGTCACACAAATGTTATCGGAAATTCCGAACATCAAGAACGCGGTGACATGCAACACGTACAACGTGCCAAGAAAAATTAAGTTCAATAGTCAGTGCGGCTCTTCTGCTTTATTTCGAGTATGCGTGGACTTTTGTGCGTCGGACTTATGTACACATGATCGGAATTTCCGACAACAAGTTTTGTTGTCGGAAAATTTGAGAACCTGCTCTCAAACATTTGTTGTTGGAAATTCTGACTGCAAATGTCCGATAGAGCATACACACGGTCGGACTTTCCGACAACGAGCTCACATCGAACATTTGCTGTCAGAAATTCCGACCTTGTGTATGCGACATAAGCGTATCTTATGGATGACAATATCTATGGAGCCTGGTGTCCTAGTGGATGCTTCTCATTAGAATATGTCTCCTTTATATAAACCGGTAGCGGTAGAAATCCTCCCAGATGGATACATCAGTAATATAGAGAAAGAGAACGGGGACCCCAATAGTGAAGTATGTAAAAACTAGATGTTTATTTGATTACAGCCAATATAGGTACTCACATAAAAGCAGGTAAATAGAGTAAAAACAAAATGAACAGCGAGCTCGCAGCCTGACGTCACTTCCGGTGCCCGTCTATTCCGACGCTTATACTCACGATCACGTGACTTCATCAGGGAATGGATAGTAGCACTGGAAGTGTCCTTAAATAGGTTTTAGTATTGTATAGTAATGAGCAGCCATTTTCTGGTGGATGTTCATGAAAATCTACAACCGCTGCCATTTTCTTGTAGTTTACAATAAGTAAACAAAGCAGCTGCCATTTTTTAACTGATCTTAGGGTAAGACAGCTTGCAAAAAAGTGTATATACGAGGCACACAATCTAAAATCCTGGATAATGGAATGTGCAATATAATTATAAATCTAATGTTACACCCTGGTGGAATATCACGTGTCACAAATGATTAGATGGTAATAAGTGGCATAAAAAATATTTTTAAACTATAAATGTATATCTCTCTGGAATATCAAAAATAACGAACAAAAAAGAGTGCTGGGGCACCTGAAATGATGTCAATAACCCAATATATCTTACATATACAGAAAATTAGATGTGGCTAGATTGATAAAATATCTAATCAATATAATTAAAATAACAGAGGTAGGGAAAGTGAAAGAGGTATCCTATGCAAAAAACAGGGGCCATTTTAATAAAAAATATATATATAAAATATGGACCAAGCTAACAATGGTGGAGAGAAATATAAAAAAGATGGCGAGAAAAGTAAAAATATTATTAAAACTGTTTCTGGCTGGTTAAAAATCACTGAATTTAACAGTTAAGGTCAAATTCAATGTTCAATCCCAGAGGTGCAAAAGTGTCTAATATAAAAATCCATTTGGACTCTAACTGGCTGAGGGTCCTTACTTTGTGACTGCCCCGCCAGTGTTTTTTATATGGTTTTATCCCCCAGAATCTCAAATGAGTGGGGTCTTTATTGTGGTGTTTGGCAAGATGTTTGAAAAAATGTTTGTTGAATCCTTTAAGAATATTCTTTACATGTTCTTTAAAGCGTACTTTCAGGGGTCTTGTCGTGCGTCCTATGCATTGTAGCCCACAGCTACATTCCAAAGCATAGACTGCTCCTTCTGTATTACAACATATGAAGTCATTAACCTCATAGGTAGGGATGAGCCGAACACCCCCAGTTCGGTTCGCAGCAGAACATGCAAACTGACAAAAAGTTTGTGCAAACACTGTTAAAGTCTATGGGACCTGAACGTAAAAAATCAAAAGTGCTAATTTTAAAGTCTAATATGCAAGTTATTGTCATAAAAAGTGTTTGGGGACACGGGTCCTGCCCCAGGGGACATGTATCAAAGCAAAAAAAGTTTTAAAAA
Organism: Lithobates clamitans; assembly: GCA_037952925.1. Lineage (NCBI taxonomy): Eukaryota > Metazoa > Chordata > Amphibia > Anura > Ranidae > Lithobates > Lithobates clamitans. The sequence goes on along the minus strand of JBBGZY010000742.1, from coordinate 2,149,882 downwards.
TTCCAGTTTTTTTCAGGAGCAGTGATTTTAATAATGCTTAAAGTGAAACAATAAAAGTGAAATATTCCTTTAAATATTATGCCTGGGGGTGACTATAATATGCCTGGTGCATTTTTCCCATGTTTGGAACAGTCCCTGCGGCAAAATGACATTTCTAAAGGAATAAAAGTCATTTAAAACTGCTTGCAGATGTAATGTATTGTTGGGTCCCGGCAATAGAGATGAAAATCATTGAGAAAAATGGCGTGGGGCCCCCAGGCCCTATATACTCTGAACAGCAGTATACAGGCGGTTTCCAGGTTACAAACAAGATAGGGACTGTAGGTTTGTTCTTAAGTTGAATCTGTTTGTAATTTGGAACAGGTACATTTTTTAAGTGTCGCTCCAGCCATAAAAACAATTTTTAAGCTTTTTGGGTAATATAGGGAAGGGTTATCACCCCTGTAACATTTGTTTTGCTGTCTGTGCCCCTGTTCAGAAGATTTCACCTCACTTTCTGTCTCAATGACAATTGGATTTTAAAAATTTGGGTTATTAGGGAAACAAGGATTTTTGATAAAGCATCAGTGGAGACACCTTTTTCCCATATTAACTCTTACAGGAGAGAATTGCCCTTCCTAGGGGTAGATTTCCTCTCACTTCCTGTTGTCTCCCTCCGTTTGTAAGTAGGAGTCATTTGTAAGTTGGATGTTCGAAAATAGGGGACCGCCTGTATATACTATACGGCCTGCCCTATATACTCTGCGGAAAATTGGGCCTTAGGTGTTGGTGGTACCAGAACACTGTAAGCCCTCACAGTTACTCTTGGTGGGTGCAGGAACGGGCCCTGCTGTGAAATATTATATCAAGAATTGTAATTACATGGCCCTGTTAAACAGGGGCAGAAAAATTGGGCCTTTGGTGGTGGTGGTGGTGCCGCCACAACACTGTAAGCCCTCACAGTTACTCTTGGTGGGCGCAGGAACGGGCCCTGCTGTGAAATATTAGATCAAAAATTGTAATCATATGCCCCTGTAAAACAGGGGCAGAAAAATTGGGCCTTAGGTGGTGGTGGTGGCACAACACTGTAAAGCCTCACAGATACTCTTGTTGAGAGCAGGAATGGGCCCTGCTGTGAAATATTAGATCAAAAATTGTAATTAAGCGCCCCTTTTAAACAGGGGCAGAAAAATTGGGCCTTAGGTGGTGGTGGTGGTGCCACAACACTGCAACCCCTCACAGATACTCTTGTTGAGCGCAGGAACGAGCCCTGTTGTGAAATATTTGATCAAATATTGTTATTACATGCCCCTGTTATACAGGGGCAGAAAAATTGGGCCTTAGGCAGTGGTGGTGGTGCTCTGAACCAAAAATATTCTTAGAAGCTATCATCATGAAGATTGAGGAGGAATAGGATAGTCACTCAGCATAGGCAGTCTTCAAGGGATCCCACATCCATAGAAAAATCAATCCGTTACATCAGCATCAGGTGCTTGGTAGCTGGTGATCCAAGACTGATTCATTTTTATGAATGTGAGCTGATCAACAGAGTCTGTGGACAGGCGCACTCTGTGATCAGTTACAAAGCCTCCAGCAGCACTGAATGTGCATTCAAAAAGAACGCTGGATGCAGATCGGTTACAAAGCCTCCAGCAGCACTGAATGTGCGTTCAGAAAGAACGCTGGATGCAGGACAGGCCAGTAGCTCAACTGCATATTGAGCAAGCTCTGGCCAGTGGTCCATCCTTAAGAACCAGTAACCCAGTGGATGTTCTGTTGGAAAGGTCTTCAAGTCTGATCTTCCCCTATATATTCCTGCACCATGTAATTCAGACGCAGGCGATGGTTGCTGGAACCAATCAGACCTTGGCATTAAGGACTGAAGAATTGTCTGAAGGCATCGTTCAGCCGGCCACCTTCTCCACCGCTCTGTGACTGAACAAAGCCTCAGCAACACGTTGTCCAGCACCAGGAAATTGTAACTTCCCAGGCTCTGGAAACGCATTGCACAAACCTTTCTGCAAGGCCTCCCGAAGATGTTTCATCCTCTGCTCCCTCTGCGAAGGCTGGATAAGTTCTGAAACCTTACCCTTGTACCGTGGATCAAGAAGGGTTGCCAGCCAGTAATGATCCCTCTTCTTGATACCACGAATCCTACGGTCCTTTCGCAGGCTTTGCAGGATCAAGGAGGCCATGCAGTGTAAGTTTGCAGAGGCATTCGATCCTGAAGCCTCTGGGTCACTAAGGATCACATGATCCACAACCACCTCCTCCCAGCCACACACAACTCCATGGGTTTCTGGGGACTGAAAAAGATCCCTTGAAGACTGATGCTGATGCTTAGTTTTATCCTCCACCACCATGCTGACACAATCCTCCTCCTCCTCTTCTTCTTCCTGTGTGATCGGCGGGCCTGCAGGAATACTATCTGGATAAAGGGGGCCTTGAGAGTTAAGGAAGTCCTCCTCTCCCTCCCGCTGTTTTGTCTCAAGTGTGCCCTATCCTTTATTCCATGAAGCGTGTTCTCCAACAGGAAGACAAGAGGGACAGTATCACTGATGCATGCACTGTCATTGCTCACCATCCTCGTGGCCTCTTCAAATGGTGACAGCACAGTGCATGCATCCTTGATCAGTAGCCATGGGCGTGACAAAAAAAGCCAAGCTCCCCTGACCCTGTCCTGGTGCCATACTCACACAGTTACTCATTGATGGCCCTCTACCATGTGTGCAGGCACTGCAGCATTGCCAACATTGAGTTCCACCTGGTGGGCATGTCACAAATGAGGCAGTTCATGGACAGGTTGCATTCCCTTTGAGGTTCAGCCAGCCGAGCACTGGAACTATATGACCAGCAGATATGACCGGCGGAAATGACCACACACTTTCCTGGCCTGCCTCAGGAGATCCTGTAAGCCTGGGTACCTGCTCAAGAACTGCTGCACCACCAAATTCAGGACGTGAGTCCAACAGGGAACATGGGTCAAGTGACCCTGTCAGAAGGCGGAGAGGAGGTTGGTGCCATTGTCGCATACAACTATTCCTGGCTGAAGATAGCGTGGCGTCAACAACCTCTGAGCCTTCCCCTGCAGAGCTGACAGAATCTCTGCCCCAGTGTGGCTCCTGTTCCCTAAGCAGACCAACTCAAGCACCGCATGGCATCTTTTTGCCTGAGTGCTTGCGTAGCCCCTTGAACGCCTACAGAGCACCACTGTTTCATAGAACAAATCTGCAGAGGAAGAGGCCATAGAGGAAGAAGAAGAAGAGGGGGTGGAGGAGAGAGCTGTGGCAGAATCACCACTAGCATTTTGGAGGTGTGGTGGTGAAACAAGCTCCAACAATACTGAACCCTGTCCTGCATCCTTCCCAGCTGCCAGCAGAGTTACCCAGTGCCCCATGTAAGAAAGGTAATGTCCCTGTCCATGCCTGCTGGACCATGAGTCAGCGGTAATATGCACCTTACTGCTGACCGCCCTGTCCAAGGAGGCCAAGACATTGCCTTCCACATGCTGGTTGAGAGCTGGAATGGCCTTCCATGAAAAGAAAGGGCATTTGGGAACCTGCCACTGAGGTACCGCACATTCCACAAATTCACGAAAGGGGGCAGAGTCTACCAGCTGAAAAGGCAGCGGTTTCAGTGCTAGCAATTTGGCCAAGCTAGCATTCAGATGCTGAGCATGTGGATGTCTGGGACCGAATTTCTTTTGACGGTTTAGCAACTGGGATAGGGAAATTTGCCTGCTAAAATCGGATGTTGGAGTACCACTAGCAGATTGGCCGCAAGTACTTGGGACACCTATTTCTATACCTTCATTCCTCTCAGTGCAGGTTTCTGAGAGGACCAGAGGTACAGTGGGGTTGGAGATCCCAGCTGATGAGGAGCAAGGAGAGGGCCATCTTCTTCTTTGATGTGGGTCTTTTAAGTGCTGTTGCCAACGGACTGCATGGGAAGTCGTCATATGTCTGGTCAAGCATGTGGTGCCCAAGCGGCTGCTGTTTTGGCCACGCTTGATACACTTCAGACATATGTTGCAAACAAAAAATAGGGGATTATTGCCTGGATCAACCGATAGGTTAATTATATAGATGGTTGTTTAACAGATAAGTATCAAAAATTCATGCAAGCAAAAGTCTGCATGCAGTTCCAAGGTGCCCTATGAATCATATAACAAAAACATAAGAGAAAGAGTTCTCAAAAAGAGGGTCAGCAAGGAACACTAATATTGATACAAATCAGCTTTATTGATTACCAAATAGTATACCAATTTAAATACAGAAAAAAGTGAAAAAAACCAGCAATAGTGACTGACGGTTAACACAAACCAATTAAAATGGGACAACGTTGTCACAAGGGGTGATTAAAAACATGTGGGAGCCGCGGCTTCACATCCACTCATACACATCATACATATCTCTAAATAATGAATAGGGTATAATGAGCTAAATGATATAATTCAGATAAAGTATAGCTGCCCTATTAAGGTACCAGATATATGTAGCGGTTGGCAAAAACCTATTGTTGAAAGTCCTGTGTGGTGGGGGCAGGTCATATATCAATAGCAAAAATGTGGGTGGATGGACAATCTGGCAATTGATGAGGTATATAATAATTCAATTTAGATAGATCGATCTGCTGAGGAATAAGCAATGCCCAGTTAGTGCACACGCATTGTATATATAACAGCTGTTTGGATGGCAAATCAAATCATATCCCGGTTCCAGCAAGTAGATATAAATTGTGCAGTTCAAGCAGCAAAATATATGTCCATGAAGACAGGTATAGGAGGTGCAAACAATACTGACATACTTTTGTAAAGACGCTGAATGAAATGGAAGGATCTCACCAGCCTCAGTAGCTCTGTCGTCAGGTTTGCAATAAGTCCTCAGTCCGCAGTTCCTGAGTCTTTACATGGATAGGTGCCGCTGTCATAAGCGGATAGGTGCCAAGATGAAGGAACCGTTTGATGATAAAGCCGCCGTAAGGCAGGTGTCTCAGTATGAAGAGATGTTGATGAGGGAGACAGACATCAGCTGTTGAGTTGTGCAGGAATAGGCCGGATCGAATAGTGCGGGTCGAGTTGTCAGGTCGAATTGCCTGGCAATTCGACCTGACAACTCGACCCGCACTATTCGATCCGGCCTATTCCTGCACAACTCAACAGCTGATGTCTGTCTCCCTCATCAACATCTCTTCATACTGAGACACCTGCCTTACGGCGGCTTTATCATCAAACGGTTCCTTCATCTTGGCACCTATCCGCTTATGACAGCGGCACCTATCCATGTAAAGACTCAGGAACTGCGGACTGAGGACTTATTGCAAACCTGACGACAGAGCTACTGAGGCTGGTGAGATCCTTCCATTTCATTCAGCGTCTTTACAAAAGTATGTCAGTATTGTTTGCACCTCCTATACCTGTCTTCATGGACATATATTTTGCTGCTTGAACTGCACAATTTATATCTACTTGCTGGAACCGGGATATGATTTGATTTGCCATCCAAACAGCTGTTATATATACAATGCGTGTGCACTAACTGGGCATTGCTTATTCCTCAGCAGATCGATCTATCTAAATTGAATTATTATATACCTCATCAATTGCCAGATTGTCCATCCACCCACATTTTTGCTATTGATATATGACCTGCCCCCACCACACAGGACTTTCAACAATAGGTTTTTGCCAACCGCTACATATATCTGGTACCTTAATAGGGCAGCTATACTTTATCTGAATTATATCATTTAGCTCATTATACCCTATTCATTATTTAGAGATATGTATGATGTGTATGAGTGGATGTGAAGCCGCGGCTCCCACATGTTTTTAATCACCCCTTGTGACAACGTTGTCCCATTTTAATTGGTTTGTGTTAACCGTCAGTCACTATTGCTGGTTTTTTTCACTTTTTTCTGTATTTAAATTGGTATACTATTTGGTAATCAATAAAGCTGATTTGTATCAATATTAGTGTTCCTTGCTGACCCTCTTTTTGAGAACTCTTTCTCTTATATGTTGCAAACAGCAATGGTGCAATCTGCTGCACACATGTCAAAAAAGGCCCATACCAAAAAACTTTTTAAAATATGCGGCGAGTCAGCAGCACCCTGCACCTCCTCTGCGGTGTGATGCAATAGGGTGGCTGCCCTTAAACTGCCCCCTGGAGGGCATCCTGCCTCACTGGAGATGTGCCTCCTCCTCTCCCTCTCTTCTATCAGGCACCCAAGTAGAGTCAGTGACCTCATCATCCCCTCCCTCCACGTCACTGGAGCAAACTTGGCAGTATGCTGCAGCTGGGGGAACATGACTGCCAGTTTCCTGTCCTTCTTGGGTCCCCCTCTCTCTAGGCTCATGTTACTCTCTTCTTCAACCTGGGTGGGTACCATCACTGGAGCCTTCAAATTGCTGTGCATCCTCCTGCAGCATATACCCGACACTGTGGTTGAATAGTTTGGGGGACTTCTCCGTGCATGATGGTGGGGCTAGGAAAGGAGTGACTGTTGACATGGAGCCAATGGAATAGACTGCTTTGGCAGGCAAACTACTCTGAGCCTGGGTGACAGATGGCTTTGTTATCCATTCCACCAACTCTTCTGCATGTTGTGGCTCAATAACACGGCCAGCTGCAGAAAAAAAAGGACGTGCCCCACGGCCATGTGCTGAGGATGCACCATGTCCATGACCAGCACTGTTGACTGTAGACACAGAGCCTGCTTGACCTCTTTTAGTGGCCTGTGAGCGTCTGCCTCTCCTTGGTGGTCTTCCAGATATGCTGTAAATTTTGTTTAGCAAAACCACACTACACTGTATTGTGTACTGTGTACACCACCATAAAACTAGTAGCAACTGCACTATGGGTGCACGGTACTGTGCACACCACCAGAAGTGTAATAACAACTATGGGTGCACTGTATTGTGTACTGTGTACACCGCCAGAAAAGTAGTAGCAACTGAACTATTGGTGCACAGTACTGTGTACACCAACAGAAGTGTAATAACAACTATGGGTGGACTATATTGTGTACTGTTTACACCACCAGAAAAGTAGTAGCAACTGCACTATAGGTGCATGGCACTGTGTACACCACCAGAAGTGTAATAGCAACTATGGGTGCACTGTATTATGTGATTTATGCATAGTAACCAAGATAGTATGGTGCACCCACTCCATTAATCTAATTGTTTCCATTCTCTGTAATACCTGCGGCCATGGCACTGTAGGAGACCACCAATTCAGTGCTATAGCCCATAGGATTGCATAGAATAGTGTATGGGCTAATTTTTGGGAAGGTGACATAACCTCAGGAATTGGTGCAAAAAGAAGGCACAATGGTAACTTCAAGGTGACAAAGGAACCTGTTATTTGGGCCACTTTAGAGGCAGTCTTTTGCCATATCGGTTGGAGGGAAGGACATCTTCAAAAGACATGGAGAAATGAGCCTGTATCTTGGCATTAGACATGTGCACACTGAAATATTTTGTTTCGGAATTTAGTTTTCATCCGAAAAATACATTTATTTAGTTACTCCCGAAATTCATTTTTATTTATTTCATTTTTGGTTAAAAATTGCATTCATCTGAAAATACAAATTAATTAAGGTTGAATCTGTCATTGAAGGCTTATGGTGTCTGTTGAATGTTCAAAGAAGATTCGACGGAGCAGCTAAACTGTACGTGTACATTTCTGGTCAAATTTTCCGCCTACAAGCTAGCTGTAGTAGAATTCTAATGTTGTATGACTAGTAATATTTATATTTATTAATTATTTTACAAGTCAACCAGCATTAGAATTTTTCTATAGCCTATGGGCGGATGCATTTGACCGGAAATGTACGATCGCAGCGTCTTACAGTTTAGCTGCTCCGTCGAATCTTCTTAGAACTTTCGACAGACACCATAAGCCAAAGATTCAACTTTTGTATGTTTTTCGTTGCTTTGTCGAATCTTTGTCGTTCATGTTGAATGGTCTACTCTACCCTAACAGTCAGCCAATTTTCACATTCATTTCTCAATCTCAAAGTGCAATGGCGGGCGCGGCATCCGACGTTGTGTCAGATATTGATATGGCATTATAATATAGAATCTATAATAATAAATCCCCCCCCACAACACGGGCAGCCTCTGAGGCTATCACAACACTAGGAACACTAGTATTACTATCAAGTTCACAACACTAACACAATAGCAGCAGATTATTATGAAAAAGTTAAGTTGAACTGTAGCTTGCTTCACTATTGTTCTGCTGCTGTGCTTATGTTTAATTGCTAAATAATGCAGGTTCTCTGACAAATGGACCAGCTAAGATTGACTGAAATGATTCAGTGTGTGTGTCTCTCTCTGCTAGCAGATCGTAAGTGAAAGTAAGTTGGCTGTACATGTGTACTTAGTTCTAGCTATTTTACTGCCCCTCCTCTTTGGTTACAATCGGCCAATAATATTCATCATCATCATTATTTTTATTTTACTTCCCCCACCCAATTCCAGCAGCGATCTTTTCTCTCCAGGGGCACAGGAAGACGTGATGATGTCATGAAACGCGTAGGGCGGAGCCAGACGACGCGCTGACGTCACCCCCAAGCGAGCTGCTTTCCAGTAGGACGGGTTTGTCCGAGCTCCGGTGGCCACGGAGCCGGACTTAAGGCTGTTTACCCATCTGACACTTTGTAAGTGTATATCTGTTTTTTATCTATTTTAATAAAATGTAAAGTGGTTTTACACTATGTGAGCCCCTTCTATTTTATGGTATCAATGCCCTGGGTTGTTGGAGTGGCTGCTGACGAGATGACCCCTGGTGGACACCGCTGCTAATCCCCATTCTGGCTTTAAAAGATCTCTGCTTGCTGTGATCCTCTGTAGTGGGGGGTCATGGCCTTCTGGTAAGGAGTAACCCCTTCAGTACCTGGTGGTGGACCCTTCCTCGTTGTCACTGATCTTCATTGTTTACCACTTGGATTTTTTTACTTTTTACCTTTATTTGTATTTTTATATTTATTTTTATTTTTATTTTCTGTTGGTGATTTGGACGCTTTGTAAACACTTCATTGATGTTTTATTCTTTGGACTTCTTATAACACCCAATTGAGGTTTCAATTTATGGACTTTTTTTCTTCACTACTAAAGTTCTGCACCATGATTCATTTATAATTCCCATATGAATTTTTTCACTGCAAATTATTCATTATGTTCCACTAGCATTAGCGCAACCTCTTATTTTCTTCATACAGAGTATGAACAGCGATCTATCTCTTCCCCTACACAGTCCCCTCCCCCTCCAGTTAGAACACACATGATGGAACACATTAACCCCTTGATTGCCTCCTAGTGGTTAGCCCCTTCACTGCCAGTGACATTTTTACAGTAATTAATGAATTTTTATAGCACCGATCGCTGTAAAAATGCCAATGCTCCCAAAAATGTGTCAAAATTGTCCGACGTGTCTGCCATAATGTCGCAGTCCCGATAAAAATCGCAGATCGCCGCCATTACTAGTAAAAAAATGTGAAAAAAATGAATGAATGATAAAAATGCCATAAAACTATGCCCTATTTTGTAGACGCTATAACTTTTGCGCAAACCAATCAATATTTATTATAGCAAAAAGTTAAAAAATATTGCTTTTTTTTTCAAATTGGCGCTCTTTTTTTGTTTATAGCGCAAGAAATAAAAAAAGAAGAGGTGATCAAATACCACCAAAAGAAAGCTCTATTTGTGGTAAAAAAAGGACATCAATTTTGTTTGGGTGCAACATCGCACGACTGCGCAATTGTCAGTTAAAGCGATGCAGTGCCGAATGACAAAGTGCTCTGGTCAAGAAAGGGATAAAACCTTCCGGGGCTGAAGCGGTTACCTCCCTTTGGATCTGTTCAATGGTCTGGTGGGAAACATAGACTGGCAGGGCTCTAAAGTAATATAGTAGCTTTGGCAGGATGGACATCTTGATCGCCTTAACTCTTTTGGGAAAATTGGACAACAATCTCAGCCATTGTTTAACTTTTGAGAATGCTTGAGGGTAGTTAGCAATTTACATCTCTCTTAGTGAAGGAGCTAGGCAAACCCCTAAGTATTGCAGAGTACTTACAGAGAGGCCAAAGGAGTCTTTAATGTTAGCTATTATGTTATAGGGCAGTGATGGCGAACCTTTGCACCCCAGATGTTTTGGAACTACATTTCTACAGAGTGCATGAGCATCATGGGAAATGTAGTTCCAAAACATCTGGGGTGCCAAGGTTCGCCATCACTGTTATAGGAGATATTTATTGGGAGGGCGGAGCACTTGGACAGATTAATCCTCAGGCCTAAGATACTATGGAACTCTCATAACACCGTTACCAGGTTAGGGAGGGATACCAGCGTGTTTGGCAGGAACAGGAGTACGTCGTCAGCGTACATGCTTAACTTAAATTCCTCTTCCCCTTTCAGATACCCTTTAATGTTCGGGTTAGCCTTAATTGCCCTTGCCAACGGCTCTATGGCCAAGGCAAAAATTAAAGATGACAAGGGACAACCTTGCCTTGTACTTCTACCCAAAGGAAAGTAGTCGGAGCAGCAACCAGGAAGCTTGATTCTGGTAGGGGGTTATGGTATAAGGCCTTAAATCCGTGTACAAATTCCCAGCTGAATCCAAATTTAGCTAAGATATTGTCCATGTATGGCCATAGCACACTATTGAAGGCCTTATGTATATCTAGGCCCAAGATCAATACTCTGCGTGAAAAGAGATCTGCGTCCTGTATGATGTTAGAAGCCAGTCGGATGTTCTCCGTGATCTGCCTGGTAGGGATAAATCCTGTTTGTTCTGGGGCTACTAGTGAAGAGATAATAGGGGCAAGGCGGTCTGCCAGCAATCTACCCAAGATCTTTAGATCATTATTGAGGACTGATATTGTCCTGTAATTCTGAGGAACTGAGTGGTCCTTATTAGTTTTCGGGATTAATCTCATATTGGTGCAGAGCATCTCTTCCAGGAGCTTATGGCCCTGGAGGATATAATTGAAAAGTTTGGAGAGTTTAGGGGCAAGGGTTCCTGCAAATGTCTTATAGTATGTAGGGGTAAACCCATTTGGGCCTGAGGCTTTTGAGGTCTTCAGGGATTTAATAATGGATAAAATCTCTCGCTCTGAGCAGGGGGCATTCAAGCTCTGTATCTGATCCTCTGACAGGGTTGGGAGGGATAAAGAGGCCAACCAGGAATCCGCCTGACTCGCAGATCCAAGTTCTGGGGCGGAAAGTAGAGCCTCATAGTAAGAAGTAAAAATGTGTACTACTTTTTTGGGATGAGAAACCTTCTGACCCTTTCTATTCCTCAATTTGTATACATGTGTTGGCTGGAGGGACTGGTGAAGCTTACGAGTGAACATTGACAAGGCTGAATTACTATGAAGGAGAAAACGTGCTTTGGACCAATGTAGGGACTTCTCAGTTTGTTCCGATAATATGGTGTCTAGTTCTACTCTTTTTAGGTTAATTTGTCTCAATATTTCTGTGGAGTGCGAGTAGTGATGTCGGTGGTAGAAATTATGCAATCCCCTAGTAAGGGAGGCAACTGCAGCTGCTCTTTGTCTTTTCTTGTGGTGGCCAGTTTAATTATATATCCCCTCAGAACTGCCTTATGGGCTATCCAGAGTATGGGGGGGGGAGCCAAACCCACGTATGAAGTCTGAAAGGAGACTACGTGATGATCCGACCAAGGACATGCAAGAATCATGGCTGAGGTGGAGTTAACTAGCAGGATGGGGGTGCTGAATATCTATTCAAGTCTGGAGTAGCTATCATGGGGATGAGAATAGTGTGTAAATTCTCTTACTCCTAAGTTCAAAGCCCTGCATGTATCTATTAGGTGGTGTGACTCCAGTGATCTTTGCATGGATCTAGAAAATGTATTTGTTGTACTCACTGTCTTGCTTCTGTCTAGGTTGAGTGTGCCACTAGATTGAAGTTACCTCCTACCAACACATGCGTCGCATTATATTTATCCAATCTCTGGAAAAAGGACTGAAAAAAAGAGCTTTCAAGATGCTTTTGGAGCGTACACATTTGCTAAGGTTAGTGCTCGACCCTGTAGAGAGCCCTGAAGTATAAGAAACCTACTCTTAGGGTCTTTGTATATATGGTGAATATCAAACAATACAGTGTTTTTAATGAAAATTTCCACTCCCCTTGACTTGGATTCAAACGTAGTAAAATGGTACTGCTTATAAGCCTTGTCAAAGTACTTAGGATGATTGTTAGAGGAGAAATGTGTCTTCTGCAACAAGATGATGTCTGCCTCTAATGTTTTGTAATATCTAAAGTCCTTTTTCTGGTTCTCTGGGGTGTTAAAACCCCTTACATTGTGAGAGATAACTCGTATACCCATGTTAATTTTGAAAGGTAATTAACCAGGGTCTTAGCTGAGTGCCAATTTGGAAATTCAATTGACCACAAGCTGTTTCTTATGCCGCGTACACACGGTCGAACTTTACGGCAGACTTTGCCCGGTGGACTTTTCAACGTACTTTACGACGGACTTTCTGAATGAACGGACTTGCCTACACACAATCCAACAAAGTCTGTCGAATTCGTACGTGATGACGTACGACCAGATTAAAATAAGGAAGTTCGTAGCCAGTAGCCAATAGCTGTCCTAGCGTGGTTTTTTGTCCGTCGAACTAGCATACAGACGAGCAGACTTTTCGACCGCACTCAAGTTCGATGGATAGATTTAAAAATGTTTCAAATCTAAGTCCGTCCAACTTTTGAGTAAACAAAGTCCGCTGGAGCCCACACACGATCTAATTGTCCGACGAAATCCCGTCCGCCGGGCAAAGTCTGCCGTAAAGTCTGCTCGTGTGTACGCGGCATTAGTGTCTGAGTCCACTTCGAATCTCCCTCTGGGAAGGGTGGGATGGTGTTTATACTCCTCATAGGCTAGATGAAGCTCATCATGCTTCATTTCTAGCATGTCTGTGCGGCCTCCCAGAGCAGCTGGTAGATTTGTGCAGCTCTGCCTGGAACTTACAGGCTAATTTGTCATACATGGCCTGAGAGGCTGTCCTCCAGATCAGCCTTAATGAGATGGGGAGTGTACTCACTGTGGTCCGGGGTCGTAGACTGTGAGGCCGCTGGAGTAGGAGAGACCTTGTGTGCCTGCATTGGCTGGGCACCATCTTTGGACATCGTTACTTGTTCCCATACACGGAGCAGGTAAGTTGTTAGGGACCGCTAGGTGGTTTTATTCCTACTGCTCCTGGAGTTCGGCATGCATCGGCTGATCCTCCAGGGGTGCTGTGGATAAAAGTGTGTGAATTTGGTGCTCTCTGGCCCCATGGAACAGGTTTAAGTCTCTACTTCCCTTGGAGCTCCTGTGAATAGTATCCGTCCAGTTTCACGCCACGCATGTGCCCCCTAACATGCGTATTTTGAATGTATTTCATGTCTCCTTATTAAAAGCCTTGGTGTGCAACCGCTTCACAACCTTGGTACCACGTCTTCGACTGGTTCAGGTTGAGAACCATGAGGAGTATGAGATACAATAAATCATTGACTCCTGTTTGTTCCGTGGGCACATACAGTACCTGGTTCATTGGAAAGGGTACAATCCGGAAGAGCGCTCTTGGGTATTATCCTCGGACGTACATGCTCCTGTCCTCTTCCGTGCTTTCCATAGACTTTTCACCTCAAACCTGGTGGTCCTCCAAGGGGGAGGGGTCATTGAGAAGGGAATATTGTCAGAGCTGGGCTCAGCCCTCCCTTCTCAGTGCTCAGCTGTCGGTTAATCGCCAGCACTCATCATTCCACAGTGCCTCACATGGCAATCATGTCCTGCTCGTCTGCCAGCCCCTTCTGGCTATTTAAACTGCCTGGTTAATTTCTCCCATGCCTTGGTCAACATATCTGAAGATTCTCTGCTGTGTTCCTGTTAAAGACGTGCCTAGCTGGCGTCCCTTCTGGTTCCCAAACCTGTTTGCTGTCTTCGACTACGCTGTTCTCTGGCTTCCTGATTTACTGGCTTACACTGACTACCCGCTTTGATTACCGAACCCTGGCTATGTTTTGACTAAGTTTTCTATTCGTACCTTTTTTACCACTATATTAAAAGGTGTGATTTTTTAATGCATTTTCTGTCTCCGTCTGATTCATGGTTCCTGACATTCCTAAAGACCCAGAGGACACTGGCAGAGTAATTTCTGTGTTTTAAGATATAACCATTATGAAGAGATGCTCAGACTTTTTAAAATTTTCTATTATTTTACATTATTGGGAACACAGAAGAGGCTAAACTCCAGCTACTATAGTAAGAGGGAAATAGTTATTAGAATTGAGGTTAAAACAAGTGATATCCCAAGGAAATATGTTTCCTGGAAGCCATTAGGGACATAAAGACTCAATGGATAATCCAATGTCCTTGAGACCATCCCTAGTTGAAATACTATTTTAGCATGGTCTGACTTTTTAGCTCAGTCTCTATAGGCCTTATAAAAAGCGAGGACTGGATGCTTGTTGGTATCCAGTTTTTGCATATAGGCAATAATGAATAAATTAAATAAATAAAGTTCCTTCAGTATTGCAGCAGCGCTGTGTGCCCCAACTTAATGGGGTCTCCTTCTCAATCAAATTCATTGAATTATGTTGGGGCACACAGCGCTGCTGCAATACTGAAGGAACTTTATTTATTTAATTTATTCATTATTGCCTATATGCATTACCTGTTATCCAAGCAGCTGCTATCCATTTTGTCATTTTATTTATGTGCTATATATACACTGTTAGATATATCGTACTAAGCGCAGAGCATTGTTGTTTTTTGGAACGGGCACATACAACATTTATTTATTTGAGGTATCTATTTTTTGTTTGCTTTTAGCCTTATGGGGCTAGAAGAATGATCATTACAAGATATCACAGTGCGGGAGTAGGTTATGTGAGCAACATGACTAAGGGGTGCTCTGAAACATGTGGCTGACTGTTGGGGATTATCTGCTTAATATATTGCAAACAATTGTATAAATTACTAGTTACATCATATATTTGAGAGAATAGTAATATATAGTAATAGTAATATATGACAGCTATGAAGGCTATTATAGCTATATGCTATATATGACAGAGCATGGGGGAATTGATTTGTACAATATATGACTACAAAACAGGCAAGCAGTATGGTAACAATGTTTAATTGACAAATAGTTGTATGTTGTATGTACAACACATAAGGAAGGAGGTTGATAAAGTGTTACTAAACCTAAAAACATTTTTTTACCTTAATGCATTGTTTGCATTAAGGTAAAAAATGTTTTCCACTTCCCTGTGCCCCTCCGCCCACCCCCTTGTCAGCGTGAAGAGTAGGGATGAGCTTCGTGTTCGAGTCGAACCCATGTTCGACTCGAACATCGCAGAATTGCGAACGATATGGGCTGTTCGCGCCAAATTCGAGTGGCGTGTCATGGCCCATAATTCACCGCGCCATTGCAGTGCATTGCTGGCTGATGATTGGCCAAGCATGCACTATGACCCGCATGCTTGGCCAATCACAGTGCCATCTGTACAGAGAGCTGTAATTGGCCAAAGCCAGGGTGGCTTTGGCCAATTATGGCTCAGGGGGTTTAGTACACTCCCCACACTATATAAGGCCACCTGCACGTCGGCCCTGTGTAGTGTGTTCCGGCGTTGAGAGACAGAGACAGAGAGTCAGTGTCATTTGATTTAAGTTAGATAGATTAGGCAGGACAGTCAGTTTGTTAGCTGCACTTACAATATATTGTGTATATATATATGCATCCCAGGTGTTGTATAAATATATATATATATATATATATATATATATATATATATATATATATATACACACACACACACTGTATTCAGTTTAGCTAGATCTGTTCTTGTTATTCACTTCCTACTGACAGGCAGGCAGGTGTTGTTACAGTATTTACAGCTACCTGAAGAAAATTGCTGGGGTTCTTCTGATCCTATTAGTACCACAGTCAGGCAGCTACAGTATTTACAGATAGTGTAGTGCTTCCTCTGCACAGTGTTCATCTAAAGCTACAAGTTAGTGTAGTGCGACCTCTGCACAGTGTTCAGCTAAAGCTACAAGTTAGTGTAGTGCGACCTCTGCACAGTGTTCAGCTAAAGCTACAAGTTAGTGTAGTGCGACCTCTGCACAGTGTTCAGCTAAAGCTACCTGTAGAAGATTGGTGGTGTTTTTCTGATCCTATGACTACCGCAGGCAGCTACATTATTTACACGTTATGCCCCGTACACACGGTCGGACATTGATCAGACATTCCGACAACAAAATCCTAGGATTTTTTCCGACGGATGTTGGCTCAAACTTGTTTTGCGTACACACGGTCGCACAAAGTTGTCGGAATTTCCGATCGCCAAGAACGTGGTGACGACGAGACTAGAAAAGGCCAGTTCAGAACCAAGCTCAGCACCCTTTGGGCTCCTTTCGCTAATCTCGTGTTAGTAAAAGTTTGGTGAGAGACGATTCGTGCTTTTTCAGACTCGTGGTTTTCAGATCGTTTTCTGCTGTTCACTTTGTGCTTGTGGGTTTGTATCTGCTCTTCAGTGCGTGCAGTCAGTTCGTATTGTACTATTCAGTGCGATCTTGTCCGCTCGTTA
The DNA here is from genome assembly GCA_037952925.1 of Lithobates clamitans. Taxonomy (NCBI): domain Eukaryota; kingdom Metazoa; phylum Chordata; class Amphibia; order Anura; family Ranidae; genus Lithobates; species Lithobates clamitans. The sequence goes on along the minus strand of JBBGZY010000742.1, from coordinate 2,133,294 downwards.
CTGTTTTTCAGGTCGCTCTTCACAGGCCTTGCTGTTCTTCAGTGCGTTCTGTTACTTTGTTCTGAGCAGCCGACGGTTTTCTAGCCATGTTGCGTATACGTACTCCTCGTAGAGTTCGTGCTGTGCAGGGGCTTGGTGTTGGGGTCCTGACCTTGACACAAGCCCAGTCCATGAACAGGGTGGGGAGGAGTTCATGGACCAAGAATTGGTTGCTTCAGCGTGACCAGTTCTGTCATATGCCTTTGCTCCGTGAGATCCGTGAGAATAATCCTGATGATTTCAGGAACTTTCTCCGGATGACGGACCCCGTATTTCACCGTTTGTTGGCTTTGCTGACCCCCTATATTAGCAGGCAGGATACCTGCATTAGGCAACCAATCACTCTGGAGCAGAGGCTCGTCGCCACCCTGCGGTACTTGGCGATGGGGAGAAGTCTGCAGGACTTGAAGTTCTCGACAGGCATCTCCCCCCAGGCTCTGGGGATCATTATCCCGAAGACCTGTTCTGCCATCATACAGGTCCTGCAGAAGGAGTATATTAAGGTAAGATTTTTATCCTTTAATATCAGATTTTATTGTATATAATGTTTGATAATATATTGTATTTATTTCCTCATTCCCTAATTACCATGATTGTAATATGCTGTGAATGTCCCCTTTGTTCTCATGCATGCTGGATTTTTATGTAATTTTTTTTGGTCCTTCATACTTATTTGCCTTCACTTACCTCCCCAGCATGGTCTCCTGCCCCTATATTCACCTCATGTAGTCACTTAACAATGTATTTTATCAGCTCCATAGTAGTGCTTTACCTCAAACACCCCCTAAAATGTTTTTAAATGTGATTTGTGCTTTAAATCCAGGCAGAGTGCCAGATGGTTTTTTTGGGGGGTCCCCAAATTATTTGGAACCCTCCCGCCCCCCAACTGCTAAGTCAGCTGATACCAATTCTCTATCTATCCTCAATCATCTATCTGCTGACTTTGCCAAACCCATACACACTATACCCCTCTCTTTTGTGGTCAGATTTATGGATGAATTCCCCAAAGCATGTAGTGCAAGGGCCTGCCTGAATGCTTTCAAATGGTACTGTTTAAAGTTTTTGTATACTATTATTATCTTGCTATGTAATAGCAGAATGTCCAAATGTGCTCAAATGTGTACAGTGTGTATTTATATCTTTGTATTATGACACTTCTTACCTGTCCAGTGGTCTGCCAATAGTGTAACTAAGGAGGGGCTGTTCCATTATTTAGGCATTCATCTCTCAATGAAGTGGAGAGGGTTACCTGTCCAAGAGCTCCCCCCCTATAATGTTAGAAATGGCCCATGAGAGGGGGGGAGGGGGAATATGATAGGTGTACCTTATACCTTGGTCTTTAAAAATTCCCATAAATCAATGTTATCTTGATGTTGGCCAAGAATGTTTGTGTCTAATCTGCTTTCCATGTTTATGTGCAAAAAGCCTATTTTTTTTTTGTTTTCCTCAACAGTTCCTTCCACGCCACAGGGGCAATTGATGGGAAACACGTCCACATCATCCCACCACCCAACTCGGGGTCGTACTATTATAATTATAAGGGTTCAATAGTATTGTGATGTTGGCGGTGGTGTCGGCTACTTATGAGTTCCTGTATGTGGATGTGGGGAAGAATGGCCAGATGTCCGATGGTGGAGTCATCACCCAGATCGAGTTCTACAGGCGTCTCCAGAATGGCAGCTTGGACTTGCCACCTCCAGAAGACAATGTGGAAGGAATCCCATTCGTCTTCATTGCGGATGAAGACTTTGCGCTGGGGGACCATCTTATGCGGCCATTCCCGATGAAGACCCTTACCCCAGACCAGAGGGTTTTCAATTACCGGCTGGCCAGAGCCAGAAGAGTGGTGGAAAACACGTTTGGAATCACGGCCAGCCGGCTCCGCCTATTTCTTACACCCATACATATGGCGGAGTACAAACTGAATCACATTATCCTGGCGTGCTGTGTTCTACACAACTTTTTACGGCAACATTCTGCCAACTATGCTGGCTCAGTTGGGCCTGAAGCCGGAATTCAAAATGAACCAACCCTGACGGCGCTTGAAAGTGGCCGTCTTGGCTAGCCCTCCCTGAGTGCCCGTGATGTCCGGCTAAGATACCTTGAATTCTTTGCGGGTAGGGGGGCTATCAATATGCCAGACAATGTGTGAAACCTTTATCAAATAAAAAAAAACATTAAGCAAATCTTTGGTGACATTTACTGCTTGTGTTTGTTTTAGCTGACCCTGACAGAAATGTGTGGAGTCCTGAAAATGGCATGATTGTGTAACCTTACAAAGCACTGTTGGGTGCTATTTACTAAAGGCAAAGACACTTTGAAACTGCACTTGTAGTGCAAAGTGAATTTGTCCTTAGGAAATAGCCCCCATTGTCACAGAAAGCAGCAATTAGAGCACAACAAAAGTGTTTGAGCGTTGAGACAATAATCCACACATTCTTGATTAACAATCTTTTTAATACCTGCACAATCACATGTTCATTTAGAAAAGGTTTTTAAAACAAACCAACATGTTTGTTGTATAACAATTTTTGGGGTGGCATTAGAAAAAGTAGAAATGTCCATTTAGGATAAAACAGGCATGTTTCAAACCAACAAGAAAGACACAAATCTTGAACTTACAAAGTTCACTTTTGGTAGAACTTGAAGGCAATATCAGACATGAGTATTTAGGAACTGTTTTTGATATTGCGTTCAGATGGGTTGAAGTCACCCCAGGAAAAGCCAAATTTTGAAGATGCACACAAATTTACGAATGTCAACATGTGCTACCTGCCATCACGGGGGATCAAGGGATGTGTTTTGGGGGAGCAACCCCTTCCTTTCAGCTACCTTATTATTGAGAAAGGGGTTACATCTCCAAAATGCGTCCATTGATCTCCCATGATGGCAGATAGCACATGTTGACAAACTGTGTGCCTCTTCAAAATTTGGCTTTTCTACAATTCGACAAAAAATGTTAAAATTGTAGCACACCATAAAAGAAAGGTATTTGGAGGGGTTTTAAACTCAGCTCAAAACATCAATGATGTTCTTATTTTTTAGAGCGCAAGAAGGTTACGGATTCCCAGAGATCTGAAGCTGCAGCAGATGACATTTATGTCCCCAGGCTGTGGTACTATGAGAGACTGCGATTTCTGTCAGACCCAACTGAAGTCAGGGAATCCCTCTCAACCCTTCCTTCCACCCCAGCTGAGGCTTCCAATGTCCAACCTGGGACTTCCAGCCAGGAAGAAGTGGAGGAGCCCAGATGGAGTCAGATATAGCATTCTTCTACAGATTTCCGGTCAAGAAATAAATGATCTTTACTAGATGTTATTATTGATCACATAAATCAAAAACTAAAACTATGCCCCTTTTTCATACACAGGAACACCTCAGCCAGGAGGAGGCTCTGGAATGTGGCACACAGGAGGAGGCTGTGGAATGTGGCAGCCAGGAGGAGGCGGGGGTTAGTGGCAGCCAGGAGGAGGTGGGGCTAAGTTGCAGCCAGGAGAAGCCTGGGACCAGTCGGAGCCTGACCGAATCGCAGGTTCCTCCCCTCCGCCTTCCATACAAAAGACCAAGGAAGGGGAGTCACGTGCAGGATTCAGCGCTCAGGCTCATTCAGGAGGCTTCTGCGTCCCTCAGAGCCTTACCCACTCCTGAAGAGGCCTTTGCCTGCATGGCTGCCACCAAACTGAAGGGCATGCAGGAGGGCCAACGCCTCATGTGTGAGAAACTCATTTATAAAGTCCTAACTAAGGGGGTGAGTGGCGAAATCACACCCAAGACCGACGTGATTGAGTTGGACCATCCTCCTCCTCCTCCTGCTGCCACAACTCCACCACCACAGCCACAGCGTGGAAGGAAGCGTGGAGGGAAGACCAGAGAGTGATGGCCCTGGGTTCAGTCTGGTCTGACAAAAGAGTCTCTTGTATGACCACAGCCTGGGGACACAGATGTCATCTGCTGCTTTCAGGATCTCTGGGACTTCTGGACCAGACTGCACTACCTTAGATATGGACTCCTCAGGCCACCAATTCTGCAGTAAAATAATTGATGTCTGCCCTGGGGGCCAAAGGCTTTGCCAATTTCTGCTGTTTCTCCAGTGTTGCCTCCCTCTTTGGTTGTGAGCCTTAATAAAGGAATTTTTGGTTCAATTGATAAGAAGAAAGAGGGGGGACACAGGGAAGAAGGAAAAATGCTGCTCACCCCTGATGATTGAAGCCAAAAAAGAAAGAGACAAATTCCCCACTTGGGGTTTTTAGGCAGCGAAATGAGAAGGTAAAAGGCCAATTCATAAAAATGTATCTTTATTGTACAAAAAACTTAACACACTGGTTAAAAAAATGAGCTCCCATGGGGTATATAAAAATGCATAACACTCAACACATACACTGTCTATAAAGTTTATGACAACATGACATGTGCGTTGACTAGGCAATAATAGAGTGGACCTGACGCGTTTCGACCTGTTCAAGGTCTTCTTCAAAGGTCAATTTGCTAAAATTGTATCAAAAAATGCATGTGTCAGAAAAAGTCAGTGATCATTGGAAGCAAATACGTAACATATCAATACAGCATATTTACCCAGTAATGAGTGTTCTAGGCCCAGGAGCTTCTTGTTGGGTAGATCCCTTTAAAATCAGAAGATTGTCTGCTCGCCTTCCCCCAAAGGCCTCGTGGCATCACCCGCCACAGCCCCCGCCACCAGGGGGGGAAATCCCAAAGGGATGTGACTTACAAGAGGTCACACTGTGAATCACCCCTAGAATACGCAGGTCACCCGGTCGGTCAGATGGGGGAGGCACCTGCAATAACAACCCAGGGACAAAGGAGTTAATGGAGGTGGGAACAGTGTGCTTGTATGTATTGGTGTGCACTCCAACATAAAGTCCAATAGGTACAGGGAATATATGTATATTGTTATCAGCTTGGTTGTAGAATCCAAGACTGCCTACAGCCTCCCACTACGTGGGCCAAGGCCCGTGCGTACTGGGTATATGTGTCTGTGCGTGCAAAAATCCGCACAGACATGTATGTACGTATATGCACACATGCATATATGTAAAAGTAGTTTAAATATACCTATTTGGATAAGAGAAATATGGCGGAGTGCATACTAAAGTAGAAAAGTAAAAAAGTTGTATATATCTAAATCAAGAAGAAGGTGGTGAAACAGTAAGATTAATACCTCAACCCTGAAAGAATGTAATTGATGGCAGGTGAAGGAGGAAAGTGAAAAGAGTGTGAAGAGTGTGAGTCTTCACACTCTTTTCACTTTCCTCCTTCACCTGCCATCAATTACATTCTTTCAGGGTTGAGGTATTAATCTTACTGTTTCACCACCTTCTTCTTGATTTAGATATATACAACTTTTTTACTTTTCTACTTTAGTATGCACTCCGCCATATTTCTCTTATCCAAATAGGTATATTTAAACTACTTTTACATATATGCATGTGTGCATATACGTACATACATGTCTGTGCGGATTTTTGCACGCACAGACACATATACCCAGTACGCACGGGCCTTGGCCCACGTAGTGGGAGGCTGTAGGCAGTCTTGGATTCTACAACCAAGCTGATAACAATATACATATATTCCCTGTACCTATTGGACTTTATGTTGGAGTGCACACCAATACATACAAGCACACTGTTCCCACCTCCATTAACTCCTTTGTCCCTGGGTTGTTATTGCAGGTGCCTCCCCCATCTGACCGACCGGGTGACCTGCGTATTCTAGGGGTGATTCACAGTGTGACCTCTTGTAAGTCACATCCCTTTGGGATTTCCCCCCCTGGTGGCGGGGGCTGTGGCGGGTGATGCCACGAGGCCTTTGGGGGAAGGCGAGCAGACAATCTTCTGATTTTAAAGGGATCTACCCAACAAGAAGCTCCTGGGCCTAGAACACTCATTACTGGGTAAATATGCTGTATTGATATGTTACGTATTTGCTTCCAATGATCACTGACTTTTTCTGACACATGCATTTTTTGATACAATTTTAGCAAATTGACCTTTGAAGAAGACCTTGAACAGGTCGAAACGCGTCAGGTCCACTCTATTATTGCCTAGTCAACGCACATGTCATGTTGTCATAAACTTTATAGACAGTGTATGTGTTGAGTGTTATGCATTTTTATATACCCCATGGGAGCTCATTTTTTTAACCAGTGTGTTAAGTTTTTTGTACAATAAAGATACATTTTTATGAATTGGCCTTTTACCTTCTCATTTCGCTGCCTAAAAACCCCAAGTGGGGAATTTGTCTCTTTCTTTTTTGGTTCAATTATACTCGCCTATGTGTGTTTTCCTTAAAAAAAAAAAACAGTTTGTTTGTGAGGAGGCAGGTACATTTCAAAATACAATGTGAAATTAACAAGAGACACCAACACCAAACAATCTCATTGAGATTAAATAATACAAGATAATAATGGTGTTGTGGTAACTTGACACACAAAACACACACAAAAATATTCTTGATTAAAAAGCAAACAAAATTACAAAAAAAAAACAGCCTTGAAAAAAATTTTTTGACAATTAAAAACAAACCAAAAAAAAATTGGTCAGATGTGACAAATCAAAATATATTGAGGGAATCACAATAAATAATAAAGAAAGAAGTTTGTGAGAAGTCTGTGTGAATATAAGCAGCAAAACTACTTCATTCTTCTCACATTATAAAGAAGAAGAGAGTGCGCTGTATTAAACCATTTTTTACATTGCAGCGTGACGAAAGTGCTGTATCCATTGCGAATGCTAATTTTACCAGACCGAGCTGTTCCGTCTCGGAATTTCTTCTGAGCATGCGTGGCACTTTGTGCATCGGAAATGGTCACACACGGTCGGAATTGACGCGATCGGATTTTGTTGCCGGAAAATTTTAGAGCCTGCTCTCAAACTTTGTGTGTCGGAAAATCCGATGGAAAATGTCAGATGGAGCCCACACACGGTTGGAATGTCCGATAACACGCCCCGATCGGACATTTTCCATCAGAAAATCCGACCGTGTGTACGGGGCATAAGTGTAGTGCGACCTCTGCATAGTGTTCAGCTAAAGCTACCTGTAGAAGGTTGGTGGTGTTTTCCTGATCCTATCACTACCGCAGGCAGCTACATTATTTAAAATGTTAGTGTAGTGCATCCTTTGCACAGTGTTCAGCTAAAGCTACCTGTAGAAGGTTGGTGGTGTTTTCCTGATCCTATCACTACCGCAGGCAGCTACATTATTTAAACATTAGTGTAGTGCGTCCTCTGCACAGTGTTCAGCTAAAGCTACCTGTAGAAGGTTGGTGGTGTTTTCCTGATCCTATCACTACCGCAGGCAGCTACATTATTTAAACGTTAGTGTAGTGCATCCTCTGCACAGTGTTCAGCTAAAGCTACCTGTAGAAGGTTGATGGTGTTTTCCTGATCCTATCACTACCGCAGGCAGCTACATTATTTAAACGTTAGTGTAGTGCATCCTCTGCACAGTGTTCAGCTAAAGCTACGAGTTAGTGTAGTGCGACCTCTGCACAGTGTTCAGCTAAAGCTACTTGTAGAAGATTGGTGGTGTTCTCATACTATTAATACTACAGGCAGGCAGTTGATTTTGCTAGCTGCAGTATCAGTATATATATATATATATATATATATATATATATATATATATATAGGGTTAGGCTCTGAAGAAGAAGGTGCTACCTTCGAAACGCGTCAGCCAGCAGCGGTCTGCACGTCTTCTCCATAGGTCTGGAGACTGCCATCAGTGGACCGATCACCACTAGCCATAGATCATTTACGCGTGATTTTCATCCACCCTTGCGAGTAGTAGTTTTTTACGTGTTCTTTTTTAATAAACTTTTTTAAGGATAATGCACAAGGCCGGTGCACCCTTTCTCTTCTGTTTTTTATATATATATATATAACCCAGCTTAGTGCAGCTACATCTCACTGCAGGCCATTAGTATGTCTGGAAGGCCAACAAGGAGGGGCAGACAGTCACTAAATGAAATAAAATAATAAAAGAGGGCAAGCAGGCTCTGTGTCTAGAGGCAACAATGCTGGTCGTGGACATGGTGCATCCTCATCAGCACGTGGCTGTGGGACGCGCTTGGCCTTTTTTTCTGCAGCTGGCCGTGTTGAGCCGCAACATGCGGAAGACTTGGTCGAGTGGATGACCGAGCCGTCCTCGTCCTCCTCATCCTCTCTCACCCATGCTCAGGGTACTTTGTCTGATAAAGCAGCTGCCAACCCGGCCTCTTCCCTCGGCTCAATGGAATCAGTCACTCCTTCCCTAGCCCCACCATGTCCTCCTGAGGAGTCCCTTGAACTGTTTGACCACAGTGTTGGGTACATGCTCCAGGAGAATGCCCAGCGTTTTGAAGGCTGCGATGATGGTACTCAGCTAGAGGAAGGCAGTAACGTGAACCCAGAGAGAGGGGGTGCCCAAGAAGGACAGCAATCTGGCAGTCATGTTGCTCCTGCTGCAGCATACTGCCAGGTTTGCTCCAGTGATGAGGAGGGAGGGGATGATGAGGTCACTGACTCCACGTGGGTGCCTGATAGGAGAGAGGAGGAGGAGGAGGTCAGGGCGGTCAGCGGTAAGGTGCATATTACCTCTGGCTCATGGTCCAGCAGGCATGGACAGGGACGTTACCTAAGTTTCACGGCGCATTGGGTGACTCTGCAGGCAGCTGGGAAGGATGCAGGACAAGGTGCAGTAGTGTTGGAGGTTGTTCCGCCACCATGCCTCCAAAATGCTACTACTGGTGATTCTGACAAACCTCTCTCCTCCACCCCCTCCTCTTCTTCTTCCTCTATGGCCTCTTCCTGTGCCTTGTCCTCGGAACCAGCGGTGCTCCGTAGGCGTTCAAGGGGTTATGCAACTATGCAGGTCAAAAGATGCCATGCGGTGCTTGAGCTGGTGTGCCTGGGGGACAGGAGCCACACTAGGGCAGAGGTTCTGTCAGCTCTGCAGGGGCAGGTTCAGAGGTGGTTAACGCCATGCCAACTTAAGACAGGAATGGTGGTTTGCGACAATGGTACCAACCTCCTCTCTGCCCTCCGACAGGGACAAATGACCCATGTGCCTGTTTGGCTCACGTCCTTAACTTGGTGGTGCAGCGGTTCTTGGGCAGGTACCCGGGCTTACAGGATGTCCTGATGCAGGCCAGGAAAGTCTGTGTGCATTTCCGCCGGTCATATAATGCCAGGGCTTGTTCCTGCACTCCAACTAGAGTATCTGTGAGGGGTTGCAGTGTTGTGGCACCAGCACCAGTGCCTAAGGCCCAATTTTTCAGCTCCTGTTTAACAGGGGCGTGTAATTACAATTTTTGATGCAATACTTTGCAGCAGGGCTCGTTCCTGCACTTCAACTAGAGTATCTGTGAGCGGTTGCAGTGTTGTGGCACCAGAACCAGTGCCTAAGGCCCAATTTTTCAGCCCCTGTTTAACAGGGGCGTGTAATTACAATTTTTGATGCAATACTTTGCAGCAGGGCTCGTTCCTGCACTTCAACTAGAGTATCTGTGAGGGGTTGCAGTGTTGTGGCACCAGCACCAGTGCCTAAGGCCCAATTTTTTAGCCCCTGTTTAGCGGGGGCATGTAATTACAATTTTTGATGCAAAATTTTACAGGAGGGCTCATTCCTGCACTCCAACTAGAGTGAGGGGTTGCAGTGTTGTGGCAGTGTTGTGGCACCAGTGCCTAAGGCCCAATTTTTCTGCCCCTGTTCAACAGGGACATGTAATTACAATTCTTGATCTAATATTTCACAGCAGGGCCATTTCTGCACCCACCAAAAGTAACTCTGATTACTTATGCCCCGTACACACGGTCGGATTTTCCGATGGACAATGTCCGATCGGAGCGTGTTGTCGGAAATTCCGACCGTGTGTGGGCGCCATCGGACATTTTCCATCGGATTTTCCGACACACAAAGTTGGACAGCAGGAGATAAAATTTTCCGACAACAAAATCCGATCGCGTCAATTCCGACCGTGTGTGGCCTGTTCGGACGCACAAAGTGCCACGCATGCTCAGAAGAAATTCCGACACGGGACAGCTCGTTCTGGTAAACTTAGCGTTCGTAATGGATACAGCACTTTCGTCACGCTGCAATGTTAAAAATGGTTTAATACAGCGCACTCTCTTCTTCTTTAGAATGTGACAAGAATTAAGTCGTTTTGCTGCTCATATTCACACACACTTCTCACAAAGTTTGATTTGTGTTTTTTTAGTGGGATTCCCTCAATATATTGTTATTAGTTGTCACATCTGACAGTTTTATTTTTTTTTTTTGATTTTTTTTTTGGTTTTTAAGCCTTTTTTTTTCTTTAATGTTTGGATTTTTTCCAAGGCTGATCTTTGTTCAATGTTATTTTTATTTTTACTCCAGAATATTTTTGTGTGTGTTTTGTGTGGCAAGTTACCACAACACCATTGATATCTTTTATTATTTAATCTCCATGAGATTTTTTGTTGTTGGTGTCCCTTGTTCATTTCACATTGTATATTAGAAATGTACCTGAATCCTCACAAACAAACCATCATTTTTGAAGTAAAACACATAGGAGAGTATAATTCAAAACAAAAATCCTTTATTAAGGGCTCAGAACCAAACAAAGAGGAAGGCAACACTGGATCAACAGCAGAAATTAGTGAAGCCTGGGACCCCCACGGCGGACATCAATTCTTAAACCTCAAAATTGGTGGCCTGAGGAGTCCATATGTAAGGGAGGGCAGTCTGGTCCAGGATTCACAGAGACTTGGATAGCAGCAGATGACATCAGTGTCCCCAGGCTGTGGTACCACAAGAGGCTGCATCTTTTGGCCGACCAGACTGGATCCAGGGCAATCACTCTCTGGTCTTCCTTTCACGCTTCCTTCCCGGCTGTGGCTGTGCAGTAGGAGATGTGGCAGGAGGAGGAGTAGGGCCTGGAGGAGGACTGGGAGGACCTGGAGGAGGACTGGGAGGACCTGGAGGAGGACTGGGAGGACCTGGAGGAGAGGGAGGAGGAGGAGGAGGACCATCCCAAAGCTGTGTGTGAGGTGTAAGTTGTCCCCTCACACCTTTCTCCAGAGCCTCTGATATGAGGGCCTGACACATGGCTTGTTGGCCCTCCTCCATCCTCTGCATTTTATAGGCAATGAATGCCGCAAGGTTCTCCTGCCTGGTGTGGGGTGCTCCCAGGACCTCTGTAGCCCTCCAAAAAAATCTGATAGCCGCCTCCTCTAGGCTACTCCTCCTGCTGCCACTTTCTGTTTTCAGGGTGGGTGGAGGGACCTGCAGATCAGCCACCTCCTGGCTGAGACTTCCCTGTGTATGAAAAAGGGACATGGTTTTAGTTTTTGCATCATCAATCACAATCCTAAATTAGTACTCCCAAATAACATCTAGTTAACATCATTGATTGGATAAGCAGAAATATATAGAGGAATGCTATACCTGGCTCAATCTGGGCTCCTCCACATGTGGCCTGGAAGGCCCAGGTTGGGCATCAGAAGCCTCAGCCGGGGGGGAAGGAAGTGTGGAAGGAAGACTGGAGAGGGATGGCCTGGGTTCAGTCTGGCCTGCCAGAAAGTGCAGCCTGTCGTAGTACAACATCCTGGGGACATAGATGTCACCTGCTGCTCCAGATCTCTGTGAATCCAGGACCTTCTTGCGCTCCCTCAGATATGTGCTCCTCAGGCAACCAATTAAGATCTTTAAATAAGTGATGTCTGCCGTGGGGATCACCTGCTTCACAATTTCACACAATTGCTCCAGTGCTGCCTTCCTCTTTGCTTGGTTTTTGAAATGGGGGTGGTTAATCTCCCACAGACAGGGCAGCTCCCTTAGCATATCAATGAATAGTGACATGAAGTCAGTATCTCTCATTAAAATATCCATGTTCACTGCAAGACACAACACAAGACAAAGCCTAATGTCAGACCAAACTCTCCTAATCTTGTTACAATATAGGCCTCAATCTAGAAGCAGTATAGGCCCAAGTTTGTCTCTTACCTTCGTTCTTACGATTGGCGCGTCCAATGCTCCTTCCTCCGCTCACAGATCGTACGTAATACGCACGCGTGTTACGCTTTATACACACTGCGCATGTGTGTAACTCCGCCCGCCCCTGACGTTTTTTCTATTCTATTCCCCGCCCCTTTTCGTTCGGCGCAGTGGGAGAAGAGCATGATGGCGGAGTCACACCAGGTGCGTGCTAATTGTAGCAACGAGGAGGAGGAGGAAAGCCCGGATCCAGGCACGTCCCGATCCAGAAGGAGACGTTTTAAGGCCACAAATATGTCGTTTGGGGAGATGTTGGAGATGGTCGACATCATGAGGAAGTCCGACTATGATGGAAAATATGGGCCTTACCCCAACCCGAACATCCGAAAGGCCAAGATCATGGCGAAAGTGGTCAGGAGTCTCGAGCGGAATTTCGGGGTACGAAGATCTAAAGATCAGCTCAGGAAGCGGTGGTCGGACCTGAAGTTGAGAGAGCCGGAGCAGTACCGAAAGATCCGGAGAGTGCTGCAAAAAAGTAAGTAGTTGTGCTGTGTTTCTATTATTTCTGGCTTTATTCCGTTCGTTCTGCTCCATATGCTTTTATTAATTGTAACGTTTAAAAAGGTCAAATTTACTGTTCATGGGCCCATTATTCGTTCGTATCAAACATTTTTCGTTCGGCCTCTAGAACACCATTGTTTAGGCCATATGCATTTGCCCACATTTTTTTGGGGCCTACTTGGATGCCAAATATTTGTTTGTGTAGATGGGTTTGTTACTAGAATGAAATGCAAACTAGATTGTGTGTAAGGAGAGGACACTGAGCAGCTGTTTTCACATCTGGACACTGGAGCACTAGTGTGGGACACAAGAACACCATTTTTATTAGGGGGGGCACACAGGTGCTCCAGTGTATACTATAGGGGAGGTTACATGTGTGAAGCTTGTACAAAACAGGTAAAGTATTGCAGCTTGACAAAGGACAATAAAAAATATACGTCTTTGAACTCGGCTAAAATAGACAATTGTACCCCACTTCCAAGCAATGTTTCCTATTTCTATAGTTCTGCCATCAAATATCTGTGTGCTAAGTATACCATTTTTGTTTTACATAGGGGAGAAAAGACTCGGACACTCCTCATCCCAGGAGAACACAGACCCCCCCCCTCTGGAAGAAGGGGAACTACCCCAAACACAAGATGCTGAGCAGGAGGAAGAAGAAGATGTGGTGGAGATTGGCACCACAAGAGGTGAGTGTCTGCGACCACAGGCTCAGGTAAAAGAGATGGCTGGTGGCAGATTTTTGAGACCTTTTTTTTTGTTCTTTATCTCTTTTTAGGTGATCGTGATGTGAGGGAGAGAGAACGCTTTACTTCTGAAAGTGCCCAGATACTGATAGGGGAGATCATGGGATGTAATCTCCAATTGCAAAACATCCAGCAACAAATACGTGATGTTATTACAAAAAATAATAACATCATTGATGTTTTGGGGCGAATTTAAACCCCACAAAATGACCGGTTTTATGTAATTGCAATTTTTACAATGTTTTGAAAAGCCAAATTTGGAGGATGCACACAGTGTGCCAACATGTGCTATCTGCCATCACGGGAGATCAATGGACGCTTTTTGGGGGTGCAACCCCTTCCTCAATTATAAAGTAGCGTTGAGGAAGGGCTTGCTCCCCCAAAACACGTCCCTTGATCCCCCCTGATGGCAGATAGCACATGTTGACATTCGTAAATTGGTGTGCATCTTCCAAATTTGGCTTTTCCAGGGGTGAGTTCCCCCCATCTGAACGCTATATCAAACCCAGTTCCTAAATACTGATGTCTGATATAGCCTTCAGGTTTTACCTAATGTGAACTTTGTAAGTTCTAGTTTTTTGGCTTTCTTGTTGGTTTTACACAGGCCTGTTTTATCTGAAATGGATATTTTGATTTTTCATAATGCTACTGCAAACATTTTAGACAACAAACATGTTGGTTTGTTTTAAAAACCTTTGGTAAATGCACATGTGATTGTGCAGGTATAAAAAAGTGCCTTACTCAAGAATGTGTGGATTATTGTCTCAACACTACAACACTTTTGGGGTGATGTAATTGTTGTTTTATGCACAAATGGGGGTTATTTCCTAAGGGCAAATACACTTTGCACTACAAGTGCAGGTTCAGTGCAGTTGCAAGTGCACTTGTAGTGAAATGTGTTTTTACATTTAGGAAGTACCAGCCAACAGTGCTTTGTATAAGGTTACACAATCACGACATTTTCTGCACTCAACACATTTCTGTCAGGGTCAGCTAAAACAAATACAAGCAGTAAATGTCCACCAAGAATTGCTTTTGGTTGTTTTTTATTTGAAAAAGGTGTCACAGATTGTCTGGCATATTGATAGCCCCCCTACCCGCAAAGAACTCCAGGTATCGTAACCGGACATCACGGGCATTCAGGGAGGGCAAGCCAGGACGGCCGCTTTCAAGTGCTGTCATTGTGGAAGTATTTGGGATTCCGGCCTCAGGCCCAACTGAGCCAGCATAGTTGGCTGAATGTTTTCTTAAAAAATTATGGAGAACACAGCACGCCAGTATAATATGGTTCAGTTTATACTCCGCCATATGGATGGGTGTCAGAAATAGTCGGAACCGGCTGGCCAGGATTCCAAATGTGTTCTCCACCACTCTTCGGGCTCTGGCCAGCCGGTAATTAAAAACCCTCTGTTCCGGGGTGAGGGTCCTCATCGGGAATGGCCGCATCAGGTGGTCCCCCAGCGCAAATGCTTCATCAGCAACGAACACAAATGGGAGACCTTCAACATTGTCCTCTGGAGGTGGCAAGTCCAAACTGCCATTCTGGAGACGCCTGTAGAACTCCGTCTGGGCGATGACTCCACCATCGGACATCCGGCCATTCTTCCCCACGTCCACATACAAGAACTCGTAATTAGCCGACACCACCGCCAACATCACTATACTATTAAACCCCTTGTAGTTATAATAGTACGACCCCGAGTTGGGTGGTGGGACGATGTGGACGTGTTTCCCATCAATTGCCCCTCCGCAGTTAGGAAAGTCCCACCGCTGGGCAAAGTGGGAGGCCACAGTCTGCCATTCCTGTGGCGTGGAAGGAAACTGTTGAGGAAAAAACAATAAACATTACTATTTTTTCACAGAAACCTGGCAAGCAGATTAGACACAAACATTATGGGTCAACCTCCAGATAGCATTTATTAAGGGGAATTTAACAACAACAAAGTATAAGGTACACCTATCATATTCCCCCTCCCCCCTCTCATGGGCCATTTCTAACATTATAGGGGGGGGGGACTCTTGGACAGGTAACCCTCTTCACTTCATTGAGAGATGAATGCCTAAATACATGGTATTACTTGGAACAGCCCCTCCTTAGTTACACTATTGGAAGCCCACTGGACAGGTAAGAAGTGTCATAATACAAAGATATAAATACACACTGTACACATTTGAGCACATTTGGACATTCTGCTATTACCTATCAAGATCATAATAGGATACAAGAACTTTAAACAGTACCATTGGAAAGTATTCAGGCAGGCCCTTGCACTACATGCTTTGGGGAATTCATCCATAAATCTGAGCACTAAAGAGGTGGGTATAGTGTGTATGGGTTTGGCAAAGTCAGCAGATAGATGATTGAGGATAGAGAATTGGGATCAGCTGACTTAGCAGTTGGGGGAGGGAGGGTTACCAAAAATTTGGGGACACCACAAAAAAAAGCCTCTGGCCCTCTGCCTGAATTTAAATCCAAAATAACATTTCCAAACATTTTAGGGGGTGTTTGGGGTAAAGCACTACTATGGAGCTGATAAAATACATTGTTAAGTGACTACATGAGGTGAATATAGGGCAGGGGACACCATGCTGGAGAGGTTATTGAAGGGCAAATATGTATGAAGGACATAAAATAATAATTACATAAAAATCCAGCATGCATCAGGACAAAGGGGACATTCACAGCATAATACAATCATGGTAATTAGGGAATGAGGAAAGAAATACAATATATTATCAAACATTCAATACAATAAAATGTGATATAAAAGGATAAAAATCTTACCTTCATATACTCCTTCTGCAGGACCTGTATGATGGCAGAACAGATCTCTGGGATAATGATCCCCAGAGCCTGGGGGGAGATGCCTGTCGAGAACTTGAGGTCCTGCAGGCTTCTCCCTGTGGCCAAATACCCCAAGGTAGCGACCAACCTCTGCTCCGGAGTGATGGCTTGCCTCATGCAGGTATCCTGCCTGCTGATATAGGGGGTCAGCGAAGCCAACAAACGGTGAAACACGGGGTCCGTCATCCTGAGAAAGTTCCTGAAATCATCAGGATTATTCTCACGGATCTCATGGAGCAAAGGCATATGACAGAACTGGTCACGCTGAAGCAACCAATTCTTGGTTTATGAACTCCTCCCCACCCTGTTCATGGACTGGACTTGTGTCAAGGTCAGGACCCCAACACCAAGCCCCCGCACAGCACGAACTCTACGAGGAGTACGCATACGAAACATGGCTATAAAACGGTCGGCTGCTCAGAACGAAGTAACAGAACGCACTGAAGAACAGCAAGGCCTGTGAAGAGCGACCTGAAAACCAGTAACGAACGAACAAGAATACAGTGACTAAAGTCACGCGGAACTTGCTTGCACGCACTGAAGAGCAGATACAAACCCACAAGCACAAACTGAACGGCAGAAAACGATCTGAAAGCCACGAGTCTGAAAAAGCGCGAATCGTCTCTCACCAAACTTTTACTAACACGAGATTAGCAAAAGGAGCCCAAAGGGTGCTGCGCTTGGTTCTGAACCGGCCTTTTCTAGTCTCGTCGTACGTGCTTGACGTCACCGCGTTCTTGGCGATCGGAAATTCCGACAACTTTGTGCGACCGTGTGTAGGCAAAACAAGTTTGAGCCAACATCCGTCGGAAAAAATCCGAGGATTTTGTTGTCGGAATGTCCGATCAATGTCCGACCGTGTGTACGGGGCATTACAGTGTTGTGGCACCAGCACCACCACCACCAAAGGCCCAATTTTTCTGACCCTGTTAAACAGGGGCATGTAATTACAATTCTTGATCTAATATTTCACAGCACAGCCCGTTCCTGCGCCCACCAAGAGTAACTGTGAGGGCTTACAGTGTTGTGGCCACACCACTACCACCACCACCACCACCAACGGCCAAATTTTTCTTCCCCTGTTCAACAGGTGCATGTAATTACAATTCCTGATATAATATTTCACAGCAGGGCCTGTTCCAGCACCCACCAAGAGTAACTGTGAGGACTTACAGTGTTGTGGCACCAGCACCAGCTCCATCACCACCACCACCAAAGGCCCAATTTTTCTACCACTGTTCAACAATGGTATGTAATTACAATTCTTGATCTAATATTTCACAGCACAGCCCGTTCCTGCGCCCACCAAGAGTAACTGTGAGGGTTTACAGTGTTATGGCAACACCAACACCTAAGGCCCCAATTTCTGCAGTATATAGGGCAGGCTCCTACTTTCAAACTCACAAACGACTCCTACTTGCAAACAGAAGGAGACAACAGGAAGTGAGATGAAATCTACCCCTAGGAAGAGAAATTCTCTCCTGTAAGAGTTAATATGGGAAAAACGTGTCTCCTTTCCACTGATGCTTTATCACCAATCCTTGTTTCACTAAAAACCCCAAATGTCAAAAAACATTTGTCATTGGGACAGAAAGTGAGGTAAAATCTTCTGAGGAGGTGCACAGACAGCAAAACAAATGTCACAGGGGTGATAACCCTTCCCCATGTTTTCCAAAAAGGTTAAAAATAGATTTTTTGGCTGGGGCTACACTTTAAAAATGTACCAGTTCAAAATTACAAACAGATTCTACTTAACAACAAACCTACAGTCCCTGTCTTGTTTGCACCGCCTGTATACTGCTGTTCAGAGGACCTGGGGCCCCACGCCTTTCCTTTATTTAATTTGGGTGCGGGGCTCCCCTTAATATCCATACAAGACCCAAAGGGCCTGGTAATGGACTGGGGGGGGTACCCATCCCATTTGTCTCACTGATTTTCATCCATATTACCCGGACCGGACATTACATTAAAGCCGTAAGCAGTTTTAAATTGCTTTTATTCCTTTAAAAATGTCATTTTGTGCAGGAACTGTTCTAAGCACGGGAAACACGCACCACTTTACAGGCATACTATAGACACCCCCCAGGTACGAGATTTATAGGAATATTTCACTTTTTTTTTCACTTTAAGCATCATTAAAATCACTGCTCCCGAAAAAACGTCCGTTTTTAAAACTTTTTTTTTGCATTAATACATGTCCCCTGGAGCAGGACCCGGGTCCCCAAACCCTTTTTAGGACAATACCATGCAAATTAGCCTTTAAAATTAGTACTTTTGATTTTGAACGTTCGAGTCCATATGCTTCAATGGGGTTTTAAAGTTTGCGCGAATTTTCGGTCCGTTCACAAGTTCTGGTGCGAACCGAACCGGGGGGTGTTCGGCTCATCCCTAGTGAAGAGTAAGAGAGGGGAGAAGAGAATAGCGCTGTGCACGACTGCATCTATTCTCCCCTTACTTCCTCGTCACACAGCATTTGAGCAGCAGCAGGCGCCATTGGCTCTTGCTGCTGTCAATCAAATAAAGTGAAGAGTGAGTGGGGGGCGGGCTTAAGTTCCGCTGTGTAAGTCTATGGAATGCGGCTCCATAAACACATATGTCGGAAGAGCACATATTATGTTTCTCCCCATAGCAAGCGGCTAGCTATGATGGACATAAAAAGAAGAGGAGGAGCCAAGGTCGCTGCCTGGGACCCCAGAAGAGGAGGATCGGGCCACTCTGTGCAATACCACTGCAAGTAAGTGTAGCCCCCCTACCATTTTGGTAGATGCTTAGTGGTGTTTTTGATAGTGTAGGAGGTAGAAATAGATACATTTAACCAGGACTATGTGTTTTTTTTACTGGGCCTGGTTGTGGATTTGAGGTTGGGAGTGATAGAGTAGAAGGGGGTGTGGCCGCCTACACTTGGACTCAGGGATACCTCCTCTGCTTGGGAGTGGACTCTGCTGGCAAAAGAGGATGGGTTGAGACCTGAGTGGCAGGAAACCCCATGTGAGAGAAGTGACCAATAGTTAATTTCTGTGGTCTGGAAGGCGGTCTCTCATAAAAAGGGGGGGTCACATGTCCCCAGGGGGATTTTTCCAGGAAAGGGCTCGAGGTCCAGAGGTTCGGGACCGGAGACCTGGAGGTTCATAGACCCCGGCGCCTCCGGGGAGGAGGCTGGAAAGCCCTGGAGTTCATGTAATGCAGGAGGAAGTAGCAACTAAGCGGAAGAAGAATACTGGGAACAGCTTTCTGTGAGTAGAACATGGACTGTTGTTGGGAGAGTGCAAAGGGAGTGCAAACTCAGTGGAGCTATTCAGAAATTCTTTGCTGTGTATCCAAGGACCACAGTAAGAAACACTTCTCGGGGTTAGTGGAGGAGGTTGGACACTGAAAGTCACGGAAATAGGTGGTGAGGCCTAGGACTTTCAACTTGCACGGCATTATTCAGAGTGATGCTCAGCTGCCCATAGTGAGAGTGTACTTCAGAAATCAGAGAAGGATCGCTAACAGGGGAATTTAATCAAAAAAGCTACAGTTACAATTTGATATTTCCCTTTTCTAGTTCAAATATGGGGTTCAATGGGGCATCTCATATGCTTCATTCTATTGCCCTACAAATGTGTCCCAAATAACGCCATTTAAAAAGTTTAGAGTGTGAAGTGCTACTTTTATGGAATCGCATGCGAGGATCAGAAACAGAACAAGCTGGCATAAGGTAAAATTAACAAAATCAGCAGCTCCTAAGGGGGTAGTGCGCTACATAAGTATAACGGGTTTGTTATTTTAATTAAAGAAAAAATCTGACTTTAGTAACACTTTAAGTATGTACTGTATTTAATGTGATATTGGGAACATCCTTTGGTACACAAGTTAAACTGAACTCTATCATTTAAAACAAATTAAAACAGATTTGCAATCATTATAAAACATGAAATGCATTTAGTGCTAATGTATGTACTTGAATCTGATTATTATTTCTTTCTATTACACACTGCATAGTAGGATAGCAGGACTGCACAGAACTGCATTTTCCTGAAATTAGGGGTGCTGAGCCTTCCCAAGATCCCACCAGAAAGCTAGTGACATCACAGTAACAGGACACGGAAGCTAGGATTTGAAGTATAACTAAAGGCAAAACTTTTTTATAGTTTTGGATAGAGTGGAAAGGAATTAGAACACCTATCAGTTTTTAATGCTGTCTGTGTCCCCATTAGGTAGATTAGCCTTATCTATTTGTCCTGTTTACTGTTATCCCTGAAAGTGAAAGTAAAAGAAAATCTCAACTTTTGGAATGTCCCCAGAAAAGTAAGGCCCCTTTCACACTGGGGCGGTGGGTGCGTCGGCGTTAAAGCACCGCTATTTTTAGCGGCACTTTACGGTCAATTTTGTGGCGCTATTCGGCCGCTAGCGGGGCGCTTTTACCCCCGCTAGAGGCCGAGAAAGGGTTAAAACCACTGCAAAGCGCTGCTGCAGCAGCGCTATGCCGGTGGTATAGCCGCGCTGCCCCACTGATTTCAATGGGCAGGAACAGTGAAAGAGCGGTGTATACACTGCTCCTTCACCGCTCCTAAGATGCTGCTTGCAGGAGTTTTTTTAACATCCTGCAAGCGCACCGCTCCAGTGTGAAAGCACTCGGGCCTTCACACTGGAGAGACAGGAGTGGCTCTTTACAGGTGCTGTGCAGGATGTATTTTTAGCTCTGTAGCACCTGTAAAGCACCTCAGTGTGAAAGGGGTTTAATAAAGGGGAAATTGTCCAATAGGGACATTAGTTCTGGTGACCTGGGTGTCCCCAAGAGATTCCCTTAATTTCCAGGGATTTCCTTTTACTTCCTGTTTTGGCTTTGGGACAGAAAGTGAAGATAAGAGGGGCGCATGCGTGGCGCGATGCGGGAAGGTCGTGAGTGAGTACAGCTCCGCCAGACCCGGATAAGGCAGGCCAGATTCCCAAGGCTACACAGCATATTTCTTGGCGAAAACGCCTAGCACCCCTGTGGAACACATCTGTGCATGCCAGTGGGGAAGTTTAGGCGTTCTCACCGCTCCCAGCACAACCTGACGAACTTTCTCCTGGACAATAGGGCAAGACAGCACAAGATGTCCAACGATGGCGCCAGCGCCGGCTCTCATGCGGCCGCAATGAAGCCCTCACCAAACCTTCTCTCCACTCATGTAAACAGTGAGTACACTACTCCCCTCTCCAAAGCAGACTTGGATGCCAGTCTCACCGCTGTATTTGACAATCTGGTGGATAAGATTGAGAGTGAAGTACACAAATCTACTATGGCCCTCTCTCAGGAGATTGCATGTATTGGCAATCGAACCGATATACTGGAAACAAAACATGACGAGCTCTCACTGGCTCACAACGATCTAAGAAAAGACTATGAGACATTAGCTGACAGTTTTGCATTCATGCAAGCACAAGTTGAAGACCTGGACAACAGGAATTGACGCCACAATATTAGAGTGCACGGTGTCCCAGAAACTGTCACAGATCTTACGCCCACCATGTCTAAAATCTTTCATAACCTCCTACCTGACAAACCAATGTGATAGAATTCATAGAGCACTTCGTCCTAAACCCAAGCCTGATAAACCACCCAGAGACATCATCATGTGTATGAAAGATTTCCTTGTTAAGGAAGACATCATGCGAGCCTTAAGGAATACCCCCAATATTGAGCTGGATGGCAAAAGACTGCAGATATATCCTGACATCTCTCCAGCCACATTAGACAGAAGGTGCAGGATGAAGGAGGTAACCAATATCCTGCAATGAGCAAGGATAAAATACAGATGGGGTTTCCCTTTTAAACTCACTGTTCCACACAACGGTTCTACCTATACTGTCTACAATGTGATAGAGGGCAAGGAGTTGTTGGTAAAGTTGGGTTTGCTAGACCCAGAACCTCCCAACCGCCTTCCATCCACCCCAAGATCTTCCCCAATGTGGTCCACACCATCTTCTCCAATGCAACCAAAAAGACCAAAGGCGTTGGCGTCAATCTTTTCAGGATCAAGCCCCTTGATTGACAGTTTCAATCCCTATTAGCAATGTATCTCCATTTGCGATAAATGTATCTCCATTTGTGATAAACCCCATCAATTTCGACCCAAGGGTGGTTCCCTCCAGATATTGACCCATCAACGGATCTGTACGATATAGTACCCCTCCCACTTCATCTCTCGTTGTCCAAAGTGATGAAACGTGTCGGACAGGACTCCACTGCCGCCATTTGTTTTTAGAAAAAGCGCTGTTTTATCTACTTAAATGTAAGGTTTTCTACTTCATTAAATTTTACTGCATTACCAAACTGAATTACGCTATGTAGCCTCTTCTTGTTCTCCCTACTTCAATCTCATCTACTGTACCTACGTTCATCTGGTCACCATCCTTCATGAGACACACCTGCACAGCCACCTACCATCCAGTGGATAGCCGGGCATTCTCGTTTGAGCCATCTGAGGATTCCAGTGCCCAGTCTTATTTTATTGTTCATACAACACAAGCCAGTTTGACTCAGAGAACATACGTTCTTGTGGGTTCAAACGTTCTGGTAAGCCTCCTTGCTTTTGGTGGTGACACTTTTCATTTCAACCACATACCCTGTTCATCGTTGTGATTTTTTGTATATATTTCACATGGAACTTTGAACTACTCTTTGAGTAACTCTTCACTTCAACTTTTTCTGGACTATTATCACTATTTTCAATATTTTTATTTTTTAAAGTGAATATTTGGTTCCAGTACCCTTTGTTTGTTTTCATGTTGAATCACGTTCACACATAAGCGCTACACTATTTGTATTTATTTGTATTGCATTTATTTAATTTGTTGTGTTAGCTGCTACTCTCTAAAGGCAGCAAATAATTATTTGTTACACTAATAGGACCCCACCCCTCAACACATTCCTAACTGCTGATATCTTACTCCTGCTATGCAGAGAAAGGGGGGAGAAAAGGGAAAGAATTTTTTTTTTCTTTTCTTTTTTTTTTTTTCTTTTTTTCTCTGTCACATGGTATGATAGAGAACACCATCTGAGAAATCGCATGTCTCTTCACGCTCTTTTTGTCCACCAATGTTAGTGAAACATAAATGACATAGCCTTACCTTGTCTGTTTTTTCTATGTCCTTATCTTACAGGTTGGATCTGTAGTTTTTGAAATATTCCCTCCTATCCCCTAATTAGAACTGCATACTTTTCAATGTTTATATGATTTAGTTGCCTGTTAAATCCGTCATCGCTGGTTTGTCCCCCATTCTGCTTTCTCAGTTAACTGCAGTGCCCACACCCACGGGGGTGCTGAACCTGACCAGGTTTGCAGGAACAGGACACTTGTCCTTTTGACTTATGTTAATTTTTCAGTGACAAGTTATTTCTTCTCCCCAAGATTCTGTTTTACATTTTTGGTTTATTTGTTATTTTTGTCCATATGGCTAATGATGCTTTCAATTGGAAAAATGGAAGTCATTACAATACTCTACAATTACACATGAAAAAGATATGTTATATATTTCTTTGTTATTACATTTTATTCACAGTGTATGATATACAGCCCTTATTATTATTTCAAATAGCACCACTGATCACTCCCCTAGAGTTAGAAGAAACATTTAGTGAACCCCTTATTGTTGGGTCTGAGCCTCTCTTTTTCTCTATACTTCATACTTACATGATGGCGTTTTACCTAAATCACCACTACATGTCCATTTCCAATGGGTCTTAAAATAATTTTGCACAATGTGCAGGGCTTCAATCCCCCCCCCCCCACAAACGAAAGAAAGGCTTTCAGCATTATAAGAGATTAGGAGCAGATATCATACTTATGCAGGAAACTAATTTTTCCTCCTCCAATCATCCTAAATACTTTGATAAGGCCTATAACCAATTTTACTATACTACTTTCAACAACAAAACTCGTGGTGTTGCCATCTTCATCTGTAACTCAATTATTCTCGATATACAAAATATATATAAGGATGTCGAGAGTCACTATATCATTGTTAAGGGTTCAATAAACAACTGCGCTGTAACTATAGCCTCAATTTAGGCTCCTAATGAATCTCATTCATCCTTTTTCACTAACTGTTTCGAGACCCTTGATCGGTATAGCTCTCCCCATATAATTCTAAGAGCACACATAGGAATTGCACCATCTCCCTTCAACTGGCGACTAAACGACCCATCAGTTGATTAACTGACCCATCAATAATGCAATCTATTTCTACACGTATTGAGAACTACTTCACAGAAAATACAAATGATGAAAACCCTCCAACGATACTTTGGGTAGCTCATAAAGCAGTCCTTCGTGGTCAATTAATTAGCCTAGCAGCAAATAAAAACAGAGAAAGACTTACAGACATTAGATGTCTTACTAAAGACCTAAATCATCTATATAATAAATTACAACATACTCCATCCCAAGAGATTATAAGACAGATCCAAGACAAATGTCAAGCCTTAGACCTTATTCTATCAGCAAATACAGAAAAATCCCTTACATTCTCGAAGGCTAAATTTTTGCTCCACAGTAATTCTCCCTCAGCCATGTTCGCCAGAAAACTCAACCAAGAACATAAACCTCCACATATCTATAAACTTAGAGACCAGGCCGGCAACCTTGTTACGCACCCACAAGAGGTTCTGAATATTTTCTCTTCCTTTTATAGGGACCTCCTCTCTGGCCCTCAACCTCTACCCAATCAAACCTCAAAAACCTGGCTAGATGACATACAATTACCCTCCCTTAGTGCACAACAAATAGAATCTCTTAACGCACCTTGTATAGACACAGAGATAATAAATATAATTAAATCCCTTAAAACCTCCACAGCCCCTGGACCAGATGGTTTCTCCTCCTCATATTACAAAAAAATTGCCTCTCTTTAAATCCCTAATCTGACCAAACTTTTCAATCACATTCTCAAAGGTAACCACTTTCCAGATGAGATGTTCCTGGCCAATCTTTCCCTAATCCCTAAGCCACTTAAAGATCACTCCCTCCCACAAAACTATCGCCCTATCTCAATCCTTAACAACGACCTAATAATTTTCGGGAGACTGCTTGCTGACAGATTGGCAGCAGTTATCACAAATCTAATACACATTGACCAGACAGGATTCATTCCTGGTCGTCAGATAGTCGATAACATAAGATTGGTCACCAATATTATTCAAGATGCTAACCTACATTCTCGCCAACTTTGCCTCCTTAGCTTGGATATTCACAAAGCCTTTGATAGTGTCAACTGGTCCTATCTTAACCACCTTCTGCCAAAGTTTGATATTTCGGATAATTTCCTGCAAGGCTTTAATGCATTATATCATTTCCCCCAGACCAGAAGTAGAATCCCTGGAAACAGTGCATTTAAAAAAGGGAAATTAAGTAAAAGTAAGTAATAATGAGTATTAATTTCTAATATGAGTTTAGCAATTTTATTAATAATATAAATATATTGAAACTGGTTTAGACAACCTTTGGTTGGAAATGAAATCCAGGTTATTGGTGAAATTTGTAAGAATGGGATTAGTTTAGATTAAGATAACAATTTTGTAATTTTACATTTATACAATAAGCCCTTATTGAGAGAAAAAAAGATTAAGATGAGGTTGTTATTTTGAATAAAGCGGCCATAATATTTAACAAAGCCAAGATGGATGGGATACATAAGAAGTTTTTCTACAAAAATGAAATTTTAAGAATTTTGATAATAACTTGATGTGCGGTCCAAGATGTGAGAGTTATAATAAATAAAAATGTAAATATAACAGACCCATCACATCAAGTCCACACACCCTGTTAGGATAGATGCCACCTGCAGCCAGTTGTTTTATAGTTTTTGATGCTTTCTGGTCCATCATACAGATTGTTGATCCTTCTGTTTTATTTATTTTTATTTTTGAAATCCAAAGCAGAATGTGTGGATTGTGAAATGATGTGCCCCTTTTCCTTGTAAGTACAGTGGTATAAGCAGAAGAATATTTTGCATTTTTGGGCATCTCTCCATGTCTGCAGGGTATTGTTATCATTTATTATAATATTGCCAGGAAAAAGTTGTCTTTTGAAACATGAAACTGGAGTTCTTACACAAACAGAGTGATAGAAAACAAGCCCAGCTCATGAAGCAGAGCTCCATGTTTTAGCAAAGCCTGTGAGCTATAAAAAGAGTGAGTGTATATTTATATAGATAGTCGAGATATAGAGAGCTTTTGGTTCCATTTGAAGGGCCAGAAGTTTGTTTTTACTTCGGCAGGTAAACCAATAAAGCATGCCAAGTTAATTTGATCGGCTGTTTTCAGGCTTCCAGGTAGCCTTCCTACTACTGAGGTAGCCATATTAACTTTCACACATGGAAGCAGACCAGGATGCACTAAGGATGCTGCAATTACAGCCTTGGACACTTGATGGGTCTATGCAACTCACAGATTCCACCCTAGTTCTGGCCCAGTATAGCTGGGAATAATAATTAAACTTTAAGGACCCCAGAACGAGAAGAACAAGTGGTCCACAGGGGGCAACTTCTTATGAAACAGGACTTTGGGAAAGGTGATCATTTATGTCTGCCAGACACTCTTTTCCCTCCAGCTTGACACATGGGCCGTGTCACCAGTCACAAGCAGTTATGGCTGCCTTAGTAAATGAGCATGGGATAGAGCCAGGGTTCACCACAGTTGCTTTTAATAAAATACCACTTCTTGCTTTACCTGTTACCAAAGGTGTTACCAAAAGCTGAACATCCCTTCCAGAGATTACAAAAAGATATATCCAGATGCCCAAGTTAGGATCTTACGAGTATGCATTTTGTCTGTATGGATATGTTTTTTGGATGTCCAGTGGCAAACGCTACTGCAAAGGCCACAGTAAAAAGTGTTATCAGAAGTAAATATAGAAAGTACAGAGAGTAACAGAGGAAATCATTTTTATAGGAGAGTCCTTACTAAAAGTTTTGAGGTTTTATTTTTACACCCCCTACTGTCTACAATGTAGCGGACAAAGTAGAGTAAGAAACTAGAAAACTTTTGCCTGAATGTTTTCTTATATTTTATCAAGCCCCTAAGGGGAATGTTGGACTCTCTCCCTATGGGATTTGGTTTGGGAGTGTGTTACTCACTTGCTAATATTTTGTCTCAGCAGCTGAAGTCCTCCATTCGGATCTCACAGAGAATGTTGCTGATCTTTTAAGGTTTTTGACAAACTAATTTATGTGTTTTCTCCCCAATTCCAGATCCCAAAAGTTTGGAAGGATCTAAAACTAAAGCCAGGTGACTTGTGGATTGTTAAGAGACATTTATATATAAGGAAATGTTTGGAGACTCAATACAGCATCTATTTCATGTACAGTTTTTGCAAAACTTGAAGGAAATGTCACCTGGATCCACACCAGACACTGCAAAAATGACTTAATTAAAGAAATCTCTGTGTTTGATTTGTTTCCCTCTTGTCATCACAGTCTAGGGTACTTTTTGATTCAGTTACTTTAATTGTAAGGGATATATATATATATATTTGAAAAGTAGTTCAGCCATGTTGAAGTCATATTTGTCTTTTGTACGTCTTCCATTTTATGTAGAATTGTCTCTGTTTACATATGCTGATAAGTCAGCATGCCAACAATTCAGCTAGAAGGCCATTCTGGCCACAGGAGTGTACAGCCAGTACTCTGTAAATATGTCTTATAAATCATTTGTTTTTCACAATGAAAAGTCATTTGGTAGTGAAAAAAGTTGCTCAGCTATTATTTTCTCCACAATAGAGTTTTTTTTTTTGCCTCTTTGGCCAGGACTACCTCCACCTAAGCGTGTGGAGGTTCCAGGTTAAAGGTTATAGCAGGTATGGTTAGTGATCAAAATATTGATCAAAAGAGGGGAGACTGTAATGGAAATTTGTACGTTCTGTATATAATTGTATTGTATTTTGTATGTATTGCACACTGCCCTCACTGTGCACACAGCACTAATAATGTTTTCAGTAAATGTTTACATTCTTTCGAGTCCTGATTAGAATTAGCCTGCCTATGTAACGCCCCTTGTTACCATAAACGTACAATTGTAATATTAATGTGATACCTACGTAATCATGTGCATAAAAACCTTCAATTGCGTCATAATAAAGCAGAACAGTTATTTGGAAAGATGCAGAGCGTATCTTTTGTGTCTGTTCCCTACTGCAGTAGTTATTATTAATTTGGAACCACTAATCAATATGAGGATAGGAGTTGCCTATCATCAATTTAACCGAGTCATCATTCAGAATTTTTCCCTCTTAGCAGAGGAACTAGGCAGGGCTGCCCCCTATTCTCACTAATATTTGCATTAGCAATTGAACAATTGGCCCAAAAGATCAGAAATAGTATAGATAGAAAAGGCTACTCCAAAGGTGATAGAGAATTTAAGCTTAGCTTATATGCTGATGATGCTCTCATATTTCTTTCTGAACCTCTCACCTCTATCCCATCCCTCCTTAAAGAACTTAAAATCTTCCATGACATCTCAGGCCTTAAAATTAACATGAATAAATGTTCTGCTCTACCTATTAATTACACTCAACACACATGGACCCTCTTACTGAAAAAATGTCCATTTATATGGTGCTCCCAGTCATTTAAATATTTAGGCATCATAGTCACCTCATCTCATAACCTTTTATATAAAACTAATTACACCCCTCTTTTCTCCTATATCACTTCCCTTCTCAAAACTTGGTTGACTTTCCATATTTCTTTCCTGGGTAGATTATGTGCCATAAAAATGACGATTCTCCCTAAACTTCTTTATCACTTACGCGCACACCCTCCCTATAAATGTTTCGAAATCTAAACTTGCTTCTCTCCAAAGAGAACTCAACAAATTCATTTGGGCGGAAAAAAAACCCAGATGCAGTTATGCTCTTATGTATAGATCAAAATCTAAGGGCGGATTAGGCCTTCCTAACCTCTGGCTTTATTTTCTTGCTGCCAGGCTGACGCAACTAACTCAGTGGTTCACACCTACCCAGAAAACCCCATGGAAACAATTCAAATCCACCTCAATTTCCCCACTGCACTTACAGGGGATCCTATGGTCCAATATTACCTCCTATGGTAAACTTATAAAACATAACACAATCGTAGCACACTTTTATCAGCTATGGCTAAAGGTCAATAAATCCTTCAATCCCTCCTTGGATACCCCCCCCCCCACTACCCTCTTTTCTAGGCGACCCCAGATTCATCTTGGCCTATAGTAACAGCCACTCGTTTTCCATTTGGATCAGTAAAAAACTAACCACACTAAAAGCCTTACAGACAAAATGGAGGTTTTTTCCATTCTCCACTTTATAAGCTAATTACGATCTTCCCTCTTCTGAGCTCCAGCACTACCTTCAAATTAGAGCCTTTTATGCAAAACATTTCTCGCTCTCTACCCCCACCTCTAACACAATCTTTGAACAAATCTGCATCTCTTCAACTAGAGACAAAGGCCTCATATCACGACTATACTGTTACCTTAATAACTTTGACTTACTAGACAAATCTGGACCAATTCTCCATTGGGAATCAGATCTAGACTGTTCTTTCACAGTAAATATGTGGCACATCATGTCAGACAATCTTCCAAAAAGCAACAAAGCCATCTCTTTTAGAGAAACCCCTATAAAAATATTCTCCAAACCCCCTCCAAACTCCATACTTATTACCCCTCAATCTCTCCAAACTGCTTTAGGGGATGCCCAGAACCTGGCACAATCTTACACACATTTTGGAGCTGTAAACATCTGAATCATATTTGGCGCAATGCTATAGAGATAATTAAAAAAATCATCCAAACAAAAAATCACTCCCACCCTCCACATATGCTTATTATATGCAAACAAACCCAACATCCCATTACCTTGCATGAGATTATTCCATTTATTATGCAGCTCCATTCTATGGATGATCGCTTATAATTGGAGATCCAACAACCTACCATGGCCACAAGTAATAGCTAGAATGAAAATGCTTAAACTTTCAGAGTGGATATACCACACTGATACCATCCACATTTATGAGAAAAAAATGGTCCTACTGGAAAATATTCTAAAAAATGCTTTATTCATCTAACCTATCCCTCAGAAATTCACACTACATCTTACTACTGTAACTCACCTTGCTTAGCTATTACCATCACCTAACTCATACTTGTGATTGGTGCCCTAATTATTGTGCTACTTTGTTTGTAACCTGAAGCTACATTTTCCAGATATATTTGTTATTGTTAAAGATCTTTATTGACTTTGTTCGATTTATGTACACTTGAACTTCCAAATAAAACTTTTGTAAACAAAAAAAAAAGGAAAGTGAAGATAAATCTCCCCAATGAGACAAATATGGCAAAAATAAACCCTACAGGGGTTATAACCCTCCCTTACTCCATCCAAAGTAAAAAAAATGCATTTTTTTCTATAGTTCTACTTTAAATTGAGTAACTTTCTTTCTAACCTTTATATAAGGAGGGGGGCTCTGTTAACAGCAAGGTTGGCTCTGTTGTCATTGTTCATTTTTTTAATGTCATTTTTCTTTAAAAAAAAAATTTCTTATTATAGGACATATGAACTAGCCATATCAAAAGTGTAAACATACACAATACATATCTGCAATTGCTCAAGTTATATATAAAAATACAAGAGTATGCAATTTTGTGCAGTGCTGGGCAATTGACCCAAAAAGGGGGGGACCAAGGAGGACTCAAAGGTAGGCATTGATATTTAATTGTGAACAGGTTCAGACCTGTCTAGCCTAAAATATTTTTGAGAAATCCAAAGTAGAAACAAATAATAGCATTGCATGGCAAAAAGAAAAAGAGAGGGCCCCCCGTCCCAGCATTCCAGTCCATCCCCTGAAATATCGCTATAAGCAAAAAATTGCAATATCTCCCGCAACCTTAGGTGCACTTGAGAGGCATGCGAAAATAAAAGATAAAGAGAAGAGGATGGAAAAAAAGAAAGACTGAGGTGGAATCTACTGCAATGAGGGTTAATCATTTATGGATTAAAAGAATAGCCCATGTTGGTCAGACTATATTACATTTATCTAATGTATTATTCAGCTTAGCAATTAAAATTTCTGTTAGCTTGATCTCTTTGATTCTTTTATATAATTCCGATAATGTGGGCAGAGTAGAACGTTTCCAAAGCAGAGGTTTTTTTTGTTTACAAACTATTTTTATTTGGTACAAAAGATGGTACAAAAAAACATTGTCATATATCAAAAAAAATAAAGTACAATGCAGATAGTTTACACATAAGAAAGATCAAAATATAGTCTGTAATTGTTGATATATACATTTTGTTGTAGTATGTTAACATTTTAACATGAAACTCTATGATTATTGTATATATACATATCTTATAATGTTCTTCTGAACATTATAGGTTACTAAGTAATGTCATTCAGGGTTGAAAAAAAGATTGGAAAGGTTAAGCCATGGGTCCCATTTATTAACATAAAAATGATTGGTGTTCTGTAGCTTGTGGAATATTTTTTCCATAAGAATAATATTATTAATTCTGGTTTTCAATTGTGTTAGGGGGACTAATGAGGATTTCCAATCGAATGCTATCAACCAATGTATTGCTACACATATTGTGTGGATCAATGGTGAGACCAATGATAGTGGAAAATAGGAAACAATTGTAGAGAGTGAGGTTTATATTACTATCTGAAATTTTGGAAGCAATATTTTCTAATTGTTTCCATATATGTGTAATCTTCTCACAGTTCCAGAAAATGTGTGAGAATGTACCTGTGGAATTACAACCTCTGAAGCAAGTCTAAGTTGTGGGGAAAATGGCATGAATTTTAACCAGAGTATAATACCATCTAGTGAATAATTTAATTGTGGTCTCTTTTATCGTGATTGATCTAGTGCATTTGTGTAGATTATTGATGCAAATGTCCCAGTTTTCAGTTGTAAATGAGAAATCACATTCTTGCTCCCATTTGTGCATATAGGGGAGTTTGTTTTGTTCTATGTTATTAACTAGATTCGAGTATATTTCTGATATCAGTCCAGTTCTGCTTGGTGACTTTAGACATATGCTTTCGAAGAATGATGGTGGATGTGAGTTTGTTATTTGCTAATATGTGCTAAAAAAGTGTCTGATCTGGAGGAATTTATTGAATTCAGTATTGGGAATCTGGTGTCTAGATTTTAGAGAAAAGAATGATGTGAAATTATTGTGTTCTATAAACTTAGAGAGGGATATCAGGTTGTTGTTTATCCACCATGAGAAGTCTCCAGTATCTGGCGTATTCCAGGGAAATTTAGGATCTCCAACAAAAGAAGCCTGTGGGGGGGTGTTAGATATCAGTTTGTATTTTTTGTTGTGTAGATTCCATAATCCAAAGCAGAGTTTTAGGACAATGTCTTGCAGTTAGTATATGTGTCATCAGCTTTCTAGGGTGTTCAGGGCCCCCAAGAGGGAGACCTATGATATGCATGACAGTATCCAATGGTAGTGGATCAGGGCAGTCGTGAAAGAAAGACATTAATTTAATGCCATTATGGAAATAAAGCCAGGCACATTCAGGACATATGGAATAGGGTACCTGTATGTGTATTGAAAAAAATACAATAATTTCACATTACGGGACTTTAAAGGCCTAAGTATACTAAAATACAGGATTCTTATGTTAAAAAAATAGTAGTACAAGTTTTATTGAAAACAATGTTAAGAAGAAAATGGCTAATATTCATACAGCATGAACAGTAAAAACAAGGTATACACAAACAATTCTGTACACTGTCACTACATAAGGGAATGTGATCAAACACTGATTTGTTCAGTCATAGTCCCCTACAAGCATCCAATGCTTTTCAGGATCTCGTTCTTTTAGCTGTTCCAGCTTTCATTCCAGTACCAGACCCTGTATGCATGGCATATTACCATCTCTCTCCCTGGCTAGCACTGCTATGTGCTGACTATCTTTACAGATATCATCTCCAGGACTCCCAACCCAATGCTGGCCTGTGATTCTGGGTTGTCCTTGTCAGGTTTTTCACAGGCACTGATATAGGGTAATTTTGCCTCCTCCCAGTAATTGGGTGGATGCTGCTGTAAGTATTTTAATCTTTTGGCTATCATCAATTGTATACTTAACAGTATATCTCTCCTAGGTCCGACCTGCTTTATATACACCCCTGATGAAAGGACGAGATCCTGAAACGTGTTGGGTTCTATGGACTATCACTGGACAAATCACTATTTGCTCACATTTCATTATGTTTTGACAGTGTACAGTACTATTCTTGTTTACCTTGCTTTTACTGTTCATGCTGTATGAATGTTAGCCATATTCTTCTTAACATTGTTTTCAATAAAATGTGTACTACAATTTTTTAACATGGGAATCCTGTATTTTGGCCTTAAAAGTCCAATAGTGGGGAATCCTTGTCCTTTTTTTCTGGAATTATATTGGGATTTTGGCCTAAACTTTTTCACTGACCTGACCAAGGTTCATCACTTGTCCCCCTGTATGTGTATTGCACCTCCAGTATAAGTTTCTCACTGATGGATATATGACCTGGAGGACATCTGATGTTTAGTACCAGTTAATTATCTTTTTATGTCCTACGCATTGACCTCTTATGTGCCTCGGACCAAACAACATCTCATATAGCAAGACTGAATTTCGGCCCTTAAATGAGCCCCCACTTTTGCTTATACAGGTGTTTTGGGAATAGGTCCCCTGGTAAAGCCATAAGGACCTTATAGATCTAGAAATTAAGTCCCCTTTCAGAGGGAAGATCACCGTTGAAAGGGTGGAAGTTTACTAATAGTGAGATCTTTGTCAATGTGCTATCATAGTAATGAATTTGCAAATAACTTTTGAAGGCCATATTATTGAGTTCATATTTATGCCATAAAAGTGAAAAAAGGGAGGAGATATCTAGCATGAGGTTGGCTAGTTGTTCAAACCCCAATAAAGTGTTGTCCAGGGCTCCATAGCTTGAAAATATGGTTTCAAACTATCAAGAATAAGAAGTGTGTAAAGAAATGAGGTCAGTGATGGATTTGGAGAGGACAGGTGAAACTTGTCTCTAGTTTGTCTTCAAATGTGTTGGGTAAACTGTATATGGACAGGAGTTCTAAATCTGGGAGTATCAGCAAGGAGCCACAGAGCATTAAGTTGGGATGGATCAGATCAAACCAGAGCTTCTCAAATTATGCCCCCTGCTGGTGACATAATTTCCTCTTCCGTTTCAAGCTGGACAGCATGGAGCTGACTACTTACTGGTTTTCCTGAATGTACAGCTATTCATCGTGCGAGGAGTCTGTGAAACGCAGTAGAACTGCCAGGACTACATACTTATGACGAGCATGACTCCCACTTATATCTTAACTTACACAGAGCGGAAGTCGTCTTTTCCAGCAGCGTACTTCTTCTGAAAGTCATTTATCCATCTGTTGTGGATCCGTACATCACCCTACATTTACGGTTGTTTTGGACGGAACCTACCACCAAAGTATCCAGCAAAGTATCCTTGGGATCGTTTGATCCGTAAAGCTCGTATGACACTCCACCGTACGGTGATTGTGTCCATCCCCTCCGGTAAGGGTATCCACTTCTGCCACTTATACATTGATTCCGAATGCATGAGATTTTTTCTGAATTGGAAGCATCACCGACACTTGTCCGTTGTCCCTTTAAGAACACTGTACTATATATGTTTATGAAGTTTTATCACCATGGAAATTCTTTTCAGTCTTTTGGGACTGTCTGCTGATCATCATCACTTACACACCATTTTACATAGAATGTGAATATATCATCCTCTTATTTCATTTAGCACTGCATTTGTTTTATATTAACATACCTGTATTTATTGTTCTTTTTTTAAAAGACTCCTATTTTAATAAGTCACTTTTTTAAAACTGTTTTGTGAGACTGCTCTGATAAATCTGCTTTTTTTTTTTACCACTCATATTTCTTATATTGCCAAATCACTGTTCTGGCCCTATTAAGATACAGATGAGCCAAGGTAGGCGTATTTTCATCAAAACCTAGCACCACATTTAGTCTCATTACCAAACATCACTTAACTGTAATGGGAAATCTTTGTTTCCTCTGAATTGTTCTTTAGTATCTGCACCTCTGAATAGCCACAGCAACTGCCCACCTCCGAAATACAAGCTTAAAGTGAGCAAAAATATGCAAATTTACTTGTACAAAAAGCCTTTATTCAATAATTGAAATGTTCTTTTTAGAATTCACAGGGACAAAAATAAATTCATAGAGGGAGTTATTAATTATCTACCAAAAGTGACTCACCAGAACAAGAACTTAAAGTTACATTTATGTTGCCTGAGAAAATGCATTTATAATAATGGATAGCCTTCTTTTGTTGTAGTTATCTTTACATTTTTATTTTTTTTAAACCACAAAGTGCATTAAAGCCCCTCTGCTATACAGTATACACCAATACCTTGCCTGCTGCAGCAAAATGTCTGTAATATTTTGTACCAGATACAACATTTATTACCTTTTCTTTCTTCTCTCAGTTTAATAATGATAAGACACGTGATAAAATGACCGATTTGCAGAGCGTAGCCTGCAGGTTTCACTATTGGAATGTAATGCTGACACTTTTGCATTTTACTTTACACAAAGGGGCTCCTGAGTAAAATGTCTATCATGCTTATTAGATAACACAGATTAGTATTAACCACTTGACCTCCGGAAGATTTACCCCCCCCCCCTTCATGACCAGGCCATTTTTTGCAATACAACACTGTGTTATTTTAAATGACAATGGCGCAATCATGCAACGCTGTACCCAAATAATATTTCTGTCATTTTTTTCCCCACAAATAGAGCTTTCTTTTGGTGGTATTTGATCACCATTGCATTTTTTTTTTGCGCTATAAACAAAAAAAACGGACAATTTTGAAAAAAAAAAAACAATATTTTTTACTTTCTGCTATAAAACATATCCAATAAAAATAAATTCCAAAATTGAAATTCTTCATAAATTTAGGCCAATATATATTATGCTACATGTTTTTTGGTATAAAAAAAATCCCAATAAGTGTATATTCATTGCTCTACACTAACCAATGTTATCTATGGTATAGATTTATGAATTTTTTTTTATATACTAGTAATGGCATTAATCAATGACTTATAACAGGACTGCATTATTGCGACACTATACTGACACTTTTGACACTTTGCAGGAACCAGTGACACTAATACAGTGATCAGTGCTAAAAATATGCACTCTCACTATACTAATAACACTGGCTGGGAAGGGGTTAAACATCTAGAGTGATCTAAGCCAGTACTTTTGTGTACTGTATGTGCTGCTTTTACTAGACGAGGAGATGGATTTTATTCCCTGCTTTACAGGGACACAAAATTCATCCCTTCCCCCCCCATGGCAGAATGGAGATTTGCCTTGTTTACATGAACAGATCTCCATGTTGTGTGTTTTACCGACAGGCCCGGACTGGGACAAAAAATAGGCCCGGGCATTTTGGAATGAGCAGCCCATGACATGTTGACCGGCCCCTTCCCCACTCTCCACCCAGACGGGTCCCCGGGAGAGGGGTGGGGAAACCCGACAGAGGTGCAGGGGGGACGAGGGGGGCTGGGAAAGAGCACAGGAGGTGGGGGGCAGAGAGCACAGGGAAGAACGTTGAGAACATGGGGTGGGGCAAGAGCACAGGGGGACTGGAGAGCACTGTGGGGGGTGGCGGAGAGCATGGGGGGGCAGAGAGCACAGGGGAGAGGCAGAGAACACAGAGAGGAAGAGGAGAGCACAAAGGGGCCGGAGAGCATGGGGGGTTGGAGAGTACAGGGGGTGGGAGGTTGGAGAGCACAGGGGGAAGCAAAAATACGAGAGCACTGGAGAGCACTGGGGGAGAGGCGGAGGGCACAGGGGGGCAGCGGAGAGCATGGGGGGAGGTGGAGAGCACAGGAGGTAGGTAGAGTGCACGGGGGGCTGGAGAGCACTGGGGGAGAGGCAGAGGGCACAGGGGGCAGCAAAGAGCATAGGGGAGGTGGAGAGCATGGGGGGAGGGGGAGAGCACAGGGGGAGGTGAAAAGCCAGGGGGGCTGGAGAGCACTAGGGGAGATACGGAGAGCACAGGGGGGCAGCGGAGAACATGGAGGGAGGTGGAGAGCACAGGGGGGCTGGAAAGCACTGGGAGAGAGGCAGGAGAGGACTAGGGGAGAGGTGGAGGGCACAGGGGGGCAGTGGAGAGCACAGGGAGAGGCAGAGAGCACTGGAGGGGCTGTAGAGCACCGGGGGGCTAGAGAGCACTGGGGGAGAGGCGGAGGGCACAGGGGGCAGCAGAGAGCATGGGGGGAGGTGGAGAGCACAGGGGGCTGAAGAGCACTGGGGGGCTGGAGAGCACTGGGGGAGAGGTGGAGGGCACAGGGGGGCAATGGACAGCATGGGGGAGGTGGAGAGTACAGGGGGGAGGCAGAGAGCACTGGAGGGGCTGGAGAGCACTGGGAGGAAGCAGAGGGCACAGGGGGCAGCGGAGAGCACAGGGGGAGGCAGAGAGCACTGGGGCGGCTGGAGAGCACTGGGGGGGGCTGGAGAGCACAGGGATGGGGGGCTGGTGAGCACTGGGGGGGGCAGCAGGATATGAGGAGCTAAAAATGCACAATCGTGGTAAATTGTGTAAGTGATTCTGCGCAACAGTTACTCAATAAATAGTGCTACTGCATGAAAACTGCACACCTAAAAAATTGCCAGTAAGGAACCACAGAAAATACAAATGTGAATCAAAAGTGAATGTCCTTCAAAAATAAGAAAACATAAAACGTGAATCAAAGTGACTAGGTGCTATTAAATCACATAAATCGCATGACAAACACATATGAACTGTGACTGGTAAGGTGAACATGCGTTGCTGGGTGATCTGGTGACTGTTCGTGGCAATGGATACCCACTAGGGGCTCCCAGAACTCTCACCTCAATGACACAATAAATGTGCTTTCAGTGGGTCTGTGCTTGTTCTGGTCCAGTAGTAGTGGTGGCGTCCTAGTCCGTCTTAGGGGAGAAGACGCTTCCTCCGATGGGTGGGCTCCATATAGGGGTAATTGAAAGCAAAGGACTCCGATAGTGTAATAATGTTAAACCAAGGAATTTATTAAAATATAATAGCTGCTTACATTGAAGTAAACGACAAAGCGCCAAACAACAGTGGAACCAGCGTATTAGCGGTACTCGCTACGTCACTTCTGGTCCGCACTTCGTATTTCCGGTTGCGTCCTACGCGTTAGGTCATATCACGTGACTTATTTAGTAGCGCAGAAGTCCATCCTAGGATATGAGGAGCGGTGGAGGTGGCTGTATATAGAAGAACCATTCTCTCCATCTTCCTCCCACAGTCTCTGAAAGCCTGCAACAGGGAGAGGAGCAGAAGCAGGCATTCTGAGACTGAGAGAGGAACATGGAGAGAATGATTCTTCTATATGCAGCCACCCCCACCGCTCCTCCTATCCAGGTTACAGGGGGCCGCACTCACGTTCTCCCTGATCCGTCTCCATGGTGTCTGCAGCAGGTGAACTGGCAGCCGGGTGAGCGGCACAGGCTCAAAGAGCAGCCCAGCTGCCTTGGGCTCCGGAAGGACATGCAGCCCAGCAGCCCCGGCCCACCGGGCAAGTGCCTGGTCTGCCCTATGGCCAATCTGGGCCTGTTTACCGATTATCGGTGGGTGCTGGTGGACATCTAATGTTCGATAGGGAGGCAAGGTGTTAATGAAACCCTTCATATAGTCAGAAAATTGTGAACTTTAATCCAAATTTCATTGATATTATTGGGGGGAGGGTGAATCTTGAAAATCAATTTTGTTTGTTTTTTGGGCTAACAGCCTAGGGATAGTAAATAAAAGGGCATGACACTTCCACGGGGGACATGTACCAATGCAAGGAAAAAAAAAATCTACTGCAGTGGGGAGAGGATCAGGATGTGCATGCTACTTCGAGAGTGACATGGGGAAAAACATCAATTTTTTTATTCAATCAAAATCATGGCTGCACACAGATACTGATTCCCTTTTGTAAATTAGATGGGTAAGGATGGCTTCAGATCCTGCTCTCTACCTGCAGATAACTTCTCAGATGTGTTTCTCCCTTTTTGACGCTTAAAGCGGATCTCCACCCAAAAAGGAAAGCTCCACTTGTTTGCTTCCTCCCCCCCTCTGTTGCCACATTTGGCACCTTTCGGGGGGAGAGGATACCTGTTTTTGAAAGGTACCCGTTTCCACTTCTGCAAGATCTTGACGCCGCGAGGTCCCTCGTAAGTCCCTCCTCCTTCCACGGCCGCCCAGCCATTCACAAAGTGCAGTGCGCTTCACCCATGCGCAGTAGGAAACCGGTTGTGAAGCCGCAAGGCTTCACTGCCGGTTTCCCTCACAACAAATGGTGGCAGCATCACCCGAGAGCCAACTGAAAAATGGGTTGGGGTGCCGACGTCGGGGGATCCCTTGACAGGTACCTTTCCTAATATTAAAAGTCAGCAGCTATAGTATTTGTAGCTGCTGACTTAAATTTTTTTGGTGGGGTTGCTGGAGCTCCTCTTTAATGATTTTGTTTTGGGCTACATCAATTTTTTGTTTATATTACATGCTTAGGAGATGCCCTTAAAGTGGTTGTAAACAAGTTTAAAAAATGTAAAAAAAAAAAAACTGCAAGACAAAGGCATAATGAGCTAGTATGCATAGCATACTAGCTCATTATAAATTACTTACCTGGGATCGAAGCCCCCACATCGGTCCCTGTTCACCGTTTCGGCCGCCGTCATCTCCCTGGGGGGTTACTTCCGGGTATCGCGGCTCCGGCGCTGTGAGCCACCGATAACGGTACAGTACATTTTTTTTCCATCTGCAAACAAAAAGAAAAAAGAAAAAAATGAATAACACTAAAAATAGCCCAGGAAATAGGCCACCAATGTTTTGCAATGTTGTTTTTTAAGTTATGTATAGTTGCAGGTACAGATATATTCTTAATGGATCAGCAAGCAGTGGCGGAATTACCAGGGTCACACCAGTCGCACTTGAGACTGGGCCCTGGCATTCTGCCACTGTGGGAGGGGCCCCAAGACAGCAAAAAGGACAGCATGGATGCTCAGTGAAGTGCTTGCCACAGGTGCTCTTAATCTGTGAGGTGAGGAAGGGGGAGCGAGGGACACACAGGGAGCTTCTGCCACTTCTTCTTTCTGGCAGGAGAGACTGTTATTCTCCCCCATATGTACAATGTGCCAATTCCCAAGCTCTGCAGTTCCAGTCACTCAAACTTTGCCTTATCTCTCCCCTCTCCCCTCTCCCTTCTTTCTGCAACTAATACTCTCTCCCCTCTGGCTCTCAGCATGTTCTCTTCCCGTGTCACTTCCCTTTCTTGCTTCTTCCTGTCTCACTTAATCTGCTCATCTTCTCCAGCGGTTGGCACCTCTCTCTACCTTCCCTCCACAATCATGCAGTAAGTTAGCAGTGATCCTCTTGAACTTTTTTTCCTGTTGACTTTATCCTTTTTTCTCCTATCTGCTCTAACACCCATAAATCTGCACTACACATGCCCCTGCAGCAGCCCCCCCCTCAGCTCTGGTCATTCCACACTCCCATATGTCTGACACCCTTTCCATCCCAGTGTATTCCTCTACTACCTGTCTCGTCCCTATAATGCAGCCTTAGCACTTTCTCTGTACTCCTTTATTTATTCCAGGTACTTATACTTCATGTACTCTTACTACCTAGACCCCCACCTATTCAATCCTTTCTTATCCCTAAGGCCCCTTCTTCACAGGTTGGGCTCTGCCAGGAGTCTGCCTGCTCAGTAAAGAATTTGTCCACTGATCCCCGCTGAGCAGACGGGTGGCTTGTCCATGTCCATTCCACTTATGCAGAGCAGACACAGACACAGCCTGTTTTCCTCTATGGGTGGGCGAATGTAAGCAGACCACCTGTCTGTTTACACCCAACTGCCATCCAATCTGATCCACCAGACAGATGGGGTTACCCATCTGTCTGTTTTTAGCAGATCAGATTGGATGTCAGCAGGTGTAATCGGGTACATTTCTGTTTACAAAATAAAAAGAACAGGTTGCGCTGATTGATAGTAAATAGTCAAGGGTACCGCCTTGAACAGGTGAATAATACACACATTAATAACTGTGCAATCTGTGAAATGAGATAATAAAAAACTCCAATACAGTTAATGAAAAAAGTCACTGATTGATTCCAGGGCATATAAAGAACCAAAGGAAAGTCCTTGTGATGAAGATTCTAGTTCAATGTGATCATCCACAGTGGCACACAAACGTAACACCCCAGGAAAAAGTGAGAGAAGTAGTAGTGCCTCCACCTCTATAATAACTGCCTCTTACCAGCTGTAAATGATCTCCTGTTACGGAAGATCAAACTGCGCCTTTGGCTTATTACCCCGCCTCGGGTCTCTGTATAGTGTACCACTGCTACCAGTGTTTTCACTGAGCAGATGGCCTCATATACACATAAATTCAGAGGGTCCCCATGGAAAAATAAAGGCTTGCATAGTGAAAAACCTTTTATTGATCAACTTAAAAGAGCGAAATTGCACTTACAATTTTGATTAAATAAAACGGCATTTAAAAATCAAGCCGGTCGGTTCTCGATAGCAGCCCATTGCTTCCGGGACCTGCGTACACGTGGTGACGTCAGCACATTGCTCCTCCCTACGTACGTTTCGTCACACCTGACATTGTCCTGGGGCAGGGGCGGCGTACTGACTCACCACCTAATATACGTTTCTTAACAGAGCAGTTCCACTCTGTTCTGAGCTCCAAGTGTCCCTCCTTCCACATCAGCCATATTGGAACAGGGCAAGATGCCAATACCTTGCGGTTTGAGCTAACCAAATTAACTAAGTTAGATCCACCATCCCAAGACAGGGCAAGAGCCCACTTATAAAAAAATTGATTATCCATAATATTTAGAAAAAAACTGAAGGGATAAATCGACTATAAAATATGTTTGAAAAATACTAAACGAATGGGAACCGTGATAGCATCCCATTTGAGATGAGAACTATAGCACAATCAACATTCAGGTAGCCCACAGCCAAAAGGAATTGGCTAGATAAGAATATGACAGACAATGGCTAAATTCTTGCTAATATAGAAATTAAAAACAATTAAAAATAATAACAGAATTATTATTTAAATATGATAATGGAATTGCATTATAAATATGTATGTCCAATCAC
The DNA here is from genome assembly GCA_037952925.1 of Lithobates clamitans. Taxonomy (NCBI): domain Eukaryota; kingdom Metazoa; phylum Chordata; class Amphibia; order Anura; family Ranidae; genus Lithobates; species Lithobates clamitans. The sequence continues at coordinate 2,090,931 of JBBGZY010000742.1, read as the reverse complement.
CCCCTGTAAAGAAGATTAAGCAAAAATTGAAAAATGGAGTAGTACATGTGTATTCACCTCCTGGGAAGAAGGTGAAACATAAATCAAAAAGAGAACAAATTATGTGTGTGTATAACATGCACACACATAATAAAAAAGAGAAAAACAAATGAGTGGATACTCCAATTGTATATTGAAACATCTACTGTTACTCAATGACGGCAGCCTAAACCTTAGGTCATACCCGGAGAACATTAGGCCAAATAGAGCCTAAACATTCAGTGGCATTCAGTGACATTCAGAAACATTCAGTGGCCCAATCAACAAAGAGAATCATTATGCCAGAGATCCCCTAAGGTCTAATAGCAATACATGATGGCACTTAATCAAAGCGCCACAATGAGTGCTAAAGACTAAAAAGACGTTGATTCGGTTATGTAATTGAAAAACATGGAATGGTCAATGATAAAAAGTAAAAATTTGTCACATGTGTCACTTTTTATCATTGACCGTTCCATGTTTTTCGATTATGGAACCGAATCATCGTCTTTTTAGTCTTTAGCATTCATTGTGGCGCTTTGATTAAGTGCCATCATGTATTGCTATTAGACCTTAGGGGATCTCTGGCATAATGATTCTCTTTGTTGATTGGGGCACTGAATGTTTAGGCTCTATTTGACCTAACAATCTCCGGGTATGACCTAAGGTTTAGGCTGCCATCATTGAGTAACAGTAGATATTTCAATATACAATTGGAGTGTCTGCTTATTTGTTTTTCTCTTTTTTTATTATGTGTGTGTATGTTATACACACACATCGTTTTTTCTCTTTTTGATTTATGTTTCACCTTCTTCCCAAGAGGTGAATACACATGTACTACTCCATTTTTCAATTTTTGCTTCATCATCTTTACAGGGGGTGATTAGACATAAATATTTAGCCCTTATCCTTGCAAATTAGGTGAGGTTTATTTTGGATTTTGTGATGGAATTTTTGAGGGCTTTGCGGTGCACACTCATTATCTGTCTTTGATGTGTGTTGCCGCTTAGGCTCATAATGCAATTCCATTATCATATTTAAATAATAATTCTGTTATTATTTTTAATTATTTTTAATTTCCATATTAGCAAAAATTTAGCCTATGTCTGTCATATTCTTATCTGGTCAATTTCTTTTGGCTGTGGGCTACCTGAATGATGACTGTGGTATAGTTCTCATCTCAAATGGGATGCTATCACGGTTCCCATTGGTTTAGTATTTTTCAAACATATTTTATAGTCGATTTATCCCTTCAAGTTTTTTCTAAATATTAGGGATAACCTAATTTTTTATAAGTGGGCTCTTGCCCTGCCTTGGGATCGCGGATCTAACTTAGTTAATTTGCCGTAAAGTATTGGCTTCTTGCCCTGTTCCAATATGGCTGAAGTGGAAGGAGGGACACTTGGAGCTCAGAACAGCGTGGAACTGCTCTGTTAAGAGACATATATTAGGTGGTGAGTCAGTACGCCGCCCGTCCCCCAGGACGACGTCAGGTGTGACGAAACATACGGAGGGAGGAGCGACGTGCTGATGTCACCACATGTAAGCAGGTCCCGGAAGCAATGGGCTGCGAATTTTAAATGTTGTTTTATTTAATCAAAATTGTAAGTGCAATTTCATTCTTTTAAGTTGATCAATAAAAGGTTTTACACTACGCAAGCCTTTATTTTTCCATAGGGACCTTCTGAATTTTTGTGTATATGAGGCCATCTGTTCGGTGAAAAGGCTGGTAGCAGTGGTGCACTATACAGAGACTCGAGGCGGGGTAATAAGCCACAGGCGCAGTTTGATCTTCCGTAACAGGAGATAATGTACAGCTGGTAAGAGGCAGTTATTATAGAGGTGGAGGCACTACTACTTCTCTCACTTATTCCTGGGGTGTTACGTTTGTGTGCCACTGTGGATGATCACATTGAACTAGCAGCTTCAACATGAGTTTTTTATTATCTCATTTCACAGATTGCACAGTTATTAATGTGTGTATTATTCACCTTTCTCAAGGCAGTACCCTTACTATCGATCAGCGCAACTTGTTCTTTTTATTTTGTATGATATTGTGTGTGTCTCACATGAAGTTGCAGCGGAATTCTTTTCAATTTTATTTATTTCTCAATAATTGTTGTTTCACAAATAGCTCAGTATTTATTTTTTGTTGCATTTCTGTTTACACTTGTCACTCCATAGAGGAGAATGGAGGGTCCAATTGGGTCTGCCTGAAAAACTGACACGCTGATCCAATCAGTCCACTCATGTGAAAGGGGCCTAATAGTGGACTCACATCAGTGTGCTGCAGTTTGGCCACAGTGTGATTGCATGAGCAGTTTACATGCTGTTTATGGTACGCTACTAATGAATTATTTTAGGAAATGCATTTTCATGAAAGTACATCTAATTCCTGCATGCTACATATTTGATATGCTTTCAGAAAACACACTTCCTAATAGAATTCAATAGGACCACTTAAAACCACACGTAAAAGACACATACAATCACACTGCGGCCAAATTGCAGTACCCTTATGTGAGCCCACTATGAGGCTAGTTTCGTACCTTTTGCATGACAGGAATGTGGACAAAATTGTGGCTTTCCTGACACACACAAACACACTGTCCTTTAATAGACACATAGCAGTGCCATTAATTGTTAACGGCACCCCCACACATCTGCTAACACATACATTTTCACAAACAACATGGTGCCACATGGTGTTCCTATCGCAAAAGTGAGCTATCATGGGTCTGTTTAGAGCCCTGATGTTTCAACAAAGCCAAACAGCTGTTTAACATGTAAAAAAAAGTGTAAAAAAATAAATGAATTCTAAAAACTGTTTAAAAATGTGAAAAAATTATTAGGCCTTGCTTTGGTCTCTGAAGAGCAATTAGGATTCAGATTGCTCTTCATAGATCATTTGACAGACAGTAAGGAGGCGTCATATTGCTTCTGCACCACCCGCTTTAACCCCTTCAACTCTGCACTAGCATGCTATAACCATGTGCATTGCGTGCAGCTGTGGGGCGCTTGCAGAGCAGCACCATTCACTTGAATGGGTCGAGTTCAGCAGGGGTATAATGCCATGCCATTGGGATTAGTGGGAAGTGCCCCAGGCTCAGAGGGAAGGGCCCCAGGACCGATGGAAGAGGGGTCAGGGGGGGGCCCTTCGTGCTTTCTTGCACCAGGGCCCTGAAGGTTTTAGTTGCGCCTCTGTTGGCAAGTATAGTTATTTATGCACTTGGCTGCAAGGGAAAATAAAAAGTGCACTTTACCAATGCAGTTGCTATCAGTTTCTCCAGAGCTTAATGAATGTGGTGAAACACTGCTGATTTCCATTATCCAATCATGTGCACCTGGTTGGGTATTCTTTACAAAGTGAAGCTTCACCACATTCATTAAAGTGGTAGTAAACTCACAAGCAATACTTTTGCCCATTATAACAGCTGTGTTTTAACGTACATGTCACTGTCTTTTATAGAGTCCAAATATGCACCCTTTAGTAGTAATCGCTCAATGTTTAGTGAAATGACGTCACGGGCGCATGTGCACTTTGTCCCCCAGTCACGGCACGCTTACTGTGCCGTCCATCAACATATCCTGCTGCTGTGCCTCCGTCATCGGCCCTCGCAGCATCGCACTGCAATATCGCGAGATCTCTGACCCATTGAGGATTTCCTGAAAAACCCCCTTTGACTTGCTATGTCACATGGAGTGTCAACATAAGCCCTGATGATCAACAGAGCATGAAGGCCTCTTGAGCCCCCTAGGGAAAGAGAGCCTTGATTGATGGGGGCATGGCTAGGTGTGTGACAAGGGGAAAGATTTGTTGGGACATGGGGATGTGATGGCCCTTCTCCGCTGTCACCTGTGGGCCCCCCTGCCTCCAGGCTCAGGAGATGTACCTGCCCCCCTTTCAGGCCTTCATACACTGCCTCCACTCCCCCACGTCCCTCCGGAGCCGCTGAGGCCACTGGTCCTGGCCCCCCCCTCCATCCCCTCATGCTGCCATCCGTCACCAGAGTCCTCCCTGGCGGGTCCCCCCGCCATCAGTGCACACCGCGGGCCAGGTCTCCTCTTGCCCGGCCCCAGAGTCCTCTGGCGGTCGCTACGAGCTTCTCCAGCCGCCCACCCCCCGCGGGTGCCTCCGATCGCAGCCCGCGGGTGCCAGCTACCGTTGTCCGTGGCCCCCCCGCCCTGCCGGTGACTGGCGGAGTGTTGGTGGGGGGCGTCCCGCAGTGCCAGACGCCGGGCATGCCAGCCCGGAGCTTCCGCAGTGCCGCCCCTCCTCCTGCTACTTCCTTTATGCTGTCTCTCACTGCTGGCGTGTCACAGCCAGCGTCTCTCCCTGCGCCCAGCTGGGCGGGAGATTCAAATTTCAGCACAGTCCATACTGCCTCTGTCCTGGCCACTATGCATTCACATCACCCTGCACCCGGCTGGGTGGGGGATGATGGTGCACCTGTCACTCATCCCCTGCATTTAACCCTTGCATTACCGCATCCCCCTGCACCCAGCTGGGTGGGGGATGGCAGGGAGGCTAATGCCACTCACCCCCTGCCGCTGCCCCCTACCGTCCCGCATCCCCCTGCACCTGGCTGGGTGGGGGATGGCAGGGCCGCACAGGCTACTCACCCCCTGACACTGAACCCTGCCTTCCTGCACCCCCCTGCACCCAGCTGGGTGGGGGGTGGCGGGGGCGGCACATGCCGCTCACCCCCTGCCGCTGCCCCCTACCGTCCTGCACCCCCTGCACCCGGCTGGGTGGGGGATGGCTGCGCTGCTCAGGCCTCTCACCACCTGCCTCGGACCCCTACCTTATCACATCCCCCTGCGCCCACCTGGGCGGGGGATGGCCCACGGTCGCCTGCTCCCCTCCCCTCATCACTGACCTCTGTCCACCATCAGCTCCCTGCGCCCGGCTGGGCGGGAGATTCCGTTCAGATGTCCGCTGACACAGCCTTGCCCCGGTTTGCCTCCCTGCACCATCTCCCTGCGCCCGGCAGGGCGGCAGATGCCCATGTGATGCCTGCCGCTGCGGCTTTGCCCCTGCCTGCGGCTCGGCACCATCTCCCTGTGCCCAGCAGGACGACAGATGCGCACGCCACGCCCGGGATGTGGGCTGCACCTGCCACAAGTCCTACACCCGGTTGCTCCAGATGCTGCTCGGTTGCCGTCCTCTGATCCCCCGGGCTCCTCAGGTTCGGTGGCCGGACCACCAACCCTGGACTTCTCTTTCCACCATCCTTCACAGATGATCCTGTACTGTGTTTTCCTCATGGACTTGTTGTTGGTCGCCCTTCTTCTTCAGCTACACACCTGCGACTCAGTGAGTATGATTTTGATTTGGGGTAGGTCCGGTGACGCTGCCGTATCGGGTCCACCGGATGAACGCATTGTCACAGTCGTAATATCGGTCCTGTCTCACATGGGTGTGTCGGGTTTGGCATGTAGCCCGGCTTCTTTCGCAGGTGGCGCTTTGTGGGCAGTTTAGCCTAGCGGCACATGGATTTCCTCGCCTTAGTCCCTCCCCGACCATGAAACGATCGAAAAATCCTGTCGGGTTGACGTGGCAGTGCGAAAAATTTCGGACATTCAGGAACTGGCTGCCGGGGGTTCTGTGCTTACGCGGAGTGCTTTGCGAGCGTTTTCCAGAGTTGGTACATCATTTTTGTTATCTTGATCTCATTTGGGGTGCCTAGAAGGCATACGGGGACCAGTGTTCCACTATGACATGCAGTTTTGCCAAAAAGTGGCATCAAGGAAGGAGTTCTGCTTTGATTGCCAGGATGGCAGCCTATGGTTATTGCTTATGCTCTTTCCCGGCCGGGGGCCAAGCTTGACATTTCTAAACTGGAAGACCCCAGTGATCGTCTCAGAGATGCTTCCCTGGTTAGACCGGTACTCCCCCCCTTCATAGAGAAGCCTTGACCTTGATGGATTGTTTAGACTGTGGTTTTTGGACCCCCCCCCCCATTTAATCCTTCGGATGTGCCGACCATGGCACCTAATTTAAAAAAAAAAAAATCAGCCAAAACTCCAGAAGGAATTGGACTTTGGGCGCATGGCGGGCCCGTTTGGTCTCCCCCTTGTCCACAACTTGAGGGTTCCCCCCTCGGTGTGATCCCCATGGGGGATAATAATAATAATTTTTTTTTAAATTCACCTTATCCACCACTTGTCCTATCCTTCTGGCTCCTCCGTCTATGACGGCATCGACAAGGAGGAATTCAGGGTCCACTATGCCTTATTTTACAAAGCGCTCCACTTGATCAGGACGGCTTGTCCTTCGGCATTGCTGGCCAAGGCGGATGTTGCGTCCGCTTTCCGCCTCCTCCCGGTCCACCTGAAATGCTTCCATCTGCTGGGATGCTACTTTAAGGGAAGCTACTTTTTGACATGTGCCTTCCCATGGGCTGTGCCGTCTCTTGGTATTTCTTTGAACTCTCCAGTAATTTTCTTGAACGGGTAGTTGTCCAGGCGACTGGTTTGCAATCCGTGTTACACTATTTGGATAACTTTCTCTTCGCGGGCCCAGCTGACAGCTATGAGTGCCATCCCACTGTCAGCCGACAAGACCGAGGGCCCTATGACAGTTCTGGCCTTCTTGGGTATTGAAATAGACACCGTGGAGATGGTTTTCCAGCTGGCCAGGCTACTCTCCCTGGTTCGCTTGGCAATAGGGGAGAAAAGAAAAAAAAAATTCTGCAGTTGAAACAACTTCAGTCTTTGCTTGAGACAATTGGTCTTTACCTGCCGTGTCACCCACATGGGGCGGGCTTTCTGTAAATGTCTGGCATGGGCCACAAAGGGGGTGGCTGCCCCTCACCATTATATTCGTATCACGAAGCCCATGACTTGGGGATGTGGCTGTCCTTCCACCAGTCCTACAACGGCCTGTCATGTTGGTTGCTGGAGGAGGTAATGAACTCACACCTGGAGCTAAACACTGATGCGGCAGGTTTCTGTGGTTTCGGTATTTTTTCCAAGGGGAGTGGTCTGCTGAATGTTGGCCGGCCTCATGGGCCCGCATGGATCTTTTGTGCAATCTAACATGGCTGGAGCGCTTTCCGATTATTGTCGCCATTGAGCTGTGGGGCGAGCGGTTGCACAATCGATAGGTGGGTTTTTCTGGTCCGATAACATGGGCATGGTGCAGGTGGTCAATCAACAGTCTGCCAGATCCCCTCTGTTCATGTCGTTGCTGCGTTTTTTGGTTTTAAAGTGCCTGCAGTTTAACGTTTGCTTTAGAGCTAGGCATGTCCCTGGAACTGCTAATGATATTGCCGATTCTCCCTCTCGTTCACAGCTCCATCATTTCCGCGCCCTTCGCCCCGACGGCTTCCCCTGTCCGGCCTACTTGTGGAACCTCGTTTTCAAAGTTTGCCAGTCCTCTGAGTGTCGCCTTCCCTTCGGACGTGGGCGTCGTACTGCCGCGTGTGGGACAAATGAGTCCAGGCGTCGGGTGGTCAGTTTTCCATCCCGTCTTCACAGGTAATACGAGTGGCTATTTTTTTTACCTTGTTTATTTACTACAAGAGGTTCTTCAGGTTGCCATGGTTTCATCGGCCATGCCTCCTTTGTCCTTCTTTGTTTCAGCTCCTTGGGTGGGAGGACATCACAAAAGGGTTTCCGACCCGTCGGGTCCTGCGAGGTTGGAGGTGTGCGACTTGTTCCCCCGATTCCTGGCATCCGGTTTCCCTCCGGTATCCTTTCCCTGTTGCTGTCCATTTGTTTCCCCGTTTGAGACCCTTCTTTTCTGGATTGTGGGAGGTTCCTTCATTTACTGGACCGCGCGTCGGGCGGAGGTTCGGAGCTACGTGAAGAATTGGGGTTTTACCTATGATCTCGACCGGATCCGCTTCCTTGGGCTTCACGGTTTACGCTGGCCTCGGGTCCTTCCAGAGCGTTTACGCATTCGCTCCCACGTGTCTAGGGATGAGCTTCATGTTTGAGTCGAACCCATGTTCGACTCGAACATCAGCTGTTCGATCGTTCGCCGAATTGCGAACGATATGGGCCGTTCGCGCCAAATTCATGTGGCGCGTCATGGCCCATAATTCACTGCGGCATCGCAGTGCATTGCTGGCTGATGATTGGCCAAGCATGCACTATGACCCGCATGCTTGGCCAATCACAGCGCCGTTAGTAGAGAGAGCTGTAATTGGCCAAAGCCAGGGTAGCTTTGGCCAATTATGGCTCAGGGGGTTTGGAACACGCCCCACACTATATAAGGCCGCCTGCACGGCGGCCCTGTGTAGTGTGTTCCGGCGTGCTGAGAGATAGAGAGAGAGAGAGAGACAGAGAGAGAGACAGTGTCATTTCATTTGAGTTAGCTAGATTAGGCAGGACAGTCAATGAGTTAGCTGCACTTACAGTGTATTGTGTATATATATGCATCCCAGGTGTTGTATATATATATATATATATATATATATATATATATATATATATATATATATATATACACTGTATTCAGTTTAGCTAGCTCCGTTCCTGTTATCTTCCTACTGACAGGCAGGCTTGTCTTGTTACAGTATTTACAGCTACCTGAAGAAAATTGCTAGTGTTTTTTTGATCCTATTAATACCACAGTCAGGAAGCTAGACTATTTACAGTTAGTGTACTGCGTCCTCCTCACAGTGTTCAGTTAAAGCTACAAGTTAGTTTAGTGTGACCTCTGCACAGTGTTCAGCTAAAACTACAAGTTAGTGTAGTGCATCCTCCTCACAGTGTTCAGCTAAAGCTACAAGTTAGTTTCGTGTGACCTCTGCACAGTGTTCAGCTAAAGTTACAAGTTAGGGTAGTGCGTCCTCTTCACAGTGTTCAGCTAAAGCTACAAGTTAGTGTAGTGCGTCCTCCTCACAGTGTTCAGCTAAAGCTACAAGTTAGTTTAGTGTGACCTCTGCACAGTGTTCAGCTAAAGCTACAAGTTAGGGTAGTGCATCCTCCTCACAGTGTTCAGCTAAAGCTACAAGTTAGTGTAGTGTGACCTCTGCACAGTGTTCAGCTAAAGCTACAAGTTAGTGTAGTGCGTCCTCTGAACAGTGTTCAGCTAAAACTACAAGTTAGTGTAGTGCGACCTCTGCACAGTGTTCAGCTAAAGCTACAAGTTAGTGTAGTGCATCCTCCTCACAGTGTTCAGCTAAAACTACACGTTAGTATAGTGCAACCTCTGCACAGTGTTCAGCTAAAGCTACAAGTTAGTGTAGTGCGTCCTCCTCACAGTGTTCAGCTAAAGCTACAAGTTAGTTTAGTGTGACCTCTGCACAGTGTTCAGCTAAAGCTACAAGTTAGGGTAGTGCGTCCTCTGAACAGTGTTCAGCTAAAACTACAAGTTAGTGTAGTGGGACCTCTGCACAGTGTTCAGCTAAAGCTACAAGTTAGTGTAGTGTGTCCTCTGAACAGCGTTCAGCTAAAGCTACAAATTAGTGTAGTGCGTCTCCACACAGTGTTCAGCTAAAACTACAAGTTAGTTTTTTGCGAGCTCTGCACAGTGTTCAGCTAAAGCTACCTGTAGAAAGTTGGTGGTGTTTTCCTGATCCTATCACTACCGCAGGCAGCTAAATAAGCTACAAGTTATTTTTTTGTGAGCTCTGCACAGTGTTCACCTAAAGCTACCTGTAGAAGGTTGGTGGTGTTTTCCTGATCCTATCACTACCGCAGGCAGCTAAATAAGCTACAAGTTAGTTTTTTGCGAGCTCTGCATAGTGTTCACCTAAAGCTACCTGTAGAAGGTTGGTGGTGTTTTCCTGATCCTATCACTACCACAGGCAGCTAAATAAGCTACAAGTTAGTCTTTTGCGAGCTCTGCACAGTGTTCACCTAAAACTACAAGCTAGTGTAGTGCGAGCTCTGCACAGTGTTCAGCTAAAGCTACCTGTAGAAGGTTGGTGGTGTTTTCCTGATCCTATCACTACCGCAGGCAGCTAAATAAGCTACGAGTTATTTTTTTGCAAGCTCTGCACAGTGTTCACCTAAAGCTACCTGTAGAAGGTTGGTGGTGTTTTCCTGATCCTATCAGTACTGCAGGCAGCTAAATAAGCTACAAGTTAGTTTTTTGCAAGCTCTGCACAGTGTTCAGCTAAAACTACAAGTTAGTGTAGTGCGAGCTCTGCACAGTGTTCAGCTAAAGCTACCTGTAGAAGGTTGGTGGTGTTTTCCTGATCCTATCACTACCGCAGGCAGCTAAATAAGCTACAAGTTAGTTTTTTGCGAGCTCTGCACAGTGTTCACCTAAAGCTACCTGTAGAAGGTTGGTGGTGTTTCCCTGATCCTATTACTACCGCAGGCAGTTAAATAAGCTACAAGTTAGTTTTTTGCGAGCTCTGCACAGTGTTCAGCTAAAACTACAAGTTAGTTTTTTGCGAGCTCTGCACAGTGTTCAGCTAAAGCTACCTGTAGAAGGTTAGTGGTGTTTTCCTGATCCTATCACTACCGCAGGTTAAATAAGCTACAAGTTCGTTTTTTGCGAGCTCTGCACAGTTTTCACCTAAAGCTACCTGTAGAAGGTTGGTGGTGTTCTCATACTACAGGCAGGCAGTTGATTTTGCTAGCTACAGTATCAGTATATATATATATACAACCCAGCTTAGTGCAGCTACAGGCCATTAGTATGTCTGGAAGGCCATCAAGGAGAGGCAGACAGTCACAAGCCAATAAAAGAGGGCAAGCAGGCGCTGTGTCTAGAGGCAACAGTGCTGGTCGTGGAGACGGTGCATCCTTATCAGCACGTGGCCGTGGGACACGCTTGGCCTTTTTTTCGGCAGCTGGCCATGTTGAGCCGCAACATGCGGAAGACTTGGTCGAGTGGATGACCAAGCCGTCCTCATTCTCCTCATCCTCTCTCATCCATGCTCAGGGTACTTTGGCAAAGCAGCTGCCAACACGGCCTCTTCCCTCAGCTCAATGGCATCAGTGACTCCTTTCCTAGCCCCACCATGTCCTCCTGAGGAGTCCCTCAAACTGTTTGACCACAGTGTTGGGTAAATGCTCCAGGAGGATGCCCAGCGTTTAGAAGGCTCTGATGATGATACTGAGCTAGATGAAGGCAGTAACATGAGCACGGACAGAGGGGGTGCCCAAGAAGGACAGCAATCTGGCAGTCATGCTCCCCCTGCTGCAGCATACTGCCAGGGTTTCTCCAGTGATGAGGAGGGAGGGGATGATGAGGTCACTGACTCAACGTGGGTGCCTGATAGGAGAGAGGAGGAGGAGCAGGAGGCACATCACCAACGAGGCTGCATGCCCTCCAGGGGCCAGCCTAAGGGCAGCACACTGACTGCATCACACCCCAAAGCTCCGCATGTGCAGGGCGCTGCTGTCTCTGCGCGTTATTCCAAAAGTTCTTTGGTGTGGGCCTTTTTTGAGACCAGTGCATCAGATCGCACCGCTGCTATTTGCAACATATGTCTCAAGCGTATCTCGCGTGGCCAAAACATCTCCCGCTTGGGCACCACATGCTTGACCAGACATATGTTGACCTGCCATGCAGTTCGTTGGCAAGCGTATCTAAAAGACCCACACCAAAGAACAAAGAGGACCTCTCCTTACTCCTCATCACCTGAGAAACCCCACTATACCTTCAGTCCTCTCTGAGACTTGCACTGAGAGGAATGAAGGTGTAGAATTAGGTGTGTCACAGCCAAGTACTTGTGGGCAATCTGCTTTCGGTACACCAATGTCAGATTGTACCAGCCAAATTTCCCTGCCCCAGCTGCTGCACCGCCGAAAGAAGTTTGCTCCCAGCCATCCACATGCCCAGCGGTTGAATGCTAGCTTGGCAAAATTGTTAGCACTTCAACTGCTGCCTTTTCAGTTGGTAGACTCTGCCCCCTTCTGTGAGTTTGTGGAATGTGCGGTTCCTCAGTGGCAGGTACCCAAACGCCACTTTTTCTCATGGAAGGTGATTCTGGCTCTCTACCGGCATGTGGAAGGCAATGTCTTGGCCTCGCTGGACAGGGCGGTCAGCGGTAAGGCATATTACCGCTGACTCATGGTCCAGCAGGTATGGACAGGGACGTTACCTAAGTTTCACCGTGCATTGGGTGACTCTGCTGGCAGCTGGGAAGTATGCAGGACAAGGTGCAGTAGTGTTGGAGGTTGTTCCGCCACCACGCCTCCAAAATGCCACTACTAATGATTGTGACACACCTCTCTCCTCCACCCCCTCCTCTTCTTCTTCCTCCATGGCCTCTTCCTGTGCTTTGTCTTCGGAACCAGTGGTGCTCCATAGCCGTTTAAGGGGCTACGCAAGTATGCAGGCCAAAAGATGCCATGCGGTGCTTGAGCTGGTGTGCTTGGGGGACAGGAGCCACACTGGCGCAGAGGTTCCGTCAGCTCTGCAGGGGCAGGTTCAGAGGTGGTTGACGCCACGCCAACTTAAGGCAGGAATGGTGATTTGCGACAATAGCACTAACCTCCTCTCTGCCCTCCGACAGGGACAAATGACCCATGTGCCCTGTTTGGCTCACGTCCTTAACTTGGTGGTGCAGCGCTTCTTGGGCAGGTACCCGGGCTTACAGGATGTCCTGAGGCAGGCCAGGAAAGTCTGTGTGCATTTCCGCTGGTCATATAATGCCAGTGCTCGGCTGGCAGACCTCCAAAAGGAGTTTAACCTGCCAAAGGACTGCCTAATCTGTGACATGCCCTCCAGGTGGAACTCAATGTTGGCCATGCTGCAGCGGCTGCACACGCAGCAGAGGGCCATCAATGAGTACCTGTGCGACTATGGCACCAGGACAGGGTCAGGGGAGCTTGGTTTTTTTGCCCACGCCAGTGGGCCATGATCAGGTATGCATGCACTGTCCTGTCACCATTTGAGGAGGCCACGAGGATGGTGAGCAGTGACAGTGCATGCATCAGTGACACTGTCCCCCTTGTCCACCTGTTGGAGCACACGCTGCGTGCAATAAAGGACAGGGCACTTGAGGCAGAACAGAGGCAGGAAGAGGAGGACTTCCTTAGCTCTCAAGGCCCCCTTTATCCAGACAGTGTTCCTGCGTGCCCACCGATCACACAGCAAGAGGACGAGGACGAGCACTCAGCATCAGCAGCAGTCTTTAAGGGATCAGTCCCAAGAAACACATGGACTTGTACGTGGCTGGGAGGAGGTGGCAGCGGACCATGTCGTCCTTAGTGACCCAGAGGACTCCGGACTGAATGCCTCAGCAAGCCTACGCTGCAAGGCCTACCTGATCCTGCAAAGCCTGCGTAAGGATCCTCGTATTCGTGGTATCAAGGAGAAGGACCAATACTGGCTGGCAACCCTCCTTGATCCACGTTACAAGGGTAAGGTTGCGGACCTTATCTTGCCGTCGCAGAGGGAGCAGAGGATGAAACATCTTCGGGAGGCCTTGCAGAAAGGTCTGTGCAACGCGTTCCCAGAGACTGGGAGGTTACAAACTCCTGTTTCTGGACAACGTGTTGCTGAGGCTTCCGTCAGTCAAAGAAGGAGCTGTGGAGAAGGTGGCCGTCTGACTGATGCGTTCAGACAATTTTTTAGTCCGCAGCCCCAAGGTATGATCGGTTCCAGCAACCATCGCCAGCGTCTGTTTTACATGGTGCAGGAATACCTAGGGGCAAGACCTGACTTGGACACCTTTCCCACTGAAAATCCTCTGGGTTACTGGGTCTTGAGGATGGATCACTGGCCAGAGCTTGCACAGTATGCAATTGAGCTACTGGCCTGTCCTGCATCCAGTGTTCTTTCGGAACGCACATTCAGTGCTGCTGGAGGCTTTGTAACCGATCACAGGGTGCGTCTGTCCACCGACTCAGTCGATCGACTGACCTTCATAAAAATGAATCAGTCTTGGATCACCACCAGCTACTAAGCACCTGATGCTGATGTAACTGAATAATTTTTTTTAAAATCTCAGATCCCTTCAAAGATTGCCTATGCTGATGCTGAGTGACTATCCTGAGTAATTATCCTCTTCCTCCTCAATGATCACGCTGATAGCTTGCAAGAACATTTTTGAATCTGGGTGCCGCCACCAGTGCCTAAGGCCCAATTTTTCAGCCCCTGTTTAACAGGGGCGTGTAATTACAATTTTTGATGCAATACTTTGCAGCAGGGCTCATTCCTGTGTTCCAACTAGAGTATCTGTGAGGGGTTGCAGTGTTGTGGCACCAGCACCAGTGCCTAAGGCCCAATTTTTCAGCCCCTGTTTAACAGGGGCATGTAATTACAATTTTTTGATGCAATTCTTTGCAGCAGGGCTCGTTCCTGCGTTCCAACTAGAGTATCTGTGAGGGGTTGCAGTGTTGTGGCACCAGCACCAGTGCCTAAGGCACAATTTTTCAGCCCCTGTTCAACAGGGGCGTATAATTACAATTTTGATGCAATACTTTGCAGCAGGGCTCGTTCCTGTGTTCCAACCAGAGTATCTGTGAGGAGTTGCAGTGTTGTGGCACCAGCACCAGTGTCTAAGGCCCAATTTTTCAGCCCCTGTTTAACAGGGGCGTGTAATTACAATTTTTTCAGCTGCACCCAGCCGCACCCAGGCACACTCAGCTGTACCCAGCCGCACTCAGCCGCATCCAGCCATACTCAGCCACACTCAGCCGTACCCAACCATACCCAGCCGCACCCAGCCGTACCCAGCTGCACTCAGCCATACTCAGCCGCACTTATCCGTACCCAGCCGTACTCAGCCGTACCCAGCCGCACCCAGCTGCGCTCAGCCGTACCCAGTCGCACGCAGCCGTACCCAGCCGCACTCAGCCATACTTAGCCGCACTCAGCCGTACCCAGTCGTACTCAGCTGTAAACAGCCACACCCTGCTGCACCCAGTGGTACCCAGCCGTACTCAGCCGCACTCAGGCATACTCAATCGCACTCAACCGCACTCAGCCGTACCCAGCCGTACCCAGCCGCACCCAGCCATAATCAGTTGTATCCGTCCATACCCAGCCGCACCCAGCCGTACCCAGCTGTACTCAGGCATGCTCATTTATGCTCAGCCATCCCCATCGACGACTCACCCATTTATGCTCATCCATACCACATCAGTTCTCATCTATGCCACATCCATGCCACTAGAGTGCCTCACAAAAGTGTAATAGGTAGTCAAATTAGATTTGACATTTATGCCCCTAGAGCACCTGATGGTGCTCCCTGCATGTTGGGGCTTTCTATGTGGCCAGGCTGTGTAAAAGTCTCACACATGTGGTATCGCTGTACTTGGGAGGAGTAGCAGAATATATTTTGGGGTGTAATTTTTGGTATGTACATGCTATTTGTTAGAAATATTGTATAAATGGACAACTTTGTGTAAAAAAAAGGCATTTTCATTTTCTTTACACATTTTCCAAAAACTTGTAGAAAAAAATGACATGTTCAAAAGACTCATTATGCCTCACAGATTATGTGTTGGGGTGTTTTCTTTTCAAAATGGGGTCATTTTTCGGGTGTTTCCATTGTCCTGGTGCTCCAGGACCTTCAAAAGTGTAAGAGGTAGTCAAGAAATGATATGTATAATTTATGCACCAAGAACGCCTGACAGTGCTTCTTGCATGTTGGGCCTCTGTATGTGGCCACGTTGTGTAAAAGTCTCACACATGTGGTATCGCCGTACTCAGGAGGAGTAGCAGAATGTGTTTTGGGGTGTAATTTATGCATATGCTGTGTGTGAGAAATAACCTGCTAATATAACAATTTTGTGAAAAAAAAAAATTCATTTAGCAAAGAATTGTGGGAAAAAATTACAACTTCAAAAAACTCACCATGCCTCTTACTAAATACCTTGGAATGTCTACAAAAAGGGGTCATTTGTGGGGTATTTTCACTTTCCTGGCTTGTTGGGGTCTCAAGAAATGAGATAGGCCGTCAGTACATCAGGTGTGATCAATTTTCAGAGATTGGCACCATAGCTTGTGGACTCTATAACTTTCACAAAGACCAAATAATATACACCAATTTGGGTTATTTTTACCAAAGGTATGTAGCAGTATAAATTTTGGCCAAAATTTATGAAGAAAAATTACTAATTTTCAAAATTGTATAACAGAAACCAAGAAAAATTCTTTTTTTTACAGAATTTTCTGACTTTTTTCTTTTATAGCACAAAAAAACCCAGCAGTGATTAAATACCACCAAAAGAAAGTTCTATTTGTGTGAAAAAAAAGACAAAAAAAGACAGTAATTGTCATTCAAATTGTGAGAGCACCGAAAACTGAAAATTGTTCTGGTTAGGAAGGGGGTTTAGGTGCCCAGTGGGTAAGTGGTTAAAGCAAATAGACTGTGCACTTTGCAAAGCACAGTTGCTCCAGAGCTTAGTAAATGAGGTAAAGCTTCACTTTGCAAAGAATACCCATTGCCGCACTCGGCAGACACTGACTCACACATGCTGTTATGTGCTGAGCCTGCTGTTAAACCGTCTGACCACCGGGGTGTGATGGCCTGGGCTGTTGGAGGCTCTGTCAGCAGGGAGTCAGCAGGGAGGGGCGAGGCCGGGAGCTCTATTGACACTCTGACCCTGCACTGCCCCACCCCATGTGCTCGGAACAGAGAGGGAGCGTTGAGAGTACCTCCCCTGTATATCTAAGACCCCCGCCCCTACAGCTGAAAGCCCTGCCCCCCTACCACAAAAGCCCTGTCCCCAGACCTCTGAGAGTGGGAGGTGAGCCCACTGGCCAGGTAGGTCTTTCTGCCAATACACACTGCCTGTAGACAGTAGACTCACTGCTATGCTAAACCCTCCTTGACAGTGTCGTTTACCCTCTGAAAGTTAGAATTTTAAAAATGGCTACTTGATCATCTCCTGTAGTATGTCACAGCCGCAGTTTCAGGTCAGTTCCTGTAGTCACAGCCGCAGTCTCTGGTCGTTTCCTGTAGTCGCAGTCACAGTCTCTGGTCATTTCCTGTAGTTGCATCCGCAATCTCTTGTCAGTTCCTGTAATCAAAGCCGCAGTCTCTGGTCATTTCCTGTAGTCGCAGCTGCAGTCTCTTGTCAGTTCCTGTAGTCGCAGCCGCAGTCCCTGGTCATTTCCTGTAGTCGAAGCCGCAGTCTCTGGTCATTTCCTGTAGTCGCAGCTGCAGTCTCTGGTCATTTCCTGTAGTCGCATCCGCAGTCTCTGGTTATCTCCTGTAATCTATCTGCAGTCTCTGGTCATTTCTTGTAGTCGCAGCCGCAGTCTCTGGTCATTTCCTGTAGTCGCATTCGCAGTCTCTGGTTATCTCCTGTAATCCATCTGCAGTCTCTGATTATCTGTGCATTTGGTTTGTGGCTGCAGTAACTGTGACATTAATGGGCAAGTTTAATTTAATGGCGACGCCACTTCTAAAACTTGACATGTCGGGTTGTGGCACAATGAAGCCAAGCATTGATGTCACGGCAAGGTTTAGTCAACGATGCAGCTGCTATGTTCATTCAGAGGTAGGTGGTTAAGGGGTGGTTATGTTTAATCATCCCCTTTGAGTCCCCGTTCACATTGACTGCGGCTTTGAAAAATCATGCAACTTCATCTGAAATTGCACGATTTCAATGCTGCATGTGAGCGTTATTTTGTCACACTGCTGTAATCTCTAGCAACCAATCAGTGAGCATTAATGATAAGCAGTAATCTATCTCTACCAATCAGTGAGCAGTAATGTGCAGTAACCTCTAGCAGCCAATCAGCAAGCAGAAATTATGTGCAATAACCTCTAGCAACTAATCAGTGAGCCGTAACCTGTGTTGTAACCTCTGGCAACCAATCGCAATCGCTGCTTGATCTGCCGCAGTAAACTGATTTTGAAAATGTTTGCCCAGGGTCCATTTAATTTTAAAGAGGGCCCTGGCTCTCGCTGCTCCGCCTCTGAACCCGCACTTTGGGTTCCTCCAGGCTCCTTTATATGAGATCATGTCTTCTTGACTTGTCCAGCCACAGCCACCAGGACAGGAGGAAGCACTGAGCAGAGTGGGAGTGACCTGCATCTAGCTGCCCACCAGTCCTCTCTATTTCCATTGGCTCTGCCTCCTTGCAGTGCTGCTTCCCACCTTTGAGTGCCACTTGGGTGAGGAGCCGGACCCTCAAGGGGGCTGTTAGCTGCCAGCCTGCCACGTGGACATGGATGCGGATGATGTTCTGAAGTGCTGCTGCTGCTGTCCCTGGACCCAGTCCACCCCGGGTCACTAGGTGTGTCCCTCTTTCCCTTGTGTTCTCCTTAGTCAGGCTAGCTTAGAACTTCAGTGCTGCAGAATTTCTTCCTGTCATTCTACTGGTATCTGAGATTGTGGCAACTGCTGGCAAAGTTGGTGATTGAGGCGCTGGACTGAGTCTTCCATAATTGCTGTTGTGTTAGGCACATGTAGCGATTTGGGATTGTGGGCAGAATATTGCAGTGATTCTGCCTGCCTCCGCACCCTGATTCCATAACACACTGCAATGCTGGAAAAATGCAGCACATGTGTTTGTGGTCCATTCATTTTTACTGGCACCACAATGTGGTGTCTTTTTGCTGTGATTGTTGAGCGATTTATCGCACAACAAGCATCAAAAACCACACTGTTTTGGTACCACAAAAAATGAGTGGAACACAAACACGCATGCTGCGTTTTGCCAGCATTGCAGTGTGATTTGAAATTGCGGACAGAATCACAGTGATTCTGCCCACGATCCCAAATCGCTATATGTGAACAGTCAGTGCCTAATAGGCTAACACAACAGCTTTTATTTGCAGCGCCGCAGAACACTGCCTCCCTGTCATGCCCCTCATTCTCAAGCTCAAAAGTTTATAGATACGTTCTGTATGTATGGACTCTGCACAGTACCTGCGGGCCCCCCCACCCCAAAGCACCTTGTCCCCAAGTTGATGAGGACAAGGGCCTCTTCCCGACAACCCTGGCCGTTGGTTGTCAGGGTCTGCGGGCGGGGGGTTTTAATAAGGGGGCCCCCAGATCCCGGCCCCCCACCCTATGTAAATGAGTATGGGGTACATCGTACCCCTACCCATTCACCTATGGAAAAAATTGTCAATAAAAAACACAGTACACAGGTTTTTAAAATAATTTATTAGGCAGCTCCGGGGTCTTCTTCCAACTTCGGGGGTCCTCTTCTGACTTCGGGGGTCTCTCCGGCGTCTTTTCCCGGTGTCCGCATCTTCTGCCGGCTCCACCGCTATCTTCTGCCGCTCTTTTGCCAGTGGTGGCCCGGACTTCTGGATCGTCTTCTTCCCTCTTCTCTTCCAGAGATGTTGACATGACGCTCTCTCCAGCTGGAATGCTCTCTGAGCGCTCGGCAACGGACTTATATAGGCGGTGACCCCGCCCCTATGACATCACAGTCCCGGGGCATGCTGGGACTGTGAGGTCATAAGGGGGCGTGATCATAGGATGACATGACCACGCCCCCTTATGACCTCACAGTCCTAGCAAAAGTCTGATCGTGTGTACGGCCCTTTAGACTGGACCATAGCTAACCTCACTGGGCATTGTTCATAAAAACTGGAAGAAGGCAAAACTGAAATCAGGTTTGCTTTTCAAGAGGATCTGAGAAAATAGAATTAAGGATGTGATTGCTTATACATAGCTTTTCCTTTTATTAGGCCTTATGAATTTGGTGCAATTTGTTTTGTTTAAAAAACTTTTACTTAGTACCTGCTGCTGAAAACCCCCCAGAGTAAAAAATTATCTATGGCCCTGCTTGCACGTGATTAGATGATGGAAGTCAGCAGAGCTTCTGCTCATTTACTGAGCTCAGGAGCAACTGCTCTTGCAGAGTGCAACTGCACTTTACAAATTGCACATTCTATTTGCCTTTAGTAATTCAAACCCTGCTTCATTCTCAACATAAAGGATCCCTGTATGCAGTAGTGTATTTAGATTTTGTGCTGCCCTAGGCCTGACTAAACTCGTGTACCCCTTAATTTAAATATGACCCACCCTTCCTGTCAAGGCCACACTCCTTGCTGTTTAAGACCTGCCCTGAAATTTTCGAGTGGGACACTAGTTGCCTGGGGGGGGGGCAATGGATTCCCTTAAATTGCATAGATTTCCTCTCACTTCCTGTTTGGCTATGGGGCAGGAAGTGAAAGGAAATCTCTGCAGTGGGACAGGGATGGTAAAAAATAAACTGACAGGGCCTATAACCCTCCCTTACTCTATCCACAATGAAATAATTTTATAGAGAGGACTAAGAAGATATAACCATGCCAATGGTGCAGCAGAAAACATAGCACAGTGAGGAAGGTTTGTGGTCCAGGATGATGGGACAGTCAAAATTAGAAGCAGAGCCCCCCCCCCGCAGTTACGGAATGCCAGCCGCCCGCACAACGGAAGCAGTGCGGCCACTTTATGGGGCGCTAGACTAATTTGCCCCTCAGCCCAGTCTGCCCCATAAGACTGGCGCTACACTAATGCCCCGTACACACGGTCGGACATTGATCGGACATTCCGACAACAAAATCCTAGGATTTTTAACGACGGATGTTGGCTCAAACTTGTCTTGCATACACACGGTCACACAAAGTTGTCGGAAAATCCGAGCATTCTGAACGTGGTGACATAAAACACGTACGTCGGGACTATAAACGGGGCAGTAGCCAATAGCTTTCATCTCTTTATTTATTCTCAGCATGCGTGGCGCTTTGTGCTTCGGATTTGTGTACACACGATCAGGAAATTCTGACAACGGATTTTGTTGCCGGAAAATTTTATAGCCTGCTCTCAAACTTTGTGTGTCAGAAAATCCGATGGAAAATGTGTGATGGAGCCAACAAGGTCCTATCACACATTTTCCGTCGGAAAATCCGACCGTGTGTACGGGGCATAACAGTGTAGCGCAAGCCAGCGGGGACTCTTTCCGTGCTGCACCCCTGCAAAGTGCTGCCCTAGGCCTGGGCCTTGTCGGCCTAGGCCAGGATACAGCGTTGCCTGTATGTCTGGAAGTTACAACCTTCACCTTGCCAAACTGCTTCAATAAGTGCATTTCCCCACAGTATGTAACCCAAAGTTTACAAAAAATACAAACCGTTACATCCTCCTTCCAACTACATTTACCAGAACACTGAATGACTGTCATGACTAATCATTTCAGAAAAGGAATTTCTGGGCAAACACAGAAATGTGGCTTATTACCTGCCAATAGAACCTGCATAATAACAAAATAAGCCTGATTTCTTTAAACTGGAGAAGATTGTACAGGTAAGCCTGATATCAACCAGCTAGACTGCAGTTTTAATTTTTTAGCACAAATTTGTAAAAAAAAAATATGCTAAAGGACAATCTTTCATTCTTCTTTATTCCTGTTGTGTACTCAATGAATGCCTCTGTAACCATTTCAATACTGGTTTTAGTATGAACTGATAAAAGAAAAAGATTTTCTTGTTCAATGTTTTTATTAAGATTTACATAAAGAAGAACAATAGAATATAAACATTGTTACAAGGGATACTGTCCAAATAATTTGATTTTTTATCAATATATGAATATATTGTGATATACAATCAAGGTTTAATAAATGAAAAATAAGAAAAAAAAAAAAAATTAAATAAAGTACAGAGCGTAAAATGTATGAGCAATCTATATTCTTATAGATAGTTTAAGATCGGGCTGAGAGCCTCTGATCAATATTGTGAAACCTATAAACCATGCCTCCAGACCACCCTACCACCCCAATGGGTGCAAGCTGTGGAAGGGTGGGGGCATTTAAAAATATTTGTTACAAAGGTATCCTGAGGTAAATGAAATGAAATTAATTATAAATCAGGGTCTTGACCTGCTTATTTGTAGAATTTGATTGCTCAAAATAAATATACAGATATAATAAATCATATTATTATTTATAAATAGAAAGTAATGTATTAATAGTAAAAGAGTATCCCAAAAATATGTATCATGGTAGAGAAGAGAGAAAGTAAGAAAATAAAGGAAAGGAATAAGAGAGAGAAAAGAAGAAGAAGAAGAAGAAGAAGAATCTCTCCAGGTGGTGGCCCGGCTCCAACAAATATTTTGACAGTAAGCAATCAAGAATCCTAGTAAGGTAACAATAACGACTGGTCAAAATCGTAGGGGAAGAAATGGTTAACCCATGGTTGCCATATTTTGCAAAATTTATTAATGTTATTGTCCTCAATAGCTGTCATTTTGGCATAAATGAGGGCTTTATTCATTCTGTGTTTGGCTTCCGCTACAATCAAGGTTTGAGACTTCCAAGCTTTTGCAATAGTTTGCTTGGCTGCAGTGCTAAGCTGGAGAAATAACTGAAATTGGGTGCGTGTAAGGGTAGTGGGTTTCAAATTTAGGAGTGCCAAAGCTGGGTCTGGGGAAATAGAGGTTTCCAAAGCTTTAGAGGCCATTCCAAAAATATTCTTCCAAAATTCTTGAGCTATGGGGCATTGCCACCATATGTGAAAGTGGGTACCTGGTGCAGAGCAACCTCTAAAACAGTTAATTGGGTATGTCGGAATAAATTTTGCAATTCTGGCTGGTACTAAGTACCACCTTGCTAAGACTTTAAAATTTGTTTCCAAAGCATAGCAGTTCGGGGAGGAATTCTTAGTGGCTAACCATATATCGGACCAGTCATTAGTGTCAAACACTCGGTTCATATCCTGTGCCCATTTATCTGTATAAGAGGGTAGTGAACCATTATGAGTCTCAGTAAGTTGTTGATACAAAGATGAAATCAATCCCCTTACATGTGGGTCGCTTTTACAAATACGTTCAAATTGTGACATTTGATTCATTGTTGAGCCTGTGGTAAGAAGTGGAGTATAAAAATTTTTGATTTGCAAATAACGAAAAATTTCAGATCTAGGAAGCCCATATGTTTCACATAACACCGGAAATGCATGAATATCGGTATTGTTGCTTAATTGATAAAATCTAATTAAATTCCTGGAAGACCATGCAGCAAATGATTTTGGGAATTTCCAAGCAGGATAGAAGGCCGGGTTTCAAAGGAACGAAAGAAGAGGATTATGTGGGGATTGGAGATTACAAGCTCTGCTAAATTTATCCCAAATAGACAAAGAATGTTTCGTTATGGGATTAGATAGATGTGATCTATCTTTAGGTTGGAGCCATAGCATATTGGCCACAGAGATAGAGTCGCTGTCAACTGACTCAATATGAACCCACAGGGGTGTTTCTGCCAACGAGTGATATTTAGGAAGGGGTGATAGTTGAGCAGCGTAGTAATAGGAAGTGAAGTTTGGCAGACCCAATCCGCCATTCAATTTTTTGAGATATAGTGTAGTTTTGGAAATTCTGGGTTTAGTGTTTCCCCAAATAAAAGACATGACTCTACGTTGTGTGAGTCTTAAAAAATATGTAGGTAACGGGATAGGTAATACCCTAAATAAGTATAAAAATTTTGGTAATATAGACATTTTTATAGCATTGATCCGTCCTATCCACGATAATGGAAGAGGTGTCCATTGTTTCATAGAGCCTGTAACTTGTTTCAGTAGAGGAAGATAATTAGCAGCAAATAAATCTTTAATCGAGGTTGTAAGTTGTACTCCTAAATATGAGATCTGATGGGTAACCCAGTTGAATGGTAATGAGGTTTGGACGTGTCGAAGTTCTGCTTGTGGCAAAGAAATATTTAACACATTCGATTTTGTGGGGTTAACAAAAAGTCCAGATACTTGGGCAAATTTGTCCAAGACATTTAGTAAATTTGGGGCTGATATATGGGGATGAGATAAAAAAATAAGGACGTCATCTGCATAAAGACACAACTTATGCTGATATCCGCCTAATTCGATACCTTTAATATCTGGATGAGACCTAATTAGTTGTGCTAGTGGTTCAATCAGGAGAGCAAAAAGCAATGGGGATAGAGGGCAGCCTTGCCTAGTCCCTCTTCTAATGTCTAACATTGCAGATTTATATCCCGCATATTTAATATATGCCTTTGGGTTATTATACAGAGAGGAGATCCATGTAAGAAAATGATTCCCAAATCCCCATTTTTGAAGCATGTATTGCAAATATGGCCAGGTGACAGAATCGAAAGCTTTTCTGATATCCAAAGATAATAGGCATGTAGGGATGTGTCTAATTTTAGCTGCGTGAATGAGTAAGAGAGCACGCCTGACATTATCACCTGCCTGGCGCGTTGGCATAAAACCTGTTTGGTCTCTGTGAATCAGTTGACCTATAACGTTATTCAAACGAGTCGCCAAGATCTTGGCTAGTAATTTAATGTCTAGATTAAGGAGCGATATGGGGCGATAATTGGTCCAAGATGTAGAGTCGGAACGGGGTTTGGGAATCATTGCTATAATGGAGGTCAGTGTATCAGACCCAAATGAATAACCTTTCAGGATAGAATTGAAGGCCCTGGTCAAGATGGGTGCTAAAGTGTGTGCATACTGTTTGTAATATAATGCCGAAAACCCATCAGGACCAGGTCTCTTATTTGGTTTTAATAGTTTAATGGCAGTCAGAACTTCAGGTGCTGTTATGGGGGACTCGAGGTTATCCTGTTGTTCCTGGTCTAAGGTAGGGAGCTTTATGTTGGAAAACAGAGTATCTGCTTTTGTTTTATCAAAGTCGTGAGCAGGGGAATATAATTTAGCTAAATTAGAGCGAAATATCTCTAATATTTTAACTGGGTTGCTAGTATATCCATCACGGGATATTTTCAATCTGAAAGAAGTCTGTGCGTGTTGTATTGCCTTCAAACTACGCGCCATAGGGGTATCTGGTTTGTTAGCTTTAAGATATTGGATATGTTGGCGTTTACGTAGTAATTTATCAGCAGAATCGGTTAAAAAAAGGTCTAGATCGAGACGAGCTTTCTCCAGTTTTGAGTTATTGGCGGCATTCGGGTAAGATTGAAAGGTCATATGGGATTTATTATAAACAGCCTCAAGCTTAGCAAACTGTAGTTTACGTTCTTTTTTAATTGCTGATGCTTGTTGTATCAATCTGCCCCGAATGACCGCTTTGTGGGCCTCCCACAAAGTGAGGGGGGAGACATCATTCGTGTCATTAAAGGAAAGATAATCAGTAATTGCCTCTTCAATCTCAGTTTTAAGGGATGGATTAGTCAATAAAGAGTTATTAACACACCAAGTAGAATCGTGTGATCTGGGAATAGTGGAAGCCAAGGTTGTGAAAACAGCACAGTGGTCAGTCCATGGAAATGGGATTATTTTAGAGGAAATAATTTCTGGTATCAAGCTAGATGGAGTTAAGATATGATCTATACGTGAGAAAGAGTTATGTGGATATGAATAGTGTGTGAAACGTTTACTGGAAGGATTAAGTTCTCGCCAAGTATCTACTAAGTTATGAGTAGAAAGCAGAGATTGGAGAGTCAATCTAGCAGAGCTTGTAGGTGGGGCTGAAGGGGATTTATCCAAGAAAGGAAAAACCGTAGCATTAGAGTCTCCACATAAGACAACAGTACCAAATTTGTGCGTATCAACTAGTTGAAAAAGATGGGATAAAAAAGCTTCTGGGCGTTTATTTGGGGCATAGTAGGATACTATCGTAATAGGAGTATCAGAAATATAGCCAGTAAGTAATATATATCTACCTTCCGGGTCATTTAACTGTGACACAAGGGTAAAGGGGGTATTGCGGTGGAAGCCAATAAGAGTTCCACGCTTTTTAGCTGAGGCAGAGGCAGCATAAAATTGTGGGTATGAGGACGAAAGGAACTTAGGGTAAATTTTGTCTGTAAAATGGGTTTCCTGCAAACATATAATATGTGCTTTCTTAGCTGTAAAGGAGCGCATAGCCTTTGTGCGTTTATGCGGGATATTAAACCCTTGTACATTTAAAGATAAAATATTTATGGGGGCCATAATAGAGTCAGGGATATCATTATATCATGAGGAATATAATACATACCAAGAACCAGGACCACCACCTGAAGAGATAAAAGAGAGAAAGAAGTGACAAAGAAAAAAGTAAGATAATAAAATTGAACTACCCTAGAATAGGGACCAAATATCGCTAATTTGTGACAGAACAATAGGGTGTGGGAACATCTCGAGAGAGTAATTAGAAGTCTCCGAGAGGCTCCAGGGCCACCAACAGAATCCCACATAATAGCAGGGGCCTGAGGGTGGTAAAGGGGGCGGCAAGAAATTCCTAAGGGAAGATCAACACCGGAGGACCACAGGGGTTATATAAGTAGTTAACACTAAAATAGAGCATTTTTAATCTATGCAACCATAACTACCAACTACCAAACTCACTCTAATCAGCAAAAAAAGAGAAATGAAAAAAAAAAAAATATATATATATATTATACCTGTATATATGTATATACACATACACACAGATATATACACATGTATATGCAGACACGCACACACACACATGTACACGCAAACATAACCTCATGAGGACCTAAACAGATAAAAGAAAGAGGTAATTAATGAGGCCAAAAAGAGTGGTAGTTTGGTTATCAAGAGGTAAGGAAAAAGATAAAAAATAAAAAATAAAAATAAAAAGGACCATCAAAAACGAACGAGAAACTATATAAGATATATCAGGTGAGCTAGTAGAATCTAAAACCTTCTAGAAAGAAAAAAGGGAAGAGGAGAGGAAAGGAAAAAAAAAAAAAAAAAAAAAAAAGGTGAGAGTCCAGCAAAAAAAAAAAAAAAAAAAAATTGTTAGTTTTTAGTGTCAATAGGAAAGTGTATAAACCAGCATTGAGTACTGGGATCGAATAATGAGTTGTGGTCTGAAAAAAAGGGTGTATAGATCAGTCCATGGTGTCTTCATTAGATGGTGTTGAATTTTCAAATCGTCCACGTTTATGAATATTCTGGCGTGAAGAAGAAGAGGGATTGTTGAAGCCTGCTGCTGTGTTTTGTGGATATGAGCTGGAGGCCGATCGTCTACGATGTTGCTCTTTAGGCGTAACTTTATCTACAATACCCATTTCAATCATAGCTGACTGCAAGTCCTCTGAAGAGCGACAAACATATTTGGTTTCCAGGTATGTGAATCGGAGAGAAAAGGGAAACCCCCATTGATAGGTGATCTGGTTTTGTTGTAAAACCTGTAATTGGGGTTTGAGTGCTCGCCTCTTTGCTACTGTGAGTGGGGAAATATCTGCAAAAAGCTGATACACATGGCCTTGAAATTGCAGAGAATCTTTCCCTCTAGCAGCTGAAAGTAATTGTTCTTTGGTTTTATAATAATGAAATTTGGCAATTATGTCCCTAGGGGGACCATTGGTTTTGCGAGGAGCTAAAGCCCTGTGTACTCTGTCCATTTCCAGTCTATCTACAGGAATGCCAGGCTGTAATTCCTGGAATAGAGCTATCATGGTGGCTTGGAGATCAATGACAGTCTCAGGGATTCCTCTAATTCGCAGATTCGATCGTCTGTCTCTATTCTCCTGATCTTCTAAACGTGACTGTAGTATAACATTTTCCTCTTTAAGGTTCTCAAATTCAGAGATAAAGTGCTGCGTGTGGCTATCTATTTCATCTACTCTCAATTCCAACTCAGCTGTTCTCTGTCCAAGCTCCCTTATTTCCTTTGTCAATTTATCAGTAATGTGATCTGAAGTTTGTTTGAGGGCTTTCTGTAACATTCTTTCAAATGTTTTAAACATGTCAGATTGAATCACAGTATGTGAGCCTCCTGTATCAGAGTCAGACTCAGCGGTGAAATCCTGGGTCTTTACACTGTGTGGCAGTGTTTTCCTAGTGTGCGGTGTAGAAGGCTGTGAGGTAACTGCCGCCGCCATCTTGGAAGACTGCCTGGCCGGCGCTTCTTTAGCCATACCAGCTTTATATTTTAGTTTTGGGCCCCGCAGGACCATAATAATGATACCTGAGGGCTCTAGGAAGTACCAGCTATCGCTGTGTGTCGTTCGCGGTGCCGCTGGGACCTGTAGTCCTCCGGTATAATCGTCCCAGGAGCGGAGCTCTAAGACAGCATTACCGCTCTCCTAGGCAGCCGCGCATGCCAAAAGAAAAAGATTTTATAAAAATTACACAGAAATAGGTGTACACATTTATCACATTAAAACACTGCAAAATCACCCCCTTGTAGTTGTTTTTTTTTTTTAAAGATGTTTGAACAGTTTTACCAAAGACCTCCTCAACTCAGCTCATTTTCTACTTAATGTATGTGCTCACACAATTAATGAAATTATTGACCGTGTTAAAAATACACTTTGTTGAGTCACTAGAATCTATATTATCAGCAAACAGAAACACGTTGTTCTGCATGCTTGAATGATGTCAACAGCTCCTAAACCATGGAGAAATTGAAGGCAGGAACAAATGAAAGATTGCAACTTAAAAGCTATACAGAAAATATATCAATTCATTAGACTGCTAATAAAACGAATCAATAGAGTTTAACTGCGTGACTGTGACGGGTCCCCAAATAATGATCTCCAGAATTTTAATTTGTTCCAGGTTTTGAAAAGTTAGAATATATAAAATGAAGATCAATGGTTATTATATGAAGTTATAAATAGTGAATGCTATTTTTCTATTGTAATAGTTCTTGATTAAGGCACAAATGTATGTAAGAACAGTACTTTTCAGTATCTGTAATATTATTTGATTGCATTGGTTGATATAATTGCATTAAATTTGTAGTACCCTCCTACAGTAGATAGGTGCTGGCTTACTGTATATAGTGGAGCTGCTGTTATGTTGTTATGTTGTTTAATGTTGCTCACTGTAATCAGTGAAGCTGTGTTGATTATTCTGGCCTGTTCAGTGTTTCACTTGCTGCAGGTTTATTTGCTCTACAGAAAGAAGTTTAGTGTCCTCACTTTGTACTTAGTTCTTTTTGGAGTAACCCAGTTCCCCAACCCTATCCAAGTTATGCCAAAAATAAAAACACCCAAAAGAACACCCCTGGACTGCTTATTATGCAGAAGAGTGACTATGTGCCTGGTTGTGGGGCAATTACTGGAAAAAAGAACCTGGGCATATTTTTCCAGAGGCATCTATGGGGGGTAGCGCTACAAATGTATTTTATATTTTATATTCCCTTTCCTGCAAGACATTGAGGACAAAGATGATTGGATTACACAACGGGGCTGATTTACTAAAGGCAACTAGACCGGGCACTTTGCAAGTGCAGTTACAGTCATTTTGCTTAGTAAATGTAATTATGGTAACAGGGCTGGTGCAAGAATTTTTGACACCCTAGGTGAAACCTAATTTTGCTGCCCCCCATTGGCTCCACCTCTGACTTAGATTTTTGCGGTGCCTCTTCATCTATTTTTTCAGCCGTGGTCCACAGCATGTGTGCCTCTGGACCCAGGCCCCAGGCCGGAAGACAAATAGTGGTGGCACCGGTTCACTTCCTCACGAAAGCCATGGTCCGCTGGTATATGGACAGGCTAGGGTAGTATATGGACAGGCTAGGGTAGTAGATAGACAGGCTAGGTTAGTATATGGACAGGCTAGGGTAGTATATGCACAGGCTAGGGTAGTATATAGACAGGCTAGGGTAGCAAATAGGCAGGCTAGGGTAGCAAATGGACAGGCTAGGGTAGTATATAGACAGGCTAGGGTAGTATATAGACAGGCTAAGGTAGTATATGGATAGGCTAGGGTAGTATATAAACAGGCTAGGGTATTATATAGACAGACTAGGGTAGTATGTGGACAGGCTAAGGTGGTATATAGACAGGCTAGGATAGTATATAGACAGGCTAGGGTAGTATATAGACAGGCTAAGGTAGTATATGGACAGGCTCGGGTAGTATTTGGACAGGCTAGGGTAGTATATAGACAGGCTAGGGTAGCAAATAGGCAGGCTAGGGTAGCAAATGGACAGGCTAGGGTAGCATATGGACAGGCTAGGGTAGCATATGGACAGGCTAGGGTAGTATATAGACAGGCAAGAGTAGTATATAGACAGGCTAGGGTGGTATATGGAGAGGCTAGGGTAGTAAACGACAGGCTAGGGTAGTAAATAGACAGGCTGGGGTAGTAAATAGACAGGCTAGGGTAGTAAATAGACAGGCTAGGGTAGTATATAGACAGGCTAGGGTAGTGTATAGATAGGCTAGTGTAGTATAGGGTAGAAAATAGACAGCCTAGGGTAGTAAATTGACAGACTAGGGTAGTATATAGACAGGCTAGGGTAGTAAATGGACAGGCTAGGTTAGTATATAGACAGGCTAGGGTAGTATATGGAGAGGCTAGGTTAGTAAATTGACAGGCTAGGGTAGTATATAGACAGGCTAGGGTAGTATATAGACAGGCTAGAGTAGTATATGGACAGGCTAGGGTAGTATATGGACAGGCTAGGGTAGTATATAGACAGGCTAGAGTAGTATATGGACAGGCTAGGGTAGTATATGGACAGGCTAAGATAGTTTATAGACAGGCTAGGGTAGTATATGGACAGGCTAGGGTAGTAAATAGAAAGGATAGGGTAGTAAATAGACAGACTAGGGTAGTATATGGACAGGCTAGTGTAGTATATGGACAGGCTAGGGTAGTATATGGACAGGTTAGGGTAGTATATGGACAGGCTAGGGTAGTAAATAGACAGGCTAGGGTAGTATACGGACAGGCTAGGGTAGTATATGGACAGGCTAGTGTAGTAAATAGACAGGCCAGGGTATTATATAGACAGGCTAGAGTAGTATATGGACAGGCTAGGGTAATAAAATGGACTTAAACCGGCTACACTGAATATAGTAGCTCTAGAGACTAACTACAAGGTGCTTACTAGCTACAAGGTGAAAGAAAGGTTATCCTCGAGATAGTAGGGGAAGGTAAGTTATCAATCCAGGACCAAGATCCATCCATGTGGCTTGGTTATTCCCGGGAAGAAGGGTAGTTAATTGGACCATCCCAAGTGTCTCCTTTGTAAAGGTATTGTTAAAAAATATGTAGCTGGTTAATTAGCTTGGATTCTTATATGCAGGAAGGGGGAAAGGTGTGAGCAGGGAAGTATGTATAAAGGAAGTGGGAGGGAAAATTTCTCCATAAAAGAACGGTGTGTTAGTGAGTTCGGAAAGATACACAGGTGGTAATATGTGAGATTGGTAAGTATCCTCAGGGAAATATAAGTGAGTGATCAAGAGCAGGTGGTAGGTAGTGTTCAATCCATGGAAGCCATAATGATTCAAACATGGATACTTTATCTAATAAGATCGCCTCTATTAGACATGTGCACAGCCAAAAAATTAGTTCATTTTCCTTTTTCGTTTCATTTGTTTTGTTTTTTTTTCATTTTTCAGGTCATTCGTTATGATCGCAATTTGTAAATTCGTACATTCGTAAATTCGTACATTCGTAAATTCGTTCATTCGTACATTCGTAAATTCGTACATTCATTCATTCATACATTTGTGAATTCGTACATTCTTACATTCATAAATTCGTAAAATCGTACATTTGTTAATTAGAAAATTCGGAGATTTGTAAATTCGAAATTTGAAAATCCAAAAACCCGAAAATGTGAAAATCTGAAATAACTAACTATTAAATTGCAGGTATTGTAATTTCCTTTCAAATTTGACTGTCAGTGAACGTAACAAATACGAATTTATCCGAAGTTACGAATTATCCAAAACGAATGCTGCATCTAAACAAATGGAACTGAACAAATTAATAATAAATAATAGTAATAAAACATTTTTATTATTATTATTGTTATTTATCATTATTAATTCATTACGTTCCATCCGTTTGGATACGGCATTCGTTATTTCAGATCACTCATAACTTCGGATAAATTTGTATGTGTTACGTTCACTAACAGCCAAATTTGAAAGGAAATTACAATATCTATAATTGAATAGTTACTAGTAATAGTTAAGTTATTATTAGGTAATTATTATTTCAGATTTCCGAATTACCGAATTTACAAATTTACGAATTCACTAATTTACGAATGTACGAATGTACATTCGTAAATTACGAATGTACGAATTTACGAATGTATGAATTTACGAATGTCAAATTTTTCTAATTTACGAATATTCGGAAAAATTTGTTAAACTGGTTTTCATTAATTCGGATATTCCCGAATGAACGAATTTGTCGAAATTCCTTAAAAAATGAATTCGGAACGAAACGAATTGCACATGTCTAGCCTCTATTTTGGCATGAATCATTGCTTGTGTTACTCGGTGCTTGACTGATACCACGCATAATGTATTTTTTTTCCAGGCTTTTGCAATAGTTTGTTTTGCAGCCGTGGTTATTAAGAGTAGGAGTTTGAATTGGCAGGGAGTTATGGTTTGCGGCTTGTTATTCAGGATCACTACCATTGGGTCAGGCAGTATTGTGGTTTTGAACATGGTAGAGAAAATATTGAATATTGCGGACCAAAAAACACTGACCACGGGACAATCCCACCAAATGTGTAAATGTGTACCCGGATCGGTACAGCCTCGGAAGCAGTTAGTATGGTATTGGGGAAGAATTTTGATATCCTAGCAGGTACTAGGTACCTTGTAAGCACCTTGTAATTAGTAAGCACCTTGTAGTTAGCACCTTGTAGTTAGTCTCTAGAGCTACTATATTCGGTGGTGGAAACCTCCAATCCACTCCAAAATGTCTTGTGCTAATATCCAACATATCCAACTCAAAAGGACTTTATAAGTTGGCTATTAGCGCATCACATTTTGGATTGGAGGTTTGCACCACTATTGATAAAGTATTATGTGTATCAAGATTGCACATCAATATGTTTGAATAAGATTGTAGTGTATTAATATTTAGATTACCCTTGGCAGGTTCCACCATCATTCACAATTATTTTTTCACATACAAATTAATATAATTATGGGGGAGGGTGAACTGCATTTTTTAAATGTTTTTGTTTTTTGAGGCGTGGGAACACATATCAGTGCTAGCAGCAATCTATTCACTGAGTTTTTGTTTTTTTATTTTTAGATCAGAGGCCCCTTATATCAGCGACCCCCCTTAGTTACCAATTATTAGTCTCTAAGGGGGTCGCTGATATAAGGGGACTCTGATAGGCTGCACTGATGGGCACTGATAGGTGGCACTGATGGTCACTGATAGGCGGCACTGATGAGCACTGATGGGCACTGATAGGCAGCACTGATGAGCACTGATAGGCAGCTCCGATGGGCACTGATAGGCTGCAATGATGGGCGCTGATAGGTGGCACTGATGAGCACTGATAGGCAGCACTGATGAGCACTGATGGGCAGCACTGATAAGTACTGATAGGCTGCACTGATGAGCACTGATAGGCGGCACTAATGAGCACTGATGAGGTGGCACTGATAGGCATCAATGATAAGGAAGGGGGGGCACTAATATAAGGGGACTGTCAGCTAATGGGGGTCTCTAAGGGAAATTCTGCTGATCTAATGGTTGATCACCAACCATTAGATGAGCAGTCAGTACCCCCCTTGGAGACCCCCATTAGTTTGAAGTCCACTTATATCAGTGCCCCTCCTTCCTTAGAGTCCTCCAGAGATAAGTGAGAACCCCCCCCCCTTTATATCAGCTCCCCCTGACCCCTTTAGACAACCATTCAGATTGCCTTACCCTGGAGCCACTGCAAATGAGGAAGGAATTGTGAGATCTGGGGGGGAGGGGGCTGGTAGGTGGAGCCACCAATGACTGCAAATGCAATCAAGGAGGGGGGAGATAGACGTCGAGGGGGAGAACAGAAAGCAGTGAGAGCCCAGGATTTTTCACTGGGTTAAGGGCAGCTCATTCAGTGGAGCGCAGTACCGGAACTTGGTCTGACACTAGCTCCATCCCCAGGACAGATTAATGGACTGGATGGATGGGACTGGAAGGATGTTGTGTCCGGGTCACTGGCGGACAGAATCCCAGGCACAAGTGTCTAAACCTGGACTGTCCAGGTCAATACCGGACAGGTGGCAACCCTAGCACAGTGACGACGCACTCTTGATGCATCATACTGTTTCCTTTTTTTTTTAATGCAGTGGTGAGAACCAGGCAGATTTTGCCTTGTCATGCAGTGGGACTATGTTGGCATAGCTACCCAATGCAGTCCCACCACATGTGGTAAGAATGGACCCTAAATATGAGTGCTTCATACTCTTCCTGCTGACTTATTCACCCCTATTTGTTTATTGAGGCTCTTGTGTTAAGGAAGCCTATTCATTCTGAATGAGCTCTCAACACGTCTATGTCCTTTTTGATAATGCATCACATCACAACACACAGTGTCATGCATTGTGGTGTGCTTTAGCGTAGTTACATTTTGGTCTACTGTATACAGTTGTGCTCATAGGTTTACATACCCTGGCAGAATTTATGATTTCTTGGCCATTTTTCAGAGAATATGAATAACACAAAAACTTTTCTCAGTCATGGTTAGTGTTTGACTGAAGCCATTTATTATCAATCAACTGTGTTTACTCTTTTTAAATCAGAACAGAACAGAAACTACCCAAATGACCCTGATCAAAAGTTTACATACCCTGGTGATTTTGGCCTAAAAACATGCACACAAGTTAACATAAAGGGGTTTGAATGGCTATTAAAGATAACCATCCTTATCTGCGATCTGTTTGCTTGTAATTAGTGTGTATGTGTATAAAAGGTCAATGAGTTTCTGGACTCCTGACAGACCCTTGCATCTGTCATCCAGTGCTGCACTGACGTTTACTGGATTCTGATTCATGGGGAAAGCAAAATAATTGTCAAAGGATCTGGGGGAAAAGGTAGTTGAATTGTATTAAACAGGAAATGGATATAAAAAGATATCCAAGAAATGGAGAATGCCAATCAGCAGTGTTCAAACTCTAATCAAGATGTGGAAAATGAGGGTTTTTTTTAAACCAGACCACGGTCAGGTAGACCAACAAAAATTTCAGCCACAACTGCCAGGAAAACAGTTTGGGATACAAAGAAAAACCCACAAATAACTTCAGGGGAAATACAGGACTCTCTGAAAACATGTAGTGTGGCTGTTTCAAGATGCACAATATGGAGGCACTTGAAGAAAGATGGGCTGCATGGTCAAGTCACCAGAAGAAAGCCAATACTACGCAAATGCCACAAAGTATCTCTCTTATAATGTGCCAAACAGCACAGAGACATGCCTCAAACCTTCTGGCACAAAGTCATTTGGAGTGATGAGACCAAAATTGATTTTTTTTGCCACAACCATAAACGCTACATTTGGAGAAGAGTCAACAAGGCCTATGATGAAAGGTACACCATTCCTACTGTGAAACACGGAGGTGGACCGCTGATGTTTTGGGGATGTGTGAGCTACAAAGGCACAAGATATTTGGTCATAATTGATGGCAAGATGAATGTAGTATGTTAGAAAAAAATACTGGAGGAGCTTTTGCATTAATCAGCTAGGAAGCTGCACATGGACATTCCAACATGACAATGATCCAAAACACAAGGCCAAGTCGACCTGTCATTGGCTACAGCAGATCTCTGGGGAGATCTCAAACGTGCAGTTCATGCAAGACAGCCCAAGAATTTACAGGAACTGGAGTTTTTTTTTCTAGAGGAATTGGCAACTTTACCATCTGAGAAGATAAAGAGCCTCATCCACAAATACCACAAAAGACTTTAAAGCTGTCATTGATGTTAAAGGGGGCAATGCATGGTATTAAGAACTGGAGTATGTAAACTTTTGATCGGGGTCATTTGGGTAGTTTCTATTGTGATTATTATTTAAAAAGAGTAAACACAGTTGATTGATAATAAATGGCTTCAGCTAAACACTAACCATGAGTGAAAGAAAAGTTTTTGTGTTATCATTCATATCATTTCCCTGAAAATGGCCAAGAAATCATAATTTCTGCTTATGAGCACAACTATATATGCATTTTTGTTGTAATTTAAAGGGAATGGCAACTCAGATATAATGTGTGTAAATGCAGACTAAGGGATCGCAACAAACGTGAGAACGTTATGCTGCTACATTTATTAAAAAAAAAAAATACTCACTGACGAAATGACTTTTAATTACGGAACTAATGGTATATGCTGTTTAGATATGATATTCAGAAGACTCCAGCTTCATTTCTTTTTCTTTTAATACATATTTTTTTTTGCTGACCTCCAGTTTGAAATTCTGTATCTGTCATAATGATCTAATGGCTTTAGTACATTTTGAGGTGTTTTCTCTTAACCAAGTATACAGATGCTCTGATTTCACTCTTGTTTTTTTGTGATTTGCATGCTTATTCCATGTTTGTGTCTCAGAAAGCAGTTAAAGAGTAACTCCACTTTTGCTGAAAAAAACATGATTTTAACTAACTTTGTTGCAGATCCTTACCTTTTATTATTCTGAAGAAATCCCTGTGTGTTTTGTCTGTGCCCATGTGCAGTATAATGGGAGTGGTTTCATATTTATCAATCAGCTGCTGCACCTGCAAAGCTCTAATGAGGAAAATTGCAGGGTCTGCATCCCTTTAGACATGATTTCCTATTGGGAGTATCTCACCAAAAATGACATTTTTGTTGCAGGGGATGCCAGAAATCTGAATTGTATCTTAGTGTAGACTTCTGGAGAAATCAGTAAACCAATCACACAAGCAGTGTAGCTTGAAAGCAGTGCAGATTGAAAAGGAAAGGTAATTTTTAATAACATTCAATTACAATATAACTGGTGTCGCAATTGTATATGCTAGTAAAAAATATTGGGTTTTTTTTCAAAATTGTCTGTCTTTTTTTGTTTATAGCGCAAAAAATAAGAACACAAAGAAAGCTCTATTTGTGGAGAAAAAAGGACGCAAATTTCTTTTGGGTACAGCATTGGATGACCACACAATTGTCAGTTAAAGCGACGCAGTGCCAAATTGTAAAAAGTGCTCTGGTCAGGAAGGGGGTAAAATCTTCCGGGGTGAAGTGGTTAAGACAAAGCCAGAAATCAACTGGTATTCTCAGCAGAAAATCCGTAATGCCAGCCTCCATATTCCTCAAGGCAGATTTCAGCTCCTAGGGACCAGGCTACTGAAATGATGACCTGAATGAAAATACTTTGATGGGATTCACTTGATACTTGGTGCCCCCTGCCCCCACATACAAGATCTACCACCTTGACTCTAATACACCTCCAGTGAAGTGACATCATTTGGGGTTTTAAATTAGAAAGTGAAGAGATACATAATAAAGAACTATGAGACTAAGAAATATATGTATTCTGCTATAGTGTATAGTAGTGGAAAGTTTATATTTTTGGGAAAGGGAGTGATCCATAAAAGCACATACCAATATGTAAGGTCATAAAAAGGTGTATAAGTCAGAAACTGTACAAACTCTACATAAAGTATTAACTGGCTAATTGCAAAACCCAGAAAGCTTAAAACTAAAACCTTGGCCCACCCTTCTACTTCCACTGTATTTTTTACTTTTTTTTATTACTACTTCCCTTTTTCAAAAGCCTTCAGGCTGGTCATTTGAAGCGCTGGGTCTGACTGCTCTTCAGATCTTCTCCAGAAGTGAGTGGCCCTTAGTGATGCAGAGTGCAGCACTGGTGTGACATCAGAATTGCTTTATGCATCATTGTATGCGAGTACAGGGCACTGTGGTGATGTCCTATCAAGTGGTGGGTCCATGATATCTGCATTCACAGGACATCCACAGTCTTCTGCGCTAAATGGCAATGTGTGTCATTCAACCTGGAAGGCTAAGGACATCTGTTGGCAGGAAGGATGAACAGTGAAGTAAAATAGAAGAGTGAAGGCGAGTAAACACAAACAGAGATGCATTTTTTTGTCTTAAATACCTACTGGGGGGATTTTTATTTTGTGCTTAAAGTGAACCTCCAGCCCCCCCACCCAAAAAAAAAAAAGTCAGCAGCTACAAATACTGTAGCTGCTGACTTTTAATATTAGGACACTTACCTGTCCAGGGAGCATGCATTGTCGGTTCTCAAGTGCTGCCGCTGCCATTCCTTGTAAGGGAAGCCAGCAGTAAAAACTTGCGGCTTTGCAGCTGGTTCCCTATTGCGCATGCGCGAAGCTGCTGTGCTTTGTGAATGGCCCGGCAGCGGGGGAAGGGGGGAGGCCAAACTTTTTACGGGGGCAAAAACAGGTAACCACCCCCCCTGAAATTGCGGCAGCGGAGGGCGGGAGGAAGCAAAGAAGTGTAGCTTCCCCTTTTGGGTGGAGCTCTGCTTTAAAGCCCGGAGTTGGGCTTTCACCTCAATTTAAAGGATAAGTACAGTCAAAGCTTGTTTGGCTGTACTTCTCCTGTGGATTCTGCACTGCTGTGAACCGTTTTCAGCAGACTCGGGTATTAAGTACCTGGTGCTGGAGGCCTATGGAGAAAGGGCTTCCCTTGTGGCTATATTCAAGACTCCCCTGAAAGTTAGAACTGGAGGAGTCAGGCTCAAAGTAGCACAGGTTGCCAGCGATGTTGTTTGCAGAGGTACTCAAAAGGGTTTCTGATGTGCTCAGTAGTGGCTGCAGACAGGTGGTGCCTGTGAGAGGTGACAGGTCTGTAGTAGCACTGAGATAATGGGAAGTCAGTTCAAGCCAGAGTTCAGAGCCAGGGGGATAACAGAGCAGTTAAAGTCTATGGGACATGAACATGAAAAATCAAAAGTGCTAATTGTAAAGGCTTATATGCATGGTATTGTCTTAAAAAGTGTTTGGGGACCTGGGTCCTGCGCCAGGCGACATGTATCAATGCAAAAAAAAGTTTTAAAAACGTCCGTTTTTTCGGGAGCAGTGATTTTAATAATGCTTAAAGTGAAACAATAAAAGTGTAATATTCCTTTAAAATTCGTACCTGGGGGGTGTCTATAGTATGCCTGGAAAATGGCGCATGTTTTCCCTGTTTAGAACAGTCTGACAGCAAAATGACATTTCTAAAGGAAAAAAAAGTAATTTTTCAGATGTGGTATGGATATTAAAGGGAACCCCGGGCCAAATTAAAAAAAAAAAAAATGGCGTGGGGGTCCCCCTCAAAATCCATACCAGACCCTTATCCAAGCACGCAACCTGGCAGGCTGCAGGAAAAGAGGAGGATGAGAGAGCGCCCCGCCAAACCGTTCCAGGCCACATGCCCTCAACATTGGGAGGGTGCTTTGGGGTAGCCCCCCCAAAGCACCTTGTCCCCATGTTGATGGGGAGAAGGGCCTCATCGCCACAACCCTTGCCCGGTGTTTGTGGGGGTCTGTGGGCAGGGGGCTTATCAGAATCTGGAAGCCCCCTTTAACAAGGGGACCCCCAGATCTCGGCCCCCCTGTTTGAAATGGTACCCGTACCATTTCACAAAAAAAGTGTGAAAATGGTAAAAAAAACACAACACACACCATGGGAGAAGTCCTTTATTAAAAAATAAAAAAATAAAACTGTCTCACGTAGTCCATTCACCTCCGCCGACGGACCGAAAAAATAAATAAAGATCTGCCTCCATGGGAGGCAAACTCCATATGATGTGTCCTCGCAGGTGACAGCTCTTTTAAAACTGTGGGCGGGACCACATGGTGTCGTCGCTGGTTGACCCCGCCCACTCTGACGCACGGGGACATCCCTATGGCTTCCCCTGTAGAGTCAGAGGGGGCGGGGCCACCTGGTCCTCCCCCTTCTGATGCTACGGGAAAGCCATAGGGATGTCCGTGCACATCAGAGGGGGGCGGACCAGGTGGCCCCACCCCCTCTGATGCGCACGGGAAAGCCATAGGGATGTACCCGCGCGTCAAAGGGGGGCGGGGTCATCCGGCGACGACACTGTGTGGTCACGCCCACAGTTTTAAAATTACTGTCACTTGCGAGGACGCGTCATATGGTGTGTGCCTCCCATGGAGGCAGATCTTCTTTATTTTTATTTTTTTGGTCCGTCAGCGGAGGTGAATGGACTACGTGGGACAATTTTAATTTTTTAATGTTTTAATAAAGACCTTCTCCCACGGTGTGTGTTTTTTTTTTACATTTTCACACTTTTTTTGTGAAATGGTACTGGTACAATGTACCCGTTATCATTTCAAACGGGGGGGCCGGGATCTAGGGATCCCCTTGTTAAAGGGGGCTTCCAGATTCTGATAAGCCCCCCCGCCCGCAGACCCCCACAAACACCGGGCAAGGGTTGTGGGGATGAAGCCCTTCTCCCCATCAACATTAAGACAAGGTGCTTTGGGGAGCTACCCCAAAGCACCCTCCCAATATTGAGGGCGTATGGCCTGGTACAGTTCAGGAGGGGGGGCGTTCTCTCGTCCCCCCCTCTTTTCCTGTGGCCTGCCAGGTTGTGTGCTCGGATAAGGGTCTGGTATGTATTTTTAGGGGGACCCCATGCCTTTTTTTTTAATTTTGGCGCAGCGTTCCCCTTAAAATCCATACCAGAACCTTAGGTCTGGTATGGATTTTGAGGAGGACCCCCACGCCATTTTTTTTTTAAATTTTGGCGCAGGGTTTTCCTTAATATACATACTAGACCTGAAGGGCCTGGTATGGAATTTAGAGGGAACCCCACGCATTTTTTTTTAAATTTTGGTTCGGGGTTCCCCTGTGGGCGAATCCCATGCCGTTTTTATAAATGAACTTTTATGTGTATTGCCGGACCAACAATTCATTATAGCCGCGAGTAGTTTTAAATTACTTTTTTTCCTTTAGAAATGTAATTTTGCTGTCAGACTGTTCTAAACACGGTAAACATGCGCCCTTTTACAGGCATACTATAGACACCCCCCAGGTACGAAATTTAAAGGAATATTACACTTTTATTGTTTAACTTTAAGCATTATTAAAATCATTGCTCCTGAAAAAACAGCAGTTTTTAAAACTTTTTTTTTGCATTGATATATGTCCCCTGGGGCAGGACCTAGGTCCCCAAACACTTTTTATGACAATAACTTGCATATTAACATTTAAAATTAGCACTTTTGATTTCTCCCATAGACTTTTAAAGGGTGTTCCGCGGCTTTCGAATTTGCCGCGAACACCCCAAATTGTTCACTATTCGGCGAACAGCCAATGTTCGAGTCGAACTCATGTTCGATCCAAACATAAAGCCCATCCCTACTGAAGATCAATCAGCAGCTTTGAACACTAATGCCCTTTACACACGGTCGGACATTGATTGGACATTCCGACAACAAAATCCATGGATTTTTTCCGACGGATGTTGGCTCAAACTTGCCTTGCATACACACGGTCGCACAAAGTTTTTGGAAAATCCAATCGTTCTGAACGGGGTGACGTAAAACACGTACGCTGGGACTATAAATGGGGCAGGAGCCAATAGCTTTCGTCTCTTAATTTATTCTGAGCATGCGTGGCACTTTGTGCGTCGGATTTGTGTACACACGATTATGAATTTCCGACAACGGATTTTGTTGTCGGAAAATTTGAAAGCAAGCTCTCAAACTTTTTGTGTCGGAAATTCCTATGGAAAATGTGTGATGGAGCCTACACACGGTCGGAATATCCGACAACAAAGTCCTATCATACATTTTCCATCGTAAAATCCTATCGTGTGTACAAGGCATAACACACTTTCTTATAAAGACCCATGTGATGTTCTGGTAGAGATGCTAGTAGAGCCCTTCTCCTGCTGTTGGTGTCTTGATGGATGCTGGGTCCTAGAGCCCTTCTCCTGCTGTTGGTGTCTTGACGGATGCTGGGTCCTAGAGCCCTTCTCCTACTATTGGTTCTCTGACTGTCGGCTGACGTCACAGAGCAGGTGCAGGCTCGGGCAAGATTGCGACAATGAAGTCAGGATCAGCCCACATGCCTGGACTGGCACCCGGCTCAGCCTCTCAGCGAGCTGCTGGCTGCTCCTGCCCCCTCCACAACCCAGCGTTCCAGTGAGCGTGGGGGGGAACTCTAAGAACTGAGAATTATCAGTGTTTAATCACTGGGTTTTCAGTGTTAGAGCCAGCGGGGGACAGATGCAGCATCGGACCAATGCTGCATCCGCTTTGGTAAGTAGGATTGAGAAAAAAAACAATACCCCGTACTTCTCTTTTAATGTGCTATATTAGGCATTCTACTGAAACTACAATTTTGTCAGATATGGGTTACAACTGTGCTATAGAGTATCCTCAAGTGCAACATTAACAATAAACTGGTGTTGGGATTTACTGTGGTTTACCTTCAGATGCATACTAGATAAAGAATGTGTATGCAGCCAGGGTAGTGAGAATTCTAATCTGCATATCAATTCAGTATCAGTGACTCAGAAAGTACTGAAGCCACTGAATCAGTATGCCAACTAGCATTTTGGGAGACATCAGCTATAGCTTTCTACGTATTTCTATCAGCGCAGGTTTCCTTTTATGAACAACCAACACAAAGCCCTCTATCCACAAAACTGTTTGAATAATTTAAAGGGATTCATTAGATACGTAAAGTCTATAGCACAAGTACTGTCACCAATGGATTTTATTTATTGGGTAGAAATAAATAGCAATACAAGATATAACACACTGCCCGTATTACTATTGTCTCTGCTTTCAGAAATGCACTGTTTATGTAAACGCTCCCACACTCTGGATGCTTGTTACAAATATCACATCTTATTTTTACATCTTCAAGAACTGCGAAATGACAGATAAGGATCACAGCTTCCAGACCAATATGTCTAAAGCCAGACTGGAGAAGGATTAAAACAAAAAAAAAGCATACTCTAGTGTTATACAGTACAGGGGGAGATAGAGTTTATAGCTTAGTGAATAAGCCTCTCTGGGACTCATGCCAATAACAGCCTTGTGCTTTATCTTCATCAGCATCCACACAGCCCTCTACAAGTAGTTATACAAGATTGCTTTGAAGAATGTTTTCCCACCAGTCATGTCTCAAGTGCACAGTTTGACATGATCACTCCAAAGTATAAACCTACTTAACACCCTGCAACTTCGCAATACACAAAGGAAAGGGCTCTGTGCAATAAAGCATAAAACTGTTGCCTAATACAAATGAAAGTCCACAGACAAACAAAACTTTTATTTATACCCTTAAGCCATAAATTAAACAACGTGCTGTATATCAAATAAACTCCTATTGGATATTTCATGCTATTGTATTCAGCACTTACACTAATTGAAAGCAATAAAAGAATCATGATAAACTTAGTGCTACAAAACATTTATACATAAATGATGTATATAACAAATGCCTTCTCTTTACATAAGCATCCCTCAGCCTTAGACTCTGAAGTCCCAAGTGGCTCATCATTTTCTTCAACATTGCTCAGGACAGAAGTTGCTCGGCCTTCATGTTTCTGTCAACCCCAAGCACAACCCGAGACGTGGCTTCTTCTGTATACACTTCTCATAAACACAAGCACTGTGTCAAGCCAAACGCAAACACGGGGACCGCACAGTGCTGTGTTTATTATAAGGCAGTAATGGGTCAGTGCCAAGGCCAGCAGAATAAAAAATGGTACAGTAGTATTTTAATTATGCTCAGTGTTAACTTTTTATTATTGCTTTGTTGTTGTTTGTAGAAACTGGCCTGGACCATTTTCCAGCAAGGATAGCAGGATGATTGTGGTATTGCCTATGGGTTTTGTCCTGAAGCCCGAATTCTTTCTATAATTGTCCACAAAGCTTGAATGTGCAGTTCTGCTCTGGAATCTCTATTTTTTGGAATGGAAGGCATTGTTCTCATGTGCTTTGAGCAGTTAGATATTTACAGTGGGTATAGAAAAGAACCAATCCCCTTTAAAATAATCACACTAATAATTATTTGCAGTGTAAAATGAAGACAGACACAGTTTTTGCTTTATCCAGCCATATTTACATTTAACATCCAAGTGAAAGATATAACACCAACATGTCAGAAAAAAAATAAATAAATAAAAATTCAAAAACAGAATCACTGAATTGGAAAAAGGATCACAGCTCTCCTAAAAATGGCTTGTAAATTCAATCACATGTACAGTAGCTAATCACCTTCTCAATGGCACACAAAGCCATTTGACTTGCAACTGTGGTCATTTTGATTAGCTCAGTATGTAAAGAGCTTTCCTGGAGCAGTTCAGTCCCTGGTAGTGGCAACTGAAGCAATCAACTATGAGTGGCAAGGCCCTGTCAAAAGATCTCCGTGATAAAGTTGTAGACAGGCACAAGTCAGGAGATGAATACAAAAAATGTAAAAAGCTTTATCAATGCCTAGAAGAACAGTGAAGTCTATTATTAAGAAGTGAAAGGTATTCTGTACAACAGACCCTCCCTGGATCAGGATGTCGCTCCAAACTGGAGAAAAGAACCAGGAGGAAACTGATCAGGGAGGCTACCAAGAGGCCTACAACAACTCTGAAGCAGCTGCAGGATTTTATGGCAAAGAGTGGTCATTATGTCCAACAACAATATCACAAATTCTCCACAAATGTTGCTTGTATGGGAGAGTTGCAAGAAAAAAGCCACTCCTCAAGAAAGGCCACATGCAGTCACGACTAAGCTTTGCCAAAAAGCACCTTGAAGATTCTGAGGCCACCTGGAAAAGTTGTTATGGTCAGATGAGACTAAAATTTAATTATTTGGCTGGCCTCAACACCCAACAATATGTCTGGTG
Organism: Lithobates clamitans; assembly: GCA_037952925.1. Classification (NCBI taxonomy): domain Eukaryota; kingdom Metazoa; phylum Chordata; class Amphibia; order Anura; family Ranidae; genus Lithobates; species Lithobates clamitans. Next base: position 2,046,587 of record JBBGZY010000742.1, on the reverse strand, counting down.
AAAATCTAATATAGTTCACCATCCAAATAACACCATTCCTAAAGTAAAGCTTGGAGGTGGCATTATGCTGTCATGAGGATGTTTTTCTGCAGCCGGGATTGGAGCACATGTCAGGATAGAAGGAAGAATGAATGGGGCAAATTACCATGAAATTCTTGAGAAAATCTTTTGCCCTCTGCCAGAAAGTTGTCAATGGGAAGAAGGTTTACTTTCCAACATGACACTGACCCAAAGCACACAACAAAAATGACCACACAGTGGCTGAAGGAGAAAAAGGTGAATGTTCTTGAATGGCCTAGTCAGAGCCCAGACTTAAACCCCATTGAAAATCTGTGGAAGGACTTGAAGACTGCAGTCCACAAACGGTCACCACCAAATTTAACTGAACTTGAGCAGTTCTGCAAAGAAGAGTGGGCAAATATTGCAAAACTAGATGTACAAAGTTAGTAGAGACATATCCCAACAGACTAAAGGCTGTAATTAAAGCAAAAGGTGGTTCAACAAAATACTGACACAAGAAGGTGACCCTTTTTCCAACTCAGTGATTCTGTTGGTGTTATATCTTTTACTTCGATGATATAAGCTGCACTGAATAAATACAGCTGGATAAAACAAAAAATGTATCTGTCTTCGGTTCAGGTTGCAAAGCAAGCAAATGTAATTATTTTATAGGGGGGGTGATTTTTTTCTATACCCACTGTATATACAGCACATACAGAAGTCCGGGAAATGGTTTCTGTTTTCCCCTTCCCGCCGAGCGTACGAAGATGTGCGTACTCGGCTTTCCGGGGTTATACCGGGATGATGCCTGCAGCTGCAGGCATCATCCTGGCACCATTTTGTAGAGCCGGCGATCGGCTATCCATGTATAACAACCGATGCGGCTAAAAGCCGTTATACAGGAGGACGCCCCCCCTCCCGTCACCTCCCGCCGCTCTTACCGGGCCTCCCCAGGAGGCCCAATCAATGATCCGCCGCCTTCGGCAGCTGCTGACAGTCTGGAACGAAACAGTGGGCGGCTTAGTTCCAGCCTTCTAATTGTAGACGTGGAAGCAACGTCATGACATCACTTCCCGTTTACTCGGCTGCCAATGGCACCGGTTTAAAAAAAAATCTACAGTATTCAGAATTGCCGCTTTTGGCGATCTGAATACTGTGAAGTGTAAAGGAGGGACCCCCAATCCCTCCATAAAGAGTACCTGTCACCACCTATTACTGTCACAAGGGATGTTTACAAAATTTTTTTTTAAACACAATTTCTAAATATAAAAATAAATAAAATAAATAAGAAATAAAAAATTTTTTTTAAAGCGCCCCCCCCCTGTCCCCGCGAGCTCGCACAGCAAAGAAAACGCATACGGAAGTCGCGCCCGCATATGTAAACGGTGTTCAAATCACACATGTGAGGTATCGCCGTGATCATCAGAGTGAGAGCAATAATCCTAGCACTAGACCTCCTCTGTAACTCTAACCTGGTAACCGTAAAAAAAATTTAAAGCGTCGCCTATGGAGATTTTTAGGTACCGTAGTTTGTCGCCATTCCACGAGTGCGTGCAATTATAAAGCGTGACGTGTTTGGTATCTATTTACTCGGTGTAACATCATCTTTCACATTATGAAAAAAAAATAGGGCTAACTTTACTGTTTGATTTTTTTAAAATTCATGAAATTGTCCCTTTTCCCAAAAAGTTGCATTAAAAACACAGCTGCACAAATACCGTGTGATAAAAAATATTGCAACAATCACCATTTTATTCTCTAGATTCTCTGCTAAAATATATATATATAATGTTTGGGGGCTCTAAATAATTTTCTAGCAAAAAATACGGATTTTAACTTGTAAACACTAAATGTCAAAAATAGGCTTATGCCGCGTACACACGGTCGGACTTTTCAGCTACAAAAGTCCGACAGCCCATCCGACAGCCCGTCCGACAGCCTTTCAACAGACTTTCAACGGACTTTTGGCGGACTTTCAACAGACTTTCTAATGACCGGACTTGCCTACACACGATCACACAAAAGTCCAACGGATTCGTATGTGATGACGTACACCAGACTAAAATAAGGAAGTTGATAGCCGGTAGCCAATAGCTGCCCTAGCGTGGGTTTTTGTCCGTCAGACTAGCATACAGACGAGCAGATTTCTGGGTCCGGCGGTGTTATGACGTAAAGATTTGAAGCATGTTCCAAATCTAAAGTCCGTCAGATTTGCAACTGGAAAAGTCCGCTGAAGGTCCGGTGAAGCCCACACACGATCGGATTGTTCCCCAGATTTGGTCCGCTGGCGTCCGTCGGACAAGTCCGGTCGAAAAGTCCAACCGTGTGTACGCGGCATTAGTCATGAAAGGGTTAAATTGAGGAATGTGATTTTTTTTTGTTAAAAAATGTAAATCTGACTATGATTCTATCTTTTTTTTTTCTTAAGGCCCATCCCCCGATGTCTTCCAGCTCATGATAACCAACCAATATTTACAACACCTTATCTTTTGGCATGAAAAGAAAAAGGTATAGATGAAATGTTTTCTGTAAGCATTCCATAAGCCTGATTCCGTACGCCTGCTCATTCCCCCACCTGAACATTACCATGGCCTAACCCAAATATTTAAAGCAGAGCTCCAGAAAAACAGATAAAATACCAGATGTACCAGAAGTACATATATGAGAGCTGCTTTATCTATCAAAGTATTTATAATTCTGTCCAACTGGTTCCTGCCAGACAGAAGCACCAATAGGGGAGCCTGACTTTTGTATATTACAGTTATGCAGTACCACCTGTTTACCTCTTTGTCCTTAAGCCTCATACACACTACTTGGTTTTTTTTCATTCAACCCGACAGCTCAGGTTGGGGATGCTGTACTAAAAATCTGATGTTAGTACAGTGATCTCCCCTGCTGTGCTATTGTGTTCTGACAGGGGGATGCCCCCCACCCCCACCATTGGCTGAGAGCGCTGATCATGAGCCAGTTGGCAGACCATTTTTGGTCAAGACCTTTCAACAGAAGATGGCTTCGGTCGGACCAGCTTCCGAACACACAAATATCGACAGGTTTCTATTGAACCGGCTGATGCGCCTGATTTGGCCCATGTCTACGGGGCTTTAGTCTTATGCCCCGTACACATGGTCGGATTTTCCGATGAAAAATGTCCGATCAGAGTGTGTTGTCGGACATTCCGACCATGTGTGGGCTCCATCGGACATTTTCCATGGGATTTTCCGAAACACGAAGTTTGAGAGCAGGCTATAAAATTTTCCGACAACAAAATCCGATCGCGTCAATTCCGACCGTGTGTGACCATTTCCGACACACAAAGTGCCACGCATGCTCAGAAGAAATTCCGAGACGGAACAGCTCGGTCTGGTAAAATTAGTGTTCGGAATGGATACAGCACTTTCGTCACGCTGCAATGTCAAAAATAGTTTAATACAGCGCACTCTCTTCTTCTTTATAATGTGAGAAGAATAAAGTAGTTTTGCTGCTCATATTCACACAGACTTCTCACAAACTTCTTTCTTTATTATTTATTGGGATTCCCTCAATATATTTAGATTTGTCACATCTGACCAAATATTTTTTGGGTTGTTTTTAAATATTTTTTCTTTTTTTCAAGGCTGTTTTTGTATTTGTTTGGTGGTTTGTATTTTTTCCAAGGCTGTTTTTTTTGTGGTTTGTGTTTTTAAAAAGTCTGATGTTTTTTTGTTTTTTTTTTGTGTTTTCCTCCATAATATTTTTATGTGTGTTTTGTGTCAAGTTACCACAACACCATTGATATCTTGTATTATTGAATCTCAAGGAGATTGTTTGGTGTTGGTGTCTCTTGTTAATTTCACATTGCATTTTTGAAATGTACCTGCCTCCTCACTAGGGATGAGCGGAACACCCCCCTGTTCGGTTCGCACCAGAACATGCGAACAGGAAAAAAGTTCGTTCGAACACGCGAACACCGTTAAAGTCTATGGGACACGAACATGAATAATCAAAAGTGCTAATTTTAAAGGCTTATATGCAAGTTATTGTCATAAAAAGTGTTTGGGGACCTGGGTCCTGCCCCAGGGGACATGGATCAATGCAAAAAAAAGTTTTAAAAACAGCCGTTTTTTCAGGAGCAGTGATTTTAATAATGCTTAAAGTCAAACAATAAAAGTGTAATATCCCTTTAAATTTCGTAGCTGGGGGGTGTCTATAGTATGCCTGTAAAGGGGCGCATGTTTCCCGTGTTTAGAACAGTCTGACAGCAAAATGACATTTCGAAGGAAAAAACCCATTTAAAATTACTCGCGGTTATGGCATTGTCGACAATACACAAGAAGTTCATTGATAAAAACGGCATAGGAATTCCCCACAGGGGAACCCCAAACCAAAAAAAAAACGATGTGGGAGTCCCTCTAAATTCCATACCAGGCCCTTCAGGTCTGGTATGGATATTAAGGGGAACCCCGGCCAAAATTTAAAAAAAAAATGACGTGGGGTTCCCCCTAAATTCCATACCAGACCCTTCAGGTCTGGTATGGATTTTAAGGGGAACCCCGCGTCAAAAAAAAACGGCGTGGGGTCCCCCCAAAAATCCATACCAGACCCTTATCCGAGCACACAACCTGGCAGGCCGCAGGAAAAGAGGGGGGATGAGAGTGCGCCCCCCCTCCTGAACCGTACCAGGCCACATGCCCTCAACATTGGAAGGGGACCCCCAGATCCCGGCCCCCCCTGTGTGAAATGGTAAGGGGGTACTTACCCCTACCATTTCACTAAAAAACTGTCAAAAATGTTAAAAATGACAAGAGACAGTTTTTGACAATTCCTTTATTTAAATGCTTCTTCTTTCTTCTATCTTCCTTCATCGTCTTCTTCTGGTTCTTCTGGCTCTTCTGGTTCTTCCTCCGGCGTTCTCGTCCAGCATCTCCTCCGCGGCGTCTTTTATCTTCTTCTCCTCGGGCCGCTCCGCACCCATGGCTTCTCTTCTTCTCTTCTTCATTTTCTTCTCCGGGCTGCTCCGCACCCATGCTGGCATGGAGGGAGGCTCCCGCTGTGTGACGGCGTCTCCTCATCTGACGGTTCTTAAATAACGGGGGGCGGGGCCACCCGGTGACCCCGCCCCCTCTGACGCACGGTGACTTGGCGGGACTTCCCTGTGACGTCACGGGGAATGCCACAGGGAAGTCCTGTCATGTCCCGTGCGTCAGAGGGGGGCGGGGTCACCAGGTGGCCCCACCCCCTGTTATTTAAGAACCGTCAGATGGGGAGACGCCGTCACACAGCGGGAGCCTCCCTCCATGCCAGCATGGGTGCGGAGCAGCCCGGAGAAGAAAATGAAGAAGAGAAGAAGAGAAGAGAAGAGAAGAAGGAAGAAGAGAAGAAGATGAAGAAGAAGATGAAGAGAAGAGCGGGAGCCTCCCCCCATGCCATGGGTGCGGAGCGGCCCGAGGAGAAGAAGATAGAAGACGCCGCGGAGGAGATGCTGGACGAGAACGCCGGAGGAAGAACCAGAAGAACCAGAAGATGAAGGAAGATAGAAGAAAGAAGAAGCATTTAAATAAAGGAATTGTCAAAAACTGTCTCTCGTCATTTTTAACATTTTTGACAGTTTTTTAGTGAAATGATAGGGGTAAGTACCCCCTTACCATTTCACACGGGGGGGGGCCGGGATCTGGGGGTCCCCTTGTTAAAGGGGGCTTCCAGATTCTGATAAGCCCCCTGCCCGCAGACCCCCACAACCACCGGCCAGGGTTGTGGGGATGAGGCCCTTGTAATGGGGACAAGGTGTTTTGGGGGGCTACCCCAAAGCACCCTCCCAATACGGTTCAGGAGGGGGGCCGCACTCTCGTCCCCCCCTCTTTTCCTGCGGCCTGCCAGGTTGCGTGCTCAGATAAGGGTGTGGTATGGATTTTTGGGGGGACCCCACGCCGTTTTTTTTTTTTTGGCGTGGGGTTCCCCTTAAAATCCATACCAGACTTGAAGGGTCTGGTATGGAATTAAGGGGGAACCCCACGTCATTTTTTTAAAAAATTTTGGCCGGGGTTCCCCTTAATATCCATACCAGACCTGAAGGGCCTGGTACGGAATTTAGGGGACTCCCACATCATTTTTTTTTTAAATTTTGGTTCGGGGTTCCCCTGTGGGGAATTCCCATGCCGTTTTTATCAATGAATTTCTATGTGTATTGTCGGCAATGCAATAGCCGCGAGTAGTTTTAAATGGGTTTTTTCCTTCCAAATGTCATTTTGCTGTCAGACTGTTCTAAACACGGGAAACATGCGCCCCTTTACAGGCATACTATAGACACCCCCCAGCTATGAAATTTAAAGGGATATTACACTTTTATTGTTTGACTTTAAGCATTATTAAAATCACTGCTCCTGAAAAAACGGCCATTTTTAAAACTTTTTTTTGCATTGATCCATGTCCCCTGGGGCAGGACCCGGGTCTCCAAACACTTTTTATGGCAATAACTTGCATATAAGCCTTTAAAATTAGCACTTTTGATTTCTCCCATAGACTTTTAAAGGGTGTTCCGTGGCATTCGAATTTGCCGCGAACACCCCAAATTGTTTGCTGTTCGGCGAACTTGCGAACAGCCAATGTTCGAGTCGAACATGAGTTTGACTCGAACTCGAAGCTCATCCCTACTCCTCACAAACAAACTGTCCTTTTAAAAGGAAAACACACATAGGCCAGTATAATTGTAAAACAAATTCCTTTATTAACGGCTCACAGCCAAACACAGAGGGAGGTAACTCTGGAGAAACAGCTGAAATGGGTGAAGCCTTTGGCCCCCAGGGCACACATCAACTATTTTCTTGCAAAATTGGTGGCCTGAGGAGTCCATATCTAAGGGAGTGCAGTCTGGTCCATAAGTCCCAGAGATCCGGAAAGCAGCAGATGACATCTGTGTCCCCAGGCTGTGGTCATACAAGAGCCTGCATCTTTGGCCAGACCAGACTGAACCCAGGGCCATCCCTCTCTGGTCTTCCTTCCACGCTTCCTTCCACGCTGTGGCTGTGGTGGTGGAGATGTGGCAACAGGAGGAGGAGGAGGAGGGGCCAACTCACTCAGGTGGGTATTGGGTGTTAGTTCACCACTCACCCCCTTACTTAGGACTTTATAAAGCAGGTCCTCACATAGCTTGCGTTGACCCTCCTGCATGCTCTTCAGTTTGGTGGCAGCCGTGCAGGCAAAGGCCTCTTCAGGAGTGGGTAAGGCTCTGAGGGATGCAGAAGCCTCCTGAATGAGCCTGAGTGCAGAATCCTGCATGTGAGTCGCCTTCCTTGCTCTTTTGTATGGACCTGCGATTCGGTCAGGCTGCGACTGGTCACAGGCTTCTCCTGGCTGCCACTAACCCCCGCCTCCTCCTGGCTGCCACATTCCACAGCCTCCTCCTGTGTGCCACATTCCACAACCTCCTCCTGGCTGAGGTCTTCCTGTGTATGAAAAAGGGACATCGTTTTAGTTTTTTATTCATCAATCACACACAATTTTCATCTCATGACTGTTGCAAATTGAATGTTAACAAATATAACAGACTATCCTTCTGAGCCCACCATTTTTCAGTCATGTCCAAAATCGTTTTGCCCACTACTGTCTATTGATATGTAAAACACTTTTTTCAATCAGCAATTAGTGATCAATAATAACATCTAGTAAACATCATTTATTTGTTGACCAGAAATCTTTAGAACAATGCTATACCTGACTCCATCTGGGCTCCTCCACTTCTACCTGGCTGGAAGTCCCAGGTTGGACATCGGAAGCCTCAGCTGGGGTGGAAGGAAGAGTGGAAGGAAGGGTTGAGAGGGATTCCCTGACTTCAGTGTAGTCTGACAGAAATCACAGTCTCTCATAGTACCACAGCCTGGGGACATAAATGTCATCTGCTGCAGCTCCGGATCTCTGGGAATCCTGGACCTTCTTGCGCTCCCCGAGATAAGTGCTCCTCAGGCCACCAATTTTGTTTTTTAAATAGGGGATTGTTGCCGTGGGGACCACCGGCGTCACCAACTCCAGCAGTTTCTCCAGTGCTGCCTGCCTCTTTTGTTTATTGTTGTAATGTGGATGTCTCATCTGCCACAGACAGGGCAGCTCCCTGTACTTGTCTATGAACAGGGGGAGGAAGTTGTGGTCATTGAAGCCATCCATTTTATTTTCTGCAAGACACAACACAAGACAAACCCTAATGTCAGCTTAAAGTCTACTAAACTTGTGCAAATACAGGCCTCAATCTAGAAGCAGTATAGGCCCAATGTAAAATCTTACCTTCGCAATCACGGTCGGCGCCTCCGTTACTCCTTCCTCCGCTCACAGATCGTACGTACTACGCACGCGTGTTACGCTTTATAGACACTGTGCATGCGTGAAACTCCGCCCGCCCCTGATATTCTTTCTAATCTATTCCCCGCCCCTTCTCGTTCGTCGCAGTGGGGGAAGAGCACATGGCGGAGACAGAGCAGGTGTCTGATAATTACACCAATGAAGAGGAGGGGGAGGAAAGCCCAGAGCCTGAAACGTCCCGATCCAGAAGGAGACAATATAAGGCATCAAATATGTCCTTTGGGGAGATGTTGGAGATGGTCGACATAATGAAGAGGGCCGACTATGACGGGAAGTATGGACCTTACCCCAACCCCAATGTCAGAAAGGCCAAGATAATGGCGAAAGTAGTCAAGAGTCTGCACCGGAATTTCGGGGTATGACGATCGAAAGATCAGCTCAGGAAGCGGTGGTCGGACCTCAAATTAAGAGAACACAAGCAGTACAGAAAGATGCGGAGAGTGCTGCAAAAAAGTAAGTAGTTGTGCTGTGTTCATATTCTTTATGTTTATTACGTTCATGCTGCTCCATGTGCTTTTCTTAACTGTTATCCAGTTTAAAAGGGCAACTTTCATGTTCATGGGCACATTATTCGTTCGTATCAAACATAGTTCATTTGGCCATATGCAATTGCCATTATTTTTTGGGGTCTACTTGTGTGAAAAGAATTGGGTTGTGGAGATGTGTTTGTAACTAGAATGAAATGCCAACTAGATTCTGTGTAAGGAGAGGACACTCAGCAGTTTACACATCTGGACGCTGGAGCACTAGTGTGGGACACAAGAACACCCTTTTAATTAGGGGGCCCACACAGGTGCTCCAGTGTATACTATAGGGGGGTCTCCATCTGTGAAGCTTGTACAAGACAGGTAAAGTATTGAAGCTTGACAAAGGACAATAAAAATGCTACATCTTGGAACTCTGCCAAAACACACAATTGTACCCTACTTCCAAGCAATGCTTCATATTTATAGTTCAGACATCAAATATCTGTGTGCTAAGTATACCTATTTTTTGTACATAGGGGATAAAAGACTCGGAGGACAGCCCTCATCCGAGGAGACCAGAGACCCCCCACCTCTGGAAGAAGGGGAAATCCACCCAAGCAACACAGAACAGGAGGAGGAAGACGTGGTGGAAATTGTCACCACAACAGGTGAGTGTCTGCGACCACAGGCTCAGGTAAGAGATGGATGAAAAGAATTCAAGGTATCTTAGCCGGACATCACGGGCTATCAGGGGGGGAAAGCCAGGACGGCCACTTTCAAGCGCCGTCAGGGTTGGTTCATTAGGAATTCCAGCCTCAGGCCCAACTGAGCCAACATAGTTGGCAGAATGTTTCCGTAAAAAGTTGTGTAGAACACAGCACGCCAGGATAATGTGATTCAGTTTGTACTCCGCCATGTGTATGGGTGTAAGAAATAGGCGGAACCGGCTGGCCATGATTCCAAACGTGTTCTCCACCACTCTTCTGGCTTTGGCCAGCCGGTAATTAAAAACCCTCTGGTCCGGGGTGAGGATCCTCATCGGGAATGGCCGCATAAGATGGTCCCCCAGCGCAAATGCTTCATCCGCAACGAAGACGAATAGGAGTCCTTCATCATTGTCTTCTGGAGGTGGCAAGTCCAAGTTGCCATTCTGGAGACGCCTGTAAAACTCTGTCTGGGCGATGACTCCACCATCGGACATCCGGCCATTCTTCCCCATGTCCACATACAGGAACTCATAATTAGCCGACACCACCGCCAACATCGCAATACTATTGAACCCCTTGTAGTTGTAATAGTACGACCCCGAGTTGGGTGGTGGGACGATGTGGATGTGTTTCCCATCAATTGCCTCTCCGCAGTTAGGAAAGTCCCACCGCTGGGCAAAGTGGGAGGCCACAGTCTGCCATTCCTGTGGTGTGGAAGGAAACTGTGGAGTCAAAACAAAATAAAAAATTAGTCATTTTGCACATAAACATGGAAAGCAGATTAGACACAAACATTCTTGCCCAACATCAAGCTGACATTGTTAAGTGAATACATGAGGTGAATATAGGGGCAGGAGAGCATGCTGGGGAGGTAAGTGAAGGCAAATATGTATGAATGACAAAAAAAATAATTACATAAAAATCCAGCATGCATGAGGACAAAGGGCACATTCACAGCATATTACATTTATGGTAATTAGGGAATGAGGAAAGAAATACAATATATTATCAAACATTATATACAATAAAATGTGATATTAAAGGATAAATCTTACCTTCATATACTCCTTCTGCAGGACCTGGATGATGGCAGAACGGGTCTCTGGCATAATGATACCAGAGCCTGGGGGGAGATGCCTGTCGAGAACTTCAAGTCCTGCAGGCTTCTCCCTGTCGCCAAGTACCGCAGGGTGGCGACTGGCCTCTGCTCCGGAGTGATGGCTTGCCTCATGCAGGTATCCTGCCTGCTGATATAGGGGGTCAGCAAAGCCAACAAACGGTGAAATACGGGGTCCGTCCTGAAATCATCAGGATTATTCTCACGGATCTCACGGAGCAAAGGCATGTGACAGAACTGGTCATGCTGAAGCAACCAATTCTTGGTCCATGAACTGCTCCCGACCCTGTTCATGGACTGGACTTGTGTCAAGGTCAGGACCCCAACACCAAGCCCCCGCACAGCACGAACTCTACCAGGAGTACGTATATGCAACATGGCTAGAAAACGGTCGGCTGCTCAGAACGAAGTAACAGAACGCACTGAAGAACAGCAAAGCCTGTGAAGAGCGACCTGAAAAACAGCAACGAGCAGACAAGAACGCAATGAATAATCAAATACGAACTCACTGCACGCACTGAAGAGCAGATACAAACCCACAAGCACAAACTGAACAGCAGAAAACGATCTGAAAACCACGAGTCTGAAAAAGCGTGAATCGTCTCTCACCAAACTTTTACTAACACGAGATTAGCAAAAGGAGCCCAAAGGGTCCTTGGCTTGGTTCTGAAATGGCCTTTTATAGACTCGTCATACGTGGTGTACGTGACCGCGTTCTTGGCGATCGGAAATTCTGACAACTTTGTGCGACTGTGTGTACGCAAAACAAGTTTGAGCCAACATCCGTCGGAAAAAATCCTAGGATTTTGTTGTCGGAATGTCCAATCAATGTCTGACCGTGTGTACGGGGCATTAGAGAACAATGAAGGAGAATCAGCATATGAAGAGCTCATACCCCTGTTCACTGGTACACACTACAGCTTTTTTTTGTAGTGTGTTTTTTTTGTAGTGTGTAAAAAAAAACCTGACAGCGCCGGTTTGGGAGCCGCTGTACTAACCATGCAAGGTTGGTCCAGCGATCTCCCTCACTGAGCAATTCTGTTCTGACAACGGGACGCCCCCACCAGAACACTCTGATCAGCGCTCTCTGCCATTGGCTAAGAGCGCTTATCGGGAGTCGGCCGGCTGCTGGTTTTCCAGCATGCACGTCTGACAGAAGCCGGCCAAACTGTCGGCTTCTGTCGGACAGACCGACATGCACACGGGCAGAATGCTGGCTGGTATTTTTTGTACCGGCAAATGTCTCCCGACATTCTGCCCGTGAGAACAGGGCTTTATCAGCTCTGCAGCACATCCAATAAATTCCTATATCTACCACTCCCTTTTCTACACCAAGTCAAATTAAGGTGCTTACTGTAACTAGCTGTATTTAAAATGCATTTAAAGAGATTGTAAATTTAAGATATTTCTGTAAAAAAAATAACAGACAAGTTATACTTACCTGCTCTATGCAATGGTTTTGCACAGAGCAGCCCCGATTCTCCTCTTTTCTGGTTTCCTGCTGGCGCTCCTGGCTCCTCCTTGATTTCTTGTTTTAGTCCACACTTTTTTTTTACATTTACATTACCATTCTACTTCTGATTTTTTACAATGCTATTTACCCACTTTACTGTGAAATGTACTGCACACAGCCACATTGGACCTCACATTCTATTTGAGTGCCTTGCCTAGAACTGCCTTCTCTCAAGTTTGCACTCACTTGTTCTTGCATGCATATCATGGCGGGAAAAGCGATTACAAATACCTTTACTCAGCAGCAGTTAGAGCAGTCATGTGACTTCTTTCGGTGTCTGGTTAAAGCGGAACTAAGGTCTGCTCACATAATTTGTAATAAAAACTTCTTTGCCACTCTGAAGCTTCCCTTCAACCGCTTTGCATATTATTTTATATATACTGTGATTCTGTACTTGCCAAATATGCTGCAGAAATCTTCCTCCACTAAGTCTGACTGCCCCCATTTCAATTGTGGGCACCAGAAGCTGCTGCCTGTTCACATCCTGGATGTACACAGACTGTCAGAGAGGATCTCGGTTCAGGACACTTGCTGGGCACTCGGGAGCTGGTTGCCCTATTTAGGTTGCTGGGATGCTGTGCTCTGTGCTGTCCGATCATCAGCTTCCTGTTCCCGTGCTTCCTGTTTCCTGTGTACTGTTTGATCTCTCTGTGACCCGGCTTGTTTACTGGACTCTGCTCTGCTATCCGCCTGCATCTGACCCCTGGCTTGCCTCCGACTTTGAACCTGCCTGACCCCTCTGTACCGTGCCGACCGCCTGCTGCCAAACCTGCTTGTGACCTGGACTTTGTATCTGCCTGCTCCTTTTGTACCGTGCTGACTGCCTGTTGCCAACCTTGCTTGTGTTCGGATCTGCCTGCTCCTGCTCTGCACCTGTAGCTGACCTACAGCCTACCTATCATCTCCTGCCAGCTTGCATCAGGACTTTGGGCCTCATCCCTGCTAACCACCTTCCAGGCTCTCATACCATCCTGTGCTCCCGTGCCTTCTGTGTGCTCTATCAGGGGCCGGGAACCAGATACGTACGGGAGGCCATCCTCTGCTATATCGGGTTCGTCAGTCTGATACGGGTAAGTCTGACAGTATCGGACAGCCATGTCCGAGCCCGAGCAGGGGATCTCTCCCATGGAGGAGCTATGCAGACACCTGGTGGGTCTCACGCAGACTGTGAAGAGCCTTCAAGAAGGTTATACCAGACTGGAGGAACGAGTTCAGGTGCTATCCTCACCTGCTAACCCGCAAGGTGCTTCTGCTACCGGGCTCTCATCTGCACCCTCAGTGGTTATGCTACCTCCTGAACCCAGGGTCCCTACACCCGAAAGGTTTACCGGAGAGCGCAACAAGTATCGAGCATTTCGTAACGCTTGCGAACTGTACTTCGCCTTGCAACCACGCACCTTCTCCTTGGAAGCAACCAGGGTGGGTTTTGTCATCTCTCTTCTATCTGGAGAACCACAGGCCTGGGCCCACCGTCTCCTGGAGCAAAAGTCAGTCTGCTTGGATAATCTGGATACCTTCTTTACTGCCATGTCTCAATTGTATGAGGACCCTCAGTTAAAAGCCACAGCTGAATCCGCCTTACACGCCCTACAACAGGGATGCAGGCCTGCAGAAGACTATGTTCTGGAATTTAGGCGTTGGAGTTCAGACACTGAATGGAATGATGCGGCCCTGCGATACCAATTCCACTTAGGATTATCCGATTCGCTCAAAGACGAGCTGGCTTGGGTAGGCATACCCCAAACTCTTGAAGACCTTATTAACCTGTCGGTGCAGATTGATCGGCACTTGAGAGAGCGTCGTTCCGAGAGGTCGGTCAACCAGTTCCACCCCACTTGGGTCCTCCCCAAGGTCCCTAGTGCTACCAGCTCCGTAGGCCAAAGCCTTCAGGTACCGGCTGCCTCAGACCTTGACACTTCTGAACCGATGCAACTGGGGCTTCTCCGCCCATCCCTCACTCCCGAAGAACGACAACGTCGACGGGTCAACAACTTATGCATGTACTGCAGGGAATCAGGTCACTATGTGAGATCCTGCCCAAATAAGACACGTAAGTCTCTTTAAGCTACTTCTAAAATTGCACCTGCCTTGCCTAACCTTGCTAACCATCTGGCTCTCTCCATTACCCTCCAGCTTCCAGGACAGGATCTGCTTACCCCGGTCATCATTGACTCAGGAGCGTGCAGTTGCTTCATTGATCTCACCTTTGCGACTCAACACTGTATCCCTCTCCGGACAAAATCGCAGGGACTTGCTGTCTATCTCGCGGATAGTTCCACCCTCAGCTCTGGTCCGGTCACCTTGGAAACCATCCCACTGCTAGCCACCATGAACACCTGTCATCAGGAATTTCTCCGGCTGGACGCCATTTCTTCACCACTCTTCCCTATTATTCTAGGAATGCCTTGGTTGCATGCGCATAACCCCAGTATCGATTGGGTTTCTGGGGAAGTCAAGTTCTCTTCCAGTTACTGCCAACAGCACTGTTTGCACGGAACTCCTGCAAAACCCAGTCAACTCTTGTGTCTGAACACCGACACGGAATCGCAGCAGGCGATTCCCATCCCTTACCAGGACTTCTCCGATGTCTTTAGCAAAAAAGGGGCTGAGACCCTTCCGCCTCATAGACCCTACGACTGTCCTATTGAGTTGTTGCCCAGATCTGAAGTTCCTTTTGGGAGAATATTCCCTTTAACAGAGCAGGAGCTGGGTACTCTCAAGGTGTATATCGCTGAAAATCTTAAGAGAGGCTTTATCCGTCCTTCGACATCACCAGCCGGGGCAGGCATCTTTTTTGTGGAGAAAAAGGACCACTCGCTACGTCCCTGCATCGATTATAGAGAACTCAGCAAGGTGACCATCAAAAATCGCTATCCCTTACCTCTTGTGCCAGAGCTGTTGCAAAGATTGGGTTCAGCAAAAATATTTACCAAACTCGACCTTCGTGGGGCCTATAACTTGATTCGCATCAGAGAGGGGGACGAGTGGAAAACAGCCTTCCATACCAGGTTCGGACATTTTGAATACTTCGTCATGCCCTTCGGCCTGTGCAACGCACCGGCAACTTTTCAACATTTCGTAAATGACATTTTTCGTGACCTCCTGGATTTATATGTTATTGTATACCTGGATGACATTCTGATCTTCTCCTCTTCTGTTACCGAACATCGCAGGCATGTCAGGAATGTGTTAACCCGGCTCAGGCAGCATGGACTCTATGCTAAATTGGACAAATGCGATTTTGAGCTCCAGTGCATTCAGTTTCTTGCAAAAACAATAATAAAAGCTGCGCTCAAGGTGAAACAAAAAATATACAGTGTAGTGAAATCTAAGCAGCCTGCATCGAGATCTAGTCTCCAAATCCCACCATAGATAATAATACAAAAAAGATGCGGCGCTAATACATATATACATATTTATGACCTGTGATATAAGTTGATAAAATAATCAAAAATAATGGTGCAAGATGAATAATATCATACTCTAATATCCCAAAAATAATTAAAGACAAATATAGATAAACGAATAGAATCCAAAACCAAAAAGAAAGTCCGTGATAAATCAAGGAAAAGTGCCAGAAAGGGCCACAACAAAGATGAGGATGCAGTGGGGAGAATCTTCTGTGGTTCCTCACACCCGAGGTGGAATATCAGATATGCTTACCAGATCCCATTGACCGCCACTACAGCAGTCAAAAACAGCACAGGGAAATTTTGGGGCTCCCCACAACCTCAGCTTAACGGTACCGATGGGCGACAGATGATATCTCAGGATTACTATTCATGCCCGGCGTTGAATAGGAATATATAGATACAAAAAAAGTGAAAAACACACCAGACAGAGTGCAGAGTGAGAAGTCAGCTTCTTAGAGTGTGTTCATGGTGCCCATGTCATAGCAAAAATTACAGTTAAGATTCCAGATTCTTACAAGCTTGCTCTTTAGAACCTTTACAACGCTGCCAGAAAAATCAGTCTTCTCACCACTCTCTCTCTCCGGTCACAGACTCGTTGTAGAGCCCACAAACCCCTTCCAAGAGAGAGAGTGGTGAGAAGACTGATTTTTCTGGCAGCGTTGTAAAGGTTCTAAAGAGCAAGCTTGTAAGAATCTGGAATCTTAAATGTAATTTTTGCTATGACATGGGCACCATGAACACACTCTAAGAAGCTGACTTCTCACTCTGCACTCTGTCTGGTGTGTTTTTCACTTTTTTTGTATCTATATATTCCTATTCAACGCCGGGCATGAATAGTAATCCTGAGATATCATCTGTCGCCCATCGGTACCGTTAAGCTGAGGTTGTGGGGAGCCCCAAAATTTCCCTGTGCTGTTTTTGACTGCTGTAGTGGCGGTCAATGGGATCTGGTAAGCATATCTGATATTCCACCTCGGGTGTGAGGAACCACAGAAGATTCTCCCCACTGCATCCTCATCTTTGTTGTGGCCCTTTCTGGCACTTTTCCTTGATTTATCACGGACTTTCTTTTTGGTTTTGGATTCTATTCGTTTATCTATATTTGTCTTTAATTATTTTTGGGATATTAGAGTATGATATTATTCATCTTGCACCATTATTTTTGATTATTTTATCAACTTATATCACAGGTCATAAATATGTATTAGCGCCGCATCTTTTTTGTATTATTATCATTCAGTTTCTTGGCCTAATCATCTCTACCGATGGTGTTAAAATGGACCCGCAAAAGGTTGCAGCTATTCTGGACTGGCCCGCTCCCTCCGATAAAAAAGGGGTCCAACGCTTTGTCGGTTTCGCCAATTTTTATCGGAAATTTATAAGGAGTTTTTCTACTATAATCGCCCCCATCACAGAACTGACGAAACAGGGAAACCGATTCTGTTGGTCTCCTCAGGCGCAAGCAGCCTTTGATAAATTCAAGGAACTTTTTACTTCCGCTTCTGTCCTGAAGCACCCAGACCCTGCCTTGCCGTTTGTCCTTGAGGTGGACGCATCGGAGGTCGCGGTAGGGGCAGTACTGTCTCAGCGGCAAGGTGCCAAGGCTCTCCTTCATCCCGTAGCCTTCTTCTCACGAAAACTTTCTGATGCAGAAAAAAATTACGATGTAGGAGATCGTGAGTTGCTGGCCATTAAAGCCGCACTTGAAGAGTGGCGCTACCTATTGGAGGGGGCCGCTCACCCCATTCTGATTTACACGGACCATAAAAATCTTGAGTATTTGAGAATGGCCAAGAGATTGAGACCACGACAGGCAAGATGGGCTCTGTTCTTCTCGAGATTTCAATTCCACATTACGTATAGGCCAGGTACCAAGAACACCAAACCAGATGCATTATCCCGTATGTTTCATGACTCTAGGGAATCTCTGCCTCCAGACACCATTCTCCCTGCTGGAAGTTTTCTGCTTTTTCAGGGAGATCTTATATCCCGGATCAAACAGGCCTCAAGAAATTGGTCCCCTTCTGTGGAAGGCGAGGTAAGCTTGCAAGACGGCTTATTCCGATACAAGGATAAATTCTTGGTCCCAGAGGATCTGAGGATTGCTGTACTGGAACTCTGCCACGACCACAAATTGGCTGGGCATTTTGGTGTGTTAAAAACAACAGAACTTGTACAGCGTACTTTTTGGTGGCCCCAGCTGGTAAGTGACTGCAAGAGTTTTGTGGAGTCCTGTATTACCTGCGCTCGGAGCAAGAGCAGCTGAACGAAGGCCTGGGGGCTATTAAGGCCCTTACCCGTGCCAGAAAGGCCATGGAAAATGATTGCGATGGACTTCATCGTTGAGCTCCCTTTGGCAGAAGGCTACTCCACCATCTTCATCATTGTAGACAGACTGTCCAAGATGACCCACTTTCTACCCATGAAGGGTACCCCATCAGCTTTGGAAACTGCAAAAATATTCATTAAGGAAATTGTATGCCTCCACGGAGTTCCCTCAGGTATAGTATCCGATCGTGGGGTTCAGTTTACCTCCAGATTCTGGAAAGCTCTCTGTAGGTCTCTGGAAATTGGCATTCTCTTCGGCCTACCACCCCCAGACGAATGGGCAGACGGAGAGAACTAATCAGTTGCTGGAACAGTACCTTCGTTGCTTTTCTGCCTTCTCACAAGACGACTGGGTCTCTCTCCTGCCTATTGCCGAGTTTGCCTACAACAACTCTGTGCATTCGGCCATCAAACAGACACCGTTTTTTGCAAACTACGGGTTTCACCCATCCTTTTTAACCAGTTCCTTACCTGAATGTGCAATTCCCGCGGTTTCTGAAACTATGAACTTCTTCATCAACAACAACAAACTATTGCAAGAAACAATGCCTAGAACCCAGGAATACAAAAAAAAAAGGAAGGCAGAAAGAAGCGAGGACAACTATTGCTAGAACCTGGCAATCAGGTCTGGCTGTCTACCAGTAACTTAAGGATGGCTTGTCCTTCGAGAAAGTTAGGTCCCAGGTTCATGGGTCCCTTTTCAGTCAAGAGAAAAATCAATGATGTGGCCTATGAGCTGGACTTACCTAATTCATTGAAAATCCATCCGGTTTTTCACGTATCCCTACTTAAACCCGTTATCCCCAACTCTTTCTCGGGTCGCAATACTGGCCCGCCTGAACCCGTAATTATCGACAACGAGGAGGAGTTTGAGGTCGAGGCAATTTTGGATTGTAGGAAGAGACGCAACCAAATCCAGTACTTGATCAAGTGGAGGGGGTGTGGACTAGAAGACAATTCTTGGGAACCGGAGGCCAACTTGCACGCTGAAGAACTCTTAAGGGATTTTCAGAGTACCCATGCGGATAGGTTAGCCCGGCTGGGCATCCGGAGGCTGCCCTTAAGGAGGGGGCACTGTCAGAGAGGATCTCGGTTCAGGACACTTGCTGGGCACTCTGGAGCTGGTTGCCCTATTTAGGTTGCTGGGATGCTGTGCTCGGTGCTGTCCGATCATCAGCTTCCTGTTCCCGTGCTTCCTGTTTCCTGTGTACTGTTTGATCTCTCTGTGACCCGGCTTGTTTACTGGACTCTGCTCTGCTATCCGCCTGCATCTGACCCCTGGCCTGCCTCTGACTTTGAACCTGCCTGACCCCTCTGTACCGTGCCGACCGCCTGCTGCCAAACCTGCTTGTGACCTGGACTTTGTATCTGCCTGATCCTTTTGTACCGTGTTGACTGCCTGTTGCCAACCTTGCTTGTGTTCGGATCTGCCTGCTCCTGCTCTGCACCTGTAGCTGACCTACAGCCTACCTATCATCTCCTGCCAGCTTGCATCAGGACTTTGGGCCTCATCCCTGCTAACCACCTGCCAGGCTCTCATACCATTCTGTGCTCCCGTGCCTTCTGTGTGCTCTATCTGGGGCCGGGAACCAGATACGTACGGGAGGCCATCCTCTGCTATATCGAGTTCGTCAGTCTGATACGGGTAAGTCTGACACAGACACACACATACACATTTATACAGACACACAGACACACTCTCACTGCTTGCCTGCACATTTCTCCTCTCTTGATGAATACATATGGATCTCTGCAGCCTGCTCCAGCTCTGCATCTCTCATTGGCTCGCCTATGACTCATCCCTCCTCCACTTTCCTGTCCCACTCCCTTGCTGGCAAACTCTTAGGAGAGTAAGAGAAAGAGCTGTGCATAATGTCATAAGCCTAGGCTTTTTATCAGACAAGAATCAGGAAGTGGGCTGTATAAGGTATTTACTGGCAGAAAAAAAAACGTTTTACTATCCAAAGATAAAACAATAAGGGCAGATTATAAGATTTAATAGATGAAAAGATGCAAAAACGACTGATGGACTGCTTTAAAAATTGTAGAAGGAGTTTTTCATTCTTCCATGATTGTCCTATGAGGCTGCAGGACCCCTGACCCTCTGTCTGGACAGTGCTGATTGGCCCTGTGCTGATCGCATGCACTCTCCCAAGAAAAAAAAAACTCTCTAGCCATACACAACAAACTAAGCATGTGCACCTTGCCCCCAAGGCTCTGTTTTATCAGAAGATTGATTGGGGACTGTGGAAGAAGGGGGGATCAGAGAAGACATCAAACAGCCTTTTTAATAATGCAGAGGATTACCCCATAGGTTCCACAGTGAGTATAACAAGCATGCTTTACTGCATATACAGAACGATTTTACTGTTGTGGGTTTAGTAACACTTTAAGTGCATTATTTCGTGTCATGGATTTCTCCCTACTTTTGGTCTCTTTTGTCAATGCTTCACACTTCATTTCGATTGGCCTTGCATTTTCCTACCCCCTGCAAACAAATATTAATAAGATTTATTAGGCAAGGCTAAAATAGTTCTGATTGATATCCATACCTTAACCTCCTTACAGCTGTCACAGCTTTATATACCATAAGACCATTATATATTCATTAAAAACATTATGGTCATTTTTTAAACACGAATGGTATGTCTTTGCCTTTATATTGGCTTCCTGAAATGCCCTGCACAGCTGCATTCAGACTACAGAGGAAGCACTTGGTAGTATCAGCCAATCAGGCTCTATTGCACTGTACTGTGCTGTCTGTCCAACACAGGGAACATTCTTACAGAATAAGCATACACAATGTTGAGTGCATCATAATACTGCTGCTTTTTCAATATCCAATCATCTAGCTGTGGCAGGAAGGTCCCATTACTGTATTCCGTAATTGTAACATAGAAAACAGTGTCACCCTTCCGGCTACATAGATTGGTAAAGGTGTATAAACCACAAAATTGGCGGAACACAAGTACAAATAAGTTGGCATGCAATGTATTTAAACTGTATATTTAGCAGACTGGGCATCGTTTAGTTACAGCAGTACTGAATTTATTTGGTATAGGAGGCAAGACTAATATCACCATTCTAAAGCATGCATAATTACCTCCCTTCCCACCTTAATCATAAGAATACTTTAGGAACCAAGAAACAGTCAACGTCATTACAAATTGCCAGTATGCTTAAAAGGAATTTAGGATTACATTTTCATTCAAGTAATACTGCTATATGTTTTTTCTGGAAATGACTAAGCTAAATACTTTATTTGCAATATATATAATAGTCTTGCCTACAGGTGCTGAGATGCAGTCATTTCCAAAGCCTAGACTGCACCATGTGTGATATTCATAAAAGCACGTGGCCAGCGCCCCTGGAAACTGGGAAGAAGTACTTTTCAATATCGGCAGCTGTTCTTAGACATCACAGCATATATTAACTCTCCAAGTATGACTACAATTCCAATAGTAATCTAGGTCAATCCATTGTAATAATAATGAATACATGGTCATGAAGACGGATGACTTTCACAGTGATTAAAAAAAAAATCCAGCAGTAATGCTGCTATTATTATGCAGAGCTTCAAAGTACAGAAAGGCCTGGGTATGATAGTCTGACAATTGTACAGGTGCCATTGTAATTGTAAGATTGAAGACTCCGATGCAGTGCATTTGAAGCCAACCTGTACTCGAATCCAACAGGGTAATGAATGCGGCAGTAGCGAAGAGTATTTAAAGCTGAACCCTAGGGCAAAAAACGTGTACATTCGATCCCCAGCACTGCAAGGGTTAAATGCATGTTTTGTCTACAGGGAACATCAAAAGCCACTGTACTTCTCCCAGCTACATAACGTCTCTGCCGAAGTCGCTTTTGTCAGTCGCAGGCACTCGTCAGAGTGTCGTCCCGCACAATTCAGGACCAGCAGTCCTGCATTGCAAGGATGCCAAGGTCCCACCCACAACCCAGAGCATCGGAGAGAGGAGAAAGTGCTGGCTGCTGGGGGAGCCAAGGACAGGGTAAGTATAGTTGCTTTTTTCTGTTCCCCTTAGTTGAAACAAAGATCTAACCCTTATAATTCTGGGGTAATTTTTCCCAGGCAAGAAAAAAGCTCAGATATTTCCTCCCAAAGGGTAAAGCCCTGCAGAGAGCCCTCCAGAGGAGTAACAAAGTGGTTAATGAATGGCAAATCAGGTCTTGGCCAAAAGCATGTTTTTAATAGTATCAAAAATAGTAAAAAGAGAGCCGATATGTAATCAGAAATTGCTCGCTGGAGTAACACAGTACATCAATCATAGTATACCCTCACCAAGTGTCAAAGTGAAATAAAAACAAAAACAATAGTCAAGTGTGTACATCTGGACGCAATAATCCATGTGAAGTACACACATCAGCGCGGAATCATATATATTAACAATTGGTCACTAATGCTGAGTGTAAAGGTCACATAGGCCCCAGGGCTAATCATCACATACCCCGTAATAAAGTTATTATTGCATGATTGGGCGCTTACATTGTGTTGACTTATTCCCTATATATTTTTGTTCTTTTTGTCTAATTTTCCCCAGAGTTGAGCTTTAGTTAGCTTACCAGCAATACTGTATACTCTTCATGAAACTCTGCTCTTCAGAAGAAGAAACACAATCACTACAATCCTATAATATGTTAAAAGCATGTTACACCTTTTGTTAAAAAAATCAATAGATGCACTAATATTGAAAAATTAAAAAAAAATGTGCATTTATTATTATTTTTGCACTGGAGCCTGCAAAGCATCATAATCATGATCATGGGTGTAATGCACAGGCTCCTCCAGACTATTCCTCCAGCCCTAGGTCCATATGGTGGTATGGACCTACCGTTGTGGGGCTGAAGGAAGTATTCAATGGACTACCTCACTGTATTGGTGCTCCAAGGTAGTAGGAGGCAAACAGATTCTGCAAGACAAAGCAGCAGTTAGACTGTACCATCTACAGGTAGGGCACATCTGCCCTTTCTTTTTCACAGTGGACATGCTATACAGCCACAACATACGCAGATGGTAGTTGAGTGACTAACAAAGCCATACTCTTCTTTCTCTTCCCAGGCACACAGCACCCTCATACTTTTCCTTCTTCTTTTCTGCTAATCCTAGCATATCCTCGCAAACTGGCAATGAAGAGTCTGCTGAATTATTTCATCACATGACCACTGAAAAAAAATGATCTTGGTTATGTGCCAGCATTTGTACACAGGGTTGGGGGGACAACTCAGCCCTAGACCTCCTCTCTCCCCTTCAGAACCTTCCAAGAGCACCTTAGCCTTCTCTCCCCCTTGGGGCTTCTTGACATGGGTAGGTGGGGGCCATAAAAGCAGGCTGCTGAGTCATGGTTTTACCACCCCCTGACTGTTGAACAAAGAGATGCAGCCACTGACCAAGGAGATGCAGCCAATAACGCCATACGTACTTGGTGGTGTCTCTCCAGACTGAGGTGTAGAGCCTCATTGGCACTCAGAATAGTAGGCATGCCAGCGTAAGAAAAACTCACCCAGTGAGCAATGAACATTTAACTTGAAACCACTGCTCGCCATAGCCTATCCTAGTATGAATGTATACATGTGAAAGCCTCAGTCAATGCCACTCCTTGGGCTATGCCCCCTGACATGCTTCGCCCCACCCACCAGGACAACAAAACACATTGGGGTGGGGCAGCAAGTGATGTCATCCCGCAAAGCACACCTGGTAGTGACGCATCTGTGCACCCAGGGAGAAGCAGAAAGGAACCGCTTGAGATAGGAACACAGGGAACAGGTATCCCTGAACACCTGATGTGATTAACAAGTGAATGTACCTTAGTGCAAGGCATAGCACTTTTTAATGTTAGAAGGCAATGCGGAAGAGTTTTTTTGGTGCAATAAAAAGTTTTAAGGTTTTACACCATGGCGGTCTTCCTCTATTTTTTCCTTATGGTGTATGAGTTTATATAACATAAAAATTGGCGATAGGGGAAGTGGCTGGTTCTGGTGGGAAGTGGATGGTGTTAACCCCTGTATATCAAGCGCTTTGTGGTTTACCTGTAGTGGGTTGTCATATAAAGCTAGTGAGTTCTCTGAGTTGGTGGTGGAGGATCATTGGAGCACCGCGTTAAAGGCACAGAGCCTTTATCTGTTTGAGATATCTACACAAAAGCACTTTGTGCAATTTTGTTGTATAGACACTGTGTTAATGGCATTGAGCCTGAACCTGTTTGAGATAGTTGCACAAGTGCACCTTTGTGGAATTTTGATGCATGAACACTTTTTATGCACAGACACTTTTTACACTGGATGACGTGAATGACACATTTGTTTTAATTATGGGTTAATATATATAATTTTGATAATAAGAAGTTTCGGAATATAGATAACCTAGACCAGTAACACTGTATAGCGTTTATTTGCGTACACATGCACTTTGCCTTGCACATGTCCTCAACTTGGTGGTGCAGAGATTCATCATAAAGTATTATGTCTTCCAGGAGGTCCTTTGTCAGGCAGGAAGGATTTGCGGTCACTAGGGATAGGCTAACACCCCCCCAGTTTGGTTTGCACCAGAACATGCGAACAGGCAAAAAATTTGTGCGAACATGCAAACCCTAAAAAAATCTATGGGACACGAACATGAAAAATCAAAAGTGCTAAATTTAAAGGCTTATATGCAAGTTATTGCCATAAAAAGTGTATAGGGACCCGGGTACTGCCCTGGCGGACACAAATCAATGTGAAAAAAGGTTTATAAAACAACTGTTTTTACAGGAGCAGAGATTTTGATAATGCTTAAAGTGAAACAAAAATGAAATATTCCTTTAAATATCGTGCTTGGGGGGTCCCCTTATGCCACGTACACACGATCGGACTTTCTATCCTACTTGGTCCGGCACACTTTCCGACGGACTTTGTCCACCAGGTGCGCCGGACTTTAATACGGACGGACTTGCCCACACACGCCGGAACTTTCCGGCGGGCTAAGTCCGCCCGTCTTTCCGACGGACTTTCGCCGGAGTTCCGGCGGACTTTCAGAATGAACGGACTTGCCCACACACGGACAAGTCCGTTCATTTTGAACGTGACTCAGGTGCGACGGGACTAGAAAAGGATGTCAATCTTGCCGCTTTTATCGGCGAGATTGACACCTTGCGAGCCCCGTCGCGGGGCATACCAGGCCCTTAGGTCTGGTATGGATTATAAAGGGGAACCCCTACACCGAAAAAACGGCGTGGGGCCCCCCCTAAAATCCATACCAGACCCCGATCCGAGCACGCAGCCTGGTCGGTCAGGAAAGGGGGTGGGGACGAGCGAGCGCCCCCCCCCTCCTGAACCGTACCAGGCCGCATGCCCTCAACATGGGGGGTGGGTGCTTTGGGGGAGGGGGGCGCCCTGCGCCCCCCCCCCCAAAGCACCTTGTCCCCATGTTGATGAGGACAAGGGCCTCTTCCCGACAACCCTGGCCGTTGGTTGTCGGGGTCTGCGGGCGGGGGCTTATCGGAATCTGGGAGCCCCCTTTAATAAGGGGGCCCCCAGATCCCGGCCCCCCACCCTATGTAAGTGAGTATGGGGTACATGGTACCCCTACCCATTTACCTAGGAAAAAAGTTAAGTAATAAAACACACTACACAGGTTTTTAAAATATTTTATTAAACAGCTCCGGGGGGGGGGGGATCTTCCTCCGGCTTCGGGGGTCTTCTTCCGGCTTCGGGGGTCCCTCCGCTTCATCTTCTCCCGGCGTCCGGTTGGTTCTTCTCCGCTCTCCGGCCTCTTCTCCCGGTGTCGCAGGTCTTCGGCCGGCCCCTCCGCTGTCTTCATGTAGCTCTATTGCCAGCGGAGGTCCGGACTTCTTGGCTTGTTGGCTTCTTGGCTTCTCTTCTCTTCTCTTCCCCCAGATGTTGACACGACGCTCTCTCCGGCTGGACTGGTCTCTGAGGGCTGCGTTGTGACTTATATAGGCGGAGACCCCGCCCCCATATGATGTCACAGTCCTTGGGCATGCAGCCCTCAGAGACCAGTCCAGCCGGAGAGAGCGTCGTGTCAACATCTGGGGGAAGAGAAGAGAAGAGAAGCCAAGAAGCCAAGAAGTCCGGACCTCCGCTGGCAATAGAGCTACATGAAGACAGCGGAGGGGCCGGCCGAAGACCTGCGACACCGGGAGAAGAGGCCGGAGAGCGGAGAAGAACCAACCAGACGCCGGGAGAAGATGAAGCGGAGGGACCCCCGAAGCCGGAAGAAGACCCCCGAAGCCGGAGGAAGATCCCCCCCCCGGAGCTGTTTAATAAAATATTTTAAAAACCTGTGTAGTGTGTTTTATTACTTAACTTTTTTCCTAGGTAAATGGGTAGGGGTACCATGTACCCCATACTCACTTACATAGGGTGGGGGGCCGGGATCTGGGGGCCCCCTTATTAAAGGGGGCTCCCAGATTCCGAGAATCCCCCGCCCACAGACCCCGACAACCAACGGCCAGGGTTGTCGGGAAGAGGCCCTTGTCCTCATCAACATGGGGACAAGGTGCTTTGGGGGGGGCGCAGGGCGCCCCCCTCCCCCAAAGCACCCACCCCCCATGTTGAGGGCATGCGGCCTGGTACGGTTCAGGAGGGGGGGCGCTCGCTCGTCCCCACCCCCTTTCCTGACCGACCAGGCTGCGTGCTCGGATCGGGGTCTGGTATGGATTTTAGGGGGGGCCCCACGCCGTTTTTTCGGCGTAGGGGTTCCCCTTTATAATCCATACCATACCTAAGGGCCTGGTATGCCCCGCGCTCGCCGCAATAGGAAGATTTGTTTTTCCTATTGCAGCGAGCGCGAGATGCAATACCCTGCCCTCGTGTCTCATTTGGTCTGTCGGACCAGCCTACACACGAGCGGGCTTTCCGTCGGACCAGCACACACACGAGCGGACTTTCCGCCCGAAACTGAGTCCGACGGAAAGATTTGAAACTTTCTTCAAATCTAGGTCCGGCGGGCTTTTGGGAAGAAGTCCGCCGGAAAAGTCCGCCGCCGCCCACACACGGGCGGATTGTCCGGCACACTCTGGTCCACCGGACCAAGTATGCCGGAAAGTCCGTTTTTTCGGCGTAGGGGTTCCCCTTTATAATCCATACCAGACCTAAGGGCCTGGTATGCCCCGCGCTCGCCGCAATAGGAAGATTTGTTTTTCCTATTGCAGCGAGCGCGAGATGCAATACCCTGCCCTCGTGTCTCATTTGGTCTGTCGGACCAGCCTACACACGAGCGGGCTTTCCGTCGGACCAGCACACACACGAGCGGACTTTCCGCCCGAAACTGAGTCCGACGGAAAGATTTGAAACTTTCTTCAAATCTAGGTCCGGCGGGCTTTTGGGAAGAAGTCCGCCGGAAAAGTCCGCCGCCGCCCACACACGGGCGGATTGTCCGGCACACTCTGGTCCACCGGACCAAGTATGCCGGAAAGTCCGACCGTGTGTACGCGGCATTAGTCTACCTGTAAAGTGGTGCATCTGTGTGATGTGTTTTACAGTGCCGCTGCAAAATTAAATTTCTAAAGGAAAAAATGTCATTTAAAATTGTTTGTGGCTGTAATGTATTGCTGACTCCTGGCAATATAAATAAAAAATCACGAAAAAAATCGGCATAGGTCCCCTCCCAGTCCATACAAGGCCCTTCAGGTCTGGTATGGATTTTAAGGGAAACTCCACGCCAAAATGTAAAAAAAAATTGGCCCCCCAATATCCATACCAGGTCTTTATCCGAGCATACATCCTGGAGGACAGAATAGAGGGGGGGGCGAGGGAGCCCCCTCCCTGAACCATACCAGGCCATATGCCCTCAACATGGGGAGGGTGCCCTTGACCCCATGGTGATGGGGACAAGGGCCTCGTCCACGCAACCCTTGCCCGGTGGTTGTGGGGGTCTGCGGGTGGGGGGCTTATCAGAATCTGAAAGCCTCCTTTGACAGGCCCCCAGATCCCGCCCCCCATGTGAATGGGTAGGGGTACATTGTACCCCTACCCATTCATCAAAAAAAGTGTCAAAAAGTAGAAACCACAAAAGTAAGTTTTTGACAATTCCTGTATTAAAAAAGAAAAAAAAGTGTCCAGCACTGGGCCGTTAATTCATTTATTCTGGCCAATGAAGTGAATTAACACTCAAGCACTAAACATGCTTAGAGTTAACACATGTTTAGACTAGGGATGAGCCGAACACCCCCCGGTTCGGTTCGCACCAGAACCCGCGAACGGACCGCAAGTTCGCACGAACGTTAGAACCCCATTGACGTCTATGGGACTCGAACGTTCGAAATCAAAAGTGCTCATTTTAAAGGCTAATTTGCATGGTATTGTCCTAAAAAGGGTTTGGGGACCCGGGTCCTACCCCAGGGGACATGTATCAATGCAAAAAAAACTTTTAAAAACGGCCGTTTTTTCGGGAGCAGTGATTTTAATGATGCTTAAAGTAAAAAAAAAAAAGTGAAATATTCCTTTAAATATCGTACCTGGGGGGTGTCTATAGTATGCCTGTAAAGTGACGCGTGTTTCCCATGTTTAGAACAGTCCCTGCACCAAATGTCATTTTTAAAGGAAAAAATCTCATTTAAAACTGCTTGCGGGTTTAATGTCATGTCGGGTCATGGCAATATGGATGAAAATCAGTGAGACAAACGGCATGGGTACCCCCCAGTCCATTACCAGGCCCTTTGGGTCTTGTATGGATATTAAGGGGAACCCCGCACCCAAATTAAAATAAGGAAAGGTCCCTATATACTCTGAACAGCAGTATACAGGCGGTGCAAACAAGACAGGGACTGTAGGTTTGTTGTTAAGTAGAATCTGTTTGTAATTTTGAACATTTTTAATGTGTTTAGCTCCAGCCAAAAAATCTTTTCTAAGCTTTTTGGAAAACATAGGGAAGGGTTATCACCCCTGTGACATTTGTTTTGCGTCTTTCCTCCTCTTCAGAAGATTTCACCTCACTTTTTTGTCCCAATGAAAAATGTTTTTTGAAAATTTGGGTTTTTTTGTGGAACAAGGATTGGAAAGCATCAGTGGAAAGGAGAAATTGTTTTCCCATATTAACTCTTACAGGAGAGAATTTCCCTTCCTTAGGGGTAGATTTCATCTCACTTCCTGTTGTCTCCTTCCGTTTGCAAGTAGGAGTCGTTTGTAAGTTAGATGTTTGAAAGTAGGGTCCTGCCCTATATACTCAGCAGAAATTTGGGCCTTAGGTGTTGCTGTGGCCAAAACACTGTAAGCCCTCACAGGGCCCTGCTGTGAAATATTAGATCAAGAATTGTAATTACATGCCCCTGTTGAACAGGAGCTGAAAAATTAGGCCTTAGGCACTGGTGCTGGTGCCACAACACTGCAACCCCTCACAGACACTCTAGTTGGAACGCAGGAACGAGCCCTGCTGCAAAGTATTGCATCAAAAATTGTAATTACACGCCCCTGTTAGACAGGGGCAGAAAAATTGGGCCTTAGGCACTGGTGCTGGTGCCACAACACTGCAACCCCTCACAGACACTCTAGTTGGAACGCAGGAACGAGCCCTGCTGCAAAGTATTGCATCAAAAATTGTAATTACACGCCCCTGTTAGACAGGGGCAGAAAAATTGGGTCTTAGGCACTGGTGCTGGTGCCACAACACTGCAACCCCTCACAGACACTCTAGTTGAAACGCAGGAACAAGCCCTGCTGCAAAGTATTGCATCAAAAATTGTAATTACACGCCCCTGTTAGACAGGGGCTGAAAAATTGGGTCTTAGGCACTGGTGCTGGTGCCACAACACTGCAACCCCTCACAGACACTCTAGTTGAAACGCAGGAACAAGCCCTGCTGCAAAGTATTGCATCAAAAATTGTAATTACACGCCCCTGTTAGACAGGGGCTGAAAAATTGGGTCTTAGGCACTGGTGCTGGTGCCACAACACTGCAACCCCTCACAGACACTCTAGTTGGAATGCAGGAACGAGCCCTGCTGCAAAGTATTACATCAAAAATTGTAATTACACGCCCCTGTTAAACAGGGGCTGAAAAATTGTGCCTTAGGCACTGGTGGTGGCGCCCAGAACCAAAAATGTTCTTACAAGCTATCAGCGTGATGATTGAGGAGGAAGAGGATAATTACTCAGGGATAGTCACTCAGCATCAGCATAGGCAGTCTTTGAAGGGATCTGAGATTTCAAAAAAAATTATTCGGTTACATCTGCATCAGGTGCTTGGTAGCTGGTGGTGATCCAAGACTGATTCATTTTTATGAAGGTCAGCCGATCGACCGAGTCGGTGGACAGACGCACCCTGTGATCGGTTACCACGCCTCCAGCAGCACTGAATGTGCGTTCCGAAAGAACGCTGGATGCAGGACAGGCCAGTAGCTCAATTGCATACTGTGCAAGCTCTGGCCAGTGATCCATCCTCAAGACCCAGTAACCCAGAGGATTTTCGGTGGGAAAGGTGTCCAAGTCTGATCTTGCCCCTAGGTATTCCTGCACCATGTAAAACAGACGCTGGCGATGGTTGCTGGAACCGATCATACCTTGGGGCTGCGGACCAAAAAATTGTCTGAACGCATCGGTCAGACGGCCACCTTCTCCACCGCTCCTTCTTTGACTGACCGAAGCCTCAGCAACACGTTGTCCAGAAACAGGAGTTTGTAACCTCCCAGTCTCTGGGAACGCGTTGCACAGACCTTTCTGCAAGGCCTCCCGAAGATGTTTCATCCTCTGCTCCCTCTGCGATGGCAAGATAAGGTCCGCAACCTTACCCTTGTAACGTGGATCAAGGAGGGTTGCCAGCCAGTATTGGTCCTTCTCCTTGATACCACGAATACGAGGATCCTTACGCAGGCTTTGCAGGATCAGGGAGGCCATGCAGCGTAGGTTTGCTGAGGCATTCGGTCCGGAGTCCTCTGGGTCACTAAGGACAACAACGTCCGCAGCCACCTCCTCCCAGCCACGTACAAGTCCATGTGTTCCTTGGGACTGATCCCTTAAAGACTGCTGATGCTGAGTGCCAGGCTCCACCTCCATACTGACACAATCTTCCTCCTCCTCCTCCTCCTCCTCCTCGTCCTCTTCCTGTGTGATCGGCGGGCACGCAGGAACACTGTCTGGATAAAGGGGGCCTTGAGAGCTAAGGAAGTCCTCCTCTTCCTGCCTCTGTTCTGCCTCAAGTGCCCTGTCCATTATTCCACGCAGCGTGTGCTCCAACAGGTGGACAAGGGGGACAGTGTCACTGATGCATGCACTGTCAGTGCTCACCATCCTCGTGGCCTCCTCGAATGGTGACAGGACAGTGCATGCATCCCTGATCATGGCCCACTGGCGTGGGGAAAAAAAACCAAGGTCCCCTGACCCTGTCCTGGTGCCATAGTCGCACAGGTACTCATTGATGGCCCTCTGCTGCGTGTGCAGCCGCTGCAGCATGGCCAACGTCGAGTTCCACCTGGTGGGCATGTCACAGATTAGGCGGTTCTTGGGCAGGTTAAACTCCTTTTGGAGGTCCGTCAGCCGAGCACTGGCATTATATGACCGGCGGAAATGCACAGAGACTTTCCTGGCCTGCCTCAGGACATCCTGTAAGCCCGGGTACCTGCCCAAGAACCGCTGCACCACCAAGTTAAGGACGTGAGCCAAACAGGGCACATGGGTCAGTTGTCCCTGTCGGAGGGCAGAGAGGAGGTTGGTGCCATTGTCGCAAACCACCATTCCTGCCTTAAGTTGGCGTGGCGTCAACCACCTCTGAACCTGCCCCTGCAGAGCTGACAGAACCTCTGCCCCAGTGTGGCTCCTGTCCCCCAAGCACACCAGCTCAAGCACCGCATGGCATCTTTTGGCCTGCGTACTTGCGTAGCCCCTTGAACGCCTACGGAGCACCGCTGGTTCCGAGGAAGAGGCCATGGAGGAAGAAGAAGAGGAGGGGGTGGAGGAGAGAGGTGTGTCACAATCAGCATTTTGGAGGCGTGGTGGCGGAACAACCTCCAACACTACTGCACCTTGTCCTGCATCCTTCCCAGCTGCCAGCAGAGTCACCCAATGCGCCGTGAAACTTAAGTAACGTCCCTGTCCATGCCTGCTGGACCATGAGTCAGCGGTAATATGCACCTTACCGCTGACCGCCCTGTCCAGCGAGGCATGGACATTGCCTTCCACATGCCGGTAGAGAGCCGGAATCGCCTTCCGTGAGAAAAAGTGGCGTTTGGGTACCTGCCACTGAGGAACCGCACATTCCACAAACTCACGGAAGGGGGCAGAGTCTACCAACTGAAAAGGCAGCAGTTGAAGTGCTAGCAATTTTGCCAAGCTAGCATTCAACCGCTGGGCATGTGGATGGCTGGGAGCAAACTTCTTTCGGCGGTGCAGCAGCTGGGGCAGGGAAATTTGCCTGGTACAATCTGACGTCGGTGTACCAAAAGCAGATTGCCCACAAGTACTTGGCTGTGACACACCTAATTCTACACCTTCATTCCTCTCACTGCAGGTCTCAGAGAGGACTGAAGGTCTAGTGGGGTTGGAAATCTCAGCTGATGAGGAGCAAGGAGAGATCGTCTTTGTTCTTTGGTGTGGGTCTTTTAGATACGCTTGCCAACGAACTGCATGGCAGGTCAACATATGTCTGGTCAAGCATGTGGTACCCAAGCGGGAGATGTTTTGGCCACGCGAGATACGCTTGAGACATATGTTGCAAATAGCAGCGGTGCGATCTGATGCACTCGTCTCAAAAAAGGCCCACACCAAAGAACTTTTTGAATAACGCGCAGAGACTGCAGCGCCCTGCACATGTGGAGCTTTGGGGTGTGATGCAGTCAATGTGCTGCCCTTAGGCTGGCCCCTGGAGGGCATCCTGCCTAGTTGGTGATGTGCCACCTCCTCCTCCTCCTCCTCCTCCTCCTCTCTCCTATCAGGCACCCACGTTGAGTCAGTGACCTCATCATCCCCTCCCTCCTCATCACTGGAGCAAACCTGGCAGTATGCTGCAGCAGGGGGAGCATGACTGCAAGATTGCTGTCCTTCTTGGGCACCCCCTCTGTCCGTGCTCATGTTACTGCCTTCATTGAGCTCAGTATCATCATCAGAGCCTTCCAAACGCTGGGCATCCTCCTGGAGCATGTACCCAACACTGTGGTCAAACAGTTCGAGGGAATCCTCATGAGGACATGGTGGAGCTAGGGAAGGAGTCACTGATGACATTGAGCTGAGGGAAGAGGCCGCTGCTTTGCCAGACAAAGCACCCTGGGCATGGGTGAGAGAGGATGAGGAGGATGAGGACGGCTTGGTCATCCACTCGACCAAGTCTTCCGCATGTTTCGGCTCAACACGGCCAGCTGCCGAAAAAAAGGCCAAGCGTGTCCCATGGCCACGTGCTGATGAGGATGCACCGTCTCCACGACCAGCACTAGACACAGAGCCTGCTTGCCCTCTCTTATTGGCTTGTGACTGTCTGCCTCTCCTTCTTGGCCTTCCAGACATACTAATGGCCTGTAGCTGCACTAAGCTGGGATAGAACACCTGTAATTTTCTTAAGGTAGCTTTATATACTGTAACCAGACAAGCCTGCCTGTCAGTAGGAAGATAACAGGAACGGATCTAGCTGAACACTGTGAGCAGGACACACTGTACTAAATGTAAATAGTCTAGCTGCCTGACCGTGGTACTAATAGGATCAAATAGAACACCTGTAATTTTCTTAAGGTAGCTTTATATACTGTAACCAGACAAGCCTGCCTGTCAGTAGGAAGATAACAGGAACGGATCTAGCTGAACACTGTGAGCAGGACGCACTGTACTAAATGTAAATAGTCTAGCTGCCTGACCGTGGTACTAATAGGATCAAAAAGAACACCTGTAATTTTCTTAAGGTAGCTTTATATACTGTAACCAGACAAGCCTGCCTATCAGTAGGAAGATAACAGGAACGGATGTAGCTGAACACTGTGAGCAGGACGTACTGCACTAAATGTATATAGCAGGAACGGATCTAGCTGAACACTGTGAGCAGGACGCACTGCACTGAATGTAAATAGCAGGAACGGATCTAGCTGAACACTGTGAGCAGGACGCACTGCACTAAATGTAAATACCAGGAACGGATCTAGCTGAACACTGTGAGCAGGACGCACTGCACTGAATGTAAATAGCAGGAACGGATCTAGCTGAACACTGTGAGCAGGACGCACTGCACTAAATGTAAATACCAGGAACGGATCTAGCTGAACACTGTGAGCAGGACGCACTGCACTGAATGTAAATAGCAGGAACGGATCTAGCTGAACACTGTGAGCAGGACGCACTGCACTGAATGTAAATAGCAGGAACGGATCTAGCTGAACACTGTGAGCAGGACGCACTGCACTAAATGTAAATACCAGGAACGGATCTAGCTGAACACTGTGAGCAGGACGCACTGCACTGAATGTAAATAGCAGGAACGGATCTAGCTGAACACTGTGAGCAGGACGCACTGCACTAAATGTAAATACCAGGAACGGATCTAGCTGAACACTGTGAGCAGGACGCACTGCACTGAATGTAAATAGCAGGAACGGATCTAGCTGAACACTGTGAGCAGGACGCACTGTACTAAATGTAAATAGTCTAGCTGCCTGACCGTGGTACTAATAGGATCAAAAAGAACACCTGTAATTTTCTTAAGGTAGCTTTATATACTGTAACCAGACAAGCCTGCCTGTCAGTAGGAAGATAACAGGAACGGATCTAGCTGAACACTGTGAGCAGGACACACTGTACTAAATGTAAATAGTCTAGCTGCCTGACCGTGGTACTAATAGGATCAAAAAGAACACCTGTAATTTTCTTCAGGTAGCTTTATATACTGTAACCAGACAAGCCTGCCTGTCAGTAGGAAGATAACAGGAACGGATCTAGCTGAACACTGTGAGCAGGACGTACTGCACTAAATGTATATAGCAGGAACGGATCTAGCTGAACACTGTGAGCAGGACGCACTGCACTGAATGTAAATAGCAGGAACGGATCTAGCTGAACACTGTGAGCAGGACGCACTGCACTAAATGTAAATACCAGGAACGGATCTAGCTGAACACTGTGAGCAGGACGCACTGCACTGAATGTAAATAGCAGGAACGGATCTAGCTGAACACTGTGAGCAGGACGCACTGCACTGAATGTAAATAGCAGGAACGGATCTAGCTGAACACTGTGAGCAGGACGCACTGCACTAAATGTAAATACCAGGAACGGATCTAGCTGAACACTGTGAGCAGGACGCACTGCACTGAATGTAAATAGCAGGAACGGATCTAGCTGAACACTGTGAGCAGGACGCACTGCACTGAATGTAAATAGCAGGAACGGATCTAGCTGAACACTGTGAGCAGGACGCACTGCACTAAATGTAAATACCAGGAACGGATCTAGCTGAACACTGTGAGCAGGACGCACTGCACTGAATGTAAATAGCAGGAACGGATCTAGCTGAACACTGTGAGCAGGACGCACTGCACTAAATGTAAATACCAGGAACGGATCTAGCTGAACACTGTGAGCAGGACGCACTGCACTGAATGTAAATAGCAGGAACGGATCTAGCTGAACACTGTGAGCAGGACGCACTGTACTAAATGTAAATAGTCTAGCTGCCTGACCGTGGTACTAATAGGATCAAAAAGAACACCTGTAATTTTCTTAAGGTAGCTTTATATACTGTAACCAGACAAGCCTGCCTGTCAGTAGGAAGATAACAGGAACGGATCTAGCTGAACACTGTGAGCAGGACACACTGTACTAAATGTAAATAGTCTAGCTGCCTGACCGTGGTACTAATAGGATCAAAAAGAACACCTGTAATTTTCTTCAGGTAGCTTTATATACTGTAACCAGACAAGCCTGCCTGTCAGTAGGAAGATAACAGGAACGGATCTAGCTGAACACTGTGAGCAGGACGTACTGCACTAAATGTATATAGCAGGAACGGATCTAGCTGAACACTGTGAGCAGGACGCACTGCACTGAATGTAAATAGCAGGAACGGATCTAGCTGAACACTGTGAGCAGGACGCACTGCACTAAATGTAAATACCAGGAACGGATCTAGCTGAACACTGTGAGCAGGACGCACTGCACTGAATGTAAATAGCAGGAACGGATCTAGCTGAACACTGTGAGCAGGACGCACTGCACTGAATGTAAATAGCAGGAACGGATCTAGCTGAACACTGTGAGCAGGACGCACTGCACTAAATGTAAATACCAGGAACGGATCTAGCTGAACACTGTGAGCAGGACGCACTGCACTGAATGTAAATAGCAGGAACGGATCTAGCTGAACACTGTGAGCAGGACACACTGCACTAAATGTAAATACCAGGAACGGATCTAGCTGAACACTGTGAGCAGGACGCACTGCACTGAATGTAAATAGCAGGAACGGATCTAGCTGAACACTGTGAGCAGGACACACTGCACTAAATGTAAATAGTCTAGATAGAAGATAACAGGAACGGATCTAGCTAAACTGAATACAGTGTATATATATATATGCAACACCTGGGATGCATATATATACACAATACACTGTAAGTGCAGCTAACTGACTGACTGTTCTGCCTAATCTATCTAACTCAAATCAAATGACACTGTCTCTCTCTCTCTCTATCTCTCAGCACACCGGAACACACACTACACAGGGCCGCCGTGCAGGCGGCCTTATATAGTGTGGGGTGTGTACTAAATCCCCTGAGCCATAATTGGCCAAAGCCACCCTGGCTTTGGCCAATTACAGCTCTCTCTACTGACGGCGCTGTGATTGGCCAAGCATGCGGGTCATAGTGCATGCTTGGCCAATAATCAGCCAGCAATGCACTGCGATGCCGCAGTGAATTATGGGCCGTGACGCGCCACACGAATTTGGCGCGAACGGCCCATATCGTTCGCAATTCGGCGAACGACCGAACAGCCGATGTTCGAGTCGAACATGGGTTCGACTCGAACACGAAGCTCATCCCTAGTTTAGACTCATTTAGTCCAGTGGAGGGGGGTCTTTTCTGAGGGGGATATATAGTTGGTGGAGAGGGGGGTGACACCATGTTTTTCAGCACCGGGTGACACCAACCCTAGTGACGCCACTGATATCTAGGGATACTTCTTATTTAAAGGAATTTCTAAAGCATGCAATTGAAGGAGAAGTATGGCCAAAGTTCTTTTAGTCATTCTTCTCCTATGGGTCAGAGGAGTGCACTTAGTTCTGCACTCCTGTGACCCAGTTCCAGCCAACACCGAGCTAAAGTCCACTGTCGGCTGACATCACAGAATCAGTCCAGGCTCTGCAGAGATCCCGACAATAATATCGGGATCTGCCCACATGCCTAACCGACAGCTGGCTCGGCCTCTTGGGATACTACTGGGAGCCTTATTCAGCCTCTCCTGCCACCCTCCCCAGCTCAGCACTCCAATAAGCGCTGAAGGGGCAGAGCACAGAGCTGGCAACTGACAGTCTTTAATCACTAAATCCTTAGTGTAGAGCCGGCAGGAGAAAGCTGCCACATCATATCGATACTGCAGACATCTAGGTGAGTATGTATGTTTGTATACCCCCTCTTTCTTGAAGGTACCACTTCCATTTCATCAGTGTTTAATTCTGGGCTACAACTGCCCTAGTGGTCAGTCCATTATCTCTCACCCATCCTGCTATTGGCAATGCAGTATGGATGGTGACTGCGTCCTTTCCTGTAATGGTCTCTAAATGTTGAAGTGCTGTGTAGGCCCCAAACAGGTACTTCTCTAGGGGCGTGTATCTCTTCTGTGCCCCTGTCAGTTGTTTGGACCAAAATCCAATGGGTATTGCTCTCAGTCCTTTCTTTTCATTTGGCTGCCACAGACTCCAAGATATGGTACCATCCTGCTCCACTACATCCAGCTGAAATGGTACTCCTCGTCTTACGGTCCCAATCCCTGATGCTGCAAAATAGCTTTTTTAGCAGCAAGGAATGTGGTCTGCTGCTCTGAACCCCATGAGAAATCAATTTTTTTCCTGGTAACTTTGTATATAGGCCTCCCACAACTCCAATGAACTTCTGTGCCTCCTTTTTGGTAGATGGGGGTAACAGCGCCTGGATAGTTTACACAACTGTCTCCTCTGTGGCCCAGTCCACATCATTCCTAGGATTTTCACCTCTGTGGCAGGTCCTTGGACTTTGTCTCTGTTGATAGCCCATCATCTGTTCTCCAAGTGCTGTATCAGCAGATGCAGTGCTTTAGTTACATCTTCTTTTGTCCCAGATATCATGATGTCATCAATGTAGTGAAACACAGTGACTTTCAAATTCAGGGTACTTAAATCTCAGGCAATCAGTCCATGACAATTCGTGGAGAAAGAACATGGTCTTCAGGATGCATGGTGAACGTGTACTGGCGGCCGTCCCACACCATAGCAAACTGGTCTTGACACTCTGGGTCTATCAAAATTGAAAAGAAAGCATTATCCAGGTCTATCACAGCATGATATTCTCCTGCCTCTTCAGCAATTTTCTCAACAATTGAGATCATATCTGGTACAGCTGACTTCAATGGAGGTTCCACTTTGTTTAGACCTCTGTAATCCACAGTCATTCTATATGTCCCATCAGGTTTCTTTACTGGGAACACCGGAGACGAGAATGGACTTACAGCAGGTCTAAGGATCTCTACTCTCAATAGTACTTGAATAGTCTCCAATTTCTTTGTGGCCTCCAGGAAGTCTGTACTGCTTGAGACAGACTGGCTTCTCTGGTGGAGGAATGTAGACAGGAGTCCATTTTGCATGACCTCTGACCACAGCCTTCACCGCCCTAACGACATACACTTTATCAGGATACCTGAATGTGACTGTACCCCTTTCAGTCTGAATTTACTGACCTTGAACTACATCCATCCCAAGAATATTTCGGGTAACTCTGATACCAAAACATTTGTCATCAATTCTGATCCCTTGCCAAAAATCCAATTTCACCCATATCCTAACTGCTGGTGTGGTTTGCCCTCCCAAACCTTCTACATAAATCAATTCTCCTTTGTGGTGGGAAGGATTTCCTTGCAAAAGTGTAACTTCAGCTCCGGTATCAATTAAAGCCATAACATGTGTAGGAGAAGATGACTTCCCCCACCATACAGTGACAGGTGCATACGAGCATCTGTCTCCTGCTGTCACTGCCCTCACTGCTATTACAGGAGACTCGCCTTCTCTTCATAAAGGATAAGGAACCTCCCAATACCCTTTTCTGATTCTCTCTAACTCCTTCCCAAGATAAAGGGATTTGGGTTTGGGTTCATGTTCAGTTTTGAGAATTGGTTTAGGGCTAACAGGAGGGGTCTGTTCTGTTTTCTCTACGTCTAGGCTGATGTTAGCTTCACTAGGAGTAGTGTTTCTAACCCTGACAGTTTTCCCTACTAAATTTTTCCAGCGCTTGAGCATTTTTGCAGTAGAAATCCCATCTATCTCATGTTTAGGTATTCCTGCCTTTAATAGGTCTACCCACATTTCTTTCCTAGAGATAACTAGCATGTTTTTTTCTTCACCTCCTGCCTTCTCTCCCACATTCCCTTTCTTCTCTGTAAAAGTTTTTTTTGGCTTGTATTCTTCCTGTCTGACCTTGATCTTATCTACTGCCCTGACAGGTTTTGTTTTAGTCTCCTCTGGCTCCCCAAACTGGCTTAAAAGGGTAGTGACATCATGAATCTTGCTGTTTAATCCCAGGCCTCCCAGCAAGGACAATAAAGGAGCCCTAAGATTAAATGGTGCAGACTTCATC
Source organism: Lithobates clamitans (assembly GCA_037952925.1). Lineage (NCBI taxonomy): Eukaryota > Metazoa > Chordata > Amphibia > Anura > Ranidae > Lithobates > Lithobates clamitans. Next base: position 2,006,977 of record JBBGZY010000742.1, on the reverse strand, counting down.
AGCTTAGAGTGCAGAGCAGATGTAAAGGGCTCCATATCTGGACTTATCCTTTCTGGAAACGTATTTAATCCAGTTATACAACCCATCTCACGTAACCTGGAAATACCCTCTTACACTTACATCAAAACTTTTAAATTTGTGCAGAAAAACACAGTTTCGCCCTCTCCCACTGGGCGTCTTCTGAAAACGCCCCTGAAGATGCCCAGTGGGAGGGGCGAAACATGTCAAGCTGAGAAGACCTAGTTACGGTTGTTTGCACGCCAAGGCTGCATTTTTCTGCGCAATTTAAAAAGTTTTGATGTAAGTGTAATGTTTTTGTATCTCTATGAATAAAACTAGCAGTATTACACTATATATCCTTTTCTCTTCATTGCCATACGTCTAAAATTGATATCCAGAGAGGTGATAAGGGCGCTCTGGTGGAGGTGGGTAGCTGGTCAGAGGGATGATAGTGATGAGATAGCACTTCTGGCAGCACTTTGGTTAGAGGAGAAGCAACTCTGAAGATATAAAAAAGGAAAAGAAAGGCGCCTCTAAGTGCAGTATGTCAAATTTAATAAAGTGCACAAAGGGTTAAAAGCACTTACAAGATTGTTGAGTGTTAAAAGACATGATAAAATCAGGAGTCCTCATCTGTGGCATGTGTCCATCCTCAGCACGGTGGTAGAGAGCAGTGTAGAGCCGTCCAGCAGCTGTAAAGCGTTCTCATGCGTGTTGGAAAGAGGAGGCAGCAGGGAAGCCTGTATTCACTGCGGGACACACAAGGCTGATGGTGTCAGTGTAGAGAAGGGGGTGGTAACGCGTTTCGGAGCATGTGCGGCTCCTTCGTCAGACAGAGGTCTGACGAAGGAGCCGCACATGCTCTGAAACGCGTTACCACCCCCTTCTCTACACTGACACCATCAGCCTTGTGTGTCCCGCAGTGAATACAGGCTTCCCTGCTGCCTCCTCTTTCCAACATGCATGAGAATGCTTTATAGCTGCTGGACGGCTCTACACTGCTCTCTACCACCGTGCTGAGGATGGACACATGCCACAGATGAGGACTCCTGATTTTATCATGTCTTTTAACACTCAACAATCTTGTAAGTGCTTTTAACCCTTTGTGCACTTTATTAAATTTGACATACTGCACTTAGAGGCGCCTTTCTTTTCCTTTTTTAAAATTGATATCCAATCACCGTGAAAGTTGGGAAGGTGATAACTATATTTGGATATAGGATATACCAGACGCCTCTGATACATCGGTGGAAGGAAGGTGCTATTTTCACCTATAGCATAATCACATCCAACAGCCCGAGCCATTGACGGGAGACACCATTCTAAATTTTAAAAACAGGCGCATTCAAAGATTATTGCTGGTGAGTGTGGACCCAGGAGGGGAGCACGGAGTGTCACCAAGATCCACATCAACTGCGTATTTTGCACAAGTTCAACACATTATATGGATGGATTTTATATGATTGCACTTTATTTGTTTTGCACTATAATCGCACTGAGCACTTTACATTGTTAAGCAATACCATGTTATTGATTATACTAATGTAGGCACTTCATTATATATTGTATCAGTGTTTATTGCTTTCAGGAGCAGCGCTGAGTATAACATTTATATTTTTCATCACTTGGGGTCTTTTACCTTGCACTACAGCAGCAGCCCAAACCATATGTTCACATTGTTATTTCTAGTTATTATTGTCTCCATAGCGCAGGTTTTTTCGAAACCTATTAATTGATTTGGTCATGAGGGCTGCACACCGCTCTTGCAAATCATCAGCCCTAATAGCAGTTGAACGAACACACTCTGAAGCAACTGCTAGCTGGTCTTTTAATACCTTAACTTCTGCCTCTGCCTTCTCCCTTCTATGTGATTCAGTATAAATAGCATGAAGGAAGTACCCACAGACTGTGGACACTGTCCTCTTCTCTTTTTTACATAAATCCAACCCCTTAAGGCTAAAATTTACAAAATGATCTGATATTTTATCACCCTAAGTCATATTCAAGGGAGAGTCATACTTTACAAATTCTTTAGCAAGAGGCTCCCACTCAATGTCTCTGGCCCAGATAGATAAGCTGAACACTCCCCTCTGGACACCAGAATCCTCTGCAGCCTTGCTTTTCCTAAACAGCTTACGTAGCATTTTTACCTAGCACAAGCTACACAACACACCACAGAAAAAAAACAGGTCTGCTTCAGTTGAACTTAAGCACAATCCTGGCATGAGCCCCCAAATTGTTTTGCTTGCATCTATCTATCAAGGTTACTTTGTGGTAAAAGCAAGGAAGCTAAGACCTCTGCAGTGTGTAAATGTGCTTTTACTATACAAAGATTCTGTACAAACAAGACTATTATGCCCTGTACACACGGTCGGACTTTCCGACGGAATATGTGCGATCTGAGCTTGTTGTCGAAAATGCAGAGTGTGTGTGGGCTCCATCGGGCTTTTTCCATCGGAATTTCCGACACACAAAGTTTGAAAGCAGGCTATAAAATTTTCCAACAACAAAATCCGTTTGCGTAAATTCCGACATGTTTTACATCACCGCGTTCACAACTTTGTGCGACCGTGTGTATGCAAGACAAGTTTGATCCAACATCCGTCGGAAAAAATCCATGGATTTTGTTGTCGGAATGTCCGATCAATGTCCGATCGTGTGTACAGGGCATTACAATATTAGGAATACAATACAAGACTGACAGATATCTATAACAAGCAAAATGTCTAGCAAATAAACAGCCTATGGTTTGTAACAGTAGAAATACACTTAAAAGTTACTTAACTCCTGTTACTGTGTAATCATGATCTCTGTTGCTCCTGAAGATCAGGCACCTTCTTCTTCGCTTATTACAGATTCTTCCTCCTGCTCTGGTGTTAATCCATGATGAGTGGGTTCCCTCCTATCAGTCTCTACTGCTCCTTTTATTTGGGCTTTTGTTTACCAGTTTGTTGACAATGGTTACAAACTAGTTTACCTTAACAATCAAATTGCCAACTGTCAACAGTTCCCATTGTTACCAAGGCATTCATTTGAGAAACATTCTTGGACAAACCTGATCTCTGCAATCAAACTAGTCTGATTGCTATTATATCACAGTCTAATGCCGCGTACACACGATCAGAAATGCCGCCAGCAAAAGACCGATGTGAGCTTTTGGTCAGAAAATGCGACCGTGTATATGCTCCATCGGACTTTTGCTGGCGGAATTCCAGCTAGCAAAAGATTGAGAGCAGGTTCTCTATTTTTCGGTCGGAAAAAGTTCCTATCCAAAAATGCGATCGTCTTTATGCAATTCGGACGCACAGAAAATCACGCATACTCAGAATCAAGTACGAGACAGAAGCAATCGGTCTGGTAAAACCAGCGTTCGTAATGGAGATAGCACATTCGTCACGCTGCAAATTATTGGATCTTTTAATGCAGCGCATTCCTTTGTTCTTTATAATGCTAGAATAATGAATTTGTTTTGCTGCTGATATTCACACAGAGTTATGACAAACTTATTTCTTTATTATTTCTCGTGATCTCCTGAATAATCTTTTTTGTTTTTAAAGCCAGATCTCCATAATAATGTTTAGAATTATTTTTTATAGTCATCTTTTTTTTATTTTTAATCAAGATCTCCTGTTTTTTGGATTATTTTTAAATTATTTTCTAGTGATCTCCATATTTTTTTTGTGTGTGTCAAGTTTCCACAACAACATTATTATTTTGTATTTTTAAAGCTCAAGGAGGTTGGTTAGTGTCCCTTGTTAATTCGACATTGTATTTTTGAAATGTACCTGCCTACTCACAAACACTGTCCTTTTTGAAGAAAAACACATAGGCAATTATTTTCATATTAAAAAATCTCCATTTATTCTGGCTCATAACAAAATAAAGAGGAAGGCAATGCTGGAGAAACTGCTTGAATTTGCGAAGCCTTTGTACCCCAGGGCACACATCAACTCTTTGTAAATAAAAATTGGTAGCCTGAGAAGTCCATATAATAGGGAACACAATCTAGTCCAGGACTCCCAGAGATCAGGAACAGCAGCAGGTGACATGTATGTCCCCAGGCTGTGGTACTACCACATACTGCATCTTCTGTCAGACCAGACTGAACCCAGGCCATCACTTTCATGTCTTCCTTGCAGCCTTCCCTCCATTCTTCCCTTCAGCCTTCCCTGCAACCTTCCCTGCAGCCTTCCTTGGAGGCTGTGGCTCTGGAGGTGGACTTGTGGCAGGGGGAGGAGGATGGGTGAGCGCACATAAGTGCATGTTCTCACTAATTTGGCCCCTCAACCCCTTCTGAAGGGCCTAAAAAATAAGATTCTCACACATGAAGCATTGGCCCTCCTCCATTTTCTGCAATTTTGCAGCTACATAACAGCCATAGGTGGGTGTTTTCTGGGCCGCATTAGTGTCCTTAATGAGGCCCAGTGCTGCCTTCTCCACATTACTCCCCTTCCTGGCCCTTTTTGTTGTAAGGCAGAGGGGAGGCACCTGGGATTTGGTGAGGCTACTGGGCCTGGTCACCTCCTGGCTGACACTTACCCCACCTCCTGGCTGACACTTACCCCTGCCTCCTGGCTGACACTTAAACCCGCCTCCTCCTGTCTGACACATTCCAAAACCTTGTTCTAGCTGAGGTCCTCCTATGTATGAAAAAGGGAAATAGTTTTAGTTTTTGGTTCATCAATCACACACAATTTTCAGCTCATGACTGTTGCAAATTGAATGTTAATAAATAGAAAAGACTATCATTCTGAGCCCAGCATTTTTCATTTTTGTCACAATCATTTTTCGGACAATAAAATTGTTAAAATATACTATACCTGGCTCCAGCTGGGCTCCTCCACTTCTTCCAGGATGGAAGGCCCAGGTTGGTCCTCGGAAGCCTCAGCTGGGGTTGAGGGAAGGGTTGAGGGAAGTGTAGAAAGTGATTCCCTGGCTTCAATCTGGTCTTCCAGAAACCGCATCCTGTTGTAGTACCACAGACTGGGTACATACACATCCTCTGCTGCTGCTCCTGATCTCATGGAAGCCTGAACCTTATTAAGCTCCTTCCTATACGTACTTCTAAAGCTACCGATTTTCTTCTCCACAAACTCGATGTCTGCTACGGGGACCTGCGTCTTTACAAATTGCAGCAGTTTCTCCAGCGATGCCTTCCCAGCTGGTTTATTTTGATATAAGGGGTTTTCAACCTCCCACAATTTTCTCATATTCCTGTATCTGTCAGTGAACTGGCCCATGAATTCAGGGTCTTTGAATTGTTTCATATTTGCTGAAAGACAAAACACAAGACCAAAACACTAATATCAGGCTAAACTCTCCCAATCCTACCCCAATATGGGCCTCAATCTAGAATCAGTATAGGTCACTGATGTCCCAAGTTAAAATGTTACCTTCGTTATAACGTTCAGCGCTTCCAGTCCTCCTTCCTCTGCACACAGATCGTACTTATGACACATGCATGTTAGCTTTATATACACTGCGTATGCGCGAAACTCCACCCGTGTCGCCCGCCCCTGCAGTTCTTTCCAGAATATTTCCCACCCCTTCTCTTTTGGCGCAGTGGCAGAGCACATGGCCGAGACACAGCAGGTGCGTGATAATAGCAGTAATGAGGAGGAAAGCCGGAGCCAGAAACATCCCGATCCCGGAGGAGAAGATATAAGGCCTCAAATATGACCTTTGTAGAGATGGTGGACATCTTGAAGAGGGCCGACTATGATGGGAAGTGTGGACCTTACCTAAACCCAAATGTGAGAAAAGCCAAGATCATGACTAAAGTTGTGCAGAGTCTGCACAGGAATTTTGGGGTACGACGATCCAAGGAGCAATTGAGGAAACGCTGGTCAGACCTGAAATTGAGGGAGCAGGATCAGTACAGAAGAATCAAGAAAGTGCTTCTAAAAAGTAAGTATTTGTTGTGTGTTCCTATTATTATTATTACTTGCATGTTGCTCCATGTGCTTTTCTTTACTGTTGTACAGTTAAAAATGGCTACCTTCATGTTCATGGGCACAGTAATCAGTCGCAGTACACATCCTTCATTTGCCAACTAAATAATATGTTTTAGGCAGATGCAAGGTTAACTACATTTGGTCATGCTAATTTGTATTAAAAGAAGTTTAGGACATTGTTGTCTAGATATGTTTGTAACTAGAATGAATTGCAAACTTGATTTAGTGTAATGTAAGGAGAGGACACTCAGCAGCTGTTTACACATCTGGACTTAGGAGCACTGGTGTGGGACACCAGAAGATTTTTATGGTGTCCCACACAGGTGCTCCAGTGGATACTAGGGGTGTCTACATGTGTGAAAGTTGTCCAAAAAAGGTAAGTATTCCAGCTTTGTTAAGGGAATAAATCATGTCTTCAACTTGGAACTCTGCCCAGACAATTGTACCCCACTTCCAAGCAATGTTTCACATTCATATTTCTGGCCACAAATATCTGTGTGCTAAGTATACCTTTTGTTTCATTCTCACAGGGGAGAAAAGACTCGGGACATCTGAGGACACCAGGAACCCCCCACCTCAGGAAGAAGGGGAGCAGAGGACACCACAACCTCAGGATGTGAAGGGAGGAGAGGTGGAAGGAGTGGTTGAAATTGTCACCACAACAGGTCAGTGTCTGACACCACAGATTCAGGTAATAGATGTATGCCTGCATATTAATAATACATTGTGTGTTTTTTTATTTTAGGTGATGTGCATGTTGTGGGAGAACAATCTACTCATTTCACCAGTGACAGTGCACAAAGGCTAATCCAGGACATAATGTTTTGTAGTCGGGATTTAGACTTCATAAAGGAAAAAAACAAGGAGATTGAACAAAGAATGAAGAACATGATTGATGTATTAGGGAGAATCTAAATCCAAAAAATATTACACATTTTTTTTGTTTAAAGAAAATTTAACTAAAGTTTTAATACAATTTAAAAGCCAAATTTGGAAGATGCACACGGTGTGTCAACATGTGCTATCTGCCATCAGAGGATTTCAATATACGCGTTTTGTGGGTGCAACCCCTTCCTCCCAACTCTAGTAAGTGTGAGGAAGTGGTTGCACCCCCAAAACATGTCCATTGATCCCCCATGATGGGAGATAGCACATGTTGACATCAGGTATGGGATCAGAAAAGAAATCCCCATTTTGACTCATAATTTGTGTGCATCTTCTAAATTTGGCTTTTACAGGGGTGACATCACCCCATCTGATGAAGGCAATATCATCACAGTTTTGACACTATAATGTCTGATATTGCCTTCATTTTTTCAATGTTGAACTTTGTAAGTTCCAGAGTTGTGTGTGTTATGTTTAGAAACATGCCTGTTTATGTACTTTTATATAAATTTCACGGTAAAACTTTAAAAAAACCAAGATTTTTATTTTTAAAAAAAATATGTTTTACAACGCACATGTGAATGTACACGGAGTAAAAGGTTTTATACTCAACAATGTATGGCTTCTTCTTTCAATGCTCAAAACCAGTTTTTGTATTAAGTTGGTGTTTACAGTGACAATGGGTGTTATTTAAATAATGGAAAAACCACTTGGCACTAGAAGTGCACTAGGAGAACCTAGGAGACAGCTAAAAGAAACACAAGCAGTAAATCAAAATCAAGATTTTATCAGATAATTTTTTTTTTTAATTTTGAAAATATTTACAAATTTGCTGGCATAGCAATGGCCACCCTACACCTAAAATAATCCACATATTTTTGACACACTTCACGGGCACTTTGGGGAGGCAAGCCAGGACGGCCAGCTTCCGGGGCCGTCATTGTCGTTTCATGAAGTCCAGCCTCAGGCCCAACTGAGGCAGCATAATTTGGAGCATTTCGCTTTAAAAAGTTGTGCAGTATACAACATGATAAAACGATGTAGTTAAGTTTGTACTCCGCCATATTTATTGCCGTTAGAAGTAGGCGGAATCGGCTGGCCATTATCCCAAAGGTATTCTCTAGCACTCTTCTGGCTCTTCTTAAAAACCCTCTTCTCCGGGGTGGGGGTCCTCTGGGGGAATGGCCTCATCAGGTGATCACCCAGACCAAATGCTTCATCAGCGATAAAAGCAAATGGGAGTCCTTCGATGTTCTCTTCCGCAGGTGGCAATCCCAAGCCACCACTCTGGAGACGTTGGTAGAACTCAGTCTGGGCAAAGACTCCACCATCCGACATCCGGCCATTCTTCCCCATGTACACATATAAAAACTCATATGTCGCCGACACCACCACTATTAACACAATACTATGAAACCCCTTATAATTAAAATAGTATGACCTCAAGTGGGGTGGTGGGACGATGTGAACGTGCTTCCCATCGATTGCCCCTCCGCAGTCGGGAAAGTCCCCCTGCTCGGCAAATTGGATGCCACAGTCTGCCATTCCTGTGGCATTGAAGGAAACTGTGGAGTCAAAACATTAAAAAAAAATAGTACTTTTGCACATAACATTGCAAGAAGATTAGACACAAACATTCTTGACCAACATCAGTATAAAATGTATTTTAAGGAGTATTAAAAGACAAAATTATACGGTCCACTTATCAGATTCCTCAGCCCCTCTGATGGCCCATTGTAAAAATTTTAGGGGGGGGGGTTCTAAATGAGTTTGAGAGCCAAAAAAAAACCTCTGGCACTCTGCCTGAATTTAAGGACAAAAGTAACATTTGTACACATAGGGGGTGTTTAGGGTAAAGCACTACAGTAGAGCTGACAAAATACATTGTTAAGTGACTAGGCTAGGTTTGTATGGGCCCAGGATAGCATGCTGGGGAGGTTAGTGAAGGCAAATATGCACGAAGGACAAAAAGGGAGCATTAAAAGCTTACAGCATACATGGGCACAAAGGGGACATTCACAGCATATTACAATCATGGTAATTAGGGAATGATGAAAGAAATACAATACATTAGCAAACATTAAATACATAGAATGTGATGTTAAAGGAAAAAACTTACCCTAATACAGTGAGGCAAAAAAGTATTTAGTCAGCCACCAATTGTGCAAGTTCTCCCACTTAAAAAGATGAGAGAGGCCTGTAAATGTCATCATAGGTATACCTCAACTATGAGAGACAAAATGTGAAAACAAATCCAGACAATCACATTGTCTGATTTTTGAAAGAATTTATTTGCAAATTATGGTGGAAAATAAGTATTTGGTCACCTACAAACAAGCAAGATTTCTGTCTCTCACAGACCTGTATCTTCTTCTTTAAGAGGCTCCTCTGTCCTCCACTCATTATCTGTATTAATGGCACATGTTTGAACTTGTTATCAGTATAAAAGACACCTGTCCACAACCTTAAACAGTCACACTCCAAACTCCACTATGGTGAAGACTAAAGCTTTGTAGAAGAACACCAGAAACAAAATTGTAGACCTGCACACGGGGGACCTAGTGAATGACCTGCAGAGAGCTGGGAGCAACGTAACAAAGGCTACCATAAGTAACACACTACGCCGCCAGGGACTCAGATCCTGTAGTGCCAGACGTGTCCCCCTGCTTAAGCCAGTACATGTCCGAGCCCGTCTGAGGTTTGCTAGAAAGCATTTGGATGATCCAGAAGGGGATTGGGAGAATGTCATATGGTCAGTAGGGATGAGCTTCGAAGTCGAGTCAAACTCATGTTCGACTCGAACATCGGCTGTTCGCAAGTTTGCCGAACAGCGAACAATTTGGGGTGTTTGCGGCAAACTCAAAAGCCACGGAACACCCTTTAAAAGTCTATGGGAGAAATCAAAAGTGATAATTTTAAAGGCTTATATGCAGGGTATTGTTATAAAAAGTGTTTGGGGACCTGAGTCCTGCCCCAGGGGACATGGATCAATGCAAAAAAACGGCCATTTTTTCAGGAGCAGTGATTTTAATAATACTTAAAGTGAAACAATAAAAGTGTAATATTCCTTTAAATTTCGTACCTGGGGGGTGTCTATAGTATGCCTGTAAAGGGGTGCATGTTTCCCATGTTTAGAACAGTCTGACAGCAAAATGACATTTCAAAGGAAAAAAAGTTATTTAAAACTACTCACGGCTATTAATGAATTGTCGGTCCGACAATACACATAAAAGTTCATTGAAAAAAACGGCATGGGATTTCCCCACAGGGGAACCCCGAACCAAAATTTAAAAAAAATGGCGTGGGGGTCCCCCTAAATTCCATACCAGGCCCTTCAGGTCTGGTATGGATATTAAGGGGAACTTCGCGACAAAAAAAAAGAAAAAAAAGAGTGGGGATCCCCCTCAAAATCCATACCAGACCCTTATCCGAGCACGCAACCTGGCAGACCGTGACATCAGAGGGGGCGGGATCACCCGTTATGGGTGATCCCGCCCCCTCTGACGTCACGGTGAAAGCCTCAGGGAAGTCCCCGTCAAGTCCCCGTGCGTCAGAGGGGGCGGGGTCACCGGGTGGCCACGCCCTCCATTATTTAAGAACCGTCAGAAGACGAGAAGCATCACACAGCGGGAACCTCCCATCATGGATGCGGAGCGGCCCGAGAACAAAGAAGGGAAGAAGACGCCGTGGAGGAAGATGCTAAACGAGAACACCAGAGCAAGAAGCAGAGGATCGGAGGAAGAAGATGGAGGAAGAAACCGAAGATAGACAGAAGAAAGAAGATGGAAAGAAGAAGCATTTAAATAAAGGAATTGTCAAAAACTGTCTCTTGTCATTTTTAACATTTTTTGACACTTTTTTTGTGAAATGGTAGGGTACTGGGGATCTGGGTCCCCTTGTTAAAGGGGGCTTCCAGATTCCGATAAGCCCCCCGCCCGCAGACCCCCACAACCACCGGGCAAGGGTTGTGGGGATGAGGCCCATCAACATGGGGACAAGGTGCTTTGGGGGGACCCAAATGTTAAGGGCATGTGGCCTGGTACGGTTCAGGAGGGGGGCGCTCTCTTGTCCCCCCCTCTTTTCCTGTGGCCTGACAGGTTGCGTGCTCGGATAAGGGTCTAGTATGGATTTTTGGGGGGACCCCACGCCATTTTTTTTTAAATTTTGGTGCGGGGTTCCCCTTAATATCCATACCAGACCTGAAGGGCCTGGTATGGAATTTAGGGGGACCTCCACGCCATTTTTTTTTAAAGTTTGGTTCGGGGTTTCCCTGTGGGGAAATCCCATGCCGTTTTTTTCAAAGAACTTTTATGTGTATTTTCAGACCGACAATTCATTAATAGCCGCAAGTAGTTTTAAATGACTTTTTTTCCTTTGAAATGTAATTTTGCTGTCAGACTGTTCTAAACACGGGAAACATGCAACCCTTTACAGGCATACTATAGACACCCTCCAGGTACAAAATTTAAAGGAATATTACACTTTTATTGTTTCACTTCAAGCATTATTAAAATCACTGCTCCCGAAAAAACGACCATTTTTAAAACTTTTATTTGCATTGATCCATGTCCCCTGGGGCAGGACCCGGGTCCCCAAACACTTTTTATGACAATAACTTTAAGCCTTTAAAATTAGCAATTTTGAAATTTCATGTTCAAGTCCCAAAGACTTTAACGGTGTTCGCATGTTCGAACAAAGTATTGAGATGAACTTTTGATATTGACAAAATACTTATGGTATTTTCCACCATAATTTGCAAATAAATTCTTTCCAAATCAGACAATGTGATTGTCTGAAATTGGTTCCACATTTTGTCTCTCATAATTGAGGTATACCTATGATGACAATTACAGGCCTCTCTCATCTTTTTAAGTACGAGAACTTGCACAATTGGTGGCTGACTAAATACTTTTTTTGCCCCACTGTATAGTCCTTCTGCAGGACCTGAATGATGGCAGAACAGGTCTCTGGGATAATGATCCCCAGAGCCTGGGGGGAGATGCCTGTAGAGAACTTGAGGTCCTGTAGACTTCCCCCCATTGCCAAGTACTGCAACATGGCGACTAGCCTCTGCTCCGGAGTGATGGCTTGCCGCATGCAGGTGTCCTGCCTGCTAATATAAGGGGACAGCAAAGCCAACATACAGTGAAAAATGGGGTCCGTCAAACGGAGAAAATTCCTGAAATCCTCAGGGTTATTCTCCTGGACAGCAAAGGCATGTGAGAGAATTGGTCACGCTGGAATAACCAATTCTTGGTCCATGAACTCTTCCCCACCCTGTTCATGGACTGGGCTTGGGTCAAAGCAAGAACCCCAACACCAAGCCCCCGCATAGCATGAACTCTACGATGAGTACGTACCTGCAACATGGCTTCCAAACAGTCGGCTGGTCAGAACAAACTAACAGAACGCACTGAAGAACAGCAAGCCTGTGAAGAGCGAGCTGAAAATCAGAAACAAGTGGACAAGAACGCACTGAAAAATAGATACAGGCTTATGAGGTTGGAGAGATAGGGGATTTGTTGGTAAAGTTATGTAATAAAGTTTTTTATTGAGATGGTATAAAAGGTAAAGAGAAAATGAATAATCCACTATGATGTGAATCTGAGAAGGCGACAGTTAATGAACATCAAGCTGATTTAGCCCTCTAATCATTGTTCGCTGAAGTGGAAAAAAAAAAAAAAAAAAAAGAAAAACAGATACGAACTGACTACACGTACTGAAAAACAGATACAAACCCACAAGCACAAAGTGAACAGCAGTAAAACGATCTGAAAAGCACGAGTCTGAAAAGCGCGAATTGTCTCTCACCAAACTTCTACTAACAAGAGATAAACACGAGATTAGCAGAAGGAGCCCAAAGGGTGGCACAGTGGCTATTGAACTTCCTTTTTCTAGTGCCGTCGTACGTGTTTTACATCACCGCATTCTTGACAGTCAGAATTTGGTGTGACCGTGTATAAGCAAGACAAGCTTGAGCGGAATCCCGTCGGAAAAACCATCATAGCTTTTTCTGACCAAAATTCCGATCGTGTGTACGTGGCATAATAGAAAAATCGTATATTTTATTTCAAACGCAACACAGGTGGGAGATTTTTGGTTGATTTGAGTAGGGATGGTTCCCCATTGAGTTAATATGTTTATATGTTTTTAGGGCTCCATTATTACCAATTTTTCTATTTATTTATTTATTTATTTTTAACAGCAGTTAACAGCCTTATTTTATATTAACCACAACAGTTTCAGCTCCACTTAATATGCTGATGTGGTGCACAAAGATTCTACACGTTCAAGATATGCTTACCAGTTTGGAATATACATTGTGGTTGAAATCTGCTTTTACTAAAAACAATTCTATCAAAGCCATGTCTCAGAGGTCTGACGTGCCCAGACAACCACCAACGTGAAATCTTAATGTGTGCATGGGACTATAACCTGAATATAAAACAAGGTCAAACAGCACCTACGGTACTAAATCAGATAGGAAATAGGTGGACTAATCAATTGTTATCAACTGACACTGTGTGTTCTCTATACACTTTGGCTCATTTCACTGCCTGTACATCTCTAGGTTTAAAAATAGAGCTGAAAACTGTGTACACAACCAAGCTAAACCTATAGTTTTACCTATTTACATTTATATAATTAAAGGTGGAAACAGCTGCATGCTTTGTTGGATGGCTTTGCCTGTAAACTGAATTAGTCCTCCAGTCTGCATAATTACAGTGTATGCACCAACGATTATTTAGCTGCTGTGAAATACCCTGGCTGCTTACCCAATCAATAGCATTTACCAAAATAATCATGCCAGAATTGATTACCAATACAAAGAAGCTTATATATCAACTGTTCAAACATTATTTAATTGGTTGATATAAAAGAGCTCATTTTAATTGGCCAATACTAAAACATCAATTTGTACCTTGTGTACATGCAAGGCAACAAGTCAGCTCATTAAAACCTGTAAATGATTAGTAAGCATTTATGTTACTTATACATGTGGACATTTTCAAGCAGTTATCTTCCAGAATTGTTCTGTGCACCTAGGTCCTATTGTGGACAGATATCATACAGCTTTTTTGTGGACTTGCATGAAGGGGCAAGGGGGAAAAAGGGGGTTGGACTTTAAATGAGGCAAACATATGGTAATATGTGCCTCCATCCCTGGATCAATGAAATATAAATAGGAAGTTGGGACTTTGTGTGAGGCAAATGGCAATAGAGCAGAGTAATACATACATAATGACTTAATGAGTTTATTGACATAAAGAGGGTATAAAATCGCACTCAATATGGAAAACATTAACAGCCACTACATATAAATGAGTGTTGGATAAAGTACAGTTCATAAACACATAGGAATAGAAGATACAACTACATAATCCAAATAGTCCATACAGTATCTCACAAAAGTGAGTACACCCCTCACATTTTTATAAATATTCTATTATATCTTTTCATGTGACAACACTGAAGAAATGACACTTTGCTACAATGTAAAATAGTGAGTGTACGGCTTGTATAACAGTGTAAATTTGCTGTCCCATCAAAATAATTCAGCACACAGCCAATAATATCTAAACCGCTGGCAACAAAAGTGAGTACACCCCTAAGTAAAAATGTCCAAATTGGGCCCAATTAGCCATTTTCCCTCTTTGGTGTCATGTGACCCATTAGTGTTACAAGGTCTCAGGTGTGAATGGGGAGCAGGTGTGTTAAATCTGATGTTATCACTCTCACTCTCTCATACTGGTCACTGGAGGTCCAACATGGCACCTCATGGCAAAGAACTCTCTGAGGATCGGAAAAAAGAATTGTTGCTCTACATAAAGATGTGGTGTAAATGAGAAGTTGCGCTGACCCCAAGACAAAATATATGTGAACAAGTGGTAAAAAGCTGCTAGCACACAAACAAACCAAGTCGCATCAAATGTGTAAAAAATACGTGCATGCGCTAAAAAAATATATAAGTGTGTCAAACATGAATATGTAAATTAGTGACAATAAAACAACTATAAAGTAATAATGATCAACACAATAAACATTGGTGAGGTGTATACGAATGTCCCAAAGAAATGTGTTAAGTATGGATATGTCCAGGAGTAAGACTAAAGTCAAAGACTAGAGTCAATACATATAGGTAGAAGATGTCTTCTCAAACACAGGGGGTGCTTAGATACATGATGTTGACTGAAGATTGGAAAACACATCAATCACAGACGACACGTCATAAGTATCTAAGGTTAGGTACTCTTACCAGATCCAGTAGGACGTATCAGCCATATAGCAGTACGTCTATCAGAGCTTGTGTAAGTAGCCTCCCGTGAACTCTCCCCAAAAGGTTCACCCTTCGGTCATGATCTCTGATAGGCAGGGCAGTCAACGGTGGGGATGGTCAGCTCACTCCCACACTCTCCGGTTCCGGGCAGGTTCAAAAGGTCTCAAGAAACCAATCACAAATGAAATCATGGAGAAAAAAGAAAAAAGGGGCTCTACATGGCGTAGGTCAAAAATAAAAGGGATTTATTGAATAAAAGCCTTACAAGATAAAAAGTGATCATTGAATAAAATTAGTGGCAATGTGGAAAGCTTGAACGCCCTACGCGTTTCGACTGAAAAGCCTTCAACTGGGGCATGAAACAGCTTCTCCACATTGCCCATATATATAGACTGTAGACACCACTACAAAATAGTTGGGTCCGCCCCCATCATGGCGGGACCAGAAGTGCAAGGTTAATACTACAAACACTGTAAACTGGCTTAATATGGTATAGATCGCATGTATACTGACACACTACATAGGGTTTGAAGTGTATGATAATCTGAGGGTTAAATAGGAGTGTATATAGTAGTGGGGGGGTCCCAAAAATCGAATCACTGAATCGCTTGCGTTCCAAGCCTCACACTGGTTAGAGAAACTTGCGTTCCAAGTGTCTAGGACACGTGACCTTAAAAGAGACGACAGCTGGCACGCTCTGCGCCGCTGATGTCTCTCACGGTCACCACACAGGGCGTGCGCTCCAAGCCTTAGTCACAGGTGGGGAGGAGATACAAGCCGACAACCAATACGCTGCCGGCATCTCCTCCACTCCCTCATGTGGAGCGTGCGTTCCAGGACTCTTATGTGGGGAGGGGCGGGCGGCCACTTTGGAGCCAGCCTCGTCAGTGTTCAAGGCCAGCCGAGCCAATCACTGGGAAGCTGGTTGGCCACTCCCCTCCTATCGTCACTACACTAACCTAAAAGTCACGATGCGCACTACCATGGCAACGGCAGAAACCAAAGCCAGGGTAACGCGGCCGTAATGAAAAATCCGATTCCCAACCCTTGATCATCCCCAAAGAGGTGACCAAATAAAAAATGATCATATGGGTAATGTCTAGCGAGGTGGGCCTGGCGCAATGATCAGATGGAAGAGGGGAAACCCCTGCACTACATCTTAATGTAAAGATGAACTTAACCGGCTAATACCTGAACTGGTCACACCCCTGCAGCTCAGACGCAGTAATACAAGCTCAGCCCACCAAAGGTGAAGACCGAGCATTGCCACATTGTCAGACTGGCCCGGGGGGAACCCTAAGGTCCTAAAGTTGGAGAAATATGGTATAATTAACCTCTTCACGTATGTCATAATATACCAAAAAGTAGCCAATAGCAGGGTCCACAGGTGGCATTATCTCCCACCCTAGGACTCTGAAGGCTGAATGCTAGGCCGAACGACTTATCTCTGACAAGTCGATCACCTAACCAAAAAGTTAAATAAAATATGGGGGGGGAGGGATTGGCAGGTAAATGAGTAGCCAACATAAATACATGTTGGATGGCCCCCAAATCTGCTTTGGCTCGACACTGATGTCCTAGTTTAAGACAGTTGTCTACTCTATCTGGCATCAGTCAACCATGATGGAGATAGGTCCCAAAACCCAGTGCAAAGTACCTTACCACAATGGGGCAAGTACTCAAAAGTGGGAGACAGTAACTCAACAAGCTAGAAAAGAAAAAAAGTGGGGGGGAAGGGAGCACAAATGGCATAAAGATAAGATCAAATATAAAACCCCAATAACACTCATAGCAGCATCCTAAAAACTAAACATGAATGAAAGGGAGGTGTGTCACGGCTCGAGAACTCTGGTGTCTCTCACGCACGGTTAATGAAACTATTAATGTCCCATTCGACGTCCATACCGTGTGGCGAGAAACACCTAAGCTCGTATATCCAATAAGTTTCGAGCCGCGACACACCCCTAAGACAAGACTCACCCCTCCATTGGGGGACAAATTTGTCTATGATCACGAAAGAGGTACCTGTAGGGTCCCTATTGTGACTCTCCAAATAATGACGGGGAACACTATGCTTAATGCAGCCTTTCTTAATTTTGGCAACATGTTCATTAACCCTAATAGAAAAAGTTCTGGTAGTGCGCCGACATACTGTCTACCGCATGGACATGTGATAAGATAAACAATGTGTCGGGTAGCACATGTAGTAAAGTGTTTCATGCTATACTCTCTAGATGTTACCGTAGAGTGAAAAGTCGTTGTTTTGCGTCTCCCACTTGTATTGTGTAGACACACATTGCACTTTCTACACGGGAAGTATCCCTTATAGTCATGAAAAAAAGAAACGGACCGAGGGGGGGCAATGACATTGGGGGCAATTTCCCCCTGGACTGAACGTGCGCCCCAGGAAATGATACCGGCCCGGTCCGGTAATACAGGACCGAGAACACGGTCATTTTTCAGGACCTTCCAGTGAGAGTCACAATAGGGACCCTACAGGTACCTCTTTCGTGATCATAGACAAATTTGTCCCCCATTGGAGGGGTGAGTCTTGTCTTAGGGGTGTGTCGCGGCTCGAAACTTATTGGATATACGAGCTTAGGTGTTTCTCGCCACACGGTATGGACGTCGAGTGGGACATTAATAGTTTCATTAACCGTGCGTGAGAGACACCAGAGTTCTCGAGCCGTGACACACCTCCCTTTCATTCATGTTTAGTTTTTAGGACGCTGCTATGAGTGTTATTGGGGTTTTATATTTGATCTTATCTTTATGCCATTTGTGCTCCCTTCCCCTCCACTTTTTTTCTTTTCTAGCTTGTTGAGTTACTGTCTCCCACTTTTGAGTACTTGCCCCATTGTGGTAAGGTACTTTGCACTGGGTTTTGGGACCTATCTCCATCATGGTTGGCTGATGCCAGATAGAGTAGACAACTGTCTTAAACTAGGACATCAGTGCCGAGCCAAAGCAGATTTGGGGGCCATCCAACATGTATTTATGTTGGCTACTCATTTACCTGCCAATTCCCCCCCCCCCCATATTTTATTTAAGTTTTTGGTTAGGTGATCGACTTGTCAGAGATAAGTCGTTCGGCCTAGCATTCAGCCTTCAGAGTCCTAGGGTGGGAGATAATGCCACCTGTGGATCCTGCTATTGGCTACTTTTTGGTATATTATGACATACGTGAAGAGGTTAATTATACCATATTTCTCCAACTTTAGAACCTTAGGGTTCCCCCCGGGCCAGTCTGACAATGTGGCAATGCTCGGTCTTCACCTTTGGTGGGCTGAGCTTGTATTACTGCGTCTGAGCTGCAGGGGTGTGATCAGTTCAGGTATTAGCCGGTTAAGTTCATCTTTACATTAAGATGTAGTGCAGGGGTTTCCCCTCTTCCATTTGATCATTGCGCCAGGCCCACCTCGCTAGACATTACCCATATGATCATTTTTTATTTGGTCACCTCTTTGGGGATGATCAAGGGTTGGGAATCGGATTTTTCATTACGGCCGCGTTACCCTGGCTTTGGTTTCTGCCGTTGCCATGGTAGTGCGCATCGTGACTTTTAGGTTAGTGTAGTGACGATAGGAGGGGAGTGGCCAACTGCCCAGCTTCCCAATGATTGGCTCGGCTGGCCTTGAACACTGACGAGGCTGGCTCCAAAGTGGCCGCCCGCCCCTCCCCACATAAGAGTCCTGGAACGCACGCTCCACATGAGGGAGTGGAGGAGATGCCGGCAGCGTATTGGTTGTCGGCTTGTATCTCCTCCCCACCTGTGACTGAGGCTTGGAGCGCACGCCCTGTGTGGTGACCGTGAGAGACATCAGCGGCGCAGAGCGCGCCAGCTGTCGTCTCTTTTAAGGTCACGTGTCCTAGACACTTGGAACGCAAGTTTCTCTAACCAGTGTGAGGCTTGGAACGCAAGCGATTCAGTGATTCGATTTTTGGGACCCCCCACTACTATATACACTCCTATTTAACCCTCAGATTATCATACACTTCAAACCCTATGTAGTGTGTCAGTATACATGCGATCTATACCATATTAAGCCAGTTTACAGTGTTTGTAGTATTAACCTTGCACTTCTGGTCCCGCCATGATGGGGGCGGACCCAACTATTTTGTAGTGGTGTCTACAGTCTATATATATGGGCAATGTGAAGAAGCTGTTTCATGCCCCAGTTGAAGGCTTTTCAGTCGAAACGCGTAGGGCGTTCAAGCTTTCCACATTGCCACTAATTTTATTCAATGATCACTTTTTATCTTGTAAGGCTTTTATTCAATAAATCCCTTTTATTTTTGACCTACGCCATGTGGAGCCCCTTTTTTCTTTTTTCTCCATGATTTCATTTGTGATTGGTTTCTTGAGACCTTTTGAACCTGCCCGGAACCGGAGTGAGCTGACCATCCCCACCGTTGACTGCCCTGGCTATCGGTGACCGTGACCCAAGTGATTACCTGCCTATCGGAGATCGTGACCGAAGGGTGAACCTTTTGGGGAGAGTTCACGGGTGGCTACTTACACAAGCTCTGATAGACGTACTGCTATATGGCTGATACGTCCCACTGGATCTGGTAAGAGTACCTAACCTTAGATACTTATGACGTGTCGTCTGTGATTGATGTGTTTTCCAGTCTTCAGTCAACATCATGTATTCAAGCACCCCCTGTGTTTGAGAAGACATCTTCTACCTATATGTATTGACTCTAGTCTTTGACTTTAGTCTTACTCCTGGACATATCCATACTTAACACATTTCTTTGGGACATTCGTATATACCTCACCAATGTTTATTGTGTTGATCATTATTACTTTATAGTTGTTTTATTGTCACTAATTTACATATTCATGTTTGACACACTTATATATTTTTTTAGCGCTGCACGTATTTTCTACATAAAGATGGCCTAGGCTATAAGAAGATTGCTGAGACCCTGAAACTGAGTGCAGCATGGTGGCCAAGACCATACAGCAGTTTAACAGGACAGGTTCCACTCAGAACAGGCCTCGCATGGGCGACCAAAGAAGTTGAGTGCACGTGCTTCAGTGGGGGGAGAAGGTATTGAGGAGGTAGTGACTCCCTCATCCACTGATCTGGTTATGGTTCTATGGTCCAATGGTTCTTAACGGTACACCTAGCTTTCTTTCACTACCTCCTCAATACCTTCTCCCCCACTGGCTCTCAGGCTCACACTTGCTTCACATCATTATCACCACATGCGAGTTCTTTATAGTATATCCTTTTTCTACAGACTCCTTTGGAGCTCCAATCTATGTTACCACATACACTATATGGAGAATTCAATTTTTTGGGAACCTTGTATTTGGGCCTTCGCCCCATGCTACATGTCCCAGCATTCAATGTTTTGTGTTTTAGGGTAGGGAACTCAAAGTCCTGCTTCCAGACACATTGGATTGGAACAGAAATTACTATAGTCTTTGAAAGATAATTAGTACAGCATCATACCACTGCTCTACTCCACATAGTGAAATATACCAATAATATCTTTCTTTATTACAGAATAATTCACCTAGAGGCAACCCAACGTGTTTCAAGCAGTTGTCTTCTTCAGAGTGGCCTGTGGTATATTATCTGAAATATAGTATATGCATATCAAAGCCACATTTCAACACACATATCACCATATACAATGCCATGAATACCATAATTTATAATACCAAAGTTGTTTACATACATAATATAAAGACCAAAGATCATAACAGCCATTTGAAATCAAGATCTGCAGGTTGATACATTCACTTGACTTACAAACCAACTGGCTGAGAGAGAGTGACGAGGGTTGCAGCTGACACCAACAGTAGGACTCTAAAAGTAAAGGCCAAATGTATAAAATTATATGAAATAATAAATAAAACATCCTAGCTAGCCAATAATTAAGGTCAGCCAACATAAGGAGGGAATATCTTCTATAGTTATCTGAGCATAGGAGCAGTCTCATAAGATTCCCAGGAACGCTGTAATGCCCCGTACACACGGTCGGATTTTCCGATGGAAAATGTCCGATTGGAGCGTGTTGTCGGAAATTCCGACCGTGTGTGGGCTCCATCGGACATTTTCCATCGGATTTTCCGACACACAAAGTTGGACAGCAGGAGATAAAATTTTCCGACAACAAAATCTGATCGCGTCAATTCCGACCGTGTGTGGCCTGTTCCGACGCACAAAGTGCCACGCATGCTCAGAAGAAATTCCGACACGGGACAGCTCGTTCTGGTAAACTTAGCGTTCGCAATGGATACAGCACTTTCGTCACGCTGCAATGTAAAAAATGGTTTAATACAGCGCACTCTCTTCTTCTTTATAATGTGACAAGAATTAAGTAGTTTTGCTGCTCATATTCACACACACTTCTCACAAAGTTTTATTTGTGTTTTTTTAGTGGGATTCCCTCAATATATTGTTATTAGTTGTCACATCTGACAGTTTTTTTTTTTTTAAATTGTTTATTTATTAAGTATATTCAAGTATACATAAACAAAGTATTCATTCTCTTAGAAAAGACATTGATAGCAGCATATTTTCAATGAGGTAAAACATTTTTTTTTTTTTTTTTGGTAGCTTATTATATAACAAGAAGAAAAAGAAAACAAAAAAAAGAACATTAGGTGTCAAATGATTTTCAGACAATACATACACATCATGGTAGAAGTAAGATGATCAATTAGTGAAAAACAGCAATGGCATGGTTTGTGGTCATGCTACAGTCAATCAATATAGGGAACTGTCTTTATATCTCATTGACTCTGGACTATCTGGGGGTCCTCTACGTTATATTCAGAGGAATCCCAGTGTCCCCATATAGCCTCGAATTTGGGAAGGGAGTCATCAATTATAGCTGTAATACGTTCCATCCTGCGAATGTCTGTAATTACTGACAAAAATTGTGCAAAGGTAGGGGGGGTGTTAACTAACCAACATTGGGGTATAACCCGTTTGGCCGCTAATAAGATAAAGGCCATCAGTTTCCTAAGTGTTTTTGGCATCTTGGGGAGGGGCAAGCCCAGCAAGAGGTGTATAGGTTGGTAGGGTATAGGAAAGTTTAGAATTTTTCCCAGCAGGGCATGGATCTGAGACCAGTATGGCGTTATCAAGGGGCATTCCCAAAATATATGGAAGTGGGTGCCCAGAGATGAGCCACATCTCCAGCACTGACCAGATGTAGTCAATTTCTGTCTTAGAAGAAACTCCGGGGTCCTATACCAGAACATCAGTATTTTATAGGATGTTTCTTTCTGAGTCACACATCTGGATGTCTTAGATGTATTTTCCCATATATTCTTCCAATCGCTTATTGGAATAGGTCTGTTTAAAATATGGGACCATTTGCGCATATATGTGTGAGTCTGTTCTGTGACAGGAGAGGCAGCATGCAGAATTTTGTAAATGGTGGATATTAGATGAGGTTCATGAGGGCCTCTGGAGCACACCACTTCAAATTCAGTAGGGATAGTTAGGGTCAGTTGTGGTATTTTGGTGGAAAGAAAGTGTTGGATTTGTAGAAAGGAATAAAAGAGGTTCTTTGGGATTTTATATTTAGATTGTAGGTCAGTAAAAGAGAGAAGTTTACGGGTGACTGGGTTAACCAGGTGGCGTAGTTGGAAAATACCAGCTTTCGTCCATGGTAACATGGCATCATAAGAGAGACTGTCAGGGATTTCCGGATTAAAAGTAATATTTGTTAAAGGAGAACATAGGGATGAAAGTCTATATTTACCAGAGCAACTTTTCCATATTGAGAGGGTAAACAGCATCGGATTTAAGCTGATTTTACGTAATTGAGAGATGAATTTATCCGAAGATGGCCATAGCATATAGCATGGATGTGCGGGAACCGTGATGCCCATTTCTATCTCAGACCATCTGTTAGGGGCGTATCTGGATGTCCAAGAGGTTATTGTTCTTAGATGGGAGGCATAATAATATTTGATTATGTCGGGTGCCCCCAAACCTCCATCGGCTCGGGATGCAAAGAGTACCGAGCTAGCTATCCTATGAGATTTATGATTCCAAATGAAATTTAGGAAATTTCGTTGGATTAGCTTTAATTGAGACATTGGAACCTTGACTGGGAGGGTCTCAAAGAGATAGAGGAGCTTAGGGAGCACCGACATTTTGAGGACGTTTATCCTTCCAAGGAGGGACAAGGGGAGGTTCGTCCATGACTTTAATAATTTGTTGATTTCTGTAAACATAGGAGGAAAATTGGCCTGGAAAAGAGTGGAGTAGGAGGAGGTCAGATAAACCCCAAGATATTTCAAGGAGTGGGTGCACCAACGATATTTGAAATTTTCCTGTAAAGTTGAGAGTATATCTGTGGAAAGGTTAATAGGGAGGGCTTCAGTTTTGGTCGGATTTATTTTAAAACCTGAAATGCTGCCAAATTGATGTAGAATTGCATGAAGAGAGGGGAGTGATATATGGGGGTGGGTCAAGGTTAATAGAATGTCGTCAGCAAATAGAGACAGTTTGTATTCCTGATGTCTCAGCGCCACTCCCCCTATGTCAGGGTGGGAACGAATAGCTTCGGCCAGAGGTTCCAGGCTTAAAATGAAAAGTAAGGGGGATAGAGGGCATCCTTGGCGAGTGCCATTACTTAGGGAGAATAGCGGAGAGACATGGGAGGACAACTGTACCTGAGATGTGGGCGTGGAGTAAAGCGCTTTTAAAGCGTGTATAAAAGGACCTGAAACTCCGTATCTAGTCAAAATGGCGAACATAAAAGACCAGTTTAGGCGATCAAATGCCTTCTGAGCATCTAAACTGAGGACTATCGCAGGTTTCTTAGTTTTAGTCAATAGGTCAATAAGATCGATAGTTCTTCTAGTGTTGTCTCCTGCGTGTCTAGTGGGAACAAAACCGACCTGGTCCCTATGTATAAGTGAGGGAAGAAGTAGGGACAATCTGTTAGCTAAAATTTTTGTGAAAATCTTATAATCAGAGTTCAAGAGGGCAATGGGACGATAGTTATCTGGTAATGAGAGGTCCTTATCAGGTTTCGGAATAACTGTAATAAAGGCATGAAGGAATTGGGAATGCGGAACTTTCCCTGACATCAGGGAGGTAAATAAACTTATCATATGGGGTATTAAAACTGGTAGGAAGCCTTTAAAATATGAATAAGGAAGCCCGTCGGGCCCTGGGGACTTGTGGGTCGGAAGCTGTTTAATAACCGCTGTAATTTCTTCAGCAGAGATGGGAGCATTGAGCCCTGAGCGTTTCTCAGGAGAGAGCGTAGGAAGGTTTAGAGTTTTGATGAAGTCATCAAACTTTTCTTGAGTGAATGTAAAGTTTTTGTCTGTTGCTAGGCAGTTATAAAGTCTTTGGTAATAGTCACCAAAGACTTTGGACATGTGTTGGGGGCAATATGTAGGTTCACCGTTGGGTTGTAATAGGAAATCAGGGATTGAGGCTGTGGGTCTAGGTTTTAATTTGTTGACTAACATTCTATGGGGTCTATTAGCGAATTCGTAAAACTTTTGTTTGGACCATAACAAAGATTTAGCGAGTGAATTCAGGTCAAGAGATTTAATGCGATTACGTAACGATACCACTGATCTAAGGCGTTCCACCGTAGGGGAGCTGACAAGGGATTCTTCTGCTTTGGATAAGTCATGTAAGAGTGATGATCTTTGGAGAGCTCGGTCTTTCTTAAGACGGGAGCTTGAGGAGATGCACTCTCCCCTGAAAAAGGCCTTATGAGCCTCCCATAGGGTGGACGCCTCAGAAACCGAACCCTCATTAAGTTCAAAAAATTCTTTCAGTTTTTTCTGGAGATGAATATGAATATCAGGTATTTTAAGAAGGGTCTCGTTAAGACGCCAGTGGCACGACCTAGATGTAGGTTTGGTTAGGAGGAGATCAAGAGTTATGGGGGCGTGATCTGACCATGTGATTGTATTTATTTCCGAATGGACTATATATGACAGTAAGGGTGCTGAGACAAAGAAGTGATCTAGTCTTGTATATAGCTTGTGTGGGGGAGAATAGAATGTAAATTGTTTGGCTGTAGGATGTTTTATCCTCCAAGTATCGAAGAGGTTGTGAGCTCTGATAAGTTTCCTAAAGGCTGTAGCCATCTTTTGAACTTGGGGAGGTGGAGTGTGTGTAAAAAGGGCAAGTCTATCTTTGGTCGGAGACATGCATAAATTGAAATCTCCCCCAATGACCATGAATGGTTGAGAGAAGGATTGCAATTTTTCAAAAAACATCTCAAGAAAACCAATCTGTCCTGTGTTAGGAGCATAAACATTGGCAAGAGTAAATGAAACATTTTCATGATCACAGCTCAGGAGAACAAAACGGCCTTGAGGGTCTAAGTATGTCGATCTGACACGGATATTAGAGTTACGTTTCAGTAATATGGCTACTCCAGCCCTTCCAGAAGGGTCTGATGCTATATAAGCGGTAGGAAAATGCTTGGAGGCAAATTTAAAAGATCCCTCTGCTTTAAAATGTGTCTCCTGAACCATGATCACTTCTGCTTTGGATGCCTTAAATTCCTTCAACGCCAGCCAACGTTTGCGGATGGAACCTAGACCTTTGACATTACATGACAGTATACTTACAGCCATAGTTCAGGTATATGAGTAAAGCAAGTATTAAATTTAGAAGATAGGGAAGGAACGTGTACCATGATGTATAGAACATAATAATAAATGTATCATAGGAAATCATATGACAATATTGTATAATTTTTAAAAAAAACATAACTGTATTTTGAACGTGGGTTTGAAAAAAAAACCCATATGTATGAGAAAAACAAGCGAAACAAGGGGTTGGGAATTGGGAAACAAAAACATAGAGAGCAATAATAATAAAAAAAAAAGAGATCCAGGGTATGACCAAAAAGGGTCTCTAGTGAAAAAAAAAGAAAAAAAAATACATACCAGTTAGGTATTAGGCCTGAGGCATGTAGAAGCCTCAGGAAATCACGGTCTCGAATTAAGACCATGTTAACAGGGGGTGTGTCAGCCTACAAAATTAGACTTGTGGGCCTCCGCCCGATCCGAACATTAAAGAAGAAAAAGAAAAAAACATGTAACCCCTAACATGGAGGTTATGTGCTGGGTTGTAACAAACAAGTGAACAAATAGACATGTAAGGCACTTCGGAAATGAAGGTTCGACTCTGAACACAGAGTCTCAGGACACATAGGTCAAGAAATAAAAACAAAAACAAAAACAGAAAAGAAAAATATATGACCCATGTGTAAAGAGAGATCAAAGGGGTGTGTCACATCACGTTTTCAAGTAGGTCCTTTAAATGGAGCCGCTCTTTGAGGTGTAATTGGTGTCTTCCTTGACTTCTGGCGTACCGGGGTCCATATTTTCCCAGGTGTGGACATCTGCCGGGAAGGCTGGATTTGTATCTGCAGGTCTTCATCTGGTATAGGAGGGAGACCTAGGTTTTTGATAAAAGTTTCGCATTCTTGTAGGTCTCGCATGGAGTGTTGTGAACCATCTTTCATGACTGACAATCGGAACGGGAAACCCCAACGATAAGGGACTTGGTATTGTTGCAGATGAGAGGTAACTGGGCGTAGAGCGCGGCGTTTAGCCAAGGTGATGGGCGATAGATCGTTGAAAATTTGTAGTTTTGCGCCTTTGAATTCGACCTTCGATCTATTTCGGGTAGCAATGGTCAGGGCCTCCTTGCTCTCATAAAAGTGGAAACGGGCGATTATGTCCCTGGGATTAGCACCCTGAGGAGGTTTAGGAGCCAGTGATCTGTGTGCTCTATCCAGGCGCCATTCTATGTCAGGAATGTGAGGTACCAACTTGACAAACAGAGCAAGGAGATATGGTCGAATTTCTTTATCAGAAATGGATTCCGGGACTCCACGGAAGCGTAAGTTCTGACGGCGTTCTCGATTTTCGAGGTCCTCTTGTTGTGTTTGTAGTAGCGAGACTGCATTTTTCAGGCCTGCGTTTTCCTCTTCTAGGACATGGACATATTGAACCATGTCGTCAAATTTGGTTTCCAGATGATCCGTACGTTCACCGATTTGATCTATTTCACCCCTAAGTTCATGGGCTAACTTATTTACTTCTTTGGTGATATTTTGGGTAATGTTGTGAAGCAGAGCTTGTAACTTGGTATCTAAAACATCCACTGTTACGGGTAGTGATGTTGCGGGGGAGACAGGTGGCTGTGGATGTTGTGAAGAGTCCCCCATAAAGAAAGAGGGATCAACTAACGGGAAATTGTCCGTTTGGTTCATAGCTATCTCCGGGGTATTTGAGGCCGGGGAGAGGGGTCTCCGTAGGTATTTCTCCATTGAGTGGGTTTGCCGAAGTGCGGCCTGTGAGACTTGTTTTGAGTATACAGTGCGTTGATCTCCAATCTTACCCATGCACTAGTTGAAAGGTAACCATGGGGTTTCTTGAAAAGTTAGTGTGTCTCCCGGGTCTTGGAAATAATAGCGTTGCAGGACGGGAGGTTCGGATCTGTAGGCGGAGGTTAAGGCTTAGAATTCAGACGTCTTCCATTTTTGCAAGCTGCGTGTGCGTTTTACATGGAACAGTTGTAAGGATGATTTCTTAGGTAACTGTTACAGGACATAATGTTCCCAGTAGTGAGTATTGATAAAGGTGTATAAAGAAATTAATTGCGATGAGTGTGTACAGCTTAGAGGAACAGAAGCAGCTGGGTGTATTTGGGAGTCCCAAGATGGCCGCCGGCCTCCGTGTGTAGGCCAAAGCCGTGGTCTTTCCTGTGGGGACACTTAGTGCTAGATGTCCGGGGTGTTTGGCTGTGGGGTGGTAAGTGTGGGTGATTCTACTGCTCACTGTGTCTCTGGGTTATGATGATTAAGCACAGTTTGGATGAATAGAAGTAGCTGGGTGCACCCTGGAGTCCCAAGATGGCCGCCGGCCTCCGTGTGTAGGCCGAAGCCGCGGTCTTTCCTATGGGCCGGCCGGCCGGCTGTGTGTTTGCTGCTCCGTCTGGGCCTCGTCTGGGCTAAAGGGCTTCTGGGGAGGTACACAGCTAATGGCACCGTTGGCGATTGATGTCAAGGGCGCTTGGTTTTGGGATGGGAGATGTGGATGTTCCCACTACTCACTGTGTCTTCCAGGGAGCTGGTGTGGTCTGATCAGTAGGCCGCAGGCCGTAGATGGACGTCCGGCCGCGGTATTCCAGGGCTCACGGTCGGGGATCTCCAGGCAGCACCGCTCCGCCTCAGGTCCATCCAGCAGCCGCCGAAGGTGTCCCGCCGGCCGGTGGAGGTAAGATGATTGCTGTGTAGGAGCGTGGGGGCCGAGAGGCCTCAAGATGGCGTCGGGCCTCGAGCCCGAGAAGCGGAGAGCCAGGCCGGGACCCACACAGTCGGGCAGACTCCGAAATGGAGGACAATTTTTAGCTGTGTTTACAGCCGAGGTTGTAGTGAGCAGTATGCCGTGCTTCTGGAAGTTCTCCGGGGTAAGAGAAAGGCAGGATGGCAGTAGATTGCTTGCTGGCTGAGCAGAGCTCAATACAAACACGTCTTCCTTGCTCAGTGTCCGGACACGCCCCCCCACATCTGACAGTTTTATATTTTTTTTGTGTTTTTTTTTTTGTTTTTAAGCCTTTTTTTTTCTTTAATGTTTGGATTTTTTCCAAGGCTGATCTTTGTTCAATGTTATTTTTATTTTTACTCCAGAATATTTTTGTGTGTGTTTTGTGTGGCAAGTTACCCCAAAACCATTGATATCTTTTATTATTTAATCTCAAGGAGATTGTTTGTTGTTGGTGTCCCTTGTTCATTTCACATTGTATATTAGAAATGTACCTGAATCCTCACAAACAAACCATCATTTTTGAAGTAAAACACATAGGAGAGTATAATTCAAAACAAAAATCCTTTATTAAGGGCTCAGAACCAAACAAAGAGGAAGGCAACACTGGATCAAGAGGAGAAATTAGTGAAGCCTGGGACCCCCACGGCAGACATCAATTCTTAAACCTCAAAATTGGTGGCCTGAGGAGTCCATATGTAAGGGAGGGCAGTCTGATCCGGGATTCACAGAGATCCGGATAGCAGCAGATGACATCAGTGTCCCCAGGCTGTGGTACCACAAGAGGCTGCATCTTTTGGCCGACCAGACTGGATCCAGGGTCCTCACTGTCTGGTCTTCCTTTCACACTTCCTTCCGGGCTGTGGCTGTGCAGTTGGAGATGTGGCAGGAGGAGGAGTAGGACCTGGAGGAGGAGTAGGACCTGCAGGAGGAGGAGGAGGACCATCCCAAAGCTGTGTGTGAGGTGTAAGTTGGCCCCTCACACCTTTCACCAGAGCCTCTGATATGAGGGCCTCACACATGGCTTTTTGGCCCTCCTCCATCCTCTGCATTTTATAGGCTATGAATGCAGCAAGGTTCTCCTGCCTGGTGTGTGGTGCTCCCAGGACCTCTGTAGCCCTACAAAAAAATTTGATAGCAGCCTCCTCTAGGGTACTCCTCCTACTGCCACTTTCTCTTTTCAGGGGGGGTGGAGGGACCTGCAGATCAGCCACCTCCTGGCTGAGACTTCCCTGTGTATGAAAAAGGGACATGGTTTTAGTTTTTGCATCATCAATCACAATCATAAATTAGTACTCCCAACTAACATCTAGTTAACATCATTGATTGGACAAGCAGAAATATTTAGAGGAATGCTATACCTGGCTCAATCTGGGCTCCTCCACATATGGCCTGGAAGGCCCAGGTTGGGCGTCAGAAGCCTCAGCCAGGGGGGAAGGAAGCGTGGAAGGAAGACTGGAGAGGGATGGCCTGGGTTCAGTCTGGCCTGCCAGAAAGTGCAGCCTGTCGTAGTACAACATCCTGGGGACATAGATGTCATCTGCTGCTCCGGATCTCTGTGAATCAAGGACTTTAGTGCGCTCCCTCAGATATGTGCTCCTCAGGCCACCAATGAAAATCTTTAAAAAAGTGATGTCTGCCGTGGGGATCACCTGCTTCACAATTTCACACAATTGCTCCAGTGCTGCCTTCTTCTTTGCTTGGTTCTTGTAATGGGGGTGTTTAATCTCCCACAGACAGGGCAGCTCCCTTAGCATCTCTATGAAGACTGAAATGAAGTCCTGATCTTCCAGTACCATATCCATGTTCACTGCAAGACACAACACAAGACAAAGCCTAATGTCACACCAAACTCTCCTAATCTTGTTACAATATAGGCCTTAATCTATAGAAACAGTATAGGCCCAAATTTGTCTCTTACCTTCGTTCTTACGATCGCCGCGTTCAATGCTCCTTCCTCCGCTCACAGATCAAACGTAATACGCACGCGTGTTACGCTTTATATACACTGCGCATGCGTGTAACTCCGCCCGCCCCTGACGTTCTTTCTAGTGTATTCCCCGCCCCTTTTTGTTCGGCGCAGTGGGGGAAGAGCATGATGGCGGACATACAGCAGGTGCGGGCTAATTGTAGCAATGAGGAGGAGGAGGAGGAGGAAAGGGCGGATCCAGGCACGTCCCGATCCAGAAGAAGATGTTTTAAGGCCACAAATATGTCGTTTGGGGAGATGTTGGAGATGGTAGACATCATGAGGAAGTCTGACTATGACGGAAAATATGGGCCTTACCCCCACCCCAACATCCGAAAGGCCAAAATCATTGGTAAAGTGGTCCGGAGTCTAGAGCGGAATTTCGGGGTACGAAGGTCTAAAGATCAGCTCAGGAAGTGGTGGTCGGACCTGAAGTTGAGAGAGCCAGAGCGAAAGAAAGATCCGGAGAGTGCTGCAAAAAAGTAAGTAGTTGTGCTGTGTTCCTATTCTTTCTGTCTTTATTACGTTCGTTCTGCTCCATATGCTTTGATTAGTTGTAATGTTTCCAAAGGTCAACTTTAATGTTCATGGGCACATTATTCGTTCGTATCAAACATTTTTCTTTTGGCCTCTAGAACACCATTGTTTAGGCCATATGCATTTTCACACATTTTTGGGGGCCTACTTGGATGCCAAATAATTGTTTGTGTAGATGGGTTTGTTACTAGAATGAAATGCAAACTAGATTGTGTGTAAGGAGAGGACACTGAGCAGCTGTTTTCACATCTGGACACTGGAGCACTAGTGTGGGACACAAGAACACCATTTTTATTAGGGGGCCACACAGGTGCTCCAGTGTATACTATAGGGGGGTCTCCATCTGTGAAGCTTGTACCAAACAGGTAAAGTATTGCAGCTTGACAAAGGGCAATAAAAAATATACATCTTGGAGCTCGGCTAAAATAGACAATTGTACCCCACTTCCAAGCAATGTTTCCTATTTCTCGTTCTGCCATCAAATATCTGTGTGCTAAGTATACCATTTTTGTTTTACATAGGGGAGAAAGGACTCGGACGCCCCTCATCCCAGGAGACCAGAGACCCCCCCCCCCTCTGGAAGAAGGGGAAATACCAACGTAAGAAGAAGAGCAGGAGGAAGAAGAAGACGTGGTGGAGATTGGCACCACAACAGGTGAGTGTCTGCGACCACAGACTCAGGTAAAAGAGATGGCTGGTGGCAGATTTTTGAGACCTTTTTTTTTGTTCTTTATCTCTTTTTAGGTGATCGTGATGTGAGGGATCCAGAACGATTTACATCTGAAAGTGCCCAGATACTGATAGGGGAGATCATGGGGTGTAATCTCCAATTGCAAAACATCCAGCAACAAATCAGTGATGTTATTAAAAAAAATAATAACATCATTGATGTTTTGGGGCGAATTTAAACCCCACAAAATCACCTGTTTTATGGTACCAAACTTTTTTCAATGTTTAGAAAAGCCAAATTTGGAGGATGCACACAGTGTGCCAACATGTGCTATCTGCCATCAGGGGAGATCAATGGACGCGTTTTGGGGGGGCAACCCCTTCCTCAATTATAAAGTAGCATTGAGGAAGGGCTTGCTCCCCCAAAACACATCCCTTGATCCCCCCTGATGGCAGATAGCACATGTGGACATTTGTAAATTGTTGTGTATCTTCCAAATTTGGCTTTTCCAGGGGTGATTTCCCCCCATCTGAACGCTATATCAAACCCAGTTCCTAAATACTGATGTCTGATATAGCCTTCAGGTTTTACCTAATGTGAACTTTGTAAGTTCTAGTTTTTTGGCTTTCTTGTTGGTTTTACACAGGCCTGTTTTATCTGAAATGGATATTTTGATTTTTCATAATGCTACAGTAAACATTGTTATACAACAAACATGTTGGTTTGTTTTAAAAACCTTTGGTAAATGCGCATGTGATTGTGCAGGTATAAAAAAGTGCCTTACTCAAGAATGTGTGGATTATTGTCTCAACACTACAACACTTTTGGGGTGATGTAATTGTTGTTTTATGCACAAATGGGGGTTATTTCCTAAGGGCAAATCCTCTTTGCACTACAAGTGCAGGTTCAGTGCAGTTGCAAGTGCACTTGTAGTGAAATGTGTTTTTGCATTTAGGAAGTACCAGCCAACACTGTTTTTTATAAGGTTACCCAATCACGACATTTTCTGCACTCAACACATTTCTGTCAGGGTCAGCTAAAACAAACACAAGCAGTAAATGTCCACCAAGAATTTCTTTTGGTTGTTTCTTATTAGAAAAAGATGTCACATATTGTCTGGCATATTGATAGCGCCCCTACCCGCAAAGAACTCCAGGTATCGTAACCGGACATCACGGGCATTCAGGGAGGGCAAGCCAGGACGGCCGCTTTCAAGTGCCCTCATTGTTGAAGTATTTGGGATTCCGGCCTCAGGCCCAACTGAGCCAGCATAGTTGGCTGAATGTTTTCGTAGAAAATTATGGAGAACACAGCAGGCAAGTATTATATGGTTCAGTTTATACTCCGCCATATGGATGGGTGTCATAAATAATCGGAACCGGCTGGCCAGGATTCCAAATGTGTTCTCCACCACTCTTTGGGCTCTGGCCAGCCGGTAATTAAAAACCCTCTGTTCCGGGGTGAGGGCTTGCCTCATGCAGGTATCCTGCCTGCTGATATAGGGGGTCAGCGAAGCCAACAAACGGTGAAACACGGGGTCCGTCATCCTGAGAAAGTTCCTGAAATCATCAGGATTATTCTCACGGATCTCATGGAGCAAAGGCATATGACAGAACTGGTCAAGCTGAAGCAACCAATTCTTGGTTCATGAACTCCTCCCCACCCTGTTCATGGACTGGACTTGTGTCAAGGTCAGGACCCCAACACCAAGCCCCCGCACAGCACGAACTCTACGAGGAGTACGCATACGCAACATGGCTGGAAAACGGTCGGCTGCTCAGAACAAAGTAACAGAACGCACTGAAGAACAGCAAGGCCTGTGAAGAGCGACCTGAAAAACAGCAACGAGCGGACAAGGTCGCACAGAAAACTCCAATACGAACTGACTGCACGCACTGAAGAGCAGATACAAACCCACAAGAACAAACTGAACGGCAGAAAACGATCTGAAAGCCACGAGTCTGAAAAAGCGCGAATCGTCTCTCACCAAACTTTTACTAACACGAGATTAGCAAAAGGAGCCCAAAGGGTGCCTCGCTTGGTTCTGAACTGGCCTTTTCTAGTCTCGTCGTACGTGCTTGACGTCACCGCGTTCTTGGCGATCGGAAATTCCGACAACTTTGTGCGACCGTGTGTAGGCAAAACAAGTTTGAGCCAACATCCGTCGGAAAAAATCCGAGGATTTTGTTGTCGGAATGTCCGAACAAAGTCCGACCGTGTGTACGGGGCATAAAGCTTCTAAATGTACATTTCCACAAAGCTACTAAATATCTTGTGTTTAGGGAGGTGTTAACATCCTCATGTAATACCTGCAAACAATCAATATTCCAAACCTTATTGTTCACAATTGCATATGGTGCCAAACTGTGGCGTCTAATTGGGCCAACCACCCTGCCTCTTCCGGGTGTCAGCAGAGTCATATCCAACGCACCAATGATGTTACTTTCACCTCAAGGTGGGAACCCATGTGCATGATGTCATCACACTGCCCGCATGCCGGTATGGATTTGTCCTCACCCTCTAGTAGATGGGATCAAAAGGCTTGTGCTTCCTTTTTAAAACCACTGATGTGAGAACAGTTACATTTTAAACATAATTATTGGCTATAGGGGATTGAATTTACTAAAGGTTTTGGATAAAAACTATTACTGTAGCTTAAAGAATGGTGTTTCCTGCTGTATTTTTGCAAAACAAGGTGCTCTCTAAACGTCTGGATGTACCAAGATATACTTCAATGACCAGAAAAGTGGTACGTTCAGCTATCATATCAGAAAACATTGTGAGCTAGCACAAATTCGAACTCAAATTCCTGTGGACTGTTCTGCTGTAAGAACTGTCCAATGCCCCAGAGACCTTTGTCATAAGGAATAGAACCATATAACGCCTCTATATCAATTTCACCATAAGAGCTTTTTCAGGAATAACCAAGTCTAATGATTTGTAAAAACTGATAGTATATTTTACAAACGAAGGGAGACAACACAAAGGGTCTCAAATAAAAATCAATGAATTTGCTTGTATTTTTAGTAAGGCTACCTCTGTCAGAGATGATAGGCAGGCCTAGAGGCTTATTTTTATTCTTATGAATTTTTGGTAGAGCACAAAATGTGGGCAGTCTGGGGAACATTTTTTCTGATGAATTCTCACATACAGTTATGCCCCGTACACACGATAGAATTTTCCGAAGGAAAATGTTCAATTGGAGCTTGTTGTTGGAAATTCCGACTGTGTGTAGGCTCCATCGGACATTTTCCATTGGAATTTTCGACACAAAATTTGAGATCTGGATCTCAAATTTTCCTACAACAAAATCTGTTCTCGTAAATTCCGATCGTGTGTACACAATTCCGACGCACAAGTTCCACGCATGCTCGGAATCACGCAGAAGAGCCGTGCTGGCTATTGAACTTAATTTTTCTCGGCTCGTCTTACGTTTTTTACATCACCGCGTTCTTGACGTTCGGAATTTCCGACAAGATTTGTGTGACCGTGTGTATGCAAGACAAGCCAACATCTGTCAGCAAAAAAAACATGGATTTTGTTGTTGAAAAATCCTATCGTGTGTACAGGGCATTAGTGGTGAAACCTTGATGGAAAGCTCAATCGACTAGTTGGTAAAACCCTACTTTGAATTTTTTATTCATAAGAACAAATATTGGGTGGTACCACTGTCGATGCGTTACTATCTCCATACACATATTTTCATATTCCTTGTTGTCCATTATGACAGTGTTTCCGCCCTTATTGGCTGATTTGATGGCTATTTGATCATTTTGTTTGAAATTATGGAATACTATTCGATGAGATTTAGTAAGATTAGATTGAAAAATGATTTTACTAGAAAACAACTCAATCCTGAAGGTGCCCAGTGACCTGTTGTTAGGATTGAGTTCACCTGCCGGTGGCACTGTGGTGCTCTGGGCTGATTGCTGCAGTCTCAGTGTCCACCAGTAGGTGTCTCTCAGAAGCCAGCAGGCTTCAGTAATCAGCTCCACCTGGTTTGAGTTGCCCGGTGGCTATATAAGGCTGCTCCTACTAACACACCTTGCGTCACTGTTTTGATTGCCTCCTTGCTGCCAGATCCTTATTTCTGTGTATCCAGCTTTTGAGCTATCTTGCATCCTGTACCCTGCTGCGTACTCCTGCTCTTTCTTGTTCCTGTACCCAGTATTGATTCCCCCTTCTTTGCATCCCTGGTATTCCCTGTTAACCATGTCCTTCATTGTGTATATATTTTCTCTATAGCTAGCTGTTAGGTCTCTGTGTTTTTTAGGTATTTTATCACTGGAGTTTGTTCATGTTTACTGTTTGCTGGGGTGTGCTTGTCTCTTGTTTCACTGTAAATAAATCTCACTTAAAAGATATATACATTGTTTGGCCTCAGTTTCTGTGTGTAGCTAAATGTATCTAGTCTTCCAGCTGCTGAATGACACCTGTTCAGGTTGGGGTGGGCACCCGGCACGGTAGGGTCATCCACAGAGATTTTCTGTGGCTGGCCCTATCTTTCTCTGATATCTGCATGCTGGCAGAGATGGTATGCTATACTTTGGTATGTAGTGGCGGCTCCATTAATGCCCACTGTGGCGTTGCCCTCCTTCCTCCCTTTGGTGGGAGAAATCAATGCCAGCACCGCATGGCTTTGTCCTGCTAAAGGGCGAAGGAGGGGAGAGGGGAAATGGGGAGGGGAGGAAAAGAAAGGGTAAAAGTGTGGGGAAGAAGGGGGGAGGGAGGAAGAGGGAGGGGAAGGGAGAGGAAAGGGGAGGGGGAAAAAGAAGGGGGGAAAAGGGATTGAGAGAGATAAAAAAGGAAAACAAACACGGTTTTCATTCACTTTTGTCTCATTTTATAATAAAAAAAAAGTTTTATGCTTTTCAGGGCTTCTACACCGAACCCCTTTAAAACTTTGATGCACAACGCTTTGCCATGTCCATTTTTGTAATTTTAAAAGATTTTGCTAGCTATCTAATATCACTCACTTAATATAGTCTTGAATGTGTGGGCAATTTATATTTACAGCAAACACTTGTGTGTGTGCCCCTTTACTATAAATCTAGGTAAGAATCTATTTGTACCGACTTCTCTCCATTGAACTTTCCCCCTCTTTCTCCCCCCTCCCCCCACTCCTCTTTATTTCTTTTATTTGTTTTATTTCTCCTTTTTTTATTTTCTTTTTCCTTTTTTTTCCTTTTTTTTATCTCTCTAATTCCCTTTTCCCCCTTCTTTTCCCCCCTACCTTTTCCTCTCCCTTCCCCTCCCTCTTCCTTTTTTTCTTCCCTTCCTTTCTTCCCCACAGCCCTTCCCTTCTTTTTCCTTCCCTCCCCATTTCACCTCTCCCATCCTTCTTCCCCCTCAGGATTTTCTGTCCCTCCTGGATCGATATACAGACTGCATAATCTAAAGGTAATGGATGAATTGAACTCTACTATCCATGATGATTGAATTTAGAATTTAGACATGCATGTCATTCTTTTCATTCTTTCAATGAGTCTTGCATTCGTGAGACACAGCTGAACATCAGACAAAATGCTATGTAACTGCACGGTTTTAGCAAGAGCTCCAGGCTGATACGCTGGAGCTTCAGTAGTGGGCAACTACAAATGCCCTATAATGTTATAATATTTTCATGATATATAAAATGCAATCTCTCGTATACTGTATTTGTAACGTTGTTGTTCACTAAACATTATTTTGTAAATGCTATTGGTATTGAATTTCTCGACCAATATTTTTCAATATTGCAATACTTATATATATATTTCTTGTGCTATTTTTAAGGCCCTGAAGAAGCGGGGTCACCCGCGAAACACGTAGGCCATATTTCTGATATTTTCTACCAGGATCTGCACACCCTGAACCAAAAGAAACAGTAAAACTGTAGTCTACTTTAGATTTTAAATTGTTTTTAAGGTTTTCATCCATGGATGGTGAATAAAGTTTTCTATATTTTTAATATGTGGTATAGACTGTTATTTCAACCCTACCGAGGCACACTCAAAGTTCCACTCTATTTTGTTTTTGGTTTGAATTTTGTATTTCATAGGGACGGTGCCTCTGTGGGGTTATAATCCTCCCACGATTGCCCCCATCTTTATAAGTATCTTTAGGTGTTTCAATACACCCTTGTTTTCTTTTTGGGGCTTCCGTGGGATAATTCTTATGTATCAATGATAAATACTTAAACCTAATTAACAAATACTCAAACTTCTCCTTAGGCTAAACTAATTACCTGTGGGGCTACATGAATTAGATATTTTGCAATATTATAAGATACTAAATATCTGATAAAACGCAGTGTTTGTCCTTTTCCCCATTCTCCTTTCCCCTCTGTTCCTCCCATTTTTGTTCCTGCTCTCTCGCTCTTCTCCCTAGGGACCACTTTGGTGCACAAAGGCCCCATTATTAGTTCTTGTTTCCTCAATTTACAATTTCCTCTTTCAAAAATGGTCAACTATTACGGCGTTGGGTGACATAATCGAAACAAATGAAATTGTAGCTCTTTTTTGCCCATCTCAAAAAACTATTGGAACACAAATCTAGATTCTATTGGCATAGCCACTTTTTTCAATCTTATATTGACAACAAAGTAGTCCCTGTTGGCTTGATAGTCCAAATTTTTCCTGCATTAAAGAACCCACCTAATTCTCTTTGTACTGAGTGGGAAGAAAATCTTATAATATGTTCATTGAATGTGATAAAAATGTTAAAGGACCGCTACGACTTAGAGAATAAAATACTGGATTCTGAAATCCAGGGGATACAAAACAAACTCCACCCCTTCCAAGAGACTGATATTTTCATCTTATCAGAAGAAGAAATTAAATCTTACGTAGATGAATATAATAAACAACTAATACAGAACAAAGACAAAAAATTTGCAAAGGACTCAGTGACATTTAAAATGGGAAGAACGTACAAGTGGAATATGACAGATGAAACTATAATAGAATTAGACAAAACAATGATGGCAATGCCTCCGATACTTCAACTACGCCCTCTTATAGATCCCAGAGCAATCGCACACGTCAGGGATCTCAGCAGGGATCTGGTCAGATGATGACATCTAAATTGAAATGCGTTGGGAGGATATGCTGAGACTAGTGTCTTCTTTTATACAAGCTCTTGATTTTACTGCTAAACACGTTTCATTTAACCCTTCAGAGATACCACCGGGAAATATCATCATCCCTGCGGGGGTACATGTGAGTTTGATCTCTGCTCGCAGAGGTCCACAGCATCTGGTAAGCGCATTCTGTGTCTTTTGGATGAAGTTATATAGGATCGATTACATCATTGAATTTTCCACATTTATTGGGATTTCATTTATGGACATTTGATACTTAAATATTGGATTCATCTGGAATAATTTATATCTGTTAGTTCTACTTATTGCCTGCACTTATTTTAATAATTTTTATGTACTTAGGCATATGTGATTACCTTTAGTGTTCAGCTTGCATATTAACTTTTGTGATTACTTATCGGTTTGTGCTGATTGTTACCCACCTTTATAATGTGCTATAGGATCCTGGAGAATCCCTCTCGGTACCGCAGGATCTCTATTACCAACAGGAATTCTTCAGGATCATTGATGGGACCTTTTCTAGAAACCTGATATCAAAAAACACATGGGACTTCTTGAAAGTCCATTATCCCATCACCCCTACCTTCTACGCCCTACCTAAGACTCACAAATCCCTCCATAAACCACCCGGAAGACCCATTATTTTGGGAATAGGGTGTCTCACCCAACAGGCTAGCTCTGTCAATGATGATTACCTATGTCCCCAAGTGGAAAGTTTACCTACCTATCTAAAAGATACAATTATTGTGCTTACTGTGTTGGAGGGTCTATTTGTCCCCACTAAC
Organism: Lithobates clamitans; assembly: GCA_037952925.1. NCBI lineage: Eukaryota > Metazoa > Chordata > Amphibia > Anura > Ranidae > Lithobates > Lithobates clamitans. The sequence goes on along the minus strand of JBBGZY010000742.1, from coordinate 1,967,524 downwards.
ACCATTTTAGCCTCCATTGATGTAGAGGCCCTTTATTCAAGTATACCCCACGATAAGGGAGTCGCAATGACATCGCTTTTCTTAAATGATAGAGACCTTGACACTATACCATATAAAATGTTCATCACTGAAATGTTGTACTTCATTTTGACTCACAACACCTTCACTTTTGACGGCTCCCACTACCTCCAGGTGCAGGGTGTAGCGATGGGGACCAAGTGTGCCCCATCGTATACAAACCTGTACCTGGGGGGGCGGTAGAGCGGGAAGTGTTTGCGTTGAAGGATTATTCGATGTACCTGCGCCACACTTTGTTGTGGCGCAGGTACATCAATGACATATTGATATTCTGGACAGACACACCAGAATCTTTATTGCCATTTGTTGAAGTATTAAACCAGAATAACTACAATCTTTCTTTTACACTTAACTGGCATGTGGATACTCTTCTATTTCTAGACCTCACTATACACAAAGGTGTGGATGGGGAAATTATCACTAACTTTTATTGTAAGGATACAGCAGGGAATTCCTTGCTACACTTTACAAGTGCCTACCCTTCCCATTTGATAAACTCTATCCCTAAGGGGCAATACCTACGAGCCAAGCGTGACTGCAGTAGTGAGGAGGACTTTAAACTCCAGGCCTCACACCTGTTAAGAACGTTTTCTAAATCGAGGGTATAGCAAAAAATCCCTGAAAAGGGCTTTTAAGAATGCAAATGATAACCCTCGAGATCTATTACTCTGTCAAGGAGAAGCACCCTCTAATTCACAGGGCTTACGCCCTATCACCAAGTACAATAACCAGCATCAGGCCATTAAAAACATTTTAAATACCCACTGGCACTTGCTAAAGGATGACCCCACTTTGAAAGTGTTTGTAGAACCTGAGCCACATCTGGTATTTAAATGGAATCAATCTCTACGAGACATCTTGGTGCCAAGCCACTTTTCCTTTAGGGAAAACAAGGTCCCCTGTGGTCTCCTACAACGAGGTACCTTTCAATGTGGTAAAAGCGACTATTGCAAATTTTTTCATACCGGGAAATGTCCATCTACCCACAGGCGAGAATCTAACTATGTACCATTTTGTGAACTGTGACACCATCGGTATTGTATATTTGCTCACATGTGGCTGTGGAAGCCACTATGTGGGCAAAACCAAACGTAACTTTTGGAGACGTATTAAGGAACATGTCACAGATATCCAAATAGGCATGATTGAAAAACCTATACCCAGACAATTTGCAGAGTTCCACGATTATAAGTCAGATTCCTTAAAACTCCAGGTACTTGCCAGGGTGCATCCTCCAGCCCGAGGTGGCAACTTCGATCAAAAAATTCTACAAATTTAAGCTAAATGGATATTCAGGCTAAGGGTGACTCAACCGCCAGGGCTGAATGATGCGATTAGCTATGTCCCTTTTCTATAAATAATGTCCCTCCTATTTTTCCATCTCCCCCATTCATTCCCTATCACTGCAAATGTATCAGGTTGTTTTATAATAACAATCTCTATAATTAGTTTCTTTAGGATGCATGTAAAGTGAGGCCCGGAATGGAATGGAAGTATGGAAAGATAATGAAGGGCCGGGCATGACAAGTGTGGAGCAGTGAGACAACATAGGGTTAATGGGAGAAGGAAGTAAATGGGAGGAGGGAGAAATTAACTCAAGGGGTGGAGTGATATAAAAGAAGGAGGCAGGGTTTTTGCAGGAGCAGTGGGAGAAAGAGACAGAAGTAGGAAGAAGTTGGGACACACGCTGCAGCAGCATGGCAGACATTGATCTGATCCTGGCACGCTTGAGAACGGCGGCGGCGATGAGGGGGCCAGAATGGCTACAAGCCCAGGTAGCTGCATTAATACCAGAAGAAGCTGGGGGGTCAGGCGCGGGGAGTGAGACGGCACCACTCACTAGGCGGTCCAGGCCGCCTGAGCGTTTTTCTCCAGGCCCCTCCAGCAGAGCTCATCTCCATAATAGGAGCCCGGTAACGGACCAGTCGGCTCCCCCAGCAAAACGTAGTGGCTGCAGAGGCCTCCGGGGCAATCGGGCGGAATCCTCGGCATCGGCGGAGCTCGGGGGGCAGGGCTTTGGGCTGTAATGGCGGCCGTGCCTCGCCATCCAGGACCCAGAGCAGCGGTGGAACGATCCCCCCCTCTTCACAGGGCTCTGCAAGGTCCATTCTGGATCTATGACCCGGGTGACGCAAGCGGCCTCTGGGTCCCTCCCCCTCACCTGGCCAGCTGAATCATGGCGGATCCATAAATACCACATCTATCACTAGCCTCCCCTCAGCGGTCCATCTCCTCATATTGGAGACGCTGCAGGGAGACAAAACACACAGCAGACAATAGGTGAGCTTTCCCTATGATACACTCTATCACGGTTTTCATTCACTTTTGTTTCATTTTATAATAAAGACATTTTTTTTTGCTTTTCAGGACTTCTACACCAAACCCCTTTGAACTTTGATGCACAACACTTTGCCGTGTCCATTTTTTGAATTTTAAAAGAATTTGCTAGCCAGTATCACTCACTTAATATAATCTTGAATGTGTTGGCAATTTATATTTACAGCAAACACTTGTATGTGTGCCCCTTTACTATAAATCTAGGTAAGAATCTATTTGAACCGACTCCTCTCCATTGAACTTTTCCTCTCTTTCTCCCCCCCCCCACTCCTCTTTATTTCTTTTTTTCGTTTTTTTCTCCTTTATTTCTTCTCTTTTTCCTTTTTACCCTTTTTTTTTCCTTTTTCCTTTTTATCTCTCTCATTCCCTTTCCCCCCTTCTTATTTCCCTCCCTCCCCTTTCCCCTCCCTTCCGCTCCCTCTCCCCCCCCCCCTTTCTTCCCCACAGTCTTTCCCTTCCTTTTACTCCCCTCCCCATTTTCCCTCTCCCCTCCCCCCCCTTCCTCCCCCTCCCCCTCCCTCCTTCCCCCTCCTCCCCCTCCCCCTCCCTCCTTCCCCTTCTCCCCTTCCCCCCCCTTTTTCCCTCCCCCCAACTCCTCCCCTTCACCCTTCGCCTCTCTTCACCCTTTGCCTCTCCCCCTCCCCTCTCTCCTTCCCACTCCCCCCCTCCCCTCTCCCCCCCTTCTCTCTCCTTTTCTCCCCTTTTTCCCTCTCCCTATCCCCCCCATCCTTTCTTTCCTAGCATTCCTAGCTTGATTTTTTCACTTCCAATCTTTTCCTCCACCTCCCTTATATTTCATTTCTCTCACTTATCTCCCTCCTTCTCTTCTTTCCCTCTCCCCCCCTCTTTTTCTTCTATCTACCCACTTTCTTTTCTCTTTTCCCCTCTCCTTCCCTTTCTTTTTTTTCCCTCCCCCATCCCCCTCTCTTTCACTTTATCTTTTATTTAAGCACCTTTACTAGCACCATGTGATTATAAATACATACCATATCATAATTCACACATAGGGGTCCATAATGTTCTCCCTGGTGAGGCTGGGGAGTTCATCCCCACAGGCTCCTCAGGCTTTTCTGTCCCTCCTCGATCCATATACAGACTGCATAATTTAAAGGTAATGGATGAATTAAACTGTACTATCCATGATGATTGAATTTAGCATTTAGAAATGCGTGTAACTCGTTTCATTCTTTCAATGAGTCCTGCATTCATGAAACACAGCTGAACATCAGACAAAATGCTATGTAACTGCAATGTTTAGCCAGAGCTCTAGGCTGATACGCTGGAGCTTCAGTAGTGGGCAACTACAAATGCCCTATAATGGGTGGGCATGGCCAAGACAGGCATGTGAGAGGACGCATCTCCCACAGCTCCCGGCGTTAATCCGGTATGATCCTCCCCTAGCCGTCTGACTGATCACACCGACATATGCTGCAAGCCTGTACCCCAGAGACGATTGTGGAACCACCGCTGGCCCTCTGCACCAGAGGGATGACCCGAAAAGGTCAGGCAGGGATCGTGGGTCTGGAGCTCCAAAATGGCGCCTCTGCGCTCTCAGTGAAGGGAACACCACGAGGACAGGACAAGCAGGGTCTTAAAACAAATAAGCCACCCAAATCCCTCAGCAAAGAGCCCCCAAAGGACATGATCTATTATGTACAAAAGCTGTCTGGGGCCCTGGGGACGGAGCAGCCATCCCGCTTGGGGGGTTCACAGCACAAGCAGCCTGACATGCAGGCAACCACTGTCCCGGATCACTGGGGAGAGGAGGAGAGGGATCAGGCAGAATCCATGATGGTGGAAACCCAGGCCCAGACACATAAAACATAGCACAACCCACTCTGGCAGACATCCTTAGAGCCGTGAATAACTGCACGGCATCTGTTAACACCTTAAAGGAGCAGTTTGGAGGTCTAAGGGAGGATATGTCATTACTAAGGCAAGACATGCAAAAGATCTGTGAAAGCACCACGGCTGTAGAGAGCAGAGTCAGTGAAGTGGAGGACCAAATACAGCCCATGGCCCAAGACACCAGGGCTGCGCTGCAGCTGGCTCAGGATGCAAACGATTGTGCAGAAGATATAGAAAATCGTTATAGAAAACAATGTATGCATAGTGGGTCTACCAGAGCGGGTGGAGGCCAGAGATCCCACTGCATATGTGGAGAACTGGCTGATCGAAATTTTTGGCAAAAACGCATTCTCACCCTTCTTTGCGGTGGAGCGCGTGCACAGGGTGCCATCTCGCCCACCTCAGGCGGGAGGCCCTCCCAGGGCCATCCTAGCGAGACTACTTCACTACCATGATAGAGAGGCAGTGCTGCGCCAAGCACGGGAGTGGGCGAATATTCAATATAATGGAACCAGGGTGTCTTTCTATCTGGATTTTTCGGTGGAGGTCCAGAGGTACAGGGCCAAGTTCACCAATGTAAAACGCCGGCTGAGGCTCCTGCAACTACCCTATGCCATGCTGTACCTGGCGAAGCTCCGGATAGCAGCGAGGGGCCAAGCGCAGTTCTTTGAGTCAGCCAAGGAGGCTTCAGTGTGGCTAGAACGCAATGAGCAAGCACTACGAGCGCAGGAGGATGAGGACTAACATCTGAATCGTAAGTGGGCCAGTGGGCACGCACATTACAATGGCGGCAGTTAGTTTATGCTGATCTTGTTCAGGGGAGATCCCTGCATTTGTATTAGGAAGATGTTCTCTGGCTGGGGGACAAAATATTGATACACAATACAAAGAGAGTGAATTGGATCCAATACTAACTACGCAATTGTTGAACTCAGACAGACTGTGGTGATGGAATGTCGTGAAAGGAGTTGCAGCTGCCCTGTTGGCAGCCAGTGAAGTTTATGGACCAGTTTGGTTTGCAGTTTTAGACTACTTTTCTTTCATCGGCAGCTATTTGCCAGAAGAGGTACATTACAGAGGACACAAGCCCCTAGCCTATTTAGGCACTGACACTTGCAAAGAGACCACCCAGACGGAGATGACACTGTCCTTACCAGGGTGATTGGATGTATATCTGAATTTACAATCATCCTGCCACTTGACGGTAGGTACTGGTATTCATGGCTAAGGTTCTCATAGTGTCGTGGAATGTTAGAGGCCTGCACTCTCCCGTAAAGCACACTATGATCTTTATGTGCCTTAAGAAATTCCTCCCCGGGGTACTTTGTTTCCAGGAGATTCACTTGACAGCAGAGACAGTGTGCTTTTTACGGTACTCCTGGGTGGGGAAAGCCTATCACTCTACACATACCTCCTTCTCCAGGGGGGTGGGTGTTTTGATTCATGGAGTACTGGACTACCGGGAATTTGACAGTGTCATAAACATGGAAGGGCACTTTGTCTTTATTCATTGTAGATTTTAAACATTGTCATGTGTGTTAGTATGTATCTGCATCCCTCTGCCATTCACGGCAGTGGTGCTCCGGCTCCTCCTCGCATTTTTTGATGGCAGGCCGGATGTACCGTTGCTCGTGATCGGAGTTTTCAATTGTTGTCTGGGCCAGGTGGCGGATAGACACTCGAGTCCTAGACCGTCTGCCCTCTCCAGGAGTACTCCCCTGGCGCGGTTGTTGCAAGAGGTGGGTTGGTTGGATATCTGTCAGACATTTCACATGTTTTTCCAAATCACACAGCTGTTTGTCTAGAGTTGACCTGGGGGTGGGAAACTTGAGCATGCTCCCGTTTGTAGCTGACATGATGCATAGACCCCGTAGTGTATCGGATCACTCTCCCTTAGTGAACCAAGTCCTGGTGGCTCCACCTACTACGTTACCTAGGGCCCCCTAGAAGTTTAATGCCCTTTGGCTGAAGTTGTTCCGCTCACATGAGGGGATAGTGGGGAGCTACAATGGGATGCCTTTAAGGCATACATTTACGGAGACTTCTGATAGGTAAAATGAATAATGTTAAACACGCCTCCTCTGCTCTTAAGATGGAGGTGGAAGCCCGGGTTCAGGCAATGGAACAAACGTACATTGCCAGCCCTTCTGATTCGACCAGGGAGGCATGGCAGGCAGCCCAGTCTGCCTATCATTTTCTTTCCTCCTCGGCCGAAAAGAAGAGGTTCTTTACAAAGCAGGCATTCTTTGAGGAGGGTGAGAAAAACGGTCGCCTTTTAGCATGGATTGCGAACTCCCACCAACTCTCGCCTGCCATAGGAGCCATTAGATCTCAGGCAGGTAGCTTGGTTTAAGACATAAAGAAAGCGCGCTAAGAATTAAAGTCCATAATAAATGACATCAAGGATAACAAATGTCCATTAGGAACATAAAACACCACCACAGTGTGCCTATGAAATAATGTGCCCATCCACCGTAGCTGTTAGTTCAGCTCACCAGATGGCAAGCTTAAAAAGGCAAGTGGCTTTAGCCCAGCCAAGGCCTGTAAGCTTGCAAACGATCCCGGTGTTCAGATGGCAGGGGGTAAATCTCCAAGGCTCACTCGCAGTATCCACGTATCCACATATTCAAATGGGAAACCCAGGTAGCTCAGAAGAAAAGAAGACTGGCCATAGTGTGATATCTTCTAAACATTTATTTTAAAACATGTAGTCACTCACAGTTAAAACAGCAGAGTTGCACATACGACAGCCGACTGGCATACACAAGATAAGCGGAGCCCGTTCTCCTACTCCGAGGGCGTGGTGACGTCAACGTGTGCCTTTCCAGACGCGTTTTGTCATCATCTGACGTTGTCAATGGGGAACGGGCAGTGCAGTGACTCACCACAATATAAAGGGAACCAAGCCTCATTCTGGGTCACGAGCATCTAGGCGCCATATTAGATATGGGAAAAAATTCCCTTAATTCAAAGAATGATGATAAAAATATACAACGCTATATATATCATTGTATGAAATCAAATAAAAAGAAAAGACTGTAACAGATCAGCTAATTGCTCTTATTACCCTAAATTTTATATAATATAGTATATAGTATATATAATATAGTAATACTCCTATCCCAACCCATATTTGTGTGATTCCCATGTACACAGTGGCGGAACTACCGCCATAGCGAGCCATGCGGTCGCTATGGGGCCCGCAACTGAGAGGGGCCCTGGGGAGGATGAGGAATGCATACTGCGGGGGGGCGAGCACCGCCCGCACGGTCCCCCAGCCAGGGGAAGTGAGGAGAGGAAGAGGCGAGCTGTCACTACAAGCACAGAGCTCAGCTGTAGGAGCTTTCAATAGACTTTCCTTTGTTCCCGGGACTCCCCGTCATATAGCCCCGCCTCTTGGCCCGGCGCCTTTGATGACGTCATATGCCCCGCATTGGACCGGCGTCCTGTCTATCAAAGATGCCGGGCCAAGAGGCGGGGCTATATGACGGGGAGTCCCGGGAACACAGGAAAGTCTATTGAAAGCTCCTAGAGCTGAGCTCTGTGCTCGTAGTGACAGCTCGCCTCTTCCTCTCCTCACTTGCCCTGGCTGGGGGACCGTGTGGGCGGTGCTCGCCCCCCCACTCTGAGGCAGCCGCGGGGCTTTTTATTAGCGCGATGATGCAGTGGGGCCACAGACAGTGGAGACAAAAAAAGACTCGGACTACAGCCATGGATGTTGATGGGTCTTTGCCCAGTAGGTTCCTGGCTGTGGCGTTCTCCAAGCTGGACAACTTTGCTGCTGCCGGAGTTCCATCTTTGAAATCTGCGCCTCTTATCGCTCATAAATACTGCTCTCAGTTTGTACGGGGGAGGGGTCAGGAGGGCAGATGCTATATATGTTAAAACTGGTGACATCCTGCTTGAGCAACAAAAATAAGGGAGCCGGGTTCAAAGCTGAATTATAGATGGCATCGCAGGACAGCAGTCTCCACCCCTTTTCCCTCCCCCGAGGAGTGAATATCCCCCAGATCGTCCGCCGCCCGCCGCTTAGGAATGTGCAGCGGCCAGAGGTTAGTGCTGGCTGAGAGGGGGGGGCTCATCTCCTACAAAAGAAAAAAAGGGTTAAAGTGTGGGGAGAGGAAATGGGAGAAAGTCCAGAGTTTCAGTGTAAAAGGCAGGTACCACCTGTTGACCTCAAGGTGCAGAAAATGTCCGGCTTCCCCTTCCCCACTCCCCTGGGATACAGAAGCAGTAAGACACTTATGTCAAAGTTGATGCTTTTTCCAGGTCAGGCAGAAAGCAGGTCGCTGTGCTATATTGCCGCAATGCAAACTGTCCGAGCTCCAAGGGGGCTTCCGAGCATTTCTTGCTAAAGTCAGAATTGCCCCCCCCCTTTGTTGCAGAGCCTGAAGGCACAGCACTGAAAGTCCAGGGAATGGGGGGGATGTGAGGTTTGGCGCCCGGGGGAGGGACAGGCAACAAAGCCCCTCTTCCTCTCCTCACTTCCCCTGGCTGGGGGACTGTGTGGCCGGTGCTCGCCCCCCCCTCTGAGGCAGCCCCACGCTCACCAACAGCCATTTGAGGGCTGCAGTATGCATTCCTCATCCTCCCGGTAGTTCAGCCACTGGCTCGCCTCTTTCTCTGCACAGGTGAGGCTGCATTGTGCATTGGTCATGCTACACTGGGCACGGGTGAGGCTGCATTGGGCACGGGTGAGGCTACATTGGGCAGGGGCAGGCCACGCTGCATTGGGAACAGGCAGGCCACATTGGGCACAGGTGAGGCTGCATTGGGCACAGGTGAGGCTGCATTGGGAACAGGCAGGCCACATTGGGCACAGGTGAGGTTGCATTGGGCACAGGTGAGGTTGCATTGGGTACAGGTGAGGCTGCATTGGGAACAGGCAGGCCACATTGGGCACAGGTGAGTCTGCATTGGGCACAGGTGAGGTTGGATTGGGCACAGGTGAGGCTGCATTGGGAACAGGCAGGCCACATTGGGCACAGGTGAGGCTGCATTGGGCACGGGTCACGCTGCATTGGGCACAGGTGAGGCTGTATTGGGCACGGGCAGGCCACATTGGCGCACGGGTGAGGCTGCATTGGGCACAGGCAGGCCACGCTGCATTGGGAACACACAGGCCACATTGGGCACAGGTGAGGGTGATTGAAGCGACCACACCAGGTGTTTGGAGTATCTTTATCTGTTGACTGTTAAACTTTCTGGAACACATATAGTCTTTCTTTCTTTCTTTCTCCTCATTCATCTCAAATTTGAGCCACGGCCACTATTTAATAATCCCGCCATTTTTTTGTGCGTGGGGGGGGGCCCATACAACATTTTGCTATGGGGCCCTGTGATTTCTAGTTACGCCCCTGCATGTACACATGGAGGAATAGCTACATGTGAATGTGAACTTATTAAATAATAATATAATACCAAAAGGTATATTATATGAAAAAAATCTACGTCTGACATACAAACATTAATAAATATGAAAAAATTGTGTATACATGTGGAAAAATTACATTAAAAAAATCCCTAAACAGTAAGTATTATGATGATAATTTCATATAATATTGTGCCAAAAATTGTGTAAATTTAAATAAAATTATATACATAAAAATACACAAAAATACACAAAAATATATATATATAAATATATATATAAAAAATATATATAAAAAATTATATAAAAAAATTATATAAAAAATGAACAGCAATAAAGTGAAAAAAAAAGCTGTTGTTTGTATAGAGTATACAAGGTTTTATCTCATATGATTTCTGTGTGCTGGTAGAGGTAAAGGTCGTGATCCGTCTATGGGGACAAGCACTGAATGAGCAGACCCTACATCGTCTGCATTGATAAAATCCTGCTAAATGATTAAAGAAACTGGGTTTTGAAATCGGTGGATTTAAAACATTTGGGGCTAACCGGTTACGCAACGATGGTACGCCTCTAAAGATGACTCGAAGTTTCTCTGGCAGCACCTTATTCAACACCACATGGGCAGCTTGGTTTGCTAGCCTGAATTGATTATGCAGGCGCTAGCGAGTTTTTACGAGACTCTGTACAGCCTTGGCATGGCATACACCCAAGAAGACTTAGATTTGTACCTGAGCCATGTTGACTTCCCTGAATTGTCCGAGGGTCAGCGAGCCCAGCTAGAGGCCCCGCTCACCGTAGAAGAGTTACAGGCGGCAGTTAGTGCCTTCCCCAATTCTAAGGCCCGGGGTAAGATGGGATACCCATGGAAGTGTATAAACATTACTCTGAAGAGCTGCTACCACAGTTGCTGAAAGTTTTCAATGAAGCTAGAGAGAGAGAGGTCCTCCCCCCCTCCATGTCTAAAGCGAACATAGTCTTACTACTCAAACTGGGCAAGGATCCAGTAGACCCAGGTGCATACCTCCCAATCTCGATGCTTCAGAGAAACATCAAGATATTAGCAAAAGTGCTGGCAATCCGGATGAATGGGGTGATAACATTTATTGTGCATGTCGACCAGACTGGCTTCATGCCCAATAAATCCACGGCCGTTAATTTGAGAAGGCTGTTCCTTAATATTCAGTCACGGGCAGATAACATGGGCAGTAGAGCGCTGTTGTCGATGGATGCCACAAAGGTGTTTGACAGCATAGACTGGAACTACCTTTGGTCGATACTGCAGAAGTTTGGGTTTGGCCCAAACTATATCTCCTGGGTAAAACTCCTCTACAGTCAACCGCAGGCCGCCATCCGGAACTTCGGATCCTTGTCTCGGAGCTTCGCACTGAGGAGGGGAACTAGACAGGGATGCCCCCTGTCCCCCCTCCTCTTTGTGTTAGCAATTGAGCCACTGGCTATTGATATCAGGGCAAATCAGAGCATCACAGGCTTTTGCTATGGCACCATGCAAGAACAAGTCATGTTATATGCTGATGACACTTGCTGGGGGACACAGATACCTCTCTTAGGGAAGCCATGTCTACCATGTCCAGATTTGGAGGATTTTCTGGTTCACTTATAAACTGGTCAAAATGTGCTTTACTCCTGCTGAATGGGGACACGCACAGATAGTTAATTCTTCCTGCCCTATACCCATTACTTCATCCTTTAAATACCTGGGGATCCAGATCACAGCTAAGCCAAGGGAATTTATACATCTAAATATCTCCCCCCTACTCCTGAGGTTTAGGGACAAGGTCAAAACTTGGAAATCACTCCTCCTATCAGTTGCGGGCAGAGTGAATCTAAGTAAGATGATACATATGCTGCAGCTACTGTATTTTCTCCATAATACCCCATGGTTAGCCCATTGAAGACATTCCGCATGGTAAACGCTACTTTCCGTAGCCTCATATGCTAGGATAGACCCCCTAGGATCAAACTAGAACACCTGCAGTGGCCCAAAGACAGCAGAGGCTTGGCGTTGCTGAACCCCTGGCTATACTACCTAGCGGCTCAGCTGCAGCATCTCATTGGCATGTTTCCACCAGGGGGGGGGACAGTGGCTAGTTTGCAAAGCTCTTCTCAGAAATTACTGCCTAATACTGTGTGCAAAGGGTCAATTCCCATGGCGTTGGGGGCATTGGCCTTTGCTAAACCTCATAAAAAGTACCCAACCTTTGGTCTAATCCAGAAGGTATGGAACAAATCCAAATATATTCAGAATGCAGATGGCTATACAGAGTACAGTCCCATATGGCAGAACGATACGTACACTGAACTGGCCAAGCTGCAGTCTGAAGAAACATGGAAGACGTACAGGGTTACACATCTCAAGCACATATTCCGCAATGGGGTGTTGCGCTCTTTCGATGATCTGAGGGAAGCCTATGGTCTTCCGCCATTGATGCACTTCTTCTATTTACAACTTAGTCACACAGTGGAAGCACAGAGCCGTTCTTCGGAGTGGCATTTGTCCCTGACCCCTGTGTTTAGCTTTCTGGGGGAGGCTGCTTCGTCTAAAGGATTTATTTCCCAATGTCACACCATCCTGTTGCAGTCCATAATGAGGCAGCACCCTTTGAAGGTAAGGAAGAAGTGGGAGGCAGACGTTGGACACTTGGGGAGCAATGGGAGGACATCTTTCAGGCGGTAGGCAAGTGCTCACTGAATGTATCCCAAAAGCTTACCCAGCTGTACATCCTGTTACGTACTTATTATACTCCCACAGGCTCCACTTAATGAATATACAGCTCGACTCCACATGTACAAGATGTAAAAGAGACCATGGGGATCTTATCCATATGCTGTGGCATTGTCCTAAACTACACACATATTGGACAAGTGTGGTGACTATGGTGAACTTGGTGTTTAAAGTCTCTCTTCCACAGGACCTCGAGAACTAGTGGGAAGAACACTGCAGAGAGGCTGTACATAGAGTTCTATTTCAGGCGAGGTAATTAATTATAATACATTAAAGGTCTGACGCTCCCCCGACCATAAAGGAGTGAATTGACAATATTGGATTGGTATTGAGAATGGAAAAATTGATGTACCAGCATAGGGGTAGCACACACAAGTTTGAGAAATTATGGGGACAGTGGCTGGATTAGCCCTGGTGGATCTAGTGGCAGACAGATTATTGGGAATAAATATCGGGTGAGGATTGGGCTATGTGAAATAATAAAGGGGATAATGTGGCAATACTGATGTGGTTATGTCAGTGGATGTTTTTCTGGTTGGACAATGTACTTGATCCCATATTGCACTGAAAACTATGTTTGTAATACACTTCAACCCATATTGCAATGAAGAATATGCCTGAAATTAATTTCTGCAAACTAAATAAAATTTTGTTGGATAAAAAACGAAAAAAGAAAATGCCCTATAATGTTATAATATTTTCGTGATATATAAAATGTGATCTCTCATATATTGTATCTGTAATGTGTTGTTCACTAAACATTATTTTGTAAATGCTATTGGTATTGTATTTCTCGACCACTATTTTTCAATATTGCAATACTTATATATATATTTCTTGTACTATTTTTAAAGCCCTGACGAAGTGGGGTCACCTGCGAAACGCGTAGACATATTTCCGATATTTCTACCAGGATCGGCACACCCTGAACCAAAAGAAACAGCCAAACTGTAGTCTATTTTAGACTGTAAATTGTTTTTAAGGTTTCCATCAATGGATGGTGAATAAAGTTTTCTTTTTCTTTTTAATCTGTGGTATAGACTGTTATTTCAACCCTACCGAGGCGCACTCAAAGTCCCACTCTATTTTGTTTTTGGTTGAATATTGGATATTGATTGGTTTTAGATATCACATGAGAACGCTTACACCTCCTCAAACACAATATACTGTATATATAGTAGCTTTGTGGAAATGGACATTTAGATGCTTTCCAAAGTTCCTGGGGATGCTACGACACCGCTCTTTTGTTCAGATACCTATAAAAGGGATTTCCTCCTCATGTTTGCTGGCCTTAATTATTGGCTAGCTAGCATGTTTTCTTTATTATTTCATTTGATTTTATGCATTTGGCTTTTACTTTTAGAGTCCTACTGTTTGTGTTATCCCTAAACCTTGTGACTCTCTCATGCAGTGAGTTTGGTAGTTCATTGTATGTACCAAGTAGAGGCATCAACCTGCAGATTTTAATTTTTACATGACTTTTATGATCTTTGGTTCTTATATTATTCATGTAAAAATCTTATTTTGGTATTGTCAATGATGTAATAGTATTGTACAGTGCCTCGAAAAAGTATTCATACCCCTTGAAATTTTTCACATTTTGTCATGTTACAACTAAAAACGTAAAGGTATTTTATTGGGATTTTTTTCACATAATTGTGAAGTGGAAAGAAAATGATATATGGTTTTTAATTTTTTTTACAAATAAATATGTGAAAAGTGTGGCGTGCATTTGTATTCAGCCCCTTTCATTGCAATTACAGTCTTTTTAGGGATGTCTCTATCAGCTTTTCACATCCAGGGTGTGCAATTTTTGCCCATTATTCTCTGCAAAATAGCTCAAGCTCTGTTAGATTATATGGCGAGTAGGGATGAGCTTCGTGTTCGAGTCGAACCCATGTTCGACTCGAACATCGGCTGTTCGGTCGTTCGCCGAATTGCGAACGATATGGGCCGTTCGCGCCAAATTCGTGTGGCGCGTCACGGCCCATAATTCACTGCGGCATCGCAGTGCATTGCTGGCTGATGATTGGCCAAGCATGCACTATGACCCGCATGCTTGGCCAATCACAGCGCCGTCAGTAGAGAGAGCTGTAATTGGCCAAAGCCAGGGTGGCTTTGGCCAATTATGGCTCAGGGGATTTAGTACACACCCCACACTATATAAGGCCGCCTGCACGGCGGCCCTGTGTAGTGTGTGTTCCGGTGTGCTGAGAGATAGAGAGAGAGAGAGACAGTGTCATTTGATTTGAGTTAGATAGATTAGGCAGAACAGTCAGTCAGTTAGCTGCACTTACAGTGTATTGTGTATATATATGCATCCCAGGTGTTGCATATATATATATACACTGTATTCAGTTTAGCTAGATCCGTTCCTGTTATCTTCTATCTAGACTATTTACATTTAGTGCAGTGTGTCCTGCTCACAGTGTTCAGCTAGATCCGTTCCTGCTATTTACATTCAGTGCAGTGCGTCCTGCTCACAGTGTTCAGCTAGATCCGTTCCTGCTATTTACATTCAGTGCAGTGCGTCCTGCTCACAGTGTTCAGCTAGATCCGTTCCTGCTATTTACATTCAGTGCAGTGCGTCCTGCTCACAGTGTTCAGCTAGATCCGTTCCTGCTATTTACATTCAGTGCAGTGCGTCCTGCTCACAGTGTTCAGCTAGATCCGTTCCTGCTATTTACATTCAGTGCAGTGCGTCCTGCTCACAGTGTTCAGCTAGATCCGTTCCTGGTATTTACATTTAGTGCAGTGCGTCCTGCTCACAGTGTTCAGCTAGATCCGTTCCTGCTATTTACATTCAGTGCAGTGCGTCCTGCTCACAGTGTTCAGCTAGATCCGTTCCTGGTATTTACATTTAGTGCAGTGCGTCCTGCTCACAGTGTTCAGCTACATCCGTTCCTGCTATTTACATTCAGTGCAGTGCGTCCTGCTCACAGTGTTCAGCTAGATCCGTTCCTGCTATTTACATTCAGTGCAGTGCGTCCTGCTCACAGTGTTCAGCTACATCCGTTCCTGCTGTTTACATTCAGTGCAGTGCGTCCTGCTCACAGTGTTCAGCTAGATCCGTTCCTGCTATTTACATTCAGTGCAGTGCGTCCTGCTCACAGTGTTCAGCTAGATCCGTTCCTGCTATTTACATTCAGTGCAGTGCGTCCTGCTCACAGTGTTCAGCTAGATCCGTTCCTGGTATTTACATTTAGTGCAGTGCGTCCTGCTCACAGTGTTCAGCTAGATCCGTTCCTGCTATTTACATTCAGTGCAGTGCGTCCTGCTCACAGTGTTCAGCTAGATCCGTTCCTGCTATATACATTTAGTGCAGTACGTCCTGCTCACAGTGTTCAGCTAGATCCGTTCCTGTTATCTTCCTACTGACAGGCAGGCTTGTCTGGTTACAGTATATAAAGCTACCTGAAGAAAATTACAGGTGTTCTTTTTGATCCTATTAGTACCACGGTCAGGCAGCTAGACTATTTACATTTAGTACAGTGTGTCCTGCTCACAGTGTTCAGCTAGATCCGTTCCTGTTATCTTCCTACTGACAGGCAGGCTTGTCTGGTTACAGTATATAAAGCTACCTTAAGAAAATTACAGGTGTTCTTTTTGATCCTATTAGTACCACGGTCAGGCAGCTAGACTATTTACATTTAGTACAGTGTGTCCTGCTCACAGTGTTCAGCTAGATCCGTTCCTGTTATCTTCCTACTGACAGGCAGGCTTGTCTGGTTACAGTATATAAAGCTACCTTAAGAAAATTACAGGTGTTCTTTTTGATCCTATTAGTACCACGGTCAGGCAGCTAGACTATTTACATTTAGTACAGTGTGTCCTGCTCACAGTGTTCAGCTAGATCCGTTCCTGTTATCTTCCTACTGACAGGCAGGCTTGTCTGGTTACAGTATATAAAGCTACCTTAAGAAAATTACAGGTGTTCTTTTTGATCCTATTAGTACCACGGTCAGGCAGCTAGACTATTTACATTTAGTACAGTGTGTCCTGCTCACAGTGTTCAGCTAGATCCGTTCCTGCTATTTACATTCAGTGCAGTGCGTCCTGCTCACAGTGTTCAGCTAGATCCGTTCCTGCTATTTACATTCAGTGCAGTGCGTCCTGCTCACAGTGTTCAGCTAGATCCGTTCCTGGTATTTACATTTAGTGCAGTGCGTCCTGCTCACAGTGTTCAGCTAGATCCGTTCCTGCTATTTACATTCAGTGCAGTGCGTCCTGCTCACAGTGTTCAGCTAGATCCGTTCCTGCTATATACATTTAGTGCAGTACGTCCTGCTCACAGTGTTCAGCTAGATCCGTTCCTGTTATCTTCCTACTGACAGGCAGGCTTGTCTGGTTACAGTATATAAAGCTACCTGAAGAAAATTACAGGTGTTCTTTTTGATCCTATTAGTACCACGGTCAGGCAGCTAGACTATTTACATTTAGTACAGTGTGTCCTGCTCACAGTGTTCAGCTAGATCCGTTCCTGTTATCTTCCTACTGACAGGCAGGCTTGTCTGGTTACAGTATATAAAGCTACCTTAAGAAAATTACAGGTGTTCTTTTTGATCCTATTAGTACCACGGTCAGGCAGCTAGACTATTTACATTTAGTACAGTGTGTCCTGCTCACAGTGTTCAGCTAGATCCGTTCCTGTTATCTTCCTACTGACAGGCAGGCTTGTCTGGTTACAGTATATAAAGCTACCTTAAGAAAATTACAGGTGTTCTTTTTGATCCTATTAGTACCACGGTCAGGCAGCTAGACTATTTACATTTAGTACAGTGTGTCCTGCTCACAGTGTTCAGCTAGATCCGTTCCTGTTATCTTCCTACTGACAGGCAGGCTTGTCTGGTTACAGTATATAAAGCTACCTTAAGAAAATTACAGGTGTTCTTTTTGATCCTATTAGTACCACGGTCAGGCAGCTAGACTATTTACATTTAGTACAGTGTGTCCTGCTCACAGTGTTCAGCTAGATCCGTTCCTGCTATTTACATTCAGTGCAGTGCGTCCTGCTCACAGTGTTCAGCTAGATCCGTTCCTGCTATTTACATTCAGTGCAGTGCGTCCTGCTCACAGTGTTCAGCTAGATCCGTTCCTGGTATTTACATTTAGTGCAGTGCGTCCTGCTCACAGTGTTCAGCTACATCCGTTCCTGCTATTTACATTCAGTGCAGTGCGTCCTGCTCACAGTGTTCAGCTAGATCCGTTCCTGCTATTTACATTCAGTGCAGTGCGTCCTGCTCACAGTGTTCAGCTACATCCGTTCCTGCTGTTTACATTCAGTGCAGTGCGTCCTGCTCACAGTGTTCAGCTAGATCCGTTCCTGCTATTTACATTCAGTGCAGTGCGTCCTGCTCACAGTGTTCAGCTAGATCCGTTCCTGCTATTTACATTCAGTGCAGTGCGTCCTGCTCACAGTGTTCAGCTAGATCCGTTCCTGGTATTTACATTTAGTGCAGTGCGTCCTGCTCACAGTGTTCAGCTAGATCCGTTCCTGCTATTTACATTCAGTGCAGTGCGTCCTGCTCACAGTGTTCAGCTAGATCCGTTCCTGCTATATACATTTAGTGCAGTACGTCCTGCTCACAGTGTTCAGCTAGATCCGTTCCTGTTATCTTCCTACTGACAGGCAGGCTTGTCTGGTTACAGTATATAAAGCTACCTGAAGAAAATTACAGGTGTTCTTTTTGATCCTATTAGTACCACGGTCAGGCAGCTAGACTATTTACATTTAGTACAGTGTGTCCTGCTCACAGTGTTCAGCTAGATCCGTTCCTGTTATCTTCCTACTGACAGGCAGGCTTGTCTGGTTACAGTATATAAAGCTACCTTAAGAAAATTACAGGTGTTCTTTTTGATCCTATTAGTACCACGGTCAGGCAGCTAGACTATTTACATTTAGTACAGTGTGTCCTGCTCACAGTGTTCAGCTAGATCCGTTCCTGTTATCTTCCTACTGACAGGCAGGCTTGTCTGGTTACAGTATATAAAGCTACCTTAAGAAAATTACAGGTGTTCTTTTTGATCCTATTAGTACCACGGTCAGGCAGCTAGACTATTTACATTCAGTGCAGTGCGTCCTGCTCACAGTGTTCAGCTAGATCCGTTCTTGCTATTTACATTCAGTGCAGTGCGTCCTGCTCACAGTGTTCAGCTAGATCCGTTCCTGGTATTTACATTTAGTGCAGTGCGTCCTGCTCACAGTGTTCAGCTAGATCCGTTCCTGCTATTTACATTCAGTGCAGTGCGTCCTGCTCACAGTGTTCAGCTAGATCCGTTCCTGCTATATACATTTAGTGCAGTGCGTCCTGCTCACAGTGTTCAGCTAGATCCGTTCCTGTTATCTTCCTACTGACAGGCAGGCTTGTCTGGTTACAGTATATAAAGCTACCTTAAGAAAATTACAGGTGTTCTTTTTGATCCTATTAGTACCACGGTCAGGCAGCTAGACTATTTACATTTAGTACAGTGCGTCCTGCTCACAGTGTTCAGCTAGATCCGTTCGTGTTATCTTCCTACTGACAGGCAGGCTTGTCTGGTTACAGTATATAAAGCTACCTGAAGAAAATTACAGGTGTTCTATCCCAGCTTAGTGCAGCTACAGGCCATTAGTATGTCTGGAAGGCCAAGAAGGAGAGGCAGACAGTCACAAGCCAATAAGAGAGGGCAAGCAGGCTCTGTGTCTAGTGCTGGTCGTGGAGACGGTGCATCCTCATCAGCACGTGGCCATGGGACACGCTTGGCCTTTTTTTCGGCAGCTGGCCGTGTTGAGCCGCAACATGCGGAAGACTTGGTCGAGTGGATGACCAAGCCATCCTCATCCTCCTCATCCTCTCTCACCCATGCCCAGGGTGCTTTGTCTGGCAAAGCAGCGGCCTCTTCCCTCAGCTCAATGTCATCAGTGACTCCTTCCCTAGCTCCACCATGTCCTCATGAGGATTCCCTCGAACTGTTTGACCACAGTGTTGGGTACATGCTCCAGGAGGATGCCCAGCGTTTGGAAGGCTCTGATGATGATACTGAGCTCAATGAAGGCAGTAACATGAGCACGGACAGAGGGGGTGCCCAAGAAGGACAGCAATCTGGCAGTCATGCTCCCCCTGCTGCAGCATACTGCCAGGTTTGCTCCAGTGATGAGGAGGGAGGGGATGATGAGGTCACTGACTCAACGTGGGTGCCTGATAGGAGAGAGGAGGAGGAGGAGGAGGAGGAGGAGGAGGTGGCACATCACCAACTAGGCAGGATGCCCTCCAGGGGCCAGCCTAAGGGCAGCACATTGACTGCATCACACCCCAAAGCTCCACATGTGCAGGGCGCTGCAGTCTCTGCGCGTTATTCAAAAAGTTCTTTGGTGTGGGCCTTTTTTGAGACGAGTGCATCAGATCGCACCGCTGCTATTTGCAACATATGTCTCAAGCGTATCTCGCGTGGCCAAAACATCTCCCGCTTGGGTACCACATGCTTGACCAGACATATGTTGACCTGCCATGCAGTTCGTTGGCAAGCGTATCTAAAAGACCCACACCAAAGAACAAAGACGATCTCTCCTTGCTCCTCATCAGCTGAGATTTCCAACCCCACTAGACCTTCAGTCCTCTCTGCGACCTGCAGTGAGAGGAATGAAGGTGTAGAATTAGGTGTGTCACAGCCAAGTACTTGTGGGCAATCTGCTTTTGGTACACCGACGTCAGATTGTACCAGGCAAATTTCCCTGCCCCAGCTGCTGCACCGCCGAAAGAAGTTTGCTCCCAGCCATCCACATGCCCAGCGGTTGAATGCTAGCTTGGCAAAATTGCTAGCACTTCAACTGCTGCCTTTTCAGTTGGTAGACTCTGCCCCCTTCCGTGAGTTTGTGGAATGTGCGGTTCCTCAGTGGCAGGTACCCAAACGCCACTTTTTCTCACGGAAGGCGATTCCGGCTCTCTACCGGCATGTGGAAGGCAATGTCCATGCCTCGCTGGACAGGGCGGTCAGCGGTAAGGTGCATATTACCGCTGACTCATGGTCCAGCAGGCATGGACAGGGACGTTACTTAAGTTTCACGGCGCATTGGGTGACTCTGCTGGCAGCTGGGAAGGATGCAGGACAAGGTGCAGTAGTGTTGGAGGTTGTTCCGCCACCACGCCTCCAAAATGCTGATTGTGACACACCTCTCTCCTCCACCCCCTCCTCTTCTTCTTCCTCCATGGCCTCTTCCTCGGAACCAGCGGTGCTCCGTAGGCGTTCAAGGGGCTACGCAAGTACGCAGGCCAAAAGATGCCATGCGGTGCTTGAGCTGGTGTGCTTGGGGGACAGGAGCCACACTGGGGCAGAGGTTCTGTCAGCTCTGCAGGGGCAGGTTCAGAGGTGGTTGACGCCACGCCAACTTAAGGCAGGAATGGTGGTTTGCGACAATGGCACCAACCTCCTCTCTGCCCTCCGACAGGGACAACTGACCCATGTGCCCTGTTTGGCTCACGTCCTTAACTTGGTGGTGCAGCGGTTCTTGGGCAGGTACCCGGGCTTACAGGATGTCCTGAGGCAGGCCAGGAAAGTCTCTGTGCATTTCCGCCGGTCATATAATGCCAGTGCTCGGCTGACGGACCTCCAAAAGGAGTTTAACCTGCCCAAGAACCGCCTAATCTGTGACATGCCCACCAGGTGGAACTCGACGTTGGCCATGCTGCAGCGGCTGCACACGCAGCAGAGGGCCATCAATGAGTACCTGTGCGACTATGGCACCAGGACAGGGTCAGGGGACCTTGGTTTTTTTTCCCCACGCCAGTGGGCCTTGATCAGGGATGCATGCACTGTCCTGTCACCATTCGAGGAGGCCACGAGGATGGTGAGCACTGACAGTGCATGCATCAGTGACACTGTCCCCCTTGTCCACCTGTTGGAGCACACGCTGCGTGGAATAATGGACAGGGCACTTGAGGCAGAACAGAGGCAGGAAGAGGAGGACTTCCTTAGCTCTCAAGGCCCCCTTTATCCAGACAGTGTTCCTGCGTGCCCGCCGATCACACAGGAAGAGGACGAGGAGGAGGAGGAGGAGGAGGAAGATTGTGTCAGTATGGAGGTGGAGCCTGGCACTCAGCATCAGCAGTCTTTAAGGGATCAGTCCCAAGGAACACATGGACTTGTACGTGGCTGGGAGGAGGTGGCTGCGGACGTTGTTGTCCTTAGTGACCCAGAGGACTCCGGACCGAATGCCTCAGCAAACCTACGCTGCATGGCCTCCCTGATCCTGCAAAGCCTGCGTAAGGATCCTCGTATTCGTGGTATCAAGGAGAAGGACCAATACTGGCTGGCAACCCTCCTTGATCCACGTTACAAGGGTAAGGTTGCGGACCTTATCTTGCCATCGCAGAGGGAGCAGAGGATGAAACATCTTCGGGAGGCCTTGCAGAAAGGTCTGTGCAACGCGTTCCCAGAGACTGGGAGGTTACAAACTCCTGTTTCTGGACAACGTGTTGCTGAGGCTTCGGTCAGTCAAAGAAGGAGCGGTGGAGAAGGTGGCCGTCTGACCGATGCGTTCAGACAATTTTTTGGTCCGCAGCCCCAAGGTATGATCGGTTCCAGCAACCATCGCCAGCGTCTGTTTTACATGGTGCAGGAATACCTAGGGGCAAGATCAGACTTGGACACCTTTCCCACCGAAAATCCTCTGGGTTACTGGGTCTTGAGGATGGATCACTGGCCAGAGCTTGCACAGTATGCAATTGAGCTACTGGCCTGTCCTGCATCCAGCGTTCTTTCGGAACGCACATTCAGTGCTGCTGGAGGCGTGGTAACCGATCACAGGGTGCGTCTGTCCACCGACTCGGTCGATCGGCTGACCTTCATAAAAATGAATCAGTCTTGGATCACCACCAGCTACCAAGCACCTGATGCAGATGTAACCGAATAATTTTTTTTGAAATCTCAGATCCCTTCAAAGACTGCCTATGCTGATGCTGAGTGACTATCCCTGAGTAATTATCCTCTTCCTCCTCAATCATCACGCTGATAGCTTGTAAGAACATTTTTGGTTCTGGGCGCCACCACCAGTGCCTAAGGCACAATTTTTCAGCCCCTGTTTAACAGGGGCGTGTAATTACAATTTTTGATGTAATACTTTGCAGCAGGGCTCGTTCCTGCATTCCAACTAGAGTGTCTGTGAGGGGTTGCAGTGTTGTGGCACCAGCACCAGTGCCTAAGACCCAATTTTTCAGCCCCTGTCTAACAGGGGCGTGTAATTACAATTTTTGATGCAATACTTTGCAGCAGGGCTTGTTCCTGCGTTTCAACTAGAGTGTCTGTGAGGGGTTGCAGTGTTGTGGCACCAGCACCAGTGCCTAAGACCCAATTTTTCTGCCCCTGTCTAACAGGGGCGTGTAATTACAATTTTTGATGCAATACTTTGCAGCAGGGCTCGTTCCTGCGTTCCAACTAGAGTGTCTGTGAGGGGTTGCAGTGTTGTGGCACCAGCACCAGTGCCTAAGGCCTAATTTTTCAGCTCCTGTTCAACAGGGGCATGTAATTACAATTCTTGATCTAATATTTCACAGCAGGGCCCTGTGAGGGCTTACAGTGTTTTGGCCACAGCAACACCTAAGGCCCAAATTTCTGCTGAGTATATAGGGCAGGACCCTACTTTCAAACATCTAACTTACAAACGACTCCTACTTGCAAACGGAAGGAGACAACAGGAAGTGAGATGAAATCTACCCCTAAGGAAGGGAAATTCTCTCCTGTAAGAGTTAATATGGGAAAACAATTTCTCCTTTCCACTGATGCTTTCCAATCCTTGTTCCACAAAAAAACCCAAATTTTCAAAAAACATTTTTCATTGGGACAAAAAAGTGAGGTGAAATCTTCTGAAGAGGAGGAAAGACGCAAAACAAATGTCACAGGGGTGATAACCCTTCCCTATGTTTTCCAAAAAGCTTAGAAAAGATTTTTTGGCTGGAGCTAAACACATTAAAAATGTTCAAAATGACAAACAGATTCTACTTAACAACAAACCTACAGTCCCTGTCTTGTTTGCACCGCCTGAATACTGCTGTTCAGAGTATATAGGGACCTTTCCTTATTTTAATTTGGGTGCGGGGTTCCCCTTAATATCCATACAAGACCCAAAGGGCCTGGTAATGGACTGGGGGGTACCCATGCCGTTTGTCTCACTGATTTTCATCCATATTGCCATGACCCGACATGACATTAAACCCGCAAGCAGTTTTAAATGAGATTTTTTCCTTTAAAAATGACATTTGGTGCAGGGACTGTTCTAAACATGGGAAACACGCGTCACTTTACAGGCATACTATAGACACCCCCCAGGTACGATATTTAAAGGAATATTTCACTTTTTTTTTTTTACTTTAAGCATCATTAAAATCACTGCTCCCGAAAAAACGGCCGTTTTTAAAAGTTTTTTTTGCATTGATACATGTCCCCTGGGGTAGGACCCGGGTCCCCAAACCCTTTTTAGGACAATACCATGCAAATTAGCCTTTAAAATGAGCACTTTTGATTTCGAACGTTCGAGTCCCATAGACGTCAATGGGGTTCTAACGTTCGTGCGAACTTGCGGTCCGTTCGCGGGTTCTGGTGCGAACCGAACCGGGGGGTGTTCGGCTCATCCCTAATGGCGAGCATCTGTAAACAGCAATTTTCAAGTCTTGCTGCAGATTCTCCATTGGATTTAGGTCTGGACTTTGACTGGGCCATTCTAATGCCGCGTACACACGGTCAGACTTTTCAGTACAAACAGACTTTCGACAGACTTTCAACTGACTTTTGGCGGACTTTCAACGGACTTTCTAACGACTGGACTTGCCTGCACACGATCACACCAAAGTCCGACGGATTCGTACGTGATGACATGCACTGGACTAAAATAAGGAAGTTGATAGCCAGTAGCCAATAGCTGCACTAGCGTCATTTTTTGTCCGTCAGACTAGCATACAGACGAGCGGATTTCTGGGTCCGGCAGAGTTACGACGTAAAGATTTGAAGCAAGTTCCAAATCTAAAGTCCCTCAGATTTGCGACTGGAAAAGTCCACTGAAGGTCCGGTGAAGCCCACACACAATCGGATTGTCTGTCGGATTTGGTCCGTCGCCCCAGTCCGGTCGAAAAGACCGACCGTGTGTACGCGGAATAAGACATGAATATGCTTTGATCTAAACCAGTGGTTCTCAACTCCTGTACTCAGGACACACTAACAGGCCAGATTTTAAGTATTACCTTGGGGAGATGCAGACTGGAATACTGCAATCACTGAGCAGCAAATTATATCACCTATGATGTATTTCAATCTTGCAAACCGGGTCTGTTAGTGGGTCCTGAGGACAGGAGTTGAAAACCACTGATCTAAACCATTCCATTGTCGCTCTGGCTGTATGTTTAGGGTCCTTGTCCTGCTGAAAGGTGAACCTCCACCCCAGTCTCAAGTCTTTTGTAGACTATAACAGGTTTTCTTCTAAGATTGCCCTATATTTGGTTCCATCCATCTTCCCATCAACTCTGACCAGCTTCCCTGTCCCTGCTGAAGAAAAGCATCCCCACAGCAATATGCTACCACCACCATGTTTCACGGTGGAGTGTGTTCAGGGTGATGTGCAGTGTTAGTTTTACGTCACACGTAGCGTTTTGCTTTTAGGCCAAAAAGTTCAATTTTGGTCTCATCTGACCAGAGCACCTTCTTCCACATGTTTGCTGTGTCCCCCACATGGCTTCTCACAAACTGCAGACAGGACTTATTATGGCTTTCTTTCAACAATGGCTGTCTTCTTGCCACTCTTCCATAAAGGCCGGATTTGTGGAGTGCACAAAATAGTTGTCCTGTGGACAGATTCTCCCACCTGAGCTGTGGATCTCTGCAGCTTCTCCAGAGTTACCATGGACCTCTTGGCTGCTTTTTTGATTAATGCTCTCCTTGCCCAGTCTGTCAGTTTAGGTGGACGGCCATGTCTTGGTAGGTTTGCAGTTGTGCCATATTCTCTCCATTTTCGGATGATGAATTCAACGGTGCTCCATGAGATGTTCAAAGCATGGGATATTTTTTTATAACCTAGCCCTACTTTAAACTTCTCCACAGCTGTATCCCTGACCTGTCTGGTGTGTTCCTTGGCCTTCATAATGCTGTTTGTTCACTAAGGTTCTCTAACAAACCTCTGAGGGCTTCACAGAACAGCTGTATTTATTCTGAGATTAAATTACACACAAGTGGGCTCTATTTTCTAATTAGGTGACTTCTGAAGGCAATTTTTGCACTAGATTTTAGTTAGGGGTATCAAAGTAAAGGGGGCAGAATACTAATGTACACCACACTTTTCAGATATTTATTTGTAAACAATTTTGAAAACCATTTATCATTTCTTTCCACGTCACAATTATGTGCCATTTTGTGTTGGTCTATCATATAAAATCCCAATAAAATACATTTATGTTTTTGGTTGTAACATGACAAAATGTGGAAAATTTCAAGGAGTATGAATACTTTTTCAATGCACTGTATTTGTAAAACATTTTGAAAACCATTTATCAATTTCCTTCCACTTCACAAGTAAGTGCCACTTTTTAAAGGCACTGTATATGGCGATATGCGTGTTGAAATGTGGTTTTGAAATACAGTACATATACTATATTTCAGATAACATACCACAGGCACTCCTGAAGAAGACAACTGATCAATAGCGTTGGATTGCTCCTATGTGAATCATACTGTAATAAAGCAAGATAGTATTCTTATCTTTCATTATGTGAAATAGCAGTGTTATAATGCTCTACTAAATATTTTTCAAGGACTGTAGGAATTGTACTCTGATCAGCCATGATTACTTTTTAATGTCTGTTAACCACTTCCCGTCTGGCCTATAGCAGAATGACAGCCGGGCGGTGGTTCAGTTATCCTGACTGGGTGTCATATGATGCCCTGCAGGATAACAGCCGCCGCGCGCCCGTGGGGGCGCGCATCGCAGGAATCGGTGGTGGGGTGTGTCAGTCTGACACACTGCTACACCAATCTCGGTAAAGAGCCTCCGGCGGAGGCTCTTTACCACATGATCAGCCTTGTCCAATCACGGCTGATCACGATGTAAACAGGAAAAGTCGGTGGTCGGCTTTTCCTCACTAACGTCTGACAGACACGAGTAGAGGAGAGCCAATCGGTGGCTCTCCTGACAGGGGGGGTCTGCGCTGATTGTTTATCAGCACAGCCCCCTCCTCGGATGCCCACACTGGACCACCAGGGAAGCCGCTAGGACCACCAGGGAAGCTCCTAACATGTGGATGGCCAGGTACATCCCCCATAGGCATCCACATGTGAAAATTAATTATCCACATATGCCAATCAGTGCCCACAAATGGGCACTGACTGGCACATCTATGGCACACTAAAATTAGTGTTGCCCAGGAATGCCACCCATCAGTGTCATCAGTGCCACCCATCAGTGTCCATCAGTGCCACCTATTAGTGCCCATCCATGTCCATCAGTGCCCACCTATCAGTGCCCATCCATGCCACCTATCAGTGCCACCCATAAGTACCCATCAGTGCCACCCATAAGTACCCATCAGTGCCACCTATGAGTGCCCATCAGTGCTGCATACCAGTGCCACCTATCAGTGCCCATCAGTGCCACCTCATTAGTGCCACCTCATTGGTGCCACCTCATCGGTGCCTATCAGTGCCCATCAGTGCCGCCTATGAGTGCCCATCAGTGCCGCATACCAGTGCCACCTATCAGTGCCCATCAGTGTCACCCATCAGTGCCACCTATCAGTGCCCATCAGTGCCGCCTATCAGTGCCGCCTATCAGTGCCCATCAGTGCCACCTCATCAGTGCCACCTCATTGGTGCCACCTCATCGGTGCCCATCATTGCCACCTTATCAGTGCCCATCAGTGCAGCCATATCAGTGCCTGTCATTGAAGAAGAAAACATACTTATTTCCAAAAAATTTTTCAAAATTTTCGGTCTTTTTTTATTTGTTGCACAAAAAAATAAAAATCGCAGAGGTGATCAAATACCACCAAAAGAAAGCTCTATTTGTGGGAACAAAATGATAAAAAATTTGTTTGGGTACAGTGTAGCATGACCGCGCAATTGTAATTCAATTTGCGGCAGCGCTGAAAGCTGAAAATTGGCTTGGGCAGGAAGGTGTATAGTGCCTGGTATTGAAGTGGTTAAATAAAGATTACTTATATCAAAAAGGGGGGGTTTGGGACTTTAAATGAGGCACATTATATGTACTTCCATCCCGAGTATGAGTACGTAACTAGAAAAGGGGGGATGTGGGACTTTAAATGAGGCAATTGACTTGTGGAGTGGTTGGTAAACATTATCTATTTGTAACAATAATATAAAACAGATAAAAAAAAGTATTTTCATATAGCTGCACATATACATGGCATAAACATAATAGATACATATATGTCAACTTGGCAGCACATAAGATAGATAGTAGAGATAGTAGAGATAGTAGATAATAAAAGAGTATAATACAAGATATTTCCTATTAACAGGCATTGGTAACCCATATGCAACAGAGCTGCTGTAAGATAGATGCACATACACATGAGTGGTTACATACTACTCAATGAATTTTAAATGTATAAAAGATATGGTATGGGCCAGTGAATAGGTAGTAAGCCAGGCTTGACTGAGCACCCCATGGAAACTCAACGCTTTTTATGGCTATCTGCCATTCATCAGGAGTTGGGTACAGAACTAAACTGTAAATACAAATGGATATGTAATATTAATTAATATGTCCTACCCCTTTAAGGGGAGCAAAGACCTCATTGGGAGAAAGAAATCTATACTCACAGGTCGGCTATAACACTGTACTTAGCTGGCAGCGAGGAAGATGGGACCCCAAATGATTGTCTGTTCCGGAGCTGAGGCACGGGACCCCACCCCAGCCAGTAAAACACCCACATGGCATGCTTGACTGCCACAACACATTCCACATGTGTGGGGAGGATTGCAAATATGGTGTTCTGGAAAAAATATATGTAAAAAAATGTGAAAAACATATGTGAGAAAAATATAAAAGGTGAAAAAATTTGAAAAGTGAAAAAACATAAGTGTAAGTGAAAAAAAAAATAAATAAATATATATATATATATATATATGATATGTGTATATTCTAATGAATGTTATGTGTGTATTAATATACATACACAATGGCACATAGGTGTATTAAATGTGTCAAAAAAAAAAAAGGGAAGAAAAAAGGGGCTGAAAAAAGAAAAAATTGTGCATACCTTACGTGTATGTGTATCCCGTGAATGAGCTGTGTGTGTTGCCTCCCTGGTGTCAAACACATAGTGAAATGGTAAGGCAATCAAGCTCACCTGCTTAAGTAATCCAGGTACCAACGCCATGCACAACGTCGAATGAGAATCGGAGTTGGCAGTGAAATCCACCATTGCAAGTGCCAAAGTGGAGCCCCGCCAACCCCATCTCTGGCGTGAGATGAAACAAGGTCGTCCCTGTATTGCGGCATCAAAGGACGCCGCAAACAGGTTGTATCATGACGCCGATGTGCAGGAGGGCCCCCCGCCAATATCTCAAAAGAGACTCAGAAGGGAAGCACTGCTGCGCATCGCAGCTCCGGAATTAAGACAAGAAAAAGGGACACTCCCCAACCCCGACCCCGTGATTTTAGATATTTTATGTGCCTTCAAGGTCCCTTCAAAGTCCCAGCCACTTATGTCTTTTTGTATTTAGATTTTGGGATGTTGGCACACACTAGCATACAATTGGAAGATATCTGTCAAAATCAATGACAGGTTGAACTACACTGTATATAGCTGTATGCAGCTGTACACTATTCTGATCGATACTCACGTTCAGTGCCGTATGCATCCAGGGACCGATGCCTTGAACGCTGAAATAGTGCATTTGGGGCATACAGCAATGGAAGTACTATTTGGAACAGCGTACAGGTGCGCACACCAGCCATGTACTGCAGCCTGTCATTGATTTTGACAGGGCTGCTGGCAGCAAGATGTATACTACACCTTTGCCTCCCAGGCACAATATGGGCAAAAGTGCCCATGAGCTATAAAGAAGGCCCTCATATATTTCTGTAGCTATAGGCATTATGAAGAAATTTATCTTCAAAGCTCACAACAGAAGCACTGAAAGCTTTCTTCCTATTACTTTCAATTGCACCATAATTCTGGTAGCCTTCTAGCTTTTTACTATACATGCACACTGGGCTCTTCTGAACGCCTTCTCTCCTGCCAGGAGAAACAGAATATTCATTTTTTCTGTCCATTGAAATGAATGAACGCTCAAGCACTAAACGCGCCTAGCTTTAATGCGTGTTTTAGATGCATTTAGGTACGTTTAAGCATTTTTTATGCTCAAAAGCTCTTCTCCTGAACGCAACTTCGGTGGGGATTTTTTTGTGCATCTAAATGCTACTGCCTATAAATGCTTGTAAACGTCTATGTGTGCATGGATACATAGGCTATTATGGAGGGGCAGCAGAAGAAAAAAGCTCAAACACTTAAAAATTAGGCATTTTTGAGCTGCAGTGTACATGAGCCCTGAATGTAAACACAGGATGGGTGTTTCTAAGCTGTTATTTTTTTTTTTACCAACCATGTACACACAGCTCCTCATGAATCTTTAAGTTCTATGAGCTGCTTCTGCTTGTATATGCACAGTTGCTGAAAATTGCTGAAATTAATAAATTTCTGCTTACATGAGCAGACACTGAATGTAAACTTGATGTACATCAATGAAGTGTGAAAACATTGCTCTGTACAGTAACAGGATGTATAATCGGCTGAATGATCAGACAAAAAGTAGCTGTAACTGGCAGTTTACTAAACAGGGAAAAAAATAATACATTAAACAAAACAGGTTCAGAATGGAAAAAAGCATGCAGAATAATACATCCTACAATAATAAAACCGATTATTAAAGCTGTATACACATGGACTTTTCACAGCAATGTCTCTTGCTCAATCAGGGTAAACTGGCTGCACAAAATAGTCTCAATTAGGCTCTATAACAGCTAAAAGTCATGCTGAGATGAGAATTACTATTTCAGTAAGCAGCACACTGCCTATAGCGCCAGCGGTAAAACGCCGCTATTTGTAGCAGCGTTTTACCGTCGGATTTGCGGCGCATTTCGGCCGCTAGCGGGGCGCTTTTACCCCCCACTAGCAGCCGAGAAAGGATTAAAACCGCCCGCAATGTGCCGCAATAGCGGCGTTTTGCCAGGGGTATCCCAGCGCTGCCCCATTGATTTCAATGGGGAGCAGCGGTGGAGAAGCGGTAAACACACCGCTCCAAAGAAGCTGCTGACAGGACTTTTCCTGACGTCCTGCCAGCGCAGCGCTCCGGTGTGAAAGCCCTCGGGCTTTCACACTGGAGACAATGCTGCAGCTGTTTGAGGGCAGATTGCAGGCATTATTTTTAATGCTATAGTGCCTGCACAACGCCCTTGGTGTGAAAGGGGTCTAAGACAGTTTAGAACACAAACAGCTAATTATTTCATCTCCTCATAAATAATATCCCTCTCTGTAAAGTCCAGGGTAGCTCTGATAACACAGATGAACAGCTGGAGGGATCCCTGTCCTGAGGACAAAAGACTACCCTACTGGAACTAAAGTGCACTGTTAACAGCTGTGGCAGTTCTCTCACAGTAGCTGGGTCTTCCGAAGAAGATGCGTGCTATTCGTGCTCATGGACGCACATACTAGGTTGACCAGCAGCAGGAAAATGCAAAGCTGCGTTTTGTGGCCGGCGGTCAAAACGTTCCTATCCTGAACGCGTTCAGGAGAGGGGGGCTGAACCTGCTCTAACCGCAGCAGCTTCTAAACTCTTGTAAAAGCCTATGTTTGCATGGACACATAGGCTTTTTTTGGAGTTGAGGAACTTTGGCAAAAAAACACCAAAAGTTCCTAAACTCAAGTTTAGAAGCTGTAGTGTACATGAGCCCAACACCCCCAACAGGCCATGTTTTGGGAATTTCTCTTAGATAAAAAAGCTGTCCAAAATACCAAGCCATTGAGAGAGGTTAGTGTATACAGAGAGGCTGGGTATACAGAGAGGCTAGTGTATACAGAGAGGCTGGGTATACAGAGAGGCTAGTGTATACAGAGAGGCTGGGTATAGAGAGAGGCTAGTGTATACAGAGAGGCTAGGTATACAGAGAGGCTAGTGTATACAGAGAGGCTAGGTATACAGAGAAGCTGGGTATACAGAGAGGCTAGGTATACAGAGAGGCTGGGTATACAGAGAGGCTGGGTATACAGAGAGGGTAGGTATACAGAGAGGCTAGTGAATACAGAGATGATAGGTATACAGAGAGGTTAGTGTATACACAGAGGGTATGTATACAGAGAGGCTAATGTATACAGAAAGTGTAGGTATACAGAGAGGCTGGGTATAAAGAGAGGGTAGATATACAGAGAGGCTGGGTATACAGAGAGGGTAGGTATACAGAGAAGCTGGGTATACAGAGAGGCTAGTGTATACAGAGAGGGTATGTATACAGAGAGGCTAGTGTATACAGAGAGGCTAGTGTATACAGAGAGGGTATGTATACAGAGAGGCTAATGTATACAGAGAGACTAGTGTATACAGAGAGTGTAGGTATACAGAGAGGCTGGGTATACAGAGAGGGTAGGTATACAGAGAGGCTAGTGTATACAGAGATGGTAGATATACAGAGAGGCTAGTGTATACACACAAGGTATGCATACAGAGAGGCCAGGGTATACAGAGAGTGTAGGTAAACAGAAAGGCTGGGTATACAGAGAGGCTAGTGTATACAGAGACCGTAGGTGTACAGAAAGGCTGGGTATACAGAAAGGCTAGTGTATACAGAGAGTGTAGGTATACAGAAAGGCTGGGTATACAGAAAGGCTGGGTATACAGAAAGGCTAGTGTATACAGAGAAGGTAGGTATACAGAGAGCCTGGGTATACAGTGAGGCTGGGTATACAGAGATTCTATGTATACAGAGAGGGTAGGTATACAGAGAGGGTAGGTATACGGAGAGGCTAGGTATACAGCGAGGCTGGGTATACAGAGAGGGTATATATACAGAGATGATAGGTATACAGGGAGGCTGGGTATACAGAGAGGCTAGGTATACAGAGAGGCTGGGTATACAGAGAAGCTAGGTCTACAAAGAGGCTAGTGTATACAGAGAGTGTATGTATACAGAGAGGCTAGTGTATACAGAGAATGTAGGTATACAGAGAGGCTAGTGTATACAGAGAGGGTAGGTATACAGAGAGGCTAGTGTATACAGAGAGGCTAGGGTATACAGAGAGGCTAGGTATACAGAAAGGCTGGGTATACAGACAGGCTAGTGTTTACAGAGAGGCTGGGTATACAAAGAGGATAGGTATACAGAGGCTGGGTATACAGAGAGGGTATGTATACAGAGAGGTTGGGTATACAGAAAGGCTGGGTATACAGAGATGCTGGGTATACAGAGAGGGTAGTATACACAGAGGCTAGTGTATACAGAGAGGGTAGGTATACAGAGCGGCTAGTGTATACAGAGAGGGTAGGTATACAGAAAGGCTGGGTATACAGAGAGGGTATGTATACAGAGAGGCTATTGTATACAAAGATGGTAGGTATACAGAGAGGCTAGTGTATACAGAGAGGGTAGGTATACAGAGAGGCTGGGTATACAGAGAGGCTAGTGTACACAGAGAAGGTAGGTATACAGAGAGGCTGGGTATACAGAGATGCTGGGTATACAGAGAAGCTGGGTATACAGAAAACAGGCTAGGGTAGTACAGAGTTTCCCCCCTCCCCCTCCTCCATGGTCTGCACTCACCTGTCGTCTCCCTCGCTCAGGAGCTCAGTGTGAGAAAGTTCCTCCCGAATCTTTGATATGGGCGGAGCAAGGGAGGAGACCCACTCTCTCATTCATCTCTGGCTCTGGCTGTCAGTAATGCCGCGTACACACGATTGGACTTTCCGACAGGAAATGTTCGATGTGAGCTTGTTGTCGGAAAGTCCGACCATGTGTATGCTCCATCGAACATTTGCTGTCAGAATTTCCGCACACAAATGTTTGAGAGCAGGTTCTCAAATTTTCTGACAACAAAGGAAAGTCTGATCGTGTGTACACAAGTCCGACACACAAAAGTCCAAGCATGCTCAGAATCAAGTACGAGACGGAAGTGCTCAGTCTTGTAAAACTAGCGCTCGTAATGGAGATAGCACATTCATCACGCAGCAAATTTTTTAATCTTTCAATGCAGTGCATTCTCTTCTTCTTTATAATGCTAGAATAATGAAGTTGCTTTGCTGCTGATATTCACACAGAGTTCTGTCAAACTGATTTTTTAGTATTTCTCGTGATCTTATGAATAATCTTTGTTTTTGTTGTTTTTTTTATCAAGATCTCCAGAATAATCTTTTTTTATTTTTTATAGTGATCTCCTTTTAAAAAAAAAAAAAATTCTTCAGATCTCCAGAATAATTTTTTTTCTTCTGGTGATCTCCATAATATTTTTTGTCGTTTTGTGTGTCAAGTTACCACAACCCGATTATTATCTTGTATTTTTTACCTCAAATAGGTTGGTTGGTGTTAGTGTCCCTTGCTAATTTGACATTGTATTTTTGAAATGTACCTGCCTACTCAAAAAAACTGTCCTGTTTGAAGTAAAACACATAGCCAAGTATTTGTCACAACAAAAAAATTAAATTTATTAGGGGTCCTAACAAAATATAGAGGAAGGCAACGCTGGAGAAACAGTTGGAATTGTTGAAGCCTTTGTACCCCAAGGCAGACATCAGTTATTTGACAGGCCAAATTGGTAATCTGAGGAGTCCATTTAATAGGGAGCACAATATGGTCCAGGACTCCAAGAGATTGGGAGCAGCAGCAGATGACATATATCTCTCGACAACAGCCTGCATCTTTTGGCAGACCACACCAAACCCAGGCCATCACTCTCAACACTTCCTTCTATGCTTCCTTCCAGGCTGCTGTCGTGGGTTGGGTGGCTGTGTTGTTGGAGGTGTTGCTGAAGGTGGTGGTGGTGTTTCTGGAGGTGGTGGAGGGGTAATATGGTCCAACTCACACATGTGGCTTTTAGTTGTGAGTTGAGCCCTCATACCCTTGTTTAAGGCCTGAAGTTTGACCTCCTCACAGATGAAAAGTTGGCCCTCCTCCATTTGTTCCAGTTTACTGGCTGTCAGACAGCCACATGACTCGGGGCCACTAGGGATTGTTGTGAGGACCGCAGTAGCCTGCCGAATCAAAACAGTCGCTGACTCCTACAGGTTCTTCGCCTTCCTGGTCCTTTTTGTTAAAAGGCGGAGGGGAGGAACCTGGGATTCGGTCAGGCTGCTGGGCACGGCCACCTCCTGGCTGCCACTTTCCATGGCCACCTCCTGGCTGCCACTTTCCACGACCACCTCCTGGCTGCCACTTTCCATGGCCTTCTCCTGGCTGAGACTATCCTGTGTATAAAAATGGGACATAGTTTTAGTTTTTTGGTCATCAATCACACACAATTTTGAGCTCATGATTGTTGCAAATTGAATGTTAACTAATTGAAAAGAATATCCTTCCGGCCCCAAGCATTTTTCATTCTTGTTCCAATCATTTTTGGCTACTATTGTCTATTGATATGTAAACCACTTTGTTAAATCAGAAATTAGTGATCAATAATAGCATCTAGTTAACATCATTCAATTTTTGACAAGAAATATGTTGAACAATGTTATACCTAGCTCAAGCTGGTCTCCTGCACATCTTCTTCCTGGGTGGAAGGCCCAGGTTGGACTTCTGAAGCCTCATCTGATGTGAAAGGAAGTGTGGAAGGAAGTGTAGACTAAAATCATGACTAAAGTTGTGAGAAAAAAATATATATCCTAAATATATATACTCGCGCTAATGATGTGACAAAAATAAATTGGTGAAAAATAGAAAAGTTGCAGCTGCTATACACAAAGTGCTAATCACTTGGAAAACATGAAAAATATAAATATAGCGCTCACAAACACAATATATAAGTAAAACAACACAAAGTCCAAAAAAAGGTGACTCAAGGTGCTCCAATCCAAAGTGAAGGAAAGAAAGGTGCTTCAGGAGATTCAGGTGCACAACACCCCCTTATGTGTCCCCACCCACCAGATCCATATGACCCCCAGCTTTTCAGTCTTCAGTCAAATATTTCAGTTTCTATTTCACTTATATATTGTGTTTGCGAGCGCTATATTTATATTTTTCATTTAAAGTTGTGAGAAGTCTGCACAGGAATTTTGGGGCACGACAATCCAAGGAGCAATTGAGGAAACGTTGGTCAGACCTGAAATTGAGGGAGCAAGATCAGTAAAGAAGAATCAAGAAAGTGCTGCAAAAAAGTATTTGTCGTGTGTTCCTTTTATTATTATTACTTTAGTGCTGCTCCATGTGCTTTTCTTTACTGTTGTACATTTTAAAATGGCAAGTTTCAGGATTGTCGGCACAGTAATCGTTCGTAGTAAACATCGTTCGTTTGCCCACTAATACAATGTTTTTGGCAGATGCCAACTACATTTGTTCTTGCCTATTTGTATTAAAAGAAGTTTAGTACATTGATAGACAACATAGATTTGGTTCGATTAATGGTGAAACACCCATTGAAAATGGCACCACATCCCCAAAAAGAAAATAAATCAAGATGAGAAAAGGCAAGGGATTTTAACGGTGCAGAGGAGTCCAAAGAAAAAAATATATATTATATAAAAAGGTTTATGTATTTTTAATAAATTCAAAGTTAAAAAGGGCACATAGACAAATAATCACAGTGTTTTACAAATAAGGTGGTCACAATAAGCAGGTAAACTTGAAATAGTCGCACATTAACCCGACATGCTTCGCTGGGATGCTTCTTCAAGGGTGTGCGGACTGAAACATTCATATCAAGAAGAACTATACATACATAGAAACAAAGAAAAAATAATAAATAAATAAACAGCAATATAGCAACTAATAGCAGTTGTATTATAAGGAGAGCACAGTATGGGTCGGACACTGCAGGCAAAGTGCTTACCCCACAGCAACTTCCACCCTGCGTCAAACACTGCCTGATCCCACTAGCACAGTCCCCCAAGGGAGGCCATAAAGTGCAGAAATACACATTTCTCTGTCCGATTTTGGGGAACACAACAAGAATGCTTAAAGTAAATATTGTTTCATTTGGTTAACAGACTATTGCTTTTCTATAATTGTTTTTTCACTGCCTATTTTTATTACAGCTCATTTGGTATAATCTTTCCCTTTTATTTTGTGTTCCTTTGCTTCAGTTAACCTTTTCCTCCCCCCCCCCCCCTTCTATTTTCCAAACATGGCTGCCTTCAGTGGGGAGGCTTGGGAAGGCCTCATGGATAAAATTCAACAATCCCAGAACTCTGTGGAAATTTCTGATAAAGACTTGGATCAAGCCTTTCTCAGATTACAACGTCTTTTAGAACGTAAAGTAAGAATATTCTGGCATAAAAGGTACTTTCAAAAATATATAGACAACAACAGGGTTCCATGGGGACTTAGAATACAAATTTTTCCGAATTTGAGAAGGATCGAAGAATCCTTGAAATCAAAATGGGAAGAAAATTTACAATCTTGCTCTTTTAGAATAATGTCTTACTTACTTAGCACCCAATATGAAAAGAATTGAGTTTATTGGATGATTCTGTAACAAAATGGTATGATGACTACTGTCTTATTGCTACAAGTACCAGATTTAAGAAAAAGGAACAGGAACTTAAAATACACATAGAACGTTACACCTTGGACATCATTCGTACTAAAGAAAATACATTTTCATGTGATACTAGCGCCCACGTGAATGGCTTTGCCTATAAGTGGGCTCAAAACACTAACACTAGATCTTTCAGACCTATCAATCAGCGTAATACTAAAAATGATGATAATGCATCTAATTTGGGCGGCACAGTGGTGTAGTGGTAGCACTCTCGCCTAGCAGTAAGAAGGGTCACTGGTTCAAATCCCAACCACGACACTACCTGCTTGGAGTTTGGATGTTCTCCCTGTGCCTGCGTGGGTTTCCTCCGGGTACTCCGGTTTCCTCCCACACTTCAAAGACATGCTGGTAGGTTAATTAGATCCTGCCTAAATTGTCCCTAGTATGTATGAATGTGAGTTAGGGACCTTAGATTGTAAGCTCCTTGAGGGTAGGGACTGATGTGAATGTACATTGTATATGTAAAGCGCTGCGTAAATTGACGGCGCTATAAAAGTACCTGAAATAAATAAAATAAAATAAATAAATTTGTCATCTTCTTCTCTTTCCTTCAGCCAGTCAACCATATATCGTGACCCCCCTGAAGATAGATTGCCTAAAAAACGCAAGGGCAATTCCTACGCTGCTTCTACAGAATCACTTACACATCAATTGGGCACCTCTCTGCCTCGTCGACCGCAGTCAGCTCCCCCTGAACAGACACCTGCATGACCCTCAGCTATGTTTCACCCTTCACCACACACTCCCCGTGGCCCTCAGCTTATGGCCACTCACACTATTGTTTCTATGGCACCTTCCACTTTGGTCACTGCCTCACCTTTGCACTTAAACTCCACCACTAAGGTAAGCAATGTTGATGTGATTGTCTCCCCTTCAGGAACACCTATACCAGCTGATATCAAGCTAGCACCCATTTTTTTAGGGAAGGAACAGGATTCTGTCCCAATGTAGAATCATTATCTTACATCTCAGATTCCACATCTAGAGATCAAGAATTATCCATCATTAATTTATCTTCCCATGTTCTAACTGAAGCTAAAACACAAGTTCTCAAACTGGGCTTAACTTTCCGTCCTGATTCTCAGATTGACAAATTTCACCTTATTAACCACTTCAGCCCCGGACCATTATGCTGCCTAAGGACCAGAGGTCTTTTTCCAATTTGGCACTGCGTCGCTTTAACTGCTAATTGCGCGGTCATGCAATGCTGTACCCAAACTAAATTTGCATTATTTCTTCCCACAAATAGAGCTTTCTTTTGATGGTATTTAATCACCTCTGCAGTTTTTATTTTTTGCGCTATAAACGGAAAAAGACCAAAATTTTGAAAAAAAATGATATTTTCTACTTTTTGTTATAAAAAAAATCCAATAAACTCAATTTTAGTCATACATTTAGGCCAAAATGTATTCGGCCACATGTCTTTGGTAAAAAAAATGTCAATAAGCGTATATTTATTGGTTTGCGCAAAAGTTATAGCGTCTACAAACTAGGGTACATTTTCTGGAATTTACACAGCTTTTAGTTTATGACTGCCTATGTCAATTCTTGAGGTGCTAAAATGGCAGAGCAGTACAAAAACCCCCCAAATGACCCTATTTTGGAAAGCAGACACCCCACGGAAATTGCTGAGAGGCATGTTGAACCCATTGAATATTTTTTTTTGTCCCAAGTGATTAAATAATGACAAAAAAAAAATATTTACAAAAAGTTGTCACTAAATGATATATTGCTCACACAGGCCATGGGCCTATGTGGAATTGCACCCCAAAATACATTCAGCTGCTTCTCCTGAGTACGGGGATACCACATGTGTGGGACTTTTTGGGAGCCTAGCCGCGTACGGGGCCCCGAAAACCAATCACCGCCTTCAGGATTTCTAAGGGCGTAAATTTTTGATTTCACTCCTCACTACCTATCACAGTGTTGAAGGCCATAAAATGCCCAGATCGCACAACCCCCCCACCCCCCAAATGACCCCATTTTGGAAAGTAGACACCCCAAGCTATTTGCTGAGAGGCATGTTGAGTCCATGGAATATTTTATATTTTGACACAAGTTGCGGGAAAGTGACACATTTTTTTTTTTTTTTTGCACAAAGTTGTCACTAAATGATATATTGCTCACACAGGCCATGGGCATATGTGGAATTGCACCCCAAAATACATTTAGCTGCTTCTCCTGAGTATGGGGATACCACATGTGTGGGACTTTTTGGGAGCCTAGCCGCGTACGGGGCCCCGAAAACCAATCACCGCCTTCAGGATTTCTGAGGGTGTAAATTTTTTATTTCACTCTTCACTGCCTATCACAGTTTCGGAGGCCATGGAATGCCCAGGTGGCACAACCCCCCCCCAAATGATCCCATTTTAGAAAGTAGACACCCCAAGCTATTTGCTGAGAGGCATGGTGAGTATTTTGCAGCTCCCATTTGTTTTTGAAAATGAAGAAAGACAAGAAAAAACTTTTTTTTTTTCTTTTTTCAATTTTCAAAACTTTGTGACAAAAAGTGAGGTCTGCAAAATACTCACTATACCTCTCAGCAAATAGCTTGGGGTGTCTACTTTCCAAAATGGGGTCATTTGGGGGGGTTTGTGCCACCTGGGCATTCCATGGCCTCCGAAACTGTGATAGGCAGTGAAGAGTGAAATCAAAAATTTACGCCCTTAGAAAGCCTGAAGGCGGTGCTTGGTTTTCGGGGTCCCGTACGAGGCTAGGCTCCCAAAAAGTCTCACACATGTGGTATCCCTGTACTCAGGAGAAGCAGCAGAATGTATTTTGGGGTGTAATTTCACATATTCCCATGGCATGTTTGAGCAATATATCATTTAGTGATAACTTTGTGCAAAAAAAAAAAAAATGTGTCTCTTTCCCGCAACTTGTGTCACAATATAAAATATTCCATGGACTCGACATGACTCCCAGTAAATAGCTTAGGGTGTCTACTTTCCAAAATGGGGTAATTTGGGGGGGTTTTGAACTGTCCTGGCATTTTATGCACAACATTTAGAAGCTTATGTCACACATCACCCACTCTTCTAACCACTTGAAGACAAAGCCCTTTCTGACACTTTTTGTTTACATGAAAAAAATTTTTTTTTTTGCAAGAAAATTACTTTGAACCCTCAAACATTATATATTTTTTTAAAGCAAATGCCCTACAGGTTAAAATGGTGGGTGTTTCATTTTTTTTTCATACAGTATTTGCGCAGCGATTTATCAAACACATCTTTTGGGGAAAAAACACACTTTTTTAAAATTTTAATGCACTAAAACACACTATATTGCCCAAATGTTTGATGAAATAAAAAAGATTATCTTAGGCCGAGTACATGGAAGCCAAACATGACATGCTTTACAATTCCGCAAAAAACGTGCAGTGGCAACAAAATAAATACATTTTTAAAAGCCTTTACCACTTTAGATTTACAGAGGAGGTCTACTGCTAAAATTACTGCCCTCGATCTGACCTTCGCGGTGATACCTCACATGCATGGTGCAATTGCAGTTTACGTTTGACGACAGACCGCCGCTTGCGTTCGCCTTAGCGCTAGAGCAGGGGGGGACAGGGGTGCTTTTTTTTTTCTTTATTATTTTTTTGTTTTTTTATCTTATTTTTAAACTGTTCCTTTCATTTTTTTTTAATAATTTTTATTGTCTCAGGGAATGTAAATATGCCCTATGACAGCAATAGGTAGTGACAGGTACTCTTTTTTGAAAAAATTGGGGTCTATTATTCCCTAGATCTCTCCTCTGCCCTCAAAGCATCTGACCACACCAAGATCGGTGTGATAAAATGCTTTCCCAATTTCCCAATGGCGCTGTTTACATCCGGCGAAATCTAAGACATGAAATGCTCGTAGCTTCCGGTTTCTTAGGACATAGAGATGTTTGGAGCCACTCTGGTCTCTGATCAGCTCTATGGTCAGCTGGCTGAATCACCAGCTGCATTCTCAGGTTCCCTGTTGAGACAGGAGAGCCAGAGAAAAACACAGAAGATGGTGGGGGGGGTCATTCCCTCCCATGGCTTGTAAAAAGCAGTCTAGATGCTAATTGGCTGCTAGGATTGCTTTTACATGAAAGCCGACTGCTGGCTGAAAAGAATGATACCAAGATGATATCTAAACCTGCAGGTATCATTCTGGTATAACCACTCAAAGTCGTGAATGGCGTACCTGAAGACAAAAAAATGGTTAACAATAAAACACAGTAAACGGTAAAGTATAAAAAATTGCATAACTGAAAAACAAACATGATAAAACATAATAACAATAAAACATTGCAGAATAGAATACAGTAAAAAAGAGCAGAACAATAGAGAGAGAATAGAGAGAGAGAGAACCATAAAACGACAACTATTTTTTTTTATTTTATATATATATTTCTTTTTTTTACACTTTTTTTGTAACTAACTTTTATAACTGTAACCGGTTCCAGGTTTGGGTCTCTCAAAATGCGATGGCATCTTGGGAGACCCTGTGAAAGTGCGCCTAGTCTGTGCAATGCTGTACCCTATGCTAATACTCAACTAGTGAATGGTAGCGTTCAAAACATTCACCAATGCAAAAATCAGGATTGTCAGGACAGGAGGGACAATAATAGCGGGTGTCATGCCTATATCCACACTTGCTGCAGACACGACATCTTTTTTGGGGGCGTTCGTTGGGTAGGGGTACTCGGGAGGACATAAAGAAAATGCCTCTCATGCAGCTGACTGCATTTGGTTGGGGATGTGAATGGGGGAAGTACGGGCACTGCAGAAGTGGTGGGTTCCCAATTAGGATTGGCAAATGCAGCAGGAAGGGCTCTATGGGCTCGACAGGCCTGTGTTTGTCTTCTTCTTGGTGGCAGCGGGACACTACTTGTGCTTGCCACCACACCAGCTTGAACTGCACTTATGGGACTCACCACGTCACCAAGTGTTACTGCAGTGCTGGTTTGACTACGACCGGAGTGTACTAGGCCGCTGGTGCTTGCCAGTTCACCAAAACGCTACCAAAAAAAACTGTTAGCGATCGCAGGGATCAGGCCTGACTCTGCGAACGCTGCAGTTATGCGTTTAGTGTTTTGTAAGTGACAGTGATCGATCGATACTGCACTTGGGTGGGCTGGGCTGGGCCGGGCGGAGGGGCAAATCGCAGGTGCTAGCAGGTATCTGGGCTGATCCTGCTAACACTGCGTTTTTGGGAACCCTAAACTGCTGGGGACACTAGTAAAGATCTGATCGGATCAGATATTGATCCGATCGGATACTATACCACTAAGGGAGGTGTATGGTGCGTGCGTAGGTGTTAGCGGTACTGGCGCTAACCTGACGCTGACTGGGGCTGGTGCTTGCCAGTTCACCAAAACGCTACCAAAAAAGCTGTTAGCGATCGCAGGGATCAGGCCTGACTCTGCGAACGCTGCAGTTATTTGTTTAGTGTTTTGTAAGAGACAGTGATCGATCGATACTGCACTTGGGTGGGCTGGGCCGGGCGGAGGGGCAAAACGCAGGTGCTAGCAGGTATCTGGGCTGATTCCGCTAACACTGCGTTTTTGGGAACCCTAAACTGCTGGGGACGCTAGTATAGATCTGATCGGATCAGATATTGATCCGTTCAGATACTATACCACTAAGGGAGGTGTATGGTGCGTGCGTGGGTGTTAGCGGTACTGGCGCTAACCTGACGCTGCCTGGGGCTGGTGCTTGCCAGTTCACCAAAATGCTACCAAAAAAACTGTTAGCGATCGCAGGGATCAGGCCTGACTCTGCGAACGCTGCAGTTATGCGTTTAGTGTTTTGTAAGTGACAGTGATCGATCGATACTGCACTTGGGTGGGCTGGGCGGAGGGGGCAAAACGCAGGTGCTAGCAGTTATCTGGGCTGATTCAGCTAACACTGCATTTTTGGGAACCCTAAACTGCTGGGGAAGCTAGTATAGATCTGATCGGATCAGATATTGATCCGTTCAGATACTATACCACTAAGGGAGGCGTATGCTGCGGGCATGGGTGTTAGCGCTACTGGCGCTAATCTGATGCTGCCTGGGGTGACGCATATCACCGCCGGGCGATCGGGAGGCTAAACCTTTATTCAGTAATAAACGGCGGGTGCCCTGACACTATAAAAAATAAACGAACTAACCAGAGTCACCCGAGGAAAGATGACATCATTTCCTTTGCTGCTGTTTAGCATACAGCAGCAAAGGAATGTTCTGATTGGCCGGCGGCGATTGCGAGGGGGGGGCCACGAACGGATGGCCTCCCCCTCACCTCCGATCGCCGGGGGACAAAAGAGGACCGTCTCGGGGCACCGGGGGGGGGTCCGATTGGACCCCCCACCTGAGGGAGGCAGATCAC
Source organism: Lithobates clamitans (assembly GCA_037952925.1). Lineage (NCBI taxonomy): Eukaryota > Metazoa > Chordata > Amphibia > Anura > Ranidae > Lithobates > Lithobates clamitans. The sequence continues at coordinate 1,924,089 of JBBGZY010000742.1, read as the reverse complement.
GTACATTTACGTGATTTTGCCTGCCCGTGCCACCTTGCCGTCATATATCGGCGTGAGGCGGTCCTTAAGTGGTTAAGGACTTGCACCTTTTTTGCTCGCAGGCTCCTTTAGAGGGTTATTTTTGATAAACCATCTGTAGAATCACACTCACTCAACACCATTCCCAATATTCAAGAAAATATTGAAGAGCACCAGGCATTGGAGGATTTGATGGAACTTTGGGAAGAGGGACATGTCACCGATGACGGTTCCCCTACCGGGGTTGTCTCTCGCTGGAATGTCCTCCCCCCCACAATCTTCAAGGCCAAATCAAGGCTGTTTCCACTTTTGAATGCTAATCCCAATATTTGGGCTTTTATTCAGCAAACCTCCCAAGCTATTGAAAAGTTTAACTTTTCTGCTTCAGGGCCCTCTAACTTGACCCCACAACAAAAAGATGCGATTAAATCACTTCAATCTAATCCTGAAATAATAATCACGCCGACAAAGGCGGAAATTTGGTTATTATGGAAGTATCCCAGTATGTGACCATGTGTAAAAAAATTTTGTTAAACCGAGACTGGTAATTGATAATTTCTATATGAGGTATCGTACAATTATTCTGAAAGCTTATCATCATGGAATTATTGACCAAAACACCTGGAATTTTTTAAATGTTAGGGATCCAAGGATCCCTACATTTTACACCTTACCCAAGGTACACAAGCCCCTGATCGAACCCCCTGGACGTCCAATAATCTCTGGCTGTTCCAGCTTTACTGAAAATGCTAGTTCTCTAATAGACAGCTAGCGTTATTCCCATGTAACATCGCTTTTTTCTTATATCAAGGATACCATTGATTTACTAAGAACCATTCAAGGTATTTCTCTTCCCCCTAATACCTGGCTTGTAGCCCTCGATATCGAGAGTCTTTACAATGCTATTCCCCACGATAAGGGCATTGAGGTTATACAAAATCATCTAAACGAAAGAGGTCCCTCTTTTTCCAATTACAGTAAGTTCGTGCTTGAGTTACTTGATTATATTCTGAGATACAATGTTTTTCTCTTTGACTCCTCCCACTACCTCCAGGTGCAGGGGGTTGCCAAATGTGCCCCATCGTATGCCAACCTGTACCTGGGGGAGTGGGAAAAGGATGTCTTCTCTAGGGATGATTTGACTCACCTCTTGAATAGGGTGATCTCATGGCATCGCTATATTGACAATGTTCTTATCTTCTGGTCAGGAACTGAATCCGAACTAAATTAATTTATAAGGTTGATCTCTATCAACGATTTCAACCTCAGATTTACTATGCATTATAGCCAAACTAACATAAATTTCTTGGAGTTAGTTATCTCGATTGATGCCAATGGAAAGTTGGATTCTTCACTCTACAGGAAGCCCTCAGCGGGTAATACTATCCACCATGCTAAAAGCTCCCATACAGACTCACTACTAAAAAGCATTCCATACATCCAGTACCTACAGCTCAAACGTAATTGCAGTAAGGACTCAGACTTTCAAACTGCTGCTAAAGACCTCTACTATAGACTAAAAATTTGAGGCTATAGTCACGCTTGCCTTAAAAAGGCGTATAAGGCTTAAAAGAGAGATTCTCTGATTTTTTTCTTCCAAATGTTCTAAAAAAGTCAATACAGTTGAGAGTTATTACTCGTTACTCGAACCAACATACTGAAATTAGAAAAAATTTTAACAAATTCTGGACCCTTTTGTCAGCAGACACTATTGTAAAGAAATATATCAGAGAATTTCCTGAGATCACATTCAGACGAGTTCCATCTTTAAAAGATCGGTTAGTCCACAGCCATTTTAACAATGCCCCTTTACCGGCTATTCAGGTCAACACAGGTACTGCCCCGTGTGGCCATTGTGACGTTTTCAAATTTGTTGACCAGAAATCCCGATTTAAACTTCCAAATGGCACTTGGCACTCCATTAAATTTAGGGTCGGGTCACTTGCCAAAAACCAGGTGTCATTTATTTGGCCCAGTGTCTTTGCGGTGGCTTCTATATTGGAAAGACTAAGCGACAGTTCTTCAAAAGGATAAGAGATCACATCAAACCTATTAGAAAAAAAAAGATGGATACTGCCATAAGCAGACATGTTGGTCTATATCATGATTATAACCCCAATGTTATTAGATTCTTAGCATTGGAACATGTTCCACTAGACTCATGGGGGGGGGGGGCAGTGTTGATAGGACGCTGCTCCAACTTGAGGCCCGATGGATTTATGATCTTAGGGCCACTGTATTTCCCGGCTTCAATGAAAGCCTCAGCTTTAAGCCTTTTCTTTACTTTCTACTATTGTGAATCTACCTTCCCTATTTTTCCTTTCCTCCTCCGGCTCCCGTGCCTGCCCCCCCCTTTTTTTTTCCGCCCTGCCCCCCCCCTCTTTTATTCCTCACCTTTTGAGCTTTATTCTTATTACTTTACCTATATATAATAATATATTTTTTCCTATTTGTCTTATTTCTAATATACTTTTCATTGTCCTTTTATTTTGTACATTTGATGACTATTTATAATCCCTTGTGTATTTATGCAGTTATTCTTGTTCTGGCTGGAGATTGCAGCACTCTTCTGACACTTAGACAGGCTACGGCTGTGGGTGGTCCAATACGCCGTGCCTGTCTTTACTCCTCTGTTCCATCTAGTCCATTCCTGCCTCCCCATACTTCCGCAGCTGCGGGGTTTGTGTCCCTAGCAGTCATACGGACACCCAGGGCATACAGTGATTCCCTCACTTTATGACTGTTTCATGCCGCGCTCACCAGGGAGTCTCCTCCCCTGGGTTACGTCCAGGCATTTTCCCTCTCTGAGTTTTTTTTTTAACAGAAGATGCTCTCTGAGTTTTTAATCTGCAGGCTATTCACCATCATAGCACTACCTCCCCTTGCTATTGTGGGCTGTCAGTGCAGGTCTCATTCCAGCCACTACACTACGGTGTCTGTGCCCTGTTTGGAACCCTCCCACTGCCGCTCTGCTCTTGGGTTGTGTAGTCTTTCGGGACTATGGCACCCAGGGCATGCGCATTAGGTATCCTCGCGTCCGCATCGTGTCGGTGACATCAGACGCCGACCCGATGGAGGACAGATAAAGCCGGCTCACTCGGCGGTTTCACTGCCAGAGCCGGAGGGTCAGACTCCATCAACACAGTGTTCTTCACTGGTAAGTTTTTTACTACACCGTATGGTACATTTCCATTCTCTAAGCCCTCTTCATTCAGGTCCTTTTATTCATATGAATGTCTTCACCCCTCTATCCATTAAGTCTTAACTTTTCCACTTATTTTCTATACTACTTTGATAACATATTATCGCATTTTTTGAGACATAGTCCAATATTTTTCTTGGTTTACATCTCTAATCAAGTTTCATATTCCCCTTGCTTTTCTGTGCGACTATACCCTTTCAAGTTGACCTGCTTATTGTGACCACCTTATTTGTAAAACACTGTAATTATTTTTCTATGCGCCCTTTTTTAACTTTGAATTTATTAAAAATACAAAAACCTTTTTATATAATATATTTTTTTTCTTTGGACTCCTCTGCACCGATAAAATCCCTTGCCTTTTCTCATCTTAAGTTTAGTACATTGTTGTCTAGATGGGTTTGTATCTAGAATGAAATGCAAACTTGATTCAGTGTAAGGAGAGGACACTCAGCAGCTGGACACCAGAACACCCTTTTTAGGGTGTCCTACACAGGTGCTCCAGTGGATACTAGGGGTCTCTCCATGTGTGAAACTTTAACAAAAAAAGGTAAGTATTCCAGCTTTAGAAAGGGAAAAAAACATGTTTTCAGCTTGGAACTCTTGCCTCAAATATCTGTGTGCTAAGTATACCTTTTTTTTATTCACATAGGGAAAAGAATGGACACATAGAAAAGAACAGGGACATCTGAGGACACCACAAACCCCACTACTCATGAAGAAGGGGAAGTCCCCACACACCATGAAGAAGATGTGAAGGGAGAGGTTCATGAAGTAGGTGAAATAGTGACCACAACAGGTCAGTGTCTGAGACCACAGCTTCAGGTAATAGATGTACGCCTGCATATTTATAATACATAGTGTGTTTTTTTATTTTTAGGTGATGTGGATGTTGTGGAAGAAGAAATTCATTTTAACAGTGCAAGTGCACAGATCCTCATCCGTGAGATCATGGTGTGCAATTGAGATTTAGAAATGGTCAAACAAAATATCACTCATGTCCAAAAAAAAAAAAAATGACCAACATCATTGATGTTTTAGGCAGAATCTAAAAACAACAAAAATTTAAAAGTTGCTCTTTTAAAAAAAAAAATTCTAAAGTTTTAAAGTAATTTGAAAGCCAAATTTTGAAGATGCACACAGTGTGTCAACATGTGCTATCTGCCATCACGGGATATCAATGTACGCGTTTTGTGGGTGCAACCCCTTCCTTACAACTAAAGTAGATGAGAGGAAGGGGTTGCACCCCCGAAACCTGTCCATTGTTTCCCCATGACGGGAGCTAGCACATGTTGACATTAGGCATGGGATCAAGAGGGAAATCTACATTTGGACTCCCAATTTGTGTGCATCTTCAAAAGTTGGCTTTTATAGGGGTGACACCACCCCATCTGATGAAGGCAAGATCAACAAAGTTTGGACATACTAATGTCTCATATGGCCTTCACGTTATTAAAGTTGAACTTTGTAAGTTCCTGAGTTGTGTATGTTATGGTTATAGCCAAAAAAAGGCTATATCTACTGTCAAACATAAATATTATACACCAAAGATGTTGGTTTGTTAAAAAATAACAGACTCGTGTATATGTGCTTAGAGCAAAATGTTTTATACTCCTCAATGTTTGGCTTCTTCTTTCAATGCTCAATACCAGTTTTTGGAGTAAATTGGTGTAGTTACAGTGACAATGGGGGTATTTACTAAAGGCAAATCCACTTTGCACTACAAGTGCACTTTCAATGCAGTTTCAGTGCACTTCTAGTGCAAAGTGGATTTGCCTTTAGTAAATAACCCCCACAGTGCTCTAAAATTTGACCCAATCATGCCATTTTAGGGACTCAAAGCAATTAATTAATGAAGCTGAAAAAGATGATTATTTTTAGCATTAATGCATTACATACATTAACAACAAAAACAATGTGTGTGTGTAGCAGACCCACAACATAATAGTTAGCTGAAGAAAAGATTGTCACCTCATGTATCAAATAAGTTACATTTGCACTATTGAAGAAAATGGCCAAAAATAAAAGGCCATTGGAGAACCTAGGAGACAGATAAGAAAAACAAGCAGTAAATCAAATTAAATATGAGTTCAGTTTATACATTTTTTTTATTTTAAACATGTTTGTATATTCTCTGGCATATCAATGCCCCCCTTACCCGCAAAGTACTCTAGATACTTTTGGCGAACTTTGGGGGGGGCAAGCCAGGACAGCCAGGTTCAAGAGCTGTCAGAGTTGTTGTATCCAGTAATAAACCAGCCTCAGTCCCAACTGAGGCCACATAGTTTGATGCATTTTTTTACAAAAAGTTATGTAATATGCAGCATGAAAGAACAATATGATTGATTTTATATTCCGCCATGTTGATAGCTGTGAGAAATAGGCGGAACCGGCTGGCCATTATTACAAAGGCATTTTCAACCACTCTTCTGGCTCTGGCCAGCCGGTAATTAAAAACCCTCTGGTCCGGGGTGAGGGCCCTCATCGGGAATGGCCGCAGAAGATGGTCCCCCAGCGCAAGAGTTTCATCCGCGAGGAAGACAAACAGGAGTCCCGCCACATTGTCTTCCGGAGGTGGCAAGCTAATGCTGCCATTCTGGAGCCATCTGTAAAACTCCGTCTGGGAGATGACTCCACCATCCGACATCCGGCCATTTTTTCCCCACGTCCACATACAGAAACTCGTACGTCGCTGACACCACTGCCAACAACACTATACTATTATATCCCTTATAATTATAATAGTATGACCCCCGAGTTGGGAGGTGGGACGATGCAGACATGCTTCCCATCTATTGCCCCACCGTAGTTGGGGAAGTCCCACTGCTGGGCAAACTGGGAGGCCACAGTCTGCCATTCCTGAGGGTTTAAAGGAAATTGTGGAGTCAACAAGAAAAAAAAAAATAGTACTTTTGCACATAACATTGCAAGCAGATTAGACACAAACATTCTTGGCCAACATAAGTAGAACATTTCTTGAACTGAGTATTTAAAGTCAAAAGTATAAGGTCCACCTATCAGATTCCTCCCCCCCTCTGATGGCCCAGTGTAAAAATTTTAGGGGGGGAGATGTTTTGGACAGGTAACCCTCTCCACTTCATTGAGAGCTGAATGCATAAATAATGTGTGTTACTTTGGCCAGACCCTCCTTACTCACATTAATGGCAGCCCACTGGACAGGTAAGAAGTGTCATAATACAAAAATATGAATACACACTGTACAAAGATAATAGGAGAACAGAACTTTAAACAGTATTATTTGAAAGTATTCAGGCAGGCCCTTGCACTACATGCTTTGGTGAATTCATCCATAAATCTGACCACAAAAGAGGTAGATATAGTGTGCATGAGTTCGGCAAAGTCAGCAGATAGAGTATTGGTATCAGCTGACTTAGCGGTTGGGGGAGAGGGAGGGTTGAAAATTAGTTTGGGCCCCCCAAAAAAAGTCTCTTGCACTCTGCCTGAATTTAAGGCCAACAATTTAATTTCTATCACCCTGCTTCCTCAAAGCAGCCCACCTATCTCATGCGCCCTTTGGAACGCCCGCTCCATCTGCTAACATCTGTACATGACCTCTTCATCTCTCATGGCTTTAACATACTCGCCATAACCGAAACCTGGCTTCAAAATTTTGACTCTTCTGCTGCTCTCTCCCATGGTGGCCTCCATTGGATTCACTTCCCCAGACCCAACAGACAAAAAGGAGGTGGAGTTTGATTCCTTCTATCCCCACAAAGCACCTTCCAAGTCCTTCCTATACCTCCCTCTCTATCCCTCTCTTCTTTCGAGATGCACTGTATTCATCTGTTTTCTCTTATTTCTCTGGGGATTGCAGCAATTTATTGGCCTCCTGGACCAGTATCATGCTTTCTTGATGACTTTGCTGCCTAGCTACCCTACCTTCTCTCCTCTGAAATACCCACGATCATTCTTGGTGACTTAAACATTCCTGCCAATGTTAACAGCCCAACTACAGCTAAACTTCTCGACTTAACCTCATCTTTTGACCTAACACAATGGACACATACTTCCACTCACTCCATTGGTAATTCCCTTGACCTTGTATTCTCCCATCTCTGCAACCCTGGCAACCTCACAAACACCCCCTTTCCTCTCTCTGATCACAACCTCATTAGTTTCACTGTTTCACCCTTCTCTTCTCTATTCTGCTACTGACCACCTATATGACATAATCTCTCCCTTGTCCTGTCCTGACCTGGCCACCCCTGTCTACAACAGTTCCCTCTCATCATCACTAGATGCACTTGCTCCTCTAACCACACACAGAATCAGGCCCCGACCGTTACAACCCTGGCAAACTGACAACACTAGAAATCTCAAGAGACATTGTCGTGCTCTTGAATGACTGTGGTGTAAAACCAAATGCCTGCAAGACTTCACCCTATTAAAATCTGCCCTTCTAAAATACAATTCCTGCCTCCATGCTGCCAAGCAAGCCTACTTTGTTTCTCTTATTAATACTTTGTCATCCAGTCCCCGTCGGCTCTTCTCAACCTTTAACTCTCTGCTTCGTCCCCCGCCCCCTCTACCCACTAACTCACTCACTGCCCAAGAGATTGCCAATCACTTCAAAGACAAGATTGATGCAATTCGTGAGTACACCTCCACTGAGCGTACTTCTTCCCCACCCAACATACCTTGCCTAACAGCACATTCAACACTCTCCTTCCTCTTGAATTGGCTACTAAAGCTTACAAAACTTTTCTCAGATGCCCACCTAAGCAATTGTCCTTTGGATTCTGTTCCCTCACAACTACTAAGGTAACCCTCTTATTCTATCCTATGCTCCCTTACATCTTCAATCTCTCCTTCTCTAGTGGCACCTTCCCCTTTCCTCAAAAAACATGAGCAGATCACTCCCATACTTAAAAAGCCCTCACTGGACCCCACAAATCTAAACAACCTAAGACCCATCTCATTGCTCCCATTCACCTCTAAACTTCTAGAACGCTTAGTCTACAACCGTCTTAGCTCCTACCTCAGTGAAAATAACCTTCTTGACCCATTACAGTCTGGCTTTTGCTCGCAGTACTCCACGGAAACTGCCTTACTAAAACTCACTCAACGATTTACTAACTGCTAAAACCAACAGCCAATACTCCATACTCCTACTTCTTGACCTCTCTGCGGCCTTTGAAAATGTTGACCACCCGCTCCTTCTCAATAAACTACATTCCCTTGGCTTCTGAGATTCTGCTCTATCCTGGTTCTCTGCCTATCTATCAAAGCGCTCCTTCAGTGTCACCTACAACTCTGTCTCCTCCTTTCCACTCTCCATTGCCCCTTTCTGTGGGGGTCCCCCAAGGCTCTGTTCTTGGACCCCTTCTTTTCTCTATCTAAACCTCCTCCCTTGGTCACTTGATAACCGCCCACGGCTTCCAATATCACTTATACGCAGATGACACCCAAATCTATCTGTCTACTCCTTACCTCACTCCTTCAGTCTCCTCTCGCATTACTAACTTACTAACTGACATATCAGCATGGATGTCGCACCACTTCCTTAAACTAAATCTCTCTAAAACTGAGCTATTAATATTCCCCCCTGCACTTGCCCCCCCCATGACTTTTATATCAAAATCAACAATGCAACCATCAGGCCCTCCCCTCACACCAGGGTACTAGGTGTAATCCTAAACTCTGACTTGTCATTTCAGCCCCAAGTCCAATCGTTGTCAAAAGTTTGTAGAATTCACCTCTGTAACATCTCTAAAATTCGCCCCTTTTTAACAAATGAAACCACAAAGCTCCTCATTCACTCCCTTGTTATCTCTTGCCTTGACTATTGCAACTCCCTTGTCATTGGCCTGCCTCTCCATAGGCTATCCCCTCTTCAGTCTATCATGAATGCTGCTGCCATACTTATCCAACTTACCAACCGCTCAGTGTCTGCCAACCCTCTACTCCAATCCCTACACTAGCTCCCAATCACCCAATTAATTAAATTCAAAGTACTAACCACAACATACAAAGCCATTCACAACTCTGCCCCGAGCTACATCACCAATCTTGTCTCCAAATATCACCCAAATCGTCCCCTCCGCTCTTCTCAAGACCTCCTACTCTCAAGCTCTCTCATCTCCTCCTCCCATGCTCCTCTCCAGGATTTCTCCAGAGCCTCCCCCATCCTCTGGAACCCACTACATCCTCTGGTCCGGCTATCCCCTATACCTTGCTACTTTCAGGCAATCCCTGAAAACGCATCTCTTCAGGGAAGCCTATCATGTCTCCAACTAATCTCCTACCACTTCCATCAGCTCATTCCCCACAGTTACAACCTTTTGTACCACCTGCCCCACCCTATTAGATTGTAAGCTCTTCTGAGCAGGGCCCTCTTAATCCTCTTGTATTTTATTGTATTATAACTGTATTGTCTCCTTTTTTATTTATAGCGCTGTGTAAACTGTTGGCGCTATATAAATCCTGTATTATAATAATAATAATAATAACAATAACATTTATACACATTTTAGGGGGTGTTTAGGGTAAGCACTACAATGGAGCTGACAAAATACATTGTTAAGTGACTAGGCTAGGTGTGTATGGGCCCAGGATAGCATGCTGGGGAGGTTATTGAAGGCAAATATGCATGAAGGACAAAAAAAGGAACATTAAAAGCTTACAGCATGCATGAGGACAAAGAGGACATTCACAGCATATTACAATCATGGTAATTAGGGAATGATGAAATTAATACAATACATAGCAAACATTAAATACACAGAATGTGATGTTAAAGGATAAACCTTAATATAATCCTTCTGCAAGACCTGAATGATGGCAGAACAGATCTCTGGAATAATGATTCCCAGAGCCTGGGGGGAGACTCCAGTCATGAACTTGATATCCTGGAGACTTCTCCCCGTCGCCAAGTAATGCAAGGTGGCGACGAGCCTCTGCTTGGGAGTGATGGCTTGCCAGATGCAGGTGTCCTGCTTCATAATATATGGGGACAGCAAAGCCAACAGACAGTGATAAAACGGGGTCCGTCATCCGGAGATAATTACTGAAATCATCAGGATTATTCTCCTGGATCTCCCGCAACAAAGGCATGTGCGAGAATTGGTCACGCTGGAGCAACCAATTCTTCGTCCATGAACTCCACCTCACCCTGTTCATGGACTGGACTTGGGTCAAAGCAAGAACTCCAACACCAAGCCCAAGCACAGCACGAACTCTCCGACGAGTACATAACCGCAACATGGCTAAGAAACAAACGGCTGCTCAGAAGGAACTGACGGAACACACTGAAAATCAGAAAGAACCTGAGAAGAACGATCTGAAAATCAGGAAAGAACTGACAACACGCACTGAAGAACAGATACGAACCCACAAGCACAAACTGAAAAGCAGAAACAAACTGAGAAGCACAAGGCTGAAAAGCACCAATTGTCTCTCACTAAACAAATACTACCACAAGATAAACACGAGATTAGCAGAAGGAGACCAAAGGGTGGCGCACTGGCTATTGAACTTCCTTTTTATAGTCCCATCGTACGTGTTGTACGTCACCGCGTTCTTGGCGTTCTGAATTTCTGACATTTGTGTGACCTGTGTGTATGCAAGACAAGTTTGAGCCAACATCCTTCGTAAAAAAATCTGTGGTTTTGTTGCTGGAAAATCCGATCGTGTGTATGCAGCATTAAGCTTGAAGTGCAGAGTCAGTGAGAGTGCCCTGGCTGTATGGGACAGCGCAGTGTCAGGCAGCCCAGCCGGGACACTCTCACGGTAGGGCTGGCCCTGGACTCGAGGCTATGGGCCCCAGATTTGTGGCTCTAGCCACAATCACCACCCCTAGTGACGCCACTGCCTACTGCAGAGATGCCCCATCTAACCACTGACCAGTGAGACAATGTAGAGTGTCTGCCGGCGATTGGGCCCTTGTGTTGGAGCACTATATAAACAAGATGGTGGCCAGAGGCCTCCCACCACAGATGACTCCAATTCTGGTTCTGTGTGTTCCCTCGGTGGCCAGCAAGTGGGTCATCCTTCTCAGGCCAGCTATTTGCAGCTGCAACAGGCAGTGGCAGCGGGTACATTTGGTCACTCTGAGTAACTGGAACACAATGGAACTTACTTTAGACAGTAGTTGTCAGCACAGCAGAGTGCTTCAGCAAAGTATTGAGCAAAGGCTGTGAATATTTATGTACAAGGGATTATTTTCATTTTTTATTTTTAATAAATATGCAAAGATCTCAAACAAACTTCTTTCACGTTGTCATTATGGGGTATTGTTTATAGAATTTTGAGGAAAATAATGAATTTAATCCATTTTGGAATAAGGTCGTAACATAACAAAATGTGGAAAAAGTGAAGTGCTGTGAATACTTTCCGGATGCACTGTAAGTACCTTTTTGCCCTTTTGTGATCACATTCCCTCTGTTCTCAGCTGCATAAGACCTGGAAAGAGAAGAAGCAGCAGCACACTGAGCTTCCCAGTGAATGGCTGCGCACGGGGGAGGGGGGGTGTCAGGACAAGTCTAATCATTGGAGGAGAGGACATTGAGTTCCCAGCATAGCTAGAGAACTGAACACTGTGTATTCTCCTGCTTAGTGTGGTCACTTTTAAATAGGAAGGCAGAGGGACTGGCAGGGAACAGACTACTTTCTCATACAAGTACATGATACAGCAGGCACATATCAGGAATATTAAATGTTGGGGTAACAAACGCTTTAAAGATCCCTGCCCAGTGCTACATTGCCTACAATTTGCTCCCCCGCTTGTCCCCCAGAATTACTGGGTATGGGGCACATATGACTATCTTTCTTTTCTTACATAATGTAGCACTGGGTACCAACAGCAGCAATCACCAGTTCTGATCACCGTCAAGTGGAGATAGAGGGAGGGGTCCTTGGTTTTGGATCCCTCCCTCTTGGTTTTGGGTAAGCTCCAACCAGATCAACTGCTTGCACAGGACTTGTTTCTTTGCTTTGGCAGAAATGAAACGCAAGTATAACAGAGGGGAGCATTTACTAAAGCCCTTAGTTTGTCCTGCATGGTTCTAAGTATGTGTGGACCATAGACATTTTTTTTACATCCACTGTTACAAACAGTATTCATATGGTTAAACAACATAGACACAAAAAAAAGTCCAGCATTAAGTGCAGCTATGGTTAGTCCAGTGGGCTATAGATCCATAACATTCAACAATTGGGTGACAGCGCTCAGAAAACATACCAAAAAATAGCAACCAAGGGTTGAGGGATTACCCTAGGATGAGCAGGTGGGCAAAATAAATGTTTTTTTTAATGTTACCACTACTCGGTGTCACACATTAATGTCCTGCATGAATCTCCATTGAGCCAAAATCCTTTATCCTTTAGCCCACACTTTTTGTTACCCCAACACTTTATATGCCTGATATATGCCTGCTGTACCATGTGTTTGTATGAGAAAGTATCCTGTTCTGTTTGTATTGCTTCCTTTATGTGAAATCCCTGGTGTTCCTGCCAGTACCTCTGCTTTCCTATTAGAAACTGACCACACTAAACAGAATAGCACAGCGTGGTCAGTTCCCTAGCTATGCTTGGAACTCAGTCTCCTCTCCTCCAATGATCAGACTTGCCCTAACATGCCCCTGCTGCACAGCCATTCACTGGAAAGTTCAGTGTGCTGTTGCTTCTTCTGCTCTTAGGCAGCTGAGAACAGAGGGAATGTGATCACTTATAAAAAAGGTATTTATATATTTTTTTATATGTATGCACAAATGTTTTGCCTTTCATTTTAATTTTAAACTGAATAGGTTGTTTTACAAGGTGATCATTTACAATCAGATATGCAAAGCTTCCATGTATTAGATAAATAAATAAGTCAGCAGCAATGTACAGTTTAAAAACATATTGTTTATGGTTACAAACCGGCTTACATAGCCCCCAGATCCTTGATGTGTACTGGTGGCAATTGAGATTAAAGAACAGCAGCCATAGTGACCTTTGAATATGGTAATTCTAATAAAGCACTGTCTGGGACCATAACCCTGTCACTTGGGAACTCCAGGAGAGGAAAGACTCTGGGGGGCTGAGGGTGGGGCTGCTGCACACAGAAGGTTTATTATCTTAATGCATAGAATGCATTAAGATAAAAAAAAAAACCGTCTGCCTTTACAACCACTTTAAGGATTCTGGCTCAATGGAGATTCATGCAGGACATTAATGTGTGACATTGAGTAGTGGTAATATTCTTTAAAATATTTATTTTGCATAAGTTCTCACCTGCTCATCCTTGGGTGATCTCTGAGCGATTGATTTGTATTTTTTGATATGTGGTTGAATGAGTAGACTGTTTGTCAGAGATGTCTAGGGAAAAGGGCTTTTTAAGGAGTACTGTATCTTTCTCAAGATCAACTGAGGTTTCTAAATGTAGTGCGCTCCCTAAGGAGCCATAAATAGAACAGGATCCCCCAGCCTGCACAGCCAGGCACACTGAATTTTCATAGTCACTGAGAGTCTGAGAGTAGTCCATGAGTTTTTTTTTAAGGTAATAAACTTGGATGGAGATAAGAATATTGTGGGATACCCACTTGACTTTAAACAACTTCAGGGACATCTTTTTCTATATACAGTCTATATACGCTCCTCACTTCCTCCAGGACTCTTGCTTGCAGAAAAACTCATCTGGGACACTTTAAGCAGATCCGACAAGACACTTAGCCAGATCAAAGCAAAAGCCCTTTACAAGCAGGGACCTGGGGCCCCTTGGTTGTGTAGCAAAGGCCGGTGTCCAGCTTACATTCCTCCTGTGGCTGCTGATCCCTGCACCACCTTTTTAGGCACTGCCAGCCTGCCCAGGTTGCAGCTGCCCCTTTCACTAGCCCTCCTGGCTAACTTCTCCACAGTCCTTCCAGACTGACACTTTCTCCACAGTCCCCCCCAGACTGATCATTCATCTGGCTGACTTCTCAAAAGACCTCCTGGACATGCTGACCACTCTTTGCTCCTGTGCCTCCAGAAAGGATTCCTCTGTGTGTTGTAGAGATTCCAACCAGAACCCAAGCCCCAGGCTCCCCCCCTGGACTAGGGGCACCCTTAAGGGTCACGACAGCCTCCTCAGCATTCCATCTGCATTTTCCACCCGTCTGCCCCTGTTGGCATGACTCATGAATATTTCTGAGGTGACCCATCCCCTGCAAGCCCATTTTGCTGGGGATTGGCTGGGGCCCTCATCAGTACTTCAAGCAGCTCCTCCTAGACTCCACCCTCTACTTCTGGAAGCTTCTCCAAGGTTCCAAAAAGCAGGGGGATTCACCAGAGATGTTGCTTGCCGAGTCATCCAGTCTCCCTGAGTCACTCAGCCCTGTCCCAGATTCAACCCAGACCTGGCTCTCAGCCAGGCCAAATTTTCCCACATTAACAACTAACTACATCTAGAGTGCTACATAAAGATAAAAGAGTTTTTAAGGATTTAAGGAAAATGGGCTGTCATAATTCAACCTATGTTACCTTGTTGCATTGAGCTTAACAATATACTATTCCTATTTTTAATGCATTAAGCATTTATAAAACAAGTATACTTCTTTACAAAACTATTTAAAATGGCAAATCATTTAAGGCATTGGTAAACACTCTTTACTGTCATGCTTAGCTAAATGCCTAACTCCAGTGAAAATGTAACTATTCAAATAACTTTATTTAGGTCATATGTTTGAGCTTGTGCGCTACACCAGACCTGCGTCAGCCAGCGAGAAGCAATTACTTAATCTCTCCAAGGTCTTTTTGCTGGCAATTAAGTGAGTTAAGATTAGACTTGGCAGTGAGAGTGCTCGCAATGAACTCCATATGGTAAAATAAAAAATGCAGCAACTAGAAAAGGCCAGCTGAAGCCTCGAAAGCCCAGAGGAAACCACCATTCAAACAGACTTTGTAATGTCACATAGAAGTGATGTGTCGGGAATCAGCAGGTCTTTCCTAGATATGGTAAGCCTGGTCTATCAGCCCCTGCATTCTAAAACAAAAGATAAATCACACACGCACAGACAATAATCAATATGGCTGCTTGTTCTTTCTAAGAAGTTCAGCAGGAGTAAATTATCTGAGAGGTAAACATATTGTACGTCCAAATCACTTTCTAGCGTGACTGTCGCTCTTCTAGAAAGATATGACAGCAGTAAAGAAAACAAAGGCTGAAATTAAATTATTTTTTTCCAGTGATTATTGTATCTGCAGATTGACACACAGATGACGTGCTTCCTCTGCTGGTATAGAGAGATTACATTGCTAATGGATAGCACTATATATCCAGAGGGAAGTTTGAGTATCATCAGTTAGAGCAGCATTGTGTTTCTCATGGTCAAGGAGAATTGTCTCCTATAGATCACTTTGCATCTCTTCACTCATCTTTGTTTTTCAGTTAAAGCAATACTTAACAATATCCTTATTCTCAAAAAAAAAAAAAGAAGAAAGAAACATCTACACATCCACTTAATGGCCTTGTAATTCATTTTTCTTTCTAATTCAACTGTATTTCCTTCTTCCTAATCTCTCATATTCTCCCTCACTTCCTTTTGTTTGAAACAAACAGTGCACATTACAGTGTACAGTGCTCTATGCACACTTCAAATCCCATAGTTCGTAGTCCCCAGTTCATCTCGAGAGTGTAGCTACGTTTCTGCATACAGTGGGACCATGGGGAAAGAACATACATAACACCTCCACACTGTCTGTCAGGCACCCTCTGAAGATCGAACCACCATGGATTGCTCTTCGGGGTCACCACAAGCGTAAACGAGCCCATAGTGGGTGGGGTTGGGCCAAACAGTCTTTCACATTGCCGGCTGCTGTGCTGAGTGTGCACAGGGCACACTTACCACCCTGCTTGAAGTGAATTGGTAGAAAGTGGCAGAGGTGAGCAGTGTGGAAAAAGGGTGGTAGAAGATGCAGGGATGAACAGGAACAGTACTAAAAGAGGGTGGCAGGGGATGCAAAGGTAAGCAGCGCTCGAAGAAGGTGGCAGAGGATGCAGAAGTGAGCAGCTTTGGAAGAGGATGGCAGGGGATGTAGGGTGAGCAGCCTTGGAAGAGGGTGGCACAGGTCACAGAGGTGAGCAGAATTGGGGGAGGATGGCAGGGGATGTAGAAGTGAGCATGCTGCAAGATGGTGGCAGGGGATGCAGACGTGAGCAGCACTGAAGGAGGGTGGCATGGGTTTGCAGAGATGAGCAGCAGTGGAAGAGGGTGGCAGGAGTTGCAGAGGTGCATGCATGGCATTGGTAGAGGGTGGCAGGGTATATATATATATATATATATATATATATATATATATATATATATAAATCTCTCTCTCTCTCTCTCTCTCTCTCTCTCTCTCTCTCTATATATATATATATATATATATATATATATTTTAACCACTTTAGCCCGGAAGGATTTGCCCCCTTCCTGACCAGAGCACCTTTTACAATTTACAACTGCGCTGCTTTAATTGGTAATTGCATGGTCATGCAATGCTGCACCCAAATAAAATTTGCGTCCATTTTATCCCACAAATACATTTCTTTTGATGGTATTTGATCACCTCTGTGTTTTTTCTATTTTGCGCTATAAACTAAAAAAGACCGAAAATTTGGAAAAAAAATATATTTTCTACTTTTTTGTTATTAAAAAAATTACAATAAACTTAATTTTAGTCATACATTTAGGCCAAAATGCATTCAGCCACATGTCTCGGGTTAAAAAAATTCAATAAGTGTATATTTATTGGTTTGCGCAAAAGTTATAGCGTCTACAAACTAGGGTACATTTTCTGGAATTTATGCAACTTTTCATTTATGACAGCCTATCTCATTTCTTGAGGTCCTATAATGGCAGGGCAGTACAAACCCCTCCCCCAAATGACACCATTTTGGAAAGTAGACACCCCAAGGAATTTGCAGAGAGGCATGTTGAGCACATTGAATATTTTATTTATTTATTTTTTTCACAAAGTTGTCATGTAATCATATATTGCTCAAACATGTCATGGGCATATGTGAAATTACACCCCAAAATACATTCTGCTGCTTCTCCTAAGTATGGGGATACTACATGTGTGGGAATTTTTGGGAGCCTAGCCACGTACAGGACCCTGAAAACCAATCACCGCCTTCAAGATTTCTAAGGGCATAAAATGGTGATTTCACTCCTCACTAGCCTATCACCGTTTCGGAGGCCATGAAATGTCAAGATAGCACAACCCCCCCCCCCCCCCAATGACCCCATTTTGAAAATAAACACCCCAAGCTATTTGCTGAGAGGCATGTTGAGTATTTTGCAGATCTCGCATTTTGTCACAAAATTTTGAAAATTGAAAAAAGAAAAAAACATTTTTCTTTTCTTTCTTCATTTTCAAAAACAAATGAGAGCAAAATACTCACCATGCCTCTTAGCAAATACCTTGGGGTGTCTACTTTCCAAAATGGGGTCATTGGGGGGGGGGGGGTTGTGCTATCTGGACATTTCAGGGCCTCTGTAACTGTGATAGGCAGTGAGGAGTGAAATCACAAGAAATCACAATTTTACCCCTTTAGAAAGCCTGAAGGTGGTGCTTGGTTTTCGGGGTTCTGTACGCAGCTAGGCTCCCAAAAAGTGTCACACATGTGGTGTCCCCATGCTCAAGAGAAGCAGCAGAATGTATTTTGGGGTGCAATTCCACATATACCCATGTCATGTGTGAGCAATATATCATTTAGTGACAACTTTGTGTAAAAAAAAAAATAATAATTAAAATTTTCCTGAAACTTGTGGCATAATATAAAATATTCCATGGACTCAACATGTCCCTCAGCAAATAGCTTGGGGTGTCTACTTTTCAAAATGGGGTCATTTGGGGGGGGTTGAACTGTCCTTGTATTTTATGCACAACATTAGACACTCATGCCGCACATCACCCACTCTTTTAACCACTTAAAGACAAAGCCAACATTTTTATTTGCTAGAAAACTACTTTGAGCCCCCAAACATATATTTTTAAAGCAAAGACCCTACAGATTAAAATGCTGGGTGTTGCAATTTTTATTTTCACACAGTATTTGCGCAGCGATTTTTCAAACGCAATTTTTTTAACAAAAAACACTTTTTTGAATTTGAATGCGTAAAACACATTATATTGCCCAAATGTTTGATAAAAGATGATCATACATTTTTAAAAGCCTTTAAAAGCCTTGACAGGTTACCACTTGAGATTTACAGAGGAGGTCTACTGCTAAAATTACTGCCCTCGATCTGACGTTCGTGGTTATACCTCACATGCATGGTGCAATTGCTGTTTACATATGACACAAGACAGACGCTTGCGTTCGCCTTTGCACATGAGCACGGGGGGACAGGGGTGTTTTATTTATAAATAATTATATTTATATTTTATTTATTTTGCCTTTTTATTTTATTTTTACACTGTTCCTTTCTTTTTTTATAATTGTTATTGTTATTACAGGGAATGTAAATATCCCCTATGATAGCAATAGGTAATGACAGGTACTCTTTTTAAAAAAAATTGGGGTCTATTAGACTCTAGATCTCTCCTCTTCCCTCAAAGCATCTGACCACACCAAGATCGGTGTGATAAGATGCTTTTGCAATTTCCCAATGGCGCTGTTTATATCCAGCAAAACTGAAGTCATAAAATGCTCATAGCTTCCGGTTTCTTAGGCCATAGAGATGATTGGAGCTGTTCTGGTCTTCGATCAGCTCTATGGTCAGCTGACGGAACCACCGGCTGCATTCTCAGGTTCCCCCGGTGGGGGGAGCCCTAGAAAACCATGGAAGATGGCGGGAGGGGGGGTCATTCCCTCCCACTGCTTGTAAAAGCAGTCTAGCAGCTAATTAGCTGCTAGGATTGCTTTTACATGACATCTAAAAAGAACGATACCAAGATGATACCTAAACCTGCAGGCATCATTCTGGTACAACCACTCAAAGTCCAGCAACATAACAGTACATTGCTGGTCCTTGTTGGGCATATATTGTAATGTTCTTTTTTTATGCAGCCTGTGGGTTGAACGAAAAAAGAGATTGATCGGTGGGTATGCCCACTATTAGAATACCTCCCTACATCCACCCACTTCTACTGATGGGAATACATGCACCATTTTTCTTTTAACTGTGGTGGTGAAATCACGCTGATTTACGTATCGTGAGAGCAAATGCTGTTGCTATCAAGATAGATAAATCAGTGCTGCAGCTGAATGGCATACCTACAAAGAAAATAATGATTAACAATAAAACACAGTAAACAGTAAAGTATAAAAGAATGACATACCTGCAAAGCAAACATGATATAACATAGTAACAATAAAACATTGCAGTTAAGCATAAAATACAGTAAAACAGAGCAGAACAATAGAGAGAGAATAGAGAGAGAAGAACAAGAAAATTACAACTATTTTTGGCTTTTTTATTTTATATTTTTTGGGGTTTTTTAACTATTTTTTTTATTTTTACACTTTTTTTGTAACTGTAAAGGTTCCAGGTTCGGTTCTCTTAAAATGTGATGGCATCTTTGGAGACCCTGTGAAAGTGTGTCCTAGGAATGTGCAGTGCTGTACCCTATGCTAATACTCCACCAGTTTGTGCTAGCATTGGAAACATTCACAAATGCAGAGACCAGGTTGGTCAGCTGGCTCACTGCATTTGCATTGGGAAGTTGGGGCACAGAACCGTCTGGAAACAGAAGGGCTCTGCTGACCTCTTCCTGGAATTTAAGGAAGGATCCAGTTCATCCTGACACTTTGTATAGCACATAAGCGTTCAGCAGAGCCAATTGAAAAAGGTATACAGAAACTTTTTTGTGCCAGCGTCTGGCTCTACGGGCAATTAAGAACGGGGGCCATCAACTGGTCATTGAGGTCCACCCCTCCCATATTAAGGTTGTATTCATGGACACAGAGGGGTTTCTCCACAACACCAGTCGCTGTTGGAATTTGGACTGTCGTATCTGCATGAAGGGTGGAAAGAACGAAAACATTCTGTGAATCCCTCCACTTCACTGCAAGCAAATTATTACATCTCAAGCAGGCTCTCTCTCTCAGTCTAAGTCGGGACTCTACAAGCCGCTGGGGTAAGCCCCGGCGATTAGATCGCATGGTGCCACATGTGCCAATTCCACAATCAAAAGTGTGACTAAAAAGTGGCACGCTTGTGTAATAATTGTCCACGTACAAGTGGTACCCTTTTTGAATAAGGGTGACTCCAAGTCCCAAACAATCTTGCCAGCACTCCCTATGTAGTCTGGGCAGTTCTTGTGCTCCACGTTGAAACGGCCAATCAAATTGCTCAACCATTCAATATTTAGTGAATATAACACGGCATTCAGTCTATAGGTTTGGGAGTGAGGCTTGTCTGTGTATGGGGAGTGAGGCTTGTCTGTGTATGCACACTCAGACCTAAGACATGGGCTTCTGAATTATATCTACTCTGTCGGGTTTTTTTGTCATCTGTGGACTTTGGACTTTGTTCTGTGTTGGAAGTCAATAAAGTGCATCTCTCTGGAAGAATTGGGTTGCTGCGGAAGAGTACTTACTAATTAATTATCATACCCACTGTACATCATATCACCCAGTATATTATACCCGATCACTACACACGTGACTATATTTTCCCTCATAAACAATAAAACTATATGTATAGCCTGTTGCCCTGTCACACAGCTGATACAACTTGACCCCATACCTGGCACGCTTGCTGGGAAGATAATGATAGAAAGACAAGTGGCCAGAAAACTTAATCAGGGACTCATCAACACAGACAACTTAGTCAGGAGTAAACAAGGCTGCAAACTGTTGGTTGAAGTGGTTTACGAGGGGCCAACATTTTGTAGAGCCGATCAAATCCAGGGTCACCCCGAGGACGACGGAGTTCATTGTCATTGAAGTGCATAAACCGCAAGATCTGCTCATATCTAGCCCTGGTCATGGACTAGCATAACAATGGGGGAAGTACGGGCGCTGCAGAAGTTGTGGGCTCCCAATTAGGATGGGCAAATGCAGCGGGAAAGGCACTATGGGCTCAACGGGCCTGTGTTTGTCTTCTTGGTGGCTGCGGGACACTACTTGTGCTAGCCACCGCATCAGTTTGAACTGCACTTATGGGACTTACCACAACACCACGTGATACTGCAGTGCTGGTTTGTCTACGACCAGGGTGTACTAGGCCACTGATGCTTTCCAGTTCACCAGAAGGATGAGCGGCACTAGTACTGGCTCTCTGTTCCATACAAGAGCCCTGCGGTTCTTGCACCTCAACAACAGAAGAAGAAGAACGGTGTCGGGTACGTCTGACCTTAGCAGGGACCACTACTCCGTCATCAGAGCTACCTGTCAGGGTTCCGCTGCTGTCTACTAGTTCGTATTCTGAGCCTGAATCTGACAGATGGGTGACTTCCTCTTCACCTCATCTGTCATGTTCAGAAACGTGTAGGCCTCTTCACTAGTGTACCTTTAATTGGATATTGTGGTCTCTAAATTTACTGGTACAACTAGTGCGACTCGAAGGCAAAAAGAGCACCTAATTGTCAGAGCCTGCTTCAATCGCTACCAAAAAACTGTTATGCCCCGTACACACGATCACACATTCCGACAACAAAATCCATGTTTTTTTTCAGAAGGATGTTGGCTCGAACTAATTTTGCATACACACGGTCACACAAAGTTGGTCGGAAATTGCGAACATCAAGAATGCGGTGACTTACAACACGTACAACGGCACTAGAAAGAGGAAGTTCATTACCAAGTGCCCCACCCTTTGGGTTCCTTCTGCTAATCTCGTGTTAGTTTAAGTTTGGTGAGAGACGATTCACGCTTTTCAGACTCGTGCTTTTCCGATCATTATTGCTCTTCAGTTTGTGCTTGTGGGTTCGTATCTGGTTTTCAGTGCGTGTAGTCAGTTCGCATTTGTTTTTCAGTGCGCATTTTATAGTACGTATTTGAATTTGCAGTATGTTCTTGTCTGCTCATTTCTGATTTTCAGCTCGCTCTTCTCAGGCCTTTCTGTTTTTCAGTGCGTTCTGTTAGTTCGTTCTGACCAGCCGACCATTTTAAAGCCATGTTGAGGTTGCGTACTAGTCATAGAGTTTGTGCTGTGCAGGGGCTTGGTGTTGGGGTTCTTGACCCAAGTCCAGTCCATGAACAGGGTGGGGAGGAGTTCATGGACGAAGAATTGGTTGCTCCAGCGTGACCAATTCTCTCATATGCCTTTGTTGCGGGAGATCCGTGAGAATAATCCTGATGATTTCAGGAATTATCTCTGATGACGGATCCTGTTTTTCACCGTCTTTTGGCTTTGCTGTCCCCTTATATTAGCAGGCAGGACACCTGCATGCGGCAAGCCATCACTCCTGAACAGAGGCTAGTTGCCACCTTGCGGTACTTGGTGATGGGGAGAAGTCTGCAGGACATCAAGTTCTCAACGGGCATCTCCCCCCAGGCTCTGGGGATCATTATTCCAGAGACCTGTTCTTCCATTATACAGGTCCTGAAGAAGGACTATATTAAGGTAAGATTTCTCCTTTAACATCACAGTATATGTATTTAATGTTTGCTAATGTATTGTATTTCTTTCATCATTCCCTAATTACTATGATTGTAATATGCTGTGAATGCCCTCTTTGTCCTCATGCATGCTGGAATTTTTTTAACTTTTTTTTGCCCTTCATGCATATTTGCCTTCACTATCCTCCCCAGCATGCTATCCTGGGCCCATACACACCTAGCCTAGTCACTTAACAATGTATTTTGTCAGCTCCATAGTACTGCTTTACCCTAAACACCC
Source organism: Lithobates clamitans (assembly GCA_037952925.1). Classification (NCBI taxonomy): domain Eukaryota; kingdom Metazoa; phylum Chordata; class Amphibia; order Anura; family Ranidae; genus Lithobates; species Lithobates clamitans. The sequence goes on along the minus strand of JBBGZY010000742.1, from coordinate 1,901,115 downwards.
CCTAAAATGTGTTTAAATGTTATTTGTGTGCTTAAATTCATGCGGAGTGCCAGAGGCTTTTTTTGGGGTCCCAAAATCATTTGAAACCCTCCCTCCCCCCCAACTGCTAAGTCAACCGATACCAATCCTCTATCTGCTGACTTTGTCAAACCCATACACACTATACCTACTTCTTTTGTGGTCATATTTATGGATGAATTCACCAAAGCATGTATTGCGAGGGCCTGCCAGAATACTTTCAAATGGTACTGTTTAAAGTTTTGTTCTCTTGTTATCTTGATAGGTAATTGCAGAATGTAAAAAAGTGCTTCAATTTGTACAGTGTGTATTCATATTTTTGTATTATGACACTTCTTACCTGTCCAGTGGGCTGCCAATAGTGTAAAGTAAGGAGGGGCTGGCCAAAGTAACACACAATATTTATGCATTCAGCTCTCAATGAAGTGGAGGCGGTTACCTGTCCAAAACATACCCCCCCAAGGGGGTGAGGAATATGCTAAGTGTACTTTATATATTTGTCTTTAAATACTCCTACAAATAAATGTTATACTGATGTTGGCCAAGAATACTTGTGTCTAATCTGCTTGCAATGTTATGTGCAAAATGACTAATTATTTTTTTCTTGTTTGACTCCACAGTTTCCTTCAACGCCACAGGAATGGCAGACTGTGGCTTCCCAATTTGCCCAGCGTTGGGACTTTCCCAACTGCAGAGGGGCAATAGATAGGAAACACGTCCACATAGTCCCACCCCCCAACTCGGGGTCATACTATTATAATTACAAGGGGTTTTATAGTATAGTGATGTTGGCGGTGGTGTCTGCGACATATGATTTTCTCTATGTGGACAAGGGGAAAAATGGCCAGATGTCGGATTCATCGCCCAGACGGAGATGGCTCCAGAATGGCAGCTTGGGCTTGCTACCTCCAGAAGACAATGTGGAAGGACTCTTCGTCGCAGATGAAGCATTTGCGCTGGGGGGACCATCTTATGAGGCCATTCCCTATGAGGACCCTCACCCTGGACCAGAGGGTTTTTAATTACTGGCTGGCCAGAGCCAGAAGAGTGGTGGAGAATGCTTTTGGGTCAATGGCCAGCCGGTTCTGCCTATTTCTGAGACCAATCCGCATGGCGGAATATAAACTGAACCATATTGTGCTTGCCTGCTGCATTCTGCACAATTTTCTTCGCAAAAATACAACAAACTATGTGGCCTCAGTTGGGACAGAGGCCAGCTTTCTTGATCCTTCAACCCTGATGGCACTTGAAGCTGGCCGTCCTGGCTTGCCCCCCCCAAAGCACCCGCAAATTGAGACAAAAATATACTATCGCACAAAAGTGAGTACACCCCTCAAATTTTTGGAAATATTTTATTATATCTTTTCATGTGACAACACTGAATAAATGGCACATTGCTACAATGTAAAGTAGTGAGTGTACAGCTTGTATAACAGTGTAAATTTGCTGTCCCCTCAAAATAACTCAACACACAGCCATTAATGTCTAAACCGCTGGCAACAAAAGTGAAGAAGAGAATGCGCTGCATTAAACTATTTAAAAAATTGCAGCGTGACGAATATGCTATCTCCATTACGAACGATAGTTTTACCAGACCGAGCGCTTCCGTCTCGTAATTTATCCTGAGCATGCGTGACACTTTGTGCTTTGGAATTGTCTACACACAAACAGAATTTACGCAAACGAATTTTATTGTGGGAAAATTTGAGAACCAGAAATTCCGATGGAAAATGTCCGATGGAGCCTACACATGGTCGGAATTTCCAACAAAAAGCTCCCATCGAACATTTTCCGTCGGAAAATCCGACCGTGTGTACCAGGCATTAGTGTTTGCAGGGATCAGACCTGACTCTGCAAACGCTGCAGTTATGTGTTTTGTGTTTTGTAAGTGACAGTGATCGATTGATACTGCAGTTGGGTGGGCTGGGCTGGGCGGAGGGGCTAAACGCAGGTGCTAGCAGGTATCTGGGCTGATCCCGCTAATGCTGTGTTATGGGGAACTCTAAACTACTGGGGACACTAATATAGTTCTGATCAGATCAGATATTGATCTGTTCAGACACTATACTACTAAGGAAGGTGTATGGTGCGTACGTGGGTGTTAGCGCTACTGGCACTAATCTGACGCTGCCTGGGGCTGACAACTGACCCTAACTGATGCTAAAACCTAACCTAACTGTCACCCGCCGGGCGATCAGGGGGTTAAACCCTTATTAGGTAATATATGGCGGGTGCCCTGACGCCTTAAAAAAACGAACTAACCAGCGTCACCCGTGACACTAATTCGGTGATCACTGGTGACAGGGGGTGAAAAGGTTAACTGGGGAGAGATCAAGGGGTTAAAGCTTTATATGGGGGGTTTAACCCATTGATCGCCCCCCAATTAATCCTTTCAACCCCTGTCACCAGTGTCACTACTGGGGCCTACTACTAACTGCCCTAACACTTAGTGTCACACTTAGTGTCACAAATGATACCAATGCAGTGATCAGTGAAAAATCAGAAAAATCTGAAAACTGCAATTGGTGACACAGTGACAGGGAGTGAGGGGGTTAACTGGGGGGGGCGATTGGGGGGGTGATCTGGGTGACAAGTGTGCCTACGTGTACTGGTGTTAGTGTAGTTTTGGTGCAACTCATGGTTAGATGTCCTCTCTCCTCTCTCTGGAACTGAAAAGAGTTCCACAAGGGGAGATGAGATGACATAATTTCCTTTGCCTGTGTTTAAACTTACAGGCAGAGGACAGTCTCTCATTTGCCAGAATCGATCACCAGGTCCAGGCCAGAAATCATTGGCCTGGGCCTGGAGACTGATCGGTTCTGAATCAAATCCGATCGCCGTGGGTGCGTCGGGAGCGCGTGCCCCCCTAGGCAGCTGCGCGCCCGACGTATAGCTATGGAGATTTGCCCAGGAGAGCCGACCTGCCACAGTATAATGACGGCGGCTGGTCGGCTACTGGTTAATTGTTTATTTTTATCAATTTACAAAATGCAAAGTGAGGGAACAAAAGAAAAATCTAAATCAAATCAATATTTGGTGTGACTACCCTTTGGCTTCAAACCAGTATCAATTCTTCTAGGTACACTTGCATACAGTTTCGGAAGGAACTTGGTAGGTAGGTTGTTCCAAACATCAAGGAGAACTAACCACAGATCTTCTGTGGATGGAGGCTGCCTCAAATCCAAGTCTCTTCATGTAATTCCAGACAGACTCAATGATGTTGAGATCAGGGCTCTGTGGGGGCCATACTATCACTTCCAGGACCCCTCGATATTCTTCACACTGAAGATAGTTCTTAATGATATTGGTTGTATGTTTGGGGTCGTTGCCCTGCTGCAGAATAAATTTGGGGCCAATCACACACCTCCCTGATGGTATGGCATGATGAATAAGTAATTCTTTGTATTTCGGAAGGAACTTGGTAGGTAGGTTGTTCCAAACATCAAGGAGAACTAACCACAGATCTTCTGTGGATGGAGGCTGCCTCAAATCCAAGTCTCTTCATGTAATTTCAGACAAACTCAAAGATGTTGAGATCAGGGCTCTGTGGGGGCCATACTATCACTTCCAGGACTTCTCAATATTCTTTACACTGAAGATAGTTCTTAATGATATTGGTTGTATGTTTGGGGTCGTTGCCCTGCTGCAGAATAAATTTGGGGCCAATCACACACCCTGATGGTATGGCATGATGGATAAATAATTCCCAGTATTTCTCAGCATTGAGGACACCACTGATCCTGATCAAATCTCCAACTCCATTTTCAGAAAGGAAGCCCAAAACTTGCAAGGAACCTCCACCGTGCTTCACTGTTGCCTGCAGACATTTATTATTTTACCGCTCTCCAGCCCTTCACGAACAAACTGCCTCCTGCTACAGCTAAATAATTCAAATTTTGACTCATCAGTCCAGAACACCTGCTGTCATTTTTTTCACCCCAGTTCCTTTGTTTTCGTGCATAGTTGAGTTGCCAAAAACTTTTGCACAATACTAAATGACTATTAATCTACCCTTCAATTGTTTTGACACACGATGTGTTGCTGTTGAGTTGCTACAGTTTAAATTAAAGTGGTTGTAAAGGCAGAAGGTTTTTTATCCTAATGCATTCTATGCATTAGGATAAAAATCCTTCTGTGTGCAGCAGCCCCCCTCAGCCCCCCTAATGCCCTGTACACACAATAGGATTTTCCGACAACAAATGTCGGATGTGAGCTTGTTGCCGCAAAGTCTGACCGTGTGTATGCTCCATAGAACATTTGTTGTTGGAATTTCCGCCAACAAATGTTTGAGAGCAGGTTCACAAATTTTCCGACATCAAAACTTGTTGTCGGAAATTCCGATCGTGTGTACATAAGTCCAACACACAAAAGTACACGCATGCTCGGAATCAAGCAGAAGAGCCGCACTGGCTATTAAACTTTTCTCGACTCATCATACGTGTTGTACATCGCGTTCTTGACGTTTGTAATTTCTGACAACATTTGTGTGACCGTGTGTATGTAAGACTAGTTTCAGCCAACATCCATCTGAAAAAAATACACGGTTTTGTTGTCGGAAAATCCTATCGTGTGTACAGAGCATAACACTTACCTGAGGTCCCTCTCTGTCCAGCGATGTCCTTGAGTGTCTTAGCCATCTGAGATTTTACCTCCTGATTGGCTGTCAATCAAAGTCAGCTAGCCAATCAGGGGAGAGAGGGGGCGGGGCCATGTCAGGGCTTCGTGTCTAAATGGACACAGGGAGCTGTGACTCAGCTCGGGTGCCCCCATAGCAAGCTGCTTGCTGTGGGGGCACTGAACAGGAGCGAGGGGCCAGGAGCACAGAAGAGGGACCCGAGAAGAGGAGGAACAACAGAGCAACAGAGCAGGTAAGTATACCATGTTTGTTATTTTTATAGGGAAAAAAACTAGACTTTACAATAACTTTAACTTTACAGACTAAAAGTTGTAACTTACTAAACAAATACATAATTAATTGTATTAGTTAACAATACCTTCTTGGCTCTGCATATACAGTATTTTAAAATGAATGATGTGAATGTACAGTATGTTAAGTGCTGCATAAATAGTGGGTGCTATATAAATGCCTGTTGTAATGCCTGCTGGCACCATTTTACACTTTGCCTCATGGAGCAAAAAGGCTTGGAACACCACTGGTTAGGTAATCATGGTCACTGTACTCTGTACACTGGAAATGCAGTGGTCAGGAATATGGAATGTACAGCACAGCATACATACAGTACATGCTGTGGTGTATGCTATATATAACGTATTTATCGGCATATAACACGCACAGGGGTATAACACGCACCTTCATTTTAGGAAGGAAGTTTCAGGAAAAAAACTTAAATTTTAAATAAAGAACTTTGAAACAAAATAAGGGTCAGTGCCCATTAATGCAGCCTCACCATTGCCCATCTGCAGCTTGATCAATGCCCATATACAGCCTCACCATTGCCATGAATACAGCCTGATCAGTGCCTATCTGCAGCCTCACCTCAGATTACTGCTGCCTCGGAGGGGACAGGGAGGGGGGCAGGACAAGCGCCTTTAGATTACATACAGCGAGAATCTCCTGTTTACTCAGCGGCCTTTTTAATACAAAGTCCCGCCTCCTGGAGCGGCTTCTATGATAGAAAGAACACTGGTCTAATGCCGACCCAGGAGACATGACTTCCTATTACAGAGGCCGCTGAGTAAACAGGAGATTCTCGCTGTATGTAATCTGACAGCGCTCGTCCCACGCCCCTCCCTGTTCCCTCCTAGGCAGCCCAAATTGCAGTATCGACGTATAACACGCACACACTATTTGCACCCAATTTTCAGGGTGAAAAAGTGTGTGTTGTATGCCAATAAATACAGTACTTATGGCTGTGCTTAATATAGTCATTAATATGCAACCCACCTGCTGTCTTACTGTGTCACTGAACCCCATGATCAGTGTTCTATGCTTTCTCCTACACAAAAGCAGTTGAGTGTGCTTGTGTGCACTGCAGAAGTACTTCTCATAGGGCTCAGTGACCCCTAAAGGCAGCCATACTGTATGTTCTTTAGGCTGAACTGAGTGAAGGCAGAGCTTGGGGAACATTTGATGCTGTCGTGCATACCCACCCTCACAAGGTTTTTCAGCGGAAAATTTTACTCTGGTCAAAAAAATAAGCACCTCTACACTAAAATATCACCTGATGAAATTATGTATTGTGGAGCTCACTAAATTAGGTTTATTGGCTCTCCCTTGTAATACATGTTCAATTCTTCATGTTCTACAATCCTACTGATCAAGACTTTGCAGCAACTTCTACAGCAGATATATTCCGAAAAATGTCTTGATTATTGCTTTGCTTTTTAAGATGAGATCCCCCTCAGGAATGATTCCAATGTTCGTCTAGTATACACGTTTTCTTTTTTGTATGTGGTTTGTTGTTTTTTTTATCTCTGTAGTGGCATTGCTTGCAGTATTAACTGTCATTCTAGGAAGTGTACAGCTTTGACAGATCTTACTGGTAACACTGACACAGAAGAAAAACATGAGAATACTTGAGTTATATTTACCTGATAGACAGTTTTCTGAGCTGGTGCTTCCCCACACTTTTTAATTTATTTTATGTTTTGTTGTTTTTATTGATTTTTTTTTTTTTAGACTGCTATATCAACAAAAAATCTCATATCCTTTTAGGGGTAGCAGAAGTCAGTTTATTTAATCAGAGTAAAATGCCTTGAGAAGCTACAAAAGAAAGAGTAGTATGCAAGTATAATGCTATTTATTTGCCAGATTGCTGTCTCTAATAAATTTTCATACACATTGGGGTTTGTTTTAAGGTTGCAGCGATACCAATTTTTTAACACCGAGTACAAGTACAGTACCAATGCTTTTTTTTTTATGTCATGTGACACTGGCACTAATATGCAGCACTGATGGACACTGATAGGTGGCACTGATGGACACTGATGAGGAGTGGACTGTGTCAGTAGTTTTTACTTTTATTTAATTTTTTTACAATTTTTTTTTATTATACTTTACAGTTTTTATTTTATTGTTATTTTATTTTTTTACAATGCTATCTTTTTTTTGGGGGGGGGGGGGGGAACACAGTGTCTGTGTTTTTTTTTTTTTTTTACAATTTAACCTTTTAAATATTTATTTATTACAAATCTTTTGTTTATTTATTTTTTATCAGCCATGTTTGGGGGCTTTGGTAAAATATAAAGGGTCTAAACGGACCCACGACATCTTCCTTCTGAGACAGGGAAAGGGACTGAGGACACAGATTCCCCAGTCCCTTTCTCTGCAGCCACACTGAAGATGAATGGACAGGAGACAGAGGCTCATGTTCATTCATAAACTGAAACATCGTAAACACAGTTTACGATGCTCAGTTATGAATGGACAGAGTCAGTGATCACTGACTATGTTTATTCAGAAAAGTAAGGAGCCGGTAAATGACATATTTACCGGCTCCTTCCTCCGCTCTCCATCCTGACAGATCCAGGATGAAGGGGGGACCGGAAGAGTACAGATGGGGACCAGAGCAGGACCCGGGGAGCCGAAAGGAGGACCAGGGGAGCCATGGGGACAGCGGGAAGGAGAGGAGGAGATGGAACACTGTTCCCCTCTAGACACATATGACCTCTTAATAGAAAGAAAAATCCAAACATTTTTTAAGAGTGATTAAGACACTTTGTGGTCAGAGGCCACGTATATTATATATTTTATACATTTTGGAGTTCCTTTAACTTAATTACTTTTTTCATTTTTTATTTTTTAACTTCTAATTTAACATTAAGGTTTTTTAAGGAATATTTTGTGGTTTTATAGAACCGGAGGTTTCTGTATCTAACATGGATGCATGGCTCTGAAATTCATCTAGGGGATACACTTGATTACTTCCGGTTTCCATTTAGCCTTTACATGAACGTCTTTTATCACCAGCCAGATCGAGGCTTGGCTCGTTCTTGCACATGCCTACAAGTGTGTTTGGCGTTCGCCGTAATGAGGCTTGGTTAATGCTTCCTTGTTTCTTATACATGTGTGTTCCGCCCTGTGGGCGGTCTTCATTGACGGCTCCGTCGAATCTCCACACATGTCGAATGACATGGTCGAATGACGGACATGGGTGGAGATGTGGGCGTGTTTACAATTTTGGGTTTGATATATAAAGTGATGGTTCATTGCGTCGCCCGTGCCCCCGTAGACGTCACGTATGACGAAACATGTAGGGCGTGGCCTCGCAGTGCTAGCCATCACGTGTTTGAATTATTTGTTTGCACGGGCGTTCTGCCTTTGAATATGCCGGCTTTTTTAACGAATTTTTACACTTGAGTTTTATATGATCTCTTGTGGTATGTTTTAACTAATAAACAACCTAAAACTATATCACACTATTGGAGTATTTTCTCCGTTTTTCCTCCCTCTCCTGTTTATGGACTTTTGGCATCTCTAAGTCCCCCCTCTGAGGTTGGATTAGTTGGACCATCCCGGCCATACGGAAGTCGGCGGCACACGCTGCCAGGACCAGGAGATCAACAACTTGTCCCTGCAGAGGGCGAAATCTACAAGTTTACAAGACCTTGCCACAGGGGAGGTTCAACATCTGGGGTAAGCGTACATCTACCACTTCTCTTGCCGTTGTCACTGTATACCCGAACAGAAGTATTTTGGCTTATTCTTCCTTGGTGTGTGGGGATGAAACACATGGAGCGGACTTTTTCAGCTTGAATTTATGAGATTCACATTATTATAGACTGTTAACTGACGGCTTTTATTTATGATTATTGATTGTATACTCATTGTTATCACATGTATGGTGTTTTTTGAAGCATTTTATTTCATTTTTGCTAGTATTTTGGGATAAGATGTTTATGCACTCACTATTATCACATATATGGTGCGTTTTTAGCACTTTATTTTGTTTTCATTTTTGCTAGCGCAATTAAGTTTATTTTTTATGTTTGCCACTTCATAGATATTTGGAGTTTTATTTGCAGCTGCACTTGTTTTATTCATACACTTTGCTCATTAGCGCAGGTTGATTCCACAATTTTTACAGTATAATAATATCTACCTACCTGCAGCTGAGCGATCTTTGTTTTTTGTAAGAGCTATAAGAAGTTCTTTCCTTTATTATTAATATTTTTTATTATTTTGGGTTATTTTCAGTCACCAAAATCAATATGGATGTATTTGATTACCGCTCTAAGCACACCATTGTAAAGGAGGGTGTGTTTGAGGGGAACTGTGAACCTGAGGGTGACCTTGGGGGATTATTTATGAGACTTAAAAATCTCATGATCTCTGAGGTACATACTCAATGGGACATATTTTTCCTGGAGCATTATGTTACTGTATCAATGGTTCCAAGAAGCCTGAGATGGGAGGTCAGCCCCCAGAAAGGGGAAGTGGACCTCCAAGATTGGTATAGATATTTCAATGAGGCTGGAGGAAAATTTTTGGAATTTTTGATCCCCAGAAAGAGGGCTAAGTTAAGCAGATTAGATGTTGAGATTAAACTCATTAAGGAGAAATTATCCCCTTTTGTTTTAAGTGAAGAGTATAAAGAGCGATCCTCCAATCTAAGAAAAATTTTGGAGAAGGAAGAAATAGAACAAAAAAACAAAAAACGAAAGAAATTTAATAGGGATTTGACTGACTACCAAAATAGTTGCGTTTTCCAATGGCAGGTAAAAATTGCCGCAGAAGAAGCTGAGAATAACAGTCAGATGGAAGTTTCAGCTCCTGAAGCTTCCAGCCAAGTCAGACAGGCGAGGGAACCAGGGAAACTTCTACCATCACAACATTTGAAACTACCTAGGAGGGTGTCCTATCGCTCTCCAGGCAGATCTAACCCTGATTCTTATGTACAATCTCCAGTCCGGAATGTAAGAGTTCCCATTCAGGCCCCCAAAAAGAAAATAAAAACTCAAAAAAATCATCAAAAAAATCAGAGATTTAGGAGACAGTACAAAGAGGGTAATCAATCCAACCGGGTAGCAACAGGAGGATACCAGGATGTTCGTTATGATAATCAATACGACCATCATGGTAGGTCCTATATGGATAATCAGTCCCCAAGATACCCTATACCTACACATAATCGCTTCCAACCATTGGATGAACATTATGTTAGAGATAATGATTACTATGGGGAGTCCAACCAAGGTTATTATACCCCAAGGAGGAATGAGGGTTACGACCGACCACCTCGCCACCATTCTTCCTTTCCCCCCCAAAGGGACACACAGAGGGATGAATACACCCCCCGACGTGTTCATCATGAGGAGTACTCACAACCTCAGCATTGGGGTTTTCCCAGGGGAGAACAAAACTTCCAACGACCAATAGAAGAAAGAGAGGAGTCAGAGGGGGGAGGAAGACTAGGAGCAAAAAGAAAACGGGTATAACTGGACAAGGCATTTTCAATCTTAGTGGGATCCCATTGACCCCCGATGAAACTGCCATTTTGGACAAGGGACTCAAATTCGCACCTCCGAAACCGCTTAATAAGTTCCAGACATACATGGACATACACAAGTACACCAGGAGACTGAATATTAAGCGATATCTGTTGACCAATCCCATCAATACCTTAAACAACAATCCTACAAATGTCAAACACTCAGGCTTGGCGAATGCCTCATTGTTCAATCCACCAGGCGGCTTACCAGCCTCTATTAAAGTGTTTAGGGATCTCCTTATAAAGGATTTGGAAAGCGTAAAAAGCAAAAATACTAAGATGAGCAACAATTTGGAATTAGGTATAGACCAACTTTGTAAAAGAAAGGATCTAGTGGTGAGACCAGCCGATAAGGGGGGGGGAATCGTTGTCCTAAGTAAGATAGATTACCTCCAGGAATTGGACAGAATAGTAGGGGATACTACTACATATATCCCCCTAAAGTCTGACCCTAGGAATAAATATAAGAGAGAACTTGAGAACATTGTGGAAAATGGCTTTAGATTAGGAGTTATAAATAAAAAAGAGAAATCGTTTTTGGTTCCCGTGTCTTCACGGATACCTATTATTTATTATCTCCCAAAGGTCCATAAGGACCCTGTCCACCCACCCGGCCGCCCAATTATCAGCGGAATTGATTCTATCACCTCAAGGGCTGGTAAATATATTGACAACTTCCTGCAACCCCTGGTCCGCTCTTTGCCCGCCTATATTAAGGACAGTAGGCATGCCATTAACCTGTTAAGGGACTGTGGATATAAAAGTGGATATTGGCTTGCCACGGCGGATGTCACGTCACTGTACACGGCAATCCCCCATACTTGGGGTATATCCTCAGTCAAGTATTATCTGTACAAGGACGTGACATTGCCAAGAAAACAAAAGAAATTTATTATGGACCTTTTGGAGTATACCACAACTCATAACTTTTTCTGGCATAAGAATATTTTCTTTTTACAGAAAAAGGGAGTAGCCATGGGGGCAAAATTTGCCCCCAGTTTGGCAAACTTATTTATGGGTAAATGGGAGGAGGACGTCATCTATGCCCAACGGAGACCAGAATTGGTCTTATGGGCAAGATACATCGATGACGTCCTCCTCCTTTGGAATGGTACCCAGGACTCCCTACATCAGTTTATGGAAGGTTTAAATGTAAATGACAGAGGGATTCACTTCAATTATGAATCCAGTCAGAGTTCGATTAATTTTTTGGACCTTGTAATAAAGGGGGAAGGAGATGTGATAACGACTTCCACATATTTTAAATCCACAGATCGTAATGCATTTATATCGCGGGATAGTTGTCATCATAAAGCGTGGCTGGATTCAGTCCCGAAAAGCCAGTATGTAAGAATTAGACGCAATTGTTCTTCCATTAAAGATTTTAGGATCCAATCCCAAGTCCTTACGGAGCGATTCCTGGAAAAGGGCTACGATGCATCTTTTCTAAGGGAGCGAGTAGAGGAGGTTGAGAGATTGGATAGGGAATCTCTACTGATAGATCGTACAGAGATAGGGAATACCACAAAGAAAGATTTCACCTGTCCTTTTGTAACCAGTTACTCTCATCAACACTTTGTAATAAGGAAACTGATACACAAATATTGGCATATAGTCAAGAATGACAATGTACTGGGCCCACTTCTCCCAGAGAGACCCCAGGTGGTCTTCAAAGGATTACCGTCCATTAGAGCAGCAATAGCCCCTAGTGTATGTGATCCTCCAATAAGGAAACCAATGTTTTTTCAAAATTTAGTGGGGTATTATAGATGTAAGAAATGTGCGGTTTGTACGATCAATACCATCAAGGACCGGAAGGTAACACATTTCCATGCGACTAGTACCTCACAAACCTTTACAATAAAATCATTTATTACGTGTTCCACTACTCATGTAGTATATCTTTTAACCTGTCCATGTGGGTTTCAGTACGTGGGACGCACTGTTCGCCCTCTTCAGGTCAGGTTAAATGAACACATTAGCAACATCAGGAGAGGATTTATAGGACACCCAGTGTCTAAACATTATCTGAATGCACATGATAAGGATCCAAGAGGGACACAGTTTATTGGTATTGATAGGTTAAGTATTCCATGGAGAGGGGGACCTAAGAGAAGAGCTATATCCAAGCTTGAAATGGGGTGGATATTTAAGATGGGGTGTCTTAAACCAAGAGGGCTCAATGTAGATATTGAGATCAACGCATTTATTGATAACGCCTAATAGAACGGGCGATTTAGTATTAGATGGGGTTTGAGCTACAATAGCTAACCTTAGTGGTTGATTAAATAGACCCCTTTTTTTTCCCCTCTTCCCCCCCCCCCCCTCCCCCCCCCCCTATTTGTAGGATTTACTGTTTATTCCTCTGTTTTCTTTATTTTTTGACATTGTAAGGGGATGAGCTGAGTCTGGTTCTGGCTATTGGTATATATAAAAATCTGTGTAGTTCAAAGACAAGACATAACTTCCAATTATTTGTTTTTTCGCTCACACATAGTCTAAATCAATTGATTCGTGTTCCTTTACAATATTGATGGAACACTGTTCCCCTCTAGACACATATGACCTCTTAATAGAAAGAAAAATCCAAACATTTTTTAAGAGTGATTAAGACACTTTGTGGTCAGAGGCCACGTATATTATATATTTTATACATTTTGGAGTTCCTTTAACTTAATTACTTTTTTCATTTTTTATTTTTTAACTTCTAATTTAACATTAAGGTTTTTTAAGGAATATTTTGTGGTTTTATAGAACCGGAGGTTTCTGTATCTAACATGGATGCATGGCTCTGAAATTCATCTAGGGGATACACTTGATTACTTCCGGTTTCCATTTAGCCTTTACATGAACGTCTTTTATCACCAGCCAGATCGAGGCTTGGCTCGTTCTTGCGCATGCCTACAAGTGTGTTTGGCGTTCGCCGTAATGAGGCTTGGTTAATGCTTCCTTGTTTCTTATACATGTGTGTTCCGCCCTGTGGGCGGTCTTCATTGACGGCTCCGTCGAATCTCCACACATGTCGAATGACATGGTCGAATGACGGACATGGGTGGAGATGTGGGCGTGTTTACAATTTTGGGTTTGATATATAAAGTGATGGTTCATTGCGTCGCCCGTGCCCCCGTAGACGTCACGTATGACGAAACATGTAGGGCGTGGCCTCGCAGTGCTAGCCATCACGTGTTTGAATTATTTGTTTGCACGGGCGTTCTGCCTTTGAATATGCCGGCTTTTTTAACGAATTTTTACACTTGAGTTTTATATGATCTCTTGTGGTATGTTTTAACTAATAAACAACCTAAAACTATATCACACTATTGGAGTATTTTCTCCGTTTTTCCTCCCTCTCCTGTTTATGGACTTTTGGCATCTCTAAGTCCCCCCTCTGAGGTTGGATTAGTTGGACCATCCCGGCCATACGGAAGTCGGCGGCACACGCTGCCAGGACCAGGAGATCAACAACTTGTCCCTGCAGAGGGCGAAATCTGCAAGCTCACAAGACCTTGCCACAGGGGAGGTTCAACATCTGGGGTAAGCGTACATCTACCACTTCTCTTGCCGTTGTCACTGTATACCCGAACAGAAGTATTTTGGCTTATTCTTCCTTGGTGTGTGGGGATGAAACACATGGAGCGGACTTTTTCAGCTTGAATTTATGAGATTCACATTATTATAGACTGTTAACTGACGGCTTTTATTTATGATTATTGATTGTATACTCATTGTTATCACATGTATGGTGTTTTTTGAAGCATTTTATTTCATTTTTGCTAGTATTTTGGGATAAGATGTTTATGCACTCACTATTATCACATATATGGTGCGTTTTTAGCACTTTATTTTGTTTTCATTTTTGCTAGCGCAATTAAGTTTATTTTTTAGGAGAGGAGGAGAAACAGCTGTCAGCTGTTTTATTGAAAGCCACACAGGGAGATTGGTGCTTGTAACCCCCTCCCTCCCACAATCATCTGTGAGGCTACCCAGCCCCCCCTGCTACGCAGAGTACACAGGTAAAGGATTAAGCATTGGAGCATTTGCATGAGTAATGTCCATCACCCGCCAAAGGGAGGGGGTGGCATTGGTCCCCCCCCCCCCCCGAATTATTGAGCACCAGCCTCTACTGTATAAAAGGATGTATAAAATCAGATGTTAGCAAATTACTGGCACAGAGGAATCGTCAGCTTTCCAGACATCAGCACAGCAAAGGCAGCTGATACTCAATGCTAGCCTGGGCTGTGGTAGGAGTCAGGTCTGGGTGATGTGCTGTCATTCAGTGCATCTATCTTCTATCTTTCTGGAAGCCTGAGCACATGTGCTGAGTATGCCGTCAGGCGTGAAACCATTAGAACTAATTGAGACACAGCAGCACAAGACATCTGTTGGAGATGGGCCACTTAATCAATCAATCTGTGTAGTTGTAGTCATTTTTTTGCACTGTGTATTTTAGGTGGTTCTCGCGCTCCTCCTTTCTGAACACAGGAGTGGGTATCTGATAGCACTGGAGTGTTGGTATCTCAGGAATGCAGGAGTAAGAATCTCTGGGAGCACTGGGGTGCTGGGATTACAGGAACACAAGTTACAGTCTCAGACTCTGTGTGCAGCAACGCTGAGTGCTCCCTGGGGGCCACAATGATGGAAGTTCCCTACGCTGGATTCACACTATACTATTTTCTTTAGATTTTTTCCTTTAGATTTACCAAAACCATATAATATGAGGTCAAACCTAAACACTTTCAATTTCTATGCAGGCAGGCCCTTGCACTACATAGTTGAAGGTAAATCTAAAGAAAATCAAACATCAAAAGTTGTATTGTGTGTATCCATGGAGTGCACAGGGTACGCAGATGCTGAAGCACTGGAAGCCACAGGGTGAAACAAAGATACACAGAAACAAGAGATAATCTCTGGAGACAAAGGGGGTTCAGCAGCTGTTTTAACAACAAGCAACACGTGCATCAGCCTTTTAAGACAGCACCTGCTTGTGGATTGACTGTGGTTCTGGCAGTCTCTAATTGGCTGCACAAAGGCAGCCCCATATAGAGAGAAACACCCTTTGCTGGATTGTATTTGCAAATCAGGGATGGTCCCTTGAAATCAGGGAAGGCTGAGAGCTACGTTCTATGCCTAAATACTCTTGGTAATAGGTGTCCCTTGTTTCCATCTCAAAACGTTGGGAGGTATGGGTGAGATAATAATTGGGTGTTCAAAGTGAACACAGCTTAACTTGAAATAAGCTTAATGAAAGTTAATTTAGTAAAATTAACTTGTTCTATTTCTTCTCTAAATTAAAAAAAACCTATTGCTGAAATTTTGTCTTCTAAAATCTCAAATCTGGATTAAAAAAGCTTAAAATGTTACTAAACCCACAACAGTAAAATCAGTCTGTATATGCAGTAAAGCATGGTTATACTCACTGTACATCCTAGGGGGTTAATCCTCTGCATTGTGTAAAAAGGCTGTTTCATCCTGTCTTCTCTGATCCTCTCCTTTTAATGTCCCCAATCCATCTCCTGATAGTACAAAACACAGTACAGTACAGGCACACTGCACATGCTCAGTTTGGTGTGTATTGCTAGAGACTTTTTCTTTTTTTGGGAAGGGTGTATGTGATCAGCATAGGGCCAATAAAATGTTGGGGCACTGTGTTGCTATTAATTTTTATCGTCTCCACTATGCAGATGATGTACACCACTAGCCATGTACTGTATGCCATGAATTAAGCACACCAAAGCGGAACATGAGACAAATACCAATGGGGGCAAGAGGCTGATATCAACACACACCCACAAAATCTTTTTGAGACCGTTGTTAGAGGTTAATTAGAGGCTCACTGGCACCTAAACTTATAGTCACTTTAATTGTGTAGTGTTACCCCCTGAAGGGGCCACTGGGAATGTACCCAGAACTTCCACAATGGTACAGAGGCTGCCAGTCACAAAAACTCAGTTCCACACACACTGACAATTCAGGTTCAGTCTAGGGGATGTCTTTTTAGTATTTATTGCTGAAGAACTTTAGCAGGAGAGGGGTTTAGGGCCACAGGGTACTTTTCTGGAGGTAACAGGGAATGGCCAGTATATCTAGGGCCCTACAGCAGCAGTCCATATAGCAAACTCTGGCACTTGCAGAACTAATAGTACCCAGCAAGGTCTTTACTCAAAGTGTGTCAGGTACTGTCTACCACACAGCACCCACAGATACATCCCCAGTGAGGGAGATAACAAGGTCCTTCTCCAGACCAGGACTTCAGTAGGGTACCCCCCCAGTTAACATTCATTGGCTATCGTCTTCAAACCTTCAGCTGCTGAGGCTAATGCCCTGTACACGCGACCGGCTTTCCCATCGGAATAAACAACTCTGAAGGTTTTTCCGACTGAGTTCCGACGGAATTCCACTCAAGCTTACACATAAGCATACACACGGTCACACCAAATTGTGACCGTCCAGAACGCGGTGACGTACAACACGTACGTCGATACTAGAAAACGGAAGTTCAATAGCCAGTAGCCAATAGCTTTCCTTTCGTACTTGCTTCAGAGAATGCGTCGTTTTTGGTACGTCGGAACAGCATACAGACGAGCGGTTTTCCTGATAGGAATTGATTCCGTCTGAAAAATTTAGAACATATTCTCTTTCTAGGTCTGTCAGAATTTTCAACATAAAAAGTCCAATGGGGCATACACACGATCGGAATATACGATGAAAAGCTCCCGTCGGACTTTTTCTGTCTGACATTCCGCTCGTGTATACATGGCATAAGACTGCAATTTCTTGTCTCAGTAAAGCTGCCTCAATGGGCAGCAGCCCCGAGAGAACTTGAACCCTCTCTGGATGGAAAAGAACGCTCTGGCTAGGCTTCCCAGGCATTTATCACCTCCCCATCCCCTGGATGTATCCTTCTAGGGATTGACTGGGGCAATATAAATATAAATGATCCTGCAAATGCCTTAATAAAAAAAAAAAATGGATGCAAGGTTGTACACATACAATAGCCGCAGCAAAAATGATACCCCATTCAAGTGAATGCGGCACACAGTTGCAGTGTAGTGGTGCAAGCTTTTCAGGGTTAAACCAGACATTAATGTGACCTACGCCTCCCTGCCGCCTGTCAACTAGGCTTTCCACAAGGGTGGCAAGAACTGCTGCTAGGGTAAACGAACCTCTTTTGTTAAACGCACACAAAAAATAATGATGTGGCATAGTATTTGCAAATTTCAGTGCTATGGTAAGGGCAATAAATGTTGGCACAGGGACTAAAACTTTCAAGAAAAATATTTTAAAAGCTAAGTTAACCTTCTGTTTATTTTTATACCTGTATGCTTTTTGCAGCCCCATCCTGCCTTGTTGCTAGGACAGGACATATTTTGGACACCCGCAACAGGCCTTTCAGGAGCAAAAGCCATGTACAGGTATGTGCAGTGCGCTCTTTCCTTCTCTGTTGCAACTACACTGAGCTCAGTCTTTAACAAAATTTAAAAAGAGAATTTAACAAGAAAAAAAGAAAGAGGGAGCACAATGAACTGGTGCAATAGAAACACATTTTAAAATGAATGAATAAAACAGCGCGTGTGCAATGTAAATAGCTGTGGAACAGGAACAAAAGCCAATGGCAATGGCAGTAGAGTCATGTATTCTTCCTCCCACTCCAGAATAGCTATCAGCCCATGTGTCTGGAATGTTGAAAGCCTGCGTCCACACAGCATTTCATGCCAGGGCTCCCTCTGGATTGTGTTGGTCTCTTGTCAAATGTCACCCCTCACTTTTTGGTCTCCAAGGCGTGCCCTTCTTTGTAAAGCCTTTTGCTTCCACGCCACACTTACCCATATACACTGGGCTCCTTACCTGGTCACATGTCAAAGCACTGCAAGAATTCCACCCCAGTGCCTTATGGTAGATTGTGTTAACTCTGCTGGATTCTGCCCAACTTAAACAGTGCAGAGGGAATAAGGATTCTCCATTTATTTAAAAAAAAAAAGAGAATTCATCTTTTAGTCTTACAATGTTGGCCAAGTTGATTCTTCAGAAAATCAAGAGTAAAGCAGGAAGGCACTCTAGTGTATGAAACCTGCATATTGCATATATGACTGACCAGAATTCTGGAGTAGCAAAATATTGTAATGTCATTGCTATGTGACATTTCAAAAAAGTTGAGAAAAAATGAAATATAAATATTAAGGATGTTCCAAACAGTTGATTTGGCCACACCCAATGTTTTTGCTATCTCTCTGATGGGTTTGTTTTGTTTTTCAGCCTAATGATGGCTTGCTTCACTGATAGTGACAGCTCTTTGGATCTCATATTGAGAGTTGACAGCAACAGATTCCAAATGCAAATAGCAGACTTGAAATGAACTCTGGACCTTTTATCTGCTCCCTGTAAATTGGATAATGAGGGAATAACACACACCTGGCCATGGAACAGCTGAGCAGCCAATTGTCCCATTACTTTTGGTCCCTTAAAAAGTGGGAGGCACATATACAAAGTGTTGAAATTCCTACACCATTCACCTGATTTGGATGTAAATACCCTCAAATTAAAGCTGAAAGTCTGCAGTGGTGTATAGAACCAAAAAGATTAGAATTGTGTCGATGTCCCAATATTTATGGACCTGTATATATATAACAGAACTCTACAAAAATAGTCACTTAGCGATGGAGGTATCTAACATTAGATAAAAAAAACTCAATAGCTAGAGATATGCAACATAAACCTCTCTATTCGCTACTATACTCCCTCCATACATTCCAATTGAAGGCTTAAAGTAAAGTGGCTAAAATATCTGGAAAGTAAGCCTCTAGATTTGCGAGGCTCTCTCCATCCAACTCTACTGACTACATTTAAAAAAACACCATATATCTAAGAGTACCTAAATCAACCTCCCCAATAAACCATGTGTGACCTAAAAAATCAAGTTTCAAAAGTGCTCCCAGATACAAAAACCCTACATGTTTCACCCAAACATGAGCTTTGCCAGGGATGTAAAATAAAATAAATAAGAAACCAACCAAAAGAAGGAAAGAAACAAAAAAAGGTGGGGGCTGCAGCTTATCCCCATATGGCAATAAATAGTGGATTCCCCTCATTTCCTCCTATTTATAATGTTTTTAAAAGTTGCCTGCCATGTTAGCGACATCATGACGCATTGCGCATGCAGGTTCCACATTTTATTCATTGCCGTCTAGTGGAAGGGAGCTAGAAGGCAAGCTCCTGGAAGATTGTAGTATTTTCCCACAGGAGCTTATTTATTGTATTATAGCATAAATATATACAGTATCTCACAAAAGTGAGTAGACCCCTCACATTTTTGTAAATATTTTATTATCTTTTCATGTGACAACACTGAAGAAATGACACTTTGCTACAATGTAAAGTAGTCAGTGTACAGCCTGTATAACAGTGTAAATGTGCTGTCCCCTCAAAATGACTCAACAGACAGCCATTAATGTCTTAACTGCTGGCAAGAAAAGTAAGTACACCCCAAAGTGAAAATTTTCAAATTGGGCCCAAAGTGTCAATATTTTGTGTGGCCACCATTATTTTCCAGAGCTGCCTTAACCCTCTTGGACATGGAGTTCACCAGAGCTTCACAGGCTGCCACTGGAGTCCTCTTCCATTCCTCCATGACAATATCATGGAGCTGGTGGATGTTAGAGACCTTGCGCTCCTCCACCTTCTGTTTGAGGATGCCCCACAGATGCTCAATAGGGTTTAGGTCTGGAGACATGCTTGGCCAGTCCATCACCTTTACCCTCAGCTTCTTTAGCAAGGCAGTGGTCATCTTGGAGGTGTGTGTTGGGGTCATTATCATGTTGCAATACTGCTCTGCGGCCCAGTCTCCAGAGGGAGGGGATCATGCTCTGCTTCAGTATGTCACAGTAGATGTTGGCATTCATGGTTCTCTCAATGAACTGTATCTCCCCAGTGTCGGCAGCACTCATGCAGCCCCAGACCATGACACTCCCACCACCATGCTTGACTGGAGGCAAGACACACTTGCCTCACATGGTTGCCGACACACACGCTTGACACTATCTGAACCAAATACATTTATCTTGGTCTCATCAGACCACAGGACGTGGTTCCAGTAATCCATGTCCTTAGTCTGCTTGTCTTTAGCAAACTGCAGGCTTTCTTGTGCATGATCTTCAGAAGAGGCTTGGTACTGGAACAACAGCCATGCAGACCAATTTGACGCAGTGTGCGGCGTATGGTCTGTGCACTGACAGGCTGACCCCCCAACCTTTCAACCTCTGCAGCAATGCTGCCAGCACTCATATGTCTATTTCCCAAAGTCAACCTCTGGATATGATGCTAAGCACGTGCACTCAACTCCTTTGGTCAACTATGGCGAGGCTTGTTCTGAGTGAAACCTGTCCTTTTAAACCACTGAATGGTCTTGGCCACCATGCTGCAACTCAGTATCAAGGTCTTGGCAATCTTCTTATAGCCTAGGCCATCTTTATATAAATCAACAATTCTTTTTTTTCAGATCCTCAGAGTTCTTTGCCATGAGGTGCCATGTTGAACTTCCAGTGACCAGTAAGAGAGAGTATAACACCAAATTTAACACACCTGCTCCCCATTCACACCTCAGACCCTGTAACAGTAACAAGTCACATGATACGGGGGAGGGAAAATGGCTAATTGGGCCCAATTTGGACATTTTCACTTTGGGGTGTACTCACTTTTGTTGCCATCTGTTTAGACATTGATAGCTGTGTGTTGAGTTATTTTGAGGGGACAGCAAATTTACACTGTTATACAAGCTGTACACTCACTACTTTAAATTGTAGCAAAGTGTAATTTCTTCAGTGTTGTCACATGAAAAGATATAATAAAATATTTACAAAAATGTGAGAGGTGTACTCACTTTTGTAAAATACTGTAGATATTAAATTTTGTTAAGCCTTCTCTATTTCCATTTATTTACAAGCAGCATATGCAAAATATGAATGAGGTTTTAGAAAACACACTGCAGAACCCACTAATCATGCACGAAGGGCAGATATATAAAGCCCTCATTTAGTCCGCGTGGAGAGCGTGAAATTGAGTTGAATATCCATCTGACCTCTACTTTCAGCAAATGTTTATCTAGGTACCCTTTTCTTGGTAAAATAGAGTGTTGTTCAATGACCTATAATTTTAAACAATCTGATTTTACTCAATGCATTTACCATACAGGTCTTGCAAGAGGTCTGTCCTTCTTTAACGCAATGTCATTAATGTGTTCCAGAACATGGGGTCTGACCTGTCTTGCCCACATATAACAGTGGGCATGGAAACTTTGCAGCATATATCACCCCCCTTTGAGCTACAATTAATATTGATTTCAATTTAATAAATTCATCATTTTTGGGGTTTAAGAATTCTTTCATTGTGGATATATAGGTACAGGCCTTACAGTGACCAAATCTGAAACACCCCATAGATTTGTCAAGTAGTCTGGTGGGGGTTATGCCTTATGTCTTCTAGATTGTAAGTTCTAATAAGCAGGTCCTCTGATCCCTCCTGTATTGATTTGTATTGTAAGTGTACTGTCTGCCCTCATGTTGTAAAGCGCTGTTGGTGCTACATAAATCATGTATAATAATAATAATGTCGGAGCATTTTCAAGATGGCTATGTACAAGTAGATCTTTCAAATTCCTCCCCCTCCTATATGTAATAATGGGATTTTTGGGAAGAATTTTACAGAGATCTTTATCATTGTTTTGTCTCAACTACAAAGCCATAAACTTTATCTCCAGCTTCATATAGGGCTTACATGACCTGGTGTTCTATTTATCCTTTTCGGCAATTCAGACAGCTTAACTCAATGAATAATTCACTGTTAGAGAGACAGACGATGAATCCTTTCAAATGTTCCATTTAATGATGGATATTCATAGGTAGAAAAATGTTGGTGTTGTAAGCCACATGGAAAGATGTTACAGCATGAGGTATACTGAGCACAATGAATGAGAGACAGGAAGGGGATATACAGGACTACGGTGGGAGAGAGAGTTCAGATAGACAGAGGGGAACAAAGCTTAAAGACACAGAGCGATAATAAATCACATAGTGTAACACAACACTTCCCGTCTGAAATCTTTAGATTTCATAACCATAAACTAATATATATATATATATATATATATATATATATATATATATATATATATATATATATATATATATATATATATATATATATATATATATATATATATATATATATATATATATATATATATATATATATATATATGTTCAATAAGTCCAATACTGTTAAATGTCCTGGAACCTGTAATGAAAAACATGCAACAAGCAAGCATAAACTTAAGTCCAACAGGATTGAAGAACATGTAGTCCGACGTATGACGTCTTCAAAGAATTCCAAAGTTCCGGGTAGAACTGTCGATCCTCCCTTGGTTACCTTGACTTCTACCTTCCGGACCTTGTTATCGTCACTGGGCATAACTTTAGTAATAAGACTCATAGGCCACTCTTTCCGACAAACTGTCTTGTCTTTTAGAAGGATGAGATCTCCAACCTTAAGATTAGGCTTAGATGTTTGCCATTTGTTACGACCTTGAAGGTGATGAAGATACTCCTTCAGCGATGCCAAAACACATTGGCTACATGCTGCACCTGCTTCCATTGACGCCTGTAGATATCCTTGGGTTCGATCGCACTTGAAGATATTACAGAAGTCCCAATCTTTTGAGTAAGAAGCGAAGCTGAAGTAAGGATAACTGGAGCATCAGGATCTGAAGATACCAGAACTAAAGGTCTTGCGTTCACTATGGCAGACACTTCAGTGAGAAAGGTAGACAAAGTATCATGGGTGAGTGGTAAAGACTTGTTAATCTTCAACATGGAGTCAATAGGGGGTGAGTAGGACTCCTCACACAAAATCTTGGAGGTGACAGCCATAAGCTGTCCTGAAGAACAGCAGATTTCTCTGGTCCCACAGTCAGCTGTTCAGTGGGAATGTGATGCCGTTGACTTAGTAGAGAGAATCTCTTAATACGTTCAACCCTGTTGCTGATGTACGTACACATAAAACTGTTTTGTTTGGTTGTATATGTAACCAAGTACTACCTTACTGTCTGTAAAGAAGGTGAAAGAATCAATTCTAGTGTCCATTTCACTTTATATGACTTCAGCCATTTCTACTGCTAGCACGGCTGCACAAAGTTCAAGTCTTGGTATGGTATGTGTAGGTTTGGGAGTGAGGTTTGCCTTGCCTAGGTCAAAACTACAGTGTGATTCTCCATTCATTTCAGAGGTCTTCAAATAGGCTACTGTAGCAATAGCTTCAACTGATGTATTAGAGAAAATATGAATTTCTCTCCGGTTAACAGTTGAAATAGAGCCTGGAACATAGCAATGGGAGATCTGAAGTTTTTCTAGTGACTTCAAAGAATATCTCCACCTTTCCCACTTGTGTTGATTCTCACTAGGCAAGGGAGTATCCCAGTCTATGTTCTCAGTAGATAACTGTCTTAACAGAATCTAACCTTGAATGGTAACTGGAGCAAGGAAACCCAGTGGGTCATAGATGCTATTCACCACTGACAGACCTCCTCTCTTAGTGAAGGGTTTGTCACAAGTTGACACTTGGAAGGTGAATGTGTCTTGTTTGATGTTCCACGACAAACCCAGACTTCAACTGTATAGGAGGCACATCTGTACCCAAATCAAGGTTTTTTAGACTAGTGGTATAGTCCTCAGAGTGAAGGGCATTCACAAGTTACTGGCTGTTGGATATAATCCTGTGCAGTCTAAGGTTTGCTATAGACAGCATCTCCTTTGTTCTGGTGAGGAGATCAATTGCTTCTTTAGCGGTTGGAAAAAACTTGAGTGCGTCGTCAACGTAGAAGTTCCTTTTAACAAATTGACGAGCATCAGGTCCATATTCTTCTTCTCCAGTCTGAGCTGTTCTCCTTAGCCCATAAGTTGCCACTGCGGGGGAAGGACTGTTACCAAAGAGATGTACCTTCATTGGATAGTCTATAACTTCCTTTTTGATGTCATAGAAACCTGAGGTAGTTTCTGTTGTCTTCTCTGACAATTAAGCAGTGAAATATCTGTTGAATGTCAGCCATTACTGCTACAGGCTCTTGTCTGAAGCGAATCAAGACTCCTATTAGACTGTTGTTCAAGATGGGCACTGTAAGGAGCATGTTGTTAAGAGAAACACCTTCCTGCTCAGCACTGGAATGAAAGACAACTGTGATTTGGTCTGGTTTGCGTTGGTGATACACGCCAAAGGATGGAAGGTACCAGCATTCCTCTCCCTCCTTTAGTGGGGGTGCGGGCTCTACATGATCTCTGTCAAATATATTATGCATAAAGTCCACAAAGTGCTTTTGCATCTCTGTTTTACTGCTTAAGTTTCGTTTTAAAGCGGTTGTATACACGCTGTCTTTTTTTTTTTTCTACACCTGCAAGGGAAAAGGCATAATGAGCTAGTATGCACCACATACTAGCTCATTATGAGATACTTACCTTAGAACGAGGCGCCGGCATCTCACCTGGTCCACGCCGAGGGAGCTGACATCTCCCCTCTGCGTGTCTTCCGGGTATCGCGGCTCCGGCGCTGTGATTGGCCGGAGCCGCGATGTCGTCACTCCCGCGCATGCGCGTGGGAGACTTCTGCCCGGCAAGCTCCGGAGTTTGGCAGGCTGTCAGCCGTGAATCCCCTGTGCGCATGCGCTGCTGCAGTCAGCGGCTCATTGCGAGGGGAATATCTCCTAAACCTTACAGGTTTAGGAGATATTTTTTTACCTACAGGTAAGCCTTATTATAGGCTTACCTGTAGGTAAAAGTTAAAAATAAAGGTATACAACCGCTTTAAGGAGGAGAATCTACTGATGGCCTGCTGTAAATTGTTGGGCAATCTCTCTCTTGGGAGACGAAAAGGTAAGGGTGCTACCCAGTTATTGGAGTTGTCCTAAAAGAACTCATTGTCCATTACCTTGATGAATTCTTTGTCTTCCATTGACGGAGCCAGTATGTCATCTCCACTGGTTGTATTAAACACTGTAGAGCCGAAGTCATCATCTTGGAGAAAGGGCTTGTGTTACCTGAGATACCATGTTGCCATTCGTGGCTGGCTATCTTCTCTTTCACCCAGTAGTGATGTGGGCATGGCTCAAAGTAAGTGTTTCGGCCATTTGGCAGAACATTTGTCTTGAATGATGAAATGTTGGTAGGTCTCTTCATTTTGCCTATATAGATGTTGACTATGATGACCCAGCTAGATCCATGCGCTGGGCAAATGGGGCATCTGGGGATCCACTGACTTATCTGTGTACCTTGTGATCTCATAGAATGTCTCTTCCTAACAGAAGAAGGATCTGAGCATCTTTGTCAAGCGGCGGTATCTCATTTGCTATTACCTTCAGGTGAGGGTGATGGAAAGCAGCAGCTGGAGTAGTGATTTCTTCCCTGTTAGCAGGTATCTGATTGCACTCCAAAAGTGTAGGTAGGGGTAATTGTGGTATATGTTCACCAAGCATACTTTAGCACAGGACTTATCACAGCGGTCTTCTCCACAAACTTCAGTGCAGGATGAAGAAATTATGGTAGAATTAGGCACTTGGTCTGTATTCTCCCCACCATGCGTTAACCTGGGAGGAGAGTTAGCAGGTTGTGTGGGGCTGGGCTCAAACGGATGGAGGGCTTGCACATGCTCTTCAGAGCCACACTCTATGCACTTGATGGACACATTACAGTCCTTTGCAAAATGTTCTGTAGAAGCACAGCACCTGAAACATACCCTAAATGTCTTTAAAAGCTCCTTACGCTCTTCAAGAGTCTTTTTCCTAAAGTCGATACATTTTTTGAAGGGGTGTGGCTTCTTGTGAATGGGACACTCTCTGTTAGGGTTTTCAATCTTCCTACTCTGTTTGTGGCCACAACTGTGGTAGGAGTGGGAAAGATGGCAGTCTTTTTCACGGATACTGGGCCTCTACGGCTTCTATAGTTGCCCTGAAGACTGGTACTCTTAGGAAAGGGTGAGAAGAGACTGTACTCACCGTAGTAAAAACTTGGATCGTTCTTGGTCTCTGCAATTTTACTGATGAATTTGCAGAAGAAAGAGAATGGAGGAAAGGAAACCTTGTTCTCTTTTTTGTATGATGACCCTAGTGCAGACCACTTCTCTTGTAAACCATAAGGGAGCTTGGAGGAGATTGGGCTTACCCCTCTTGCAGTGCCGAGGTAACTGAGTCCAGGTAATTTTGGGTCTGCCTTGGCTAGCTGAAGCTCAAGGTGACGGTCACTTAGTCTCTGGAACTCCTTGTTGTCCTTACCAGATATCCTTGGGAAAGTTTCCAGACGCATGAACAAGGCATTTTCTATAGCTTCTGGACTGCCATAACTTTGCTCTAGTCGATCCCATGCAGCTGTGAGGCCTGCTGTAGGATTGTCCATGAAAACCGATCTTAATGGCTTAACCCATGCAGCAGATAGAGGACCAAGCCATCTGATCAGCAGATCCAATTCTTCAGCATCTGTAATGCCAAGATTACTGATTGCGGTTGTGAAAGCACATTTCCAGCTTCTGTAGTTCTCAGGCTGGTCATCAAAACTTGTGAGACCAGTCTTTGTGAGCTCTCTGTGAGAAACTCTGCTGTACAGTTGTCTCTGCCTTTATGCAGTGATTTTAATGATGCTTGAAGTAAAAAAAACGGTACAGTAGGTGACCGCGATATTG
The DNA here is from genome assembly GCA_037952925.1 of Lithobates clamitans. Taxonomy (NCBI): domain Eukaryota; kingdom Metazoa; phylum Chordata; class Amphibia; order Anura; family Ranidae; genus Lithobates; species Lithobates clamitans. The sequence goes on along the minus strand of JBBGZY010000742.1, from coordinate 1,873,939 downwards.
TGTCAATCTCGCCGCATTTCTCTGCGAGATTTGACACCTGCGAGCCCCATCGCGGGAGCCAGTGCCGATATTGGCTCACTCATCAGGAAAGGAAAACTTTTTTTTCCTTTCACGATGAGCGACAGGCAGTGCTGACAGCTGTCTGGTATAAATCCTGAGGGGGAACACCGAGCCAAATTTTAAATAAAAAACCGGCATGGGTTCCCCCCCAGGGGCATACTAGGCCCTTAGGTCTGGTATGGATTGTAAGGGGAACCCCTCTACGCTGAAAAATCGGCACGCAGCCCAGCCAAGAAAGGGGGTGGGGACGAGCGAGCGCCCCCCTCCTGAGCCGCACCAGGCCGCATGCCCTCAACATGGGGGGGTGGGTGCCTTGGGGGAGGGGGGTGCCCTGTGGCCCCCCACCCCAAAGCACCTTGTCCCCATGTTGATGAGGACAAGGGCCTCTTCCCGACAACCCTGGCCTTTGGTTGTCGGGGTCTGCGGGCAGGGGGGTTATTGGAATCCGGGAGCCCCCTTTAATAAGGGGGCCGCCAGATCCCGGCCCCCTACCCTATGTGAATGAGTATGAGGTACATGGTACCCCTACCCATTCACCTAGGGAAAAAAGTGTCAATAAAAAAAAAAACACAGTACACAGATTTTAAAAGTAATTTATTAAGCAGCTCCGGGGTCTTCTTCCGACTTCGGCGGGTCTCCTTCCAACTTCTCCCGGTGTTCAGCCTCTTCTCCCGGTGTTCCGTCCCTCCGCTATCTTCTTTTAGCTCTTTTGCCAGCGGGGGCCCGGTCTGCTGCCGCTGTCTTGTCGCCGCTGTCTTGTCACCGCTGTCTCGTTGCTTCTTCTCCCGGGCCCTTCCGCTATCTTCTTCCAGCTCTTTTGCCAGCGGGGCCCGGTCTGCTGCCACTGTCTTGTTGCCGCTGTCTTGCCACTGTCTCATCACTTCTTCTCTTCTTCTCTTCTTCCGATGTTGACACGACGCTGTCTCCGGCTGGAATGCTGTGTGTGTGCTGCGGAGCCATTTATATAGGCGGTGACCCCGCCCCCTTGTGACGTCACGGTCCCAGCATGCGCAGTGACTCTGGGGTCATGCCCCCTTATGACGCCAGAGTCCCTGTGCATGCTGGGACCATGACGTCACAAGGGGGCGGGGTCACCGCCTATATTAATGGCTCCGCAGCTCGCACACAGCATTCCAGCCGAAGAGAGCGTCGTGTCAACATCGGAAGAAGAGAAGAAGTGACGAGACAGTGGTGACAAGACAGCGCCAGCAGACCGGGCCCCCGCTGGCAAAAGAGCTGAAAGAAGATAGCGGAGGGGCCCGGGAGAAGAGGCGGAACACCGGGAGAAGAGGCCGAACACCGGGAGAAGTCGGAAGGAGACCCCCCGAACTCGGAAGTAGACCCCGGAGCTGCCTAATAAATTACTCTTAAAATCTGTGTACTGTGTTTTTTTTTATTGACACTTTTTTGCTTGGTTGAATGGGTAGGGGTACCATGTACCCCATACTCATTCACATAGTGTGGGGGGCCGGAATCTGGGGGCCCCCTTATACAGCGCCAGCAGACCGGGCCCCCGCTGGCAAAAGAGCCGAAAGAAGATAGCGGAGGGGCCCGGGAGAAGAGGCGGAACACCGGGAGAAGAGGCCGAACACCGGGAGAAGTCGGAAGGAGACCCCCCGAACTCGGAAGTAGACCCCGGAGCTGCCTAATAAACTACTCTTAAAATCTGTGTACTGTGTTTTTTTTTATTGACACTTTTTTCCCTAGGTGAATGGGTAGGGGTACCATGTACCCCTTACTCATTCACATTGTGGTGGGGGGCCAGAATCTGGGGGTCCCCTTATTAAAGGGGGTTCCCGGATTCCGATAAGCCCCCCGCCCGCAGACCCCGACAACCAACGGCCAGGGTTGTCGGGAAGAGGCCCTTGTCCTCATCAACATGGGGACAAGGTGCTTGGGGGTGGGTGGGCCGCAGGTCGCCCCCCTCACCCCAAGGCACCCACCCCCCCCATGTTGAGCGCATGCGGCCTGGTACGGCTCAGGAGGGGGGGCGCTCACTTGTCCCCACCCCCTTTCCTAGCCGGCCGGGCTGCTTGCTCGGATAAGGGTCTGTTATGGATTTTGGGGGGTACCCCCACGCCGATTTTTCAGTGTAGGGGGTTCCCCTTCCAATCCATACCAGACCTAAGAGCCTGGTATGCCCCTGGGGGGAACCCAACCCGGTTTTTTATTTAAAATTTGGCACGATGTTCCCCCTCAGGATTCATACCAGACAGCTGTCAGCACTGCCTGTCACTCAGCGCGAAAGGAAAAAAGTTTTCCTTTCCAGATGAGTGAGCCAGCGCGACATGCACAGTACCCTGTCGCCGAGAACCAGCGCGATGGTATCGTGCTGGAAACACAATCTCGCGGTCAGGTACTGTACCTGGGCGGTGTCTATAGTATGCCTGTAAAGTGGCGCGTGTTTCCCGTGCTTAGAACAGTCCCTGCACAAAATGTCATTTTTAAAGGAAAACAAGTCATTTGAAACTGCTTGCGGCTTTAATGTAATGTCGAGTCCTGGCAATATGGATGAAAATCAGTGAGACAAACGGCATGGGTACCCCCCAGTCCATTACCAGGCCCTTTGGGTCTTGTATGGATATTAAGGGGAACCCCGCATTCAAATTAAATCTGTTGAATCTGTTTGTAATTTTGAACTGGTACATTTTTAACGTGTTTAGCTCCAGCCAAAAAATCTATTTTAAGCTTTTATGGATAACATAGGGAAGGGTTATCACCCCTGTGACATTTGTTTTGCTGTCTGTGCTCCTCTTCAGAAGATTTCACCTCACTTTTTGTCCCAATGGCAAATGTTTTTTGAAAATTTGGGTTTTTTTGTGAAACAAGGATTGGTGATAAAGCATCAGTGGAAAGGAGAAATGTTTTTCCCATATTAACTCTTACAGGAGAGAATTTCCCTTCCTAGGGGTAGATTTCATCTCATTTCCTGTTGTCTCCTTCCGTTTGCAAGTAGGAGTCATTTGTAAGTTGGATGTTTGAAAGTAGGGGCCTGCCCTATATACTCAGCAGAAATTTGGGCCTTAGGTGTTGTTGTGGCCACAACACTGTAAGCCCTCACAGGGCCCTGCTGTGAAATATTAGATCAAGAATTGTAATTACATGCCCCTGTTGAACAGGGGCAGAAAAATTGGGCCTTTGGTGGTGGTGGTGGTGCTGGTGCCATAACACTGTAAGTCCTCACTCGCTCTTGGTGGGCGCAGAAACGGGCCCTGCTGTGAAATATTAGATCAAGAATTGTAATTACATGCCCCTGTTGAACAGGGGCTGAAAAATTGGGCCTTAGACACTGGTGCTGGTGCCACAACACTGCAACCTCTCACAGATACTCTAGTTGGAACTCAGGAACGAGCCCTGCTGCAAAGTATTGCATCAAAAATTGTAATTACACGCCCCTGTTAAACAGGGGCTGAAAAATTGGGCCTTAGGTGCTGGTGCCACAACACTGCTACCTCTCACAGATACTCTAGTTGGAATGCAGGAATGAGCCCTGCTGCAAAGTATTGCATCAAAAATTGTAATTACATGCCCCTGTTAAACAGGGGCTGAAAAATTGGGCCTTAGGCACTGGTGGCTAAGGCCCAAGAACTAAAAATGTTCTTACAAGCTATAAGCGTGATCATTGAGGAGGAAGAGGATAATTACTCAGCATCAGCATAGTCAGTCTTTGAAGGGATCTGAGATTTAAAAAAATATTATTCGGTTACATCAGCATCAGGTGCTTGGTAGCTGGTGGTGATCCAAGACTAATTCATTTTTATGTAGGTCAGTCGATCGACCGAGCTGGTGGACAGACGCACCCTGTGATCGGTTACAAAGCCTCCAGCAGCACTGAATGTGTGTTCCGAAAGAACACTGGATGCAGGACAGGCCAGTAGCTCAATTGCATACTGTGCAAGCTCTGGCCAGTGATCCATACTCAAGACTAGGGATGAGCCGAACACCCCCCTGTTCGGTTCGCACCAGAACATGCGAACAGGAAAAAAGTTTGTTTGAACACGCGAACACCGTTAAAGTCTATGGGACACGAACATGAATAATCAAAAGTGCTAATTTTAAAGGCTAATATGCAAGTTATTGTCATAAAAAGTATTTGGGGACCTGGGTCCTGCCCCAGGGGACATGGATCAATGCAAAAATAAGTTTTAAAAACGACCGTTTTTTCAGGAGCAGTGATTTTAATAATGCTTAAAGTCAAACAATAAAAGTGTAATATCCCTTTAAATTTCGTACCTGGGGGGTGTCTATAGTATGCCTGTAAAGGGGCGCATGTTTCCTGTGTTTAGAACAGTCTGACAGCAAAATGACATTTGGAAGGAAAAAACACATTTAAAACTACCCGCGGCTATTGCATTGCCGACAATACACATAGAAATTCATTGATAAAAACGGCATGGGAATTCCCCAAGGGGGAACCCCGAACCAAAATTTTTTTTTAAAAATGACGTGGGAGTCCCCCTAAATTCCATACCAGGCCCTTCAGGTCTGATATGGATATTAAGGGGAACCCCGGCCAAAATTTTTTAAAAAAATGACGTGGGGTTCCCCCTAAATTCCATACCAGACCCTTCAGGTCTGGTATGGATTTTAAGGGGAACCCCGCACCAAAAAAAAAAAAAAAACGGCGTGGGGTCCCCCCAAGAATCCATACCAGACCCTTATCCGAGCACGCAAGCTGGCGGGCTGCAGGAAAAGAGGGGGGGATGAGAGTGCGCCCCCCCCCTCCTGAACCGTACCAGGCCACATGCCCTCAACATTGGGAGGGTGCTTTGGGGTAGCCCCCCAAAACACCTTGTCCCCATGTTGATGAGGACAAGGGCCTCATCCCCACAACCCTGGCCGGTGGTTGTGGGGGTCTGCGGGCGGGGGGCTTATCGGAATCTGGAAGTCCCCTTTAACAAGGGGACCCCCAGATCCCGCCCCCCCTGTGTGAAATGGTAAGGGGGTACTTACCCCTACCATTTCACTAAAAAACTGTCAAAAATGTTAAAAATGACAAGAGACAGTTTTTGACAATTCCTTTATTTAAATACTTCTTCTTTCTTCTATCTTCCTTCATCTTCTGGTTCTTCTGTTTCTTCTGGCTCTTCTGGTTCTTCCTCCAGCGTTCTCGTCCAGCATCTCCTCTGCGGCGTCTTCTATCTTCTTCTCCTTGGGCCGCTCCGCACCCATGGCTCCCGCTCTTCTCTTCTTCTTTTCTTCCTTCTTCTCTTCTTCTCTTCTTCATTTTCTTCTCCGGGCCGCTCCGCATCCATGCTGGCATGGAGGGAGGCTCCCGCTGTGTGACGGCGCTCCTCGTCTGACAGTTCTTAAATAACGGGGGGCGGGGCCACCCGGTGACCCCGCCCCCCTCTGACGCACGGGACATGACGGGACTTCCCTGTGGCATTCCCCGTGATGTCAGAGGGGAAGTCCCTTCAAGTCACCAGTTTTTTTGTGAAATGGTAGGGGTAAGTACCCCCTTACCATTTCACACAGGGGGGGGCCGGGATCTGGGGGTCCCCTTGTTAAAGGGGGCTTCCAGATTCCGATAAGCCCCCCGCCCGCAGACCCCCACAACCACCGGCCAGGGTTGTGGGGATGAGGCCCTTGTCCTCATCAACATGGGGACAAGGTGTTTTGGGGGGCTACCCCAAAGCACCCTCCCAATGTTGAGGGCATGTGGCCTGGCACGGTTCAGGAGGGGGGGGCCGCACTCTCGTCCCCCCCTCTTTTCCTGCGGCCTGCCAGGTTGCGTGCTCAGATAAGGGTCTGGTACGGATTTTTGGGGGACCCCACGCGTTTTGTTTTTTTTTGGCGTGGGGTTCCCCTTAAAATCCATACCAGACCTGAAGGGTCTGGTATGGAATTTAGGGGGAACCCCACGTCATTTTTTTTTTAAATTTTGGCCGGGGTTCCCCTTAATATCCATATTAGACCTGAAGGGCCTGGTATGGAATTTAGGGGGACTCCCACGTCATATTTTTTTTTTAATTTTGGTTCGGGGTTCCCCTTTGGGGAATTCCCATGCCGTTTTTATCAATGAACTTCTATGTGTATTGTCGGCAATGCAATAGCCGCGGGTAGTTTTAAATGAGTTTTTTCCTTCAAAATGTCATTTTGCTGTCAGACTGTTCTAAACACAGGAAACATGCGCCCCTTTACAGGCATACTATAGACACCCCCCAGGTATGAAATTTAAAGGGATATTACACTTTTATTGTTTGACTTTAAGCATTATTAAAATCACTGCTCCTGAAAAAACGGCCGTTTTTAACCACTTCAGCCCCGGAAGGTTTTACCCCCTTCCTGACCAGAGCACTTTTTACAATTCGGCACTGCGTCGCTTTAACTGCTAATTGCGCGGTCATGCAATGCTGTACCCAAACGAAATTTGCGTCCTTTTCTTCCCACAAATAGAGCTTCCTTTTGATGGTATTTAATCACCTCTGCCGTTTTTATTTTTTGCGCTATACACGGAAAAAGACCGAAAATTTTGAAAAAAAATGATATTTTCTACTTTTTGTTCTAAAAAAATCCAATAAACTCAATTTTAGTCATACATTTAGGCCAAAATGTATTCGGCCACATGTCTTTGGTAAAAAAATTGTCAATAAGTGTATATTTATTGGTTTGCGCAAAAGTTATAGCGTCTACAAACTAGGGTACATTTTCTGGAATTTACACAGCCTTTAATTTATGACTGCCTATGTCGTTTCTTGAGGTGCTAAAATGGCAGGGCAGTACAAAACCCCCACAAATGACCCCATTTTGGAAAGTAGACACCCCAAGGAATTTGCTGAGAGGCATGTTGAGCCCATTGAATATTCATTTTTTTTGTCCAAAGTGATTGAATAATGACAAAAAAAAAAAATAAATTACAAAAAGTTGTCACTAAATGATATATTGCTCACACAGGCCAAGGGCATATGTGGAATTGCACCCCAAAATACATTTAGCTGCTTCTCCTGAGTACGGGGATACCACATGTGTGCCACTTTTTGGGAGCCTAGCCGCGTACGGGGCCCCGAAAACCAATCACTGCCTTCAGGATTTCTAAGGGCGTACATTTTTGATTTTACTCCTCACTACCTATCACAGTTTTGAAGGCCATAAAATGCCCAGATGACATAAAACCCCCCCAAATGACCCCATTTTGGAAAGTAGACACCCCAAGCTATTTGCTTTGAGGCATGTTGAGTCCATGGAATGTTTTATATTTTGACACAAGTTGCGGGAAAGTGACAAATTTTTTTTTTTTTTTTTGCACAAAGTTGTCACTAAATGATATATTACTCACACAGGCCATGGGCATATGTGGAATTGCACCCCAAAATACATTTAGCTGCTTCTCCTGAGTATAGGGATACCACATGTGTGGGACTTTTTGGGAGCCTAGCCGCGTACGGGACCCCGAAAACCAATCACTGCCTTCAGGATTTCTAAGGGCGTACATTTTTGATTTTACTCCTCACTGCCTATCACAGTTTCGGAGGCCATGGAATGCCCAGGTGGTACAAACCCCCCCAAATGACCCCATTTTGGAAAGTAGACACCCCAAGCTATTTGCTGAGAGGCATGGTGAGTATTTTGCAGCTCTCATTTGTTTTTGAAAATAAAGAAAGACGAGAAAAAAAATTTTTTTTTTCTTTTTTCAATTTTCAAAACTTTGTGACAAAAAGTGAGGTCTGCAAAATACTCACTATACCTCTCATCAAATAGCTTGGGGTGTCTACTTTCCAAAATGGGGTCATTTGGGGTTTTTTTTTGCCACCTGGGCATTCCATGGCCTCCGAAACTGTGATAGGCAGTGAAGAGTGAAATCAAAAATTTACGGCCTTAGAAAGCCTGAAGGCGGTGCTTGGTTTTCGGGGTCCCGTACGCGGCTAGGCTCCCAAAAAGTCTCACACATGTGGTATCCCCGTACTCAGGAGAAGCAACAGAATGTATTTTGGGGTGTAATTTCACATATTCCCATGGCATGTTTGAGCAATATATCATTTAGTGACAACTTTGCGCAAAAAAAATAAAAAAAATAAAAAATTGTCTCTTTCCCGCAACTTGTGTCACAATATAAATTATTCCATGGACTCAACATGACTCTCAGCAAATAGCTTGGGGTGTCTACTTTCCAAAATGGGGTCATTTGGGGGGGTTTTGAACTGTCCTGGCATTTTATGCACAACATCTAGAAGCTTATGTCACACATCACCCACTCTTCTAACCACTTGAAGACAAAGCCCTTTCTGACACTTTTTGATTACATAAAAAAATAATTTTTTTTTGCAAGAAAATTACTTTGAACCCCCAAACATTATATATTTTTTTTAAAGCAAATGCCCTACAGATTAAAATGGTGGGCGTTTCATTTTTTTTTTCACACAGTATTTGCGCAGCGATTTTTCAAACGCATTTTTTGGGGAAAAAACACACTTTTTTACATTTTACTGCACTAAAACACACTTAATTGCCCAAATGTTTGATGAAATAAAAAAGATGATCTTAGGCCGAGTACATGAATACCAAACATGACATGCTTTAAAATTGCGCACAAACGTGCAGTGGCGACAAACTAAATACATTTTTAAAAGCCTTTAAAAGCCTTTACAGGTTACCACTTTAGATTTACAGAGGAGGTCTACTGCTAAACTTACTGCCCTCGATCTGACCTTCGCGGCGATACCTCACATGCATGGTGCAATTGCTGTTTACATTTGACGCCAGACCGACGCTTGCGTTCGCCTTAGCGCGAGAGCAGGGGGGACAGGGGTGCTTTTTTTTTTTTTCTTTATTATTATTATTTTTTTATCTTATTTTTAAACTGTTCCTTTCATTTTTTTTTTTAAATCATTTTTATTGTTATCTCAGGGAATGTAAATATCCCCTATCATAGCAATAGGTAGTGACAGGTACTCTTTTTTGCAAAAATTGGGGTCTATTAGACCCTAGATTTCTCCTCTGCCCTCAAAGCATCTGACCACACCAAGATCGGTGTGATAAAATGCTTTCCCAATTTCCCAATGGCGCTGTTTACATCCGGCGAAATCTAAGTCATAAAATGCTCGTAGCTTCCGGTTTCTTAGGCCATAGAGATGTTTGGAGCCACTCTGGTCTCTGATCAGCTCTATGGTCAGCTGGCTGAATCACCGGCTGCATTTTCAGGTTCCCTGTTGAGACAGGAGAGCCAGAGAAAAACACGGAAGACGTTGGGGGGGGGCATTCCCTCCCACTGCTTGTAAAAGCAGTCTAGAGGCTAATTAGCCGCTAGGATTGCTTTTACATGAAAGCCGACCACTGGCTGAAAAGAATGATACCAAGATGATACCTAAACCTGCAGGCATCATTCTGGTATAACCACTCAAAGTCGTGAATGGCGTACCTGAAGACAAAAAAATGGTTAACAATAAAGCACAGTAAACGGTAAGGTATAAAAAATTGCACACCTGAAAAGCAAACATGATAAAACATAATAACAATAAAACATTGCAGAATAGAATACAGTAAAGAAGAACAGAACAATAGAGAGAGAGAATAGAGAGAGAAAGAACAATAAAACGACAACTATTTTTTTTTATTTTATATTTTTGTATTTTATTCGGTAATAAACGGTGGGTGCCCTGACACTATAAAAAATAAACGAACTAACCAGCGTCACCCCTAACAGTTATACGGTGATCAGTGGTGAAAGGGTTAACTAGGGGCAATCAAGGGGTTAAAACCTTTATTAGATAGTATATGGGGGTCCCTGTCGCTATAAAACGCTGACGGCGAACCTAAATATTTACCTCACTAACTAGCGTCACCAGCGACACTAATACAGCGATCAGAAAAATGATCGCTTAGTGACACTGGTGACAGGGGGTGATCAAGGGGTTAAAACTTTATTAGGGGGGGTTAGGGGGGTACCCTAGACCTAAAGGGGGGTAATACTCACTGCCCTAACACTGTAACTGTCACAAACTGACACTATGCAGTAATCAGAAAAAAAAAAAAAATACTGCTAATGTCAGTTTGTGACAGGGGGGGGGTGATTGGGGGGGGGATCGGGGGGCGATCGGGGGGGGATCGGGGTGTAAGGTATGCCTGGCATGTTCTACTGTGTGTGTGTGTGTTGTGCACTCACTTGTCTTCTCTCCTCGGCGCTGGGACGGAAACTGCCAGACCGAGGAGAGATGACATCACATCCTCTGCCTGTGTGAAACTACACACAGGCAGAGGAGGATTCCCATTGGCTGGGAGCGATCGCGAGGGGGGGGCCACGATCGGATGGTCTCCCCCTCGCCTCCCGACGCTTCCAGTCAAATGCCGACCGCCGCTGGCACCGGGGGGGGGTCCGATAGGACCCCCCGCCCGCGGGAGGCAGATCACGTACGGGTACGTGATTCTGCCTGCCCGTGCCATTCTGCCGCAGTATATCTGCGTTAGGTGGTCGGCAAGTGGTTAAAACTTTTTTTTGCATTGATCCATGTCCCCTGGGGCAGGACCCGGGTCCCCAAACACTTTTTATGACAATAACTTGCATATTAGCCTTTAAAATTAGCCCTTTTGATTTCTCCCATAGACTTTTAAAGGGTGTTCCGCGGCATTCGAATTTGCCGCGAACACCCCAAATTGTTCGCTGTTCGGCGAACTTGCGAACAGCCAATGTTCGAGTCTAACATGAGTTCGACTCGAACTGGAAGCTCATCCCTACTCAAGACCCAGTAACCCAGAGGATTTTCGGTGGGAAAGGTGTCCAAGTCAGATCTTGCCCCTAGGTATTCCTGCAAAAAAACAGACGCTGGCGATGGTTGCTGGAACTGATCATACCTTGGGGCTGTGGACTAAAAAATTGTCTGAACGCATCAGTCAGACGGCCACCTTCTCCACCGCTCCTTCTTTGACTGACCGAAGTCTCACCAACACGTTGTCCAGAAACAGGAGTTTGTAACCTCCCAGTCTCTGGGAACGCGTTGCACAGACCTTTCTGCAAGGCCTCCCGAAGATGTTTCATCCTTTGCTCCCTCTGCGATGGCAAGATAAGGTCCGCAACCTTACCCTTGTAACGTGGATCAAGGAGGGTTGCCAGCCAGTATTGGTCCTTATCCTTGATACCACGAATACGAGGATCCTTACGCAGGCTTTGCAGGATCAGGGAGGCCATGCAGCGTAGGTTTGCTGAGGCATTCGGTCCGGAGTCCTCTGGGTCACTAAGGACGACATGGTCCGCAGCAACCTCCTCCCAGCCACGTACAAGTCCATGTGTTTCTTGGGACTGATCCCTTAAAGACTGCTGCTGATGCTGAGTGCCAGGCTCCGCCTCCATACTGACACAATCCTCGTCCTCCTCATCCTCTTCCTGTGTGATCGGCGGGCATGCAGCAACACTGTCTGGATAAAGGGGGCCTTGAGAGCTAAGGAAGTCCTCCTCTTCCTGCCTCTGTTCTGCCTCAAGTGCCCTGTCCATTATTCCACGCAGCGTGTGCTCCAACAGGTGGACAAGGGGGACAGTGTCACTGATGCATGCACTGTCACTGCTCACCATCCTCGTGGCCTCCTCAAATGGTGACAGGACAGTGCCTGCATCCCTGATCATGTCCAACTGGCGTGGGGAAAAAAACAAGCTCCCCTGACCCTGTCCTGGTGCCATAGTCGCACAGGTACTCATTGATGGCCCTCTGCTGCATGTGCAGCCGCTGCAGCATGGCCAACGTTGAGTTCCACCTGGTGGGCATGTCACAGATTTGGCGGTTGTTGGGCAGGTTAAACTCCTTTTGGAGGTCTGCCAGCCGAGCACTGGCATTATATGACCGGCGGAAATGCACACAGACTTTCCTGGCCTGCCTCAGGACATCCTGTAAGCCCGGGTACCTGCCCAAGAACTTCTGCACCACCAAGTTAAGGACGTGAGCCAAACAGGACACATGGGTCATTTGTCCCTGTCGGAGGGCAGAGAGGAGGTTGGTGCCATTGTCGCAAACCACCATTCCTGCCTTAAGTTGGCGTGGCATCAACCACCTCTGAACCTGCCCCTGCAGAGCTGACAGAACCTCTGCCCCAGTGTGGCTCCTGTCCCCCAAGCACACCAGCTCAAGCACCACATGGCATCTTTTGGCCTGCATACTTGCATAGCCCCTTGAACGGCTACGAAGCACCGCTGGTTCTGAGGACAAAGCACAGGAAGAGGCCATGAAGGAAGAAGAAGAGGAGGGGGTGGAGGAGAGAGGTGTGTCACAATTATTAGTAGTGGCATTTTGGAGGCGTGGTGGCGGAACAACCTCCAACACTACTGCACCTTGTCCTGCATCCTTCCCAGCTGCCAGCAGAGTCACCCAATGCGTGGTGAAACTTCCCTGTCCATGCCTGCTGGACCATGAGTCAGCGGTAATATGCACCTTACCGCTGACTGCCCTGTCCAGCGAGGCCAAGACATTGCCTTCCACATGCCGGTAGAGAGCCGGAATTGCCTTTCGTGAGAAAAAGTAGCGTTTGGGTACCTGCCACTGAGGAACCGCACATTACACAAACTCACAGAAGGGGGCAGAGTCTACCAACTGAAAAGGCAGCAGTTGAAGTGCTAGCAATTTTGCCAAGCTAGCATTCAACCGCTGGGCATGTGGATGGCTGGGAGCGAACTTCTTTTGGCGGTGCAGCAACTGTGGCAGGGAAATTTGCCTGGTACAATCTGACATCGGTGTACCGAAAGCAGATTGCCCACAAGTACTTGGCTGTGACACACCTAATTCTACACCTTCATTCCTCTCAGTGCAGGTCTCAGAGAGGACTGAAAGTATAGTGGGGTTGGAGATCTCAGCTGATGAGGAGCATGAGTTCTTTGGTGTGGGTCTTTTAGATACGCTTGCCAACGAACTGCATGGCAGGTCAACATATGTCTGGTCAAGCATGTGGTGCCCAAGCGGGAGATGTTTTGGCCACGCGAGATACGCTTGAGACATATGTTGCAAATAGCAGCAGTGCGATCTGATGCACTTGTCTCAAAAAAGGCCCACACCAAAGAACTTTTGGAATAACAGGCAGAGACAGCAGCGCCCTGCACATGCGGAGCTTTTGGGTGTGATGCAGTCAGTGTGCTGCCCTTAGGCTGGCCCCTGGAGGGCATCCTGCCTCATTGGTGATGTGCCTCCTCCTCCCCTCTCCTATCAGGGATCCACATTGAGTCAGTGACCTCATCATCCCCTCCCTCCTCATCACTGGAGCAAACCTGGCAGTATGCTGCAGCAGGGGGAGCATGACTGCCAGATTGCTGTCCTTCTTGGGCACCCCCTCTGTCCGTGCTCACGTTACTGCCTTCATCTAGCTCAGTATCATCATCAGAGCCTTCTAAACGCTGGGCATCCTCCTGGAGCATGTACCCAACACTGTGGTCAAACAGTTCGAGGGACTACTCAGGAGGACATGGTGGGCTAGGGAAGGACTGATGCCATTGAGCCGAGGGAAGAGGCCTTGTTGGCAGCTGCTTTGCCAGACAAAGTACCCTGAGTATGGGTGAGAGAGGATGAGGACGGCTTGGTCATCCACTCGACCAAGTCTTCCGCGTGTTGCGGCTCAACACGGCCAGCTACCGTAAAAAAGGCCAAGCGTGTCCCACGGCCACGTGCTGATGAGGATGCACCGTCTCCACGACCAGCACTGTTGCCTCTAGACACAGAGCCTGCTTGCCCTCTTTTATTGGCTTGTGACTGTCTGCCTCTCCTTGTTGGCCTTCCAGACATACTAATGGCCTGTAGCTGCACTAAGCTGGGATATATATATATATATATATATGTATATATATATATATATATATATAAATATATATATATATATATATATATATATATATATATATATATATATATGTACTGATACTGCAGCTAGCAAAATCAACTGCCTGCCTGTAGTATGAGAACACCACCAACCTTCTACAGGTAACTTTAGCTGAACACTGTGCAGAGCTCGCAAAAAACTAACTTGTAGCTTATTTAGCTGCCTGTGGTAGTGATAGGTTTAGGAAAACACCACCAACCTTCTACAGGTAGCTTTAGCTGAACACTGTGCAGAGCTCGCACTACACTAACTTGTAGTTTTAGCTGAACAGTGTGCAGAGGTCGCAAAAAACTAACTTGTAGCTTATTTAGCTGCCTGTGGTAGTGATAGGATCAGGAAAACACCACCAGCCTTCTACAGGTAGCTTTAGGTGAACACTGTGCAGAGCTCGCAAAAAACTAACTTGTAGCTCATTTACCTGCCTGTGGTAGTGATAGGATCAGGAAAACACCACCAACCTTCAACAGGTAGCTTTAAGTGAACACTGTGCAGAGCTCGCAAAAAAATAACTTGTAGCTTATTTAGCTGCCTGCGGTAGTGATAGGATCAGGAAAACACCACCAACCTTCTACAGGTAGCTTTAGGTGAACACTGTGCAGAGCTCGCAAAAAACTAACTTGTAGCTTATTTAGCTGCCTGCGGTAGTGATAGGATCAGGAAAACACCACCAACCTTCTACAGGTAGCTTTAGGTGAACACTGTGCAGAGCTCACAAAAAACTAAATTGTAGCTTATTTAGCTGCCTGCGGTAGTGATAGGATCAGGAAAACACCATCAACCTTCTACAGGTAGCTATAGCTGAACACTGTGCAGAGCTCGCACTACACTAACTTGTAGTTTTAGCTGAACACTGTGCAGAGCTCGCATAAAATGAACTTGTAGCTTATTTAGCTGCCTGCGGTAGTGATAGGATCAGGAAAACACCACCAACCTTCTACAGGTAGCTTTAGGTGAACACTGTGCAGAGCTCGCAAAAAAATAACTTGTAGCTTATTTAGCTGCCTGCGGTAGTGATAGGATCAGGAAAACACCACCAACCTTCTACAGATAGCTTTAAGTGAACACTGTGCAGAGCTCTCAAAAAACTAACTTGTAGCTTATTTAGCTGCCTGCGTAAGTGATAGGATCAGGAAAACACCACCAACCTTCTAAAGGTAGCTTTAGGTGAACACTGTGCAGAGGTCGCAAAAAAACTAACTTGTAGCTTATTTAGCTGCCTGCGGTAGTGATAGGATCAGGAAAACACCATCAACCTTCTACAGGTAGCTTTAGCTGAACACTGTGCAGAGCTCGCACTACACTAACTTGTAGTTTTAGCTGAACGCTGTGTAGAGCTCGTAAAAAATTAACTTGTAGCTTATTTAGCTGCCTGCGGTAGTGATAGGATCAGGAAAACACCACCAACCTTCTACAGGTAGCTTTAGGTGAACACTGTGCAGAGCTTGCAAAAAAATAACTTGTAGCTTATTTAGCTGCCTGCGGTAGTGATAGGATCAGGAAAACACCACCAACCTTCTACAGGTAGCTTTAGGTGAACACTGTGCAGAGCTCGCAAAAAACTAACTTGTCGCTTATTTAGCTGCCTGCGGTAGTGATAAGATCAGGAAAACACCACCAACCTTCTACAGGTAGCTTTAGCTGAACACTGTGAGGAGGACGCACTACACTAACTTGTAGCTTTAGCTGAACACTGTTCAGAGGACACACTACACTAACTTGTAGCTTTAGCTGAACACTGTGCAGAGGTCGCACTATACTAACTTGTAGTTTTAGCTGAACACTGTGAGGAGGACGCACTACACTAACTTGTAGCTTTAGCTGAACACTGTTCAGAGGACACACTACACTAACTTGTAGCTTTAGCAGAACACTGTGCAGAGGTCGCACTATACTAACTTGTAGTTTTAGCTGAACACTGTGAGGAGGACGCACTACACTAACTTGTAGCTTTAGCTGAACACTGTGCAGAGCTCACAAAAAACTAACTTGTAGCTTATTTAGCTGCCTGCGGTAGTGATAGGATCAGGAAAACACCACCAACCTTCTACAGGTAGCTATAGCTGAACACTGTGCAGAGCTCGCACTACACTAACTTGTAGTTTTAGCTGAACACTGTGCAGAGCTTGCATAAAACGAACTTGTAGCTTATTTAGCTGCCTGCGGTAGTGATAGGATCAGGAAAACACCACCAACCTTCTACAGGTAGCTTTAGGTGAACACTGTGCAGAGCTCGCAAAAAAATAACTTGTAGCTTATTTAGCTGCCTGCGGTAGTGATAGGATCAAGAAAACACCACCAACCTTCTACAGATAGCTTTAAGTGAACACTGTGCAGAGCTCTCAAAAAACTAACTTGTAGCTTATTTAGCTGCCTGCGTAAGTGATAGGATCAGGAAAACACCACCAACCTTCTAAAGGTAGCTTTAGGTGAACACTGTGCAGAGGTCGCAAAAAAACTAACTTGTAGCTTATTTAGCTGTCTGCGGTAGTGATAGGATCAGGAAAACACCACCAACCTTCTACAGGTAGCTTTAGCTGAACACTGTGCAGAGCTCGCACTACACTAACTTGTAGTTTTAGCTGAACGCTGTGTAGAGCTCGTAAAAAATTAACTTGTAGCTTATTTAGCTGCCTGCGGTAGTGATAGGATCAGGAAAACACCACCAACCTTCTACAGGTAGCTTTAGGTGAACACTGTGCAGAGCTTGCAAAAAAATAACTTGTAGCTTATTTAGCTGCCTGCGGTAGTGATAGGATCAGGAAAACACCACCAACCTTCTACAGGTAGCTTTAGGTGAACACTGTGCAGAGCTCGCAAAAAACTAACTTGTCGCTTATTTAGCTGCCTGCGGTAGTGATAAGATCAGGAAAACACCACCAACCTTCTACAGGTAGCTTTAGCTGAACACTGTGAGGAGGACGCACTACACTAACTTGTAGCTTTAGCTGAACACTGTTCAGAGGACACACTACACTAACTTGTAGCTTTAGCTGAACACTGTGCAGAGGTCGCACTATACTAACTTGTAGTTTTAGCTGAACACTGTGAGGAGGACGCACTACACTAACTTGTAGCTTTAGCTGAACACTGTTCAGAGGACACACTACACTAACTTGTAGCTTTAGCTGAACACTGTGCAGAGGTCGCACTATACTAACTTGTAGTTTTAGCTGAACACTGTGAGGAGGACGCACTACACTAACTTGTAGCTTTAGCTGAACACTGTGCAGAGGTCATACTGCACTAACTTGTAGCTTTAGCTGAACACTGTGAGGAGGACACACTACCCTAACTTGTAGCTTTAGCTGAACACTGTGCAGAGGTCGCACTACACTAACTTGTAGTTTTAGCTGAACACTGTTCAGAGGACCCACTACACTAACTTGTAGCTTTAGCTGAACTCTGTGCAGAGGTCGCACTACACTAACTTGTAGTTTTAGCTGAACACTGTTCAGAGGACACACTACACTAACTTGTAGCTTTAGCTGAACACTGTGCAGAGGTCACACTACACTAACTTGTAGTTTTAGCTGAACACTGTTCAGAGGACGCACTACACTAACTTGTAGCTTTAGCTGAACACTGTGCAGAGGTCATACTACACTAACTTGTAGCTTTAGCTGAACACTGTGAGGAGGACGCACTACCCTAACTTGTAGCTTTAGCTGAACACTGCTCAGAGGTCACACTAAACTAACTTGTAGTTTTAGCTGAACACTGTGAGGAGGACGCACTACACTAACTTGTAGTTTCAGCTGAACACTGTGTAGAGGTCACACTAAACTAACTTGTAGCTTTAACTGAACACTGTGAGGAGGACGCACTACACTAACTGTAAATAGTCTAGCTGCCTGACTGTGGTACTAATAGGATCAAAAGAACACCAGCAATTTTCTTCAGGTAGCTGTAAATACTGTAACAAGACAAGCCTGCCTGTCAGTAGGAAGATAACAGGAACGGATCTAGCTAAACTGAATACACAATACACTGTAAGTGCAGCTAACTCACTGACTGTCCTGCCTAATCTATCTAACGCAAATGAAATGACACTGTCTCTCTTTCTCTCTAAGCACGCCGGAACACACTACACAGGGCCGCCGTGCAGGTGGCCTTATATAGTGTGGGGCGTGTTCTAAACCCCCTGAGCCATAGTTGGCCAAAGCCACCCTAGCTTTGGCCAATTACAGCTCTCTCTACTGACGGCACTGTGATTGGCCAAGCATGCGGGTCATAGTGCATGCTTGGCCAATCATCAGCCAGCAATGCACTGCGATGCCGCAGTGAATTATGGGCCATGACGCGCCACACGAATTTGGCGCGAACGGCCCATATCGTTCGCAATTCGGCGAACGATCGAACAGTCGATGTTCGAGTCGAACATGGGTTCGACTCGAACACGAAACTCATCCCTAGTCAGGAGCATTGGAGATGATGGAGTGAAAACTGCAGTGGCTTAGGACGTATCCTTTACTGCGTTTGAGGGGATCTTCCATATCTGCTGTGTTTAGGTTAATGCTGTCTTTCTCGCTTGCACCTTCGTCTACACTGATAGCTTGCTCTAGGACCCTTAGCTTTGCCATAGCTGCATCATGTTTACAATGTTCGTTTAAGATTTCTATTGTTGCTCTTTGATGTGCTGTGTGAGCTTCCAACTCTGTTGTCTGAGCTTCCAACTCTGCTTTCATTTCTGCATATGGGACCTGCACCTTGCTGGCCACTTCAGCACGGGCACTAATAAGTCGCTCACTGAGTGTTGAGTATTTTGAACTATGACTTTTAGAAGACTTTTTAGAATGTCTGGTGGAAACAGATCTGTGCAGTGTCCTGTAGCAGCTCTAACTTTGCTTTTGCTTTTAATTTGGTTTGCTGGATAAAACTGTCTCTTTCTATATTAAGAGCCTTGAAGTTCTTTAATTCCTTCAGTGAACCTGCTGTGTTCATATTTTGTAAGACATTAATGAGTTTGTCACTGGTAAACTGATATGCCCTGTACACACAGTCGGATTTTCCGACGGAAAATGTGTGATTGGAGCTTGTTGTCGGAAATTCTGACTGTGTGTTGTCTCCCTCTGACTTTTTCCTTCGGATTTTCCGACACACAAAGTTCGAGAGCAGACTATAAAATTTTCCGACAACAAAATCCGATCGCGTCAATTTCGACCGTGTGTGGACAATTCTGACGCACAAAGTGCCACGCATGCTCAGAATAAATTTCGAGACAAAACTGCTTGGTCTGGTAAAATTAGTGTTCGGAATGGATATAGCACTTTCACGCTGCAATGTTTTAAATTGTTTAATGCAGCGCACTCTGTTCTTCTTTATAATGCTAGAAGAATGAAGTATTTTTGCTGCTCATATTCACACAGACTTCTCACAAACTTCTTTCTTTATTATTTATCGTGATTTCATCAATATAATATTTTTATTTGTCACATCTACCAAAAAAATATTATTTTTTTGAGGTTTTTAGATTAAATAATTTTTTTTTTTTTTTAAAGCCTGATCTTGTGTTTTAATTTTCTTTTTTTTTCGCTCCATTTTTGGGTGTGTTTTGTGTGTCAAGTTACCACAACACCATTATTATCTTGTATTATTTAATCTCAAGGAGATTGTTTGGTGTTGGTGTCTCTTGTTAATTTCACATTGTATTTTTGAAATGTACCTGCCTCCTCACAAACAAACTGTCTTTTTTGAAGGAAAACGCACATAGGCGAGTATAATAAATCAAACCCAAAATTTATTAAGGGCTCATAACCAAAGAAAGAGGGAGGCAATGCTGGAGAAACACCAGAAATTGGGGAAGCCTTTGGCCCCCAGAGCACACATCAATTATTTTACTGCAAAAATGGTGGCCTGAGGAGTCCATATATAAGGGAGTACAATCTGGTCCAGAAGTCCAAGAGATCATGAACAGCAGCAGATGACATATCTGTCCCCAGGCTGTGGTCATACAAGAGCCTGCATCTTTTGTCAGACCAGACTGAACCCAGGACATCACTCTCTGGTCTTCCTTCCACACTTCCTTCCACACTGTGTCTGTGGTGGTGGAGTTGTGGCAGGAGGAGGAGGATGGTCCAACTCACACAGGTGGGTTTTGGGTGTGATTTCACCCTTCACCGCCTTAGTTAATGTTTTATAAAGGATGTTCTCATACATGAGGCGTTGGCCCTCCTGTATGTCCTGCAGTTTTGTGGCAGCCATGGAGGCAAAGGCCTCTTCACGAGTGGGGGTGGCTCTGAGGGACGCAGAAGCCTCCTAAATCACCCTGAGTGCTGAATCCTCCACGTTACTCCCCTTCCTGGGTCTTTTGTTTGGAAGGCGGAGGGGAGAGACCTGCAATTCTGTGAGGCTCCTACTGGGCCCGGCCTTCTCCTGGCTGCCACTTACCTCCGCCTCCTCCTGGCTGCCACTAACCCCCACCTCTTGTGTGCCACATTCCACAGCCTCCTCCTGTGTGCCACATTCCACAGCCTCATCCTGGCTGAGGTCTTCCTGTATATGAAAAAGGGACATAGTTTTAGTTTTTTCTTCATAAATCACACACAATTTTCACCTCATGACTGTTGCAAATTGAAAGTTAACAAATATAACAGACTATCATTCTGAGCCCAGCATTTTTCATTGTTGTCCCAATCATTTTTGCCCACTACTGTCTATTGATATGTAAAACACTTTATTAAATCAGCAATTAGTCATCAATAATAACATCTAGTAAACATCATTTATTTATTGACCAGAAATCTGTAGAACAATGATATACCTGGCTCCAGGTGGGCTCCTCCACTTCTTCCTCGCTCGAAGCCCCAGGTTGGACATCGGAAGCCTCAGCTGGGGTGGAAGATAGGGTGGAAGGAAGAGTGGAAGGAAGGGTTGAGAGGGATTCCCTGACTTCAGTCTGGTCTGACAGAAAACGAAGTCTCTCATAGTACCAGAGCCTGGGCACATAAACGTCATCTACTGCAGCTCTGGATCTCTGGGAATCCTGGACCTTCTTGCGCTCTCTAAGATAAGTGCTCTTCAGGCCACCAATTTTGGCTTTTAAATAGGGGATGGTTGCCGTGGGGACCACTGGCTTCACCAACTCCAGCAATTTCTCCAGCGCTGCCTGCCTCTTTTGTTTATGATTATATTGCGGGTGTTTCACCTGCCACAGACAGGGCAGCTCCCTGTATTTGTCTATGAACAGGGGGAGGAAATTGTGGTCATTGAAGCTATCCATTTTATCTGCAATACACAAGACAAACCCTAATGTCAGGCTAAAGTCTCCTAATCTTGTCCCAATATAGACCTCAATCTCTAAGCAGTATAGGCCCAAGTTTAAATGTTACCTTTGGCACTTCCGATACACTTCCCCTCACAGATCATACGTACTACGCACGCGTGTTACGCTTTTTATACACTGCGCATGCATGAAACTCCGCCCGCCCCTGACGTTCTTTCTAGTCTATTCCCCACCCCCTCTCATTCGGGGCAGTGGGGAAGAGCACATGGCAGAGACAGAGCAGGTGCGTGCTAATTACAGCAACGAGGAGGAGGAGGAGGAGGAGGAGGAGGAAAGCCTGGAGCCAGAAACATCACGATCCCGGAGGAGAGATTTAAGGTCTCAAATATGTACTTTGTGGAGATGGTGGAGATGGTCGACATACTGAAGAGGGCCGACTATGACATGAAGTATGGACCTTACCCCAACCCCAATGTCAGAAAGGCCAAGATCATGACTAAAGTTGTGAAGAGTCTGCACTGTAATTTTGGGGTACGGCGATCCAAGGATCAACTGAGGAAGCAGTGATCGGACCTCAAAATCAGGGAGCACGATCAGTATAGAAGGATCAGGAGAGTGCTGCAAAAAAGTAAGTAGTTGTCCTGTGTTCCTATTCTTTCTTTTTATTACATTTGTGCTGCTCCATGTGCTTTTCTTTACTGTTGTACAGTTTAAAATGGCAACTTTCATGTTCATGGACACATTATTCGTTCGTAGGAAACATTGTTTGTTCGGCCAATAAAACACCATGTTTTGTCCAGATGCATTTTAATACATTTTTTCTGGTCTACTTCTCTTAAAATAATTTTGGTGTCTAGATGGGCTTGTAACTAGAATGAAATGCAAACTAGATTCTGTGTAAGGAGAGGACACTCCGCAGCTGTTTACACATCTGGAAGCTGGAGCACTAGTGTGGGACAAAAGAACACCCTTTTTATTAGGGGGCCCACACAGGTGCTCCAGTGTATACTATAGGGGTGTCTCCATCTGTGAAGCTTGTACAAAACAAGTATTCAAGCTTGAAAAAGTGAAAAAATATTTCTTCATCTTGGAACTCTGCCAAAACAGACAATTGTACCCCACTTCCAAGCAATGTTTCACATTCCTATTTCTGTCATAAAATATCTGTGTGGTAAGTATACCTATTTTCGTTCACATAGGGGAGAAAAGACTCAGAGGACCCCACTCATCAGAGGAGACAACAGAACCCCCACCTCATGAAGAAGTGGAAATCCCTCAAACCCAACCGGAGGAGCAGGAGGGAGATGTGGTGGAAATTGTCACCACAACAGGTGAGTGTCTGAGACCACAGGCTCGGGTAAGAGATGGATGCTGGCATATTTATAATACATGGTGGGTTTTTTTTAAATATTTTTTGGTGATCGTGATGTTGTGGATGAAGGTCATTTCACCAGTGAAAGTGCCCAGATCCTCATCGGGGAGATCATGGGGTGTAATAGGGACTTGGAAAACATCAAGCAAAACATCAATGATGTTCAAAACAAAATGAAGAACATCATTGATGTTTTACAGAGTTTAAAACCCCTCGAAATCCCTAATTATTTTTGCTTTTTTTGCCTGAAAATTTTGTGAACATTTTTTGACATATTCTCGAAAAGCCAAATTTTGAAGATGCACACAGTGTGTCAACATGTGCTATCTGCCATCACGGGAGATCAATGTATGCGTTTTGGGGGTGCAACCCCTTCCTCAATAATAAAGTAGCTGAGAGGAAGGGGTTGCACCCACAAAACACGTCCATTGATCCCCCATGATGGCAGCTAGCACATGTTGACATTCGGCAATGTGTGTGCATCTTCAAAATTTAGCTTTTCCAGGGGTGACTTCACCCCATCTGCTGAACACAATATCAAACACAGTTTATAAATACTCTGATACTGATATTGCCTTCAATTTCTACAAAAGTTGAACTATGTATGTTCCAGATTTGTGTATTTCTTGCTGATTTTAAACATGCCTGTTTTACCTTAAAAGGAACTTTCTACTTTTAATGTGACCTAAAAATTTGTTATACAACAAACATGTTGGTTTGTTTTAAAAACCTTTTATAAATGCACATGTGATTGTGTTTGGATTAAAAAGATTGATAATCAACAATGTGTGGCTTCTTCTTTCAACTACAAGTGCAGTTTCTGTGCAGTCTCAAGTGCACTTGTAGTGCAAAGTGTATTTGCCTTTAGTAAATAACACCCAACAGTGCTTTATAATTTTACAGAATCACACCATTTTCAGGACTCCCCAAATTTCAGTCATGGTCAGCTAAAAGAAAGACAATCAGTAAATCTAAGCAAATATTTGTTCATTAAAAAAAAAAATATTTAAAAAATGTCTCAGACATTGTCTGGCATGTTGATGGCCCTCCTACCCGCAAAGTATTCCATGTATCTTAGACGGACCTCGCAGGCACTCTGGGGGGCCAGCCAGGACGGCCGGTTTCAAACGCCATCAGGGTTGGTTCATTGAGATTAATTCCGGATTCAGGCACAACTGAGGCAGCATAGTTCACAGAATTTCTCCTTAAAAAGTTGTGGAGAACACAGCAAGCCAGGATGATGTGGTTGAGTTTATATTCCGCCTTGTGTATGGGTGTAAGATATAGGCGGAACCGGCTGGCCATTATTCCAAACGTGTTTTCCACCACTCTTCTGGCTCTGGCCAGCCAGTAATTAAAAACCCTCTGGTCCGGGGTGAGGGTCCTCATAGGGAATGGCCACATAAGATGGTCCCCCAGCACAAACGCTTCATCCGCAACGAAGACGAATGTGAGTCCTTCCGCATTGTCTTCTGGAGGTGGCAAGTCCAAGCTGCCATTCTGGAGATGCCTGTAGAACTCCGTGTGAGTGATGACTCCACCATCTGACATCCGGGCCATTCTTCCCCATGTCCACATACAAGAACTCGTAAGTAGCCGACACCACCGCCAACATCACAATACTATTGAACCCCTTGTAGTTGTAATAGTAGGACCCCGAGTTGGGTGGTGGGATGATGTGGATGTGTTTCCCATCAATTGCCCCTCCGCAGTTAGGAAAGTCCCACCGCTGGGCAAAGTGGGAGGCCACAGTCTGCCATTCCTGTGGGTTGGAAGGAAACTGTGGAGTCAAACAAGAAAAATAAATTAATCATTTTTCACATAAACATGGAAAGAAAATTAGACAGGAACATTCTTGGCCAACATCAGTATAACATTTATTTTAGGGAGTATTTAAAGACAATGGTATAAGGTCCACCTATCAGATTCCCCCCCCCCCCCCTCATGGGCCATTTTATAAAATTTATGAGGGGGAGATGTTTTGGACAGGTAACCCTCTCCACTTCATTGAGAGATGAATGCCTAAATAATGTGGATGACTTTGGCCAGCCCCTCCTTACTTACACTATTGGCAGCCCACTGGACAGGTAAGAAGTGTCATAATACAAAGAGATAAATACACACTGTACATATTTTAGCACATTTTTACATTCTGCAATTACCTATCAAAATAATAATAGGATACAAAAACTTAAAACAGTACCATTTGAAAGTATTCAGGCAGGTCCTTGCACTATACGCTTTGGGGAAATCATCCATAAATATGACCACAAAAGACGTGGGTATAGTGTGTATGGGTTTGGCAAAGTCAGCAGATAGAGGATTGAGGATAGATAGAGGATTGGTATCAGCTGAGTTAGCAGTTGGGGGGAGGGAGGGTTCCAAGTGATTTTGGGACCCAAAAAAAAAGAGCCTCTGGCACTCTACCAGAATTTCATGCACAAATCACATTTTTACACATTTTAGGGGTTGTTTAGGGTAAAGCACTACTATGGAGCTGATAAAATACCTTGTTAAGTGACAACACAAGGTGAATATTGGCCCAGGAGAGCATGCTGGGGAAGTAAGTGAAGGCAAATACTGTATGTATGAAGGACAAAAAAAATTACGTAAAAATCCAGCATGTATGAGGAGAAAGGGGACATTCACAGCATATTACAATCATGGTAATTAGGGAATGAGGAAAGAAATACAATATATTAACAAACATTAAGTACAATAAAATGTGATGTTAAAGGATAGAAACTTACCTTCATATACTCCTTCTGCAGGACCTGAATAATGGCAGAACAAGTCTCCGGGATAATGATCCCCAGAGCCTGGGGGAGATGCCTGTCGAGAACTTAAGGTCCTGCAGGCTTCTCTCCATCGCCAAGTACCGCAGGGTGGCGACTAGCCTCTGCTCCGGAGTGATGGCTTGCCTCATGCAGGTATCCTGCCTGCTAATACAAGGGGTCAGCAAAACCAACAAACGGTGAAATACGGGGTCTGTCACCCGGAGAAAGTTCCTGAAATCGTCAGGATTATTCTCACGGATCTCACGGAGCAAAGGCATGTGACAGAACTGGTCACGCTGGAGCAACCAATTCTTGGTCCATGAACTCCTCCTCGCCCTGTTCATGGACTGGGCTTGTGTCAAAGTAAGGACCCCAACACCAAGCCCCCAAGCCCCCACCAAGAAAATGGTCGGCTGCTCAGAACGAAGTAACAGAACGCACTGAAGAACAGCAGGGCCTGTGAAGAGCAACCTGAAAATCAGTAACGAACGAACAAGAACACAATGACAAAGTCAATGGTAACTCGCTGCACGCACTGAAGACCAGATACAAACCCACAAGCACAAACTGAACAGCAGAAATACGATCTGAAAACCACGAGTCTGAAAAAGCGCGAATCATCTCTCACCAAACTTTTACTAACACGAGATTAGCAAAAGGAGCCCAAAGGGTGCCACACTTGGTACTGAACTGCCCTTTTATAATCTCGTCATACGTGGTGTACGTCACCGCATTCTTGGCGTTCGGAAATTCCGACAACTTTGTGCGACCGTGTGTATGCAAAACAAGTTTGAGCCAACACCCATCGGAAAAAATCCATGGAATTTGTTGTCGGAATGTCCGATCAATGTCCGATTGTGTGTACAGGGCAATAGAGCTCATATGAGACAGAAAGTTGTTTAATGGTGCCCTCTAATGTCAGTAGTTCACGTTCAACACTGTATTAGATTCAGAAACAACCTTCTCCCAAAATAGTTTCAAGCTATTATGCAATTCAGTTCTTAAAGCTTCATAATTCTCCATCACTTTCCAAGTTGGTTTGACTGAGCATTTGAGTAACTCAGTTGGCTCAGGATTTTGTGCCAGAGTTGCTGTGTGTTCACATTCAAAGCGGTGGTAACTCATGGCAGATAATGGCTGAGTGATAAGCAGGCAGAATCTGTGTGCTGTAATATGACAGCATGCAGCCTGGACTCAGGTTATCAGGCTTTCCATGTGCTGCTAACTTATTCTTTCTTGCAATAAGGGCAGTATCTTGTCTGTATCAGTACTGTCATGCAGAAATCTTGTAATTAGGCTGTGGAGCGTTTTTCTACTGTTCTGACTCAACTACAAAGCCATAAACTTTATTTCCAGCTTCATGTAGGGCTTACATGACCTGGTGTTCTATTTAACCTTTGCATCAATTCAGACAGCTTAACTCAATGAATAACTCACTGTTAGAGAGACAGACAATGAATCCTTTTGAATGTTCCATTTAATGATGGATATTCATAGGTAGAAAAACGTTGGTGTTGTAAGCCAAATGGAAAGATGTTACAGCATGAGGTATACTGAGCACAATGAATCAGAGAGAGAAAGGGGAGGGGGATATACAGAACTACGGTGGGAGAGAGAGTTCAGATGGGGAAAAAAGCTTAAAGACACAGAGCGATAATAAATCACATAGTATAACACAACAATCATCATGCAGGACATTCCAATATCTCTTAAAGGATGTTAATGATCTGGCCAGACTGATTAAAGTACATCCCAATAATTTGTGTTCCCTCTGGGTATCAGTTTTTCTCTGTTACTGACCCAGGAGGGATTCTCTAGAAACGTCCTTCACTTTCTCATAGAATATTTTGAGATCATGCATTTTGTAGCCTCGCCTACTGAATCATTCCACCAGTTGCAAACTCTCAGCCTGAAAGGTTGACAATGAATTGTCCTGTAGGGATACCTCTCTTCAAACATGTAGGATGGTGGAAGCAGGTCATTGGTGGAAATGGGCTTACGATAAACTGTTTTACTAATAACTCCGCTCTCATCTCTTTCAAGTAAAAGAAAAAATGAATGCAGTCATATTGGATCTCACTAGTGAAGTACTGTACATGTCAATATTATTCATGCTCAGACAAATTACAATTTCCACAAAACTCTCCATTGGGCCTTTCCACAAGATAAACACATCATCTATAAAATGAACCCATAGAAGTATCCGTGTGGTAAACTCTTCCATATCGCCAAGAATATCTGGGTACATTCCCACCATCCCCAGAACAGATTTGCCTACGTAGGTGCACATGCCGTGCCCATGGCAGCCCCTTTCTTTTTTTTTACTTTGTTTGTATATTTTGCCATGAAAAGAAGTTATGTTCCAGTATTAATTTAAGAGGTTCTAATAAGGAACTCAGTGTGTATCTGGAAAACAACCCCTCTAGCTTCCAAAAAGAATTTACATGCCTGTAAGCTAAAACGGTGTCCTATATTACTATGGGGGGATGCAACATCTAAACTTGCCAGCCACACATCTTCATCTAGAATGGTCAGTGAGCCTATATGCAAAATCCTGTGTATCCTCAATATATGATGACAATTCTTGGACAAATGGACGCATAATGAAATCTTTATATATATGGGCTGGCACCTTTAGTTAGATTGCGATTTCCTGACACGATTGGATGGCCTGGAGGTTTTTGCTGATGCTTGTGCACTTTTGGAAGCACATAAAAGGTTACAATTGTAGGGTGGTTTTTATTGATAAACACAAATTCATCCTTGGAGAGTGTCCCTTTGTCTACACCTGCTTTCAGGATACCTTTTAGTTTTTCCAGGTATTCATAAGTTGATCCTTTTGCAGGAGTTCATCATTTTCCTCATTACTTAAGATGTCATAACACATCTTTAGGTAAAAGGGTCTCTCCATAGGGACGATATTGCCATCCTTATCTGCTGGTTTAACTATTAGCGACTTATTTCTGCGCCATTCCTCTAGTGCTCTCCACTCAGCATATGTGAGGCTGAAAGATTTTTCTTTACCACCTCTTCTTTCCCAAAGAGCATCTAAATCCCATTCAACCAGTCTTACAAATAGCTGGATATGACTGCCCTAGGGAAAGGGTGGGGTATAGTTTATTTTTAATTTGAATGGAGAAAAGGGTCCCATAATCGCCAAGCCATCTTCCCCTCACCCCCTCACATTCATTTTGTAAAGATTTCAACAACCTCAATACTTCTATATCCATAAAAATGTTATGTATTCTACTGGCTGAGTGGATTTATTCCTGTATTATTTTTACTAGCAAAAGAGTTTATATCCTTAACCCACTCAAACAAATTAAAATCCTGAGTGGGTGCAAAGGATAATCCCTTTTTAGGTACCCAAATCAACCTCCCTAATAAACCATGTGTGACTCCAAAATCAAGTTTGTGAGCATTTTTGAAACTTCATTTTGGGGTCACACATGGTTTATTGGGGAGTATGATTTGGGTACTCCTAGATATATGGTGTTTTTTTTTAAGTAGTCAGTAAAGTTGCATGGAGTCTAGCAAATCTAGAGGTTTACTTTGCAGATTTTTAGCCACTGTACTTTTAGCCCTCAGTTGAAATGTATGGAGGGAGTATAGCGAATAGAGAGGTTCATTTTGCAGATGTCTAGTTATCGAGATTTTTTAAAATCTAAAATTAGATACCTTCATTGCTACATGACTATTTTTGTATAGGTTTTATTTTATGCCATATAAATATCAAGGCAGATAAAGAACTGTCTTTCCTTTATAAATTGGACATAAATAGACCTCCGTGTGGCTTTGAGACCAGGAGACCTTCATCTGGCTATGAATTTATCTAAAAAGACTCCCCCTTAAACTGCACAAAGTGGTTGTAATGTACTACAATGAGGAATATCCTTCTTTTGTGACTGCTACTGACCCCCAATATTATATCTTTACATTCTTTTTGGAGCGAAAACCCTCCCTTAACATGAAAAGCACACACACAGTTATTTATACATTTTATTAAAAAAGCCCTCAATAAAGGTTAGGTTTTATACCATTGGCCTTTGATGCGTAGGGAAACACACCCTTGTCCTGTAGTAGCAGATATACAGGTAAAGCACATAGATTTTTCAAGGCTTGTATCCATACTAATATAAGTCTGAATTTCTGCAGGATAGACAGAAAAATGAAGGAAACAGAGTTAAGCGGGCCATTTTACTTTTTTAACTGCATCCCAAGATCAGACAGCCTAGATCCTGCCCTAACTAGGGTGACGCCACTTTCTCTGTTAGAGTTAAAAGAAAATGGTGTCACTTCCTTCTGTTCCTTGTGTACAACTATGTGTATTGGACAATGAAGGAGCAACAACAGTGATAAGTCATAATTTCCCCTAATGGATTAATCACATGAGCATGCAGCAAAGCCTGATTGGCTTCTAGTGGCTCTCTTTTCCAGTGTGAGTGCAATTGCGCAGAGGATAACTACTTACAGTAGTTAATACTTGATATTATATACCAGCGCTTAGGGAAAACCAAAGCCAAAAAAGAAAAATAAAAAGCAAAAATAAAGGTAAAGTGCACAAGCAGTGTAGCTACATCAACCACAGCGATAATTAACCACTCTCTACTAATTGCAATACTCTATATACAGCCCTTATGTGTCAAACAAATTTGAACATTTATATACATAAACAAATAAAGTGTCCATACATACAGTGATCAAGTGCTCCTGTTCTTTCTCAATTTATTCAATAAAGTGTCCATACAGTGCTCTAATACAGGTGTCCCCATGTGTTCTTTCTTCAAACACCAAACAATACACTGGTGATAATGTGTTTTAATAATCCTCCACCACCAACACAGTGAGGAAATTAAACATTAAAAAAAAAAAAAAATCAATAAAATTAATTCAGGAGAAATGAGGGCGGAAGATCAGTTTGCCTATAGTGGGTTGAGGAATGCATCTGCATACAAGGCTGGAATGGGACAAAAATTTGGCCCTGGACTTCATCCAGAACGGCCCACTTTAATTTTGCAAACACGCACAATAACAGTATATAAACTATACGCAATTGCGCAAAAAAACATAAGAAAAACATTCCACTGTAAGTATAAACAGCTTTTTTTTAACTCTTTATTTAGAGAAAAAGATGCATTCCAACATTACAGACACCTTTAGACTGACATGTGTAGGTTACACTCCGTTCAATGGCAGGTGTCTTAAATAACTCACTCACCACTTGTATTATTTCACTTACACTCCTCTGTATTTTTCTCCTCCTTCTCACATAACTGCGTGAAGTGGGAGGGCTAACGTCATGCAGGAACATTGCTACAGCCTCATTGGCTGGAATTTCAGAAACCGGCATTGCTGCACAGCCATTGGCTGCCTTTCAGCAATGCAGCGGCACTGACGCTGAGCCGAGTTGCGCACCATAAAGTGAGGTTTTGAGCAGTACGGGTGACAGGTCTCTCGCATACCGGCCGGCCAGACAAGCCCATCCCCCCCGGCTGGTCAACCCCGATGGTCACCCAAGCCCCCCCCCACTGGCCATTAGCCATTCTACTTTATTTCTCTTATAGGCAGTACAGTGGTGCTCAAATGCTCAAATTAATGGCTTTGTGAGCAACGCAGCCATTACTTTGACCCTCCCTTTTTAGATTGTAAGCTCTAATGAGCAGGGCCCTCTGATTCCTCTTGTACCAAATTGTAATGTAACTGTCATGTCTGCCTTCATTTTGTTAAAAGCTGTGCAAACTGGTGGTGCTATATAAATCCTGTATAATAATGATCCCAAAACACCCAACAATCAGTGTTTGGATGTATTCAGGACAATGGTGGAGGATGAAATACAAAATATAAAAATGACCCATAAAAGAATGAAAGATATTGAAGAGGGAATAAAAAGATTAGAAAGCAAAAATAATATTGTTATCTGACCTGCAGATAAAGGGGGGGGGGGGATATTGATTCTAGGTAAGAAAGATTACTAATGAGAAATGGGGAGACTCCTCTCAGCTGAGGATACATATAAAATTCTACCTAAAAACCCGATGAATTAAGTTATATACAAATGTTAAAACACTGGTAAAAAGAGAAAAAAGGATGAAAATATTGGACAAAAAGGAAGCCCGTTACCCAGTACCAAATGTGCCTAAAATGACAGTTATTTACTATATACCAAAAATACATAAAAATAGAACCAAACCCCCAGGAAAGCCAATAATCAGTGGCTTTAATTCTGCGTTTATTAGGATGTGTGAATATAGTGACCCATTTTTGCAGAAAATAGTAATGGATAAATGAGCCCTATGAGAATTAAGACATGTCAGAGTCCAGCTTTCTGCCAAGGTCATTGCACTACTGTAACAGGTGCCGTATATTTCTTACCCGTGTAAGTCTTTTGCACTTTTAAATAAATTTGTTGAAGATGGTTTTACACGATGTGTGCGACTATTACCATATAGTATTTGGGTCCACAATTTCTGGTAAGCGCCCTCATTATGCAAGGTGGGGGGATTATCACACTGGTGGCTATTATTGTTCCGGGATCACCATTCCAAGCACTTTTGTGTACTGTGAAATTATATGGGTACATCATAGGTGGCCTTTTATGGACTATAAAGTTATGGACTTTTTCTTGGTTTCTTCTTAAATTTTCAAGGTTTCATAATTTGAGCGCACTTTGAACTCACATTCATTGACTAACATTAGGTTGAAGTTGCATATTTTGATTATCACTGCTTATTTAGCACAGCACTTTTTGTATTTTTAAATGTTACACAATATCTGTCAATTGTGGTGCTTCCTGCTTTGCTAATACATCATCGTGGTAATCCTCTTGATTTTTAATGGATAAACCTGCCTATCTAAAAGATAGTGCATACTTGATTAAATTATTAAAGGACATACCATAGAATGATGATTGTATATTCATAACAATAGATGTAAATGCATTATACAATAGTATTAAACAAGAAGATAAAATAGAAGCAGTTAAGTGGGGGCTGGAAGAAGATGGATAACTTAAAGAGCAACAAAGAGAGTTTATTTTAGAGTGTCTAGAGTTGGCCATGAAAAATAACTTTTTTCCTGGTATTGAAATACACACTACCTGCAGACAAGAGGTGTTGTGATGGGGGCTAAATATGCCCCCCAACGTAGAAAACCTGTTTATGGCAAAATAGGAAGCAGAAAAAATGTATGGAAAAAGAAGGGAAGAACTAGTGTTCTAGAAATTACTCATAGATTATATTATAAAAATATGAAGAGGAAGCATGAGCTCTCTAGAGGAATCAATGAATGATATTAATAACATATATGGCATCACCTTCTCTGATAATTGGAGCCATAAGGAAATACATTTCCTGGACCTGAAAGTGTTCACTCAGAATAATAGGCTTAGGCTATATACATAAACATTCTTTAAAGACACAGATCGGAACAGTTTTCTACCCACACATAGTGTGGGTAGAAATGAATAGAGAATAGAGAAGAACTATTGGGCAATAGAGAGAAAACTAAACAGAGCAAATAGGATATGGGGTTTGCCTTTGTAACAGACTACGATAGAGATTATAAGAGAGTAGAAAGAATTATTAAAAAAAATGTTGGTCAATCCTTCTGAAAGATAAAGCATTGGGTCGAGTTCCGCCAAAAAAAAACCTAACTTTATCTTTATCCACAGCAAAACCATTAGGAAATATGATAGTTAAAAACCTTATAAATTCCCTGACTATGCGAGTTAAGTTTTTGGATATGAAAGGCTTATGATCTGAAAAAAAATCGCTCATTACATGCAGAAGTCGGTACGTGACTTATGTACTGGAATGTAGTTGCGCTTATCAATATGTAGGACGCACATGTCATACATATGTAGGATAGATATATATATATATATGTGCATATGTAGAACCAGAACCTTGGGTAAACTAATTTGTGAACACATGACTAATATAAAAAAGGGATATAAAAAATATAGGGGGTGATTTACTAAGAAGGCACTGCACCAGTTCACACATTGATTGGTGCACCGGAAAAGTCATTAATTGAAGGTGTGAACCAGCGCCCATTGAATTGCAAATAACGATAATAAATACCTGCATGTGTAAACTGCAACTGGCGCTAGGGTAACTGTGGTTTTCTCATTGATAATAGTGAACGCCCAATAGAATTGGTTAATTTAGTGCAAGAGCCTGTTTGATCGCCTATAATTTCAATGAATTGTTCAACTGCGTCTTCCTATTACCTATTTTGCATAAATATTGAGTTGTACAGAGATTGGCCATTCAGATTG
Organism: Lithobates clamitans; assembly: GCA_037952925.1. NCBI lineage: Eukaryota > Metazoa > Chordata > Amphibia > Anura > Ranidae > Lithobates > Lithobates clamitans. The sequence continues at coordinate 1,840,445 of JBBGZY010000742.1, read as the reverse complement.
CATAGTGCATGACCATCTTAAGTGCCAAATTTGGAATGTAGATGTGCCATGACCCACTTGTATTTTCCTAATGATATTTCTTGGGCATTATACAAGGCACATGAAAAAACGCCTTTTTTCAAGACATGCTAGAGTTATCAGGAATCTTCAAACTACGGCTCTCCAGCTGTTGCGGAACTACACATCCCATGAGGCATTGTAAAACTCATACATTCACAGACATGACTAGGCATGATGGGAATTGTAGTTCCTGAACAACTGGAGGGTCGTAGTTTGAAGACCCCTGTGCTAGACCCCTGTGCTAGACCATTATTATGCCTCCAGAATTGGGAGTGTGGCATCTACCCAAATTCTCTCTGCTGGTGGACACAAGAACCTACATATATAGATATATCTATATATACACACACACGCTGAAGCAGGAAGCAATATACATTGGCCCAGAAGTGAATCTGTGCACAGGAAGTAGGTGTGTGTTTTAAGGCCAAATCATTTAGACATACACGCATGACCCACACAAACACCACCCCATGTAAAAATAAATCAAAAATTATCTTAATTTGCAAATAAGGATCATCTCTTCCTCAGAGAACAGTGAGTGGGGCATGGTGGTGGGAAGAAATTAGCAGCAGTACAAGCAACTTCCTGGAGGGGCGTGATGTAATTCCTGTGTGCTGGCCAACGCTTTGGGGAACCAGATATGCACCATGGGTACATACCTCCGCGCACACAGCAGTCACATCTCACATACACAGCAGTCACGCATCTAGATGCATTTGCCGCATCTAGCTGCAGGAACCCAATTTTTATGGATATTAATAGTAAAGCAGATGCAGATTTCCAGGACTGGACTAACAAATGTTTCTAGTGAAAGGCAACTGGTGTTTTCTATTACACAAGGTCTAAATGGGCCATTGACATGCACCACAGTTGAACTTAGGAATGTGTCTTTGCAAAGTTAAAGTAAATTAGATCCTTTCTTATTTTTGCTTGGGTATAGAGGGCTTAAAAGTCTTGTTAGTTTTTGGGGATGTCTGCTCCCCTGATAGGGTGAAGACACCTCCCAAATTTTGCCAGTTTCTCCTTCAAATGTATTCACTTCCTGTCATATAGCCAAACAGGAAGTGAGGGTAAAACCCTACCAATGTCTTTCCTTGGGGACACACAGGTCAATCTAAATAGTTTCCCCATTAGGTAAATTGCACTTTACTGTGTCACACCCCAAATTATTAGGTATCTTGGACTTTGGGGTTTATTTACTAAAGGCAAATCCACTTTGGTTCCTTACACATCAGCTAATCAAGCTCCTCGACTGATGTGTAAGGAACCAGGAAGTGCTGTGGAGCAGACTTAGTACGCCGCTGATCGGGGCTGCAGATCCGGTTTCAGGTGACGCTATCACCCCATCACACATGAGTATTTCAAGGAGTGTTGTTTCATCATGAAACGTGAGTGTAATCCTTGTGGAGTTTAAGCTGTAATTAATGTTTAAAAAAACCGATATCACACTATTGCTAACCTCTGTTGTTTCTACATGTGACATAGTGAGAGGAGGTTGCTGGTAACCAGGACAAAAGAGTTGTCCTTTTGAGCCAAAAAGCTATCACAGGAAGGAGGAATTGCACGAGGATCTCTTAAGCTGTTAACATTCACTACAAGCTTTCATACAAAGCCCTTAAGTTGAGGGCACATCTAGTGGAGGTTATACTAGGACTGCGTGCACACTGCATGAAGGCACCAACATCACTTTTATCTATGTATTTATGATGGATTGTCAAAGATTCTCATTCAACAATTATGAAGGATATTGTGCAGGAGCACTTGCACTTTATTTTGGACATTACAAACTAAATGAAAGCTATTTGCACGGTTTTGGATTTGTTTCTCAGGATTTTTTATACCTGTGTAATATATATATATATATATATATATATATATATATATATATATATATATATATATATATATATATATGATATATATATATATATATATATATATATATATATATATATATATATATATATATATATATTCTTTATAGTTATTTCATCTATTTATTTATTGTCTGGTCTCAGCACATTTGTTATATAATTGTGTACTGTCACATATAGGGAAGTGTGGGGAGTGCTAGCAGCCGTCTATTTAAATTTATTTTTTATTTTTACATTATTTTTCATCATATGTATTAATTTTAGCAGCTCACAAGGTTTCCACCTATTTAAGGTTTTGCCCTCACTTCCTGTTTGTCACAGGAAGTGAAGCAAATTTTCTGAAAAGGGACACAAAGCCCAACCTAAAAAAGACAAGCAGGGGTTCTAAAACCCACTTGGTTTTCCTCAAATTCCCACAATTATAATAGGATTGTCTTGAGCTAGATTTTAGCTCAGTGCTCTAAATCATTGGTTCTCAACCTTGTCCTCAAGTACCCCCAACAGGTCACGTTTGCAGGTTTACCTTCATCTTGCACATGTGCTTTAAATCAAAGTCAATGGCTTGGTAATTTGGACAGCTATTTTAGCTAAGATAAATTCCCAAAACATGTCCTGTCGGGGGTACTTGAAGACTAAGGCTGAGAACCACTGCACTGAAATGGAAAATTGAATACTTACCTCTCTGTAATTTTCCTTTCCTGGTGCCTATCCATGGCAGCATACGCACAATCCATGCATATGCTACCATGAAGGCACCAGGAAAGTAGCTTTTAGACAAATCACACCTTTTTTTGTTTTGCCATGCCAATCAGCCTAGTTTCAGCCCCCGAAGATTTTACTTCCTTCCTGACCAGAGCACTTTTTGCGATTCGGCACTGCGTCGCTTTAAGTGACAATTGCGCAGTCGTGCAACATTGCACCCAAACAAAATTGACGTCCTTTTTTTCCCCACAAATAGAGCTTTCTTTTGGTGGTATTTGATCACAGTTTTTATTTTTTGCACTATAACCAAAAAAAAAGCGACAATTTTGAAAAAAAAATAATTATTTTTTACTTTTTGCTATAATAAATAACCCCCAAAAATATATAAAAAACATTTGTATTTCCTCAGTTTAGGCCGATATGTATTCTTCTACATATTTTTGGTAAAAAAAAATCACAATACGCGTATATTGATTGGTTCGCGCAAAAGTTATAGTGTCTACAAAATAGGGGAGTAGTTTTATGGCATTTTTATCTTACATTTTTTTTTTTATTAGTAATGGTGGCGATCTGCAATTTTTATCAGGACTGCAACATTATGGCAGACACATTGAACACTTTTGACACTATTTTGGAACCATTGTCATTTATACTGCGATCAGTGCTATAAAAATGCACTGGCAGTGAAGGGGTTAACCACTAGGGGGCGATGATGGGTTAAGTGTGTCCTAGGGAGTGATTCTAACTATGGGGGGGATGGTCTTCAAGTCACATGACAGCGATCACTGCTCTCGATGACAGAGAGCAGTGATCTCTGTCATGACACAAGGCAGAACAGGGAAATGCCTTGTTTACATAGGCACTTCCCCGCTCTGCAGCTCCGTGACACGATCGCTGGGAGACTGGCGGACCTCGAGTCCGCCGTTCCCCGGGCATAATCACACTGTACGCGGCAGCGCGCGTGCGACCTGCTATCCCGGCCTCTTAAAGGGGATGTACAGGTATGCCCATTTGCCCACCACTGCCATTGTGCCGACGTATATCAGCGTACAGCGGTCGGCAAGTGGTTAAGCTGCAGCTGTGAAATCTGTTGAATGAAAATTGTTTTGGGGGTGAGTGTAAAATGCATTACTTGGATTGAGCATGCATCTGCAAAACAAATTATTAACAAAACACATAAAACATAAAAATTTGCTACAAATTTTATTGGTCAACAAAACAGGACTTGGAAAAGAGCAAGGAAAGCAAAAAACACATGTATGTTAATTTGAGACGAAATATAGTTTTGAGGTCTGACCATTTTGCAGAGGAAATTAACAGGAGTTAAAAGGACTGCACCCACAAATGGACAGTCTCTTAAGGATTTAAACATTTATTAGTCACAACATCTTGAGGAAGATTTTGCAAAATAATGCAGCACAGACAATTAAATCAAAGTGAAACTAACAACCTACAAACAACACAGATTGACAACATCAAAAATATTTCAGTGAAAAATACCCCCACCAAAAAAATAAATAAATAAGCAAAAGTAAAAAATACTTGCTCTAAAACACATCTGTTTTGCAAAGACATAACAAACAAAATACAAAGAGAAAATACATGTGTTAGAAACTCTATAGGGACACCCAAATGTACTCTCTTGACACACATACACCATCAAGCAATCTTCCCTCTTTTCAGGGTAAGGTAAAGAATGCTATCTGCAAGCTTTATATAAAACAGGTTTGTGTGCTAATGAGGCAATTGAAAACGCATGCACAGTCCATGAAACCCACAAAAATGGAAAATTGTATACTGACCTTTCCGTAATTTTCCTTTTCTGACGCATCTTCATGGCAGCACACACAGGGTTGTTACTCTGCCTCCGCAACCTGACCATCATTCTCTGTATCTATCATCTACAGAAGGGCAGGATGCTGTGTGCTGCCATGAAGATGCATCAGGAAAGGAAAATTACAGAAAGGAGAGTATACAATTTTCCATTATCCTGACACATCATGGCAGCACACACTGGGAAATAACTCACCAGTCGGGTGGGTGCAAGAAAAAAGTAATATTTATTTAACATGTAGCTGTGGAATTGGCCCAAATAATGGATCTTCCGAAATCTACCATTGATAGTTGGGCTGAATTCACCTTATAGTGGGACATGAATGTATGTCTGGAGGACCAGGTCGCTACCCTGCAGATTGTCTCTGGCGAAACCCTGCAATATGCTGCCCATGAAGTTGCCACTGCCCTAGTTGAGTGAGCTCTAATGCCTTCTGGTACCGGTAGTTGTTGAATGGCATAGGTTTTCTTGATGGACTTGACTAGCCATGATGCGATAGTGCGAGATGATGCCAAGTGCAAGATGATGCCATGTGACCTTTTCTGTTCCCATGAGAAATTACCAATAGATTGTCCGTTTTATTAAAAGAGGCTGTAGCCATCAGGTAGCTGCTAATAGTTGATCTTATATCCAAGACATGTGGTTGGCCCTGATCGTTGGTAAAGATCGGGAGATTGATGTCCTGATTATAATGAAAAGATGTTGCCACCCTTGCATTAAAGCGATCTGAAGGCCTCAGTACCACCCTGTCTGGGTAAAAGACCATGTAGGATTCTGTAATCAGTAATGCTTGAATCTCCGAAACTCTTTTAGCTGAGCTGATGGTGATGAGAAAAAAGAGTTTTTAGTGTTAAGTTCCACAGTGAGATAGAGTCAGCTGGATGAAAAGGGGAATTTTAAAGTGTGTTCAGGACTACTGACAGATCCCATGCTGGAAATGTTGGTCTTCTTGGAGCCCTGATCTTTAAACACGCCTTCATAAACAGAATCAGAAGAGGATGTGAGGCCCATCTGAAGCCCGTTTTCGCAGATAAAGCTGAAACTTGCACTTTTAGGGTACTTGAGCTTAGCCCCTTAGCTAGGCCTGCTTGAAGAAATTCCAGAATCTGTGGTGCCTCTGGAGATAGTGGGTCCCAGTTATTTTTCTGAGCCATAGATGAAAACCTTCCCCATATCTAACCGTAGGTGGCGTTAGTGGTACATTTCCTAGCCTGGAGTAATGTTGATATTACTTCCTGGGAACCGCCTTGCTCTAGGAACCTATTCCTCTCAACCTCCATGCCATTAGATGTAGCTTCTCCGGAGCCGGATAAAAGAACTGCCGCTGGTAAAGTAGATCCTGAGTCATCGAGAGAGGTAGCGGGTCCTCTAGACTGAGCTGCAATAGGGTCATGAACCAGGGCTTCCTCGGCCAAAAGGGAATTACTGCTATTACTGAAGCTGATGACTTCCTGAGTCTGGACAGGAACCTCACAATTAGTGGTGTCGGTGGAAATATGTTCCCTAGTCGAAAGCTCCATGGATGGAGAAGGCAGTCTACTCCCTCGGCTGATGGGTATGCTGCTCTCAACAGAAACCTCTGGCACTTGGCATTTGTAGGTGTCGCGGCCAGATCGATATCCGGAATTCCCCAAGTTTTGGTCAGGAGACTGAAGGCTTAGTGGTTCAGAGACCATTTGTTGTTTAACAGGAACTCCCTGCTCAAACAATCAGCCAGTAGGTTCTGTGCTGCCGGAAGGTACACAGCTCTCAGATCCGCTAGGAATAGTTGGGCCCATGCCAAGATGGGGCAAACTTCCTCCAGTAATGTATTGCTTCTGGTACCTCCCTGTCTCTAAATGTATGCCACCGCCACCTTGTTGTCCATCAGAATTAGGACATTCTTCCCCTTCAAGGATGATCCAAAGGCTAGGAGGGCTTGAAAGGCTGCTCTGAGCTTGAGAATATTCAATACTACCCCCTGCGCGTGGAACTGCTATTGACCCTGAGCTGCTTGATCTCGGCAGTGAGCCCCCCATCCCTCCTGGCTGGCATCTGATGTGATTACTTCCAGTTCTGGAGGGACTATAGGACTGTGGTTTCTGAGGTTGCCAGCCTGCATCCACCACCATATTGACTGTTTCACATTCCTGCGAATAAAAATTGTTGTCAGAAACCATGATTCAGACTGAGATAAAAGTACAGTTAAATCACACTTGTTTAATAATTATAAAAAAAAGGTAAACCGAGTAAACGTAGTCAAAACATAGCCAGAGTTCAGGAACCGGAACGGATAGTCAGACAAGCCAAAACGTCAGGGAGCCAGAGATGAGCGTAGTAGAACAGCAAGCAGGATCTGGAGCCAGAAGGAATGTCAGCCAAGGAAGTCTTTAACAGGAACACAGTAGAGTATCTCTAGAGATGGGACCAAGGCGAAGGCAGAGATCATCTGGACTGGACGGCTTAAGTAGGCAGGACTGATGAGCAGGATATCATCAACAGGTGAGTCACTGTGGAGAGAAAGGAGCTGGCAATTAGCCAACATCTGAGCAGCCAGCTTTGAGAAGGAAGGGCTGAGCCCAGCCCTGACAATTGCCTGAAGCATCGATGCTCCATTCCACTGACTGAGAAATGAGGTTTGCAGCGTTCTCATGTGCTATTGCGCTCATTGGATCATTGGTAGAGTGGCAGACATGGAACCCAAGATGCTCAGACAAGCTCTGGCTGGAAGGGATTTTGCTGTCATTAATTTCCTTATCTTCTGGATTAAGGTACCTACCTTTTCCTTAGGTAGCTGAACTTTGTTCGACTGGGTATCCAGTTATGCCCCTAGAAAGATCATGTTTTGTGTGGGCTGAAGGTTGCTTTTTTCCCTGTTGATTAACCAACCGAAACTCTGGAGTATCATGAGTAATACACTCCGATGATGAATCAACGCTTCTTGGCTGCCTGCCAAGAGCAGAATGTCGTCCAGATAATGATGCAATCTCAGGCCTTTTTTTCTTAGAAATGTGATTACAGGAAATAGAATCTTGGTAAAGGTCCTGGGGGCAGAAGAGATGCCGAATGGTAGGCACTGTAACTGGAAATGCTGGTGCTTGACTGAAAAACGAAGGTATCTCTGAAAGGCAGGATTTAAAGGCACGTGTAGGTAGGCATCTGAAAAATTTAAGGATAGCATCCAATCTCCTAAGTTTATTGCTAACAGTATTAACTGGAGGCTTTCCATCTTGAAGGCTTCGATCTAGATTCTTTTGTTGAGACTCTTTAAATCCAACACTGGTCGCAGATCCCGTTTTCTTCTTTAATAGGAATGGGGGGGTAATACCCCCTCCCTCTCCAGGATTGCCCCCCTTTGTTCTAACTCTACCACATATTTCAGCGGCACTCTTCTCTTGTCTGGTGATGATGGTAGTCTGGTTGACTTAAAGTGATTTCTGGGTAAACTGTTTATGAATCTCCATTTGTGGTCATACTTTATTGTGGAAAGTGTCCATGCATCTTCTATGTGCCCTGTCCAAACCTGTATGAATTACTTAAGCCTGCCTCCCACTTTCACAGGAAGGATGGGCACACTTTCAAAAAGATTTCTGGTGTTCCCCTGTCGGGGTGGTCTTAGATTTTTGGAGTCTCAAAAAGGATGACTGTGTGTTTCTCCAGTTTCTCTTTTTTGCCTCTCTGTAACTTTCTAGAAGGTTACGCTTATAGGAAGGACCCTTCTGCGGTTTTGGTCTCCTGTCAGAAGGGATCAGTCCTGATTTCCCTCCTGTCACTTTTGAGATCGCGAAATCCAGTTTTGATCCAAAAAGGTTAACTCCGTCATATGGAATTTTGCCCTAATTAGTTCTTGACTCTGCCACAGGGCTCTCCTCGCCATGACCGACGCCAACATTGCTCTGGCGGAAGATCTGATGACATCCACTGAGGCTTCTGCGACAAAATCGCCTGCCAGCTTCAGTTCCTGAAGGGAGCTAATTATTTTCTCCTGGTTGGCCCCCTTGCAAGACTTCTCTATATTGGCAAACCATCCAGAAATCGCCTTACCAACTGCTGCTGCAGCAACCGCTGGCCTACATGCACCGCCTGCCGTAGAGTATGCTTTTTTCAGGTCTAATGCCGCGTACACACGGTCGGATTTTCTGACGGGAAATGTTGGATGTGAGCTTGTTGGCCGACCATAGAAACAAAAGGGGGGGGTTCCGGCACTCCACAACATGTGTTGTCTAAGGTAAATAGTACAATGGTAGCTATAATAGCACATTAAAAATAAGGCGGGTAAATTCTAGAATGAGGAGGCAGCCATCCTCGGAGGGTGTCCATTACCTCTGTTGATAATCAATGTTGAAAAAAGGAGGGGTGTGGAGGTGCCAACTGTGGTAGCTTGTTTATGCAAAAATAAAAGTTAGTGTAACAATTACACTTACTGGTTCGCAGGGTGGAGGTGTTTCTTTGAGATGGAAAGTGTCCTGGGATGTGCTGTTATGTTGTTTCCGGCTCGGATTTAATTCCTTCAGGCGTCTGGGTGTGGAGTCTGTACACAGGCTGAACCGCTGCATCCAGTGCATGGAAAGCTCCACGCTGACCACTCTGGAGCGCGAAAGAGGTAATGACGTCACTGATGCACGGCAAACGACCAGGCTGGTGTTGGGGATAATGCAGGGATAGTACAGGCTACACGCTCAGGGCTCACAGCTCCTTCTACTGGCCTTTTTGCTCCCCGGAGGAGAGCAGCTTGAATATATAGTGGAGGCAATTAGGTTAATTAGGTCAATTAGGTTAAAGTGTATGGGCTGGAGGTCTGTGGCTGTGGAACCACAACAGCCAGCAGACCCACAATCTTCCAAAAAGCACAAAAAAGTTGAAAGTAAAGTATGAAGAATTAAAAATATGATGAATTGGGGGTAAGTTTAATAATTATAAGGATAATGATAGTAAGTGGAATTAGAGTTAAAACATTTATTTAGAAGATGAAAAAAATGTGGAAAAAAAAATGAAATAAAAATAAATATAAGCTAAAAAATAAAAAATAAAAAATAAAATGAAAAATAAAAATGGGAAAAAACAATTAAAAATAGAAATAAAAATAAAAATAAGTATAAAAATAAAAATAAATGTAAAATTAAATAAAAAAAAAATAAAAAATGAGATTAACCACTTGCCGACCGCCGCACGACGATGTACGTCGACAAAGCGGCACGGGCAGGCAAAAGGGCTTACCTGTACGTCCCTGCCTGCCCGCGGGTGGGGGGTCCGATCGGACCCCCCCCCGGTGCCTGCAGCGGTCGGCAAATGTCCCCCGGCGATCGGTGGTGAGGGGGAGGCCATCCATTCGTGGCCCCCCCCTCGCGATCGCTCCCAGCCAATGGGATCATTTCCCTGCCTCTGTATTGTACACAGAGGCAGAGGAAATGATGTCATCTCTCCTCGGCTCGGTATTTTCCGTTCCGGGCCGAGGAGAGAAGACTGAACTGTGAGTGCACAACACACACACACACAGTAGAACATGCCAGGCACACATTACACCCCGATCCCCCCCCCGATCGCCCCCCGATCCCCCCCCAATCACCCCCCCCCCCCTGTCACAAACTGACACCAAGCAGGTTTTTTTTTTTTTTTTTTTTTTTTCTGATTACTGTATTGGTGTCAGTTTGTGTCAGTTAGTGTGTTAGGGCAGTGAGTCTTAGGCCCCCTTTAGGTCTAGGGTACCCCCCTAACCACCCTAATAAAGTTTTAACCCCTTGATCACCCCCTGTCACCAGTGTTGCTAAGCGATCATTTTTCTGATCGCTGTATTAGTGTCGCTGGTGACGGTAGTTAGGGACGCAAATATTTAGGTTCGCCGTCAGCGTTTTATAGTGACAGGGACCCCCATATACTACCTAATAAATGTTTTAACCCCTTGATTGCCCCCTAGTTAACCCTTTCACCACTGATCACCGTATAACCGTTACGGGTGACGCTGGTTAGTTCGTTTATTTTTTATAGTGTCAGGGCACCCGCCGTTTATTACCGAATAAAGGTTTAGCCCCCTGTAGGTCTAGGGTACCCCCCTTACCCCCCTAATAAAGTTTTAACCCCTTGATCACCCCCTGTCGCCAGTGTCGCTAAGCGATCATTTTTCTGATCGCTGTATTAGTGTCGCTGGTGACGGTAGTTAGGGACGTAAATATTTAGGTTCGCCGTCAGTGTTTTATAGCGACAGGGACCCCCATATACTATCTAATAAATGTTTTAACCCCTTGATGGCCCCCTAGTTAACCCTTTCACCACTGATCACCGTATAACCGTTACGGGTGACGCTGGTTAGTTCGTTTATTTTTTATAGTGTCAGGGCACCCGCCGTTTATTACCGAATAAAGGTTTAGCCCCCCGATCGCCCGGCGGTGATATGCGTCGCCCCAGGCAGCGTCAGATTAGCGCCAGTACCGCTAACACCCACGCACGCAGCATACGCCTCCCTTAGTGGTATAGTATCTGAACGGATCAATATCTGATCCAATCAGATCTATACTAGCGTCCCCAGCAGTTTAGGGTTCCCAAAAACGCAGTGTTAGCGGGATCAGCCCAGATACCCGCTAGCACCTGCATTTTGTCCCTCCGCCCAGCCCACCCAAGTGCAGTATCGATCGATCACTGCCACTTACAAAACACTAAACGCATAACTGCAGCGTTCGCAGAGTCAGGCCTGATCCCTGCGATCGCTAACAGTTTTTTTGGTAGCGTTTTGGTGAACTGGCAAGCACCAGCAGCCTAGTACACCCTGGTCGTAGTCAAACCAGCACTGCAGTAACACTTGGTGACGTGGCGAGTCCCATAAGTGCAGTTCAAGCTGGTGAGGTGGCAAGCACAAGTAGTGTCCCGCTGCCACCAAAAAGACAAACACAGGCCCGTCGTGCCCATAATGCCCTTCCTGCTGCATTCGCCAATTCTAATTGGGAACCCACCGCTTCTGCAGCGCCCGTACTTCCCCCATTCACATCCCCAACCAAATGCAGTCAGCTGCATGAGAGGCATTTTTATGTCCTCCCGAGTACCCCTACCCAACGAACCCCCCCAAAAAAGATGTTGTGTCTGCAGCAAGCGCGGATATAGGCGTGACACCCGCTATTATTGTCCCTCCTGTCCGGACAATCCTGGTCTTTGCATTGGTGAATGTTTTGAACGCTACCATTCACTAGTTGACTATTAGCGTAGGGTACAGCATTCCACAGACTAGGCACACTTTCACAGGGTCTCCCAAGATGCCATCGCATTTTGAGAGACCCGAACCTGGAACCGGTTACAGTTATAAAAGTTAGTTACAAAAAAAAGTGAAAAAAAAAAAAAAAAAAAACACAAACAAAAATATAAAATAAAAAAAAAAATAGTTGGCGTTTTATTGTTCTCTCTCTCTCTTTTCTCTCTCTATTGTTCTGCTCTTTTTTACTGTATTCTATTCTGCAATGTTTTATTGTTATTATGTTTTATCATGTTTGCTTTTCAGGTATGCAATTTTTTATACCTTACCGTTTACTGTGCTTTATTGTTAACCATTTTTTTGTCTTCAGGTACGCCATTCACGACTTTGAGTGGTTATACCAGAATGATGCCTGCAGGTTTAGGTATCATCTTGGTATCATTCTTTTCAGCCAGCGGTCAGCTTTCATGTAAAAGCAATCCTAGCGGCTAATTAGCCTCTAGACTGCTTTTACAAGCAGTGGGAGGGAATGCCCCCCCCCCCCAACGTCTTCCGTGTTTTTCTCTGGCTCTCCTGTCTCAACAGGGAACCTGAGAAAGCAGCCGGTGATTCAGCCAGCTGACCATAGGGCTGATCAGAGACCAGGGTGGCTCCAAACATCTCTATGGCCTAAGAAACCGGAAGCTACGAGCATTTTATGACTTAGATTTCGCCGGATGTAAACAGCGCCATTGGGAAATTGGGAAAGCATTTTATCACACCGATCTTGGCGTGGTCAGATGCTTTGAGGGCAGAGGAGAAATCTAGGGTCTAATAGACCCCAATTTTTGCAAAAAAGAGTACCTGTCACTACCTATTGCTATGATAGGGGATATTTACATTCCCCGAGATAACAATAAAAATGATTTTAAAAAAAAAATGAAAGGAACAGTTTAAAAATAAGATAAAAAAATAATAATAATAATGAAAAAAAAAAAAAAAAAAAAAAAAAAAAAAGCACCCCTGTCCCCCCCTGCTCTCGCGCTAAGGCGACCGCAAGCGTCGGTCTGGCGTCAAATGTAAACAGCAATTGCACCATGCATGTGAGGTATCACCGCGAAGGCCAGATCGAGGGCAGTAATTTTAGCAGTAGACCTCCTCTGTAAATCTAAAGTGGTAACCTGTAAAGGCTTTTAAAGGCTTTTAAAAATGTATTTAGTTTGTCGCCACTGCACGTTTGTGCGCAATTTTAAAGCATGTCATGTTTGGTATCCATGTACTCGGCCTAAGATCATCTTTTTTATTTCACCAAACATTTGGGCAATATAGTGTGTTTTAGTGCATTAAAATGTAAAAAAGTGTGTTTTTCCCCAAAAAATGCGTTTGAAAAATCGCTGCGCAAATACTGTGTGAAAAAAAAAAATGAAACACCCACCATTTTAATCTGTAGGGCATTTGCTTTAAAAAAAAAATAATGTTTGGGGGTTCAAAGTAATTTTCTTACAAAAAAAAATTATTTTTTTATGTAAACAATAAGTGTCAGAAAGGGCTTTGTCTTCAAGTGGTTAGAAGAGTGGGTGATGTGTGACATAAGCCTCTAGATGTTGTGCATAAAATGCCAGGACAGTTCAAAACCCCCCCAAATGACCCCATTTTGGAAAGTAGACACCCCAAGCTATTTGCTGAGAGGCATGTCGAGTCCATGGAATATTTTATATTGTGACACAAGTTGCGGGAAAGAGACAATTTTTTATTTTTTTTATTTTTTTTTTGCGCAAAGTTGTCACTAAATGATATTTTGCTCAAACATGCCATGGGAATATGTGAAATTACACCCCAAAATACATTCTGCTGCTTCTCCTGAGTACGGGGATACCACATGTGTGAGACTTTTTGGGAGCCTAGCCGCGTACGGGACCCCAAAAACCAAGCACCGCCTTCAGGCTTTCTAAGGCCGTAAATTTTTGATTTCACTCTTCACTGCCTATCACAGTTTCGGAGGCCATGGAATGCCCAGGTGGCAAAAAACCCCCCCAAATGACCCCATTTTGGAAAGTAGACACCCCAAGCTATTTGATGAGAGGTATAGTGAGTATTTTGCAGACCTCAGTTTTTGTCACAAAGTTTTGAAAATTGAAAAAAGAAAAAAAAAAATTTTTTTTCTCGTCTTTCTTTATTTTCAAAAACAAATGAGAGCTGCAAAATACTCACCATGCCTCTCAGCAAATAGCTTGGGGTGTCTACTTTCCAAAATGGGGTCATTTGGGGGGGTTTGTGCCACCTGGGCATTCCATGGCCTCCGAAACTGTGATAGGCAGTGAGGAGTAAAATCAAAAATGTACGCCCTTAGAAATCCTGAAGGCAGTGATTGGTTTTCGGGGCCCCGTACGCGGCTAGGCTCCCAAAAAGTCTCACACATGTGGTATCCCCATACTCAGGAGAAGCAGCTAAATGTATTTTGGGGTGCAATTCCACATATGCCCATGGTCTGTGTGAGCAATATATCATTTAGTGACAACTTTGTGCAAAAAAAAATTAAAAAAATAAAAATTTGTCACTTTCCCGCAACTTGTGTCAAAATATAAAACATTCCATGGACTCAACATGCCTCAAAGCAAATAGCTTGGGGTGTCTACTTTCCAAAATGGGGTCATTTGGGGGGGTTTTATGCCATCTGGGCATTTTATGGCCTTCAAAACTGTGATAGGTAGTGAGGAGTAAAATCAAAAATGTACGCCCTTAGAAATCCTGAAGGCAGTGATTGGTTTTCGGGGCCCCGTACGTGGCTAGGCTCCCAAAAAGTCCCACACATGTGGTATCCCCATACTCGGGAGAAGCAGCTAAATGTATTTTGGGGTGCAATTCCACATATGCCCATGGCCTGTGTGAGCAATATATCATTTAGTGACAACTTTTTGTAATTTTTTTTTTTTTTTTTTGTCATTATTCAATCACTTGGGACAAAAAAAATAAATATTCAATGGGCTCAACATGCCTCTCAGCAAATTCCTTGGGGTGTCTACTTTCCAAAATGGGGTCATTTGTGGGGGTTTTGTACTGCCCTGCCATTTTAGCACCTCAAGAAACGACATAGGCAGTCATAAATTAAAGGCTGTGTAAATTCCAGAAAATGTACCCTAGTTTGTAGGCGCTATAACTTTTGCGCAAACCAATAAATATACACTTATTGACATTTTTTTTACCAAAGACATGTGGCCGAATACATTTTGGCCTAAATGTATGACTAAAATTGAGTTTATTGGATTTTTTTTAGAACAAAAAGTAGAAAATATCATTTTTTTTCAAAATTTTCGGTCTTTTTCCGTGTATAGCGCAAAAAATAAAAACGGCAGAGGTGATCAAATATCATCAAAAGAAAGCTCTATTTGTGAGAAGAAAAGGACGCAAATTTCGTTTGGGTAGAGCATTGCATGACCGCGCAATTAGCAGTTAAAGCGACGCAGTGCTGAATTGTAAAAAGTGCTCTGGTCAGGAAGGGGGTAAAACCTTCCGGGGCTGAAGTGGTTAAAAAGCACTGGGATACACATTATGAGGATGGGGGGGACATGAGTTCGCCCCTCGTCCCCTTGTTTAGGGCCTGCAGAATTAGCTCCTTGCATATAGTGCATGGGGCCTCCTCTGTGTGTTCTAATGTACTGGCAGTGACGCATCCAAACACCTCTTGGCCACCAGGGGTCGTGGTAATTGCCACAGTAGCATGTCTTAGGAAAGTAGCCAGGGGGGACATGAGGGGAGGGGTGGGGGGGGGAAAGGTAAGTCCGACCATGTGTATGCTCCATCGGACATTTAATGATCCTCCAGGTTCCTTGCCTTCTTGGTCCTTTTGGTTGGAGGGCAGAGGGGAGGAACCTGTGATTCGGTCAGGCTGCTTGCCATGGCCTCCTCCTGGCTGAGACTTTCCTGTGTATGAAAATTGTACATAGTTTTAGGTTTTTGGTCATCAATCACACACAATTTTGAGCTCATGACTGTTGCAAATTGAATGTTAACAAATAGAAAAGACTATCATTCTGACCCCAGTATTTTTTATTCTTGTCCCAATCATTTTTGGCTACCACCGTCTATTGATATGTAAACCACTTTGTTAAATCAGAAATTTGTGATCAATAACATCTAGTTAACATCATTCAGTTTTTGACAAGAAATATCAACAATGCTTTACCTGGGTCAAGCTAGGCTCCTCCACATCTTCTTCCTGGGTGGAAGGCCCAAGTTGGACCTCAGGAGCCTCAGCTGATGTGGAAGGAAGTGTTGATAGCGATGGCCTGGGTTCCGTCTGGTCGAACAAAAAATTCAGGCTGTGGTAGTACCACAGCCTGGGGACATAGAGTATCTCACAAAAGTGAGTACACCCCTCACATTTTTGTAAATATTTTATTATATCTTTTCATGTGACAACACTGAATAAATTACACTTTGCTGCAAGTAGTGAGTGTACAGTTTGTATAACAGTGTAAACTTGCTGTCCCCTCAAAATAACTCAACACACAGCCAATAATGTCTAAACCGCTGGCAACAAAAGTGAGTACACCCCTTAGTGAAAATGTCCAAATTGGGCCCAAAGTTTCAATATTTATTTCACCATTATTTTCCAGCACTGCCTTAACCCTCTTGGGCATGGAGTTCACCAGAGCTTCACAGGTTGCCACTGGAGTCCTCTTCCACTCCTCGATGACGACATCATAGAGCTGGTGGTTCTTAGAGACCTTGCACTCCTCCACCTTCCATTTGAGGATGCCCCACAGATGCTCAATAGGGTTTAGGTATGGAGACATGCTTGGCCACTCCATCACCTTTACCCTAAGCTTCTTTAGCAAGGCAGTGCTCATCTTGGAATTTTGTTTGGGGTCGTTATTATGTTGGAATACTGCCCTGTGGCCCAGTCTCTGAAGGGAGGGGATCATTCTCTGCTTCAGTATGTCACAGTATATGTTGGCATTCATGGTTCCCTCAATGAACTGTAGCTCCCCAGTTTCGGCAGCACTCATGCAGCCCCAGACCATGACACTCCCACCACCATGCTTGACTGTAGGCAAGACACACTTGTCTTTGTAAAAGAAACCAAAGTAGATATGGCGCTGTTGTATTTATATATATATTTCTAATATCAGGTGGTTTCGTTTGGAGGATTGATTTTAAAATAAATGCTAATAAAACCAATGCCACTACCAATTAGTGGAATAAGTCAGAGAGGAAAAGGATGGAATACAAATGATGTTACTCTACTAAGTACCAATAATAGTTAATCTGTCACAAGGGCAGAGTCAGCATACGTCCTTGCATCATTTCCGGCTACAGGCGCTGGTGTCAGCAACATATGCTTGTATTATTCCAGTTGAATGTGAGTACCTTTCCACATGTTTGTGCAATAAATAGTTTGCTACAGTATTACGCTACTGGGCTCCCTCTCTATTTTTATGATGTTTGGTATATGATGGGATCTCTTCGTAATCAACATCAAGGATGAGACAAACCCTAAATTGCTACACAGTGGCATATACTGTGGATGCCTTAGACCCCAGGAGGGGGAGAAGTATCTGGTGCGTGCAGCCATAATAGGAGCACAAATAAGGCATCACACGGTGTGATCACCCATTGGGGAGTGAATTAGATCAAAAATGGATTTCTTCACTGGCACAAGAGCACTTTATTGATTTCAAATGTTTTTGGACTATTGTTTTTTATTAATATTAGTATAAGATCAATAATTGTTTTTTCACTGGCATGTTATATAACTTTGCACTATTGTGACAGATTAACTATTATTGGTAAATTTACATGCTGGGGGATCTATTCAGCTTTATATAATTATTCCACATAACTATTTGCCTTATACTATTGGCTTATTTTTATTCTTTATTTATTATTTTTTATTTTATTTTATGTTGACAAACAGAGAATGGTGAATTGTGTTCACAGTATGTAAAGTATATAAACACCATATTTTTAGTTCATGGATTTGTATTATATACACTTAGATTTTTTATTTAACACATCAATATCATCATATCGGTTTGATTTATTCATAGTCCATACATTTTTCACAATCACGTTTACAGGACAAATTGGGAGATCAAGCTGTTTTTAAACAGGCGCTTTTTGTTTACCCTTAACCACTTGCCGACCGCCTCACGACGATATACTTTGGCAGAATGGGACGGGCAGGCAGAATCACGTACCTGTACGTGATCTGCCTCCCGCGGGCGGGGGGTCCGATCGGACCCCCCCAGGTGCCCGAGGCGGTCGGCTTTGGTCTGGGAGCGATGAGAGGTGAGGGGGAGACCATCTGTTCGTGGCCCCCCCTCGCGTTCGCTCCCAGCCAATTAGAATCTTCCTTTGCTGCTGTATGCTAAACAGCAGCAAAGGAAATTATGTCATCTCTCCTCGGCTCGGTATTTTCCGTTCCAGCGCCGAGGAGAGAAGACATCACTGTGAGTGTAAAACACACACACTCAGTAGAACATGCCAGGCACACATTACACCCTCGATCCCCCCCCTCGCCCCCCGATCACCCCCCAATCACCCCCCCCCCCCCCCGTCACACTGACACCAAGCAGTTTTTTTTTTCCTGATTACTGCATGGTGTCAGTTTGTGACAGTTAGTGTGTTAGGGCAGTTAGTGTTAGCCCCCTTTAGGTCTAGGATACCCCCCTAACCCCCCCTAATAAAGTTTTAACCCCTTGATCACCCCCCGTCACCAGTGTCACTAAGCGATAATTTTTCTGATCGCTGTATTAGTGTCACTGATGACGCTAGTTAGGGAGGTAATATTTAGGTTCGCCGTCAGCGTTTTATAGCGTCAGGGACCCCCATATACTACCTAATAAATGTTTTAACCCCTTAATTGCCCCCTAGTTAACCCTTCCACCAGTGATCACCGTATAACTGTTACGGGTGACGCTGGTTAGTTCATTTATTTTTTATAGTGTCGGGGCACCCGCCGTTTATTAC
Organism: Lithobates clamitans; assembly: GCA_037952925.1. Taxonomy (NCBI): domain Eukaryota; kingdom Metazoa; phylum Chordata; class Amphibia; order Anura; family Ranidae; genus Lithobates; species Lithobates clamitans. Next base: position 1,821,868 of record JBBGZY010000742.1, on the reverse strand, counting down.
CGAATAAAGGTTTATCCGATCAGATCTATACTAGCGTCCCCAGCAGTTTAGGGTTCCCAAAAACGCAGTGTTAGCAGGATCAGCCCCGATACCTGCTAGCACCTGCGTTTTGCTCCTCTGCCCGGCCCAGCCCAGCCCACTCAAGTGCAGTATCGATCGATCACTGTCACTTACAAAACACTAAACGCATAACTGCAGCATTCGCAGAGTCAGGCCTGATCCCTGCGATCGCTAACAGTTTTTTTGGCAGCATTTTGGTGAACTGGCAAGCACCAGCCCCAGGCAGTGTCAGGTTAGCGCCAGTACCGCTAACACCCACGCACGCACCGTACACCTGCCTTAGTGGTATAGTATCTGAACGGATCAATATCTGATCCGATCAGATTTATACTAGCGTCCCCAGTAGTTTAGGGTTCCCAAAAACGCAGTTTTAGCGGGCTCAGCCCAGATACCTGCTAGCACCTGCGTTTTGCCCCTCCGCCCGGCCCAGCCCAGCCCACCCAAGTGCAGTATCGATCGATCACTGTCACTTACAAAACACTAAACGCATAACTGCAGCATTCGCAGAGTCAGGCCTGATCCCTGCAATCGCTAACAGTTTTTTTGGTAGCGTTTTGGTGAACTGGCAAACACTAGCCCCATAAAGAAATATAAAAGTGCTGCGCAAATAAAAGTCCATATAGTTATACAACTGATGTAATTAAATGGAAAAACAGGAACCACCGGTGACAATAATTAGCAGGATGGTGACTTAATCCCTCCACCGTTCTTGGATGGCCCCTCACCTCAGTTATTCGACCTGAAACAGGTCACACCACTTTAAGGGATGGGATGGATCATTCAATAGGACACTCCTTCACCTCCTCCTATTCACAGGCTCACTTTCCAATACTCAGTGTATAGCGGATGTTGAATATAAAAATATAAAGCAACAAACCATAGTGTTCTCCGTGTAACATTTATTAAAATGAATGCAGGTTAAAACGAAGCACATATAAAACGGCACTTCTAAACACTCACATCTCACCGGCACTCCGATCCGAGTGCCGGCTAGCAGGCTTGTGATCGCGTCTGTCGGATGACCGCGGGTGACGTCACACGCTCCTGACCCCCGTACGCGTTACGTCCTATGGGCGGGACGTCCTATGGGCCTATGGGAACTGTCAGGAGAATTAAAATCCAAACTCATTAAATGGGACAGGGAAACTAGAGATAAAAAGAGGAAGAAATTTTTGCGAGATATTAATGACTTTGAGGGAAAACAGATTTTTAAGTGGCAAATACCAAATACCATTCCAGCGAACAATCCCTTGGGTATAGCTGACACGATCCCACCACCTGAAACCAATCTACCCTCTCATGGCTATTTTAATTATGAAATACCCCCTTCCCAGTTTCCCCAAAATGCACCTAATCTGGTAAATACACCAAAAGGGAGAGGACAGGGTCCCCCTAGAACAAATAAACGTGGTCGAGGTAAAAAGAACCATCATCCTCACCCAAGACCTCATATGAATCATATGAATGTGTATGACTATCAATCTCCACAAACCGATCATCGTTCGTGGCAAACAGTACCTGGGAAACAAAAAGGGAAATCCCAAGGGAGAAGGAATTCTACAAGAGAAACACCTACCTATACCTCCAACTATTATGCCCCTTTACAAAATTTCCAAGGTGAATCACAACATAATCCAAATCATTTTTTAGGGCAGGAGAGGACCCCCTGGAGGGGACCTCCAAGGACCCCAATGTGGGTAAGGGATTCTGCCGACCAAGGGAATTCTCAGAACCAGAGGAGAGGCCCACTAGACCAAAGGAGGGATCAGGGCAGTTTAAAAAGAAAACACAGAGAGGGACCAGGGGGGGAAGACGATTCAAAAAGGTCAAGACCCCACTAGGCACAGGTATCTTCAATCTTAGTGGTATTCCACTCACAGAGGAGGAAACAATAGTTCTAGACAGGGGTTTGAAGTTTGCCCCTGTCCGTAACCTGAACAAATTCCAAGCCTACATCAGTATTCAAAAATATGTTCGTAACTTAAATATGAAGAAATACTTCCTTTCAAATGTAGTGACACATACCGCCCCTCCTGCAACTACCAGCTCCAGACATTCCAACCTTCGGAATCGCTCTGTGTTCAACCCGATTTGTAATGACAACAAACACTTAGATGTATTTAGGAATATGGTGTGTCGTGATCTTGATTCACTCAAGGTTAAAAGAGCCAGAGACCCACTGGCTATTAAGAGAGGTATTACTTCCCTTGAACAAAGGAAAGACATAGTTATCCGGCCAGCGGATAAGGGTGGTGGGTTGGTTGTGCTCAGCAAAACTTATTACCTAGCTGAAATGGAGAAACTGCTAAGTGATAGGAACACATATGAGCCTCTGAGGAGTGATCCTATGTTGTCCTTTAAAAATAACTTACATTGTCTCATAGAAAGAGGTAAAAACCAGGGGATTTTAAATTCCAAAGAAGCTGCTTACCTGGACCCCTTCTATTGTAGAACTCCAATTATTTATATTTTACCCAAATTGCACAAGAATGCCGAACACCCACCTGGTCGTCCGATTGTAAACGGAATTGATTCCGTGACTTCCAGACTGGGCCAATATCTTGACTTCTATCTCCAGCCACTAGTTGTAAAAACCAAATCATTCCTACGTGATACTAAGCAAATTCTACAAATCTTACCTACCCTTCCTTGCACTCCGTCTAGCATTCTCATTACTGCTGACGTGAGTTCTCTTTATACTATCATTGATCATAAACAGGCCCTCGATTCAGTCAGATGGGCTCTGGAGACTTCCAATCTTTCGAGTGACCATATTTCGTTTTTATTGGAAAGCTTAGATTTCTGTTTGTTAAACAATTATTTCTGGTTTAATGGAGACTTCTACTTGCAAACAAGGGGTGTTGCCATGGGGGCTAGGTTCGCTCCCAGTGTGGCCAATTTATTCATGGCCCACTGGGAGGAGGACACTATATTTCATGATCCCCCACCTCAATTGTCGTGTTACAGACGTTATATAGATGACCTGATTATGGTCTGGGAGGGGGATATGCCCAGTTTGCAGATCTTTATGAATGGGCTAAATGCCAATAATAAAAACATCGAGCTAACTTGGACTATTAGTCACCAACAGATTATATTTCTTGATCTCGAAATATTCAAAGGGGAAGGAGTTTTCCACACCAGGAACCATTTCAAAATAACTGATAGGAATGCATATATCCCTCTCACCAGTTGCCACCATAAATCCTGGCTCTGTAACATACCGAGAGGCCAGTTTATCCGCCTACGCCGTAATTGTACTTCAGACGATGATTTTCTTGTACAGTCACAGGTGCTCGCTGATAGGTTTAAGGAGAAAGGGTATTCTCAATCCTCGGTTGATGCAGAAATAGCCAAAGTATTGGCAATTGATAGAAATACCGTGGTCGCAGACAAGGTCAAACCCATGGAGGATAATGCCAATGTGTCTAGCTATCGTATTATATTGGATTACAATATCCAGTATAAAAAACTTGAAAATATTATAGCTAGACATTGGCCTATACTCAAGGGAGATAGGACCCTTGGCCCAGTTCTTCCTGATCACCCTCGGTTTATTTACCGGAAGGCCCCCTCTCTACGAGACCGGGTGGCACCAGGGGTCACTGATCCGCCTAAAACTGTGACTAATGGTTTATTTGGGTTCCTCTCTGGCTTTTATGCATGTGGGAAGTGTGCCACATGTAGGAAGGCCTGCAGAAATATTAGGAGACGCAAGGATTTTGTTTCACACACCACACAAAAAAGTTACAAAATTGAAGGTTTAATTACGTGCTCAACAGTTGGAGTGGTCTACATGTTGGAGTGCGATTGTGGCCTTCAATATGTAGGTCGGACCTCAAGAGCACTTCATGTAAGAATCGGAGAGCATATTAGTAACATCAAGCGGGGGGTTAAGACCCATAGTGTGTCTAGACATTTTCGCCTTTTTCATCATAAAGACCCCAAATGTCTCAAATTTTGGGGGATAGAAAAAGTGCCGCGACACTGGAGGGGTGGTCACTACATCAGACAGCTCAGTCGTAGGGAATCTTTCTGGATCTATGAGACCAAAGTCCTCTCCCCCTTTGGAATGAACGTTGATTTTGATTTGAATTGTTTTATTTCAAATAGATGATGATTTTTTAGTTTTTTATATTTTTTTATATTTAACTCATTCTCTATCCTATTGTACATGTGATCGCGCTTGACCGATGCCCGTGGGCTGATGTCTTAATATTATTTCTTGTTATTATCCATACAGGTTATGGATGGGGTTTTTATGCGACTCACTTTGCATGCGATTTTGCAATGATCGTGTATGCGTATATATTTAATATCATTGTAAACATTTCGAGTTTCTAACGTATGCCGTGTATGGTAACATATGCCATCCGGCTAAATGTTAACTTTTTGTCTCTACACAACATGTGTTTTGATCATGCGACTTTTTCTGCGATCTAGCAGCATTAGTTTACGCGTAATTAATTGATATCACCTTTATGATTTACAGACAATCTGAATCAGAGAAATCTGAAAGTTTGCCGTGTAAGGTGATATATTTTTTATTGCAATCCATCATTTCTATTAAAAATACAGCCTCAGTCTTTTTATAGTTGAGGAGAGAGATTTCTACATTTCCGCCAGTAGTAAAGGGTAATAACAACTATTAACTAATAGGTAATGACAGGGAGGCGTTCGATCCCCTGATTACCACTCCTACCCTTCTGATTGGTGCTGCTGTCACCATGGTTTACCATATTAACAATGCGGGCCGTCACTGTGCATCCCGCCCCACGCCGATGAAGTCCCGCCCATAGGACGTAACGCGTACGGGGGTCAGGAGCGTGTGACGTCACCCGCGGTCATCCGACAGACGCGATCACAAGCCTGCTAGCCGGCACTCGGATCGGAGTGCCGGTGAGATGTGAGTGTTTAGAAGTGCCGTTTTATATGTGCTTCGTTTTAACCTGCATTCATTTTAATAAATGTTACACGGAGAACACTATGGTTTGTTGCTTTATATTTTTATATTCAACATCCGCTATACACTGAGTATTGGAAAGTGAGCCTGTGAATAGGAGGAGGTGAAGGAGTGTCCTATTGAATGATCCATCCCATCCCTTAAAGTGGTGTGACCTGTTTCAGGTCGAATAACTGAGGTGAGGGGCCATCCAAGAACGGTGGAGGGATTAAGTCACCATCCTGCTAATTATTGTCACCGGTGGTTCCTGTTTTTCCATTTAATTACATCAGTTGTATAACTATATGGACTTTTATTTGCGCAGCACTTTTATATTTCTTTATGCTTCTGAGGTATTTTTTGAATTGACCTTAGTGTCTGCTTGCATTTAATTTATTAGTCAGTGCTGAATATAATTACAATATTTTAAACACTAGCCCCAAGCAGCGTCAGGTTAGCGCCAGTACCGCTAATGAAAAGAATAGTGAACCCGCGCAGTGAAAATGGAAATGTATTGGTAAATCCTTTGGAACTGCTGCCACCCAACATGCAGTCACCATAAAATGGGGACAGCTGAGTTGATTAGTATGATAGAAGGGTATGGCGCTGTTCCTTTACCTAATTAATAGTTCCCTACCTGTATGTTTATATATTCCTAAGTTTAAACAAGACGTACAGGTATCAAATGGTGGTATCCTTAAAAAATATTTCACAATATTGAACAAAGTATGAAAATATATAAAATAATAATGGTGGTGTCAAACTCCATACGTAGTGTTGCTTGTTTATATTTCAAATGGCACTTGGTGAACGTGCATAAGGTCAAATTGAGGGGAACCAAAAACAAAAAAGGGGGGGCGTGGTCTAATCTGTGCTTCCCAACACCACTTACCTACAACAGCTGAAGGTTAACCGTGACTGTTTTCTACTTTGCTTGATTCATACTGTGAAATTGTGAGTACCTCTCCACTTGTTTAAATAAACCTTTTTACCAAATGATTTTACACTATGGGCACTCCTTCTCTCTTTTCATATGACACACCACGATCCTGAGTTTGCCAGAGATTGCCGTACAGTGGCGCAAAACTGTAACTGCCTGATACCCCTGCAGGGGTGAAGTGTTCTGGTGAGTGGCTGCACTTTTAGAGCACGGATTCTCAAACAACCGAAGGATTATAACCACAAACATCACATGCACTAAGATATTGCACAAGATATGCACTAAGATATAGCACAAATAAGGACCTAAACGAATCTGACAGAACGTTTATTACACAATAAGGACTTTTTTGAACTTGATAGCACGCTTGCACTTTATTAAAAGTGATTTTTGGATACTTTTCAGTTTCTTTCACCCCCGTGTGATCTCCCACACCCTCCCTTTCCCCCTCCCTTCCCCTTCTCACCCCCACTCTCCCCCCCCCTCCTCTTCCCCTTCCCCTCCCCTTCCCCCCCCTCTCCCCCCCCCCCTTTTTGCTTCCCCTCAATTTGACCTTATGCACGTTCACCAAGTGCCATTTGAAATATAAACAAGCAACACTACGTATGGAGTTTGACACCACCATTATTATTTTATATATTTCATACTTTGGCCAGTACCGCTAACACCCACGCACGCACCGTACACCTCCCTTAGTGGTATACTATCTGAACGGATCAATATCTGATCTGATAAGATCTATACTAGCATCCCCAGCAGTTTAGGGTTCCCAAAAACACAGCGTTAGCGGGATCAGCCCAAAAACCTGCTAGCACCTGTGTTTTGCCCCGCTGCCCGGCCCAGCCCACCCAAGTGCAGTATCGATCGATCACTGTCACTTACAAAACACTAAACGCATAACTGCAGCGTTCGCAGAGTCAGGCCTGATCCATGGTAGCACTGGCACTTGGTGAACTGGCAAGCACCAGCGGCCTAGTACACCCCAGTCGTAGTCAAACCAGCACTGCAGTAACACTTGGTGACGTGGCGAGTCCCATAAGTGCAGTTCAAGCTGGTGAGGTGACAAGCACAAGTAGTGTCCCACTGCCACCAAGAAGAAGACAAACACAGGCCCGTCGTGCCCATAATGCCCTTCCTGCTGCATTCGCCAATCCTAATTGGGAACCCACCACTTCTGCAGCACCCGTACTTCCCCCATTCACATCCCCAACCAAATGCAGTCAGCTGCATGAGAGGCATTTTCTTTATGTCCTCCCGAGTACCCCCCCAAAAAAGATGTTGTGTCTGCAGCAAGCGCGGATATAGGCATGACACCCGCTATTATTGTCCCTCCTGTCCTGACAATCCTGGTCTTTGCATTGGTGAATGTTTTGAACGCTACCATACATTAGTTGAGTATTAGCGCAGGGTAAAGCACTGCACAGACTAGGCACACTTTTACAAGGTCTTCCAAGATGCCATCGCATTTTGAGAGACCCGAACCTGGAACCGGTTACAGTTATAAAAGTTAGTTACAAAAAAAAGTGTAAAAAAAAATAACAATATATATATATCTATATACTGTATAGAATAAAAAATAATAGTTGTCGTTTCATTGTTCTCTCTCTCTCTATTCTCTCTCTATTGTTCTGCTCTTTTTTACTGTATTCTATTCTGCAATGTTTTATTGTTATTATGTTTTATCAAGTTTGCTTTTCAGGTATGCAATTTTTTATACTTTACCGTTTGCTGTGTTTTATTGCTAACCATTTTTTTGTCTTCAGGTACGCCAATCACGAATTTGAGTGGTTATACCAGAATGATGCCTGCAGGTTTAGGTATCATCTTGGTATCATTCTTTTCAGCCAGCAGTTGGCTTTCATGTAAAAGCAATCCTAGTGGCTAATTAGCCTCTAGACTGCTTTTACAAGCAGTGGGAGGGAATGCCCCCCCCCCCCACCGTCTTCCGTGTTTTTCTCTGGCTCTCCTGTCTCAACAGGGAACCTGAGAATGCAGCCGGTGATTCAGCCAGCTGACCATAGAGCTGATCAGAGACCAGAGTGGCTCCAAACATCTCTATGGCCTAAGAAACCGTAAGCTACGAGCATTTCATGACTTAGATTTCGCCGGATGTAAACAGCGCCATTGGGAAATTGGGAAAGCATTTTTTCACACCGATCTTGGTGTGGTCAGATGCTTTGAGGGCAGAGGAGAGATCTAGGGTCTAATAGACCACCATTTTTTCAAAAAAGAGTATCTGTCACTACCTATTGCTATCATAGGGGATATTTACATTCCCTGAGATAACAATAAAAATGATAAAAAAAAAAAATGAAAGGAACATTTTAAAAATAAGATAAAAAAGCAAAAAAATAATAAAGAAAAAAAAAAAAAAAAAAGCACCCCTGTCCCCCCCTGCTCTCGCGCTAAGGCGAACGCAAGCGTCGGTCTGGCGTCAAATGTAAACAGCAATTGCACCATGCATGTGAGGTATCACCGCGAAGGTCAGATCGAGGGCAGTAATTTTAGCAGTAGACCTCCTCTGTAAATCTAAAGTGGTAACCTGTAAAGGCTTTTAAAGGCTTTTAAAAATGTATTTATTTTGTTGCCACTGCACGTTTGTGCGCAATTTTAAAGCATGTCATGTTTGGTATCCATCCATCAAACATTTGGGCAAAATAGTGTGTTTTAGTGCATTAAAATGAAAAAGGTGTCTTTTTTCCCCCAAAAATGCGTTTGAAAAATCGCTGCGCAAATACTGTGTGAAAAAAAAATGAAACCAAATTGTAAAAAGTGCTCTGGTCAGGAAGGGGGTAAATCCTTCCGGGGCTGAAGTGGTTAATTTAGGTTTAACTAACAGCACTTACCAGCAGGTACTTAGTAGAGTAACATCATTTGTATTCCATGCTTTTTCTCTCATTGACTTATTCCACTAATTGGTAGTGGCAGTGGTTTTATTAGCATTTCTTTTAAAATCAATCCTCCAAACGAAAACACCTGATATTAGAAATATATATATAAATAGAACAGCGCCATATCTACTTTGGTTTCTTTTACTTTTTCATTTACTCCACCTAGTGGCAGTAAATGGTAGAGGCAGCAGTTCCATTAATTAGTTCCCAGTTCCAACCCTTGAGCTGGTACTTATTCCTTTGCGCGGAAACATTCCTTTTTCTTTACACTTGTCTTTGTACTCCTCCTCACCTGGTTGCCGCCACGCATGCTTGACACCATCTAAACCAAATATGTTTCTCTTGGTCTCATCAGACCACAGGACATGGCTCCAGTAATCCATGTTCTTAGTCTGCTTGTCTACAGCAAACTGTTTGCGGGCTTCCTTCTTGAACAACAGCCATGCAGACCAATTTGATGCAGTGTGCGGCGTATGGTCTGAGTACTGACAGGCTGACCCCCCCACCCCTTCAACCTTTGCAGTAACGCTGACAGCACTCATGCGTCTATTTCCCAATGACAACCTCTGGATATGACACTGGGCACGTGCACTCAACTTCTTTGGTTGACCATGGCAAGGCTATTTATGAGTGGAACCTGTCCTGTTAAAATCACTGTATGGTCTTGGCCACTGTGCAGCTCAGTTTCAGGGTCTTGGCAATCTTCTTATAGTCTAGCCCATCTTTATGTAGAGCAACAATTCTTTTTTTCAGATCCTCAGAGAGTTCTTTGCAATGAGGTGCAATGTTGAACTTCCAGTGACCAGTATGAGAGAGTGAGAGCGATAACACCAAATTTAACACACCTGCTCCACATTCAAACCTAGACCTTTTAACACTAACGAGTCACATGACACTGGGGGGGATGGCTAATTGGGCCCAATTTGGACATTTTCACTTAGGGGTGTACTTACTTTTGTTGCCAGTGGTTTAGACATTAATGGCCGTGTGTTGAGTTATTTTGAGGGGACAGAAAATTTACACTGTTATACAAGCTGTACACGCACTACTTTACATTGTAGCAAAGTGTCATTTTTTCAATGTTGTCACATGAAAAGGTATAATAAAATATTTACAAAAATGTGAGGGGTGTACTCACTTTTGTGAGATATTGTATACGTCATCTGCTGATGCTCCAGATCTCAGGGAATCCTGGACCTTCTTGCGCTCCCTATTATATGTGCTCCTCAGGCTACCAATGTTGGCCTTCATATAGGTGATGTCTGCCGTGGGATACATAGGCTTCACCAATTCCAACAGTTTCTCCAGCGCTGCCTTCCTCTTTAGCTTGTTAGAATAGTCCCTGCATTGGACTTGCCAGAGACATGGCAGCTCCCTGTATTTGTCGATGAAGTTTGGCAGGAAAAAGTGGGCTGTAAATTTATCAACCATTTTATCTGCAAGACACAACACAAGACAAACCCTAATGTCAGGCTAAACTCTCCTAATCTTGTCCCAATATAGGCCTCAATCTATAAGCAGTATAGGCCACTAACCACTGATGCCCCAAGTTACAATTGTACCTTAGTTTGAACAATGGGCGCTAACGATCCTCCACTCACAGATCGTACATACGTTGCACGCGTGTTATGCTTTATATACACTGCGCATGCGTGAAACTCCGCCCCTGTCCTTTCTAGTGTCTTTCTAGTGTATTCCCCACCTCTTCTCTTTCGGGGCAGTGGGAGAGCACATGGCGGAGACACAGCAGGTGTGTGCTGAGAGCAGCAACAACGAAAGCCCGGAGCAAGGCAGTTCCAGATCCAGGAGGAGATATAAGGCCTCAAATATGTCCTTTGAAGAAATGGTGGAGATGGTGGACATCTTAACGAGGACAGACTATGATGGGAAGCATGGACCTTACAGAAACCCTAATGTGAGAAAGGCCAAGATTATGGCTAAAGTTGTCAGAAGTCTGCACAGGACTTTTGGGGTACGACGATCCAAGGAGCAATTGAAGAAACGCTGGTCAGACCTGAAATTGAGGGAGCAAGATCAGTATAGAAAGATCAGGAAAGTGCTGCAAAAAGTATTTATCGTGTGTTCCTAATATTATTATTACTTTCGTGCTGGTCCATGTGCTTTTCTTTACTGTTGTACAGTTTAAAATGCCAAGTTTGAGGTTCGTGGACACAGGAATCGTTCGTATTAAACATCGTTCATTCGGGGGCGTAGCCTGGACAGGCATGGTGTAAGGAGTGCGACATGGGAGCTCCGCTCGAGACGAACTCCGTTTTTAGATATCCTTTGACTGCAGCTGACTTTTACTGCCTGAAAACACAGCCTGCCTTCTCCCGCACCTATTGTTATTATGTCGCCTCCTAAAAAAACAGCAGACACGATCGCTAAACTTGATGAATATCGGCTGAAGGAGAAGGGGACCCCGGGAGAAAATGGTGCCGATGCACCTTCCTCCTCTGAACCAGTGGCAGACAACGCAGCCCATGTACTGGAGGCAATCTCGGATTGTAAAAGCTCCCTAAACTGTAAAATCGAGGAAGTGAAGATTGACGTGTCCTTGATTAGACAGGACTTACAGAAACTCCGGGAGCATGTCACAGAAAAGGAGACTCACATTAGCCGAGTGGAAGATGAAATGCCGCCATTAGGGATGAGCTTCGTGTTCGAGTCGAACCCATGTTGGACTCGAATATCGTCTGTTCGCCCGTTCGCCGAATTGCAAACGATATGGGCCGTTCACGCCGAATTCGTGTGGCGGTCACGGCCCATAATTCACTGCAGCATCGCAGTGCATTGCTGGCTGATGATTGGCCAAGCATACACTATGACCCGCATGCTTGGCCAATCACAGCGCCGTCTGTAGAGAGAGCTGTAATTGACCAAAGCCAGGGTGGCTTTGGCCAATTATGGCTCAGGGGGTTTAGTACACGCCCCACACTATATAAGGCCGCCTACACGGCAGCCCTGTGTAGTATGTTCCGGCGTTGAGAGACAGAGACAGAGAGACAGTGTCATTTGATTTAAGATAGATAGATTAGGCAGGACAGTCAGTCAGTTAGCTGCATTTGCAGTGTATTGTATATATGTATATATACATTGTATTCAATTTAGCTAGATCCGTTACTGTTATTATCTTCCTACTGACAGGCAGGCTTGTGTTGTTACAGTATTTACAGCTACCTGAAGAAAATTGCTGTGTTCAGCTAAAGCTACAAGTTAGTGTAGTGCGACCTCTGCACAGTGTTCAGCTAAAGCTACCTGTAGAAGGTTGGTGGTGTTTTCCTGATCCTATCACTACCACAGACAGCTACATTATTTACACGTTAGTGTAGTGCGACCTCTGCACAGTGTTCAGCTAAAGCTACAAGTTAGTGTAGTGCGTCCTCCTCACAGTTTTCAGCTAAAGCTACAAGTTAGTGTAGTGTGACCTCTGCACAGTGTTCAGCTAAAGCTACAAGTTAGTGTAATGCATCCTCTGAACAGTGTTCAGCTAAAGCTACAAGTTAGTGTAGTGCACAGTGTTCAGCTAAAGCTACAAGTTAGTGTAGTGCACAGTGTTCAGCTAAAGCTACAAGTTAGTGTAGTGCGTCCTCCTCACAGTGTTCAGCTAAAGCTACAAGTTAGTGTAGTGCGACCTCTGCACAGTATTCAGCTAAAGCTACAAGTTAGTGTAGTGCGACCTCTGCACAGTGTTCAGCTAAAGCTACAAGTTAGTGTAGTGCGTCCTCCTCACAGTGTCCAGATAAAGCTACAAGTTAGTGTAGTGCGTCCTCTGAACAGTGTTCAGCTAAAGCTACAAGTTAGTGTAGTGCACAGTGTTCAGCTAAAGCTACAAGTTAGTATAGTGCGTCTTCCTCACAGTGTTCAGCTAAAGCTACAAGTTAGTGTAGTGCGTCCTTCTCACAGTGTTCAGCTAAAGCTACAAGTTAGTGTAGTGTGACCTCTGCACAGTGTTTAGCTAAAGCTACAAGTTAGTGTAGTGCGACCTCTGCACAGTGTTCAGCTAAAGCTACCTGTAGAAGGTTGGTGGTGTTTTCCTGATCCTATCACTACCACAGGCAGCTACAATATTTACACATTAGTGTAGTGCAACCTCTTCACAGTGTTCAGCTAAAGCTACAAGTTAGTGTAGTGCGTCCTCTGTACAGTGTTCAGCTAAAGCTACAAGTTAGTGTAGTGCACAGTGTTCAGGTAAAGCTACAAGTTAGTGTAGTGAGTCCACCTCACAGTGTTCAGCTAAAGCTACAAGTTAGTGTAGTGCGACCTCTGAACAGTGTTCAGCTAAAGCTACAAGTTAGTGTAGTACACAGTGTTCAGCTAAAGCTACAATTTAGTGTAGTGCGTCCTCTGAACAGTGTTCAGCTAAAGCTACAAGTTAGTGTAGTGCACAGTGTTCAGGTAAAGCTACAAGTTAGTGTAGTGCGTCCACCTCACAGTGTTCAGCTAAAGCTACAAGTTAGTGTAGTGCGTCCTCCGAACAGTGTTCAGCTAAAGCTACAAGTTAGTGTAGTGCGTTCTCCTCACAGTGTTCAGCTAAAGCTACAAGTTAGTGTAGTGCGACCTCTGCACAGTGTTCAGCTAAAGCTACAAGTTAGTGTAATGCATCCTCTGAACAGTGTTCAGCTAAAGCTACAAGTTAGTGTAGTGCGTCCTCTGAACAGTGTTCAGCTAAAGCTACAAGTTAGTGTAGTGCACAGTGTTCAGCTAAAGCTACAACTTAGTGTAGTGCGTCCTCTGAACAGTGTTCAGCTAAAGCTACAAGTTAGTGTGGTGCATCCTCTGAACAGTGTTCAGCTAAAGCTAAAAGTTAGTGTAGTGCGTCCTCCTCACAGTGTTCAGCTAAAGCTATAAGTTAGTGTACTGCGACCTCTGCACAATGTTCAGCTAAAGCTACAAGTTAGTGTAATGCATCCTCTGAACAGTGTTCAGCTAAAGCTACAAGTTAGTGTAGTGCACAGTGTTCAGCTAAAGCTACAAGTTAGTGTAGTGCGTCTTTCTCACTGTGTTCAGCTAAAGCAATAAGTTAGTATAGTGCGTCCTTGTCACAGTGTTCAGCTAAAGCTACAAGTTAGTGTAGTGCGACCTCTGCACAGTGTTCAGGTAAAGCTACAAGTTAGTGTAGTGCGACCTCTGCACAGTATTCAGCTAAAGCTACAAGTTAGTGTAGTGCGACCTCTGCACATTGTTCAGCTAAAGCTACAAGTTAGTGTAGTGCGACCTCTGCACAGTGTTCAGCTAAAGCTACAAGTTAGTGTAGTGCGTCCTCTGAACAGTGTTCAGCTTAAGCTAAAAGTTAGTGTAGTGCACAGTGTTCAGCTAAAGCTACAAGTTAGTGTAGTGCGTCCTCCTCACAGTGTCCAGCTAAAGCTACAAGTTAGTGTAGTGCGTCCTCTGAACAGTGTTCAGCTAAAGCTACAAGTTAGTGTAGTGCACAGTGTTCAGCTAAAGCTACAAGTTAGTATAGTGCGTCCTCCTCACAGTGTTCAGCTAAAGCTACAAGTTAGTGTAGTGCGTCCTCCTCACAGTGTTCAGCTAAAGCTACAAGTTAGTGTAGTGTGACCTCTGCACAGTGTTCAGCTAAAGCTAAAAGTTAGTTTAATGTGTCCTCTGAACAGTGTTCAGCTAAAGCTACAAGTTAGTGTAGTGCACAGTGTTCAGCTAAAGCTACAAGTTAGTGTAGTGCGTCTTTCTCACTGTGTTCAGCTAAAGCAATAAGTTAGTATAGTGCGTCCTTGTCACAGTGTTCAGCTAAAGCTACAAGTTAGTGTAGTGCGACCTCTGCACAGTGTTCAGGTAAAGCTACAAGTTAGTGTACTGCGACCTCTGCACAGTATTCAGCTAAAGCTACAAGTTAGTGTAGTGCGACCTCTGCACATTGTTCAGCTAAAGCTACAAGTTAGTGTAGTGCGACCTCTGCACAGTGTTCAGCTAAAGCTACAAGTTAGTGTAGTGCGTCCTCTGAACAGTGTTCAGCTTAAGCTAAAAGTTAGTGTAGTGCACAGTGTTCAGCTAAAGCTACAAGTTAGTGTAGTGCGTCCTCCTCACAGTGTCCAGCTAAAGCTACAAGTTAGTGTAGTGCGTTCTCTGAACAGTGTTCAGCTAAAGCTACAAGTTAGTGTAGTGCACAGTGTTCAGCTAAAGCTACAAGTTAGTATAGTGCGTCCTCCTCACAGTGTTCAGCTAAAGCTACAAGTTAGTGTAGTGCGTCCTCCTCACAGTGTTCAGCTAAAGCTACAAGTTAGTGTAGTGTGACCTCTGCACAGTGTTCAGCTAAAGCTAAAAGTTAGTTTAATGCGTCCTCTGAACAGTGTTCAGCTAAAGCTACAAGTTAGTGTAGTGCGACCTCTGCACAGTGTTCAGCTAAAGCTACTTGTAGAAGGTTGGTGGTGTTTTCCTGATCCTATCACTACCACAGGCAGCTACAATATTTACACGTTAGTGTAGTGCGACCTCTGCACAGTGTTCAGCTAAAGCTACAAGTTAGTGTAGTGCGTCCTCTGAACAGTGTTCATCCAAAGCTACAAGTTTGTGTAGTGCACAGTGTTCAGGTAAAGCTACAAGTTAGTGTAGTGCATCCACCTCACAGTGTTCAGCTAAAGCTACAAGTTAGTGTAGTGCGTCCCCCTCACAGTGTTCAGCTAAAGCTACAAGTTAGTGTAGTGCACAGTGTTCAGCTAAAGCTACAAGTTAGTGTAGTGCGTCCTCCTCACAGTGTTCAGCTAAAGCTACAAGTTAGTGTACTGCGACCTCTGCACAATGTTCAGCTAAAGCTACAAGTTAGTGTAATGCATCCTCTGAACAGTGTTCAGCTAAAGCTACAAGTTAGTTTAGTGCACAGTGTTCAGCTAAAGCTACAAGTTAGTGTAGTGCGTCTTTCTCACTGTGTTCAGCTAAAGCAATAAGTTAGTATAGTGCGTCCTTGTCACAGTGTTCAGCTAAAGCTACAAGTTAGTGTAGTGCGACCTCTGCACAGTGTTCAGGTAAAGCTACAAGTTAGTGTAGTGCGACCTCTGCACAGTATTCAGCTAAAGCTACAAGTTAGTGTAGTGCGACCTCTGCACATTGTTCAGCTAAAGCTACAAGTTAGTGTAGTGCGACCTCTGCACAGTGTTCAGCTAAAGCTACAAGTTAGTGTAGTGCGTCCTCTGAACAGTGTTCAGCTTAAGCTAAAAGTTAGTGTAGTGCACAGTGTTCAGCTAAAGCTACAAGTTAGTGTAGTGCGTCCTCCTCACAGTGTCCAGCTAAAGCTACAAGTTAGTGTAGTGCGTCCTCTGAACAGTGTTCAGCTAAAGCTACAAGTTAGTGTAGTGCACAGTGTTCAGCTAAAGCTACAAGTTAGTATAGTGCGTCCTCCTCACAGTGTTCAGCTAAAGCTACAAGTTAGTGTAGTGCGTCCTCCTCACAGTGTTCAGCTAAAGCTACAAGTTAGTGTAGTGTGACCTCTGCACAGTGTTCAGCTAAAGCTAAAAGTTAGTTTAATGTGTCCTCTGAACAGTGTTCAGCTAAAGCTACAAGTTAGTGTAGTGCACAGTGTTCAGCTAAAGCTACAAGTTAGTGTAGTGCGTCTTTCTCACTGTGTTCAGCTAAAGCAATAAGTTAGTATAGTGCGTCCTTGTCACAGTGTTCAGCTAAAGCTACAAGTTAGTGTAGTGCGACCTCTGCACAGTGTTCAGGTAAAGCTACAAGTTAGTGTAGTGCGACCTCTGCACAGTATTCAGCTAAAGCTACAAGTTAGTGTAGTGCGACCTCTGCACATTGTTCAGCTAAAGCTACAAGTTAGTGTAGTGCGACCTCTGCACAGTGTTCAGCTAAAGCTACAAGTTAGTGTAGTGCGTCCTCTGAACAGTGTTCAGCTTAAGCTAAAAGTTAGTGTAGTGCACAGTGTTCAGCTAAAGCTACAAGTTAGTATAGTGCGTCCTCCTCACAGTGTTCAGCTAAAGCTACAAGTTAGTGTAGTGCGTCCTCCTCACAGTGTTCAGCTAAAGCTACAAGTTAGTGTAGTGTGACCTCTGCACAGTGTTCAGCTAAAGCTAAAAGTTAGTTTAATGCGTCCTCTGAACAGTGTTCAGCTAAAGCTACAAGTTAGTGTAGTGCGACCTCTGCACAGTGTTCAGCTAAAGCTACTTGTAGAAGGTTGGTGGTGTTTTCCTGATCCTATCACTACCACAGGCAGCTACAATATTTACACGTTAGTGTAGTGCGACCTCTGCACAGTGTTCAGCTAAAGCTACAAGTTAGTGTAATGCATCCTCTGAACAGTGTTCAGCTAAAGCTACAAGTTAGTGTAGTGCACAGTGTTCAGCTAAAGCTACAAGTTAGTGTAGTGCACAGTGTTCAGCTAAAGCTACAAGTTAGTGTAGTGCGTCCTCCTCACAGTGTTCAGCTAAAGCTACAAGTTAGTGTAGTGCGACCTCTGCACAGTATTCAGCTAAAGCTACAAGTTAGTGTAGTGCGACCTCTGCACAGTGTTCAGCTAAAGCTACAAGTTAGTGTAGTGCGTCCTCCTCACAGTGTCCAGATAAAGCTACAAGTTAGTGTAGTGCGTCCTCTGAACAGTGTTCAGCTAAAGCTACAAGTTAGTGTAGTGCACAGTGTTCAGCTAAAGCTACAAGTTAGTATAGTGCGTCTTCCTCACAGTGTTCAGCTAAAGCTACAAGTTAGTGTAGTGCGTCCTTCTCACAGTGTTCAGCTAAAGCTACAAGTTAGTGTAGTGTGACCTCTGCACAGTGTTTAGCTAAAGCTACAAGTTAGTGTAGTGCGACCTCTGCACAGTGTTCAGCTAAAGCTACCTGTAGAAGGTTGGTGGTGTTTTCCTGATCCTATCACTACCACAGGCAGCTACAATATTTACACATTAGTGTAGTGCAACCTCTTCACAGTGTTCAGCTAAAGCTACAAGTTAGTGTAGTGCGTCCTCTGTACAGTGTTCAGCTAAAGCTACAAGTTAGTGTAGTGCACAGTGTTCAGGTAAAGCTACAAGTTAGTGTAGTGAGTCCACCTCACAGTGTTCAGCTAAAGCTACAAGTTAGTGTAGTGCGACCTCTGAACAGTGTTCAGCTAAAGCTACAAGTTAGTGTAGTACACAGTGTTCAGCTAAAGCTACAATTTAGTGTAGTGCGTCCTCTGAACAGTGTTCAGCTAAAGCTACAAGTTAGTGTAGTGCACAGTGTTCAGGTAAAGCTACAAGTTAGTGTAGTGCGTCCACCTCACAGTGTTCAGCTAAAGCTACAAGTTAGTGTAGTGCGTCCTCCGAACAGTGTTCAGCTAAAGCTACAAGTTAGTGTAGTGCGTTCTCCTCACAGTGTTCAGCTAAAGCTACAAGTTAGTGTAGTGCGACCTCTGCACAGTGTTCAGCTAAAGCTACAAGTTAGTGTAATGCATCCTCTGAACAGTGTTCAGCTAAAGCTACAAGTTAGTGTAGTGCGTCCTCTGAACAGTGTTCAGCTAAAGCTACAAGTTAGTGTAGTGCACAGTGTTCAGCTAAAGCTACAACTTAGTGTAGTGCGTCCTCTGAACAGTGTTCAGCTAAAGCTACAAGTTAGTGTGGTGCATCCTCTGAACAGTGTTCAGCTAAAGCTAAAAGTTAGTGTAGTGCGTCCTCCTCACAGTGTTCAGCTAAAGCTACAAGTTAGTGTACTGCGACCTCTGCACAATGTTCAGCTAAAGCTACAAGTTAGTGTAATGCATCCTCTGAACAGTGTTCAGCTAAAGCTACAAGTTAGTGTAGTGCACAGTGTTCAGCTAAAGCTACAAGTTAGTGTAGTGCGTCTTTCTCACTGTGTTCAGCTAAAGCAATAAGTTAGTATAGTGCGTCCTTGTCACAGTGTTCAGCTAAAGCTACAAGTTAGTGTAGTGCGACCTCTGCACAGTGTTCAGGTAAAGCTACAAGTTAGTGTAGTGCGACCTCTGCACAGTATTCAGCTAAAGCTACAAGTTAGTGTAGTGCGACCTCTGCACATTGTTCAGCTAAAGCTACAAGTTAGTGTAGTGCGACCTCTGCACAGTGTTCAGCTAAAGCTACAAGTTAGTGTAGTGCGTCCTCTGAACAGTGTTCAGCTTAAGCTAAAAGTTAGTGTAGTGCACAGTGTTCAGCTAAAGCTACAAGTTAGTGTAGTGCGTCCTCCTCACAGTGTCCAGCTAAAGCTACAAGTTAGTGTAGTGCGTCCTCTGAACAGTGTTCAGCTAAAGCTACAAGTTAGTGTAGTGCACAGTGTTCAGCTAAAGCTACAAGTTAGTATAGTGCGTCCTCCTCACAGTGTTCAGCTAAAGCTACAAGTTAGTGTAGTGCGTCCTCCTCACAGTGTTCAGCTAAAGCTACAAGTTAGTGTAGTGTGACCTCTGCACAGTGTTCAGCTAAAGCTAAAAGTTAGTTTAATGTGTCCTCTGAACAGTGTTCAGCTAAAGCTACAAGTTAGTGTAGTGCACAGTGTTCAGCTAAAGCTACAAGTTAGTGTAGTGCGTCTTTCTCACTGTGTTCAGCTAAAGCAATAAGTTAGTATAGTGCGTCCTTGTCACAGTGTTCAGCTAAAGCTACAAGTTAGTGTAGTGCGACCTCTGCACAGTGTTCAGGTAAAGCTACAAGTTAGTGTACTGCGACCTCTGCACAGTATTCAGCTAAAGCTACAAGTTAGTGTAGTGCGACCTCTGCACATTGTTCAGCTAAAGCTACAAGTTAGTGTAGTGCGACCTCTGCACAGTGTTCAGCTAAAGCTACAAGTTAGTGTAGTGCGTCCTCTGAACAGTGTTCAGCTTAAGCTAAAAGTTAGTGTAGTGCACAGTGTTCAGCTAAAGCTACAAGTTAGTGTAGTGCGTCCTCCTCACAGTGTCCAGCTAAAGCTACAAGTTAGTGTAGTGCGTTCTTTGAACAGTGTTCAGCTAAAGCTACAAGTTAGTGTAGTGCACAGTGTTCAGCTAAAGCTACAAGTTAGTATAGTGCGTCCTCCTCACAGTGTTCAGCTAAAGCTACAAGTTAGTGTAGTGCGTCCTCCTCACAGTGTTCAGCTAAAGCTACAAGTTAGTGTAGTGTGACCTCTGCACAGTGTTCAGCTAAAGCTAAAAGTTAGTTTAATGCGTCCTCTGAACAGTGTTCAGCTAAAGCTACAAGTTAGTGTAGTGCGACCTCTGCACAGTGTTCAGCTAAAGCTACTTGTAGAAGGTTGGTGGTGTTTTCCTGATCCTATCACTACCACAGGCAGCTACAATATTTACACGTTAGTGTAGTGCGACCTCTGCATAGTGTTCAGCTAAAGCTACAAGTTAGTGTAGTGCGTCCTCTGAACAGTGTTCATCCAAAGCTACAAGTTTGTGTAGTGCACAGTGTTCAGGTAAAGCTACAAGTTAGTGTAGTGCATCCACCTCACAGTGTTCAGCTAAAGCTACAAGTTAGTGTAGTGCGTCCCCCTCACAGTGTTCAGCTAAAGCTACAAGTTAGTGTAGTGCACAGTGTTCAGCTAAAGCTACAAGTTAGTGTAGTGCGTCCTCCTCACAGTGTTCAGCTAAAGCTACAAGTTAGTGTACTGCGACCTCTGCACAATGTTCAGCTAAAGCTACAAGTTAGTGTAATGCATCCTCTGAACAGTGTTCAGCTAAAGCTACAAGTTAGTGTAGTGCACAGTGTTCAGCTAAAGCTACAAGTTAGTGTAGTGCGTCTTTCTCACTGTGTTCAGCTAAAGCAATAAGTTAGTATAGTGCGTCCTTGTCACAGTGTTCAGCTAAAGCTACAAGTTAGTGTAGTGCGACCTCTGCACAGTGTTCAGGTAAAGCTACAAGTTAGTGTAGTGCGACCTCTGCACAGTATTCAGCTAAAGCTACAAGTTAGTGTAGTGCGACCTCTGCACATTGTTCAGCTAAAGCTACAAGTTAGTGTAGTGCGACCTCTGCACAGTGTTCATTTAAAGCTACAAGTTAGTGTAGTGCGTCCTCTGAACAGTGTTCAGCTTAAGCTAAAAGTTAGTGTAGTGCACAGTGTTCAGCTAAAGCTACAAGTTAGTGTAGTGCGTCCTCCTCACAGTGTACCGCTAAAGCTACAAGTTAGTGTAGTGCGTCCTCTGAACAGTGTTCAGCTAAAGCTACAAGTTAGTGTAGTGCACAGTGTTCAGCTAAAGCTACAAGTTAGTATAGTGCGTCCTCCTCACAGTGTTCAGCTAAAGCTACAAGTTAGTGTAGTGCGTCCTCCTCACAGTGTTCAGCTAAAGCTACAAGTTAGTGTAGTGTGACCTCTGCACAGTGTTCAGCTAAAGCTAAAAGTTAGTTTAATGTGTCCTCTGAACAGTGTTCAGCTAAAGCTACAAGTTAGTGTAGTGCACAGTGTTCAGCTAAAGCTACAAGTTAGTGTAGTGCGTCTTTCTCACTGTGTTCAGCTAAAGCAATAAGTTAGTATAGTGCGTCCTTGTCACAGTGTTCAGCTAAAGCTACAAGTTAGTGTAGTGCGACCTCTGCACAGTGTTCAGGTAAAGCTACAAGTTAGTGTAGTGCGACCTCTGCACAGTATTCAGCTAAAGCTACAAGTTAGTGTAGTGCGACCTCTGCACATTGTTCAGCTAAAGCTACAAGTTAGTGTAGTGCGACCTCTGCACAGTGTTCAGCTAAAGCTACAAGTTAGTGTAGTGCGTCCTCTGAACAGTGTTCAGCTTAAGCTAAAAGTTAGTGTAGTGCACAGTGTTCAGCTAAAGCTACAAGTTAGTATAGTGCGTCCTCCTCACAGTGTTCAGCTAAAGCTACAAGTTAGTGTAGTGCGTCCTCCTCACAGTGTTCAGCTAAAGCTACAAGTTAGTGTAGTGTGACCTCTGCACAGTGTTCAGCTAAAGCTAAAAGTTAGTTTAATGCGTCCTCTGAACAGTGTTCAGCTAAAGCTACAAGTTAGTGTAGTGCGACCTCTGCACAGTGTTCAGCTAAAGCTACTTGTAGAAGGTTGGTGGTGTTTTCCTGATCCTATCACTACCACAGGCAGCTACAATATTTACACGTTAGTGTAGTGCGACCTCTGCACAGTGTTCAGCTAAAGCTACAAGTTAGTGTAGTGCGTCCTCTGAACAGTGTTCATCTAAAGCTACAAGTTTGTGTAGTGCACAGTGTTCAGGTAAAGCTACAAGTTAGTGTAGTGCATCCACCTCACAGTGTTCAGCTAAAGCTACAAGTTAGTGTAGTGCGTCCCCCTCACAGTGTTCAGCTAAAGCTACAAGTTAGTGTAGTGCACAGTGTTCAGCTAAAGCTACAAGTTAGTGTAGTGCGTCCTCCTCACAGTGTTCAGCTAAAGCTACAAGTTAGTGTAGTGCGTCCTCCTCACAGTGTTCAGCTAAAGCTACAAGTTAGTGTAGTACGTCCTCCTCACAGTGTTCATCTAAAGCTACAAGTTAGTGTAGTGTGACCTCTGCACAGTGTTCAGCTAAAGCTACAAGTTAGTGTAGTGCGTCCTCCTCACAGTGTTCAGCTAAAGCTACAAGTTAGTGTAGTGCGACCTCTGCACAGTGTTCAGCTAAAGCTACAAGTTAGTGTAGTGCATCCTCCTCACAGTGTTCAGCTAAAGCTACAAGTTAGTGTAGTGCGACCTCTGCACAGTGTTCAGCTAAAGCTACAAGTTAGTGTAGTGCGTCCTCCTCACAGTGTTCAGCTAAAGCTACAAGTTAGTGTAGTGCGACCTCTGCACAGTGTTCAACTAAAGCTACAAGTTAGTGTAGTGCGTCCTCCTCACAGTGTTCAGCTAAAGCTACAAGTTAGTGTAGTGCGACCTCTGCACAGTGTTCAGCTAAAGCTACAAGTTAGTGTAGTGCGTCCTCCTCACAGTGTTCAGCTAAAGCTACAAGTTAGTGTAGTGCGACCTCTGCACAGTGTTCAGCTAAAGCTACAAGTTAGTGTAGTGCGTTCTCCTCACAGTGTTCAGCTAAAGCTACAAGTTAGTGTAGTGCGACCTCTGCACAGTGTTCAGCTAAAGCTACAAGTTAGTGTAATGCATCCTCTGAACAGTGTTCAGCTAAAGCTTCAAGTTAGTGTAGTGCACAGTGTTCAGCTAAAGCTACAAGTTAGTATAGTGCGTCCTCCTCACTGTGTTCAGCTAAAGCTACAAGTTAGTGTAGTGCGTCCTCCTCACAGTGTTCAGCTAAAGCTACAAGTTAGTGTAGTGCGACCTCTGCACAGTGTTCAGCTAAAGCTACAAGTTAGTGTAGTGCGTCCTCCTCACAGTGTTCAGCTAAAGCTACAAGTTAGTGTAGTGCGTCCTCCTCACAGTGTTCAGCTAAAGCTACAAGTTAGTGTAGTGCGACCTCTGCACAGTGTTCAGCTAAAGCTACAAGTTCGTGTAGTGTGACCTCTGCACAATGTTCAGCTAAAGCTACCTGTAGAAGGTTGATGGTGTTTTCCTGATCCTATCACTACCGCAGGCAGCTACATTATTTACACGTTAGTGTAGTGCGCCCTCTGGACAGTGTTCAGCTAAAGCTACCTGTAGAAGGTTGGTGGTGTTTTCCTGATCCTATCACTACCACAGGCAGCTACATTATTTTAACGTTGGTGTAGTGCGTCCTCTGCATAGTGTTCAGCTAAAGCTACAAGTTAGTGTAGTGCAACCTCTGCACAGTGTTCATCTAAAGCTACGTGTAGAAGATTGGTCGTGTTCTCATACTACAGGCAGGCAGTTGATTTTGCTAGCTGCAGTATCAGTATATATATATATATATATATTTATATATATATATAATATATATATATATCCCAGCTTGGTGCAGCTACATCTCACTGCAGGCCATTAGTATGTCTGGAAGGCCAACAAGGAGAGGCAGACAGTCACAAGCCAATAAAAGAGGGCAAGCAGGCTCTGTGTCTAGAGGCAACAGTGCTCGTCGTGGAGACGGTGCATCCTCATCAGCACGTGGCCGTGGGACACGCTTGGCCTTTTTTTTGGCAGCTGGCCATGTTGAGCCGCAACATGCGAAGACTTGGTCGAGTGGATGACCAAGCCATCCTCATCCTCCTCATCCTCTCTCACCCATGCTCAGGGTACTTTGTCTGGCAAAGCAGCTGCCAAAGTGGCCTCTTCCCTCGGCTCAATGGCATCAGTGACTCCTTCCCTAGACCAACCATGTCCTCCTGAGGAGTCCCTCAAAAAGTTTGACCACAGTGTTGGGCACATGCTCCAGGAGGATGCCCAGCGTTTAGAAGGCTCTGATGATGATACTGAGCTAGATAAAGGCAGTAACGTGAGCACGGACAGAGGGGGTGCCCAAAAAGGACAGCAATCTGGCAGTCATGCTCCCCCTGCTGCAGCATACTGCCAGGTCTGCTCCAGTGATGAGGAGGGAGGGGATGATGAGGTCACTGACTCAATGTGGGTGCCTGATAGGAGAGAGGAGGAGGAGGCACATCACCAACGAGGCAGGATGCCCTCCAGGGGCCAGCCTAAGGGCAGCACACTGACTGCATCACACCGCAAAGCTCCTTCTGCGCGTTATTCCAAAAGTTCTTTGGTGTGGGCCTTTTTTGAGACGAGTGCATCAGATTGCACCGCTGCTATTTGCAACATATGTCTCAAGCGTATCTCTCGTGGCCAAAACATCTCCTGCTTGGGCACCACTTGACTTTCTTGACCAAACATATGTTGACCTGCCATGCAGTTCGTTGGCAAGCGTATCTAAGAGACCCACACCAAAGAACAAAGAGGACCTCTCCTTGCTCCTCATCAGCTGAGATCTCCAACCCCACTATACCTTCAGTCCTCTCTGAGACCTACACTGAGAGGAATGAAGGTGTAGAATTAGGTGTATCACAGCCAAGTACTTGTGGGTAATCTGCTTTTGGTACAACGACGTCAGATTGTACCAGGCAAATTTCCCTGCCCCAGCTGCTGCACCGCCTAAAGAAGTTCGCTCCCAGCCATCCACATGCCCAGCGGTTGAATGCTAGCTTGGCAAAATTGCTAGCACTTCAACTGCTACCTTTTCAGTTGGTAGACTCTGGCCCCTTCCATGAGTTTGTGGAATGTGCGGTTCCTCAGTGGCAGGTATCCAAACGCCACTTGTTCTCACGGAAGGCGATTCCGGCTCTCTACCGGCATGTGGAAGGCAATGTCCATGCCTCGCTGGACAGGGCGGTCAGCGGTAAGGTGCATATTACCGCTGATTCATGGTCCAGCAGGCATGGACAGGGAAGTTTCACCACGCATTGGGTGACTCTGCTGGCAGCTGGGAAGGATGCAGGACAAGGTGCAGTAGTGTTGGAGGTTGAATGTATGGGGACTAATGCGCAAAGACCACACTCTAAACGGGAAATATTCCATCTAAGACTAACAGTAAGGTACAGGGTAAACAGCTGCCAACATAGATGGGTCCACTCAGCTCCCCCAAGAGAAACAATAGGTTTACATAAAATATGTGGCGCTACTCTAACATTCAATACCAAACTAGCAATTATAATCCTAACAGTGATCTTCTAAGGCAAAAGATAAACAATATGCCTAACGGTAACTCCAAGGTGTTGGTTCCTAACAGGAAAATGTTATGATGACCTCTGAACTCATCATAGCCCTATGCTGGAGTCCATCAATGAAATCATTGGTGCCAAATATATGAAATATGTGAATAAACGAGCACTTGGCACTTTATAAGTTGACGTTTATTCACATATTTCATATATTTGGCACCAAGTTACCGTTAGGCATATTGTTTATCTTTTGTCTTAGAAGATCACTGTTAGGATTATAATTGCTAGTTTGGTACTGAATGTTAGAGTAGCGCCACATATTTTATGTAAACCTAGTGTTGGAGGTTGTCCCACCACCATGCCTCCAAAATGCCACTACTAATGATTCTGACACACCTCTCTCCTCCACCCCCTCCTCTTCTTCTTCCTCCATGGCCTCTTCCTGTGCTTTGTCCTCGGAACCAGCGGTGCTCCGTAGGCATTCAAGGGGCTATGCAAGTATGCAGGCCAAAAGATGCCATGCGGTGCTTGAGCTGGTGTGCTTGGGGGACAGGAGCCACACTGGGGCAGAGGTTCTGTCAGCTCTGCAGGGGCAGGTTCAGAGGTGGTTGACACCATGCCAACTTAAGGCAAGAATGGTGGTTTGCAACAATGGCACCAACCTCCTCTCCGCCATCCGACAGGGACAGATGACCCATGTGCCCTGTTCGGCTCACGTCCTCAACTTGGTGGTGCAGCAGTTCTTGGGCAGGTACCCGGGCTTACAGGATGTCCTTAGGCAGACCAGGAAAGTCTGTGTGCATTTCCGCTGGTCATATAATGCCAGTGCTCGGCTGGCAGACCTCCAAAAGGAATTTAACCTACCAAGAACTGCCTAATCTGTGACATGCCCACCAGGTGGAACTCAACATTGGACATGCTACAGCGGCTGCACACGCAGCAGAGGGCCATCAGTGAGTACCTGTTCGACTATGGCACCAGGACAGGGTCAGGGGAGCTTGTTTTTTTTTCCCCACGCCAGTTGGCCATGATCAGGGATGCATGCACTGTCCTGTCACCATTTGAGGAGGCCACAAGGATGGTGAGCAGTGACAGTGCATGCATCAGTGACACTGTCCCTCTTGTCCACCTGTTGGAGCACACCCTACGTGGAATAATGGACATGGCACTTGAGGCAGAACAGAGGCAGGAAGAGGAGGACTTCCTTAGCTCTCAAGGCCCCCTTTATCCAGACAGTGTTTCTGCGTGCCCGTCGATCACACAGGAGGAGGATGATGAGGAGGAGGATTGTGTCAGTATGGAGGTGGAGCCTGGCACTCAGCATCAGCAGCAGTCTTTAGGGGATCATTTACAGTCCCAAGAAACACATGGACTTGTACGTGGCTGGGAGGAGGTGGCTGCGGATCATGTCGTCCTTAGTGACCCAGAGGACTCTGGACCGAATGCCTCAGAAAACCTAGGCTGCATGGCCTCCCTGATCCTGCAAAGCCTGCGGAAGGATCCTCGTATTCGTGGTATCAAGGAGAAGGACCAATACTGGCTGGCAACCCTCCTTGATCCACGTTACAAGGGTAAGGTTGCGGACCTTATCTTGCCATCACAGAGGGAGCAGAGGATGAAACAATGGAGGCCTTGCAGAAAGGTCTGTGCAACGCGTTCCCAGAGACTGGGAGGTTACAAACTCCTGTTTCTGGACAATGTGTTGCTGAGGCTTTGGTCAGTCAAATAAGGAGCGGTGGAGAAGGTGGCCGTCTGACCGATGCGTTCAGACAATTTTTTAGTCCGCAGCCCCAAGGTATGATCGGTTCCAGCAACCATTGCCAGCGTCTGTTTTACATGGTGCAGGAATACCTAGGGGCAAGATCTGACTTGGACACCTTTCCCACCGAAAATCCTCTGGGTTACTGGGTCTTGAGGATGGATCACTGGCCAGAGCTTGCACAGTATGCAGTTGGGCTACTGGCCTGTCCTGCATCCAGCGTTCTTTCGGAACGCACATTCAGTGCTGCTGGAGGCTTTGTAACCGATCACAGGGTGCGTCTGTCCACCGACTCGGTCGATCGACTGACCTTCATAGAAATGAATCAGTCTTGGATCACCACCAGCTACCAAGCAACTGATGCTGATGTAACCGAATACATTTTTTTGAAATGTCAGATCCCTTCAAAGACTGCCTATGCTGATGCTGAGTGACTATCCTGTTATACTGAGTAATTATCCTCTTCCTCCTCAATGATCATGATAATAGCTTGTGAGAACATTTTTGGTTCTGGGCACCGCCAGTCCCACCACCAGTACCTAAGGCCCAATTTTTCAGCCCCTGTTTAACAGGGGCATGTAATTACAATTTTTCATGCAATTCTTTGCAGCAGGGGTAGTTTCTGCGCTCCAACTAGAGTATCTGTGAGGGGTTGCAGTGTTGTGGCACCAGCACTAGTGCCTAAGGCCCAATTTTTCAGCCCCTGTTTAACAGGGGCATGTAATTACAATTTTTGATGCAATTCTTTGCAGCAGGTCTAGTTCCTGCGCTCCAACTAGAGTATCTGTGAGGGGTTGCAGTGTTGTGGCACCAGCACCAGTGTCTAAGGCCCAATATTTCAGCCGGCGTGTAATTACAATTTTTGATGCAATTCTTTGCAGCAGGGCTAGTTCCTGCGCTCCAATTAGAGTATCTGTGAGGGGTTGCAGTGTTGTGGCACCAGCACCAGTGCCTAAGGCCCAATTTTCAGCCCCTATTTAACAGGGGCGTGTAATTACAATTTTTGATGCAATTCTTTGCAGCAGGGCTAGTTCCTGCGCTCCAACTAGAGCATCTGTGAGGGGTTCCAGTGTTGTGGCACCAGCACCAGTGCCTAAGGCCCAATGTTTCAGCCCCTATTCAACAGGGACATGTAATTAGAATTCTTGATCTAATATTTCACAGCAGGGCCCGTTTCTGCGCCCACCTAGAGTATCTGTGAGGATTTACAGTGTTGTGGCACCAGCACCACCACCACCACCACCACCACCAAAGGCCCAATTTTTCAAAGGCCCTAGTTGCGGGAATCCTACCAGACCCCGTTATTGCAATTCGGGAATGTACTAATGTAACTCAAGTTTTGTTTCCCTGGCCTATCTGGGCGCACTTTTCCTGTGTGAATGTGATTCGGGAATGTGACGTACCCAGCCAGGCCATCGTACATGTTCAAGTTTATTTAAAGTTTAAATATAAGTTAATCGTTCTTCAATTTCATATTTTGATGCACAATTACATATGCCTGTATACAGATGATGATGTTGGTTGCAGGCAGCCTCTGGATACATGCTATGGGGATATGCCCTTTGGATAACCTCGGACCCCAAGGGCACGTTTAGCCCACGCGAGACATGGTTATGCAGCTAGTGTCTCCCAGATGTGTTGTGCACTCGTGGTTCTGTTGCAGGACCCGTGGGCACAGGCTGGGAGATGCGCCTATAGATTGTCTGCACTAACATGCCTAATTTAAAGTGTTTAACGTGGAATGTCCGCGGCCTTAGAGCCAAACCCAAACAAAATGCAGCTATGGCTTATCTTAAAGCACAACGTGCGGATATTATGGTGTTAGTTGAAACCCATCTAACTGATCAATTACTGTTATCCCTTAAAAAACCATGGCTGGGTTGGGTGTACCAAGCCCCTTACTCTGCACACTCTAGAGGCGTTGCGATCTTAGTGGCCCAAATCAGCACAATTCTCCATGCTGACGTTGAGATCCGATCCACAGGGCAGGTTCCTGTTTATGCATGGCAGGCTGAATGGACTAGAATTACTGCTGCTGGCAATTTATATACCTCCTCCATTTCAATTTAGTATTATTAGCGAGGGGATGGCATTCATGGCACAATTTCCATCGGTTCCAGCCTTGTAGATGGGGAATTTCAATGCAGTACTAGACAACCATCTAGACAGAGTATCCCCGACATCCCTGACTGACTGTACACCCTCCCCCACGAGATTTGGGAAGCTCGTGTGTGAGCTGGGGCTGGTAGATACTTGGAGACACTGCTATCCCACTGATAAGACCTTTTCATGCTTCTCCGCGTCACATAACTTTATGTCACATATTGACTTAATCCTGATCTCTCACTCCCTATTACCAAGCTTAAACGGAGCTGGTTTTGCCCCACGCATTCTCTGGGACCATGCCCCATGTTGGATAGAGCTTAAACAGAGCTCCCCCTCCTCCTCGTATGCCTGGAGACTCAACCCCTTCTGGCTTTTGGTTGTCCCTGATTTGGAGAACATGGGAGAGGAGTGGGAGTTCTTTTTTCGGACAAATACAGACTCAGCCCCCTTTGACACTGTATGGGATGCATTTAAGGTCCATGCTCGTATGCTACTATCCCATCGTATAACCAGATATAAGAGGGCTTCTAACCATGTTCTTTAACAGGCTGAACAAAAAATGGCAGAGGTAGAAAAGGTTTTTTCGGAAAACCCCTCTCCGGAGGCAGCGACTCAGGTAAAGTTACAAACCCGTATAGTGAACGGAGTTCATTTTTAAAGGGCAGAAAGAAAAATATTTTATACTAAACAAAAGGTGTATGAGTATGGGGAGTGTGCAGGGCACCTGCTGGCATATTTGGCACACTTGGAACACAAACCGCCTACTGTGGTCCCCCTACAAGATGCTACGGGTGCCATGATACGAGACCCAGACAAAGTGGCTGATGAATTTTGCTCCTTTTACGCATCCTTATACTCGTCCACCACAAATAACTCTAGACAAGAGATAGCGGATTTTCTATCTACTGTAGGTTTCCCTCAACTAACCCCTACTCAAATAGAAATGCTGGAAGCTCCCATCACTACAGATGATATTGCAGAAGCAATGTCTCACCTTGCCCCCTCGAAAGCTCCTGGGTCAGATGGTTTCCCCTTAGAATTCTACACTACCTAGACACTAGCCCCCAAGCTACATGTGCTATTTACACATATATTTAAATCAGGCTCCCTCCCTAAATCGATGAGCGAGGCATTTATCGTACTCATACCCAAACCGGGCAAAGACCCGTCACAATTTCCTTACTACAATTGGACATCAAAATTTTGGCCAAGATCCTGGCACTTCGGTTAAACAAGATGATCCTGAATCTCATACATCCCGACCAAACTGGGTTCATGCCTGCAAAAAACACGGCGTTTAATCTCCGCAGGTTGTATATGAATCTGCAGGCTGAACATGACCAGATAGGTTCCAGAGTGGTGGTGTCCTTGGACACCGCTAAAGCGTTTGATTCTGTAGAATGGGACTATCTCTGGGAGTGTCTGGCCAGGTTTGGTTTCAGGCCTAACTACATTCGATTCAGCTTCTCTATCAAGCTCCGAGTGCCAGGATCTTGGTAAATGGTAAAATTTCAGAAGTATTTAGGTTGTCCAGGGGCACAAGGCAAGGTTGTCCCCTTTACTTTACGCCTTGGCAGTAGAACCCTTGGCAACATCACTCCGCACGCACCCAGGGGTTAGGGGCTTAAGCCGTAGATATCTGACTGAAAAGATTAGTTTATACGCGGATGATATGCTCCTGTATCTAGCAGATACGGGACAATCCCTGCTAACGGTCCTTGAAATTATACAACAATTTGGGAGCTATTCAGGGCTACGGATGAATTGAGAGAAATCCCAGATCCTTCCTTTAGATATTGGGGCCCCATCAGAGATACAGGCTTCTTCTCCTCTAATTCGCATTAGCGAAATGAAGTACCTAGGTATGATAATCACCCGCTCCTCGGAGGACTTTATCAGACTAATTCTAGAGCCATTATTTACGGTCTTAAAGAATAAAACACAGACATGGTCCAGATTGCCTTTGGGAGTCATGGGCCGTATAAACTTGATAAAAATGATTCTGCTACCTAAATTTTTATACGTCTTAACGTCCTATGGCATGCCCCAGTATATATACCCCTGCGGATATTTAAGTCCCTAGAAGCCATCTTGAATACATTTGTGTGGGGAAAAACGCGTCACAAGTTATCCTGGCAAGTGCTGAAGAACCCCACTGATTTAGGGGGCACAGCACTACCGGATTTCAACTTATAGTACTTGGCAGCACAATTGTCTCACTTTTTCTATCTTGACAAAGGAGACAAGGAACAGTATATGGTTTTAATATGTTCTCCATTCACTCGGTCACACACACACCCCCTCCAGCTTCTTCTTAGAGACCCGGGCGAGTCCGGGAATCTTGGAGGTCGCAAGGGTCTGTTATATAACCACTGTAAGATATGGGCAGTAGTAAGACGTAAACTCAAACTCCCTTCAACGCGTAGGCAGACACCACTGTGGGATAATCCTGGCCTACCCGAGTTACAGCAATTACCAGATCGAGACTTATGGATCACTAGTGGGGTGGTTTACCTAGCAGACATGTACAGAGGAGATATTTTAAAATCATTCAAACAACTTAAAGACGACTTTGGCCTTGCCAACTCCTCGCACTTCTGATATCTCCAACTACGCCATGCTCTTCAATCCCAATTTCATGAATCCCCCCCAAATCTGTAGCAATTGGATATTTTAGAGGTGATAACTGGCTCTGAGTCCCAAAAGTTGATATCCACATTCTACTCCTGTCTTATGCACCCCACTGCAGCGACACTTGCGTATCAGTTAAAAGATCGATGGGTTAGGGACGTGGGTGAGATTGAGGACGATGAGTGGGAAGAAGTGCTAGACGCTTGCAAAAAAGTATCACATAAAATTTCAGACCGTCTCACACAACTATATATTTTACATAGGTCCTACCTGACCCCTTTGCATTTAGCCAAGTTCAAAGATAATTACAATCCACTTTGCCCCAGATGTGGGGGAGCCAACAGAACATTCTTTCATATTCTATGGTCTTGCCCAGTGATACAGGACTATTGATCCCATATAGTTAAGTTCATTCATGACAAAATGGGCTCTCCCCTAACATTTTGCCCTAAACAATGTTTACTAGGGGTGTTCCCAAACCCTGACTTTGACGAGTTTCATCATGTGTTTCTACAAGAAACATTGTTTATAGCCAAACTACTTATTGCAAGAAATGGCTTAGGGCGACGCCACCTACCATTCAGGAATGGGTTGCTACAATTAACACTGTGCTACCTTACAAAAAAGAAATGTATGCTCACAGGGGATGCCCTGCAAAGTACGGAAAGATTTGGGATACTTGGTTGAGAGAGGCTTCCACCTGTGATGAATTAGATGACGTTCCACCTGATTAAAATAGCGATAGTGAGATAATATTATCTGTATGATATTATAACAAAGTTTACAGTGGTGAGCAGGTAACACTAACTTGTAGATGGATTTGTAACAAAGTCACAGTATAACTTACATGCAGAGTTTTTAATTATTCACCTGTAATGTTCTGTAACTACCTAACATTTGCATCACGAATTTGGTTATTCTGTAATTATGCATAACTTTTAAATAAAGAACATTATTTGTAGAAAAAAAAAACATTGTTCATTCGACCACTAATACAACGTTTTTGGCAGATGCAGGTTAACTACATTTGTTTATGCCTGTTTTGATTAAAATAAGTTTATCACATTGTTGTCTAGATTTGTTTGAAACTATAATGAAATGACAATTTTATTCAGTGTAAGGAGAGGACACTCGGCAGCTGTTTACACATCTGGACGCAGGAGCACTAGTGTGGGACACCATAACAACCTTGTTATGGTGTCCCACATAGGTGCTCCAGTGGATACTAGGGCTCTCTCCATGTGTGAAACTTGCACAAACAGGTAAGTATTCCAGCTTTTGAAAGTGAAAAAAAAAATCATGTCTTCAGCTGGGAACTCTGCCAAAACAGACAATTGGACGACACTTCCAAGCAATGTTTCATATTACTATTTCTAGCCTAATATCTAACATATCTGTCTGCTAAGTATACATTTTTTGTATTCACATAGGGGAGAAAGGAATAGGGACATCTGCAGACAACAGTAACCCCACACCAAATGAAGAAAGGCAACTCATCACACAACATGAGGATGTGGATGCTGAGGTTCAGGAAGTGCTGGGTGAAGTTGTGGAAATGGTGTCGACAACAGGTCAGTGTCTGAGACCACAGCTTCAGATAATAGATGGATGCCTGCATATTTATAATACATGGTTTGTTTTTTTTATTTTTAGGTGATGTGGATGTTGTGGAAGAAGAAACTCACTTCAGCAGTGCAAGTGCACAAATACTCATCAGTGAGATCATGGTGTGCAATCGTGATTTGGAAAAGATGAAACAAAACATCCATGATGTTCAAAAAAGACTGAGCAACATTTTAAAGTTGCCTTTATGTTGTACATGTTTTTACATTTTTAAATGAATTGCAAAGCCAAATTTTAAAGATGCACACTGTGTGTCAACATGTGCTATCTGCCATCATGGGATATCAATGTACGCGTTTTGTGGGTGCAACCCCTTCCTCCAAACTAAAGTAGGTGAGAGGAAGGGACACACTGGGGCTTATTTCAAAAAGGCAAAACCACTTTGCACTACAAGTGCAATGCAAGTGCACTTGTATGGCAAAGTAGATAGTCCTTTCTGAAATAAGCCCCAGTGTTTCAAGATGTTCTAGCTCCCATCACGGGGGATCAATGGACAAGTTTTGGGGGTGCAACAGGTTGACACATTGTGTGTTTTGTGGATTTAGCAAAATAGATGTATAGAAAATACACACATTTTAGGCATGGGATCATGAGGGAAATCCAAATTTTGAGCCCCAATTTGTGTGCATCTTCAAAATTTGGCTTTTAGAGGGGTG
The DNA here is from genome assembly GCA_037952925.1 of Lithobates clamitans. Lineage (NCBI taxonomy): Eukaryota > Metazoa > Chordata > Amphibia > Anura > Ranidae > Lithobates > Lithobates clamitans. The sequence continues at coordinate 1,787,850 of JBBGZY010000742.1, read as the reverse complement.
AGATCACCCCATCTGATGAAGGCAAAATCAACCCAGTTTTGACATACTGATGTCTCATATGGCCTTAATTTTAGCAAATTGAACTTTGTAAGTTTCTGAGTTGGGGACGTGTATGTTATGTTTTTAAACACGCCTTGTCAAGTCTGTAGTGTGAGGCCTGGTTGCTGAGAGGGCGCCCCTTGCGGCTGAGTGAAGCGCATCCCTGGATTTGGGTACAGGGCATGCGATGCACAGAGGTGCATGGGTTGCCAGGGATACTGCAAGCTGGCTGGTTGGCTGTAAGTAGCTAGAGGGCGTTGTGGCAGCCATGCGGAGAGAAGTCTTGAACGGTAACAGCAGGGTAAACCAGGAACAGGGTCCGCAGCCAGGCCAGGGGTCAGATACCAAAAGACAGTCCGAGAGAGGTACAGGAACAAGCCGGGTCATACACAGAGGGCAGAAGATCGGAGAGTAGTCAGCCAAGCCGGGGTCAGAGCGAGGAGATAAACAGGAACACAGGTCAAGCCGAGCAGAGATCAAGCAGGGGTCTTCAGGATATACAAGGCACAGGAACACAGGAGCTGTTTGATAATCCAGCAAACTGCAAGTGTCAGTGGCAGGTCTAAATAGGCCGGGAGGGTGTTCCCACAAGATCAGGGCGTGCTCACTAGACTCGCCTGCCACCATGACGGTTACTGGCGGAATTGCCCACAACACGGCCATTTCCCTGACACGCCTGTTTAGCCCCAAAAAAGGCAAATTTATGTCAAACATACATGTTATACACCAAGATTTTGGTTTGTTCCAAAACCGTTTATAACGCACATGTGAATGTGATTGGAATAAAATGTTTTATACTCAACAATGTGTGGCTTCTTATTTCAATGCTCAATACCAGTTTATTTTTTAAGTTGGTGTAGTTACAATGGGGGTTATTTACTAACAGCAAATCCACTTTGCACTACAAGTGCACTCTCAGTGCACTTTCAAGTGCACTTGTAATGCAAAGTGGATTTGCATCTAGTAAATAACCCCCACTATGCTGTAAAATGTGCCAAAATCAAGCCATTTTAGGGACTCCAAGCAATTAATTCATGGAGTTGAAAAGGATGATTATTTTTTATCATTAAAGCATTACATCCATTAACAACAATAACATTGTGTGTGTGTAGCAGACCCACAGCACAACATAATAGTTAGCTGAAGAAGAGATTGTCATCTCATGTACCAAATAAGTTATGTATGCATTATTGAAGAAAATGGCCAAAAATAAAAGGCCATTTGAGAACCTAGGAGACGTATAAGAAACACAAACAGTAATTCAAATTAACAATGAGCTTAGTTTAAAAAAAAAAAATATTAGACAGCTTCAAGATTTGCTTGTAAATCAATTGCCCCCCTACCCACAAAGTACTCGAGATAGTTTTGCCGGACTTTGCGGGTGCTTTGGGGGGACGGCCACTTTCGAGCACCGTCAGTGATGTTTGTTCAGCTAAAAAGTCAGCCTCAGTCGCAACTGAGGCCAGATAGTTGGCTGGATTCTTGCGTAGGTAATTGTGCAGAATGCAGCAGCTCAACACAATGTGATTCAGTTTGTATTTGGCCATGTTGATGGCCGTAAGGAAAAGCCTGAACCGGCTGGCCATTATGCCAAATGCATTCTTAACCACTCTTCTGGCACGGGCCAGCCGGTAATTAAAAACCCTCTGCTCTGGGGTCAGGGTCCTCATGGGGAACGGCCTCATCAGATGTTCCCCCACAGCAAAGGCCTCATCCACCACAAACACAAACTTGAGGCCCGCAACATTATCCTCTGGAGGTGGCAACCCCAAGGTACCATTTTGGAGATGCTGGTAAAACTCTGTCTGGGTGATCCCTCCTCCTTCAGACATACGGCTGTTCTTCCCTACGTCCAGGTATAGGAATTCATAATTAGCCGTCACCACCGCCAACATCACGATACTACTGAACCCCTTATAGTTGAAGTACTATGACCCCGAGTTGGGTGGTGGGACGATCCTGACATGCTTCCCATCAATCATACCACCACAATTGGGAAAGTCCCACTGGTGGTGGAATTGGGAAGCCATAGTCTGCCATTCCTGTGGGTTGGAAGGAAACTGTGGAGTCAAACAATAGAAAAAGAAATTAGTACTTTTGCACATAAGATTGCAAGCAGATTAGACACAAGGATTCTTGGTCAACATAAGTATAACATTTATTGAAATGTGTATTTAAAGACAAAAGTATAAGGTAAACTTATCATATTCCTCACCCCCTCTGGTGGCCCATTGGAAAAATTTTATGGTGGAGGTAGATGTTTTAGATAGGTAACCCTCTCCAGTTCATTGAGAGCTGAATGCATAAATAATGTGTGTTACTTTGGCCAGCCTCTCCTTACTTACACTATTGGCAGCCCACTGGACAGGTAAGAAGTTTCATAATCCAAAAATATGAATACACACTGTCCAAATTGAAGCACATTTTCACATTCTGCAATTACCTATCAAGATAACAGGAGAACAAAACTTTAAACAGTACCATTTGAACGTATTCAGGTAGGCACTTGCACTACATGCTTTGGTGAATTCATTAATAAATATGATCACAAAAGGTATAGTGGTATAGAGGTAGGTATAGTGTGTATGGGTTTGGCAAAGTCAGCAAATAATTTCGGGCCCCCCAAAAAAAGCCTCTTGCACTCTGCCTGAATTTAAGGACAACAATAACATTTGAACACATTTTCAGGGGTGTTTAGAGTAAGCACAACAATGGAGCTGACAAAATACACCGTTAAGTGACTAGGCTAGGGGTGTATGGGCCCCGGATAGCATGCTGGGGAGATTAATAAAGGCAAATATGCACGAAGGACAAAAAAGGAGCATTAAAAGCTTACAGCATGCTTGAGGACATTCACAGCATATTACAATCATGGTAATTATGGAATGATGAAATGAATACAATACATGACTGCTGAGGCGCAATGGGCCCAGGTCCAATTAACTGTAACATGGATGTATAGACAAAACCTTCCCCCTTGCCCCCTCACTCCATTAAATAAACACACTTACAACCATTAGATTGGAAAGGGCAAGGCCACAGCTTTATTAAATCCAACACATAACATGTGAACACTTTTCAACTAGTGCCAGTCACAGTTGTACTGTGAGCACATAATTCCAACAGGGAGGAAGGGGCCATAAGTGCTGGACAGGCCGCCTAATTCCGATTTCCATCAAGGGCATAGCCCATTACAGCCATTTTATGCTGGCAAGGTCAAGAAACCGCAGCAAGCTGTGACATACCATCGAAAAAAGGGCGGGAGGGTGGGCAGCTCTTCCAAACACGTTTCTTGAAAGACCCAGAATTCCCTGGGGTATAACTTTTACCGAGCTCAGGCCCAGCCCATCCCCCCTAACAACCAATCCTTGGTGACCACTCAGCCACCTTGTCCCACACCTGGCCATGCCCCCATCAGTCAAGGCTCTCTTTCCCTAAGGGGCTCAAGAGGCCTTCATTAGCAAACATTAAATACATAGAATGTGATGTTAGATGATAAAACTTACCCTAATATAGTCCTTCTGCAGGACTTGAATTATGGCAGAACAGGTCTCTGGAATAATGATTCCCAGAGCCTGGGGGGAGATCCCAGTCGTGAACTTGATGTCCTGGAGACTTTTCCCTGTCACCAGGTACCGCAAGGTGGCAATGAGCCTTTGCGTGGGAGAGATGGCTTGCCGCATGCAGGTGTCCTGCTTCATAATATAAGGGGACAGCAAAGCCAATAGATGGTGAAAGACGGGGTCCGTCATCCGGAGATAATTCTGAAAACATCAGGATTATTCTCCTGGAGCTCCCGCAACAAAGGCATATCACAGAATTGCTCACGATTAAGCAACCAATTCTTGGTCCAAGAACTCCTGCTCCCCTTGTTCATGGACTGGACTTGGGTCAAAGCAATAACTCCAACACCAAGCCTAACAACAGCACGAAATCTCAGACGAGTACGTAACCACAACATGGCTAATAAACAAATGACTGCTCAGAACAAACTGACAGAGCGCACTGAAAATCAGAAAGGACCTGTCAAGAACGAGCTGAAAATCAGAAACGACCGGACAAGCACGCACTGAAAATCAGAAGCGAACTATAAATAGAACGCACTGAAAGACAGAAACGACCTGACAAGCACGCACTGAAGAACAGATACGAACCGACAAGCACAACCTGAAAAGCAGAAACAAACTGAAAAGCACGAGGCTGAAAATCGCGAATCGTCACTCACCAACACGATAAACACGAGATTAGCAGAAGGAGCTCAAAGGGTGGCACACTGGCTATTGAACTACCTTTTTATTGGCTCGTCGTACGTCACTACTTTCGTAATTGTTGGCCAACATTTGTGTGACTGTGTGTATGCAAGACAAGTTGGAGCCAACACCCTTTGAACAAAAATCCACGGTTTTGTTGTCGGAAGGTCCGTTCGTGTGTACGAGGCATAAGTCAATTTTCCGTTCCAGAACGTCACGGAAGGTTACTGCATCCTCAAGTGGTAAGTTCGGTAGATCAGGGGATTTACATTAGGCTCCTTTAGAGGATACAGTTTTGCCAGTCTGTTGTTAAGGTTTGATCTCTTATCTGATCTTTCCCACTCATTTTTAATGAGGTACTCCAAAACCTCTATGAAGGGGAAGGACTCTGGTTCCTTCAAATTGGGGAAATATTTGGGGACTTTGTGGGGAACTTTAGTTTCTTCCCATCTTGTGGCCTCTTCATTCTTTGAAGATGAATTTGGTTCTATGGAGGGAATGGGAGCAGCGGACGATGTGCTTGGACCTGCCCTGTCTTCTTCAGGAGCCGACGACTCGAGGATAGACTCTCGAACAGGCTCCCTGATGAGATCTGTTATCTCCCTTGTGTCTGACTCTTTCTCCTTGGTTGCTTCATTGAAGCATGCACGGCAAGCTAATTTGTCTGACAAAGCTGGAGTGCCACACACTCAGCAAGCATTTGCTGCAGGGAGGGTGTGATAGCTCCTGTTGTGATGGGATGATGGTGACCTTCTATGACGTGAGTGGCTATGACGCAAGCGGCTGTGACGTGAGTGGCGATGGCAAGATGAGGACCTTGATTGGCTTTTCCTAGATCTGTGGCTTGAGGCATAACTTGAGTGACCTTGATGTCTGGAGTTTGCAGCGTTAGTGGTCATGCTCTCTTTTTCCTCTTCAATACCTACCCATAAATGGAGGACACCTCTTACCTTACATGCTGAGGGTGGTCTGCTTGGGCAGTGGCCTCCATGAGCAGTGAGCAGGTAATAGCACCTGAAAAAGAAGGCAGTACAGAAAGGAATACTAAAGGATTAGATGCAGCAGAAAAAGAGAATAAGTTTCAAAAACAGAAAGGAATAAGGAAGAGGAACATACCTGAGACTGATTGGCAGAAAAGACAACAGACTCCTAAGGGTAGTAGTGTCCATAAACCAGCCAGCATTTACTGACAGGAATCTGTGTTTTTTTTAAATCCGGCGCCGCCGTCGCGGTGGAAATGACGTCATCGCGCATGCACAGAAGCGGTCCGCCGTCCCCCGTGCCATCTTGGAGAAGACGACCTATCTGGCTACATCACTTCCTCCGGCGCATGTGCAGAACGCAGTGGAGGAAGCGCTCACCATGTTGGAGAGGTCTCTGCCTCTCAAGGAACTACAGGGTCCAGAAGGGCCAGGGAAAAAGAAAAAAGGGAAGATTTGATAATACTTTAGTGCTGAAAATAAAAGTAGGAGGCCACTGCAATATATAAGCTTCTTTAAAGCTTGTAAAATGCCAGAAAATGTGCCCCCGAGACCACCAGATTGGGGTTCTCTCCATAAAGGCTCCGTTAGAGACTGCACAGGAGAGACTTCCATCCAGGAGAGGCTTAACCTGGTGGGGCGAATGCAGTAAGAGGTGCGATATCCATGTCAATCTTGTCAGGTGAGGATAAAAAAGAGAATGAAGCGGGGTGTCTCTCTTTCAAATTTATAGTTAACCAATCCTGTCAGGTTGTGGGGGGGGGGGGTCACAAACCAGTGTGTGCTGCCATGATTGGTCAGGAAATGCAAGTTCACCCAATATAGAGACAAAACTTCGGTGGACTTCAGTGGGTACACCTGTTAAAGATGTCCTTAAATTACTAACCCAAAAAACACACTCTCTGAGCATGCCCAGAAAAATCTAAGTGCTGTTCACACACAAAAAGCACAAAAAAAAACCAAAGTCCCTGAGCATGCACAGACCAACAAAATGCATTTCACACACCAAAATCCACAGAAAAAAAAACAAAGTCCCTGAGCATGCCCAGAACAACCCAAATGCAGCTAGCACAAAATAAGCCACCCCCTGTCCAAAATTAAGCACATCATCCAGCATGCTACAAAATTACAGATGGGACAAACGTTATATAACAAACACCATTGCAGTGATTGGGAACTGAGTTGATAATTTTGCTAGTGCCCACTTGGCTGGCTTATATTCTAGTTATTGGCCTTAAAATGGGTATGGGGCCCAGGTCCCACCCTGAAGGACATATATCAATGTCACCCATTTGGACAACCCCAAAAACTAAACAAGGAGAAGTGCCTTTAAAAATGCAAAATTGCTTAAAAGCTAGTAACTTGCTGCTTCAAAGATGTACAACTTTAGAGAAAACTTACAAATCAGCAAGGTTTTAACCGAAAACAGGGGCAGGAGGGGCTTGGGCACCCCAAAAGTCAACCACCTTGTTCCCATATTCAGGGGACAAGGGCCACTTCCACACAATCCTAGGCTGTGGTTCTGGGGGGCTGCAGACAGGAGGCTTTAGGAATGTGGAAAGCCCCTTGAACCCAGTGTGTACAAGGTGCTTTGTGGTTGGTATTGGACTGAACCCAACATGCCCCAAAGGCAGCCAGCTATGTTGAGTGCACGTGGCCTTGTATGGTTCAGAAGGGGGTTGGGCAATCGCTCTTCTCGCCCCTTTCCTAGTTGGCCCTGTTGTATGCTCTGAAAAAGGATGTGGTTTGGATTGGTGAAGGCAGCTCACAGCCTTTTGAGAATAGAGTGGAGTGTGGAGTTCCCCTTTAAAAGCAAAAGTTAGCCCATGGAAATCCAAGGGGGTTAGAGGGGGGAGACAAGAGCATTGGAGAATGGAGTGTGGAGTTCCCCTTTAAAAGCAAAAGCTAGCCTAAGGAAATCATATGCATTAGAGGGGAAGGTTAAATGCCCTTTTAGGAGGAGCTAGAGGAGCGAGAGTCATTTTACATAATTTTAACATGGTGCATGTCACATGTTGGAAAAATAACATGCTAACATGTCCTGTGTGCAAATCTTAAAAAAATACATAAAGTTGAACCGGCGTAAAAAAAAAATTGTCAAGTCTAGAGGTGCGCCCATTCAACCCGTGCAATTGCATGTACGTTGCTTAACATTTACTAAGATTTTGGCTGCGCAATGAACAAACGCATGTGAACGAGCGCAAGAGCCGCTTGCACATGCGCACTGCTTACATTGATCTCACGCAGTTCAAAACGTACTTGCAGGCACAGCAGGCTTTCTCTGAAAAAGTTACTTTCTTATTCTATTTTGGGCATATTTGTTACTTGGGCAGTTGTTACTAAACTTCCTTACATCACCCCATAATAATGGCACCTTCATCTTCTGTTAATATTGATTTAGAGATGCTGTGCGCCATGTTTATAGTGGTGCACAGATTGCATTCTCCCATGCACCAAGATCGCTATAGTAAATGGGGGATTCGCACTCTGTTACCGGTGCACCATTTCGCAAATATGGAAATGTGCATTGTGCCTCGCCGTGCACCTCTACTGATGATGCACGGCTTTCGTAAAACACCCCTGTAGTGTCTCAAGACACTTTAAGGAATGCCATAATAAAGATGGTATTTTATGGAATTGGCCAGATCCAAGATTATTGAAGGAGTCAAGATAAAAAGAAACAAAAATGGCAAAATGAATCAAAATTAATTTATTTGCTGGTTACCCTCGCACCATTGGGGTTGAACATAGAAATGGATTTAAATAGTTTTATCATGAATTTTTGATTTTCTCCTTTGTATTGTATGCATTGTATGGTGGTATTGAACACCTTTGGGATGAATACGAGCGAAGACCTTCTTCGCTCGTGTTCATCGCAGGCCTTCTTGTCCAAATCAGTGCCTTACCTCACAAATGCGCTTCTGGAAGAATTGTCAAACATTCCCATAGAATACCAAACCTTCCCAGAAGAATTGAATCTGTTATAGCTGCAAATGGTGGGCCAACTCAATATTGAACCCTATGGACTAAGGTTGGGATACCATTGAAGTTCATGTGCATATAAAGGCAGGCATCCCAATAATTTTGGTAATATAGTGTAGATTTTGCCAATGCAATAGGACTTTTTTCAAGGACAGTTTTGAGAATGTACACTACTCTAAACCAACCACCGTTCTTTTTTTCCAATGGACAAAATATAATTAGGGGGACGGTCTTGAAGATGTCCTCTCATTTATCTACATTTTGCCAATTTAACTGGCAAAATGCAATTATCTTTTTTAAATTGTTTTTACAAACATGATAACATGCACTTTAATACTAGAAGCAAAAAATTATATAAAAGAAAATAGGAAAAATACAGAAGGGGACATTGAAGGGCTTTTATCTAATATAATTTTTATCTAGCACAAACTACTGAGCTGGTACAAATTTTTTCCCTGTCTGTGTATATATTTGCATGATGTGCTCAAGATACAGATTACAGCAGTCACAATCCTCTGCATGTCTAGCAGGAACTTTTAAACATTCAATTTAGCTATTACTCATACTCTGATGTGTGTTTGTTTCCATTTTTCATTTCCATTTTCAAGGTTGAAAGAATTGTTTGCACTTTGACAGGCCTCGCTGTGACTGGATAACACATAGAGACGCTACTTAAAAGACACTCTTGTAATAGAGGAGAGATAATAAAGCGTTTAAACATTTTCAGTCTGCTTGTTTTGATTTAAACTACAAAAGAGTGCCAGATGGCTAAGCGAAAAATCCGCCGGGGAAAGTATCAAGGTAAAAGTGCTCAAACAATGAAATAACTGTATTTGTATTATTTTTACATCAAACACACCTCTGGTTGATTAAAGGGATCAACAACTCTAATATATGATTGGAAACATGCAATTTGTTTATAAAGCACAAATGCATAGGTGTAAGCCCACAGTAATACCAGGCATAGATTCAGGGCACTAGCATTGCTCCCAACTGTCCCTGTTTTGGAACAAAGTCCCTCTGTCCCTCTTTTGTCCCTCATTTTGGTCTGATCTATATAGTTGTATATAAGATGCACTATTTGTCTTTCAAAAAGTGTTTCCCAGTGCTAAACCTTTCATCCAATTTCTAAATTGCTGCATTTGTAAATTCTGAAAGCCAATATAAATGAATAGTAGTGGTAAAAATAAAATCACTTATGGGTTTAACTAAAAATTTTCTTTTGTATAATCTTCCTTTAGGGGGAGTGACAGAGGGTGTGTCCTATGCCTACATGCTTTTGCTAATACCATACCTCCCAACTGTCCCTGATTTCGAAGGACTGTCCCTGATTTGGAACAAAGTCCCTCTGTCCTTCATTCCTCCTCATTTGTCCCTCATTTTGGTCTGATCTATATCGTTGTATATAAAATGCACTATTTATCTTTCAAAAAGTGTTCCCCAGTGCTAAACCTTTCATCCAATTACTAAATTGCTGCATTTGTAAACTTCAAAAGCCAATATAAAGGAACAGTAGTGGTAAAAATAAAGCACTTGTGGATTTAACTAATAATTTTTTTGTACAATGCTCCTTTAAGGGGGCGTGGCAGGGTGTGTGTCCTATGCCTACATACATTTGCTAATAGGTATCCCTCGCTCCCATCTCAAAAGGTTGGGAGGTATGCAATAGGTGTCCCTCCTCCCCATCTCAGAAAGTTGGGAGGTATGTAATTGATGTCCCTCCTCCCCATCTCAAAAAGTTTGGAGTTATGTAATAGGTGTCCCTCCTCCCCATCTCAGAAAGTTGGCAGTTATGCACTAGTTCTCGGGCTGGAACTGCATAGCACTGCTGTGTGGTGAGTTTTAACCCCATTCATTTGAATAGGCTGCAAAGCACACCGAACCACGCAAAAAGTAGCGATTGCACTACTCTTAAAAATGCACTGCACCAAATAGCATAATACTATGATACCTTGAAATTTGGTGCCTGCAAACGATCTGCGTTTGGGGTGGCATTAACATTACATTGGCACCTGCTCACAGATTGCAAGAGCAGTGCGTTCAAACGCAGTGTAGGAAATGCACAAAGAACTCCCTTTTCCTTCAACGCATTCTGGTACGAACTGGTTCTAAAAGCTCTTGCTAGAAAATGTGGCTGCTCCAGGAAGAGTAAATTTCTTACCACAACCCTCTACCCCATGCACTTCATAGACCGCTACTCTTCTGGGAGTGCCAGAAATTTCTTTGTTTGCTGGCCCAGTGTCTCTACCCCTTACCTCCCTATATGATCTTTTATGTAAATAAAAAAAAAAAATAAGAGGGCGTCAACCACAAAAAAAATGAATAACCAAACACCACTAATTATTTTAAAATGTTAGTGATCCGGTGTGGCAGCCCCTTTAAGCATAAACAACACTTACATGCGCTCACCAGGCACTTTATTAGGTACACCTGTTAAATTGCTTGGTAACACAAATTGCTAAACAGTCAATCAGATGGCAGCAACTCAATGCATTTAGGCATCTTGATGTGGTGAAGATGACTTGCTGAATTTCAAACTGAGCATCAAAATGGGGAAGAAAGGGGATTTAGCCTAGCTTCAGATTGCTGCTAGTTAGAAATCGTGCAAGTTCAGCTGAACTCGCACGATTTCAAGCCGGCAATGCAGTCCGACTTTGGGGGCCATTTGACAGACATCTGTGCGGGTTCCTGCACAGATGTCTATTAGGGATGGGCCGAACACCCCCCTGTTCGGTTCGCATCCAGAACATGCGAACAGGAAAAAAATTTGTTTGAACACGCGAACACCGTTAAAGTCTATGGGACACAAACATGAAAAATCAAAAGTGCTAATTTTAAAGGTTAATATGCAAGTTATTGTCATAAAAAGTGTTTGGGGACTTGGGTCCTGCCCCCAAGGGACATGTATCAATGCAAAAAAAGTTTTAACAACAGCCGTTTTTTCGGGAGAAGTGATTTTAATAATGCTTAAAGTGAAACAATAAACGTGAAATATTCCTTTAAATTTCGTACCTGGGGGGTGTCTATAGTATGCCTGTAAAGTAGCGCACGTTTCCCGTGTTTATAACAGTCTGAGAGCAAAATGACATTTTTAAAGGAAAAAAAAGTCATTTAAAAGTGCTAGGAAATACTTTTGGGAATCAGTGCGCGCCGCAAAATCCGTGATTTGGCATGCGATTTGACATTTCAAATCTCATGCCAAATCGGACCAATGTGAACCAGGGCTTAAGTGACTTTGAACATGGCATGGTTGTTGATGCCAGACAGGCTGGTCTGAGTATTTAAAATACTGCCGAATTAGCAATTTGTGTTACAAAGCAATTGAACAGATGTACCTAATAAAGTGGCCAGGGAGTGTTTATCTCCTATGGACAATAGGTAACAAAACCCAGAAAAGACTAATCTCATCGTGTAGTAGTTTTATTAAAGTAATGTATAAAAAGTAATGTATAAAAAAAGGCACCAACACAAACAGCCTTCAACTCAAAGGTAACTGCCCACGGCCGCTCACAACTACAAAATCGGCATGCATTCCACGGAGCAGAACTCGTAGTGACGTCATTGAGCCCGGATATGACAGCAGCGATTCTGCTTCATTTTGCAATTTAGCGTCCTCAGGAAGCTCCTCAGCGAGTCAATAACCCAGTAAGCAGACTTGAATTTCCTGATTTGCATGCTTGTTCTGCTTGCATGCTTGTTCTGGATCAGTGTCTAAGCAAATATTGAAGTCATTGACACCCAGACAAGTTTCCATCGGCCATACGCGTATATGCAGCCTCTGAGCGGATGGGCTGTAATGCTAAGCAGCCAAATAAATGCATCCATGAGGAAGGGTCTTCTGTGCTGAGAATGCTCACTGCACCCTCCCAGCACAGAACCGGAGATGTCACTGGAATGCATACTTACGATTGGGAGCTTCCAATCATGTGACCGATGTGGCAGCAAGTCACAGGACTCGCATGATCATAATAATGCTCAAATCCACTTCCTGGCATTTACAAGTGGCATTGAAAGCAACAGCAGCAACATCAAAGGGTTAAAGGGGATTTAAGTGTTTTGTATGAAGTTTCATTACTGGTTATGTTTAGAACTAAAAATATACCAGTATGAACAAGATTTAGTTCTTTCTAGTCAGGAAAATATGAAATATTGAACACCATCAAAAAAAAAATAAAGATACACTTATCACTTCCAAGATACGCGCCAGTTGTCAAAAACTTCAATCCATGATTTATGTCTTCTCTTGTGAGAACAGTTTCCTATGGCGCTGTCCCAAAACACCACACACAAGACAATCCATAAAACTTGAAAGATCCAAAGCAGAATGCAAACAATCTAGCACAATAAAGTACTTTTATTAGGATAAAATAAAGCAATTAGTTTACACAGCTCCATCCTTCTCTGCTCACTACGAAGCACTGACAGCTTAAGGAAGGAAACTCACTCCCATGCCTGGTGTTGGAGTCCCCTGTGCAGCTCATATCTGACAGTTAGTGTGGACGGCTGTCATCTTGTGTGCGATCACTTCCTCTGATAGTAGTTGTGACAGGTTGCCAGGATGATGCATTTCAGGGACAGGTCCTCCTTTCTCAAGCCTGCCAGAACAAGAGTGGCTAGTACTTGGCCATTAAAGTGCAACTACATTGCATCTATTTAATCATTTTTCATAATAAAAATTCATCCATCCATTAATTTCGCCATGCTTTATTTTGCTGGAAAGTCACTTTGAAAAACACCCCCCTAGCACTTTTGGTTGTGGCCATCTTGATTAAGGGTAGATGATTTCATTTAGACAAGAGTCAATTAACCTACCAACATGCCTTTGCAGTGTGGGAGGAAATGATACTTCCTGTCACATCTGATAATAACATTAAGTTCAAGAAGACTGGAGAGTCATGATCTGCCACGTGTGAAATTGATGTTAAATGGATTACACTGGACAATCATTTTTTTCAAAAATTGTGCTTTCTGATAAATTCTTTGGTGATTATGATAGCCCTTTCAAACTGAATATAAATATAATTTTAAAATGACTGTATCATCAAGGAATCTTGAGCAATATGAAATTAACTTTTAACCCTTTTACTACCACTGCCATAAGGATTACGGCGGAACAGCCCCGCTTCCAACTGGTCAGGTCAGTAATCCTTACGGCTGCTGCATTCCCCCTTCTGCTGCAAGCTCATGGTCACTTCAGTGCATACAATACCCTTGATTTTCACAATTTCACAAAAAAGACAGAATGTAAAAACTACATATATTGTTTATTGATTAACTCAATACAATTTTGTCTTTAGATGTAGGAATTTAGTTGGAATTTTGTAAGTTACTGTATATTGCGTTATATTGTGCCATTTTGATAAACAAATTTGATAAGTAAATATGGTACAGTCTAAAACCTTTGGCAGCTTTTTACATTCTACCAGTCCTTTGATTTCAGAAAATGTATTTTTGGGAGATTTTTTATAAAACTCTGAAAGCTGTAAGTCCAAAAGGATAACCTCCAGAATTTTAAAACTAAGATCCTTTTTTACAATTTTGTGCACTTTAGATTTTTACAGTTTCACAGGCACAATTTAAAATGTACAAATATTTGTTCTCTAATAACTCAATAAAGTTTTTTTTAGCTTTTTCTTTTATATTTGACAGGAATTTAGCGTATTTTTTAGCAAGAATTACATTTTGATAAACATTTGTGCAATTAAATTGGGACCTAAACAATCAGTTGCACCTGCTTTTTATTCCACCAGTCCTATGCATTACAAACTCTGAAAGTGAAAAATGATACCCTCCAGATTTGGCTTATTTACAGTTTTGTGTACCTTCGATTTTCACAGTTTCTGAAAAAAAATATTTACAAATACTTGTTATTTACTAGCTCAATACAGTTTAAGCTTATAACTTTAGTAAGAATTTAGCTAAAATGTTTAATGTTACTATTTGTTTGTGTCCGCTAGTGATGATTTTAGTATATTTGTTATCAGAAATTCAATTTCGCATACATTTTGTGGGTTCTAAAAATTCTTTAGCACCTTCTTTTTATTCTATTGGTCCCATGCTTTCAGAAAACATGTGGTTTGGGGTATCTTTTTCAAACTCTGAAAGCTGTAAGTGAAAAATAAAAAAGAACAAGGGAAAAATTACAAAACTGGTCTGGCCACCTGAGGTTAAAAGCAGAGTACAGGGTTTTGGAGCAAAACGGTTAATGACTATAATGTATTTATTCACAATGTTTCTGACACGCTACATCAGTTCAAAGTAATTGTACCATCTACATTTTTTTTTAAATAACATGCTATACTAACCTGGTCTGTGCAATAGAATTGCACAGAGCAGCCCCAAACCTCCTCCTCTGGAGTGCTACTGGCTCCTCCCCTTCTCTGTGCGCCACCATAGCGCACAGAGAAGGGGACAGAGCCATTGGCTCCCACTGCTCCAACTAAACCTAGGAGCGTGAGTAGAGCTGCTACAGATGGGCACAACACTGGATCGAGTGTGGACTCAGGTAAGTATAAAGGGGTTGAGGGGGTGATACAGGTACTGGAACATTTTTAATGCATTAGGGTAAAAAAAATTTAGACTTTTGAACCACTTTCTAAAAGTGTTTTCCTACTAATTTTCATTTGTACTTAGTGTCTGGTGCATCTCGCTACAGTAAGCAACAATAGCCAGCATTGGTGTGTGCAGCCTATTGCATTATGCCGCGTACACACGGTCGGACTTTACGGCAGACTTTGCCCGGCAGACTTTTCGATGGACTTTACGACGGACTTTCTGAATGAACGGACTTGCCTACACACAATCCACCAAAGTCCGTCGAATTCGTATGTGATGATGTACGACCGGACTAAAACAAGGAAGTTCATATCCAGTAGCCAATAGCTGCCTTAACGTGGCTATTTGTGCGTCTAACTAGCATACAGACGAGCGGACTTTTCGACCGGACTCGATTTCGACGGATTGATTTAAAACATGTTTCAAATCTAAGTCCGTCCAACTTTTGAAAAAACAAAGTCCGCTGGAGCCCACACACGATCGAATTGTCTGACGAAATCCAGTCCGCCGGGCAAAGTCTGCCGTAAAGTCCGCTCGTGTGTACGCGGCATTAGAGTATGCACCCAAGAGCACAAACACATGTGTGTATATCAGCAGAGCAGTGGACGGTGTCAGTAGAGCAAAGATTGGTGTCAGTAGGGTAGTAGACAGTGTCAGTAGTTTTTTTATTTTTATTATGTTTTCATTATTTTTTACAATTTTATTATTTTTATTATTATTTTTACAATATTATTTTTTTTTACAATTACTTTAGAAGCCCCATTATGGGGCTTTGGTGAAATATCAAGGCTCTAAACAGACCCCTGATGTCTCCCTTTTGAGACAGAGAAACTAATTAAAGACAGATTCCCCAGTCCCTTTCTCTGCAGCCTGCAGTAAACACAGTTTACTATTCTTCAGTTAAGAATGAAGACAGGAGCGATCGGTACAAATCGCTCACTGTGTTCATTCAGAAAAGGAAGGGGCTGGTTAATAAAAATATTTGCCAGCTCCTTCTCTGCTCCTAAGTAGGGATGAGCCGAACACCCCCCTGTTCGGTTCGCACCAGAACATGCGAACAGGAAAAAAGTTCGCTCGAACACGCGAACACCGTTAAAGTCTATGGGACACGAACATGAATAATCAAAAGTGCTAATTTTAAAGGCTAATATGCAAGTTATTGTAATAAAAAGTGTTTGGGGACCCGGGTCCTGCCCCAGGGGACATGGATCAATGCAAAATAAAGTTTTAAAAACGGCCGTTTTTTCAGGAGCAGTGATTTTAATAATAAAAGTGTAATATCCCTTTAAATTTTGTACCTGGGGGGTGTCTATAGTATGCCTGTAAAGGGGCGCATGTTTCCTGTGTTTAGAACAGTCTGACAGCAAAATGACATTTCGAAGGAAAAAACATTTAAAACTACCCGCGGCTATTGCATTGCCGACAATACACATAGAAGTTCATTGATAAAAACAGCATGGGAATTCCCCACAGGGAAACCCCGAACCAAAAAAAATAAATAAAAAATGACGTGGGAGTCCCCCTAAATTCCATACAAGGCCCTTTAGGTCTGGTATGGATTTTAAGGGGAACCCCGCGCCAAAAAAAAAAAAAAAAACGGCGTGGGGTTCCCCCAAAAATCCATACCAGACCCTTATCCGAGCACGCAACCTGGCAGGCCGCAGGAAAAGAGGGGGGGGACGAGAGTGCGGCCCCCCCCTCCTGAACCGTACCAGGCCACATGCCCTCAACATTGGGAGGGTGCTTTGGGGTAGCCCCCCAAAACACCTTGTCCCCATGTTGATGAGGACAAGGGCCTCATCCCCACAACCCTGGCCGGTGGTTGTGGGGGTCTGCGGGCGGGGGGCTTATCGGAATCTGGAAGCCCCCTTTAACAAGGGGACCCCCAGATCCCGCCCCCCCCTGTGTGAAATGGTAAGGGGGTACTTACCCCTACCATTTCACTAAAAAATTGTCAAAAATGTTAAAAATGACAAGAGACAGTTTTTGACAATTCCTTTATTTAAATGCTTCTTCCTTCATCTTCTTCTTCTTCTTATTCTTCTGGCTCTTCTGGTTGTTCCTCCGGCGTTCTCGTCCAGCATCTCCTCCGCGGCGTCTTCTATCTTCTTCTCCTCGGGCCGCTCCGCACCCATGGCATGAGGGGAGGCTCCCGCTCTTCTCTTCTTCTTCATCCTCTTCTCTTCTTCCTTCTTCTCTTCTTCTCTTCTTCATTTTCTTCTCCGGGCCGTTCCGCATCCATGCTGTCATGGAGGGAGGCTCCCGCTGTGTGACGGCGTCTCTTCGTCTGACGGCTCTTAAATAACGGGGGGCGGGGCCACCCAGTGACCCCGCCCCCCTCTGACGCACGGTGACTTGACGGGACTTCCCTGTGACGTCACGGGGAATGCCACATTGAAGTCCCGTCATGTCCCGTGCGTCAGAGGGGGCGGGGTCACCAGGTGGCCCCGCCCCCCGTTATTTAAGAGCCGTCAGACGAAGAGACGCCGTCACACAGCGGGAGCCTCCCTCCATGACAGCATGGATGCGGAGCGGCCCGGAGAAAAAAATGAAGAAGAGAAGAAGGAAGAAGAGAAGAGGATGAAGAAGAAGATGAAGAGAAGAGCGGGAGCCTCCCCTCATGCCATGGGTGCGGAGCGGCCGGAGGAGAAGAAGATAGAAGACGCCGCGGAGGAGATGTTGGACGAGAATGCCGGAGGAAGAACCAGAAGAACCAGAAGAACCAGAAGAAGATGAAGGAAGAAAGAAGAAGCATTTAAATAAAGGAATTGTCAAAAACTGTCTCTTGTCATTTTTAACATTTTTGACAGTTTTTTAGTGAAATGGTAGGGGTAAGTACCCCCTTACCATTTTACACAGGGGGGGGGGGCCGGAATCTGGGGGTCCCCTTGTTAAAGGGGGCTTCCAGATTCCGATAAGCCCCCCGCCCGCAGACCTCCACAACCACCGACCAGGGTTGTGGGGATGAGGCCCTTGTCCTCATCAACATGGGGACAAGGTGTTTTGGGGGGCTACCCCAAAGCACCCTCCCAATGTTGAGGGCATGTGGCCTGGTATGGTTCAGGAGGGGGGGCGCACTCTCGTCCCCCCCTCTTTTCCTGCGGCCTGCCAGGTTGCGTGCTCGGATAAGGGTCTGGTATGGGTTTTTGGGGGGACCCCACGCCTTTTTTTTGGGGTTTTTTGGCGCGGGGTTCCCCTTAATATCCATACCAGACCTGAAGGGCCTGGTATGGAATTTAGGGGGTCTCCCACGTCATTTTTTTATTTTTATTTTGGTTCGGGGTTGCCCTGTGGGGAATTCCCATGCTGTTTTTATCAATGAACTTCTATGTGTATTGTCGGCAATGCAATAGCCGCGGGTAGTTTTAAATGTTTTTTCCTTCGAAATGTCATTTTGCTGTCAGACTGTTCTAAACACAGGAAACATGCTCCCCTTTACAGGCATACTATAGACACCCCCCCGGTACGAAATTTAAAGGGATATTACACTTTTATTGTTTGACTTTAAGCATTATTAAAATCACTGCTCCTGAAAAAACGGCCATTTTTAAAACTTTTTTTTGCATTGATCCATGTCCCCTGGGGCAGGACCCAGGTCCCCAAACACTTTTTATGACAATAACTTGCATATTAGCCTTTAAAATTAGCACTTTTGATTTCTCCCATAGACTTTTAAAGGGTGTTCCGCAGCATTCGAATTTGCCGCGAACACCCCAAATTGTTCGCTGTTCGGCGAACTTGCGAACAGCCAATGTTCGAGTTGAACATGAGTTCGACTCCAACTCGAAGCTCATCCCTACTCCTAAGAGGAGAGCAGCACTGCCCAGGCACACCCTGTGCACATACCTATAAAAGCCAGCCAACATTGATAGATTCCAGTTGCCCCAATACTGTTTTTCCATTGTGGCAATGTCCTGGTGAAACTTTTCACCATGTTTGTCACTGACTGCATTTAGATTTTCAGGTAAGAAGTCCAGGAATGAATGCACAAAATAAATCTTTAGTGACATGTTGCACTTCATGGTCTTGTATGTTGTAAGGAGTTTGTCGACCAGCTGAGATCTGTTTGCCAAGAAAGTTCTCAATAACATCCTGGAATGCTTTCCATGTTATTTTCTCTAACCCCACTAACAGATTTTGGAACTGTTTGTTATTAATGACATATCTGTAGACCAAAAAAAAATGTCTTTGTATCAGTTATTCTTGCAAATATCTGTCTCAAATAACAAAAACCTATACCTTCCTTGTTCACCACTTTCACAAACACTTTTATTAGTTTGCGTTTTCTATGAAATATATCTTTCTCAGGTCATCAAGTGGTTCATATGCCAATTTTTTCTATCCTAGAACCACATTCTTTTGGAGTAGCAAATTCTTTTAATGTAAGTGACACTAATGTACGGTAAGTGACAACCTGACCTGATATATCTGAGTTGCATTCCAAGCAGCAGAGCCACTACTATTAGATCTCCACAGATATTCCAGTTGTACTAGGTGTACTGGATGTACTTCAACAACAATTCCATGCTTTTGTACATTTCTTTCACATGTGCAGCATAGTCAATATATACTAAAGAGTGTACATTGCCATTGTGTAACACGACAGCCTTGAGGTTTCACACTGACGAATCAACAAAGAAATGGCATTCTAATGGGTCATGCTCACAGCCCACAGCCCATAGCTCTGAACAAACCCATCAATGTCAGCACAGAAAATGAGGTTGTCAATGTGTGCAAGGAAACTTGTTAAGTTGCCTTGGCAGCTTCATGAGATGACATTTTTTTTACCCAGTGATAGCAAACACCATCCTTGCAGTATTAAACCCAGTAATTCTGCTTTTGATTTCCACAAACTTCTTAAGTCCCTGACCAGGTCATTTAATTCTAATTGTGGTACATTGCAGCATCTTCGTCTGTTTTGTCTAAGCTCCATTTCTCTGGTGGCTTTAGTACTGGCAGATTGTCATTACGTGGCACTGGTCTTATGGCTGAAGGCAGATTGGGGTATTCAATTGATTTCTTATTTTTAGCAGAAAACCCAGCGACCTTAGTCAGACAGATGTAACAGTCCGTCATTTGATAATTCTGTTCTCACCATCATCAGGACAGAAAACGGCATTCCTCTGAGTCAAGCTCTAAGATTAATAGCAAATTGTGCACAACAAACATGAGGTGCCCAGGCTTTGTCTCAATCACCAGTGTTACAACTAAAGTACAGCTCATATGCATTCTTAATAAACCCAGTCATGGTGCATCTTTGAGGCCTAAGTGTGTACTTACCACAAATAGAAAAAGAAAGCATCACGTCTGTTCCTACATTGGCAAGACATTTCTGCTGTCACAAGTCACCCTATAAGGAACAATTTCACACATTCTTTCACCCACAATCAGTGTTCTACCTCAAATATTAAGAGAAAATATATCAAGGGCAAAATTTATGGGCAGCACAGTGGCTAAGTGGTTTGCACTTCTGCCTAGCAGCACTAGGGTTGTTGGTTTGAATGCCAACCACGACAATGACTGCGTGGGTTTCCTTTGGGTACTATGGTTTTCTCCTACACACCAAAGACATGCTGGTACATTATTTATTTCCTGTCTAAATTGGTCCTAGTATGTATGAATGTGAGTTCAGAACCTTAGATTGTAAGCTCCTTGAGGGCAGTGAACTGCTGTGAATGTACAATACATACATAAAGTGCTGCATAAATTGTTAGTATAAATACTTGTAAGAAATAATTAGGACTTTTAATGCCATGGTTTATACAGATTTCATCAGTCTTTGTGACTGTGTCTGTATGCAAAAGACAGAGGGAACAATATGATAATAATATTAATGATAAAAAAATCCCTGCAAAATAATCTTAAGGGAAGAGCACAAAGCATTAAACATACACAATCAGCAAGACAACATATCAGAGGCTCACAGGCTACTAATACCTATACATGTGTAGCACTCTCCTAGTTAGGTGCTAGGATTGACATAATCAGTGTAATATAATTTGTTCCCCTGCTTAACAGGAGAACTGGAAATCTAACATAGCTCTCTGCTTAACAGAGAGCTGTAATCATTTAGTAATACCTGCTCAGTGTGTTCAAGTGCTGTTAAGTTCTGTCTCTGACTACCTCTGTATCAAAACAACCTAAGAAGGTTCTGGATGAATAGGTGGAACTCATGCAGCACACAGCAGCAATAGCAATGCTGCTCCAGCCAATCACAGGGAGGGTGACCCTGAAGGATGCTGGAAGAGGGTATTTATTCTTTGGGCACACTGAGTCCTGGGTCTTTCCTGGAGAGTATGGCACCAGCTCAGTTGAGAACACGCAGTCCTCCCAGGCACCTGCTGCAATCTGGCCTCAGGTGAGTGACCTGAGGGCCTGAAGTAAGAGCGAGAATGACCCTGCTTCTTCACAAAGCTGGCTGAGGGGGTGTCTATCAAGGATCTGGTCTGGTATCACAGAGAAGAGCCTACGGCTGTTCTTTTGGGCCTTGTGAGTACAGACATGCTTAAGGATCCCATAAACTGTTGCTGTTAACCCCCTTCTGATGTGCTAAAACAATGGTTCTCAACTCCAGTCCTCAAGTACCCCCGACAAATCATGTTTTCAGGCTCTCCATTATTTTGCACAGGTGATTTGATCAGTTAACACTGCCTTAGTAATTACCACAGCCTTTCATCTGAGGGAAATCCTGAAAACATGACCTGTTGGGGGTACTTAAGGACTGGAGTTGAGAAACATTGTACTAGATTCAGCTAAGGGTCCAACCAAGGGAACACTGGCTAGTGTTCTGAAGAGCTCTGTCCAGCTTACACAGCCACTCAGGGACTTTGCTCAACTTTACTACTGCTGTCACTATTAGCCACAAGGAGAAGTCTTCCATCTGCTCCCAGCAAGGACTTCACCTAAAGCTCAATCAGAGATCAGAGTCTTCAGTCTATAGTTATATTCCTGGAGTATCTCACGAAATCCCCCTCTCCCTATCCAACAATAACACTACAAAAACAACAATCCCTAGACTGATCATTGAAGACAACGAGTGAAAATGTGTGTGCACCTGACTGTGAAGCTACCTTGTGCCTGGTTGATAGACAAAAGTGGGGAAGACCTGGACAAGCTCCTAGTGGCTCCTACGGGGGTAGCACTACACATAGGAAACATTGAAAAGGGACCTGTTGTCAACATATAAATCTGAATTACATGAAGTGTTTACTAAAGCATATAACACAGGTATCGTCAAAAAGGCAGAGTCGGCTTTTCTCACTAAAGATTATTACAGCACATCCTATTTTTTTCATATCCCTAAAATACACAGTAACTTTTTGCTCCAATTCACAGTTACATTGTCTGCCTATATTAAAGAGTCATCACATGCGTTGCATGGAATACAACAGGAGTAAGCAACCTCGGCACTCGAGCTGTGGTGAAACTACAAATCCCATCATGCCACTGCCTCTAGGAGTCATGCCTGTGATTGTCAGGGTCTTGAAATGTCTCATGGGACTTGTAGTTTCAAAACAGCTGGAGGGCCGAGGTTGCCTACCCCTGGCATACAACACTATCAATAGGACTCCAGGTATATTTGGCTATTCCTTGACATTAGTTCTCTCTACTGTACATTTCCATCCCTCATACAGCTGGGCTGAGGGCATTAGATAATTTCCTAGTCATAGATGACAACATGTTTGCTCTCAAACATAATTATTTCCAAGTTTTTGGACACCTAATAATCAAAGAAGGTTGTTTATGGGATATTGGGAAAAACAAAGTAAGAGAAACAATGAAAAATCTGGTCCAACAATCCCTAAACATCTAGTGTTTGATGGTCGCTATATAGATGCCATTATTATCATTTGGGATGGCTCCCATGATAAAATGTCTTTCTTTGTACTTTATTGCAATGATAGTCTAACAATGATAACCATCAATTTTACACATGTGGCAGATCACGACTCTTGTCTTCCTAAACCATCAGATATGACAGGACATATAATTTCAAAGAAAACAGCTGGGAGCTCCTACTTACATCAGAAAAGTTGTCACCATCCACAATGGAAAATAAACTTTCCCTTTAGTCAGTTTCAGAGATTGAGGCAGAACTGTTGAAAGATAAAGATTATTTAGAGCAAAGCGTAATACTCAAAAACACATTTTTAGAAAAGGGTAAGGTATGTCATGTTATGAAACATTTGAAAAATATCTACATGGAATAACATGACACTCCCTTAAAATATAAAAGCTACAATGCATAATAATCACATTTTCACAACCAAGTACCAGCATTGAGTAACTAATGAAATTATAAACAAACTTTGACCTATTTTACTACAGTGCTCAGAATTCGAAAAGGGTCTTGCAGAAAGTGGTTTTCAGGAGAGCTACAAATATAAAAACTTGAATTGCTCAAAGTAAATTAATAGAATAAAAAATTCCTATCAGAGACATTTTGATCAAACGATCAACTTCTGTCTGACAAGTATGGCCACACGCCAATGGAAATTTGGCCAGTCCATGCTGAACTGGCTGAATTGCGATCAGTGCATGGTGAGCACAAAACACACTGAGCTATCATGTCAGTGCCAGATTTAGGAATATATAATGTGCACAGTGCGGGGGTCAAAAGTACGTAATGCACAAAATGCTTGGGTCAGGTGTGTGCATTGTGCAGAGTGCAGGGGTCAGGAGTAGCATTACCCCATCCCCAATTCCACCTCCCCAGCACAAATTCTCCCCGCCCCTATACTAACCCCCCCCAAATCCCCAATCCCCCCTATTAGCACTAATCCTTTCCTGCCCCTCCCTCATCCCCAGCACAAATTCTCTCCTCAAAACACAACTCCTCTTCTCCCCCAAATTCCCCACAGCACAAATCCTCTCACTCCCCAAATCTTCCCCTAGTACAAACCCCACCCCCCCAATACCTTCCTTCCAGTGCAAATGCTCTCCTCCCATAAATCCCCCTAGCACTATCCCCCCCCCCCAAATCCCTCCCTCCCAGCACAAATAATCTCCCACCAAATCCCTTCCCCCAGAACCTTATCCACTTCCTCCCCATAATCTAACATCGTGATGTAAATAATATTCCCTCTAAATTCCCGCTCATAGCACAAATCCTCTCACCCCACCTTAAATCCCACCAGCACTAATTATCCCCTTCTAAATAACCGCTCCAAGCAAGTACAAATCCTATCCCCCCCGCCCCCCAAATATCCCTTCTTAGCACAAATCATCGCCACAACTTCACCCTTCTAGAGCAAATACTCCTTCTCCCCCCGAGAATTCAGCACTACTCCCCCCCCCAATAAATCTCCTAGCAGTAATCATCTCCCACCCCACCCAATACAAAACCTTACCAGCACGGGGCGTGGCTTAGCGATGGCCGGGTGAAGACGTGTGCTGAAGGAGCTCCCGGCCCGACCCGTTATACACCGGCCAAACAATTGGATATCAGCACAGGCGAACACGTTATGAGCACCCCTAAACACTACAAGACCAGAGCGACAACAAGAGGGACGAAGACCCCGACCGCACAACTCGGCATTCGGCGATTCCTCAGAGACAAGCAAGAACCATCGCCGGGCGCCATAGTATCTGCGCCACGTGCAGCACACTCAGAGAGAAGTCTCATCATGACACAGGTAACCCCCCCCTAGTACCTCGATGGACGCCGATCCATCCACGGGGATCCCAGCTGCATTCCAAACCGGACAGGCAGACACTTCACAAAGCCAAACCAGGCTAGATGATGACCTCCGCGCTATGCTGCAGGCCTTACCTACAAGGGCAGACATTGAAGCCCTAATCCAGCGCATTGAGGAGGCACACAGCAGGGACATGCAGGAAATCAAATCTGAACTGCACACAATCACTTAGCGAGTGTCCACCGGGGAGAATCTGTCCTCTGCACTGGAATCCCGAGTGTTAACACTAGAGCAAGCACAGGAGTCCCAGAATTTAGTGATTCAGGAGCTACAGCTGCACATTGAAGAAATGGAGGACCGTAGCCGCCGCAACAATCTGCGGCTACGGGGAATTCCAGAAGCAACAGGACCTGAAGACTTGGCGGAGACAGTCACCGCCATAATACACAGACTTTTAGGGACCCCACCACCCTCCCTGGAAATTGACAGGGTGCATCGAACCCTGGGACCAAAATCTACAGACCCTACAAGACCCCGTGATGTCCTCTGCCGCTTACACCGGTACGCTAAAAAGGAGACCATACTACGCAGCGCCTGGGAGAAAGGTGACATCGAATTTGACGGAGCACACATACAGATCCTCCCAGATATCTCCAGAGCTACACTCCAACGCCGCGCTATGTTGAAACCTTTATTGGAGACAGCAAGACAACATGGATGCACGTACAGATGGGGGTACCCCCTGGCGGTCATGTTCCGCTCCTCCCAATCCTCTTTTACACTGCGGTCACCAGCAGATCTTCCTGCCTTCTTCACCTTCTTGGGGACAGACCCGTTCTCAGTTCCCAACTGGCTACTGAAAATACCGAGACCGACGGGTCGCTCAGGTCCACTCACGACTCGATCCCATCAGCCTGCTCGATCCCAGAGAAACCGAAGACGCTACCGGGCCTCCAATGGGAACGGATCACGTGAGTCATGATATATACGTTTTGCCAGTTACTGTTTTGTGAACTGCAGGGCCGGACACCATGGCACTTTCTAAGTTGAACCCCAGAGACTAAAGCCCCTCCACTGTGAGACTCCCCAGTTTACGAACCTACCACCCTGAGGGCATGTTATCACGCCCTGGACAAAGCAGGAAGTTTACCTACATACATATTTTACGTTTGGACGGAACGTCCCAGCCGCTGGTTGGTTGGCCCCCCCTGGCCTTAATGCATGTAATCATGGCACGAGTGCTGGGTGAGAGATGCAACCACCCTTTACAGTGCCTGACCATTCTAAAACGAAGGGGAATCCAGTTATTGTAGCTAACCTGGCTTAGCGAAATTTTTTTTTTTTTCTATTTGCCCCCCTTTTACTGCCCAGCTGGCTTACACAGTACCCCGTAATGGAAATGAGATAACCCATACCCTCCGGCACTCATTGGAACATCTCAGGTCAACAACCGGGGGCCATTTTGTCCCACTCAATGCCTACACTTAATCCACCTGAAACCTTGCTAATTCCCCACGGGATGCTGCAGGTCAGCGTGCACACCTACAGCAAGCACTAACTCACTGGAAACACGTTGCACAACAGAGAGCCATCTACTGGGAACTAACCCTCTCTCCTCCAGCAATATGGCTGCTGTACCAACCATAGCACGTACACCACTCGATGGACTGGTCAAAATGCTGTATCCATGGTGTATACGGGTATCTTCGGATCTGGGACTCTTTACATCACATACTCTCCAGAGTGATGCTTGGCTGGAACGCTCAAGACCCCCCCCCCTTTTTTTTATTTTTTTTATTTGTGGTACCAGAGAAATGCTGACTTGGTCCAAGGGGGGCGGGATGAGGAGGGGTAACTAACTAACCAACTTACTAATCTATTTGTGGGTTATATAAATGTTTTAGGTTTTCTATTGCTGAAGTTAGATATCCGACCTGCATACTTAGTGCTTTTTTACGCTGTTTGAGTTAGATAAACAGTAACTGTTCTATAAGAATGTTGATCCATAAGGTTCCCATACCTTCTTAAACTTCACCTCTGTCACTAACACATACACATTTTCCCCCTGATTTCATACACAATTTAGGGCCGGGGAGGACACGGGCGGTGCCTGGGTGTCTCCCAGGACCCTCGCTGAACACACTCCCACTTAGGATTACGCTCAATACTCAGGTTTTCCTGTAGAGCGTTCAAGCAATATTTTGCTATTACTTTAGAATCTTAACCATACCTTCAGAGGGATCTCTACCCTCACTCCTTTCTCTTCTCTAATCTCTCTTCCCTCCCTTTCTTCCCACTACTGCTCCCCTAACTACACCCCCTGATTCTCTGTCCCCCTCCCCCCTGTTCCGCGCGATCATGAACGAACTTCACATTGTCACATTAAATGCTAAAGGACTCAACGTCCCCGAAAAGAGACGAATGTTACAAAATGACATGAAACGCATGAATGCAGACATCGTTCTGCTGCAAGAAACACACTTCCGGGAAAATGCTCTTCCCATTCTCAAAAACAGATACTATCCGACAGTAAACCATTCAATGTTTACAGAGGCCAAATCCAGAGGTGTCTCAATACAGATCTCGGCTAAAATACCTTGGTCCCTGATTGCTATAAAGACAGACCCGATGGGAAGATACCTCTTCCTCAAGGGCAAGACAAGTGAAGGTGACTATAGCCAACATCTATGTCCCAAACTGCCACCAAGATGCCTTTATCAGGAAACATCTGAAACTACTTCAAGAGTTTACAGAGGGCCAACTTATTGTAGGGGGGGACTTTAATATCCCCCTACTCCCTTCAGAGGACACCTCGTCGGGGACTTCATCCACGCCCCGAGGAACACGCAAAGCAATACAAACAGCGCTGCATACCGCACAATTGATAGATACCTGGCGTCTTTTTCACCCTGGTGAAAGGGACTATACATTCTATTCCCGTCCTCACCAAACGTACTCACGTATAGATTACCTTTTGATACCCCATAGACAACTGCAGGCAGTGAAGAGCACCACTATAGGATCCATTACATGGTCAGATCACGCCCCAGTCATGATGCGTTATGCTCTGACAGACTTCTATAGAGGACAAAGGAGCCCATGGAGACTTAACGAGAGCTTATTGCAGGACCCGGAGACGTTGGCAGCTGTAACCAGGGAAATAGCACACTACTTCCAAGTTAACCTCACCACAGATAGTAACACAGGTCTTGTATGGGAAGCACACAAAGCAGTGATAAGGGGCATCCTTATACAACACGGCGCACGTCTCAAAAAAATTAGAACTGAACAAATGACTACACTGATAAACAAGTTGCAGACACTAGAAATCGCACACAAACAGACCCCGACTAGACAACTGGGGACTGAACTAGACACGGTCCGTAGGCAAATCACTGACTTACTTCTTTTTAAAGTGAAGGCAGCAATGCAAGTTGCCCGGAAAAAAGTGTATGAATCCGGAAACAAATGTGGTAAACTATTGGCATAATCCCTACAAACTCAAAGGACAGCGTCATATATACCGCATGTAACCTCACAGACGGGCCAAAAAATGACCTTACCCCAGCAAATTACAAAGGAATTTAAATCTTACTACGAGAAACTGTACAACATTCCCACGTCACATCCACCTAGAGATCATATGAGGGAATATTTGACTACCTCCTTAATGCCCACACTACCAACTGAAACAAGGGACCTTTTAGAAGAACCTATAACATTATCTGAAATAAAAATAGCTATAGGCAGCGCCAAACCGGGGAAAGCTCCAGGCCCAGATGGACTTACAATCCAATATTACAAAACACTACTACCATCCCTAAGAAATCACATGGTCAACCTATTTAATAATCACACAGAGGAGGGGATGTTCCATAGCTCTACATTGCAAGCCCAGATATCGGTCATTCCAAAAGAAGGGAAAGATCCGACCCAATGCGAAAGTTATCGGCCAATCTCCCTGCTCAACACGGATCTCAAACTGTTTACCAAAATAATAGCCTCCAGACTACAACTGCACCTCCCACACCTAATACACGTAGACCAAGTGGGTTTCGTCCCGACTAGAGAGGCAAGGGGCAACACCATTAAGGTTCTGAACCTAATCCACGCAACTAACCTTACAAAGACGCCGAGTGTTTTTGTGAGCACAGATGCTGAAAAAGCGTTTGACCGCGTAAATTGGTCCTTTATGTTTGAAACGCTTCACCATGTGGGAATGGGTAACAACATGCTGAGATGGATTGAGGCGGTTTATACAACACCGACGGCTAGAGTCAGGGCGAATGGAGTGTTATCTGACTCGTTCCCTATTACTAATGGGACGAGACAGGGCTGTCCTCTTTCGCCCCTACTATTCGCCTTGTCTCTTGAACCCTTTCTGTGCCATGTAAGACTAAACCCTAACATCAGGGGAGTAGAAATAAATCAAACCCAATATAAGGTGTCCGCATACGCGGATGACCTTATGTTTTCAATCACTAACCCTACCACCTCTCTCCCGAGCCTGCTTAAGGAGTTTGACATATACGGTAACATCTCCAACTTGAAGATCAACTTCACCAAATTAGAAGTAATGGGAGTGGGAGTCCCAAATTCCCAGCTACTACACCTCCAATCCAGTTTTAACTTAAAATGGACCAACACCGCACTGAAGTACTTAGGTACACAGATCCCCCACACGCTATCTCGGCTCTATGAATTAAACTTCCCGCCGCTACTAAAAACAATACAGACACTCCTGAACAACTGGGGTACGGGTTTACACTCCTGGGTAGGACGGTGTAACATACTAAAAATGTCCATAC
This sequence comes from Lithobates clamitans, assembly GCA_037952925.1. Lineage (NCBI taxonomy): Eukaryota > Metazoa > Chordata > Amphibia > Anura > Ranidae > Lithobates > Lithobates clamitans. Next base: position 1,758,598 of record JBBGZY010000742.1, on the reverse strand, counting down.
TCCCAAAATTCCTCTACCTCATGCAGACTTTGCCAGTAAACATACCGGCCGTTTACTTCAGGAAGGTGCAATCAATATTTACGGAATTTGTGTGGGCTAAACAAAGACCGAGAATTGCAAATAAGATACTAGTCCTCCCTAAACAGTCCGGAGGCCTAGCATTACCAGATATCCGTGCCTACTATCAGGCGGTGCACCTGGGAAGATTGATAGACTGGTGTCGTCATCAAGAATCCAAACTTTGGACCAGTCTTGAACAAAACCAATGTGCAGTTCCGCTCCGGAGAGCTCCTTGGTGTCACTTGGCAATTCCGATAGAGATTAAGCGTCATCCATTAATAGGAAACACTATACAAATCTGTGCTCGGCTGCTAACACGGGCATCCCTATCTTCCTCAAATTCACCTCTATATCCGATACTAGGGAACCCACTGTTTGTACCAGGCCTACAAGATGCGGTCTTTGGGAATCTAGCTAGATCGGGTATTTACCAAGCCTCCCATTTTAGCACTGAAGGACGCTGGAAAACAAACGCAGAACTTTCAGACCCGACAGGCCCGTATAGACTAGACTTCTTGAGGGCGTTTCAGTTGAGTCATTTTCTCAAAACCATACAGCCCCCCACGAGTGTACAGATACTCACCACATTAGAAGACATATGCTCAACCCAGGGGATACTACCACACACACTTTCTCTGACCTATAACATTCTGAATACACCCCCATCAGACTTCGCCCCACCAGGCCTAACTAAATGGGAAAAAGAGCTAGATTGTAGCTTTAGTACAACCAAGAAACAACAAATACTCAGATTCACACACAAATCCTCTATATGTGCCAAAACTCAGGAAACGAACTACAAAATTCTAACACACTGGTACAGGACCCCTGCACAATTACACAAACTTTTCCCAACGACCTCTGACCTCTGTTGGCTATGCCAAATGGAAACAGGGACACTACTGCATGTGTTCTGGTCATGCCCTAGATTGACAAGTTTTTGGCAAACAATTAAGAAGACAATACAGAAATTTACAGATTACGAGATCAAGGACGACCCAACATTCTTTCTCCTACATGCAGCTAATATCCCCACAAAGACATACAAAAAAAATGTGTTCTCCGACATCTCCTAGATGCAGCTAAGGCCTGCATTCCACTAAGTTGGAAGTCCTCAACCCCACCAACCATAGACTTATGGATCAAAAAAGTAGAAGAAATTAAACATATGGAAGATCTCATTCATACTGCACAAAACAGACAGGAAAAATTCTCCAAAACATGGCAGGGTTGGAACATGTTTATATTCTCCAACGAGGGACAAGCTTTACGAGAAGCTATTCCGATTGTTTGAATACTCACAAGCCATTTCAATTTTTTATCAATTTTTTAAAATCTAGATACAGGATTCTGGACATCTCAATTGCCTTTCAGCAATGACTCAAGTCGCCCCATGATCGCGTGGAACATTCCCCTACCCCCCCCCCTCTTTTCTCTTTTTCTTTCCCCCCCCCTAACTTTACTTTCTCCCACTATCTCTCCTCTCCTGACTATAGGAATCTATGCTATCTTTTTGAAAAATGGAAAAGGAAGGGAGGGAGCTCATGGGACCGTATTTACTTAATACACCGCAACTCAGGAAATATATATTTTATTGATTTATGTACTTGTCAAAAACAATGCTTGATACACCAAGTTTCTTTTGTATTGCTGTGTGGTGAAGATATACTGTATATTGTATGACATGGGTCCATGTGGGCCCCCCTTTTGTCTGTTATAAATAAAAAATTAAAAAAAAAAAAAAAAAACCTTACCAGCACACATCACCCCCTAATCAATCCCCCTTCCCATCACCCTCCAAGCGCAAATCATCTTATCTCCAAATTCCACCTCCGCAGCACAAATCCCCCCTTAAATCCCTCTTTCTTTTTTTTTATTTCTTTTTTTTTGTGCGATTTCAGAATAGAAAAACATTACATTGTATATTCTATATCAAAACACCCAAATAGTATCAAAACCATATAAATTCACATCTCTCTATATAACTATATGCCAAATCATATGTACTCAAAGAAAACAAAAGAAAAAAGAAAGTATCAACCTATCTCGATCCTATAATTCAGCTTATATTTTTACAAACACAATCCTTTAGCTTTAATTTCCTTCCCCTCCCCTTCAAAAAAAAAAAAAAATATATATATATATTTATATATATATATATATATATATATATATATATATATACAGTATCTCACAAAAGTGAGTACACTCCTCACAATTTTTGTAAATATTTTATAAATATCTTTTCATGTGACAACACTGAAGAAATGACACTTTGCTACAATGTTAAGTAGTGAGTGTACAGCTTGTATAACAGTGTAAATTTGCTGTCCACTCAAATTAAGTCAACACACAGCCATTAATGTCTAAACTGCTGGCAACAAAAGTGAGTACACCCCTAAGTGAAAATGTCCAAATTGGGCCAAAAGTTTCAATATTTTGTGTGGCCACCATTATTTTCCAGCACTGCCTTAACCCTCTTGGGCATGGCGTTCACCGGAGCTTCATAGGATGCCACTGGAGTCCTCTTCCACTCCTCCATGACGACATCACGGAGCTGGTGGATGTTAGAGATCTTGCGCTCCTCCGCCTTCCGTTTGAGGATGCCCCACAGATGCTCAACAGGGTTTAGGTCTGGAGACATGCTTTTCCAGTCCATCATCTTTACCCTCAGCTTCTTTAGCAAGGCAGTGGTTGTATTGGAGGTGTGTTTGCAGTCGTTATCATATTGGAATACTGCCCTACGGCCCAGTCCCCGAAGGTGGGGGATCATTCTCTGCTTTAGTATGTCACAGTACATGTTGGCATTCATGGTTCCCTCAATGAACTGTAGCTCCCCAGTGCCGGCAGCACTAATGCAGCCCTAGACCATGACACTCCCACCACCATGCTTGAATGTAGGCAGACACACTTGTCTTTGTACTCCTCACCTGATTGCCGCCAAACACACTTGACACTATCTTAACCACATAAGTTTATCTTGGTCTCATCAGACCACAGGACATGATTCCAGTAATCCATGTCCTTAGTCTGCTTGTCTTCAGCAAACTGTTTGCATGCTTTCTTGTGCATCATCTTTAGAAGAGGCTTCCTTCTGGGACGACAGCCATGCAGACCAGTTTGTTGCAGTGTGCGGCGTATGGTCTGAGCACTGACAGGCTGACCCCCCAACCCTTCAACCACTGCAGCAATGCTGGCAGCACTCATACGTCTATTTCCCAAAGACAACCTCTGGATATGATGCTGAGTACGTGCACTCAACTTCTTTGGTTGACCATGGCGAGGCCTATTCTGACTGGAACCTGTTAAACCACTGTATGGTCTTGGCCACCATGCTGCAGCTCAGTTTCAGGGTCTTGGCAATATTCTTATAGCCTAGGCCATCTGTATGTAGAGCAACAATTCTTTTTTTCAGATCCTCAGAGAGTTATTTGCCATGAGGTGCCATGTTAAACTTCCAGTGACAAGTATGAGAGAGTGAGAGCGATAACACCAAATTTAACACACCTGCTCCCCATTCACACCTAAGACCTTGTAACACTAATCAGTCACTTGACACAGCGGAGGAAAAATGGCTAATTGGGCCCAATTTGGACATTTTCACTTAGGGGTGTACTCACTTTAGTTGCCAGCAGTTTAGACATTAATGGCCGTGTGTTGACAAATTTACACTGTTATACAAGCTGTACACTCTCTACTTTACATTGTAGAAAAGTGTAATTTCTTTAGTGTTGTCACATGAAAAGATATAATAAAATATTTACAAAAATGTGAGGAGTGTACTCACATTTGTGAGATACTGTATATTATACGAAGGGAGAAGGGAAGGAAAACCAAATCAAAAGAAAGAAAAAGAAAAGAGAGGGAAGGAAAATAAGAAAAAAGAATCCTGCGAAAAATAGATATTCAGTATATCTATTATATTGTTTTCTGCCATACTTCATTTAGGAGTCTGAAATTAATTCCTAGTACAATAAAGTCGATTTAAATTCAAGCCATTTTGCCCATGTCTTGAGATGTCTCCTGTTCAACCCCCTATTGCTGCATGTTAATTCTTCCATTAAACAGAGATCATAAGCCTTCCGTAGCCATTGAAAAAATGTGGGAATCGATTGCTTTTCCCAATAAAATGTAATTAGCGATTTACCAGCATTTAATAAATGTGGGGTTATAAATGCCCTATTAAATCCCTCTTTCTACCACTAAACCTCTTACCCCTAGCACCAGTCTTATTTATTCTCTTCCTAGGTCAGTATGTTCCCCCCTCCTTCCCTGAATTTACAGACCTCAGTCAGACACAATGTGGCACGGTAGATTTCCTTCCTCCCAGGTTCCCCCTCATGTGGCACACTAGGGCCAAATAAGAGCCAAGGGGAAGCTTCCCTTGGTTCTGTGACAGACAGTAGGAGCTGGTGGGGAGTTGGGGGGCACATGCTGATGAAGCGAGTGTCTCCCAGGATCCATACATAGACATTGTCTGCTAAGAAAATCTGCCTACCAGTTCTTCATCACAGGAATGTGCACAACAAAGATCACTGGAACTCCACCCAGGACTGAATAGACTCTACTTCTGTTGCTACTGCAGCACTCCCAGTCCTCCCATGTTGATTTATGCCACTGTAGCATCGTCTTATTGAACCCAGACAAGTAATATTCTAAACTATCAACTCTATTGATTAGCTTGCCTGTTTCATACAATTTGAAATAATGAAAAGATGTGGTTAGGACTTTAGATATGCTTTAACCGAAAATGCCTGTTTATATTATGTGCTACTTCATCCAACATGCCTGACACAATGTCAAATAATCAGAAAGTGTCAGTGCAAATATAAATAAAGACATCATAAAATTTGTGCAATTACGGCACATCCAGTTTGCCCAAGGCTTGTGGCTATCTAGGGACACTAAGCTCATTTAATTTTGGGCTCCATTAATTTGGAGGAACTATTGATGTCCAATTACACATAAATGTCTAAAGTGCAAACACACTAAAATACTAAAAAGCTATCTCTTTTGGGAAATATAATCCATTATACGCTCAAAACATTCCAAAATAATAAAAAATAAATCATAGGAGCACATGCGTAATAATTTTATTAAACACTGAACTTGCTTGTGTGGTTCTGTGTTGGAAATAAGGTAATTTTATGAAATGTAATGAAGCGTGTACAGCCTCTCTTCCCTATTACACTGCACTGCAGCTGCCTATTAATTTAGGATTCCTCCAAACACTGAAGGTTGTAATGATGGAACAACATTGCATTTATTAGGCAGATCAGACTGTCTTAACGGGCAATAACCTCTGCTTGGAATACACAAATTCAAGACAGAATTTGTGAATCTTCAATATCTTTACTAAAATGCTTATACACTACATATTCAGGAATAAAAAAATGTTAGCAACACAAGACTTCTATAGCAGCCAGTGTCAGGCAACACTTTCTCTGACGTGTGGAAAATACCACAGAACACTGTGTATGACCCACACGCCTAAATGTGTGCTCTCAAGGGACAAAAAAAGCTGCTATCCTATTTGGAATGCTCAATTATTCATTTTCTCGCAGTGTCAATATCCCTGTAGCAGTGATATGCAAGAGGAATCTGTAACGACTGACTATATATACTGTACAATTGTCTATGTAAAAAAAAAAAAGGTGTAAATACATGAATATTTTTTTTTTCCCTGAAAATGCAAACAATGTAATTATTTTAAGGGAAAAGTACACTTATGCGTACATCACAGAATAAATGAAGGGAAGAAGTGTTATATTTTTAAACCTTCAACAACATAGGTGTAGCTAGATCTGGGCACCTGGGGCATGTGCTTCAGGTCTCCTTGTTGGTGTTCTCCTATTAAATGCACTCAGTTTGAAACAGGCAGATGAGCAGGCAATTATTCTCTGTGGCAAGATGTTAGTACATACACACAAGATGATATAAACACTGCTTGGCCCCGTTTAACCTGGAACAGCATGAATAGAGAGGTCTGCATCCGAGGCCCAAATTTATACTTAATACATTTAAAATTAATTTTAAAATATCCAAATCATTTATTAATTGTCATAAATTTAGCTAAATGTATCTTTTTCTTCCCAGAGGGCAGTAAAGAGAGCGAACTGTAATTAAATCCCTACTGCCTGCAATTTTCAATTTTTTTAAAGGTCCCTAAGAGCTGTAAAAGTAAAAAAGCAGTTTTGGCTGCAATACCTCCTCTCCAGCACAATCTCACAAGTAATAGCCACTAGATGTTCTTATTTTTTTTAATTGGTTATAAAAGATAAATACCATGTAAAATTGCGCACAAGTAATATAGTGAGCAGAAAACACAAAACAGGATATCCTCTCTAATAAATCACAATAGAAAAAAACATAAACTAAAAATTGTCAAAAAGATATTAATAGTGAAGGTAAAAGAATAAACAATGCAGAATACAGTGAGTAACTTATAGGTAATCATTCCCTTTTAAGAACAGCATAACAAATCTTCTCTTTTTATCCAATATCACCAGTGAACCCATCACCACAGTGATGTCATTGCGTACAGGACCCAGAAGTTGCTGTAATTGTTGCCAGGTTGGTGAATATATCATTATGTGTGTGATGGACCGCATGGCACCCCACCTGGGTGCCTCTGCCATGCGATGCTCCCTGCCCTCCAAACCGATAGCTAATACCAGCCCGTTACTCCAAGCATCGTACACAGACAAGATGTTCAGGTAAAAACCAAAGCAAACAGGCAGAAACAATAGGTTACTTAATTAACAATGAGAGGAATACACTTACAAAAACAGTAAACACAAAGCACTTTAATAAACAGATTACTGTCAGTAATCGGAAACAGACAGAGACAGAAAATTCAGCAAAAATAACATATTTTAATAAGATGGTAAAAATGGTACAACTGTTAACGTAGTCAAAACATAGCCAAGGTTCGGTAGCCAAATTGGGTAGTCAGAACAAGCCAGGAGATCAAGAAGCCAAAGATTAGGGTGGACAGAACAAGCCAGGAAATCAGGAAGCCAGAGATCAAGGTAGTCAGAAGCAGCAGACAGGATCAGGAACCAGAAGGGATGTCAGCCAGGCAAGTCTTCAACAGGAACACAGCAGAGAGTTCCAAGGTGAAGGCATTGAAGAACTAAACAGGGCATTTTAAATAGCCATAAGGGACTGACTGTGGGCTTGACTGATGAGCAGAAGATGATCAACAGGTGAGCCACTGTGGAATGATGAATACTGGCAATTAACCAACGGCTGAGCAAACTGAGCACAGAGGGCTGAGAGCCCAGCCCCGACAATTACACATACAGTAACAGCAGGAGACCTGACCGTCAGGTTGTTTTGAGCTGATTATCTTCTGCTCTGAGTCTCTTGGTTTAGGAGGGGGTTGAAGCAGTCAATACTGGTTTGGGCACAGAGGCCCCAAATATGTATCCAGGTCCTCCAGTGTGTGTTTTGTGGAGACATGGACTTGAAGCCGACGTAAAACTACTTCAAAGGCCCCCCAGGCACACATCTCCCAAAGAAAAAAGCCCCCTCAAATGTAAGGGTCCATAATCAGTAGGCAAGAGGCTACCCTGCAGTACCCTCCAAAAGTCCCTGTCCCAGTTGGGTCTGCCACATTTCTCCCCCCTCAAAGGTAGACTAACGAGGTTCCAAACCTTTACCTGGTCTGGACCTGCATTAGTCGGGCAAAATAAGCACACATAGTCTGTCCACATAATATCCATTCTTGGCCACTAGGAAGTGTTGTCATTGGTAGGTGTGGGGCAGTGGTTGTGGACCTTCTATCTGGCTACCATTACTTTAGCTAGCTTTACTGTTTCGGGGCTCGGTCTGCTGCTAGGGAGAGGGGTTGGCTGCCCTGACTCCCTAGAGCTGTGAAGACACAATAGGTGCTAGGCAGAGGCCAGCGGCATTCTGCCCTGTTGCCAGTGCTTCAGATGGAGACCCTACATTCTTCACCCTCGCTAACTGTTGGGGAGGGAAGATGGTTTCCTCAGCTCCCAGACTGTGGATCTGCCACTGGGATGGGAGAACAACCACCTCCTCTTCCGGACGATGGATCTGTTTCTGGGGAGTGGGGAAGTTTCCCCCTCTCCCGGGTCCTTTAACTGCTGCTGGGGAGATGAGCCGGGATCTCCATATCCAGGACTCCTGCTGTGGGGGGAAGACAACCTCCTTTGCTCCCAAGTTCTTACACTGCCCTTGGGGAGACTTCTCTTGGGGACCCTCTCTCTGGCTCCTGAATTTCAGCTGCTGCTGGTGAGATAAGCCATTTGCTTCATCTCTCAGATCCCTGTCCCGCTGCTGGGCAGGCCCATTCCTCCATCCAAACTCGTCCTGTGTAGAAACAGGTTTGTTAAGGTGCATTAACATTTGCTGCATCCACCTTCAAGGCTCTGCTTTCATAGCTGTTGGTGGAGGTATTCAAAGCACACTGTTACTCTGCCTCATTACCGACACTTCAGCCAGGATTTTAGAGCTGTTGGCTGGTACTTCCCACTAGTCCCAGGCAAAGGGAGTCTAACAGCCAATCTGTGGGAGATCTCCAGATCCCATTCCTGAACAGCTAGAACCTCCAACTCTTCCTGTGCTCTCCGTCATTTCCTCCAAACGCCACTCCAGATCACTCCCAAAGTCAAAGCCTTCTGTCGTACTGTTGTCCGCTGTCCAAGGGCACACCTGGGCTACATGCCAGGGGAGGAATAACAAACCTGCAAAAAATTTCAAACTATATTGTTGAGTCATTCATTTCGGGTGACCGATGTAATTATTATTAAAAAGCTATTCATTTAAAGTGACAGATATAGTTATGTGGATAAATACATTGGTCACTTTAAATGAATAACTTATGAATTAATAATAATTGGTCACCCTTAATAAATAACTCAACAATATTGTTTTGCAATTTTTCTCAGGTTTTTTATTCCATTATCTTATAATATATATATATATATATATATATATATATATATATATATATATATATATATATATATATATATATATATATATATGTATCTGCTGTATAGCAATCTTGCTTGATGTTTGGGACTAGCTTTGAAGTCTGTGGCCCTGATAACTTGATGACCCTGTTTGTCATCTATTTCTATCACATGACAGCCAATTATGCTCTTATAAACATCACCTTATGTTCAGATCTCCCATCCCCATGATTAAGCTCCAAGGGGAGGGGCAAAACATGTTAGAGGCGTGGCCTGGTTGAAGTCCGCGCTGAGGCTGCCATTCATCTCACTTCATGCACATGGGTCTGCTTCATGATGTGCAGCTTTACAAATCTTTTCCTTTAACCTTTTCTCTATAGTCTTCTTAATAGAATGATGCCCAGTGTCATTCAACTTGAAAGACTAAGGGCATTCTCTGAATGCAAAGCATCATGGACCCGCTCTCCCACAACGGGGCTTCACCACACACTCTACACTCACATACAATGATGCACAGTGGTGCTGACATCATCACGCCAAACACAGCCACTATCTATCCCTTGGAATATATTAGTAGATACACCAATAAATACACCAATATAAAAATCAGAGATCAATAGTTCAGCCACAAACTGGAACATCTACTCTCAGCCACAACGTAGATTTCTAAGCTTAACCCCCCCAGCCACAAAGAAGTTAGTTAAACAGTGTATGATCCTTCTAAATATCTAAATAGTGAACACAAAAAAAATGAAGAAGAAATTAGTGACGCTGCTGCAGACAAAGTAGTTCAATTTAGAGCATACTGAACATGTCCACTGTAAAAAAAACTAGTGCAAAACAATGTGTTTAAACAATCAAAGCACCATGTGATTTTTAAAGTGATTAAATCAAACAGAATGTCCATATAATAAAATATATATAATAGGAAATGGTTAAATATAAGTGTCTTCTTAATTTCTTCCACCACACCAGAGTGTTCAGTGCACCCACTCCCTTAGGAAACGCGATATTTAGAAGGATCATACACTGTTTGTCACTTTTTAACTTTACAGTGGCAGCTTTATTCATTAATTTGTTTGCATATTAGTTTCATCTAAGGCGCGGTGGTGGTAATTATAGTAAGGAGCGGTTGTTTACTTTAATACCTACAGCTATCTGCAAAGAAGTTAGTTAGTTCACTCCTTTAACAGAACAGACAATTACTTGACCCTAAGCAGAGCAGGACCATTTAACAGCATTAACATCTGCTCAGCTTTCCAGCCACAGAGCAGTACCATCAGCTCAACTCATCCAGTTCAGCAAATACCATCAGTTTCATCTTCCAGCAGAAAAATACCATCAGATCCAATCTTCAGCAACAGAGTAGCATCATCAGCTCAACCCTCCAACAACAGAGTAGTGTCATCTGCTCAACCATCCTACAATGGAATAGCAGCAACAGCTTAGCACTTCAAGTCAGAATTATTGTACATTGAGCTGCACTGTGCACATGTGCAGCCCAGCATACATTTATAGCACAGTTCTGTGCTGCAATGATGTAATTCCCATGTGCGGGAGTAATGTTATAGCTGCCCGGTCAATCAAGTGGCTGAGAAGTCAGAAGGAAAACCAGGGGAAAAGAAAAATCACCAAATCTGGAATGAGCCATGCAAATGGTGCGGCCCACACATAGAAGGACACAAGGGCATGATAAGCAATAAATGACAAAAGTAGTGGAACAGGTGAAGAACTTATCGATGGCATATGCCTTGCCATTCGCATCAGAAAAGGATTTCTTACAACAATGTTGTACAAAGGGGCACATTTTGCAGAGACTTTTTTTGCACTGATACATTCCTGACGTATTACAGAAAAAAGTCATTGGATGAGAAGTGAATCTAGGGGGAGCAGGAATTTTGCTGGGTGCAAGTTTATTTTTGATGTTTGGGCTCTCTTATATACAAACTTAGGTTTTGTGGAAATAACAGAGGAAAGTTTGGGGTCGCAAAGAAGTATGTTCCAGTGACAAAAAATAATATTTGTTTAGTTTTGCAATAATAATTGGTGATAAATCTGATGTCAGAGGGGGAAGTTTGTTGTTTAGTTAAGGGAACAGTCATGGTTTCACATTCAGATTGAGCTTTGCTAATAATGTCTGCATTATATCTTTTGTCAAGGAATCTTTTGGGAAGTATAGAGCTCTGGGAGTGATAATCCGATTCCAAAGTGCAATTTCTACCAAGTCTGGTGAATTGACTTTTCAGAATATTATTATTCCATCTCGATTGGTGACAGCTGTTAAAATGTAAGTATGAATTTCCTGAGGCCAGTTTGAAATGAGTTTTGGTTACTATGATGCCCTTGGAATGGCTTAATTCTAAGTCTAAGAAGACCAAAGAAGTTTTATCACATACGCGAGTGAAGGTTAAACCTAGGGTGTTACTATTGCAAAAATCAACAAAGGGAGCTATATCTGCTAATGTGCCATCCCAGATGATCAAAATATCATCTCTGTATCTACCAAAGAATACAAGATGAGTGGTATGTGGGTTGCTCCTCCAGATACAGGATTCAGGAGGCTCCCATGGCAGTCCCCTGTATCTGGAGGAAAAACTGGTCAAGAAAGGTGAAATAATTGTGCTCCAAACAGAATTTGGCACTGTTGTGTATGAATTGGGCCTGCAGATGATGTAATAGGAGCTCTGTACCAAGAAAATGAGAGAGGGCTGCATGGCTCTCTCTCTGGAATTCTTTTTTGTTCCAGAGAGAGGAGAGAGGACATCCACACATGAGTTGCACCAACGCTACACTGACACAGTACACATAGGCACACATCTCACCCCCTATTGACCCCCCAGTTAACCCCTTCACTCCCTGTCACTGTGTCACCCAATGCAGTGTTCATATTTTTCTTTGATCACTGTACTGGTGTCATTTGTGACACTAATCAGCATTAGGGCAGTAAGTGGTAGGCCCAGGTAGCTTTAGGGTACCCCCCTAATAAAGGTTTAAACCCTTGATTACCCCCTGTCACCAGTGATCACCGTATTAGTGTCACGGGTGACGCTGGTTAGTTCTTTTTTATAGCGTTAGGGCACCCCGCAGTACATTACCTAATAAAAGGTTTAATCCCCTGATCACCTGTTGGGTGATATTAGCTAGGTTTTAGCGTAAGTTAGGGTCTGTGTTGCCCCAGGCAGTGTCAGATTAGGGCCAGTAGTGCAACACCCATGCACGCACCATAAACTTTCCTTAGTAGTATAGTGTCTGAACGGATCAATATCTTTAAACTGATCAGAACTATATTAGCATCCCAAATAGTTTAGGGTTCCCAAAAACGCAGCGTTAGTGGGATCATCCCAAATACCTGCTAGCACCTGTGTTTAACCCCTCTTCCCAGCCCAGCACACTCACGTGCAGTGTCAATCGATCACTGTCACTTACAAAACACTAAACACATAACTGCAGCATTCGCAGAGTCAGGCCTGATCCTTGCGAACGCTAACAGTTTTTTTGGTACCTTTTGAAGCAGTCGCTGACAGTCAGGTGCTCTTTTTTCCTGTGAGTCTCACTAGTTGTACCAGTATATTTAGAGGCCAAATTGTCCAATCGAAGGTACACTAGTGAAGAGGCCTACATGTTTCTGAGCATGACAGATGACAGTGAAGAGGAAGTCACCCATCTGTCAGATTCAGGCTCAAGTTATGAACCTGTAGACAGCAGCGGCACCCTGACAGATAGCTCTGATGATGGAGTAGTGGTCCCTGCCAAGGTCAGGCGTACCCAACCCCATTCTTCTGCTGTTGTTGAGGTGCAAGAACCGCAGGGCTCTCGTATGGAGCAGAGAGCCAGTACTAGAGCAGCTTATCCTTCTGGTGAACTGGCAAGCACCCGTGGCCTAGTACATCCTGGTCATACATCCAGCACTGCAGTAACACTTGGTGACGTGGCAACTCCCATAAGTGCAGTTCAAGCTGGTGAGGTGGCTAGCACGAGTAGTGTCCCGCTGCCACCAAGAAGACAAAGACAGGCCCGTTGAGCCCATAGTGCCTTTCCTGCTGCATTTGCCAATCCAAATTGGGAGCCCACCACTTCTGCAACACCCGTACTTCCCCCATTCACTGGTCAACCCGGAATTCAGATCTATAGATCTATTGTGGACTGAAGCAATTTGTATGCTGGTCAATTCATTGCCACTAATCCCCAGTTGACCCTTGCCAGAGATTGGAGACCTATTACGGTCTCTGAATTTAAGACCATCCTGGGCCTATCCCTCCTCATGGGCGTAACTAAAAAAAGTGAGTTGCGGTTATATTGGTCCACTGACCCAATTCACGATATGCCCGTGTTCTCTGCTTGCATGACCATGACACGATACAAGCAGATCTTGTGGTTCATGCATTTCAATGACAATGAACTCTGTCATCCTCGGGGTGACCCTGAATACGATGGGCTCTACAAAATTCGTCCCCTCGTAATCCACTTCAACCAGCAGTTTGCAGCCTTGTTTACTCCCGATCAAGTTGTCTGCATTGATTAGTCCCTGATTACGTTTTCTGGCAGCTTGTCATTGGAGCAGTATCTTCCCAGCAAGCATGCCAGATAACGGGTCAAGATGTATAAGCTCTGTGTCAGGGCAACAGGCTATACATATAGTTTTATGGTGTACGAGGGAAGAGATAGTTACGTAGAGCCAGAGAACTGCCCAAACTACATAGGGAGTGCTGGTAAGATTGTGTGGGACTTGGTGTCACCCTTATTCAGAAAGGGTTACCACTTGTATGTGGACAACTATTACACAAGCGTGCCACTTTTTAGTCACTTGTTTGATCATGGAATTGGCCCATGTGGAGCTGTGCAATCTAATCGCCGGGGCTTACCCCGGTGGCTTGTAGATTCCCCTCTTAGGCTGAGGGAGAGAGCCTGGTATAAAAAAGTGTCTGGATATTTATTCCAATTGGCTCTGTTGAATGCCTATGTGCTATGCAAAGCTTCAGGACGAACTGGATCCTTCCTTAAATTCCAGGAAGAGATCATCACAAGCCTTCTGTTTCCAGACGGTGCTGTGGCCCAACATCCCAATCCAAATGCAGTGAGCCAGCTGCATGGGAGGCATTTTCCGTATGTCCTCCCTGGTACCCCTACCCAACGATCACCCCAAAGAAGATGTCGTGTCTGCAGAAAGTGCGGATATAGGCATGACACCTGCTTTTATTGTCCCTCCTGTCCTGACCAACCTGGTCTTTGCATTGGTGAATATTATAGTATTAGCGTAGGGTACAGCATTGAACAGTTCTAGGGCACACTTACACAGGGTCTCGAAAGATGAGATGGCCATCACATTTTGAGAGACCCTAATCTGGAATGTTTACAGTTTACAGTTAATATAAAAGTGTAAAAAAAACAAAAAAACAAAACACAAAAACACACAAAAAAAAACACAAAAATAGTTGTGGTTTTATTTTTCTTCTCTATCTTTCGTTCTCTCTCTTATGTTCGCTCTCTATTGTCCACTTTTTTGTTCGCTCTCCATTGTTCTATATCTATTGTTCTCTCTACTGTATTTTAGAACTGTAATGTTTTATTTTATTTGCTTTGTAGGTATGGTATGTCTTACTGTTATACTGTAATGTTGCTTTATTTTATTGTTAACCATCATTTGCTTAGCAGGTACGCCATTCAGCTGCAGCACGGGTTTATTTATTCTGACAGCAACAGCGTTTTCTCCCACGACACGTAAAGCCATGACTCCAGTGCTGTAGGAGGTGATTTCACCACCACAGTTTAAAAAAAGAGCATATATGACGAAGCATGGGGGCAGGTGTGGAGGAACGATTTGCTCCTAACATTAGGGGCAGATTTCCCCCATGTTTCAGCATATATTTTTTAGACACAGATTGCGTTAAAAATTCAAGTTGTTTTATTGAGTTAATGTTTTATAATTACCATTGTTTGCTTTTCAGGTACATCATTCAGCTGCAGCACTAATTTATTTACCTTGACAGCAACAGCTTTTGCTCTCATGATACGAAAATCAGCGACTCCAGCGCTGTAGGAGGTGATTTCACCATCACATTTAAAAAAAAAAATGGTGCATGTATGCCCATCATTAGAAGTGGGTGGATGAAGGGCGGTATTCTAATGGTGGGCATACTCACAGATCAATCTCTTTTTTTCGTTCAGCCCACAGGCTGCATGAAAAAAAGAACATTACAAAATATGCCCAACAACGTACTGGTATGTTGCTGGACTTTGAGTGGTTATACGAGAATGATGCCTGCAGGTCTAGGTATCATCTTGGTATCATTCTTTTCAGCCAGCGGTCGGCTTTCATGTAAAAGCAATCCTAGTGGCTAATTAGCCTCTAGACTGCTTTTACAAGCAGTGGGAAAGAACTACCCCCTCCCACCGTCTTCCATGGTTTTCTCTGGCTTTCCTGTCCCAACAGGGAACCCGAGAATGCAGCCGGTAGTTCCACCAGCTGACCATAGAGCTGGTCAGAGACCAGAATGTCTCCAATCATCTCTATGGCCTAAGAAACCGGAAGCTACAAGCATTTCATGACTTTGCCATTGGTTTTGCCAGATATAAACAGCCCCATTGGAAAATTGGGAAAGCATTTAATTACACCGATCTTGGTGTGGTCAGATGCTTTGAGGGCAGAGGAGAGATCTAGGGTCTAATAGACCCCAATTTTTTTTGAAAAAGACTACCTGTCACTACCTATTGCTGTCATAGGAGATATCTACATTCCCTGAGATAACAATAAAAATGATTTAAAAAATTTTAAAAACGCAAGCGTCATTCTGGTGTCATATGTAAACAGCAATTGCACCATGCATTTGAGGTATCACCACGGAGGTCAGATAGAGGGCAGTCATCTTAGCATTAGACCTCCTCTGTAAATCTAATGTAGTAGCCTGTAAAGGATTTTAAAGGCTTTTAAAAATGTATGTAGTGTGTCGCCGCTGCATGTTTGTGTGCAATTTTAATGCATTTCGTGTTTGGTGTCCATGTACTCGGCATAAGATCATCTTTTTTTTATCAAAAATTTGGGCAATATAGTGTGTTTTAGTGCATTAAAATGAAAAAAAAGTGTTTTTTTTCCAAAAAAATTGCGTTTGAAAAATCGATGTGCAAATACTGTGTAAACAAAAATTGCAATACCCACCATTTTAATCTGAAGGGCCTTTGTTTTAAACTATATATATAATGTTTGGGGGTTCAAAGTAATTTTCTAGCAAAAAAAATATTTTTTTTGCAAAAAGTAATGTAAAAGTTGCAAAAAGCAATGTAAAAGTGTCAGAAAGGGCTTTGTCTTCAAATGGTTAGAAGAGAGGGTGATGTGTGACATAAGCTTCTAATGTTGTGCATAAAATGCCAGGACAGTTCAACCCCCCCCCCCCCCCCAAATGACCCCTTTTTGGGAAGTAATTACCCCAAGCTATTTGCTATAGGCATGTTGAGTCCATGGAATATTTTATATTTTGCCACAAGTTTCTGGAAAATTACTTTTTTACTTTTCTTTTTTTGCTCAAACATGCCATGGACATATGTGAAATTACACCCCAAAATACATTCTGCTGCTTCCCCTGAGTACGAGGATACCACATGTGTGAGACTTTTTGGGAGCCTAGCCTGTACAGGACCCTGAAAACCAATCACCGCCTTCAGACTTTCTAAAGAGCGTAAAATGGTGATTTCACTTCCTCACTACCTATCACAGTTTTGGAGGCCCTGAAATGTCAAGATAGCACAAAACCACCACAAATGACACCATTTTGGAAAGTAGACACTTAAAGCTATTTGCTGAGAGGCATGTTGTGTCAATGGAATATTTTATATTTTGCCAGAAGTTTCTGGAAAATTAAAAAAACCTATATATTTATTTTTTTTTACACAAAGTTGTCACTAAATGATATATTGTTCAAATATGGCATGGTTATATGTGGAATTACACCCAAAAATACATTCTGCTGCTTCTCCTAAGTATGGGGATACCACGTGTGAGACTTTTTGGAGCCTAGCCATGCACAGGATCCCAAAAACCAATCATCGCCTTCAGGCTTTCTAAAGTAAAAACTTGTGATTTTACTCCTCACTACCTATCACAGTTACGTAGGCTCTGAAATGTCCAGATAGCACAACAACCCCCCCCCCCCCCAAATGTCCAAATTTTGGAAAGTATACACCTTTAGCTATTTGCTAAGAGGCATAGTGAGTATTTTGCAGCTCTCATTTGTTTTTGAAAATGAAAATACATTTTTTTTTTCTTTTTTCAATTTTCAAAACTTTGTGACAAAAAGTGAGATCTGCAAAATACTCAACATGCTTCTCAGCAAATAGCTTGGGGTGTCTACTTTCCAAAATTGGGTCATTTAGTGGGGGGTTATGCTATCTGGGCATTTCATTGCCTCCAAAACTGTGATAGGCAGTGAGGAGTAAAATAAAATGTATACCCTTAGAAAGCCTGAAGGCGGTGATTGGTTTCTGGGGTCCTGTACGCGGTTAGACTGCCAAAAAGTCCCACACGTGGTATCCCCATACTCAGGAGAAGCAGCAGAATGTATTTTGGGGTGTAATTCTACATATAACCATGCCATGTTTGAACAAAATATCATTTAGTAAAAACTTTGTGTAAAAAAATAAAAATAAATACATTTTCCCGAAATTTGTGGCAAAATATAAATTATTCCATGGGGGGGCGTGGCTTAGCAATGGCCGGGTAAAGACGTGTGCTGAAGGAGCTCCCGGCCCGACCCGATCTTTACTGGCCAAACAAACAACATTCACTACATGTGGACACAGCATGAGCACCTCTAAACGCTACAGGATGAGAGCGACAACAAGAGGGCCACGAACCCCGACCACACAGCTCGGCATTCAGAGATACAGGCAAGAACTACTACCGGGCGCCATTGTATCCGCACCATGTGCATCTCGCACTGAGAGAGGTTCTACTATGTTACAGGTATCCCCCCCTACACCCTCTACAGGTGCAGATCCACACATGGGGACCCCAGCTGCATTCCGATCTGGGTCAGCAGGCCCCTCACAAAGCCAGATCCACCTGGATGACGACCTCCGCACTATGCTGCAGGCCCTCCCCACGAGGGCAGACATTGAAGCTTTAATCCAGCATGTGGAGGAAGCACACAGCAGGGACATACAGGAGGTTTAAAACAGAACTACACACGATCAATCACCGAGTGACCGCCGGTGAGAATTTGACCTCCGCCCTGGAATCCCGGGTACTGTCATTAGAGCAGGCACATGAGTCTCATAATATGGAGATTCAAGAGATGCAGCTCCATCTAGAAGAAATGGAAGACCGTAGCCGCCGCAACAACCTGCGGCTGCGGGAGATCCCAGAGGCCACGGGATCTGAAGATCTGGCGGAGACAGTTAAAGCCATAATTCATAGACTTCTGGAGACCCCACCACCCACCCTGGAAATTGGCAGGATACATCGTACTTTGGGCCCAAAGTCTACAGACCCCACAAGACCCCGCGATGTACTATGTCGTCTGCACCGGTATGCCCAAAAAGAAATCATCTTACGCAGCGCTTGGGAAAATGGCGACATTGAATTTGATGGAGCACACATACAGATACTCCCAGACATCTCCAGAGCCACACTACAATGCCATGCTATGTTGAAACCGGCACTGGAAGCAGCTAGAAGGCATGGCTGCACATGCAGATGGGGGTACCCCCTGGCGGTTATATTCCGCTCCAACCAATCCTCATTGACGCTGCGTTCGCCTGCAGACCTTCCTGCCTTTTTCACCTTTCTGGGGTCTGACCCGATTCAAGTACCAATTTGGCTGATGAAGATACCGAGACCGATGGTCCGTTCAGGCCCCCTTACGAACAGACCCAACCAGCCTGCCTGCTCTCAGAGAAACCGGGGACGCTCTCGAGCCTCAACGGGTCACGTGAGTCATAACCATTTTACTTTTCTAGTTACTGGAGAGTGAACTGCAGGCATTGGCATCATGTCATTTTCAGAGTTAAACCCCACAGACTGATACCCTTCTGTTGTCTGACCCTCCCGGATTGCCAACCTACCACTCCCATAATCTGATATCAGAACCCGGCGGAGGACGGGTGTCTACATACTTTAACCTGGCTGGAACACCCCGCCGCTTCGCTGGTACCCCCCCTCTGGCTCCACTATATGAGACAACTATACCGTTATATGGAGTGAGCCGCAGTCTCCTAATTCATCGCCCGGAGACCCTGGGATACAGGGGGGCCACGTTACTGTTGCTATCTTGTTTTAGCGGGGTTTTTGTTGTTCAGTTGCCCTATGCTGTGTCCCGTGGAGAGACAGGGATGGGAATGAGATGGCTCGTGTCCTCCTTCCACCCAACAGGACATGGACGGATGCGTCTTGGGTGCTTTCTCACCCCGAGCGCAGTGCCTACACATACCCCATCGGAAGCTTGCTGCAACCCCACCATGGGTTGCATATCTGTGTGGTCCTATCTAGCGAACACTGACTTACTGGAAAATGTCACCATATGACGCACAACAGAAAGCCGTTTATTAAGAACTTAACTTTTATCTCCTCACAACCTGACTACTACTGCAATTACAGTCCGTGCACCACCCAGACGGTCGGTAAGGATACTATAACTCTGATACCAATGGGTGAACACAGTCATGTGACTCTTATCATATAATGCATTTAAGTGTTTTGTTCAGATGGGGCGAACAGTAGTATATTGTGAGGGGGAAACTTCTAAATACACAAGCTGGTGCCTCACTCCCATGGGATTCCCTGGGTGTGCGGCCGCGCGGTGTCTCCAGGGGGGACGTGACCTCGGGGGGGACATTGGCCATGGTGCACGGTTCGGGGGCTGTGGGGTGGGGGGGAGGAGCGCCTTGTCCCTTCCCCCGCCGCCGGGCCTTGACCCGCAGATTGACCTTCGTCATCTGTTGAGGGGTGGTACGGGAGCAATGCCGACTTGGATCTGGAGAGGCGAGTCTGGGAGTGGTAACTTACATGGGGGATGTTTCAGTTAGATGTCCAGCCTGCATACTTACTATGTTCATTATACTGTTTGTGTTAGATAAGTAGTAACTGTTATATAAGAACGTTGACTACCAAGGTTCCCACACCTTTTCAAATTTCACTACCAGTACCATCAACAATTTACTACCTGCCTGATCTCACATACACAGAGGGGCCGGGGGGGACACGGGCGGTGTCTGGGAGTCTTCCAAAACTCTTGCTGAACACACTCCCACATAGGCCTACGCTCATTACTCAGGCCTTCCTGAAGAGTGCATAAGCAATATTTTGCTAATACTTTAGAATCTCAAAAACACATCTAGATGGCTACACACCCTCATCTTTCTTTTTCTTCTACTTTCTCTTCCTTTCCTCTCACTCCCCTACCGGTCTTCCACCTACCCCCCCAAACCACTCTCCTCCCTCCCCCCACCCCCGCGATCATGGACGAACTTCACATTGTTACCTTAAAGGCTAAAGGACTTAACGTCCCTGAAATGCGACGAATGCTACAAAATGACATGAAACGAATGAAAGCAGACATCGTTCAGCTGCAAGAGATGCACTTTCGGGAAAATGCTTTTCCTATCTTAAAAATAGATACTATCCGACAGTATACCATTCTACGTATTCAGAGGCCAAATCTAGAGGCGTTTCCATCCAGATTTCAGCCAAAATCCCATGGTCCATGATTGCTATAAAGACAGACCCGATGGGAAGATATCTCTTCCTCAAGGGTTTGATAGGAGACGTGAAGGTGACTATAGCCAACCTCTATGCCCCAAACTGCCATCAAGATGCTTTCATCAGGAAACATCTAAAATTACTTCAAGCTTTCTCAGAAGGCCAACTCATTGTGGGTGGCGATCTTAATATTCCCCTGCTCCCTACAGAAGACACCTCAACGGGAATCTCTTCCGCACCCCGAGGAACACCCAAAGTAATACACTCAGCTCTGCATACCGCACAATTGATAGATATCTGGCGTCTCTTTCACCCGGGTGAACGGGATTATACATTTTATTCCCGCCCACACCACTCGTACTCACGCATAGATTACCTCTTGATACCACATGGACAGCTACAGGCAGTCAGGGGCACCACTATAGGCTCCATCACACGGTCAGACCATGCCCCAGTCATGATGCGATATGCTTTGACTGATTTTCACAGGAGACAAAGGAAACCATGGAGACTTAACGAGAGCCTATTGCAGGACCCGGAGATACTGGCCGATGTAACAAGGGAAAAAACACATTATTTCCAAGTCAATCACACCTCAGAAAGTGACATGGGCCTTGTATGGGAAGCTCACAAAGCAGTGATACGGGGTACTCTCATAAAACATGGGGCAAGACTTAAAAAACTAAGGA
Organism: Lithobates clamitans; assembly: GCA_037952925.1. NCBI lineage: Eukaryota > Metazoa > Chordata > Amphibia > Anura > Ranidae > Lithobates > Lithobates clamitans. The sequence continues at coordinate 1,737,218 of JBBGZY010000742.1, read as the reverse complement.
CTGAACAAATGACTTTACTAATTAACAAGTTACAGGCGCTAGAAACTACACATAAACAGACCCGGACTAGACAACTGGGAGTTGAGCTTGACACGGTCCGTACGCAGATTACGGAATTACTTCATTTTAAAGCTAAAGCGGCACTGCAAATCTCCCAGAAAAAAGTGTACGAATCCGGAAACAAATGTGGTAGACTACTAGCACAATCCTTACAAGCTCAAAAGTTAGCATCCTATATACCACATGTAACCTCCCATACAGGCCAAAAAATGACTCTACCCCAACAAATTACAAATGAATTTAAATCTTATTACGAGAAACTATATAACATTCCCACGACACAACCAACAGCAGAGCATATGACGGAATACTTGACTAATTCCCTATTGCCCACCCTATTAACTGAAACACGTGACCTTTTAGAAGAACCTATAACATTGCCTGAAGTGCAATTAGCAATAGGCAACACCAAACCAGGGAAGGCCCCAGGCCCAGACGGCCTCACAATTCAATATTATAAAGCATTACTACCACCCCGAGGAAGTCACTTGTTAAGCTGTTTAACAACCACACAGAGGGGGGTATGTTCCATAGCTCCATGTTGCAAGCTCAGATATTAGTCATTCCAAAAGAAGGGAAGGATCTGACCCAATGCGGTAGCTACCGCCCAATCTCCCTGCTCAATACAGATCTCAAATTGTTCACCAAAATAATAGCCTCCAGACTACAATTACACCTTCCCCACTTAATACATTTAGGTTTCGTACCAACCAGGGAAGCAAGGGACAACACCATTAAGGTCCTGAATCTGCTTCACGTGGCCAACCTCACAAAAACACAGTGTCTTTATAAGCACTGACACTGAAAAAGCGTTCAACCGCGTAAACTGGTCTTTTATGTTCGAAACGCTTCGACACGTGGGAGTGGGTAAAAACATGATGAGATGGATAATGGCAGTCTATACAACACCGACTGCTAGGGTCAGGGCAAATGAAGTGACATCAGACCTGTTCCCAATCACCAACGGGAGGAGGCAGGGGTGCCCTCTCTCACCCCTCCTCTTTGCATCTCTCGAACCCTTTCTGTGCCACGTAAGATTAAACCCCAACATCTCTGGAGTTACGATAAACCAAACTCAATATAAGGTGTCTGCGTACGCGGACGACCTTATGTTCTCAATTACGAAACCAACAATATCCCTCCCGAACCTACTTAAAGAGTTTGACCTATATGGTACCCTCTCCAATTTGAAGATCAACTTCACCTAATCAGAAGCCATGGGGGTGGGAATCCCAAAATCACAGCTCCTACATCTCCAATCCAGCTTTAATCTGAAATGGACTAATACGGCACTGAAGTATCTAGGTACACGAATTCCCCAAACACTATCACGGCTCTATGAATTAAATTTCCCACCACGACTAAAAACGGTCAAATAATTTCTAAATAACTGTGGCATGGGACTACACTCCTGGTTAGGGCGTTGTAACATATTAAAAATGTCCATATTCCCAAAATTTCTCTACCTTATGCAGGTCTTGCCTGTAAACATGCCTGCAACCTATTGCAGGAAAGTGCAGTCGACATTTATGGAATTCGTATGGGCCAAACAAAGACCGCGGCTCACAAACAAAATACTGGTCCTCCCCAAACAATCCGGTGGCCTAGCACTACCAGATGTCCGTGCCTACTACCAGGCAGTACATCTGGGGAGATTAATAGACTGGTGCCAACACCAAGAAACCAAACTGTGGACCCATCTAGAACAAAATCAAAGTACAGTTCCTCTTCGGAGGGCTCCATGGTGTTACTCGGCTGTCCCGATAGGGATTAAGTATATAGTATGGTAAACCACAAAGGGAAAAATATATATAACCCTTAATAAAATCTTGCCAACATCCCGGATTGTTTTGCAAAAAAGTAAGGGCCCTAAAAAAGGGGGACCTTTGTACCCTCCGGTACAATGGGACTTTACAGGCGAACAAGACAATTAAGTTTATAAGTAAAACCTATTTATTTATTGAAAATTGCTAAAAAAAGCATAAAAACATGAGAATGTAAACACAGATGTGTACAAAATACTTATACAGAGTACAACAATTTTTTTTCATAATGTATTTCTTTACACTTTTGAATACATATTTCTCCATGAGCCTGACATGTTTCAGGACAGGTGTCCCTTCTTCAGAGGCGTATTGAGGAGAGAAAGTTTTTTTATGGATATATTCTGAAAAACAGGTGAGATCAATTTAGACATAGACAAATTTATTCAGGACAGAAAATCATTCAGACTATGGCAACTGCGAGTGTCCAGTATACATACCAGTGTCCAACCTTTAGAAAGATTTTATGCAAGGAAAAAAAGCAAACTCTTGTATAAAAAGAGAAGGATGGTGTAATAAATGAACAAATAAGTATATAACCGCCAATTAACAAATAGTAGATATGGCGGCTTCCATTTGGGCCGAGAAAGAACTCCGCAAAGGCCCCCAAGGAAAGAGGATGAGCCCTGCCAAATCCACAATGGAACCCTAAGGAGATAAGTTTGAATTAATTAGTAAATTTCATTCTGTTTATAAATTGAAAAAGAAAATATAACAAAAATAAATAAACCATATAGGTTATATGCATTATATAGTAAAAGGAGAGGCTGTTTATTCCCTAATCTAAATATGGAATTCGCAGCTTTATATTCTAAATTCTAAAATGGAATGTTTTTTGTTATGTATTAATTTGAAAATATAATATAAATAAAGCCTTTCTGTATATAAAAAAAAAATAAAAAAATAAAGAAGGAAAGAAAACCTTCCCATAATCTACATATTGTAAAGGCGCTGTTTGATATATATATTTTGTTGGGCAAACAAAACTTGCCATTGCGGTCGCTGTTTAAACCGCACAAAAAGCACTGAAGTTGTTTGTAAAACAATAAAACAAAAAATAAAGAAGAAAAGAAAACCTTCCCATGATCTACATATTGTAAAAAGCACAGAAGTTGTTTATAAAACAAATGGACCAGGGAGAAAAAAAAATGTTTCTTGGCTATGTAGCAATGAAAAAATAATGAAATAAGAAAAAGATAATAAGAGAATACATAGTTTTTTAACTTATTTTTTTCGATTGGAAACTTTCAAACGAAAATGCAGGAGTGTGATTGCTAATGGCGTGTATGTTTGGCACTGGGCAGGATGCCGATTGTGGGTTTTTAAAGGCCGCTGGCGCCTGCGCAGTGCGAATAATTTAATGAGTGTCAGCAATGTAGGATGGATTGCGTCATCGCGTGTAACGCGCAGGCGCAATACGATCATCTCGAGCGACATTGCACAATAGCGGGATGAAAGTCTTGAAAGGACCACGTCATCGCGTATGACGCCGTGACGTTGTAACGAAGCGACAAGCAAGAGCAACGCTGCAAGGCAGAAAAGGGGGAGGAGAGAGGAAAAAAGGGTAGAGCCGTGTGATAGGCCGCCTCGGTTAAGCCAAGCATCTCCAAGGCAACCGCTCACACGGAGCATTCCAAACAGAAAACCGAACACTATTTGTAAAAGGGTAATTGGGGACATGGACTGGGAACATCCAAAGTGGAGGCCCCAGGGACAAATCTGCACAGCGCCCGCCCAGCGCCGAAGCACTGGAGGAGCGTCATGCAGACAAGGCCCACCGGCGCAAAAACACTGCAATTGCGTGTCCGGATTAGGCAGAACGAGCATGCAGCGTAAACTGGAGGCCATGCCCCCACCGGTATAGATGGGAACACATGGCCCCCGTGCGCCGGGCGGAGTTAAAACTGGGACCAAAGGAATAATAAAAGATAAAAAAATAAGGGGAATAAATTCAATTGAATCTAGAAAATTATTTCTTTTTTGGACTGGATGTGTGGACACAAACAGATGCACATAGTGGAATAATGACAGAGCATTAATGAATACAGAGCAAAACTTTAACAAAACTTGAAAAACATAAGAAAATTGACAGAGGCCAGGATCAATAATATAGTATAAGCGTAACCGCATTGTTAACAGTTAGAGATATGAATATAGATATAAATATAAAGTACCCATGTAACCATAATCTAATGCATCAATCTTAAGCATCCAAAACATATTACTTAGACATGAATATCCAAGGTACTGTTCTAAACGTGTGACATGTTTCTGTACAATACATTATTCTTTTTCGCACCCTCCTGATACGAAACCATCTAAAAATGGACAGAAGCTCATTTGGGTGTTAAGTCCTGGGAATTGGGTTGCATTGAGATCGGCGATCCAACGGACCTCCCTCTGGAGCAAGATCTTGTTCCAATCACTACCCCTGTTGTCCGGATGAATCCGGTCAAGGATGGTGAAATGGACAAGGGGAAATTTGCCTGTGTGGTGGTCTCGCACATGTCGCCCCAGAGGGAGGTCCGGGTCCGCCTGCCTCATGCTAGTGATGTGACGTGCTGCTCTCTTATGAAACTCCAATTTTGTTTTCCCAACGTAAAAGCATTTACATTGGCATGTTAGAAGGTAAATAACCCCAGACGTCTTGCAATTTGCAAAGTCTCTGGGCTTATATATATTGCCATTGGGTAATTGAAATTTAATCTATGTGTTCATATAACGGCAGCAAGAACATCCCCCACAGGTAAAAGTTCCGAATCTTTTGCATATGTCAGAGCGGAAAGTACCAGTATATTCGCTTTTAACCAAATGGTCTCTTAAGGAGCGTGCTTGTCTAAAGGTAATAGTAGGTGTCATGGATACACGTGGTTTTATATTAGGATCAATTTGTAGCAGGTGCCAGTGTTTTTGTAAAATGAAAAATGGTAACAACTACCTACTCGCGCATATGGAAAATTAAATAGATTAATTGGGGAGCAGCACGTTATAATGATGAAAAGGCAAGAAAATAATTAGCAAGCTAATTACAAACCGCGCTCCTATTAAAGTGCTCCTATTTTGTAAAATGTTTTTGATGGTCTTATGCTGTTTGTTGTAGGTGGTTATTAGCCTGGTAATCGATTGGGAATCTGCGGGTGTTTTTTTAGAAAAAAGAATGTTGTGTCTTAATTGACCTCGTGCCCGTCTAAATGCCTTTTTCAGGCATGTAGACGAGTAGCCTCGATCTAGGAGTCTTTCCTTAGGTTTGTTAGCTTCACGGACGAATTCCGTGTCAGTAGAGCAGTTGCGTCTAAGTCCTAAGTATTGCCCGTATGGAATAGATAAAACTAAAGATTTGGGATGTGAGCTGGACGCATGTAGGATGGTATTTCCAGCGGTCTCTTTACGGTGGAGACCGCTGGATAGAGAGCCGTCCATAGATTTCATTATATTTAGGTCAAGGAAAGTGATGGAAGTGTCGTTAAAGGTCATAGTAAAGTATAGATTAAATTTGTTCTGATTCATAATTTGTATGAAGGCATGTAAGTCTTCTGGTGTACCACTCCATATCATTAGTATGTCGTCTATATACCTAAACCATGCAGCTACATGGGTGGTATAAGACGAAAGGCTGTCATCAGACAACAAAGACTGTTCCCACTCCCCCAGGTACAGGTTGGCATATGATGAGGCACAACAAGTCCCCATCACAACCCCCTGCACCTGGAGGTAGTGGGATTCATCGAAGAAAGAAGTATTGTGCGTTAGAATAAAGTCCAACGCTTCCAATAAGAAGGAATTTAACTTCCGATCATCCTTATGGGATTGTGATAAAAAATGTCTGATAACTGATTATCCTAAATTGTGAGGGATGGAGCTAAAAAAGCGCCTCTACATCTATGGCAACCAGGAGCGAATGAGGTGGTATATGCAAACCTTCTAAATTTTGCAATAGGTGAATGGTGTCCTTGAGATATGAGAATAGACCAGCGACATAGGGCTTAAGATGGCTGTCCACAAGATTGCTTACATTTTCAGTTATGGAGCCCTTACCAGAAATGATGGGACGGCCTGGAGGAATTTTTTGATTTTTATGTATTTTGGGAAGACAGTACAGAGTGGGAATACGAGGATATGATGTTCTGATATATTCCCACACATCTCAGTTGATGGCCCCATTACAGAATGCTTCATCTACCAGATCATAAAAGGCAACATTGAATTTATCTATGGTGCCCTTTGAAATGGGCTTGTACCATGATGAATTCGTAACGACTTTAACACACATGGCTTTGTATTGCTCATTTGTCATGATAAAGATGTTTCCGCCTTTATCTGATGGCTTTATTGTGAGGGAATGTTCTTTCTTGAGGGATTCCAAAGCTAACTGTTCATCTTTGGTAAGGTTACTGCCAGGTGTTCGTGGTTTTATTTTCTTAATCTCTGATGTGGTGGGCGCTATAAATGCCACTAGATTAGGATTGCTTGAAAAAGACGGAAATTTGTCTGACTTTTTCTTGAATTTCTCCTGTCTGTCTGATCGTACTGGAGTTTCTTTCGCAATGTGTTCCTCTAGGAGGCTTTCAATATCTGTTGAATCAATCAAATCGCTAGGATCCTGTTCCTCAAGGAGTGTTAAGAGGTCGTCTAATGCTTTGTCCGATCTCTTAGTCTCCATTTGGGAGATATTCTTTTTTTTTTCCTTGGAGAAAAGGCTCTTATAGTAAAGTTTACGAGTGAAAAGATGTAAGTCTTTTATTACTGTAAAGATATCTAGATCAGCATCTGGACAGAAACTGAGGCCCTTGTGTAACAAGTCCCTTTCAGCTTGTGTGAGTGAGTGATCAGAAAGGTTGACAATATTTTGAGTGTTGAGCAAGGAAGGGGACGAAATAGGTGAGGATTTAGAGAGTCCGGAGGGTTCACCTCCATTTATTGGACTAATCTTGGTCTGATTGAAGTAAAGTGGTAGTGATGGAAGATAGAGGAATGTCACCCAAAAGTGTGGATGTAGCAGAACCCGCACCAGTAGATCCTAATGAGGAAAGCTGATTGTCACCGTGTGTGTTACCTTTACCAGTAGAAGGAAGATTAAGAATGGATTGAGTGGAGGCAGTGTCTGTGATTCTCTTCTTATTGCACGCAGAATCATCTCCAGATGGTGGGCTTTTCATTCTTTTGTGGTTTGCGATTTCTATGCCTGTTGCGGGAAGAGGATGAGACAGAAGAATTCAAGGAGGAGTTAGATTCAGAGTTTCTTGAAATTCTATCTACATTGCCCCTGTATGGGCATTGAATTAATTAGTTTGATGCCATTTATAAGCTGTTGCCTCCTGGAAAGCTCTTTTATCTCTCCAGAATTTCTTGTCCCTTTTTACCAGTTTTTCTTGGGATTTTTGATTCAAACAGATTTTGATTTTTTTCCTCATGTTCTTTAAACATGGGCAAATCTTTAAACGGGAGTAGTTTAGCATAAATTGCATCGATATCTCTATCGAAGCTAGCAATGCATTTTTTATATACTCTTCACTTAATAAGGACATCATGGTCTTAGTACAAAGCTGTAGATTGCTCTCCCAATTGGTTTTAAAAGAGGAATCTACATCTTCCAACATAGGAAAAATTTGAATTCGTAATCCTAGAGGGTTTATGTTTTCCTAGATGTATCTATCAAAGGTGTCAGCATGCCAAAAACATGCAACTTTTTTATCAACAATTTTACCCAGTTGGAAGAACAAAGAGGAAATTTCCGATTGGGAGGATGATTTTTGGTTATAATCCTTGGAAAAACCCGCCATCAGATTGTCCCATTCTTTGCCCTGAAACATCCTGAAAAGACCTATAACAACTGTTTTCCAGAAGAAAAAATATATTACACTACTTAGAAAAAACCTAAAACATCACATTTAAGGAGTTTTAAAGGTACAAAAAACTAGAACACAAAAAAATATATATAAATATATAAATGTGGTTCAGGAAAGGAAGGGGGGTGGGTATTTTCTACCCTGTTTATTATAAATATATAGTATGGTGAACCACCAAGGGAAAAATATATATAACCCTTAATAAAATGTTGCCAACATTAGGGATTAAGCAACACCCACTAATAGGGTACACTATACAAATCTGTGCTTGGCTTCTCTCTCGGGCAACCCTGTCCTCATCAAACTCCCCTCTATATCCAATATTGGAGAATCCATTGTTTACACCAGGCTTGCGGGATGCGGTCTTTGTGAATCTGGTTGAGTCGGGTCTACACCAAGCCTTCCACTTTAGCTCTGGAGGACGTTGGAAAACAACCACAGAACTTACTGACCCCATGGGCCCGTTTCGACTGGACTTCCTGAGGGCGTTTCAGTTGAGCCATTTCTTTAAAACCATCCAACCTCTCACGAATGCACAACTACTCACCACATTTGAAGACCTATGTTCGACCCTGGGGGTACTACCACACATGGCTCTCTCTGACCTATAGATTCCTGAATACACCCCCACCAGATTTCATCACACCGGGCTTACCTAAATGGGAAAAAGAACTAGATTGTGGTTTCAACATAACCGAGAAACAACAAATCCTTAGATTTACACACAAATCCTCTATATGTGCCAAGACTCAGGAGACGAAATTACTAAATTCTATAACACTGGTACAGAACCCCAGCACTGTTGCACAAATTCTTCCCGATGACATCTGACCTCTGTTGGCGATGCCAAACAAAAAAAGGGACACTACTGCATGTTTTCTGGTCATGTCCTAGACTGACGAACTTTTGGCAAACAATACGGAAGACGGTACAGAAATTCACAGACTACAACAATAATGATGACCCAGCATTCTTTCTCTTACATGCATCAAACATTCCTACAAAGACATACAAAAAGTCTGTGATCCGACATCTTCTGGATGCAGCTAAAGCCTGTATCCCATTACATTGGAAGTCCCCAATTCCACCAACCATAGATCTATGGATCAAAAAAGTAAAAGAAATCAAAAAATGGAAGACCTCATTCATACTGCACAAAACAGACAGGAAAAATTCTCCAAAACGTGGCAGTTGTGGAACATGTTCATATTCTCAAGCGAGGGCCAGGCTCTACGAAAAGCTTCATTAGCTCAGTGAACATCCACAAGGCAAATTCAATTCCTAAACTCTGTTTACAGGATAGATAGTATTATAGTTGCACCTCAGCAACTACTCCAATCACTCCATAATTGCGGGGAACATTTCCCTCACCCCCTTCCCCTCCCTCTCCTCTCCTCTCCTCCTTTCACTCTTTCTCTCTTCCTAGTCTTAGGACACTTCTACAATTCTTGGGAAAAAAGGAAAAAGAAGGGAGGGAGCTCATGGGACCGTACTAACTTAACTCACCACAACTCAGGAAACACATATGTCTTTCTCCAAAGTGGAGAGCTTCCTGATATTAACATGCACACTTCCCGGTTGCAACCTCAGTAATGCTGCACAGTAAATGAGAATGATCCTTGACCAAAAATGTAATTGTGCCTACCAAGATGTATACATTTACCTTTCAAAAACAATGCTTATTGTACCATGTAGGTGTGTTATGTAACTCTGCTTTGATGAGGATCTATTGTATATTGTATTGTGTCGGTCCATGTGGGCCCCCTTGCCTGTTATAAATAAAAAATTAAAAAAAAATAAAATAAAATATTCCATGGACTCAACATGCCTCTCAGCAAATAGCTTGAAGTGTCTTCTTTCCAAAATGGGTTCATTTGGGGGAGTTTTGTGCTACCTTGACATTTCATGGTCTCCGAAACTGTGATAGGTAGCGAGGGAGTGAAATCACCATTTTACACCCTTAGAAAGCCTGAAGGCGGTGATTGGTTTTCGGGGTCCTGTACATGGCTAGGCTCCAGAAAAGTCTCACACATGTGGTATCCTCGTGAAAAAAATGGGAAAGTGCAGCGCTAGAAAGTATATGGTGATTATCTGTTGTTCCTGATATACATAGTAACAAAAGTTATTTAAACATGATTAGGCAAATGTTCAAATTGGCACACTTGTTAAGAGTAAAGTCCAAAGAACGCCCACTTGGATATATATACATCCAATAGAAAATAATAAAAATAGTGAGTCTATAAATCATTTGTTGGGGTGTATATAAACACCAAAAAAAAGTGTAGAAAAATAATAATGTGGTGTTGATAGCAGATCCACCACCATATGAAGAAGTGGGGGGCTTACCAGAACAATTGTACACAGACAGGTGTACACCTACTGTGCCAATTGGGCTTGTATAGATGAGGGTCTCTGGAAATGTGGTAAGGATGAGCAGGATGCTTGTATATTGTATATGGCAGAGATAAATTCAGTCAGATATCCACAGCATGTATAAAAAAGATAAAAGAAACAAAAGTGTGGCGCTATATATCACATCCACAGCCGTGTGTATTACAATAAAGACATATATAAATGGTGAATACTATCAAAAAATGTATGACCATAATATGGATAGTGTCAAATAATTAATCAGTGTTGATCACATGTAAAGTAAATACACAATAATACTTAATTATCAGATGTGCCAGTGATTACTAGAAACCCGTGCTGGTTCCATGAGCCAGACACCAAACATAAAAAACATGAAACTTTAAAAGTCCATAAATAATGTGTAGAAAAATAGTGAAGAAAACATCAGCAGAGTTTAAAGGGGGTGATGCATGGCCAGATGGTATTCACAGAATTTTAGTCGCACCGAATCTGGCGAGTCGGCAGAAGGGAGACCACAAGTGTGCATAGATTGTACATCAGTGCCGGGGCCAACACCAGGAGTAGAGGAGGCTTACCGGAAAAAGTTGACCTGAAATGCAAGGAGCAAACAAAACTCACATAGCGTAATAACGTTTTAAAACACTAGTCTATTAAAATACGCTATGTGAGTTTTGTTTGCTCCTTGCATGGCATATGAAACTACACGTTTGGCTTATGCTGGATTACCTATGGGAGAGGAAGCCGTGCGGACCCCCCCTTTTCTTTCCACCATCTGTTGATGACATCTGAAAAGACACATTTCCCAGAACCAGTGGTTATTATGCTTTTTTGACTTGTCTGGCGTACGCCATTTCAGGTCAATTTTTTCCGGTAAGCCTCCTCTACTCCTGGTGTTGGCCCCGGCACTGATGTACAATCTATGCACACTTGTGGTCTCCCTTCTGCCCACTTGCCAGATTTGGTGGGACTAAAATTCTGTGAATACCATCTGGCCATGCATCACCCCCTTTGAACTCTGCTGATGTTTTCTTCACTATTTTTCTACACATTTTTTATGGACTTTTAAAGTTTCATGTTTTTTATGTTTGGTGTCTGGCTCATGGAACCAGCACGGGTTTCTACTAATCACTGGCACATCTGATAATTAAGTATTATTGTGTATTTACTTTATATGTGATCAACACTGATTAATTATTTGACACTATCCATATTATGGTCATACATTTTTTGGTAGTATTCAGCATTTATATATGTCTTTATTGTAATACACACGGCTGTGGATGTGATATATAGCGCCACACTTTTGTTTCTTTTGTTTTTTTTCTGCCTTGAGTCTATAGGTGTGTTGGCTGCTTTTTCACTTTCTTTCTAAACGTAGCGCTGTACTTAATTTTTATTTTTGCTTTCTATGTATAAAAAAGATGCAAAAGCACATAGCATAATACTGTATGGAAAAAGCTTTACAGCCCATTTATTTAATATAAAACACTCATGTTTGTGATGGTAAAATACAGCGCTGAAAGTAGATAAAAACCAAGGCAGTGTAGGTGGTATCAGCAGATGGTTCCGACGCGTTTCGTCCTACTGGACATCATCTGGGGTGCCATACCACTCCACTCACTGCCCTTTATATGTAATAAGTGACCCCTCTGTGAAATTATGGCTCAAATCGGTGTTCGTGTGAAAGAAACGTTACTTCCGGGTGGAAGCAAGACGGCGCCGGCCGCGTGCATTGCGAGCCTCTCTCTGGGGGATCTAAAGGAGTGCAAGCATGCGCGTTGCTATAGCAGCGGGATGTGTTGTGCTTACAGTCCATACGTCCACTGACGTCTACATGGAGCTAAGGCATAGCGCCAATTAGAGACGTAATGACATCACGACGTTGCGTATCAGACCTCGTTCTGGCTGCATAGTGGAGCGCATCCAAACACGGAAATGGTGGCGCTCCATAATAACTATACAGTACAGGCCTAGATATAGGGCATGAAGATAAATAAATGAAAGAGGGAAACGAAAAATCTTATATTAGGATCATAATATATATGGATATAACTATTTATTGGTGCATATATATATATATATATATATATACGAGGCTCCAGAAAAGTCTCACACATGTGGTATCCTCGTGCTCAGGAGAAGCAGCAGAATGTATTTTGGGGTGTAATTTCACATATGTCTATGGCATGTTTGAGCAAGATATCATTGAGTGACAACTTTGTGCAAAAAAAATTATTTTGTCATTTTCCCGCAACTTGTGGCAAAATATAAAACATTCCATGGACTCAACATGCCTCTCAGAAAATAGCTTGGGGTGTCTACTTTCCAAAATGGGGACATTTGAGGGGGTTTTGTGCTATCTTGGCATTGTATGGCCTTCAAAACAGTGATAGGTAGTGAGGAGTGAAATAAAAAATGTACGCCCTTAAAAATCCTGAAGGCGGTGCTTAGACTTCGGGGTCCTGTACATGGCTAGGCTCCCAAAAAGTCTTACACATGTAGTATCCCCATACTCAGGAGAAGCAGCAGAATGTATTTTGGGGTGTAATACCACATATAACCATGGCATATGTGAGCAATATATATCATTTAGTGAAAACTTTATGTAATTTTTTTTTATTTTTTTGTAATTTTTCAATCACAAAAAAATTAAGAGCTAAGATTCAAACCAACAAACAGACTCACCTTACAGAACTACAAAAAAATCAATCTCTTGCACTATATGAACATTGAACCTCAATATTGTTACAGAAAATACATGTCTGAAAAAAACATCATCAAGAAAAAGACCAATAAATTAGATATTTTTTTGGTCTTTTTCTTGATGATGTTTTTTTCAGACATGTATATTTTCTGTAACAATATTGAGGTTCAATGTTCATATAGTGCAAAAGATTAATTTTTCTGTAGTTCTGTAAGGTGAGTCTGTTGGTTTGAATCCTAGCTCGTTTTTTTTCTCTTTGTTTTATAATGATTCGCATCCATTTAGTGGTGCTCAACTCGGCAATCTGACGCCATTCTTTAAGTAGGTCTAAATCAAGAAAGTCACAATCTTTGTAAGTACGTAGTCCCCTAGGGGTGATATTGAGGTCAATGTATCTGAAAGGGAAACGAAATGTCCCACCACTGTTCTATCTCTGATACGAGGAGATCCTCCAGTTGAAATAATTTTTTTATGCATGTTAGACTCATAATGAGCACTGTGTGGTGGGTTAGTATGAATCGCACAGATTATGTCTTTTTGTTTTTTATTGATATATACACATCTTCTATATGCCCAGTAACCGGGCATTTTTCCCTACCGTCTTAAATTATTAATTTATACAACTTATAAATTATTAATTAATACAATATTACTGACCACTCTGTGTTTTGATATGCATGCAGTATTGTCTCCCATTCCTTCCTTGGGCCACACTTTATTGTGCATAGCTTTGCTCAATCTAGGAGTCAGGTTTCCCTCAGCTATCCCCTTTTATACTCTTTATATTTTAATTTTCAAAAGGTTTTTTTCTCATTATTGATACTGTGTCCACTATTACAGGGTCTACTTATTAGAATACCATCTGTATTTGTAATATGTTTGTTGTTAGATTTTTGTCTTTTCCTGCTTTCTTTGCCCCTTGAGTCTATTCGAGCCTGAACTGTCATGCATTGACCCGGCCCTCGCTAGCTGATTGGACCATTCATACCTGTCAAATTGTACTAATTTTCCCACTCCCTTTACTGGCTTTTAGCCTCCGGTATAGGAAACACCCCTGCACTGCCACTGGCTCTACCTGACAAAGGAGGTGGGGCCTCAGAAACGCGTTGTATATGCCCTTCCACACTTCCTTGTGATTTTCTGCTCTGCCGAAGGGAAACTCTGTTCCATCTCTGAGTCCCCCAGGGTGCTCCTTTGATCTATGCATGACAGCCGGTCTGACCGGCCAGAGGATCACGCCAGCTTCAGAGAGCTCCAACACCTAAAACAGTTATCCACTTACCCAAATGTAAGTGTTTTATTATTGTTTTAATAAATGATCCATGCTTCCACTGATGTTTTTCTGTGGCTCCTCTTCTGTTTTTCACATGTCCTGAGGATTTTCCCTGATCTGCTGAGCCCTACTGCACCATAAATTGAGCCTGAATCCATCCATCCATCCCCAACCACATTCAATTTGGTGATAGACCTGACCATCTTCCACCACAAGGCTGCGGTTCATCACATCTGTTTTTGGTTTCCTTGCTGGACCCCAGACCCCCATCAGCATTGGTGACAGTCTTTCTCCTAAGGACCCAAGCATCCTAATGCTATGTACACATGATAGGATTTTCCGACAACAAAACCGTGGATTTTTTTCTGAAGGATGTTGGCTCAAACTTGTCTTGTATATACACGGTCACACAAATGTTGTCGGAAATTCTGAACGTCAAGAATGCGGTGACGTACAACACGTACGACGAGCCGAGAAAAATGAAGTTCAATACCTAGTGCGGCTCTTGTGCTTGATTCCGAGCATGCGTGGACTTTTGTGTGTCGGAATTGTGTACACACGCTTGGAATTTCCGACAAGTCTTGTTGTCAGAAAATTTGAGAACCTGCTCTCAAACATTTGTTGGTGGAAATTCCGACAACAAATGTTCTATGGAGCATACACACGGTCGGACTTTCCGACAACAAACTCACATCCAACATTTGCTGTCGGAAAATCCTATCGTGTGTATGGACCATTATCCTTCCACATATTACTTGTAGTGCATGTACAATTGAGCGCAGAGAGTTTTTTATGGTTACATTTATTATATTGCAGCCTACAAATTCTTAGATGTGATGGCTGCATTAGTTTTAGCCTTTCTTTCTTTTATTTTCATCTGGCGACAGAGGCGGCTCTAGACTTTGTGAGGCCTTAGGCAAAACTTAGACATGAGGTCCCACTCACGCCCATAATGGGAAAAATTATTCAATCGATAAAAAATTAACGGTATCAATCGCCTACATTAAGAGCCTTAAATACTATGAACTATGAATTCACGGTTTCTATAATTTTCTCTAACCAATTATCCTCTAATCAAATATCATTAAACATAGGGTATGTATATATATTTTTTTATTACATCCACACAAATATAGATACAATTTGTGCAGCTGCTACTAGCAATGTGTTTAAGTTATAACAAAAGTCAAAAAACGTATTTCTTCATTTACATGAAGGTCAGGTTAAAATAACCCAACACAGAGTTCCCCCTCACATCAGAGTCGGCAGGATTCCCCCTTACAGTGCAAGGGGAAATTTGATGTAAAGGGGAATGCTGCAGATCATGATGTAAGAGGGAATGCTGCAGACTAGTGTAAAGGGGAACTCTGATGTAAGGGGGGCACTGGTGACCAGAGATCACCTTCCACAGAGTGAATGCACTAAGGTAAGGGGGGTTACTGATACCAGGGGGGACTTTTATATCAGTGCCACCATACCTTACTGTATTCACTCCCCCCTTACATCAGTGATCCCCTCAGACTATCCTTGAAGCACTGTCACTGACCTCCTCTCAAGTGCACCTTGCAGGGCTCAGTCGGACGGTCCTCTCTGGACTTCAGCTTGTTGGCTCTAGTTTCATCCTATATTATCCTCTCCAGAGTCTACACACATCTGACTCCTCACGTGACCCCTGTCCTGGCAGCGCTCCCACTCTTGACTCCTTTGTAGGCCCAGAGACTGCAGACATGATACAAGAGATGGTCAGAGACTTCAGACATGATATAGGAGATGGTCAGAGACTCTGCAGATATGATACAGGAGATGGTCAGAGACTGTGCAGACATGATACTAGAAATGGTCAGAGACTGCGCGGACATGATACAAGAAATGGTAAGAGACTGTGCAGACATGATACAAGACATGGTCAGAGACTGTGCAGACATGAAACAGGAGATGGTCAGAGACTGCAAACATGATACAGGATATGGTTAAAGACTGAGCAGACATGATACAAGAAATGGTAAGAGACTGTGCAGACATGATACAAGACATGGTCAGAGACTGTGCAGACATGAAACAGGAGATGGTCAGAGACTGCAGACATGATACAGGATATGGTTAAAGACTGAGCAGACATGATACAGGAGATGGTCAGAGACTGCAAACATGCTGCAGAAGATGGTTATGATACAGGGGATGGTCTTAGACTGTGCAGACAGGCACCAAACACTAGAGCCATAGCCACAGATGATCCCGCCACACAGACAGGGTGCAGAGCAGACAGATGATCCCTCTATACACTCCTTGATGAAACTTAATTTTAGCAGACCATCACCTCCTTTGCAAGCAAAACACATAGCCTTTAGTAAATGTCCAGTAAAGTTTTCTGAGCCTGGGAAGTAGTGTAGTTGTCCTGGTCTGTGATCTCATCAGAGTTGCTGGATACTGATAATTTAACAGTAATCTGAAAGCACTGATTGCAGGCTGACACAGACAGGATGTTTCACAAATCTGGTATTTCTGCCACTAATCCAGCTTGTTCTGCAAATACATTAGCACCTCATCTTAATGGCAACTTCCATGGATTGAGTAAAGAGCTTGTGAGCTGGCCTGGGGAGAGCTCTGGTGACTGCTGGGCTGGGCTGAACAGTGATCAGTGCAGTGTGATGAACTTTGTAAACCTGCTCCACCCACCTCTACTGCTGCTCAGACTGTGCAAGCCTCGATCCAGCCAGGCCAACCTAGGAGGATCATCCTTCTCCTGTATGTATACTAGTATGGCTGCAGCTACAGAGAGGAGGCACACAGTGTGCACAGACACAACCTCTGCTCAGGCCATTTCTACCGCACATAATGAGCATAGTGCAGCTCGCAATCCGGTGCCCCTCCTTCCAGCTCTGGTGCCAGCTTTCTGAGAAGGCTAGGAGGACAGTAGTGATCATGAGCTGTTCTCTGTGTGAGGGGGATATTACAGCCGGCCCAGGCTGGAACCTGCATGGCTTTACCCGCTTACCCTGCCAGCCTGGGGACACCGATCAGGGACATTCCCTCTCACACACGTTAGGAAAAGTTTGCCTAATTAGAGAGCTGCCTCTGATCACAACAGGTATGTAGATTACAGTCAGGTGAACTATTTAGATGTGACTCCTGTGAGATTGTGAGACGAGCTGTGGATGGCTTTGTATGTTGTTGTTAGTATTTAGATTTTTATTGGTTAGGCCAGCAGAAGCCAGTAGGAAGATTGGAAAAGGGGGTAAGGGTGCACACTGAAAGAGTCCTAAAGTGAAACCCCAGGAATTATCTTTATTGCCAACTTCCCTTGGTCCAGCTTGGCATAATGTAATTATCCATATTGCATATTTTACGGGCTGCTGGAGACAATGAAAGCCTACATACAGTTATACCCACAATATATCAGGTCTTGCTCAAGCAGCCTTCCTCTGCACAATGAACACCTATGGTTGCTCAGCACTGCTGCCATTCAGAGAACACTTTGTATTTTGTGAATACAAGGCATCATTCACCCCTCCTCTCCACCTTGTCAAATCATAGAAAACTTCTTGTATTCATTATAAAAACACATTCTACAAGTCAGAGAAGAGATGGCAGC
Source organism: Lithobates clamitans (assembly GCA_037952925.1). Lineage (NCBI taxonomy): Eukaryota > Metazoa > Chordata > Amphibia > Anura > Ranidae > Lithobates > Lithobates clamitans. The sequence goes on along the minus strand of JBBGZY010000742.1, from coordinate 1,719,547 downwards.
ACCCATATTTCTATTTATCCTGACAGATTTATTTTTAAGGGGAAAGCTTGAAGTTTGCATTCTTTTAAATACTATAACATTTACAAAACAAGACTGTAAAAGCATAAAGTGAGTCTGATCTGATAATCAAATACCTACGTTAACAAAAGTGCTGAAATCCAAACATCTTTTAGGTCTGGGCTTTACACATTAAGGTACCCCCTACCTGGAGTTGTCACCTTCTATTTCTCATTGCACACACTGTGTTTTGCTATTGTGCCCAAATATATATTTTCATGTGTTGTGTGTTTTGCATGAATTTTAAAAGACTTCAGCACATCAAGCCATGCTTTAAAATGCAAATGTTCAATGCCAGCCTTACAGATCAACTCAGCCTGAGCCTGTCATGCTAATATATCTTGTAGTATGGAATCTTGAGTAACAAGCTATGTACTATACCTGCTCCTCGGTCCCCTACCCTACTAAAGGCAGCATGAGAAGCTGGTGATGAGTGATGTTGTCTTTAAACTCCCTGCAGGCTGCAGTGCAATCTGGGAGTTGTAGTCTCTGCAGAGCACGGGCACCAGAGGGCCAAGTCTGTTGTTTGTGCTGTGAAAAACTACAACTCCCGCCATGCACTGGGGCCACCAACTTTGGGGGAAAGGCTAGGAGGACAGCGCCGCGGTGGTGGAGCCTGCTATTGGATGCAGCCGACTGAGCCGAGAGCCGTCTGTGGAGGCTCATGAGCTCACACAGGCAGAGCTGGCGTCAGTCGTGCAGTGCTTGCTCACCCCAACGGCTTGCATGTACACACGATCATGGCTCACAGGGGATATTTCCTTCCACTCCCGAGTCCCCACACTTATGTGCTGTCAGGCAAATTAGGCGGCCACGGCCCACGAGGCCCTTGTGGGGGGGCGAGGCCTTAGGCAATCGCCTAATTTGCCTAATTAAAGAGCCGCCTCTGTCTGGCGATCCAGCCAGCAAGTCTGATGTTATTTAAACGCACAAGCTCTCCAGCAGAATATATCAAGTTACATGTATGAGACAAACCATGAAATACTGGTAGGGAGGTTTAATAATGATCAGCTTTTATTTATTCGTGCAAAACCTTTATCCTAAAAGGAAAAAAACAACTGTTTGCTATAAATGCTTATAAAGAGTGATTTGGAGTTTGGCTTCAATTTGTTTTTGCATCTAAAGCCCCATACACACGATAGGACTTTGTAAAAACTTTCCCTTGGATTTTTGTACAAAGGGTGTTGGCCAGAAGTTTGTCTTGCATACAGACGACAGGACTTTTCCAGCCAACTTTCACCAAATCACGTGGTTTTTCAGCTCTTTACCACCACCCTTTGGTCAACTTCTGTATTGTTGTCTGATATTGTGTCAATCTCGCCACTTTTATTGGCGAGATTGACACCTTGCGATACTGGTTTACACTGGTGCAGGGATCCGACTTGGATCCCCGCCAATGCCAGGCACTGTGTTTGGTATGAATCTTGAGGGAGGGAACTCCACGCCAAATTTTAAATAAAAAAACGGCATGGGTTCTTAGATCTGGTATGGATTTCAAGGGGAACCCCCTACACCGAAAAAACGGCGCACGGGTCCCCCCAAAATCCATACCAGACCCTTACCTGAGCACGCAGCCCGGCCGGTCAGGAAAGGGGGTGGGGACGAGCGAGCCTAGGATGACATGACCATGCCCGCTTATGACCTCACAGTCCCAGCATGCCCCGGGACTGTGATGTCATAGGGGGGCAGGGTCACCGCCTATATAAGTCATAGCAGAGCGCACAGACAGCATTACAGCCGGAGAGAGCGGTCGTGTCAACATCTCTGGGAGAGAAGAGGGAAGAAGACGATCCAGATGTCCGGGCTCCTCCGCTAGCAAAAGAGCAGCAAAAGAGCAGAAGATAGCGGAGGGGCCCAGCAGAAGGAAGAAGGTACCAGAGAAGAACCAGAGAACGCGGAGATGACACCGGAGAGAGGGAGAAGAGGCCTGAGAGACCCCGAAGTCGGCAGAAGACCCCTGAAGTCGGAAGAAGACCCCCGAAGTCAGCAGAAGACCCCTGAAGTCGGAAGAAGACCCCCGGAGTCGCCTAATAAATTACTTTAAAAACCTGTGTACTGTGTTTTTTTTATTGACACTTTTTTCCCTAGGTGAATGGGTAGGGGTACGATGTACCCCATACTCGTTCACAAAGGGTGAGGGGCCGGGATCAGGGGGCCCCCTTATTAAAGGGGGCTCCCGGATTCCATTAAGCCCCCTACCCGCAGACCCAGACAACCAATGGCGAGGGTTGTTGGGAAGAGGCCCTTGTCCTCATCAACATGGGGACAAGGTGCTTTGGGGTGGGGGGGCCGCAGGGCGCCCCCCTCCCCAAAAGCACCTACCCCCCATGTTGAGGGCAAGCGGCCTGGTATGGCTCAAGAGGGGGGGGCGCTCGCTCATCCCCACCCCTTTTCCTGACCGGTCGGGCTGGCTGCGTGCTCGGATAAGGGTCTGGTATGGATTCGGGGGGGACCTCCACACCGTTTTTTCGGCGTAGGGGGTTCTCCTTGAAATCCATACCAGACCTAAGGGCCTGGTATGCCCCCAGAGGGGAATTCCCTCTCGCACTCTCCGCAATAGGAAAATGTGTTTTTCCTATTGCAGCCAGCACGAGATGTACAGTATCCTGTCGCCGTGAACCAGCGCGATGGGTTCGCTCTGGAAACATTCTCGCAGCCGCGTACTGTAGTTTGTACAAAAGTCCGATGCTTTTGTGTACACACGATCGGACTTTGCTCCATCGGACTTTTGTTGCCGGAAAGTTTGTCTGTTCGCACAGCCAACAAAAGTCCTATGGAGATAGAAAAAGTTTGTCCGATGGAGCGTATACACGGTCGGATGTTGCTCCAAAACAGCTAATTTGCATGTTTGTTGTCAAAAAGTCCAATCGTGTGTACGGGCCTTTACACTACCCCCCCCCCCCCCCCCCAGACTGACAATGCTGCTGTCTGTCGTGCCTCCTGTGTTTATTCCTCCAGAGTTATGTCTCAGTAATACCAGAGGTGTGTCATTGGCCAGATCACCAGGTAAAAACAGATGGGAAAAAGCCAAAGAAACTAAAACTGATGCAGCCACCACATCTGAAGATTGGTAAGCTGCAATATAATATAGTTTTGGTTTTGGGTTTAATATGGCTTTAACTACTCATAACTGCAAGTAAACCTATTTGATAGCTTTTTTGCAACTATTACATCTGCTGAACCAAGATATATGCCTATATATGCAATGCCCATATGCATAAGAGGCTACTATGTTGATCTACTGACCAGACCAAGCCTTCATTTGTATGTCTATGCAAAGGGAAAACTTGACCTGATGCCTGTGGCACTGCTTGGCTCATAAGGAAACAAAAGTGACCACACTATCACCTTATCAGAATGAAAACAGGCAAAACATAAAAAAGACCTATATTCAGCCATCAATTTTCTCTTGCTGTTGCCATAGAAAAAATGGCCCGAATTCTTTAAACTTTAAATGGGGCTCTGAGGAAAAAAATAACAGCAAGAAATTGGCAGACCAGTAAGCATTTGACTTAGGCTTGCTTCAAGGTGTCTATATTAGCAGACCAGTCAACATTTGACTTTAGGCTTTGCTTAAGGGGTTTATTTATAAAGATCAGCAAACTAATGTATTTTGTTTCACTGAACTTTGCTGTTATGTCCCCAAGTGTTTTTCTAGTCAGTTAAAGTTCATTGGAAAGCTGTGATGTCAAAGTATAACACATTAAAAATGAGATTAATAAAGGCACTGAAGAGAAACAACTATGCTATATTGGGTAAAATAATGGATCATGCCATGCTCACAGCTGAGTTATTGATATAAAAAAAGTTAAAGAGGAAGTCAAGCGCCATTTTTTTTTCTGATCTGCAAAAGTAAAGGCATAATTTGCTAGTATGCATCGCATATTAGCACATTATGTGAAACTTGCTTGCAAGCGAAGCCCTCGTCATCATCACTGAAGGCTGCATCCATCTTCACCCGTCTTTCTTCCGGGTCCGTGGACTCTGGCTGTGTGCTGAATACGCACGGAAGTCGCCGATCCTTCAGATGCGCTGATGATGTCATTGGCTTCATATACAGTAAATATCTCCTAAACGGCACAGGTTTAAGAGATATTTACAGTACCTTATTATAGACTTACCTATAGGTACAATCAATACATGGAAGTTTACTTTCTCTTTAATCTAAGCTACAATAGTCTATATAAAGTGGCAAAGCCCACCTATAGAATACCTTTATCTGAATTGTTTTTACTTATGTGAAGATAGTTTGAATGTAGAGCTTTGATAAATGTGTTCCTAGTTACTTTCTTTAAAGCAATGAAACGTGCTCCTCTGTCTGATGTACTCATTTTGCAGCCAATGAAGGGATTGCAATAAAAACTGGTAAATGGATAAGCTACAATGGTATGTTGTCATTTGAAGTTGTTCCAGGTTTTTGAGGTGGCAAATACCTTTTACAGTAAACCTTTTGGACCCTAAACTGTCCAAGCTAATACGAGTACTGAAACACAAATTCAGGATACCTACAAATATTTGTGTCGGCCTAGTCTGATTCCAGTCCCAGGCTGTGTACAACATCTTAAGTTCTGTCTACATACACTTTAAAACCCCTCTCCACCACCTTTCAGCTGTCTCAATGCCCAGTAAGGACTGTTGAATAGGAAGGGGTGCTTGTGGTTAGCATTGAAAAGAGTTTAATATTGACTTGGTCCCGCTGAAGTGAACCTGTGGCCAGGCTATGGACATTTAAGTTTTACACATTCTTTGTGAATGAGTTTGAAATCAACCATCTTCTTACAAAATTTGTCTCACTCTGTTTTATCTCCCAGCAGTAACTTGGCAGTCTTACAGGCTTCAAATGCAAACAATGAGCAGGTGCACTGTGTTTACATTGGAAGGCTACCAGGTCACTGCTGGAAGAGAATCTGCTAAGAATCTGATTACAGGGGGTCCCCTAGTTATAAACATCTGACTTACAAACGACTCCTACTTACAAACGGAAGGAGACAACAGGAAGTGAGAGGAAATCTACCCCTAGGAAGGGAAATTCTCTCCTGTAAGAGCTATTATGGGGAAAAGGTACATCCACTGATGCTTTATCACCAAGGCTTGTTTCCACAACAACCCAAAATTTTCAAAATCCAATTGTCATTGGGACAGAAAGTGAGGTAAAATCTTCTGAATAGGGGCACAGACAGCAAAACAAACATTACAGGGGTGTTAACCCTTCCCTATGCTATCCAAAAAGCTTAAAAATATTTTTTTTGCCTGGAGCTACACTTAAAAAACTTTGTTAGAACTCTGAAAAGGAACAATTTTACCGTTCCTGTACAGAAGGTAGGTAAGGGCTTGCTTTAAAGTGGTTGTAAACCCTGTTACACCACTTTTACCTACAGGTAAGCCTATAATAAGGCTTATCTGTAGGTAACGTGAATATCTCCTAAATTTGAAAGAAGAAACGGCTCGCTTGAGCCAGGCCTTGACCGGCGTCTCCCGTGTACATGCGCGGGAGTCACATCATTGCGGCTCCGACCAATCACAGCGCCGAGCCCCCGAACTTGGAAATAACTCTGGTAGACACATTTCGCCAGTCACAGCGGTGTGCAGGGACTGCTGCAACAGCTTTGATCTAAGGTAAGTATTTCATAATTTTTTTTGAGTTTACAACCACTTTAAAGCTCGTTTATTGCTTGTTAGGAATATGTAAGCCTTTAAATGGCCATAGCCGACCACAGGCTCACCCTAAAGTCCTGTAAACACCCTATGTCTGGGGCCAACCAGAGGTTTCCATTTGTGCCATTTCCAGACAGATTCCATCTGTGAAATAGGCCACAGGAAAATGGCGGTTCCGCCACTTTAATTTTCGGGGATTTCCATTTCTGACAGGTGTAGCTTGTTTGCACCACTGGAAAATACTTATAATAATGTGAATGTTATGTCACTGGACAGTTATTTGTCCCCTAAAGATGTCCATTTGCAGACAAAATGCATTGGTCGGGGCTAGGGGCCTGTGTCGTCATTACGTCGTTACGTCTGCTGGTGTACAATGTTTTATGTACCCTGTGATACTTGTGAGTATATTTTATGTATAATAAATTCTGAGTTGGCGTGCATTGCAGCAGTCAATAAGGCCTAGAGGATAGCAGGTTAGGCACATCCTAATGGCTTAGTCCCTAGGAGCAGTAATGGATAATAGCCAACAGGCCCTCTTACCAGACCCAGTGAAACAGGTTGGACGTTCACTCACTCTAGGTTGCCCAGGCTGACTCTGGTCAGTAGTGTATCATGTCTGCACCCTGGCAGTGGCTCAGTTTTTCTCTCTCTTGTGGTGTTTTGTCAGCAGCGTGGCCCTCTCTCTGATGGTGCTGGGCAGCGTGGGTCTCTCTCTGGTGGTGCTGGGCAGCAGCTTGGCTCTCTCTCTGGTGGTGCTGAGCAGCATGGCTCTTTCTCTGGTGGTGCTGGACAGCAGCGTAGCTCTCTCTCTGGTGGTGCTAGGCAGTGTAGCTCTCTTTTTGGTGGTGCTGGGCAGCGTGGCTCTCTCTCTCTCTGGTGGTGCTGGGCAGCGTGGCTCTCTCTTTGGTGGTGCTGGTCAGCAGTGTGGCTCTCTCTCTGGTGGTGCTGGGCAACGTAGCTCTCTCTCTGGGTGCTGGGCAGCAGCGTGGCTCCTTCTCTAGTGGTGCGGGTACAGCATGGCTCTCTCTGGTGATGCGGGTATAGCGTAGCTCTCTCTCCGGTGTGGGTACAGCTTGGCTCTCTCTCTAGTGGTGCGGGTACAGCGTAGCACTCTCTCTGGTGGTGGGGGTACAGCATGGCTCCCTCTCTGGTGGTGCGGGTACAGTGTGGTGCTCTCTCTGGTGTAGGTACAGCGTGGCTCTCTCTCTCTTGTGGTGCGGTACAGCGTGGCACTCTCTCTCTGGTGGTGCGGGTACAGTGTGGCGCTCTCTTTGGTGGTGTGGGTACAGTATGGCTCTCTCTTTGGTGGTGTGGGTACAGCGTGGCTCTCTGTCTGGCATTCCAAAGCTCAGTCCTCTCTTTTTCTTGTAGCACTCATTTCTTCAGCTTTTTCCCAGGATCCAGGCTCTTAATCTCTCCCCAGCAGAGTGCACGCTGTAGTCTGCTCCCTGTGGACAACAAAGGGGCTGCCAATCTTCTGGGACTACATGTCCCATGATGCTGCCTCTCTTCTGATTGGCCCTCCGCTGTGGCCAATAGGGAGGGAAACAGATCGGGCAGTAAGCTGGGCAACGAATCAGATGAGAGCCACTCTCTCTTCTCCCGCACATTTAAATTTAAATTGGACTGCCCTTTGGGACCATAGTTGGACACCTGGAGTGGATTTTTTGTGTTCATTTTTTATCTTTTTTATAGACTTTAACTTGTGATTTTGTCACATTGCTTCTTTTATTGTTGATTTTTGAGAATTTTTTTTAAGGTTGGATAATTCTTCATGCATTTTATTATTTGGATAAAGTGTTATGCCCTGTACACCTGGTCAAATTTTCCGACGGAAAATGTGCGATCGGAGCTTGTTATCGGAAATTCCGACCATGTGTGGGCTCCATCAGACTTTTTCCATCGGATTTTCCGACACACAAAGTTTGAGAGGAAGGCTATAAAATTTTCCAACAACAAAATCCGATTGCGTCAATTCTGACCGTGTGTGGAGAATTCCGACACACAAAGTGCCACGTATGCTCAGAATAAATTCCTGAGACGGAACTGCTCGGTCTGGTAAAATTAGCGTTCGGAATGGATATAGCACTTTCATCACGCTGCAATGTTTTAATATGTTTAGTGCAGTGCACTCTCTTCTTCTTTATAATGCTAGAAGAATGAAGTTGTTTTGCTGCTCATATTCACACAGACTTCTCACAAAATTCTTTCTTCATTATTTATCGTGATTTCATCAATATAATATTTTTATTTGTCACATCTACCGAAAAAATATTATTTTGTGGATGTTTTTATATTAATTTTTTTTTTTTGATTTTTTTAAAGCCTGATCTTGTGTTTTCTTTTTCTTTTTTTTTTTTTTTTACTCCAGAATAGTTTTGGTGGGTTTTGTGTGTCAAGTTACCACAACTCCATTATTATCTTGTATTATTTAATCTCAAGGAGGTTGCTTGGTGTTGGTGTCTCTTGTTAATTTCACATTGTATGTTTGAAATGTACCTGCCTCCTCGCAAACAAACTGTCCTTTTTGAAGGAAAACACACATAGGCGAGTATAATAAATCTAACCAAAAATTTATCAAGGGGTCCTAACCAAAGAAAGAGGGAGGCAACGCTCGAGAAAAAGCAGAAATTGGCGAAGCCTTTGGCCCCCAGGGCACACATCAACTATTTTACTGCAAAATTGGTGGCCTGAGGAGTCCATATATTTAAGGGAGTACAATCTGGTCCAGAAGTCCAAGAGATCATGAACAGCAGCAGATGACATGTATGTCCCCAGGCTGTGGTCATACAAAAGCCTGCATCTTTTGTCAGACCAGACTGAACCCAGGGCCTTCACTCTCTTGTCTTCCTTCCACGCTTCCTTCCACGCTGTGTCTGTGGTGGTGGAATTGTGGCAGGAGGAGGAGGAGGATGGTCCAACTCACTCAGGTGGGTATTGGGTGTGATTTTGCCCCTCAACCCCTTATTTAATGTTTTATAAATGATTTCCTCACACATGAGGCGTTGGCCCTCCTGCATGTCCTGCAGTTTTGTGGCAGTCATGGAGGCAAAGGCCTCTTTACGAGTGGGGGTGGTTCTCAGGGACGCAGAAGCTTCCTGAATCAGCCTGAAAGCTGAATCCTCCATGTTACTCCCCTTCCTGGGTCTTTTGTTTGGAAGGCGGAGGAGAGGAACCTGCGATTCTGTGAGGCTCCTACTGGGCCCGGCTACCCCCTGGCTGACACTTACCCCTGCCTCCTCCTGGCTGCCACTAACCCCTGCCTCCTCCTGGCTGCCACATTCCACAGCCTCCTCCTGTGTACCACATTCCACAGCCTCCTCCTGGCTGAGGTCTTCCTGTGTATGAAAAAGGGACATAGTTTTAGTTGCAAATTGAATGTTAACAAATATAACAGATTATCATTCTGAGCCCAGCACTTTTCATTCTTGTCCCAATTATTTTTGCCCACTACTGTCTATTGATATGTAAAACACTATATTAAATCAGCAATTAGTGATCAATAATAACATCTAGTAAACATCATTTATTTATTGGCAAGAAATCTGTAGAAGAATGCTATACCTGGATCAAGCTAGGCTCCTCCACTTCTTCCTGGCTGGAAGTCCCAGGTTGGACATCGGAAGCCTCAGCTGGGGTGGAAGATAGGGTGGAAGGAAGAGTGGAAGGAAGGGTTGAGAGGGATTCCCTGACTTCAGTCTGGTCTGACAGAAAACGAAGTCTCTCATAATACCACAGCCTGGGGACATAAACGTCATCTGCTGCAGCTCCGGATCTCTGGGAATCCTGGACTTTCTTGCGCTTCCTAAGATAAGTGCTCCTCAGGCCACCAATTTTGGCTTTTAAATAGGGGATGGTTGCTGTGGGGACCACCGGCTTCACCAACTCCAGCAGTTTCTCCAGCGCTGCCTGCCTCTTTTGTTTATGATTATATTGTGGGTGTTTGACCTGCCATAGACAGGGCAGCTCCCTGTACTTTTCTATGAACAGGGGGAAGAAGTTGTGGTCATTAAAGCCATCCATTTTATCTGCAATACACAAGACAAACCCTAATGTCAGGCTAAAGTCTCCTAATCTTGTCCCAATATAGGCCTCAATCTCTAAGCAGTATAGGCCCAAGTTTAAATGTTACCTTCAGCACTTCCGATACTCCTTCCTCTGCTCACAGATCATACGTACTACGCACGCGTGTTGTGCTTTATATACACTGCGCATGCTTGAAACTCGCCCGCCCCTAACGTTCTTTCTAGTCTATTCCCTGCCCCTTTTCGTTCGGCGCAGTGGGGAAGAGCACATGGCGGAGACAGAGCAGGTGCGTGCTAATTACAGCAACGAGGAGGAGGAGGAGAAAAGCCCAGAGCCAGAAGTGTCACGATCCCGGAGGAGACGATTTAAGGCCTCAAATATGGCCTTTGTAGAGATGGTGGAGATGGTCGACATACTGAAGAGGGCCGACTATGACGGGAAGTATGGACCTTACCCCAACCCCAATGTCAGAAAGGCCAAGATCATGACTAAAGTTGTGAAGAGTCTGCACCGAAATTTTGGGGTACGTCGATCCAAGGATCAACTGAGGAAGCGATGGTCGGACCTCAAATTAAGGGAGCACGATCAGTATAGAAGGATCAGGAGAGTGCTTCAAAAAAGTAAGTAGTTGTCCTGTGTTCCTTTTCATTATTTTTATAACGTTCGTGCTGCTCCATGTGCTTTTCTTTACTGTTGTACAGTTTAAAATGGCAACTTTCGTGTTCATGGACACATTATTCGTTCGTAGGAAACTTTGTTCGTTCAGCCAATACCATGTTTTGTCCAGATGCATTTCAATACATTTTTTCTGACCTACTTCTCTTAAAATAATTTTGGTGTCTAGATGGGTTTGTAACTAGAATGAAATGCAAACTAGATTCTGTGTAAGGAGAGGACACTCAGCAGCTGTTTACACATCTGGACGCTGGAGCACTAGTGTGGGACACAAGAACACCCTTTTTATTAGGGGGCCCCACACAGGTGCCCCAGTGTATACTATAGGGGTGTCTCCATCTGTGAAGCTTGTACAAAACAGGTAAGTATTCAAGCTTGACAAAGGAAAACAATATTTCTTCATCTTGGAACTCTGCCAAAATAGACAATTGTACACCACTTCCAAGCAATGTTTCATATTCCTATTTCTGCCATCAAATATCTGTGTGCTAAGTATACTTATTTTTTTTTTTACATAGGGGAGAAAAGACTCGGAGGACCACACTCATCAGAGGTGACAACAGACCCCCCACCTCAGGAAGAAGGGGAAATCCCCCAAAGTCAAGCAGAGGAGGAGGAGGGAGACGTGGTGGAAATTGTCCCCACAACAGGTGAGTGCGACCACAGGCTCAGGTAAGAGATGGATGCCTGCATATTTATAATACATGGTGTGTTTTTTTCTATATTTTTAGGTGATCGTGATGTTGTGGATGAAGGTCATTTCACCAGTGAAAGTGCCCAGATCCTGATCGGGGAGATCATGGAGTGTAATAGGGACTTGGAAAACATCAAGCAAAACATCAATGATGTTCAAAACAAAATGAAGAACATCATTGATGTTTTAGGGAGAGTTTAAAACCCCCTTGAAATCCCTTACTTCTTTCTGCTTTATTTTTCTGAAAATTTTTTGCACATTTTTTGACATATTCTAGAAAAGCCAAATTTTGAAGATGCACACAGTGTGTCAACATGTGCTATCTGCCATCACGGGAGATCAATGTACGCGTTTTGGGGGTGCAACCCCTTTCTCAATAATAAAGTAGCTGAGAGGAAGGAGTTGCACCCACAAAACACGTCCATTGATCCCCCATGATGGTAGCTAGCACATGTTGACATTCGGCAATTTGTGTGCATATTAAAAATTTGGCTTTAAAGGGGTGACTTCACCCCATCTGAACGCAATATCAAACACAGTTTATTAATACTCATGTCTGATATTGACTTCAATTACTACAAAAGTTGAACTTTGTAAGTTCCAGATTTGTGTATTTCTTGTTGGTTTTAAACATGCCTGTTTTACCTTAAAAAGACATTTCTACTTTTAATGTCACCTAAAAGATTGTTATACAACAAACCTGTTGGTTTGTTTTAAAAACCTTTTATAAATGCACATGTGATTGTGCTTTGGTTAAAAAGATTGAGAATCAACAATGTGTGTCTTCTTTCAATGCTCAAAAGCATTTTTGGGTTGTAAAGTTGGTGTTTTCAGTGACAATGAGGGTTATTTACTAAAGGCAAATCCACTTTGCACTACAAGTGCAGTTTCTGTGCAGTCTCAAGTGCGCTTGTAGTGCAAAGTGTATTTGCCATTAGTAAATAACACCTAACAGTGCTTTTTAATTTTACACAATCACTCCATTTTCAGGACTCCCCAAATTTCAGTCAGGGTCAGCTAAAAAAAGACAAGCAGTAAATCTAAGCAAATACTTGTTCATTTAAAAAAAAAGGATTTAAAAAATGTCTCAGACATTGTCTGCCATATTGATGGCCCCCCTACCTGCAAAGTATTCCATGTATCTTAGACGGACCTCGCGGGCACTCTGGGGGGGCAAGCCAGGATGGCCAGCTTCAAGCAACGTCAGGGTTGGTTCATTTAGATTAATTACGGCTTCAGGCCCAACTGAGCCAGCATAGTTCACAGAATTTCTCCTTAAAAAGTTGTGAAGCTTCAATAATATGATGGGGGTTGCGGGGGGGGGGGGGAGTAGTGAGAATTTATTGGCTACGATTGGAGAGAGGACTAGACGTCTCAAGGGACCTCTAAATAGCTACAAGAAGAAGCGAGCCATAGGTTAACTCATCAAGCGATAAATAACACAAATTATAATATCTTGTCATGTGATGTGTGGGATACTTTATATAGGCACCACAGTTTTGTTTTTTTCTTTTAGTTTTTAAGTTGTATATGTATTGTTTGTCTTGAAAATGCAATAAAAAAAATTTGAAAAAAAAAAAAAAAAGTTGTGAAGACCACAGCAAGCCAGGATAATGTGATTGAGTTTATATTCCGCCATGTGTATGGGTGCAAGAAATAGGCGGAACCGGCTGGCCATTATTCCAAACGTATTCTCCACCACTCTTCTGGCTCTGGCCAACTGGTAATGAAAAACCCTCTGGTCCGGGGTGAGGGTCCTCATAGGGAATGGCCGCATAAGATGGTCCCACAGTGCAAACGCTTCATCCGCAACAAAGACAAATGGGAGTCCTTCCGCATTGTCTTCTGGAGGTGGCAAGCCCAAGCTGCCATTCTGGAGATGCCTGTAGAACTCCGTGTGGGCGATGACTCCACCATCTGACATCCGGCCATTCTTCCCCACGTCCACATACAGGAACTCGTAAGTAGCCGACACCACCGCCAACATCACAATACTATTGAACCCCTTGTAGTTGTAATAGTATGACCCTGAGTTGGGTGGTGGGACGATGTGGACATGTTTCCCATCAATTTCCCCTCCACAGTTAGGAAAGTCCCACCGCTGGGCAAAGTGGGAGGCCACAGTCTGCCATTCCTGTGGGTTGGAAGGAAACTGTGGAGTCAAACAAGAAAAAAAATAATAATTTTGCAAATAAACATGGAAAGCAGATTAGACACAAACATTCTTGGCCAACATCAGTATAACATTTATTTTAGGGAGTATTTAAAGACAAAGGTATAAGGTCCACCTATCAGATCCCCCCCCCCCCCCCATGGGCCATTTTAGAAATTTTATGGGGGGGGGTGATGTTTTGGACAGGTAACCCTCTCCACTTCATTGAGAGCTGAATGCATAAATAATGTATATTATTTTGGCCAGCCCCTCCTTACTTACACTATTGGCAGCCCACTGGACGGGTAAGATGTGTCATAATACAAAGAGATAAATACACACTGCACACATTTTTACATTCTGCTATTACCTATCAAGATAATAATAGGATACAAAAACTTTTAACATTACCATTTGAAAGTATTCAGGCAGGCCCTTGCACTACATGCTTTGGGGAATTCATCCATAAATATGACCACAAAAGAGGTGGGTATATAGTGTGTATGGGTTTGGCAAAGTCAGCAGATAGATGATTGAGGATAGATAGAGGATTGGTATCAGCTGAGTTAGCAGTTGGGGGAAGGGATGGTTCCAAATGATTTTGGGACCCAAAAAAAAGCCTCTGGCACTCTGCCTGAATTTAAAGCACAAATCACAATTTTACACATTTTAGGAGGTGTTTGGGGTAAAGCACTACTATGGAGCTGACAAAATACATTGTTAAGTGACTAGGAGAGGTGGATATAGGCCCAGGAGAGCATGCTGAGGAGGTAAGTGAAGGCAAATATGTATGAAGGACAAAAAAAATAACATAAAAATCCAGCATGCATGAGGACAAAGGGGAAATTCACAGCATATTACAATCATGGTAATTAGGGAATGAGGAAAGAAATACAATACATTAGCAAACATTCTATACAATAACATGTGATGTTAAAGGATAAAAATCTTACCTTAATATACTCCTTCTGCGGGACCTGGATGATGGCAGAACAGATCTCTGGGATAATGATCCCCAGAGCCTGGGGGGAGATGCCTGTCGAGAACTTGAGGTCCTGCAGGCTTCTCCCCATCGCCAAGTACTGCAGGGTGGCGACTAGCCTCTGCTCTGCAGTGATGACTTGCCTCATGCAGGTATCCTGCCTGCTAATATAAGGGGTCAGCAAAGCCAGCAATCGGTGAAATACGGGGTCCGTCATTCGGAGAAAGTTCCTGAAATCGTCAGGATTATTCTCACGGATCTCACGGAGCAAAGGCATGTGACAGAACTGGTCACGCTGGAGCACACAATTCTTAGTCCATGAACTCCTCCTCGCCCTGTTCATGGACTGGACTTGTGTCAAAGTAAGAACCCCAACACCAAGCCCCCGCACAGCACAAACTCTACGATAAGTGCGTACACGCAACATGGCTAGAAAGTGGTTGGCTGGTCAGAACGAAGTAACAGAACGCACTGAAGAACAGCAAGGCCTGTGAAGAGCAATCAGTAACGAACGAACAAGAACACAATGACAAAGTCAATGGTAACTCGCTGCACGCACTGAAGAACAGATAGAAACCCACAAGCACAAACTGAACACCAGAAAAATGAACTGAAAACCACGAGTCTGAAAAAGCGTGAATTGTCTCTCACCAAACTTTTACTAACATGAGATTAGCAAAAAGAGCCCAAAGGGTGCCGCGCTTGGTACTGAACTGCCCTTTTATAGTCTCGTCGTACGTGGTGTACGTCACCGCATTCTTGGCGTTCGGAAATTCCGACAACTTTGTGCGACCGTGTGTATGCTAAACAAGTTTGAGCCAACATCCGTTGGAAAAAATCCATGGATTTTGTTGTCGGAATGTCCGACCATGTGTATGGGGCATTACACTTTTTGTTTATTATTGTAGGGGTTTGCACACCTTTTTATATAATAGTATTTGTAACTTCTTGTATGTGGAATATTGAGATCCGTATTTAACTATCGCATTAAGAGCATAAGAATATTGGGGTTTAAATGTTTATGACCTGACAAGCTCACTGTATATCCATACTCAGATGCTGGTGCATGTCATTGCCTTATCAACATTTATTCTCCTAATATTCTGGTAACTCCTGCCTGGAGTTTGCATGTTCTCCCTGTGCCTGCGTGGGTTTCCTCCGGGTACTCCGGTTTCCTCCCACACTCCAAAGACATGCTGGTAGGTTAATTAGATCCTGTCTAAATTGTCCCTAGTATGTATGAATGTGAGTTAGGGACCTTAGATTGTAAGCTCCTTGAGGGTAGGGACTGATGTGAATGTACAATGTATATGTAAAGCGCTGCGTAAATTGACGGCGCTCTATAAGTACCTGAAATAAATAAATAAATAAATTCTGTGTGACAATTCCATTGTCAGCCGTTCCCTGTGCAGAGATTTTTTAGTTCATGGGAAAACAATCTAAGAGCATGTGTTTTAGTGGAAGCACGCACTACTCACATCATTCACTGTTACAATGCTGATCTTTAAATAAATGCCTGTTTGACTAGTTGCCACACTCAAACAGCAATGTAATAAAGTTTGCACAACAGTAGCTCTTAATGGAGGAAAAGTTCCCTTTTTTCTAGCCAGAGCATAAAGAGATTTAGCTTAATTATTTTTAAATATAATTTTAAAGAAAAGAAAAGTGGTGCAGGAAATATTTACAGAAAAGATATTACAAAACAGACATAGGCACCAATAAAAATAAAAGGGTTTTCAAAGTGAAAAAAACCTAAGAGTAAGTCTTTGGTGCAGTAAAGTTTGGATTGCTTGCCAAGTCCAATCTGTTATACTCTAGTAGAGTGACTGGGGTGGATTTACTAAAGGCAAATAGACTGTGCACTTTTCAAAGTGCAGTTGCACTCTACAAGAGCAGTTGCTCTAGAGATTAGTAAATGAACAGAAGCTCTGCTGACTTTCCATCAACCAATCATGTATGTGATTGGGTATTCTTTGCAAAGCAAACCTTCATATCATTTACTAAGCTCTGAAGCAATTGAACTTTGCAAGGTGCACAGTCTATTTGCCTTTAGTAAATCAACCCCACAGGCTTTCAGAATTGTAACTCACGATATGTCAAGCAAGAGTTCTTTTCTAAAATTGGCATAGCTCTGCAATACAGCACAGCCCTGCCTGGCATGACAGGAGCTCATTTTTCAAAATTTTTTGCTGGAGTTAGGTATCACTCACAGGTCTTGTCCCTCCTTCCAGTCTATGGCTGGACTGCTTGCATTAAAAATACATTTAATGATCTACAACTAAATATAGAGCACACATTTGTGTGTTTTGTATTTGACTGAAGCTAAGCTTGAAGTGATCTGTATTTATGTTGCATCCTTTTTTTAAATCTAGACCAGTGTTTCTCAACTCCAGTCCTCAAGGCGCACCAACAGGTCATGTTTTCAGGATTTCCACTATTTTGCACAGGTGATTTGATCAGTTTCACTGCCTTAGTAATTACCACAGCCTTTTCATCTGAGGGAAATCCTGAAAACATGACCTGTTGGTGTGCCTTGAGGACTGGAGTTGAGAAACACTGATCTAGACCAATGCAAGCTTTTTCAAAATGCACCTACGTGTGTGTTTTGCTGTACAGTCTAATTCCCCCTGTCAGAACACAATAGAACACAATAGAACAGCAGGGGAGATTGATGTACTAACATCAGATTGTCGCAAGGAGATCTCTACTGTTCCAATACCCTCCACGCTTCACACTTCATGCCCATAGGCACAATCATTACTTCCCTCTTTCAACCCCACCACTAAAGACGAGGTCGCTAAACTACTTGCTAATGTGCACCTTACCACCTGCCCTCTGGATCCTGTTCCCTCACAAATGCTACATTTACCCCCTGGCTCTATGCTACACTCTCTAACCCACATCTTCAATCTCTTCCTCTCTTCTGGCATCTTCCCCAATTCTCTAAAACATGCACTTGTCAGACCCATACTTAAAAAGCCCTCACTGGATTCATCCAATCTTAACAACCTACGCCCCATCTCCTTGCTCCCCTTCTTATCCAAACTCCTCGATCGTCTGGTCTACAACCATCTGAGCACCCACCTCGCTAATAATAGCCTTCTTTATCCCCTTCAGTCTGGATTTCGTCCTCAACACTCCACAGACATTGCTCTCATAAAACTAACAATTGATCTACTAATGGCCAAAACCAACCGACTCTATTCTGTACGCCTACTCCTGGACCTCTCTGCTGCCTTTGATATGGTTGACCACCCCCTCCTCCTCAAGAAACTCCATGCCTTTGGTCTCCATGACTGTACTCTTCGCTGGTTCTCTTCCTACTTATTCAACCGCACCTTTAGCGTTTCTTACAACTCAACTTCCTCCTCTCCTCTTCCTTTCTCGGTTGGGGTCCCCCAAGGTTCTGTTTTTGGACCTCTCCTATTTTCAATCTACACCTCCTCCCTGGGTCAGCTGATAGCCCCCCATGGCTTATAATATCACCTCTACGCTGACGACACCCAAACCTATTTCTCTACTCCTCAGCTCACTACCTTTGTCTCCTCACGTATCACTAATTTATTATCAGATATATCAGTCTGGATGTCACACCACTTCCTCAAACTCAATCTATCCAAAACCGAACTTATAATTTTTCCTCCCCCATATGCCCCTTCCTCTGATCTCTCTGTCAAAATAGATGGCACAACTATAAGCCCATCCCCACATGCCAAGAGTCTAGGTGTAGTCCTGGACTCTGAACTCTCCTTTAAGCACCACGTCCAATCACTGTCCAAATCCTTCCGCCTCAACCACCGCAACATCTCTAAAATACGCCCCTTTCTAACCAATGACACAACAAAGCTCTTAATTCACTCGCTGGTCATCTCTCTCCTTGACTACTGCAACTCCCTTCTCATTGGCTTACCTCTACATAGTCTATCACCTCTTCAATTCATCATGAATGCTGCTGCCAGACTCATCCACCTTACCAATCGCACTGTCTCTGCTACCCCTCTCTGTCAATCCCTCCACTTGCTTCCACTCGACCAAAGAATTAAATTCAAAATACTAACAACTACGTACAAAGCCATCCACAATTTAGCCCCCAGCTACATCACTAGCCTAGTCTCTAAATACCAACCTACTCGTTCTCTTTGTTCCTCTCCAGACCTCCTGCTCCCTAGCTCCCTCGTCACCTCCTCCCATGCTCGCCTCCAGGGCTTTTCCAAAGCCTCTCCAATCCTATGGAATGCCCTACCCCAATCTATCTGCTTATCTCCTACTCTATTAGCTTTTAGACGATCCCTGAAAACCCTTCTCTTCAGAGAAGCCTACCCTACCCACACCTAACAACTGTTTTTTTTTTTTTTTTCTCCATTAGCTCACCCTCCACAGTTATCACCTTTTGTTTCCACTTGACCCTCTCTTCTAGATTGTAAGCTCTAATGAGTAGGGCCCTATGATCCCTCCTGTATTGATTTGTATTGTAAGTGTACTGTCTGTCCTCATGTTGTAAAGCGCTGTGCAAACTGTTGGCGCTATATAAATCCTGTATAATAATAATAATAATAGTACAGTGGATCTGACCAGAGCTGTCAGTTTTTATGCATTCAGCCTACTCGGTTGACTGAAAAAAAAACTAGCAGTGTGTACTAGGCTTTAGTACCATCCACCTAATGCAGATATTTTTAGTCCAAAACATATTATATAACAAAATTATTAAATATGTTTCCAATCTGGAGTAAGCTGATAGACATTCCACATTTTGTTATGCATAGTTGTCTGCAAATAGCACAAATTACTGTAAAAATAGGCTTGCTTAACATTATGTCATGCATTGTTGTCTGCAAGCAGCATCATTGACTGTACACGGCAAAAAAATAGTGAACAAACATACACATTTTATTAAACAGGGAAACATAATGGGTGCCTCTTTTTATTTATTTTTTCCATTACAACGTTTAGGGCACATTTCCAAAGGCAAACATATAGATTATTTTCATAACACTCATAAGAATTTTTTCCTATATAAAATGCAGGGGCAGACTATCTCCATCAACCGTGTAGCTTTGAAGATACAGCATTTGTAAAGGAATGTCAAAGTTCATTGTGTTTCACAATCATAGTCAATGTACATATCTAAAGTCCTAAGCCTCAGGTTATCTGCAGATAAGATAGATGGAGCATGGACAGCCCAGGCACATCTGTTATTTCAAGTTTTAGGACTGTGTGGAATGGTTTATTTAAAAGGTACCAATTAAGACATGTTCTTCAGTAAAATGTACAATGAATGGTCAGCCGCAGGCTTGTGATTGACTGTGCCTGCTAATTAATTCTTTACCAGAGACTGCAGCTTTAGACATGTTAACCTTTTGGGTGCCTTTGGGGCTTAGAAATCCACACATTTATGACCTTTCTAGTATTACATCATTAAATGATATAGCAATATTGTTACTTAAACTGGTCATTTTTTAATAAAATAACAAAAGAATTGTGACAACTACTGGTTTTAGAAAACATTAAATAGTACAGTATAAAAGCCAAAAAGAGGGATTAAGAGTTTGTACCCTTACTGACACAAATAATGAGAATGGACAACCAAAATATGTTTCCCATTCATACAGTATATCACTTGTTTTTATGGTGAGGATAGATCATTTGGATATGCTTGGCTTTGTTTGGCAATGTAGCTCCAGCCTCAGAAAACCACTGAAACAAAGGACACCAATAGGTACACAGTGGGATGTGTTTTACAGCAGACCAGGATGAAGCTCCAGATATCACAGATACACAGTAAATTCCACATAAAAGCATTTTTATAATCTTCAATGGCTTTTAAAATGCCTTTAGAGTGGTCTAAAAGTCATTGGAAATACCTTGATTTTTTTATTTTTCAAAATCCTCCACTGATGCAAAACAGCCTCCTGATAATCTATCACAGCTCACTCTGCTTTATATTTGATGTGCCCTGCAACCTAAGAATCAGTATCGATGGGTGTTTTTTCTCTTCAGAATTGCTTCTCCCTCTCATACAAATCTAAGGTAAAATTCACACTGGTGGCAGTCTGCCAGCGGTTTATCTGTCTGCTGATCCCCGCTGAGCAGATGGATGACAGTTCTGTGTCCACTCTGCTGATGCAGAGCAGACACGGACACAGCCCGTTGTTCTCTATTGGGCTGTTGGATGGAAATGGTCTGCCTGTCCATTTCCATTCGACTGTCATCTGATCTGATCCACCAGATGGATGGGGAACGGATCCCCATCCGTAAGGATCGGATTGGATACCACATGTCCACTGACATTCTCCGCTCCATAGAGAACAATAAATGGTGCAATCGGGGGCCACCTGAAAAACTGACAAGTGCTTCAAACTGGTAAGGTACGTGGACAGCTGGCAGTCCTGATAATCTATATTAAGGTGAATCATTGAGATATGTACAGATAGCCAAACTTACCTTCTCAGTTCTTCATTTTTTTATATTTAGGCTTAGCTATACCATGCTAATCCGCCCACTCTCTTTTCTTAGTAATCTAGTGAGCATAGAACATGCCTGCTTGTGATGGTGGAACAATTACTGCAGGGCTGTTGCTTTCTCTCTTTTACAAAAAGCCTGGTGTAAAAGAAAATACCATTATTAAGAATTTCCTTTACAACCTTCAATGAGATTTAAATCTGCCTTAGAAGTTTGTGGGTGCTACCAAGTAATGGTGGGAAATACTCATGTAAATGTTATAGTGATATCATTGAGGCTGCCAGTGTGTCCTTGGCTCTCTCAGCCTATATAAGGAGTGCCCAGTGCCCCCATGAGCTTTCAGTGTGTTTCCATATAAGCCCTGTTTCATCCTTCCAGGAAGTAAGAACTGTTATCCAACGCTCATGGGAAAGTACTGTACAGTTCCATAAAAGAGCAGGAAGATGACTTAGTGATGAGCCATAACACAGTGTGCAGTAATAAAAAGGGCAGTGTTCCTCTAAAAGTGCTGTCCTGTATGACTACATACTGTAACTTGATGTATGTTGCATTAGGAGGGGTGCTGAAGAGCCTGAGCCCCCTCCACCAGTCCAGCGTACCTCTGCGTACATCTACCACCTCACTCCCAGTGACAGAATGGGGGTTCTGCTGTGCACTTAAAACAGACCTCATGCACACACTTGTTCACCCCTTCACTCTGTTACCCATGTGACCAGGTCATGGACCCCCTTGCTACTAGAGAATCCATCACCTTTACCAGGTACCAAGCCTAATGTCTGGTTGTGTTGTGACTTGAAGTAGTGCTTGGTTACCCATAGCAACACGGCTCCTCTTGCTTAACTTGCCAAGTAGACCTTTTGCTTCATACCCAACATGTGCCTCACTGATCCAGGTTCTTTTGATACACCAGAACCAACATGAATAACTTCAAACCAGGCTTCAGAACTGTTGAAACAAGTTTACTGAAATACTTCGTAGTATAGTCTAACATGAACAGTAATATCATAATGTCCCTAACTACCTCTAGCTGGCTGCCCAGGCGTACCTTAGAAAGGTATTATGCCTCGTACACGCGGTCGGACATTGATCGGACATTCCGACAACAAAATCCACTGATTTTTTCCGACAGATGTTGGCTCAAACTTGTCTTGCATACACACGGTCACACAAAGTTGTCGGAAAATCCAATCATTCTGAACGCGGTGACGTAAAACACGTACGTCGGGACTATAAACGGGGCAGTAGCCAATAGCTTTCATCTCTTTATTTATTCTGAGCATGCGTGGCACTTTGTGCATCAGATTTGTGTACACACGATCAGAAATTCCGACAATGGATTTTGTTGTCGGAAAATTTTATAGCCTGCTCTCAAACTTTGTGTGTCTGAAAATCCGATGGAAAATGTGTGATGGAGCCTACACACGATCAGAATTTCCGACAACAAGGTCCTATCACACATTTTCCGTCGGAAAATCCGTCCGTGTGTACGGGGCATTAGTCCATATTGATGTTCTCCAGGTCTTGGCTGTTCTCCAGAACCCCGGTGCCTCCAACGGACTACAAGATGCAGCAGTCCTTCTCCACAGCAGTTAAGGCCGGCATGTCCTTTCTGATGTGGCCTGTCCAGACGCCCCTGAACCCAGCCTTCCCACATATTTATATTACTCGTGCTGTAGGTAGTCTGGATCCAAAAAAGCCCATGAACCATAGCTCATACATTAACTCCCTCACCCCCAAGCCTGGGCCAGCCACTAACTGAACTAACATTTCTGTAGACCTACCTACTACTGCATTATTGTACTTTTCCCTTTTAACAAGTAATAATGCACTATATTACCAAACGTATTGGGGTGCCTGCCTTTACACGCACATGAACTTTATTGGCATCCCAGTCTTAGTCTGTAGGGTTCAATAATGAGTTGGACCACCCTTTGCAGCTATAACAGCCTCAACTCTTCTGGGAAGCCTGTCCACAAGGTTTAGGAGTGTGTCTATGGGAATGTTTGACCATCCTTTCAGAAGCGCATGTGTGAGGTCAGGCACTGATGTGGACGAGAAGGCCTGGTTCGCAGTCTCCACTCTAATTCATCCCAAAGGTGTTCTATCAGGTTGAGGTCAGGATTCTGTGCAGGCCAGTCAAGTTCCTCCACCCCAAACTCACCCATCCATGTCTTTATGGACCTAGCTTTGTGCAGTGGTCCAAATCATTTGATGGAAGGGGGATTATGGTGTGGGGTTGTTTTTAAGGGGTTGGTTTGGCCTCTTAGTTCTAGTGAAGGAAACTCTTAAGGCATCAGCATACCAAGACATTTCGGACAATTCATGCTCCCAACATTGTGGGAACAGTTTGAGGATAGCCCTTTCCTATTCCAACATGACTCTGCACTAGTGCACAAACAAGGTCCATAAAGACATGGATGAGCGAGTTTGGGGTGGAAAAACTTGACTGGCCTGCACAGAGTCCTGACCTCAACCCGATAGAACACCTTTAGGATGAATTAGAGTGGAGACTGTGAGCCAGGCTTTCCAGTCCACATCAGTGCCTGACCTCACAAATGCGCTTCTGGAAGAATGGTCAAACACTCCTAAACCTTGTGGACAGCTTTCCCAGAAGTGTTGAAGCTGTTATAGCAGCAAAGGGTGGGCCAACTCCATATTGAACCCTACGGACTAAGCCAGGGATGCCATTAAAGTTAACATGCGTGTAAAGGCATGCATCTCAATACTTTTGGCAACAAAATGTCGTTTTTACAGCTCCTCTTGGACTTTGTACTATTCTTTTGCATTCAGTGTTCAGAAAAACTGCTGTCAACTAGTATGTTTTGCTATACATTCCATACCCTCGAGCAACAAGCCCACCTATTTACATATATTTGAATTTCTAATAATACTAATAAAAATGGACAACAGTGTCCAACATTTCCCTTTATATATTAGAAAAACTATAGGTAGGGCAATGATAGATATTTTTAAGAAGGTTGAGTGGGGGGATACCTACTTTCCAGGCAGTATATGGTTCCTGAATGTAATAGAGGAAACTGGCACTGAAGATGAATGAATCCAGGAACAGATGGTGTGCCTTTTTAAATCTTGACAGATTACCCCTTTTAACTTTTGACATATTAATCCAATCGTATGGGTTTTGGGCAGTAAGGTCCCCAGGTTTGCTTTGTTTTCCTAATCTTACTGTAATGCAGTGGTGTTTTCCAGATTTTACTGTAATGCTGTGTCTATTACACCCTTTCCCCTAATTTACATTTATCTTTCTTCAGAAAAAAGCAGTGGTTTTCCCTTTGCTTTTCTTTAATTGTCCATGTTTTATATTCTCCATGAAATATGATACATGCTCTTAGATTTAGATATGACATTAGTAAATATTTGCCATCTAATAGAATATGGATGGATATATGCTGAAAATAATTATGTATGTATTTGCAAAGAAAAAAATTATCTAAGAGATATGATTGTTAAAGCTTAGGTACCCATGGGAACTGCTTCCATGTGAAGGCAAAGTCCAATGTTTACTATTTTAAAACTATTTATTAAATCCACTGATTCAGAAATGTTTATTTATGTGAAGTTTATAATGCTATTAAATGCAATTAATTTAGTAAGTCACGACTGGGTGTTGGCTACAGTCATGAGTCTTCTTTATCTAACACACAGATCTATTCAGGATTCCAAATAAGTTTCCAAATGATAGCCTCTTGCTTGTTACATTTCTTCATAGTTTGGCACCACACATCACGTCCCTGTTGAATTCTCCACATGATTCTTTCGCTAAACTCATTTTTCTCAATGTGCTGCTGTCACTTGATGCATAGTTCACCCTTGTCCTTTTTCAGGATCAGTAATAACTCCACCAGACATCTCCTCTTCACTGTCACACAAAAGCTAATCTTAACAAGCCACTAGAAACTGTCCTGGGCACCTACAGGGCAAGCGTCCAGCTGCTGCCAAGGAATTCACCAGTGTACTCACTGAGGAATTATATGCATCTATTCAGCTGAAGAAATCTGTACTCATATTAAGCTTCGATTTTCCACCAAGGATATCAGAAATTAAATATGCAAATTTACCTGAGAAGAATAGCTCTGCCATGGACCTGCACTGTTCTACTAAAAATTGTCATTAACTGCTGCTTTGTAAAACCATCAGTCATGCAGTATTAAAAATGTATGCCATGCCAGCTGAGTGGGTCTGCTTTTTAATGTTTAAAAAGAATGTTGTTCAAGTGGTTCTCACAACCTCATTTTAAGATATTGTATACTTTATCTAAATCTAGGAATTAGAGTGGCCCTAGATGACGTTCAGGTATCTGTCTGAGAATGATGTCGCATTCAGTAAAGGATTCTAAAACATAAAACCCAACTCCTACCAAAGCTATTTTAGGAGTAGTAAAAGGTTATAACCTCTGTTAGGTTTTTATTGGTGCCTGTGGCTCCACTGGGGAGATCTGTCCTCATGTTTATGTGGAGCTGCCGGTTGAGGGGAAGAGCCGTCCTTCTTGTACAGGGCCCGGGCTCTATCAGTTAAGCAGGGTAGAGGAGGTCAGAGAGGGGACTCTTTAAATACCTTTGAGCGCATGGACAGTAACTCCAGGGGACAGAGAGGGGGGGCTATTTACAATTTTTTGGGGAACAAGTGGAAGTATCCTCCATGCCATGGTTCCCCACAATGCAAGTTCAGGCCTCTTCTATATCAGAAATGTAATTGCTGGGATCTGCAGCACAGAAGATTACTCTGTCTAGGTCAGTAAATGAGTAAATAGCACCCCCCCCTCTATCCCTGGCCTCAGCAGCTGAACCAATGGGGCTCAGGGAGTGGTGTACTATGGGGGGGGGGCCGACCCCCAGGGACACACAGTCGGGAGAGGTGGGGGTACTGCTCTCCTCTGCTCACCTTTGCTCATACACTGCACAGAGAAAACTGCATCTGGTAGCAAGTGACACACTGCATCTGGTGGCAAGCAACAGTGGCAAGCGACAGTGGCAAGTGACATGCTACATCTGGTGGCAGACGAAGGTAGCAAGTGACACGCTGCATCTGGTGGCAAGTGAAGGTGGCAAGTGAAGATGGTAAGTGACGCGCTGTAACTGGTAGCAGGCATGGGCGTAGCATAAGGGGTTGCAGAGGTCACAATCGCAACCCTGCCCCTAGCTCCAGGGGGCCCCTGCAGCCTCCCTGTCATATTATCATATCCTCCAAGAAATCCAGCTCTAATCTGCCCTAGGGCCCCACAGCCACACTCCAGTACTAGGCTTCTACTTTGCCTTCCACAATCCACACCCCTCTGTTCCCATTGGCTGGGGAGAAGCTGTGAGCCATTTCCTGAATGGGGCACAAGGTGAGAACAGCCCAGGATGGGGAAGTGTTTGTGCTGTGTGCTCGTAACATGGAATGGTAACCGAGCTCAGAGAGGCAAGAGGAGGAGAGTGCCGTCCTGTAGCCACGATGGGAACGATGTCACTGGTGAGGTATGACACTGGTCAGTGTCTCCTAGTCACCAGCTGGGATTCTCTGTGCCCCCCACTCAGGGATATCTACTTACCCCACTTCCCTGACAACTGGGGAAAAGACACACACCTCCAGGAGGTGACATCCTGCCAACACAGAAATTGCTAAAACAAATCCCTTAACACCTCCTCGGGGGGCCCCTGAAGGGCTGCAGGCTCCAGATTTTGTGTCACATGGCTTTGCCCTCCCAGATCTAAGTTGCCCCCCCCAAAGCCCCGACTACTCCCTCCACACTGCATTCTATGCCCAGCTGCTGAGCTCCTTTCCCATTACAGTACTCTATACTGTTCCTCCTCTGCAGGGTTGAAATCATATTCCTTTACAACACAGCCAGTTAGCCATGATCTGCACAGGGTGTATCTGCCTACTGCAACTACACTGCCGTTCCGACCAGAGAATTTCACAGGTCAGAAGGGCAACATAAAAGCCAGATACACCCTGTGAAGACTGACAGACTGTGTGTAAAGGAATGTGATTTCAGCCCTGTGTAGTGTGTGGGGGGGGGGGAGCTCTGCCAAGTGACCTGTCCTCTGATTCTCCAGCAGTGATCCCTGTCCTCTGATGTAAAGAGGAACTCTGGGAACTCAAAACTCTTAAGCTACTTTGAGTATCTTGGCATGCGGTGCATGTATCTGCATGTACGTTGGAAGTAGTGGGGGGGGCCCAGGTCAACTTTTGCATCGGGGCCCACAAACTTCAAGCTACGCCTCTGGTGGCAGGTAAAGGTGGCAAGTCACATGCTGCATCTGATGGTAAGCAACGTGGCAAGTGACATGTTGCAGGTAATGGCAGGCGAAGGTGGCAAGTGATGATGGCAAGTGACACACTGCATCTGGTGGCAGGCGGTGGTGGCAAGTGACAAGCTGCATCTGGTGGCAGGCGAAGGTGGTAAGTGATGGTGGCAAGTGACACACTGCATGTGGTGGCAGGCGACGGTGGCAACTGGCAAGTAATGGTGGCAAGTGACAAGCTGCATCTGGTGGCAGGCAGAGGTGGCAAGTGACAAGCTCAGGGCTCTGGCTGGGCCATTCAAGAACAGTCACGGAGTTGTTGTGAAGCCACTCCTTCGTTATTTTAGCTGTGTGCTTAAGGTCATTGTCTTGTTGGAAGGTAAGCCTTTGGCCCAGTCTGAGGTCCTGAGCACTCTGGAGAAGGTTTTCGTCCAGGATATCCCTGTACTTGGCCGCATTCATCTTTTCCTCTATTGCAACCAGTCATCCTGTCCCTGCAGCTGAAAAACACCCCCACAGCATGAAGCTGCCATCACCATGCTTCACTGTTGGGACTGTTTTGAACAGGTGATGAGCAGTGCCTGGTGTTCTCCACACATACCGCTTAGAATTAAGGCCAAAAAGTTCTATCTTGATCTCATCAGACCAAAGAATCTTATTTCTCATGATCTTGGAGTCCTTCAGGTGTTTTTTAGCAAACTCCATGTGGGCTTTTATGTGTCTTGCACTGAGGAGAGGCATCCGTCAGGCCACTCTGTCATAAAGCCCAGACTGGTGAAGGGCTGCAGTGATGGTTGACTTTCTACAACTTTCTCCCATCTCCCGACTGCATCTCTGGAGCTCAGCCACAGTGATCTTTGGGTTCTTCTCTACCTCTCTCACCAAGGCTCTTCTCCCCCTGATAGCTCAGTTTGGCCGGACGGCCAGCTCTATGAAGGGTTCTGATCGTCCCAAACATCTTCCATTTAAGGATTATGGAGGCCACTGTGCTCTTAGGAACCTTAAGTGCAGCAGAATTTTTTTTGTAATCTTGGCCAGATCTGTGCCTTGCCACAATTCTGTCTCTGAGCTCTTCAGGCAGTTCCTTTGACTTCATGATTCTCATTTGCTCTGACATGCACTGTGAGCTGTAAGGTCTTATATAGACAGGTGTGTGGCTTTCCTAATCAAGTCCAATCAGTATAATCAAACACAGCTGGACTCAAATGAAGGTGAAGAACCATCTCAAGAATGATCAGAAGAAATGGACAGCACCTGAGTTAAATATATGAGTGTCACAGCAAAGGGTTTGAATACTTAGGACCATGTGATATTTCAGTTTTTCTTTTTTAATAAATCTACAAAAATGTCAACAATTCTGTGTTTTTCTGTCAATATGGGGTGCTGTGTGTACATTAATGAGGAAAAAAATGAACTGAAACGATTTTAGCAAATGGCTGCAATATAACAAAGAGTGAAAATGTTATTCATGTTATAAATGACTAGGTGAAAAAATATATAAGCTGCTCCCCTCAAAGTGTAGACAATGCTAGCTTATATGATCAATAGGGATGAGCTTCGAGTTCGAGGCGAACCCATGTTCGGCTCAAACATCGCCTGTTCGACCGTTTGTCAAATTGCGAACAATATGGGCCGTTCGCGCCAAATTCGAGTGGCGCATCATGGCCCATAATTCACTGCGGGATCGCAGTGCTGGCTGATGATTGGCCAAGCATGCACTATGACCCGCATGCTTGGCCAATCACAGCGCCGTGTGTACAGAGAGCTGTAATTGGCCAAAGCCAGGGTGGCTTTGTCCAATTATGGCTCAGGGGGTTTAGTACACGCCCCATACTATATAAGGCCACCTGCGTGGCGGACTTGTGTAGTGTGTTGCAGCGGCGGAGAGAGATAGACAGAGAGATAGTGTCATTTGATTTAAGTTAGATAGAGTAGGCAGGTCGAGTCAGTTAGCTGCACTTACAGTGTATTGTGCATATATATGCATCCCAGGTGTTGTATATATATATATAGCTAGATCCGTTCCTGTTATTCTCTTCCTAATATACTGACAGGCAGGCAGGTGTTTTTACAGTATTTACAGTTTATGTACTGTGTACCCTGCACAGTTGCACCTATAGCTACCTGAAGACAAATGCTTGTGTGCTTCTTCTGATCCTATTAATAGCACAGGCAGGCTCTTGAAGTATTTACAGTTAGTGTACTGTGTACCCTGCACAGTTGCACATATAGCTACCTGAAGACAAGTGTTTGTGTGCTTCTTCTGATCCTATTAATAGCACAGGCAGGCTCCTGAAGTTTTTATAGTTAGTGTACTGTGTACCCTGCACAGTTGCACCTATAGCTACCTGAAGACAAGTGCTTGTGTGCTTCTTCTGATCCTATTAATAGCACAGGCAGGCATTCTGTTAGCTGTTGTATAATCAGTATATATATATATATATATATATATATATATACATCCCAGTTTTGTGCAGCTACATCTCACTGCAGTGCAGGCCATTAGTATGTCTGGAAGGCCAACAAGGCGAGGCAGACAGTCACAAGCCAATAAAAGAGGGCAAGCCGGCTCTGTGTCTAGAGGGAACAGTGCTGGTCGTGGACACGGTGTATCCCCATCAGCACGTGGCCGTGGGACACGCTTGTCCTTTTTTTCGGCAGCTGGCCATGTTGAACCGCAACATGCAGAAGACTTGGTAGAGTGGATGACCAAGCCGTCCTCATCCTCCTCATCCCCTTTCATCCAGGCTCAGGGTACGTTGTCTGGCAAAGCAGCTGCCAATGCGGCCTCTTCCCTTGGCTCAATGGCATCAGTCACTCCTTTCCTAGCCCCACCATGTCCTCCTGAGGAGTCCCCCGAACTGTTTGACCACAGTGTTGGGTACATGCTCCAGGAGGATGCCCAGAGTTTTGAAGGCTCCGATGATGGTACTCAGCTAGAGGAAGACAGTAACGTCAGCCCAGACAGAGGGGGTGCCCAAGAAGGACAGCAATCTGGCAGTCATGTTCCCCCAGCTGCAGCATACTGCCAGCTTTGCTCCAGTGATGAGGAGGGAGGGGATGATGAGGTCACTGACTCCACGTGGGTGCCTGATAGGAGAAGGAGGAGGAGGAGGCACATCACCAACGAGGCAGGATGCCCTCCAGGGGCCAGCCTAAGGGCAGCACACCGATGGCATCACACCGCAGAACTCTGCATGTGCAGGACGCTGCTGTCTCTGTGTGTTATTCCAAAAGTTCTTTGGTGTGGGCCTTTTTTGAGACGAGTGCATCAGATCCCACCGCTGCTATTTGCAACATTTGTCTCAAGTGTATCTCGCGTGGCCAGAACATCACCCGCTTAGGCACCACATGCTTGACCAGACATATGTTGACCTACCGTGCAGTTCGTTGGTAAGCATACCTAGAAGACCCACACCAAAGAACAAAGAGGACCTCTCCTTGCTCCTCATCAGCTGGGATCTCCAACCCCACTATACCTTCAGTCCTCTCTGAGACCTGTACTGAGAGGAATGAAGGTGTAGAATTAGGTGTGTCACAGCCAAGTACTTGCGGGCAATCTGCTATCGGTACACAGACATCAGATTGTACCAGGCAAATTTCCCTACCCCAGCTGTTGCACCGCCGAAAGAAGTTTCCTCCCAGCCATCCACATGCCCAGCGGTTCAATGCTAGCTTGGCTAAATTGCTAGCACTTCAACTGCTACTTTTTCAGTTGGTAGACTCTGCCCCCTTCCGTGAGTTTGTGGAATGTGCAGTTCCTCAATGGCAGGTTCCCAAACGCCACTTTTTCTCATGGAAGGCGATTCCGGCTCTCTACCAGCATGTGGAAGGCAATGTCTTGGCCTCGCTGGACAGGGCGGTCAGCGGTAAGGTGCATATTACCGCTGACTCATGGTCCAGCAGGCATGGACAGGGACATTACCTATCTTTCACGGAGCATTGGGTGACTCCTCTGGCAGATGGGCAGGATGCAGGACAAGGTGCAGTAGTGTTGGAGGTTGTTCCACCACCACTCCTCCAAAATGCTACTACTGGTAATTCTGACACACCTCTCTCTTCCACCCCCTCCTCTTCTTCTTCCTCCATGGTCTCTTCCTGTACTCCTTGGAACCAGCGGTGCTCCATAGGCGTTCAAGGGGCTACGCAAGTACACAGGCCAAAAGATGCCATGCAGTGCTTGAGCTAGTGTGCTTGGAGAACAGGAGCCACACTGGGGCAGAGATTCTGTCAGCTCTGCAGGGGCAGGTTCAGAGGTGATTGACGCCACGCCAGCTTCAGCCAGGAATGGTGGTTTACGACAATGGCACCAACCTTCTCTCCGCCCTCCAACAGGGACAACTGACCCATGTGCCCTGTTTGGCTCATGTCCTTACCTTGGTGGTGCAGCGGTTCTTGGGCATGTACTCGGGCTTACAGGATGTCCTGAGGCAGGCCAGGAAAGTCTGTTTGCATTTCCATCGGTCATATAATGCCAGTGCTCGGTTGGCTTACCTCCAAAAGAAATTTAACCTGCCCAAGAACCGCCTAATCTGTGACATGCCCACCAGGTGGAACTCAACGTTGGTCATGCTGCAGCGGCTGCACACACAGCAGAGGGCCATCAATGAGTACCTGTGTGACTATGGCACCAGGACAGGGTCAGGGGAGCTTGTTTTTTTTCCCCACGCCAGTGGGCCATGATCAGGGATGAATGCACTGTCCTGTCACCATTAGAGGAGGCCATGAGGATGGTGAGCAGTGACAGTGCATGCATCAGTGAAACTGTCCCCCTTGTCCACCTGTTGGAGCACACACTGCGTGGCATAATGGACAGGGCACTTGAGGCAGAACAGAGGGAGGAAGAGGAGGACTTCCTTACCTCTTAAGGCCCCCTTTATCCAGACAGTGTTCCTGCGTGCCTGCCGATCACACAGGAAGAGGACGAGGAGGAGGAGGGGGAGGAGGATTGTGTCAGCATGGTCAGCATGGAGGTGGAGCCTGGCACTCAGCATCAGCAGCAGTCTTCAAGGGATCATTTAAAGTCCAAAGAAACCCATGGACTTGTACGTGGCTGGGAGGAGGTGGCTGCGGATCATGTCGTCCTTAGTGACCCAGAGGACTCCAGACCGAATGCCTCAGCAAACCTGATCCCTGATCCTGCAAAGCCTGCGGAAGGATCCTCGTATTCGAAGTATCAAGGAAAGGGATCGTTACTGGCTGGCAACCCTCCTTGATCCACATTACAAGGATAAGGTTGCGGACCTTATCTTGCCGTCGCAGAGTGAGCAGAGGATGAAACATCTTCGGGAGGCCTTGCAGAAAGGTCTTTGCAATGCGTTACCAGAGACTAGGAGGTTACAAGCTCCTGTTCCTGGACAACATGTTGCTGAGGCTTCGGTCAGTCAAAGAAGGAGCGGTGAAGAAGGTGGCCATCTGACCGATGCGTCCAGATTTTTTAGTCCGCAGCCCCAAGGTATGATCGGTTCCAGCAACCATCGCCAGCGTCTGTTTTACATGCTGCAGGAATACCTAGGGGCAAGATCTGACTTGGACACCTTTCCCACTGAAAATCCTCTGGGTTACTGGGTCTTGAGGATAGATCACTGGTCAGAGCTTGCACAGTATGCAATTGAGCTACTGGCCTGTCCTGCATCCAGTGTTCTTTCGCAACGCACATTCAGTGCTGCTGGAGGCTTTGTAACTGATCACAGGGTGCGCCTGTCCACCGACTCGGTCGATCAACTGACCTTCATAAAAATGAATCAGTCTTGGATCACCACCAGTTACCAAGCACCTGATGTTGATGTAACCAAATAATTTTTTTTGAAATGTCAGATCCCTTCAAGACTGCCTATGCTGATGCTGAGTGACTATCCTGTTATGCTGAGTGACTATCCTCTTCCTCCTCAATGATCAGGCTGATAGCTTGTAAGAATATTTTTGGTTCTGGGCGCTGCCACCAGTGGCTAAGGCCCAATTTTTCAGCCCCTGTTTAACAGGGGCGTGCAATTAAAATTTTTGATGCAATATTTTGCAAGGAGGGTTCATTCCTGCACTCCAACTAGAGTGAGGGGGTGAGGGGTTGCAGTGTTGTGGCAGTGTTGTGGCACCAGTGCCTAAGGCCCAATTTTTCTGCCCCTGTTCAACAGGGACATGTAATTACAATTCTTGATCTAATATTTCACAGCAGGGCCCGTTTCTGCGCCCACCAAGAGTAACTGTGAGGACTTACAGTGTTGTGGCACCAGCACCACCACCACCAAAGGCCCAATTTTTCTGACCCTGTTCAACAGGGGCATGTAATTACAATTCTTGATCTAATATTTCACAGCAGAGCCCATTCCTGCGATCACCAAGAGTAACTGTGAGGGCTTACAGTGTTGTGGCAACACCAACACCTAAGGCCCCAATTTCTGCAGAGTATATAGGGCAGGCCCCTACTTTCAAACATCCAACTTACAAACAACTCCTACTTGCAAACGGAAGGAGACAACAGGAAGTGGGATGAAATCTACCCCTAGGAAGGAAAATTCTCTCCTGTAAGAGTTAAATATGGGAAAAACGTGTCTCCTCTCCACTGACGCTTTATCAACAATCCTTGTTTCACTAAAAACCCCAAATTGTCAAAAAACATTTGTAATTGGAACAGAAAGTGAGGTGAAATCTTCTGAAGAGGTGCACAGACAGCAAAACAAATGTCACAGGGGTGATAACCCTTCCCTATATTTTCGAAAAAGCTTAAAATAGATTTTTTTGGTTGGAGCTATACTTTAAAAATGTACCAGTTCAAAATTACAAACAGATTCTACTTAACAACAAACCTACAGTCCCTGTCTTGTTTGCACCACCTGTATACTGCTGTTCAGAGTATATAGGGCCTGGGGGCCCACGCCCTTCCTTTTTTTAATTTGGGTGCAGGGTTTCCCTTAATATCCATACAAGACCCAAAGGGCCTGGTAATGGACTGGGGGGGGGGTACCCATGCCGTTTGTCTCACTGATTTTCATCCATATTGCCGGGACCCGACATTACAACCAATTGGCATTTGTTATGCATGTTTTTTTAAATAAATGATTTTACGCTATGGCACCTTCTCTATCTTATTCTTAATGGGATGCCTTGGTGGAGAGGAGGTTGTTGTTTGAAAGATACCCTGGTTCATCTCCAGTCACCACAGAAGCAAGTTTAAAGATCCAAAAACAAAGCCCATTCTGACCTTCTTTTTAAGTTGAAGAGGTCATGTTCTTCTGGTGAGTAGGAAATTTAACCACACACATCAGGTGCAACTTCAAAGTATCTGCAAATGGTGATGGTGTTGAGTTTTGGAATTATCACAGAAGAAATTATGGACTTTTAAATAATTGCATTTATTCATGTTTTTTATATTGCTGTATATGAAATTCTTTAGCACGGAGCACTTTATAATGTATATCAGGTTGTATATAGTGTAATTTTTTTTTTTTGTTTGTTAGCTGAATAATTAACCCACAAGCACCCCCTACCACTGTTATTTCATTTATATGACAATGTAATACTAGAAATAATACGCTGCAATCATCAATGACCAGCTATTCCCCGACAACACAGCCATCAATCCCTGTAGACACTCTGCATGTGGTGGCAATTGACACGCTGCAGCTGGTGGCAAGCGACAGTAGCAAATGACATGCTGCATCTGGTGGCAAGTGACGGTGGAAAGTGACACACTGTATCTGGTGCAAGTGACAATCTGCATCTGGTGGCAGGTGAAGATGGCAAGTGATGGGGGCAAGTGACACACTGCATGTGGTGGCAAGTGACGGTGGCAAGTGACACGCTGCATCTGGTGGCAGGCGACGGTAGCAAGTGACATGCTGCATCTGGTGGCAGACGAAGGTGGCAGGTGGCAGGTGGCATGCTGCATCTGGTGGCAGGCGAAGGTGGCAAGTGGCACGCTAAATCTGGTGGCAGGCGAAGGTGGCAAGTGACACGTTGCATCTGGTGGCAAGTGACACACTGCATCTGGGGCAAGCGATAGTGGCAAGTGCCACGCTGCATCTGGTGGCAAGCATCAGTGGCAAGCGATGGTGGCAAGTGACTAGCTGCATCTGTTGGCAAGTAGGGATGAGCCGAACACCGTACGAACAAGCGAACACCGTTAAAGTCTATGGGACACGAACATGAAAAATCAAAAGTGCTCATTTTAAAGGCTTAGTGCATTTTTCCCGTGTTTAGAACAATACCACAGCAAAATGAAAAATGTCATTTAAAACAGCTGTAATGAATTGTCGGAGCCCCGTAATATAGATAAAAACCATTGAAAAAAAGGCATGGGTTGCCCCCCCAGTCCATTACCAGGCCCTTTGGGTCTGGTATGAATATTAAGGGGAATCCCACACCAAAAAAAAAAAAAAAGAGTGACATAAACGGGTGACCCCGCCCCCCGATACCACGTCATGTCAGAGGAAGGCGGGGTCATCCGTTTATGACACCACGTGGCCCGGCCTTCAGCATTATAACAGCTGTCATCGCAAAGAGGCTTCAGTCAGCGGGAGCTTGTTGCGCCTTTTTTTTTGTTTGTTTTTTCTCGGTCTGTCGGACGCTGCGATCGAAGATGAATGGGCATCGTGGGACAGTTTTTATTTTTTATTTTTTAATAAAGGACTTGTCCCAAATTGTCTACTGTCATTTTTACTATTTTGACACTTTTTTTGATGAATGTGTAGGGGTACAATGTACCCGATACACACTCACATAGAGGGAGGCCTTTTTAAAGGGAGCTTCCAGATTCTGATAAGCCCCCCTGCCCGCAAACCCCCACAACCACTGGGCAAGGGTTGTGGGGATGAGGCCCTTGTCCCCATCAACATGGGGACAAGGTGCTTTGGGGGGACCCCAAAGCATCCTCCCCATGTTGAGGGCATGTGGCCTGGTACGGTTCAGGAGGGGGGCGCTCTCTCATCCCTCTCCCCTTTTCCTGTGGCCTGCCAGGTTGTGTGCTCGGATAAGGGTCTGGTATGGATTTTGGGGGGGACCCCTACGCCATTTTTTTTTCATTTTGGCGCAGGGTTCCCCTTCAATTCCGTACCAGACCTGAAGGGCCTGGTATGGATTTTGGGGGGACCCCTACGTCATTTAAAAAAAAATTGGCGCAGGGTTCCCCTTAATATCCATACCAGACCTGAAGGGCTTAGGATGGATTTTCATGGGACCCCTACGCATTTTCTTTTAAATTTTGGTCCTGGTAATGGACTGGGGGGAAACCCATGCAATTTTTTTCAATGATTTTTATCTATATTGCCGGGATCCGACAATTCCTTACAGCCGAGAGCAGAAATGTCATTTTTCTGTGGTATTGTTCTAAACACGGGAAAAAATGTGCTACTTTACAGGCATACTAAGGACACTACCCAGGCATGATAATTAAAGGAATATTTCATTTTTATTGTTTCACTTTAAGCATTATTAAAATCACTGCTCCTGAAAAAACTTCAGATTTTAAAACTTTTTTTGCATTGATAAATGTCCCCTGGGGCAGGATCCAGGTCCCCATACACTTTTTATGGCAATAACTTGCATATAAGCCTTTAAAATTAGCACTTTTGGTTTTTCATGTTAATGTCCCATAGACTTTAACAATGTGTTCCGCGGCTTTCGAATTTGCTGCGAACATTGCATAATGTTCGCTGTTCAGTGAACAGGCGAACACAACCGATGTTCGTGTCGGACTTACGTTCGACTCAAACATCGGGCTCATCCCTAGTGGCAAGCAATGGTAGCAAGTGGCACGCTGCATCTGGAGGCAGGTGAAGGTGGGAAGTGAAGGTGGCAAGCTGCATCTGGTGGCATGCGATGGTGACAAGTGACACGCTGCATGTGGTGGCAAGCAACGGTGGCAAGTGACACGCTGCATGTGATGGCAGGCGAAGAAGGCAAGTGACACGCTGCATCTGATGGCAGGCGAAGAAGGCAAGTGGCACGCTGCATCTGGTGGCAGATGAAGGTGGTGACGGTGGTAAGTGACACGATGCATCTGGTGGTAAGCAATGGTGGCAAGTGACATGCTGCATCTGATGGCAAGTGAAGGTGGAAAGTGATGGTGGCAAGTGAAACGCTGCATCTGGTGGCAGGTGATGGTGGCTAGTGACAAGCTGTATCTGGTGGCAGGCGAAGGTGGCAAGTGACAAGGTATCCCACTGATTCTGCATTATGTTGAGTTAAACAATTTTCTTAAATATGACAATGTGATACTAGACTGCACTGCAATCATGGATGACCAGCCATTCCCCAGACAATACCGTCATCAATCCCTGTAGACACCAAGCATCTGCTGCCCACCCCCCACGGTCCTTGGAATTTTTCTTCTATGAAACCGCTCCCCGGTGGCAAAAAGGTTGGGGACTGCTGTTATAGACTGCAGAAGAAATACAGTGGTGTCATCTTTCACCCCTCAGCCTGTCGACTTCACAGTGAAGGAGTAGCAGCAGTTTGAAGAGGTCATCCCTGTGCTTACCCTCCTATATCCTCCTCATCCTCCTAAATTAGTAAAACTTCACTGGCAGGATCAATGGGAATTTGTGTGAGTTTGCAGAGAGATAAAGAGAAAACTGTATGTCCAGCTGCACATTTAATTAAGTGCTGCAGCACATAGGGTTTTTTATGGGAGGCCATAATTCTATTTTAAATTCTACTGGTCCCCTACTACCCTGTTTACCTGCTGGAATCTTCCAAATTTACTGTTTAAATTACAACTATATACTGCATTAGAGCTGGGTACCTGGCCAACCAGGGACACGCACATGAGTACAGACAAATGGGCTGCGCACCCCACAAGATGCATAAAAATTATACGAGAACCCCCTAATGGGGCTTTAAAGCAGCCAATAAATTCAATGTGGATAGTCAAAAAGTAATTTTATTAGTACAAAAGGTGGTATAAAACAGATGGGTTCTGACCTACAAAGTCAGGACATGAACTGGAGTACAATATAAGATAAAAAACACAACGGACAGTGCCCGTAATCAGGAACAGTGTACAATACAGTGTATTTTGGACAACAAGATCATGGATACTAAAATCCTGATGCGTTTCGACCCTAACTGGGTCTTCTTCAGGGGATGGTTGTCAGCTGTAAGAGTGTAAGCATATATCAAACATAGCATAACAGTAACAGACTTATGTATATGTAACACAACACATCTGCATAAATTGCATAATTACCAGTCACAAAGTTCCCGATAGTTCTGAATGTTCATGATGAAAAGGATATGGTCCCTCCTATGTCCTTTGCCTCCCTAATGACAGGCCAGTTCCCCAGAGGGCGGGTGATAGGCCAAACATGCAAGGGATCACGCATACACTACCCCCCGCGGGGGGAGGGAAAAACCAACGGTGGGTGGCACACACTGCACCCAGGATGGAGCAACGGTGATGCTAGAATTAAATTAAAGACAAGGAATCATTAGTTCCCCCAGAAGGATGATAGTTCCCCTAGTTCAGGACAGTTTAACCATATTGGAATATAGGTCCATGGGTATGCAGGGGACAGAAGGTACGGCAAGAGGGGGAAAGGAAAGAAAGGGGGGGGAAGAAAGGGGGGAGAGGGAAAAAAGGGGGGAAAAAAACTATTGGGAGAGGGAGGGGAGAGAGGAGGAGGGGAAACAAGGGAGGAATGAAAGAGAACAAACAAAAGGGAAGGAACGGTGAAAACCAAAAAGTGAAAGAAGTGAAATTGTGACTTACAAAAAACAAGTGCCCTGCTGCCCATTCAGGACCATAAAGCGGTAGAGGTATAGGAAATAATAGTACTTGCCGTACACCTGTAAAAGGGACCAAGGTGCAAGGTGAGGAAGACCAGCTGAGAGCTGGAAGAGAAGAGGAATGGGGATAGTGCAGTGGTGAAAATGATGAAGTGAAAGGAAATGGCTGGGAATAGAATGGAAAGGAGGAATGGGAAGGCACATAAGTGTGAAAGAAACCCAACAGCAACACAACAACCAACAAAACAAAACCAAACGATGCGTGATACATGGACACAAAGAATAAGGGAGTGCATAAGGTGACGGCAGTGCTTATTACCTAATACTGAGGACCTGAGTAGCTTAGATCAGATTGCCCGGAGTTCTGAAAGGTTATAATGTCAGCATCAGACATCACTGGATAGAAAAAATGTATGGGGGTACTACAAAGCCATGGTATGAACCACACATAGAGGAGGACAGTTGCGGACGTTTTAAAAGTACTTACCAATCGATCAGACCGGTGGCTGCATACGGGCGTTTCACAGAGTCAGGAGAGAGTCAATGAGCTTCCCCTGAAGCTTGGTGCATTAAAAAGAAATGCTAATCAGCTAAGCCTCATCAGGTGCGTGTGCCCGTTCACTCCCCTCCCCCCTCCCCCTCCATTAAGGGAGAGAGCGACACATGGGTGCGCTCACTGCGTGACCCCCCCGGCGTTCCGGAGGAGAATAACCTCCCGGGTCCCCCGTCGCTTTAAAAAAGTCCACACCTGTCATCATTAAACACTGACTAGGCATTATGTGCAGAGTATGCGGGATCCTTTGTTGACCATAATATATACATAGCTTTGTACAATATCACTTTCACATTAAAGATGATTATATGACTACAATAACATATTATATTACCAAATAAAAAATACAAAATAAAAAATACATGATGAGGAAAACTGTGAACTGTTTTTCCAAGACTATGTCCCTCTGAGAATAGGAGAATTAAAAAACAGGTACCTACTTCTATACATTACGCTTTAAGCAGGAAAATACATCACATAGTTATGGGTGTTACGAATGATCATAATCGGGTTGCTGGTCGCTGGGTAAGCCAGGCAGGAGTGGGCCATGAGATGGAAAACATGGTTACACTTATTTTTGGAAGCTGTCACCAGGGCTGGAAGAGGGGATATATGGTGATAATGTGATCCCTGGCACACCTCAGGGAAGTGTTGTAGAAAATTAGGAGTTAAGAATTTTCTCCAATTCACTCATTGTGTCCTGCCGGAGGAGAACCCCTGCAGGAAGGGAGCGAACGAGATAGATTCATTAAGGCCTGGTGGAGAGGTGGCCTGTAATTGGAATATCCATCTCTGCTCTTTTTGTAGCAGACCCTTATTCCAATCGCCACCTCTAGTTGGAATATGCATCCTACAAAGGGCCACAAAAGTAACTCTTGGAACCCTATAGTTGTGTGTTGAAACTACATGCCTCCCAATGGGGAGATATGGGTTCCCTACCTGCATGCTGTATACATGTTGAGAAATACGCTTCCAAAATTCCTGTCTGGTTTTCCCCACATAGTAGGCGCCACATTCACATTCCATAAGATATACTACTCCACGTGTGTGGCAATTCACAAATTGTGTAGGTGTAAATGTGTTTCCATTAGGAAGAACAAAAGTTTTGTCTTTTTTGATAAACGAACAGTAAGAGCAATGTCCACAGGGGAAGGAACCCGTTATGGAGTAAACTTTCAATCTCCTATTCTCATTGGTATATTCACTCTGGACAAGCTTGTCTCTTAATGACATGGCTATTTTGTATGTTATAGTGGGTTGTTTATGGACAAACTTACGCAATTTGGGGTCGTCCGTGAGGATGCTCCAATGACGCTTTATAATCTTTTTGATAGCTGTATGTTGTCGCAAGTAGCGCATGATAATCTGGGTGAGATTACACTCAGGGCTCTTGGGGGGCTTGGATCTAAATAGCATCTGGAGTCTAGATTGTCCTACGGCTTGATTATATGCTTTTTTAAGGCAGGATGGGCTGTATCCCCTTGCTAGCAATCGGCTCTGAAGCCCCTCAGCTTCTTTTTTAAATAAAGCATCATTCGAACAATTGCGACGAAGGTGCAAGTATTGTCCATAGGTGATTGAGTTCTTGAGTGGTGTCGGATGAAAACTATCCGAGTGGAGGACTGTATTGCCAGCAGTTGTCTTTCGGAACAGAGTGCTAGATAGCTTTCTTTCAGCAGTAATAAAAATGGAGACATCTAAAAAGGTGACGCTGTGGAGATTATGGGTCATCGTGAATTCAACTAGTTTAGCCTCGGGTCCCTCCCAGACGACGAAGACGTCGTCAATATACCTCAGCCATTTAGTTAATTGGCTGGTGTATACGACAAGGCCCTTTTTAATTCTCCTATTCTCAGAGGGACATAGCCTTGAAAAACAGTTCACAGTTTTCCTCATCATGTATTTTTTATTTGGTAATATAACGGATTATGTTATTGTAGTCATATAATCATCTTTAATGTGACAGTGATATTGTACAATGCGATGTATATATTATGGTCAACAAAGGATCCCGCATACTCTGCACATAATGCCTAGTCAGTGTTTAATGATGGCAGGTGTGGACTTTTTTAATGTCATTTGATATTATTTATAATCACCCTGTTGCTTCTTCCTGTGTCTTCGTAGTTGTCTCCCCCTGATTGGCTGTGCTCTCCACTCAGGGGGCGGGATTGAGCCATACATGCCTTCCTGGCAGGACAAGAGAGGCAACGCATGGGCCCTGCGTCTCCTTGATGCGCCCACCAGGTGGCGGCACCTGGGACTGGGTGCTTCTTGCCTGCCAGCGGCGTCCCGGATCCCTTCCGGATGCCGTGCTCACGTGCGCGACCTTGTGCGCATGCGCGTGATGTTGCGGCGCCTGTGCAGTTGCGGCGAAAGCGACGGGGGACCCGGGAGGTTATTCTCCTCCGGAACGCTGGGGGGTCACGCAGTGAGCGCACCCATGTGTCGCTCTCTCCCTTAATGGAGGGGGAGGGGAGTGGACGGGCACATGCACCTGATGAGGCTTAGCCAATTAGCATTTCTTTTTAATGCACCAAGCTTCAGGGAAAGCTCATTGACTCTCTCCTGACTCTGTGAAACGCCCGTATGCAGCCACCGGTCTGATCGATTGGTAAGTACTTTTAAAACGTCTGCAACTGTCCTCCTCTATGTGTGGTTCATACCACAGCTTTGTAGTACCCCCATACATTTTTTCTATCCAGTGATGTCTGATGCTGACATTATAACCTTTCAGAACTCCGGGCAATCTGATCTAAGCTACTCCGGTCCTCAGTATTAGGTAATAAGCACTGCCGTCACCTTATGCACTCCCTTATTCTTTGTGTCCATGTATCACGCATCGTTTGGTTTTGTTTTGTTGGTTGTTGTGTTGCTGTTGCTCCATCCTGGGTGCAGTGTATGCCACCCACCGTCCATTCCCCCCCCCCCCCCGCGGGGGGTAGTGTATGTGTGATCCCTTGCAAGGCATGTTTGGCCTATCACCCGCTGTCTGGGGAGCTGGCCTGTCATTAGGGAGGCAAATGACATAGGAGGGACCATATCCTTTTCATCATGAACATTCAGAACTATCGGGAACTTTGTGACTGGTAATTATGCAATTTATGCAGATGTGTTGTGTTACATATACATAAGTCTGTTACTGTTATGCTATGTTTGATATATGCTTACACTCCTACAGCTGACAACCATCCCCTGAAGAAGACCCAGTTAGGGTCGAAACGCATCAGGATTTTAGTATCCATGATCTTGTTGTCCAAAATACACTGTATTGTACACTGTTCCTGACTACGGGCACTGTGCATTGTGTTTTTTATCTTATATTGTACTCCAGTTCATGTCCTGACTTTGTAGGTCAGAACCCATCTGTTTTATACCACCTTTTGTACTAATAAAATTATTTTTTGACTATCCACATTGAATTTATTGGCTGCTTTAAAGCCCCATTAGGGGGTTCTCGTATAATTTTTAGAGCTGGGTACCTATTTAATAAGGCCGTATGTGGAAAAAAACACATTTATATACCATTTTCACTGTTCTCAGTGAGAAACAGTTTTCCAGCAAATTATAAAAGTTCTGCACATAATAACAAATAATAGCAAATGCCATAACCAGCTGAAAGCACTTGCTATATAAATGCATAAAGTAGTCGGAGGTAAACTGTTGAACCAGCCTTTTGCAGAGGGATGCCAAAAAAAACAGGGAATCATGAGGGTAGTAACACTGAGCAATAAAGTAAATCTGTTTGTTTGGGGGGCGAGAGATCATAGCACATGAAGCCACTTCATAAAATATATGGTTGGAACCAATGGCACAGGTGAAAATGGATGAGTGTAACCCTCTTTTGGGGAGGGTGGTTATGAGAAATTCTCCTCCCCAAACAGATTAATGTGTTAAATTTGAGTACAAAAACCTTCGCTAAGTGGAAGAATAGGTGTAAAAATAATGTTGGCAGTGCCTCCACCCAGGACAGGACCTCTTTGAACAGAGGGGATTCCCTTTCTGGAAAATTAACCAGTAAAGTGATCAATGTAATTGATAGAAGAAGAGGATCTACTGCAACCAGATTACACTATTAAACATAGGTATATAGATGGACACCAGTATGGAGATAATACAAGCTTTATATAAGAAAGAATATTAATACTACATACGTCCAATGTACAAATAGGTATTATTAGCAAAGGGCCCAACAAGAGTACTGGTGGATATGTTAGGGCAGATATACTCGGGTAAATATAGTTATTAAAAAAGAGACCTCTAGTTGAATATTGCAGCAAAGCTTAATTGCAGGGGCCCCTGAGGATGATCGTGATGCAGCATCCATCTTTGTGTTGGAGATCTAAAGGCAAGGCTAGTGACGATGGGGAGATCCTTCAACCATTGTCCAACCAACCAGCGTTAAATGCAGCTTCTCACTGGCAGAAACCAATCTGCCTCTTAGTCCCTAGTAGTTTCTATTCTGTCATGCAACTGGACCTCTAACTACAAGAAGTTGCCATTGCATGCTTAACCTAGCTCTAGCCTATGCTGGTTATTGAGCCCTGAGCTAAGACTAGCTATAGAATCTCAGACCAAAAGGGACAGGGTTAACTAAAATAACAATAGCTTCATACGCTATTGTAATAAATAGGTTCACCTACTTATATACTGAAAGGTAACCACTACATATATACAGTAGCTTTCTGGCACTTGTGCATGTAAAATAATAATTATAGAACGGGGATATGTCTGTCACAAGGATTCAGATCAAGAAGTAATGGGCAGCTAGTTAAAAAGCCAGAACACAGCAACATTTACCTGAAAGTCTCTGCTTCTGGTCTGGATAAAATTCAATAGCAGCTCCCGTAATTGCACATGTGGCCTCCAAAAAAGTCTACTTCCTTCCTCTGGGGTTTTTTAACCCAGCCTCCTACAGACAGGAAGCGCATACATAATTAATTGTGTAACATTAAAAGGACAGGTATTGACAAATACAGACAGTAGAGGGCAATAGATCCTTACACAATTTAACATAGGAACAGCTTGCAGATAGAACAGGACTTCCCAAGATGCTGAACAAAGTGAAATCTGGCAAGCTGGGACCACAATAAAAACACTAAATAGTTGTGAAACTATATGGGATTTTACAGATCAGGGCCCAAACTATGTATCTGCACAGGGCCCTCTGCAGTCTATGTCCACCACTGACAGACTTGATCTTCTAAGTACATTGTGCATACACAAAATGTGTATTTCTCTTCTCGAGAATGCATCCC
Source organism: Lithobates clamitans (assembly GCA_037952925.1). NCBI lineage: Eukaryota > Metazoa > Chordata > Amphibia > Anura > Ranidae > Lithobates > Lithobates clamitans. Next base: position 1,675,067 of record JBBGZY010000742.1, on the reverse strand, counting down.
TGCATTGTGCTTTTAATTGTATATATATATATATATATATATATATATATATATATATATATATATATATATATATATATATATATATATGTCTTTCATAAACAAATTAAAAACTTAAAAGAGAAGTATGGGAATTTTTTTTTTAAATCGCTCCCCTATTGGCTCTAAGGCTGAGAACCGAGTGATCAAACACCGCTGATCGATTGGTTGTCAGGGCTCCGTGAGCAAAGAGATGGTGACTGTCAGTCAGCAGCTCTCTGCTCTGCCCCCCCCACGCTCATTAGAATGCTGGGCTGTGGAGGGGGTGGGAGTGGCTGGCTCAGGTTTGCTGAGAGGCTGAGCCTTATGGTCGCGGTCTTTCCCAAGCCTAGACTGGCACTGTGACGTCAGCTGAGTGCAGAACGATCTGCACTCCTGTGATCCACAGGAGAAGTACAGCCAAATGAACTTTGGCTGTACTTCTCCTTCAAAAACGATCACAATATCACAATATCACAATCAAGCCTAGGTAGATATATAAAAGGAGACAAGCACAAAGTGAACTGTAAGCAAAAAGTTCCGCGCTAGAAGCACAAAAGGATAAGCAGCAGTAAACAGTGCGACAACACCAAAAGCAGAAAAATTATATATATAAACTGCGCTAAACAAAGGTTATATGTGTTGAGGTGGATAAATAATGCAATCTATCACCAACAAAAAAAGTTATCAAAATACACAAATCAAATGAATAAAGTCCAAATTTCCCACGTGGTAGGTATTCAGTATAAATGTGAAATGCTGATCCAAATGAGCTATGATTGCTCTTACCAGAACTCCAAAGAAATATGCGGATGGCAAAAAAAAACCCTTGCCGGGGCCTCTGGGGTATTGGACCAAACAGCACCGTCCGTGGTCAGATCAAAATCCCCTCAATGGATACAGGATAAAGCAAACACAAGAAAAAAGACTGGCCATAGTGTAGTATGTTAAATGCTGGACATGGACATACGAACATACCAATCACCCAGGTGTGCACATATAAACAACCAAAAAAACAGGGGGGAGGGAAGTGAAAAAACCCCACCACCGTGGCTGTAGATTGTGCTTACCGACTCACGGTGATACACAGGCTTGTATTGGGTTAAGAGCTGACATATAGCTGGCAAGAAGCACCTTGATAAGTCCTCATTGCACGAAGTCCACATCATCAGTATAACACCCAGAATAGAATAATAAACTCTCCATGGTGAAGTACGTTTTAAAAGCAGATTTAATAAACAAAGTATTGCACTTACATAATAAAAGCACTTAGTATCGCATCAGTAAATGTCGCCGGCCGGCATACAAGCATGGAAGCGAAGCTCGTCCTACTTCCTGGTCTCGTGGTAGCGTCGCTGCGTGCGTACCCAGACGCGTTTCGTCATCAAAAGGACGTTCTCAATGGGGACGAGCAGCGCAGTGAGCCACCACCATTAAATAGACATCCAAGCCTCGTTCTGAGTTGCGAGCGCGAGGACGCCATCTTAACTATGGGAAAAACCTAAATTATCCCTAAAGCGTGTGTTTAGCTGAGATGCCCACAATATCAGCAAAAAAACATGTTAAACCCTCATAAAGGGTATGGGCAAATATCCTAACCATTAGGGAACAGGCGAAAGATGCACCCTAACTTGGGGTACACGAAAGATCACCAACGTGCCCAAAAATTATGACAAATCGAAAATATAGAAATTTATTATCATAAAATGATAAACAATGATTAAATAAATAAAATAATAAAAAATGAAAAAAATTAAAAACTAGAAGTTAGATAATAAAGTGAATAGAAAAGTAAGTGAAAATTTACAAAGTGTAAAATGTGCCACATATCTAAGTGTGGAAAGTGACCAGATTAGATCTTAACCTTCACATGTGGATCATAACGTCCCCCTATGATAGAACTCATAATGAGAGGGAATAAATATTGTAGGATTATGCTTCAACTCCCAACAATATATAAATGTGAAAATTAAAAATTTGAAAAAATTTGAAAAAAAATTTTGAAAAAAAAAAAAAAAAAATTTGGGGAAAAATATCAAACGCATTCAGTTCCTGTGAATGGAAACCAGAAATAGAAAACAAAAATAAAACTAAAAATAAATATAAAAATAAAAATAAAATGAGAATAAACCCCCCAAACCTAATATTTTATATCACTATACAAATTGCATCCATTAATGAACATGGCATCCTCTAGCAAGCATCCCAGAACTGGTATACTTATCGCATATGTGCATAAAAAACACAAATAAAAAATACAATAAAATCACATCATGAATTATCTATAAACGCGTTCACATCCATGTCAATGTTTAACCCATATGGTACATAAGTCCTTAACCTATGGATCCAGCTCATCTCGAGCTGGGATATACCCCTAATTAATGCACTGCCCCTCCAATGGGGTCTAAACTTGTCTATCCCTAAAAAGAGGGTTCCTGAGGGGTCCCTATCATGCACCAATAAATAGTGCTTAGACACTGAATGATTCCTGAACCCCGTGCTGATATTAGTAATGTGTTCGTTAAGTCGCACCTGGAGAGGGCGCTTAGTCCTGCCCACATATTGAAGGCCACACAGGCACTGCAACAAATAAACGACCCTCTCCGTGGTGCAAGTAACGAACGGCTTAATATTGTGCATTACTCCTGTGCTAGTAGAGGTAAAGGACGTGGTCCTTCTATGAGAACATGCATTATACTTACAAACCCTGCATTTCCTGCACTGATAAAAGCCAGTCAATTGATCAAAGAATGTTGGTTTAGTGATAGGAGGACTTAGAATATTGGGGGCCAACTGATGGCATACCGAGGGCGCTCCCCTAAAAACGACACGAGGTCTATCTGGCAAGATGTTATTAAGGGTTGTGTCACTCTTAATTACATGCCAATGCTTATATATTAAACTTTTAATGTTGTGATGTTGTAAAGAAAAGGATGTAACAAAAGGGACCCCTAGATCGAACTGGCCTCTATCGACAGAGCTCCTCTCGACCAACAGATCATCTCTGCTGACAAGTTGTACATTCTCAAGAGTCTTAACAAGAGAACTTTTTGGGTAACCCTTTTCCAGAAACCTCTCAGTGAGAATTCCGGCCTGTGCTTCAAAATCTACATGGCTGGAGCAATTCCTTTTAATCCGAAGATATTGACTCTTTGGGATCGACTCCAGCCAGTAGTCTGACTCCTCTCCATCTCCCTTAACGCCAATTCTATTGGGATTAAGTTGAACTATGAGAGGAGTCAGACTACTATTAACTTTCTGGACCTCAGAATCTCTGTGGAAGGTAATAGATTGATCATCTCTACGTTTTTTAAAGAAACGGATAGAAATTCGTTCATACCAGTAGACAGTTGCCATTATCGTCCATGGCTGGAGTCGATCCCAAAGAGTCAATATCTTCGGATTAAAAGGAACTGCTCCAGCCATGTAGATTTTGAAGCACAGGCCGGAATTCTCACTGAGAGGTTTCTGGAAAAGGGTTACCCAAAAAGTTCTCTTGTTAAGACTCTTGAGAATGTACAACTTGTCAGCAGAGATGATCTGTTGGTCGAGAGGAGCTCTGTCGATAGAGGCCAGTTCGATCTAGGGGTCCCTTTTGTTACATCCTTTTCTTTACAACATCACAACATTAAAAGTTTAATATATAAGCATTGGCATGTAATTAAGAGTGACACAACCCTTAATAACATCTTGCCAGATAGACCTCGTGTCGTTTTTAGGGGAGCGCCCTCGGTATGCCATCAGTTGGCCCCCAATATTCTAAGTCCTCCTATCACTAAACCAACATTCTTTGATCAATTGACTGGCTTTTATCAGTGCAGGAAATGCAGGGTTTGTAAGTATAATGCATGTTCTCATAGAAGGACCACGTCCTTTACCTCTACTAGCACAGGAGTAATGCACAATATTAAGCCGTTCGTTACTTGCACCACGGAGAGGGTCGTTTATTTGTTGCAGTGCCCGTGTGGCCTTCAATATGTGGGCAGGACTAAGCGCCCTCTCCAGGTGCGACTTAACGAACACATTACTAATATCAGCACGGGGTTCAGGAATCATTCAGTGTCTAAGCACTATTTATTGGTGCATGATAGGGACCCCTCAGGAACCCTCTTTTTAGGGATAGACAAGTTTAGACCCCATTGGAGGGGCAGTGCATTAATTAGGGGTATATCCCAGCTCGAGATGAGCTGGATCCATAGGTTAAGGACTTATGTACCATATGGGTTAAACATTGACATGGATGTGAACGCGTTTATAGATAATTCATGATGTGATTTTATTGTATTTTTTATTTGTGTTTTTTATGCACATATGCGATAAGTATACCAGTTCTGGGATGCTTGCTAGAGGACGCCATGTTCATTAATGGATGCAATTTGTATAGTGATATAAAATATTAGGTTTGGGGGGTTTATTCTCATTTTATTTTTATTTTTATATTTATTTTTAGTTTTATTTTTGTTTTCTATTTTTGGTTTCCATTCACAGGAACTGAATGCGTTTGATATTTTTCCCCAAATTTTTTTTTTCAAAATTTTTTTTCAAATTTTTTCAAATTTTTAATTTTCACATTTATATATTGTTGGGAGTTGAAGCATAATCCTACAATATTTATTCCCTCTCATTATGAGTTCTATCATAGGGGGACATTATGATCCACATGTGAAGGTTAAGATCTAATCTGGTCACTTTCCACACTTAGATATGTGGCACATTTTACACTTTGTAAATTTTCACTTACTTTTCTATTCACTTTATTATCTAACTTCTAGTTTTTAATTTTTTTCATTTTTTATTATTTTATTTATTTAATCATTGTTTATCATTTTATGATAATAAATTTCTATATTTTCGATTTGTCATAATTTTTGGGCACGTTGGTGATCTTTCGTGTACCCCAAGTTAGGGTGCATCTTTCGCCTGTTCCCTAATGGTTAGGATATTTGCCCATACCCTTTATGAGGGTTTAACATGTTTTTTTGCTGATATTGTGGGCATCTCAGCTAAACACACGCTTTAGGGATAATTTAGGTTTTTCCCATAGTTAAGATGGCGTCCTCGCGCTCGCAACTCAGAACGAGGCTTGGATGTCTATTTAATGGTGGTGGCTCACTGCGCTGCTCGTCCCCATTGAGAACGTCCTTTTGATGACGAAACGCGTCTGGGTACGCACGCAGCGACGCTACCACGAGACCAGGAAGTAGGACGAGCTTCGCTTCCATGCTTGTATGCCGGCCGGCGACATTTACTGATGCGATACTAAGTGCTTTTATTATGTAAGTGCAATACTTTGTTTATTAAATCTGCTTTTAAAACGTACTTCACCATGGAGAGTTTATTATTCTATTCTGGGTGTTATACTGATGATGTGGACTTCGTGCAATGAGGACTTATCAAGGTGCTTCTTGCCAGCTATATGTCAGCTCTTAACCCAATACAAGCCTGTGTATCACCGTGAGTCGGTAAGCACAATCTACAGCCACGGTGGTGGGGTTTTTTCACTTCCCTCCCCCCTGTTTTTTTGGTTGTTTATATGTGCACACCTGGGTGATTGGTATGTTCGTATGTCCATGTCCAGCATTTAACATACTACACTATGGCCAGTCTTTTTTCTTGTGTTTGCTTTATCCTGTATCCATTGAGGGGATTTTGATCTGACCACGGACGGTGCTGTTTGGTCCAATACCCCAGAGGCCCCGGCAAGGGTTTTTTTTGCCATCCGCATATTTCTTTGGAGTTCTGGTAAGAGCAATCATAGCTCATTTGGATCAGCATTTCACATTTATACTGAATACCTACCACGTGGGAAATTTGGACTTTATTCATTTGATTTGTGTATTTTGATAACTTTTTTTGTTGGTGATAGATTGCATTATTTATCCACCTCAACACATATAACCTTTGTTTAGCGCAGTTTATATATATAATTTTTCTACAAAGTGAACTGTGAAATGAAATATTATATGAACTGTGAAATGAAATGTATATTGGACTATCCCATGCTACAGATCTTACTCTGGGTGTTGTACATATTAACAATATGAATTATGAAGAACTACGTTTTGATTTCATTCCCCTCGTGCACACCAGCTACCAGATTTTTGACCTCTAAAAACTGAAATGGTTAATGTGGGAGGTAAATCCTCAGAGACCAAGAACAAAGATAGAATTGAATTCAGTGTGCAACGCAATAAAAATACTCATTGTGCCAGAGGCAGGAGGCAACAGGGTGACAAATCAGTTATAAGGTTTTCATCAGACATAAATCAAAAAACGCTCAAGAAACCCATAACCAAAGGGGCTACTCTAGGGAGGGGGGGGGTTATTACTGACAAGAGCCTCTCTATGGAATACAAGTAGATGGCAGACACCTTACTAGGCACACTAAGTGCAGTACATGCAAGACAAATAAAATAACGACACATCTGCCACACTGCAGAATGTCATTAGCTAATTCTTTGCAGCAAAATTACACTAAAAGAGGAGGAAAATTTCTGCTGCTAGAAATCTGAGTCATAAGGGCTGAACATAATTATTTTACCATGGTTAATGCTTCTACTTACATTTTCAAGGTAATTTTAGTATGTAAAACCAATGTTGTAACAATATTAACTTCCATATGAAACTCAGAATGCTCATTCCTGGATAAGGAAATTAACCAATGCCACCAGGTTTTACAAAAGTTTCTCAATCTTATCAGAATACAAACCAATGATGTGGTTTTCCGGGTCCCATTAATAAAACAGCAGTGCACAAAGGTTTAATATATATAATAATCCCTTGTTATTCCACAGCATGTGGGGACCCTCTGTATCCTTCTTGGTCCCTCAGTATCACTAGGAATAAATATATTACCTATTATCCTTTTTTAATTTAATTTTAGTTCTAACATGTGTTCGACCCATGTAAATGCCAACCCTGCAAATTGAGTGTGAATAAACCCTGAGGGGATTGTCTAAAGCAAGTGTACGGTCTGAAAATGAATATAGTTCATAGAACTAGTAAAACACACACCTACAAAACATGACTTCTCTGCATTTTTTACACTCCAATAAACATGTTTGGTTAATGGACTTTGTGCCTAAAAATAAGCATCTAGCTTTGTACAGTCTGCGAGAACAGGCTTGGTAAGAAAGTACCTTCCCTTATAACATTACATTGAATTAGATAAAACAAATCACTGCTTCAGAGCCACCTGCCCGGGCACCTGGGTATTAGTCATATATAGGTAATTATTATGTACAGCAGTGCCACAATAATTGCTAAGCTTGGCACAGAAAAGGCATGTACAGTAGATTTTATACATTTAATTTTATGGTCAGGGCTAAAAGTGATTATAAAGAGGAAGTGAAATAAAAAAAAAAATGCTAGGAGGCTGAGATTTTATCAGCAATTTATTTTAATTATTTACACTTCTTACAAGTTGTGCGCAGTGTTTGGTATTTGAAGGATGCAGAAAAATGGAACCTAGTTCTGGTATAATGCAACCTCATCACACATGCATAAGAAATCCATAACTACTGGCTATCCTATGGTCAATTAAAGAAGGCACCAACAACAAAAAAAGCACTGGAGAAGATGGCATCAGTAGCGATGGAGCTCTGGACCCATGCCCTCAATTCCTGTTTCAACTAATTTTTGTTATTCTCTTTTTAATCAGGCAAATATAAAATATCACATACTAAGACTTATGTCCAGCTAAGCTCCCATCTGGACCAAAGTCTACCTCCCCCCAAATAATCGCTCTATTAACCACTTGCCTACAGGGCACTTTCACCCCCTTTCTGACCAGGCCATTTTTCAGCTTTCAGCGCTGTCATACTTTGAATGACAATTGCGCGGTCATGCAACACTCTGCCCAAACAAAATTTTTATAATTTTCTTCACACAAATAGAGCTTTCTTTTGGTGGTATTTAATCACTGCTGGGTTTTTTATTTCTTACAAAAAAAAGAAAAAATGCTGAAAATGTTGAAAAAAAATGTTTTTGTTTTGTTTCTGTCAGTAAATGTTTCAGCTTTCAGTGCTGTCACATTTTGAATGGTGGTATTTAATCATTGCTGGGTTTTAATTTTTTTTCTTAAAAAAAAGAAAAGAGGCTGAAAATTTTGACAAAAAAAAAATATATTATTTTTTGTTTCTGTCAGTAAATGTTATGTACTCCTGTGACCTGTATTCAGCCGAGAGCGGGCTAATGTCCACTGTCAGCTGACATCACTCAACCGTCCAGTCTCTGGAGAGATCCCGACTTTATTCCACCCAGATGCCTGACCAGCAGCTGAGTCAGCCTCTCAACGGCACGCTGAGAGGCTAAAAAAGCCGCTTACACCACCTCCACAGCCCGGCACTCCAGTGAGTACTGGAGGGGCAGGGTAGAGAGCCGGTGACTGACAGTCACTGGCTCTCTGCTCACTGAAGACTGAGAACCAAATGATCAGTGTTCTTTGTTCTCAGGCTTTTCAATAGTTTTCAAACACCATAATTCTTTTATAAGAACCTGGTTTGGAACTGCATGAAATATGTGAAACTAAGGTATATATAATTAGATATTTAGAATTAACTATTTAAAAACCTTAGTATTTGCTTGATCCTTCTACCCACAATCTGATCAATCGGTATATCTGACCATGAGGTGTTAAATCTACCTCTGTCTTATATTTTGTTATTACCTGTTTTTCCATTATTTTCTGGTTAATTCCTTTCTCTTTTTTTCTCTTCTTTTCTCTTTTTCTCTACTAACTTCTCATTACTACATTATCGGATTTAAAAACATTTTTTTACACCCCAGACGCCCTCCACCCCATACTCTGAATGTATTCATTATAAAAGAGTATTTATTTTCCATCTTAATTTCTCCTTTAATTTCTCCTTATATTTATGACCTTGGCACCTCATTATGACTCTAATGCCAAATTCCTTTGTATTTACAACTAAATATTATATATATCTTATATAAAAAAAAAGTCCCCCCTTATTTTTGACCACCCCACAGCCTGGTCACTGTGTGCCTTGTGTGGCCTTGCTGGGCTCCTTTCCTTTTGGGTCGGTTGGTCCCCCCTTAGCAGTGGTCACTCTCTGGAAATTTGGCGCGGTAGGTTCTACTTCCTTAGCGGCAGGCATTGGCAAATGATGTATACCTTTATATTTAATGATACATATATGTCTTTGATATTTTGTACTTATTTTGTTCATTTTTGTATTTTTGTACATTCTTACGCATTCCCTAACTGATTCGTATATATTCCCTAATGAAGCTATTAGGCAAAACATGTTGGGCTAATATACGAATATGAAACTTCTGTTTAAGCTGAACACTCGCCATATGACCACCTTCATCATGAAATGTTGAATACTCTTGAACGAATTGACCCTGTTTGGTTTCAACTTTATTCTCATTAAAATTATATACTTTAAAAAAAAATGGTTTCCATTATTATCTGTAAGCACCGTGACAATCCCCCTCTTCCTTTCCCATTTCAGATAAGGTATATATTCTGTGGCACTGTCCCGTTTTAAATTGAGCAGGTATATGATTTTTTTCAGCACACTGAACACACATGTAAATAAAGCCACAATGTCACAAGGGGCAGGCTCTCTGGGTAACGTCGTCAGATGGCCACGCCCCATGACTATATAAGTGATGCCACACAGTGGTGCGATAACACAATGGAGAAAGACAGCCACAGAAGAAGAGCAGCTTTTTTTTTTTTTTTTTTTAGCAGGTAACCACCGGCGAGGAAGAAGACAGCACCGGGAGAAGACGGTATTGGGAGAAGACGGCTTGGAGCTATTTTTTTAATAAAGGTTTTGTCAAAAACTGGCTCTTGTTTTTTTTTTACATTTTACTGCTTTTTGGGGTGAATGGGTAGGGGTATGATGTACCCGATACCCATTCACATAAGGGGAGTGGGATCTGGGGGCCCGCCTGTTAAAAGGGGCTTCCAGATTCCATAAAGCCCCCCCCGCCCACAGACCCCAACAACCACCAGCCAGGGTTGTTGGGAAGACGCCCTTGTCCCCATCAGCCCCCCAAGCACCTATCCCCCCTCATGTTGAGGGCATGCGGCCTGGTATGGTTGAGGAGGGGGGGTGCTTGCTCGTCCCCTCCTTTTCCTGACCTGCCGGGTGCCATGCGCGGATAAGGGTCTGGTATAGATTTTGGGGGAGACCCCATGCCATTTAAAAAGAAAATGTTGGCGTGGGGCGGTCCCCTCCGAATCCATACTAGACCCAAAGAGCCTGGTATGGACCTGGGGGGGACCCTATACCGTTTTTTTCACAATTTTTTTTTTCCGGCAATTTTTTTTTTTACATTCAGCTGTCAGCAGGGAAGCCTGCTGACACCTAATGACTCATTGGTAGTTATGGACGCAGCGGCCGGCTTCCCGGCCCCCTCCTTAGCAACCAGCTATATAGAGTGTTTTAAACAGAAACATAAAAAACACAAAATGCAAAACACATCAAAAATCACATCACAAACAACACTTGCATTTCTGGTGCAATTCCATTAAAGTCTATTACACGCAAAATGCGGGAATAAAGTCCCTGACCCTTTAAAAAAATGCACCGGCCGCAAAACGCATACATGTGAATGTGTACCATAGGAAACCATGTTAAATGGACTGTAGTGCATTTCTGTAAACTGCAAAACACAATAAAAAACGCATAGGTGTGAACCTAGTGTAAGACAATTGCATAATGTGCATTGCATACTAGCACACTTTGAAATACTTACCTTAGAACAAAGCCCTCCAGTGGCGCACTGTCACCTCTGACAGGGCTTCCATCTTCACATGGTCTTCCTTCCAGGTTCACGGACTCTGGCTGTGTGAGTGGCCGGAGCTGAGGTGACATCCTTGGTTTCAGCACAGTGCTCTGAAGGTCCGGCACATTTTGCCGGACCTTCAGAGTGCATGCGTCGGTGATGTCACCAGCTGCATCCAGTGTGAATAACTCCTAAATGGTGCACGTTTACGAGATATTCATCTTACCTACAGTTAAGCCTTATTATAGACTTACCTGTAAGTAAAAATCACAATTCGAAATTTACTACCGCTTTAATCTTTAATATGCGTTGTGAAACAGTTTTTATATGTTTTTTAAAAGTGTCATTAAAAAATATTTTTATAAACTTATCATTTTTGGTGATTCGAGCTTGTAAAATATTGGGCTGTATCTTTCATGCAGATTAACCACTTGACGACCGCCTCACGCCGATGTACGTCGGCAAGGTGGCACGGACAGGCAAAATCACGTACATGTACGTGATTTGCCTTCCGCGGGTGGGGGGTCCGATCGGACCCCCCCTGGTGCCCGAGGCGGTCGTCTTTTGTCCAGCGGCGATCAGAGGTGAGGGGGAGACCATCCGTTCGTGGCCCCCCCTCGCGATCCCCGCCGGCCAATCGAATCATTCCTTTTCTGCTGTATGCTATAACCGTTACGGGTGACGCTGGTTAGTTTGTTTATTTTTTATAGTGTCAGGGCACCCGCCGTTTATTACCGAATAAAGGTTTGGCCCCCAAATCGCCCGGCGGTGATATGCGTCGCCCCAGGCAGCGTCAGATTAGCACCAGTACCGCTAACACCCACGCACACAGCATACGCCTCCCTTAGTGGTATAGTATCTGAACGAATCAATATCTGATCACTTACAAAACACTAAACGCATAACTGCAACGTTCGCAGAGTCAGGCCTGATCCCTGCGATCGCTAACATTTTTTTTGGTAGTATTTTGGTGAACTGGCAAGCACCAGCCCCAGGCAGCGTCAGGTTAGCGCCAGTACCGCTAACACCCACGCACGCAGCATACGCCTCCCTTAGTGGTATAGTATCTGTACGGATCAATATCTGATCAGATCAAATCTATACTAGCGTCCCCAGCAGTTTAGGGTTCCCAAAAACGCAGTGTTAGCGGAATCAGCCCAGATACCTGCTAGCACCTGCGTTTTGCCCCTCCGCCTGGCCCAGCCCAGCCCAGCCCACCCAAGTGCAGTATCGATTGATCACTGACACTTACAAAACACTAAATGCATAACTGCAGCGTTCACAGAGTCAGGCCTGATCCCTGCGATCGCTAACAGTTTTTTTGGTAGTATTTTGGTGAACTGGCAAGCACCAACCCCAAGCAGCGTCAGGTTAGCGCCAGTAGCACTAACACCCATGCACGCAGCATACACCTCCCTTAGTGGTATAGTATCTGAACGGATCAATATCTGATCCGATCAGATCTATACTAGCGTCCCCAGCAGTTTAGGGTTCCCAAAAACGCAGTGTTAGCGGGATCAGCACAGATACCTGCTAGCACCTGCGCTTTGCCCCTCCGCCCGGCCCAGCCCAGCCCACCCAAGTGCAGTATCGATCGATCACTGTCACTTACAAAACACTAAACGCATAACTGCAGCGTTCGCAGAGTCAGGCCTGATCCCTGCGATCGCTAACAGTTTTTTTGGTAGCGTTTTGGTGAACTAGCAAGCGCCAGCGGCCTAGTACACCCCGGTCGTAGTCAAACCAGCACTGCAGTAACACTTGGTGACGTGGCGAGTCCCATAAGTGCAGTTCAAGCTGGTGAGGTGGCAAGCACAAGTAGTGTCCCGCTGCCACCAAAAAGACAAACACAGCACCCGTCGTGCCCATAGTGCCCTTCCTGCTGCATTCGCCAATCCTAATTGGGAACCCACCGCTTCTGCAGTGCCCGTACTTCCCCCATTTACATCCCCAACCAAATGCAGTCGGCTGCATGAGAGGCATTTTCTTTATGTCCTCCCGAGTACCCCTACCCAGCGAACCCCCCCAAAAAAGATGTTGTGTCTACAGCAAGCGCGGATATAGGCGTGACACCCACTATTATTGTCCCTCCTGTCCTGACAATCCTGTCTTTGCATTGGTGAATGTTTTGAACGCTACTATGCACTAGTTGAGTATTAGCGTAGGGTACAGCATTCCACAGACTAGGCACACTTTCACAGGGTCTCCCATGATGCCATCGCATTTTGAGAGACCCGAACCTGGAACCGGTTACAGTTATAAAAGTTAGTTACAAAAAAAGTGTAAAAAAAAATATATATATATATATAAAATAAAAAAAAATAGCTGTCGTTTTATTGTTCTCTCTCTCTCTATTCTCTCTATTGTTCTGCTCTTATTTACTGTATTCTATTCTGCAATGTTTTATTGTTATTATGTTTTATCATGTTTGCTTTTCAGGTATGCAATTTTTTATACTTTACCGTTTACTGTGCTTTATTCTTAACCATTTTTTTGTCTTCAGGTACGCCATTCACAACTTTGAGTGGTTATACCAGAATGATGCCTGCAGGTTTAGGTATCATCTTGGTATCATTCTTTTCAGCCAGCGGTCGGCTTTCATGTAAAAGCAATCCTAGTGGCTAATTAGCCTCTAGACTGCTTTTACAACCAGTGGGAGGGAATGCCCCCCCCCCCACCGTCTTCCGTGTTTTTCTCTGGCTCTCCTGTCTCAACAGGGAACCTGAAAATGCAGCCGGTGATTCAGCCAGCTGACCATAGATCTGATCAGAGACCAGAGTGGCTCCAAACATCTCTATGGCCTAAGAAACCGGAAGCTACGAGCATTTTATGACTTAGATTTCGCCGGATGTAAATAGCGCCATTGGGAAATTGGGGAAGCATTTTATCACACCAATCTTGGTGTGGTCAGATGCTTTAAAGGGCAGAGGAGAGATCTAGGGTCTAATAGACCCCAATTTTTTCAAAAAAGAGTACCTGTCACTACCTATTGCTATCATAGGGGATATTTACATTCCCCGAGATAACAAAAAAAATGATTAGAAAAAAAAAAATGAAAGGAACAGTTTAAAAATAAGATAAAAAAGCAAAAAAATAATAAAAAAAAAAAAAAAAAGCACCCCTGTCGCCCCCTGCGGTCTGTCGTCAAATGTAAACAGCAATTGCACCATGCATGTGAGGTATCACCGCGAAGGTTAGATCGAGGGCAGTAGTTTTTGCAGTAGACCTCCTCTGTAAATCTAAAGTGGTAACCTGTAAAGGCTTTTAAAGGCTTTTAAAAATGTATTTATTTTGTTGCCACTGCACGTTTGTGTGCAATTGTAAAGCATGTCATGTTTGGTATCCATGTACTCGGCCTAAGATCATCTTTTTTATTTCATCAAACATTTGGGCAATATAGTGTGTTTTAGTGCATTAAAATTTAAAAAAGTGTGTTTTTTCCCCAAAAAATGCGTTTGAAAAATCGCTGCGCAAATACTGTGTGAAAAAAAAAATGAAACACCCACCATTTTAATCTGTAGGGCATTTGCTTTAAAAAAATATATAATGTTTTATATAATGTTTAATTTTCTTGCAAAAAAAATAACTTTTTCATGTAAACAATAAGTGTTAGGGCTTTGTCTTCAAGTGGTTAGAAGAGTGGGTGATGTGTGACATAAGCTTCTAAATGTTGTGCATAAAATGCCAGGACAGTTCAAAACCCCCCCGAATGACCCCATTTTGGAAAGTAGACAACCCCAAGCTATTTGCTGAGAGGCATGTCGAGTCCATGGAATATTTTATATTGCGACACAAGTTGCGGGAAAGAGACAAATTTTTTTTTTTTGCACAAAATTGTCACTAAATGATATATTGCTCAAACATGCCATGGGAATATGTGAAATTACACCCCAAAATACATTCTGCTGCTTCTCCTGAGTACGGGGATACCACATGTGTGAGACTTTTTGGGAGCCTAGCCGCGTACGGAACCCCGAAAACCAAGCACCGCATTCAGGCTTTCTAAGGGCGTGAATTTTTGATTTCACTCTTGACTGCCTATCACAGTTTCGGAGGCCATGGAATGCCCAGGTGGCACAAACCCCCCCCAAATGACCCCATTTTGGAAAGTAGACACCCAAAGCTATTTGCTGAGAGGTATAGTGAGTATTTTGCAGACCTCACTTTTTGTCACAAAGTTTTGAAAATTGAAAAAAGAAAAAAAAAAAAGTTTTTTCTTGTCTTTCTTCATTTTCAAAAACAAATGAGAGCTGCAAAATACTCACCATGCCTCTCAGCAAATAGCTTGGGGTGTATACTTTCCAAAATGGGGTCATTTGGGGTGGTTTTGTGCCACCTGGGCATTCCATGGCCTCCGACACTGTGATAGGCAGTGAAGAGTGAAATCAAAAATTTTCACCCTTAGAAATCCTGAAGGCGGTGATTGGTTTTCGGGGTCCCGTGCACGGCTAGGCTCCCAAAAAGTCCCACACATGTGGTATCCCCGTACTCAGGAGAAGTAGCTAAATGTATTTTGGGGTGCAATTCCTCATATGCCCATGGCCTGTGTGAGCAATATATCATTTAGTGACAACTTTGTGCAAAAAAAAAAAAATGTGTCAGTTTCCCGCAACTTGTGTCAAAATATAAAATATTCCATGGACTCAATATGCCTCTCAGCAAATAGCTTGGGGTGTCTACGTTCCAAAATGGGGTCATTTGGGGGGGGTTTGTGCCACCTGGGCATTCCATGGCCTTCAAAACTGTGATAGGCAGTGAAGAGTGAAATCATAAATTTACACCCTTAGAAATCCTGAAGGCGGTGATTGGTTTTCGGGGCCCCGTACGCGGCTAGGCTCCCAAAAAGTCCCACACATGTGGTATCCCCATACTCAGGAGAAGCAGCAGAATGTATTTTGGGGTGCAATTCCACATAGGCCCATGGCCTGTGTGAGCAATATATCATTTAGTGACAACTTTTTGTAAATATTTTTTTTTTTTGTCATTATTCAATCACTTGGGACAAAAAAAATAAATATGCAATGGGTTCAACATGCCTCTCAGCAATTTCCTTGGGGTGTCTACTTTCCAAAATGGGGTCATTTGGGGGGGTTTTGTACTGCCCTGCCATTTTAGCACCTCAAGAAATGACATAGGCAGTCAGAAACTAAAAGCTGTGTAAATTACAGAAAATGTACCCTAGTTTGTAGACGCTATAACTTTTGCGCAAACCAATAAATATACACTTATTGACATTTTTTTTACCAAAGACATGTGGCCGAATACATTTTGGCCTAAATGTATGACTAAAATTGAGTTTATTGGATTTTTTTTATAACAAAAAGTAGAAAATATCATTTTTTTTCAAAATTTTCGGTCTTTTTCCGTTTATGGCGCAAAAAATAAAAACCGCAGAGGTGATCAAATACCATCAAAAGAAAGCTCTATTTGTGGGAAGAAAAGGACGCAAATTTCGTTTGGGTACAGCATTGCATGACCGCGCAATTAGCAGTTAAAGCGACACAGTGCCAAATTGGAAAAAGACCTCTGGTCCTTAGGCAGCATAATGGTCCGGGGCTCAAGTGGTTAAAGCTGAACTTTGTGCTCCAGTAACATTACCCATGATCCTTCTTCCAGTTAGTAAGGAACTGTTTAAAAATGTTAAAATTTGAGGCTAACCTTTTAGTGCTCCAGGGGAGGCTCGCTGTCTCTTTCCCCCTTCTTCCTTTATCCCTATCTCTTTCCTTTTCTTCCCCTTCTCTTCTTTTCTCCTACTTATTAAACCCTTTGGTAGCTTAAGGAGTGAAAAAAATGAAGTAGATGTGGCGCTGTTCTTGTGATTCATGCAATACTAGCTGACTGAAGGTATCTGTCTATAGGTAATAAATTAATTGGTGTATTGTAGTGACTTCATAAAGTGAAAATAGTACATGTCTCTGTGGGGTATAGTCTCATATGATTATTATCAAAGGTATACTGGTATAAAGGTATATATATATATATATATATATATATATATATATATATATATATATATAAAACACCTGAATATATTATGTGCAAATTAGAAAACACCTAAATATAATATGTGCAAATTCATATATACCATACAAATAAGTGAACATCAATCACAGATAGAGATATAAATAAAATGAATTAAAAAAAAAAAAAATGGGGATGGATGTCCCTTATAGTTCAATAATTAGTGCTCAATAAAGTGCTTAGTGCTGGTTAAAAAATATATATATAGAGTAGCGCTGGTTTAACCTCCTCTCCTCCAGATGACGTCAGAGTGACGAAACGCGTAGTACGGTGTCAGCACACATTCTTGCATCATTTCCGGTCGTCGGCGTTAGTGTCAGCAATACATGTCTTCTTGTGTTTGATAAAATGTGAGTACATTTCCACATAATTTTAACTGGAATAAAACTTTAAAACAGTATTGCACTATTGGGATCCCTCTCTCTTTTATGGTATATAAGCAGAATAGCAACAAAACATCCCGGACTGGCCAAGAATCAGGGTGCTACACAGTGGCAAATACTGTGAATGCCTGATACCCCAAGCAGGGAAGAAAATTCTGGTGAGTGCGGCCGCAATAGGAGCACGGATAAGTCACGCATGCTGTAATCACCTTATGAAGAGGAAATTAAACCAGTGCTACTATATATATTTTTTCACCAGCACTAAGCACTTTATTGAGCACTAATTATTGAACTATAGGGGCATCCATCCCCATTTTTGTTTTTATTTCAATTAATTTTATTTATATCTCTATCTGTGATTGATGTTCACTTATTTGTATGGTATATATGAATTTGCACATAATATATTCAGGTGTTTTTTTATAACAATTGGCAGTATACCTTTGATCATAATTGTATGAGACTATATCCCACAGAGATGTGTACTATTTTCACTTTATGAAGTCACTACAATACACCAATTAATTTAATACTTATGGACAGATACCTTCAGTCAGCTAGTATTGCATGAATCACAAGAACAGCGCCACATCTACTTCATTTTTTTCAGTTCATTTACCCCACCTAGTAGAAGTAATTAGTAGAGGCAGCAGTTCTCCTGATTCTTTTCCTTGCACTCGCACTTTAATTTATTAATTTTCTACTATATATTTTTTCCCTCTGCTGGTACTTTTGTCCTTTGCGCTGAATCACATATTTAGTTTACTCTGAGGAGTGATGTAGGACCGCTGGTCGACCGCCATTGGTCCCACTCCCCGTTTGCGGGCTGTGTATTCAAACATAATGACCAGCTATCGTGAAAAATTCATGGCCGAGATGACAACTCGTCTTAGCTGGTCATGCAGTTTCTCCTTGAAGGATGTGTCTTCTGTTCTTCAGAATTATAATCATAGCCCAAAATAGCGTTATAACGGTTCTTTAACCACTTGCTTAATGGGCACTTAAACCCCCTTCCTGCCCAGGCCAATTTTTAGCTTTCAGCGCTCTCACACTTTGAATGACAACTGCGCGGTCATGCAACACTGTACCCAAATGACAGTTTTATAATTTTTTTCACACAAATAGAGCTTTCTTTTGGTGGTATTTAATCACTGCTGGGTTTTTTCTTTTTTGCTAAAAAAAAACGAAAAAAGGCAGAAAATTTTGAAAAAAAAAACAGTTTCATAGTTTGTTATAAAATTTTGAAAACAAGTAATTTTTCTCCTTCATTGATATGCGCTGATGAGGCAGCACTGATGGGCACTGATAGGCTGCACTGATGGGCACTGAGAGGCTGCACAGATAATTTGGCACTGGTCGGTACTGATAGGTGGCACTGGTGGGCACTGAGAGGTGGCACCGAGAGATGGCACTGATGGGCACTGATAGGTGGCACTGATGGGTGGCACTGAAGGGCACTGATGGGTGGCACTGAAGAGCACTGATAGGTGGCACTGATGGGCACAGATGGGCACTGGTAGGCTACACTGATAGGCTGCACTGATAGATGGCACTGATGATGAGGTACTGATGGGTACTGGTTGGCAGCACTGATGGGCACTGATGAGTGGCACTGGTGGGCATTGACAGAACAGAGTCTCCTGGTACTGTTAGACCTCAGCGCAGCATTCGATACAGTGGACCACAATACTTTACTTGTCCGCCTCGCTGAAGCAGCAGGAGCTACAGGTTCTGCTCTAAAATGGTTTACATCCTTCTTAGAGAATCGCTCCCAGACAGTGAAACTAGGAACATTCACCTCGGAAACCCGGGCAATCTCCAGCGGAGTCCCTCAAGGATCACCCTTGTCACCAGTACTATTCAACATATACATCCGCCCACTTCTCAATATCATCAGGAAAACCGACCTCTGCTTCCATTCATACGCTGACGACACCCAACTCTACCTTCGCATCAACGGACAAAAAGACCTTCATCAGCAATTACAGAAATGTCTCACCTTAATAGATGACTGGATGACCACCAGCTCCCTCAAACTTAACGGATCAAAAACAGAGCTTCTTCTCCTACATGCCAACAAAAATTCCAAAATAAAGACTCCGTGGACACCTCCCACCATCCTTGGACAGACCATCTCCCCAAACACCAAAGCCAAGAGTCTCGGAGTGATTTTTGACTCAGGAATGACAATGGACGCACAAATAGGATCAGTGGTGAGCGGATCCCACCATCTCCTCCGCCAACTACGCAGACTCATCCCCTTCATCCCAGAAGAGGACAAAGCGGCAGTTGTGGGAACAATCATCAATTCCCGACTCGACTACGCAAATTCGCCCTACGTAGGACTACCCCAATATCAGCTTGCGCGCATACAACTCATCCAAAACACGGCGGCAAGACTGTTAACAGGAAAAAAACCCTGGGAATCCATCTCCCCCTCCCTAAAGAGCCTACACTGGCTAACCGTGAAGAATCGGATCACATTCAAGACCCTCTGCCTCACCCACAAATGCGTACAAGGAAACGCCCCACCATATCTCCGCGAGAAAATAAAACACTACACACCGAATCGCAGTCTTCGATCAGCTAACCAAAACCTCCTTACCGTTCCCAAATACCGCTACAAAGCAAAGGGAGAACGAAGATTCGCAGTCAAAAGGACCTCGACTATGGAATTCTCTCCCAACTAACATCCGCATGGAAGAAAACCACCAGGCCTTCAGAAAAAAACTAAAGACCTTCCTCTTCTGAGAAGCTGACATCAGAGAATGCATCCAGCGCCTTGAGGCGATTCAGTTCGCATTTGCAGCGCTTTACAAATCATTCATTCATTCATTCATTCATTCATTCATTCATTCATTCAGGTGGCACTGGTAGGTGGCACTGATATGCACCTGTAGGTGGCACTGGTGGGCACTGACAGGTGACACTGGAGGGAACTGCATAGCAGCAGTGCCTCTCCCTGTTCGGGACCGATGCCCCTCTGTCAGAAGCTGTCAGCATGAGGGAAAAAAAGCTGATTACCGATCTTCTGTTTACATCACATGATCAGATACCGATGGCTGACAGCTGATCATGTAGTAAGGGGTCTGTGATCAGCCGAGTCTCATGGACCGCAGGGGGCGCGCAGGCAGCACGTCTATTGACGCCCTCACGGCAATTAAGGCCCGCTGTGTAGCCGTCATTCGGCTATAACGTGGGCAGGAGGTGGTTAACGATCTATGCTGTATGTCAATAATGTTATCATGCACCGATACCTTTATATACTGTATTGTATGGTTTTATATCTGTATGGTTTATAAACTTAATAAAAAACTGTTTGGAAAGGAAAAATGTTAAAATCATAATCATGACTCAAGTGGTTTTAAAATGAGCCTTCCTATATCGCAGTAGTTGTGCTATTCAAATAAGATCACTACAAGGCAAGGCAATTGCATTGGTAAGTCACTAAGTTTTGATGTACTTCCTTGCATAGAAATAAATTTTGCTGTATCCATTGTTGTGGCTTTATATCAGTGTATACATGTGAGGGTGGTGATATAGGCAGTTAACTGGTCACTTGCATTACATTGATATAGTGCTACAGAAGTAATAATGGAGAAAACATTTGAAACAGCACAGTGGCTTAGTAGTTAGCACCCCTTGGCCCTGCCTTATATGCTCTCCTGTACTTGTGTGGGGGACATGATGGTAGGTTAATTGGCTCCTGTCTAAATTGGCCTAGCATGTGTACATACCTCACAACTTTCTGAGATGGGAATGAGGGACACCTATTAGCAAAAATATGTTGACATAGGACACAAAAAAAATAATTGGTTAAGCCCACAAGTGCTTTTTTACCACTACTATTCCTTTATACTGGCTTTTGGAATTTACAAATGCAGCAAATTAGAAAATGGGTGAAAGGTTTACCACTGGGAAACACTTTTTGATAGATAAGTAGTGCATTTTATATGCAACTACTGTATATATATCAGACTAAAATGAGGGCCACATGAGGAGGAAAGAGGGACAGAGGGATTTTGCTCTGAATGAGGGATAGTCCCTCGAAATCAGGGACAGTTAGGAGCTACTGTGTCTATGTATGGATGTGAGGTAGGGACCTTAAATTAGATCCTTAAGGGCAAAGACTGATGTAAATGTACAATATGCAAAGTCCTGGGTGATTTGTTGATGCTATATAAATAACCGTACTAAATACAATTGGTGGTGGCTAAAAGGTCACCTACCTTTGCTGCAATCCCACTCACAGCCAATATGAAAGTTAAAGTAGAATTAAAGATTTTTTTTTTTTTTAACAACAAACATGTTATACTTACCTGCTCTGTGCAGTGGTTTTGCACAGAGCAGCCCAATCCTCCTCTTTTCAGGTCTCCTGCCGGTGCTTCAGGCCCCTCCCTCCTGCCAAGTGCCCCCCAGAGCAAGCAGCTTGCAATGGGGCACCCGAGCAGGCTTGCTTCTAGGCCACAGGTCTGTGTGTCCATTCACACAAACAGCCACGGCTCGAGCCTGCCCCCTTTCTCTCTCCTCATTGGCTTACTGGCTGTGATTGACATGGCTCCCACTGCTGTCTTAGCCAATGAGGAAGGAAAGTCCCCAGACAGCAGAGGCTCTCATGCACATCACTAGAGGAAGATCGGGGCTCAGGTAAGTTTAGGGGGGTGGGGGGGCTGCTACACAGATAAGGTTTTTTACCTTCATGCATAGAATGCATGAAGGTAAAAAACATGCAGCCTTTACAAACACTTTAAGCATTTTCTTCTGATATAAACACGTGTAAAGCCTTTACATGTTCCTCACAAGTAAAACGTACATTTTGTCAAGTGAAGGAAAAAGAATTTCAAGAGAAAAGTGCCATATGATTACTTGCCCTTAGGTGAGCACATTGCAAATCTAGCAAGGACAGCTCATATCCAGCCAGAAGCACAAGAGATGAATGACAATCATAAAAGGGCAGCAGGAAGACATTTAATCCTCATTAGAAGAAACTTCATCCACCGTCTATGGAAGAAGATGACTTGTTTCTCTGTCCTCACCAAAAAATAATTCTCAGGGAGAAATCTTATGCCATTTTCATGAACACTCTTTGATTATGCGGACAGCTTTTATAAATTATAGCTTGTTTTTACTGGCTGAGTGGAAGGTACAAATGGGTGGTGACATTGGAGCCCCTGGGAGTTCACCACCTGTTCTACAGATCTTCACCAAGGTGACACAAGAACACTTCCATCTCTTCATATTTCCGCTCTTCATCAATCACCTTTCACTTTCAGAAGAAGAAGGCAGGCTGCCCTGTATACAAACCTGCTGAATCAATTCAGAAGCATGAAATAAGCCTCTTATCTCTGGCTGTGCAGCACAGCCACTGCATGGAGAGCCATTACACTCCACACACTAAAAATATTCAGGCTTCATTCCACTTGACGATGCTGCACATGATGGCATAATATCTCATAGGATGGACTTGACTCAAGCATGACACTGTGCTGCAGATCTTGCAATACCAAATTCCTAGAGGTGCACATTACACTAAAACATGTAAATAAAGCGAATAGAGGCACTGTGCTAAACATGAAATATAGGCCAAATTAGTTTATTATCTACCCTTTGCAACAATGTCATTATTTGCATTACTAGTAGGTCAAGTCACATTATGGTGGGCAAAACAATTGGACTATATCAGCCAATGGCAAACCAAAGTTATAAACAGCCTCAGTACAGACAATATAGGTAGCCATAGCCCCTCGGGTGCCCTCTAAAAATGAAATAATAAAGAGGGAATGGGTTTCCTATAAATGTGGCAGTCACTTAAACTTAACCGCCATACATTGGTTAAACCTGTACGTCATTCTAGCCTGATACACCAAACCATTCAAATACCAAAATTGCAATGTATTTAATTTTCATGTTTCTTTTTTGTCAGACTTATCATTTAAAGGGGCATCATGTGCAGGTCAGTGGAGTCGGAGGTGGTAATAAAATTATGCTCATCTCTGTACTCAGCACTCCACTTGCAATTTCTAGTTTAAGCCTCTACTGAGACATACCGTCTGATTCTTGATTTACCTCCACTAGATGTAAACCAGTATAGTGCTATTACCGTAAGGGGATTTTTGGGTCTCCCCTGATATGCACAGCCAGACATCAGGTATTTTCCAGCACTTGCTCAGACTTCAAAAACCAGTCCAGGGTGTTTTGTTTTAGTTTATTAGGGGATGAACTTGGATAGGGCCGAGGGCCCCATGCCACTAAGGGGCCCCATCAGGGTTGCCAGTCTCAATAAAACCAGGGACAGTATGTAAAAATCTGTGTTTCTTTAAAAATCCCAAGATTATAGCTGCCCCGCCTCTCCAGTACCTTTTCAGTGTGTGTATGTGTATTCTGTGTGTGTATACTGTATGTGTATGTGCGTGTGTGTGTGTATACTGTGTGGCCCCATAATCTATTGCCTGGGGGCCCCATAATCTCCTATTGCCTGGGGGCCCCATAATCTCCTATTGCCCGAGGGCCCCATAATCTTCTCCTATTGCCCGGGGGCCCCATGAGTTGTCAGTCCGCCCCTGGCTCTCACCTTATTGAAAATGCTGATACACCTGGCTGCTCCTTGGATTCCCCAAGCAAGAGGTGTAGGGTTACTGTACTGGCTTTAAATGGCTCTAAGCTGTCCCCTGGTAGTAAGCAAACAGGGTATTGCACTTGGCTGCTTCTCCTCTGTCAGGCTCTCGTGTGTAGTGGTTGAAGTTTCTCACTCAGTTCCTTAGGTGAATCCTGAGGCTCAAGTGACTGCTGCACAGACCTCCTGCTGAACAGGTTCTGACTAGAGATGGGAGAACGGTTCGGTGCGAGCATAAGTTTGGGCCGAACTTTGGTTGTTTGGATGTTCTGCGAACACCGAACAATATGCAGTGTTCGGGGAAAATTCAGAACACTGTTAAAGTCTATGGGACACTAACATGAAAAATCAAAGGTTCTAATTTTAAAGGCTTATTATGCAAGTTATTGTAATAAAAAGTGTTTGGGGACCCGGGTCCTGCCCCAGGGGACATGTATCAATGCAAAAATTTTTTAAAAACGACCGTTTTTTTGGGAGCAGTGATTTTTTTAATGCTTAAAGTGAAACAATAAAAATGAAATATTCCTTTAAATATCGTACCTGGTGGTGTCTATAGTATGCCTGTAAAGTGGCACCTTTTTCCCATGTTCAGAACAATACCACAGTAAAATTACATTTCTAAAGGAAAAATTGTCATGTAAAACTGCTCGCGGCTGTAATGAATTGTCGGGTCTCGGCAATATAGATAAAACTTATTGAAAAAAAGAGCATGGGACCCCCCCATCCATTACCAGGCCCTTTGGGTCTGGTATGAATATTAAGGGGAACCCCGAACCAAAATTTAAAAGAAAATTGCGTGGCGGTCCCCCTAAAATCCGTACCAGGCCATTCGGGTCTGATATGGAAATTAAGGGGAACCCTGCACTAATTTTTTTTTTTAAATGGCATAGGGGCCCCCCCCAAAATTCATACCAGACCCTTTGGTATAGATTTTAAGGGGAACCCTGTGCCAAAATGAAAAAAAAATGGCGTAGGAGTCCCCCCAAAATCCATACCGGACCCTTATCTGAGCACACAACCTGGCAGGCCACAGGAAGAGGGGAGGGGGGTGAGAGAGCACCCCCCCTCCTGAACCGTACCAGGCCACATGCCCTCAATATGGGGAGGGTGCTTTGGGATAGCCCCCCCAAAGCACCTTGTCCCCATGTTGATAGGGACAAGGGCCTCATCCCCACAACCCTTGCCCGGTGGTTGTGGGGGTCTGTGGGTGGGGGGCTTATTGGAATCTGGAAGCCCCCTTTAACAAGGGGACCCCAGATCCCGGCCTCCCCCTATTATATAAGAACTGTCAAAGGTGCTGAAGCATCATACAGCGGGTGCCTCCCATGGAGGCGGATCGGTGGCATTTTTTTTCTTTCTTCGGTCCGTCGGCAGAGCGATAGAAGAAGATTAATGGACTTTGTGGGACATTTTAAATTTTTTTATTTTTTAATAAAGGACTTGTCCCAAGCTGTGTCTTGTTTTTTTTAACATTTTGACACTTTTTTTGTGAAATGGTATGGGGGCTTCCAGATTTGGATAAGCCCCCTGCCCGTAGACCCCCACAACAACCGGGCAAGGGTTGTGGGGATGAGGCCATTGTCCCCATCAACATGGGGACGAGCTGCTTTGGGGGGGCTACCCCAAAGCACCCTCCCCATGTTAAGGGCATGTGGTTCAGGAGGGGGTGCTCTCTCATCCCTCCCTCTTTTCCTGCGGCCTGCCAGGTTAAGTGCTCGGATAAGGGTCTGGTTTGGATTTTGGGGGGACCCCTACGCCATTTTTTTAAAATTTTGGCGCAGGGTTTCCCTTAAAATCGGGTATGGATTTTGGGCGGACCCCTACGCCATTTTTAAAAAAAAATTGGCACAGGGTTCTTCTTAATTTCTATATCAGACCCAAAGGGCCTGGTATGGATTTTAGGGGGACGCCCACGCATTTTTTTTTTTTTTTGATTCAGGGTTCCCCTTAATATTCATACCAGACCCAAAGGGCCTGGTAATAGAATGGGGTGGATCCCATGTTCTTTTTTTCAATGAATTTTATCTATATTGCCGAGACCCGACAATTCATTACAGCCGCGAGCAGTTTTAAATGACAATTTTTTCTTTAGAAATGTAATTTTGCTGTGGTACTGTTCTAAACATGGGAAAAGCTTGCCACTTTACAGGCATACTATAGACACCTCCAGGCATGATATTTAAAGGAATATTCATTTTTATTGTTTCACTTTAAGCATTAAAAAAATCACTGCTCCCAAAAAAACATCCGTTTTAAAAAAAAGTTTTGCATTGATACAAGTCCCCTGGGGCAGGACCAGGGTCCCCACAAACTTTTCATGACAATAACTTGCATATAAGCCTTTAAAATGAGCACTTTTGATTATTCATGTGCGTGTCCCATAGACTTTAACGATGTTCGTGTGTTCTGCCAAATTTTCTGCCTGTTCGGTATGCTCTGGTGCGAACCGAACTGGGGGGTGTTCAGCCCATCCCTAGTCCTGACCTTGGCTTTCAGGATGGCTTCAGCTTAGCCTAGCTGAGGCTGAAAGAGGGTAATGCCGCGTACACACGCTCGGACTTTTCGGCTACAAAAGTCCAACAGCCCGTCCGACAGACTTTCGACTGACTTTTGGCGGACTTTTGGCGGACTTTTGGCGGACTTTTGGCGGACTTGCAGCAGACTTTCTAACGAACGGACTTGCCTACATACGATCACACGAAAGTTTAAAGGATTCGTATGTGATGACGTACACCGGACTAAAATAAGGAAGTTGATAGCCAGTAGCCAATAGCTGCCTTAGCGTGGGTTTTTGTCCGTCAGACTAGCATACAGACGAGCGGATTTCTGGGTCCGGCGTAGTTACGACGTAAAGATTTAAAGCATGTTTCAAATCTAAAGTCTGTCACATTTGCGGCTGAAAAAGTTCGCTGAAAGTCCGGGGAAGCCCACACACGATTGGATTGTCAGCCAGCTTTGGTCCGTCTGCGTCCGTCGGACTTTTGTAGACGAAAAGTCCGACCGTGTGTATGCGGCATAAGACTTCAGCTGCTCTCTCTCTTCTCCTCTGGCTCTTTCTTTCTGCCCCAGGGGCAGAGCCCCCCAGCACAGGGTCCCATCCAAGCAACTGGACCCCGGACACTGCTCCCACAAGGCTCCGGAATATTTTTGGTCCGTCTCTCCACCTTCTGGGATGCCCCCACCCAGGGATTGGAAGAGATTTCATATATATTCAGACCTAATCTCTGCTCCTCCACCCTCTAAGTTCTAAAACCCTCCAGCAGTTCCAGAAGCCAGGAGAAGATAACAGAGACTCAGCCCTTAGAGCTCTGCGGGGTAACTCTAAACTAATTAACTCTGGCTCCTCTGCCTACAGACGAGCCCAACTAAATTTTCCTACACTGTACACAGAGGGTGCTACACCAGCAAATCTCAAAATCCTAAAACATAAACATACATATCTGAAAAGCTCAGGACCAGAATCATACTGAGGACATGGAGTTTAATGCACTACATGTACCGAAGTTCACTAATTGATCTTATTATTTTATTCTCATATTCATATACTAACATATAACATATCATGCAGCAGTTTAGAACAGATAAAAAAAAAGGAACAGCACATGAAATCAATTGCACATGATTGTGACTTTTCACCAGTCTCAAAATGAGACATAGTTTTGAAACCAGAGAGTTAGTGAAGATCGTGGACTAAGGGGTAGTTTTAAAGCAGTATTAAACCAATAACCAAAAATGTATTATATTGCAGCTTACCAATTATTAGATGTTGGGGCTGCATCAGTTTTCTTTTCTTTGGCTTTTTCCCCTCTGTTTTCATCTGGTGGTCTGGCCAGTGAAGCACCTCCTGTATTAGTGTAACACCACTCTGGAGGACTGAGCACAGGAGGCACAGCAGGCAACAGCATTGTCAGTCTTGGGGGGAGGGTAGTGTTAAATGAATTAGCAGATTTAGATACACTAACAAACTGAGGCTAGACTCTAGCTGAAACTTTATAATCCATTACAGCAAACAGTTTTCTCCTTTTGGGATAAAGGTTTT
Organism: Lithobates clamitans; assembly: GCA_037952925.1. Taxonomy (NCBI): domain Eukaryota; kingdom Metazoa; phylum Chordata; class Amphibia; order Anura; family Ranidae; genus Lithobates; species Lithobates clamitans. The sequence goes on along the minus strand of JBBGZY010000742.1, from coordinate 1,647,226 downwards.
GCGTGAATTTAAAAAAAAAGCTGATCATTTTAATCACCCCTGCCAGAGTTAGGTGGTTTGTCTCATTCATGTAAACTGATACATTCTGCTGGAAAGCTTGAGCTTGGGAAAAAACTAAATTGCTGGCTGCATCAATAGATGAAAATAGAAGAAAGAAAGCCTAAAAAAAGAAACAAATATAGCCACCCTATCTAAGAATTTTTTTTTTGCAAACTTCTTTTATTGAAAAAGGAATACAAGAACATTAGAGAGGTGCGTTACATTCACAAAATCAAGGTCAGATCGTATCAAACAGTATAGGCAGTATGACACTAAGAAAGATAGATACATACTGGCCAACAGTCCAGATTTTCCCGGGACAATCAGAGTTTTGGGACCCTTGTCCCGATCGGAGCTCACCCCAATTAATTTCCCAGGATTTTGCTTTTATTCCCGGAAAAATCGAGAATGTTTCATGCAGAAAATGGCCGGCGGGCTACAAAAAGATGGCCGCCGCATTTCCCCTTGTGTTCAGTGGAGAGGGGAGGAGCAGCCAATCGGCTGCTCTCTTCAGTGTACAGTGGACAATTCTTTTGTACACTGAAGCCTATTGGCTATATCACAGTGAGCTTGTAGAGCATTGCACCCTTGCATGTGACTATATAATAGTGAGCTTTGCTCACTATATAATATAATAGTGAGCTTTGCTCACTATATAATAGTGAGCTTTGTTTTTGGTGAGCCTGCAGAGCATTGCACCTCTGCCTTACACTATTATTGCCAGTCTGTCCCACCATTCACATACAATAGTGCAAGGTGATGTAAAAAAGCCATACAAATGTCCCCTCCATTGGCAGTGGTGTCATCAAGGTGTCACATCCTGTCATTAGTTTCCAGGAGTCACTGACGCGCGATCCCTCGATAATTGTCGCAGCATCCTCGCTTCCCTTCTTATCCCCAAAGACCCCAGAAGTGTCTTATAATGAATCCAACACACACCTATCACCAGAACAAGGCCTCCCCTCCCCCCCACCACCACCAAGATCCTTTTTCTGCACCTAGCAGGCCCCCCTTCAAGAAAAATGATCAGAAAGTTGAATGTAGCTTCAGGAGGTTTTGTGCAGATTGTTCTATAATTTTCCAGAGTTTTCTCTTAGGGAGTTGCCTGGCTTCCTTCCACTGCAAATATTAGATGAGCAAAACATCACAAGGAGGGAGGGAGGAGCCTGGCAGGGGTGAATTGAGGTGGGGGAGGAGTTAGGGGAAGATTGGGAGGGGGCAGAGACAAGGAGGAGGGGCTGCGAATAAGACATATGGTGATTCATATATCACATATCTTCTGAGTAATGTTTGGTGTCAGGGAGATGAGAATTCCTGTGAGCCAGCCCTGGAATAAGCTGCACATGGTAAATAAAACATGCGTGAGGAACATGTAAACATGTAACCAGTCAATGATGTCATACGTTTAGATTCCGCATGTCCAATTCCAAATATAGACCCCAGAGTAGAGGATTTTCCCCTTTTATAGATTTAATATATTCATATAGGTCTGACATATACCGCAGTACTGTACAGAGACAACTGAGCCAATCACATCAGTCTCTGATTAGGAGCTTATTATTATTATTATACATTTATATAGCTCTGACATATACCGCAGTGCTGTACAGAGAACACTGAGCCATTCATATCAGTAACCAAAAAAACTTACACTCTAATCTCCCTCCAGTTATACACTATTATTATTATTATTATTATTATTATTGTTATTAATATACATTTATATAACTCTGACATATACGACAGTGCTGTACAGAGAACACTGAGCCATTCATATGAGCCATTCATATCAGTGACCAGGAAGAGCTTACACTCTAATCTCCCTCCAGTTATACACTATTATTATTATTATTATTATTACACATATATATAGCTATGACATATACCGCAGGTTTGTACAGAGAACACTAAGCCAGTCACATCAGTCTCTGTGCCAGAAGAGCTTACACTACAATGTCCCCACAACAGTCACACACTATTATTATTATACATTTATATAGCTCTAACATATACCGCAGTGCTGTACAGAGAACACTGAGCCAGTCATATCAGCGACCCAAAGAGCTTACACTCTAATCTCCCTCCAGTTATACACTATTATTATTATACCTTTATATACCGCAGTGCTGTACAGAGAACACTGAGTCAGTCATATCAGTCTATGATGAAGAGCTTACACTCTAATGCCCCCACAACAGTCACACACTATCATTATTATTATTATACATTTATATAGCTCTGACATATACAGTAGTGCTGTACAGAGAACACTGAGCCAGTCATATCAGTGACCAGAAGAGCTTACACTCTAATCTCCCTCCAGTTATACATTAATATAGCTCTGACATATACCGCAGTGCTGTACAGAGAACACTGAGCCAGTCATATCAGTGACCAGAAGAGCTTACACTCTAATCTCCCTCCAGTTATACAGTATTATTATTATTATTATTATTATTATATTATTATACATTTATATAGCTCTGACATACAGAGAACACCGAGCCATTCACATCAGCCTCTGCATGAAGGTAAAAAACCTTCTGTGTGCAGCATCCCCCCTTACTTGAGCTCCCTCTCGATCCAGCGATGTGCACGAGAGAGCATTGGCTTCCTGGGGACTCTGCCTTTTCATTGGCTGAGAGAGCATTGGCTCCCGCTGCTGTCAATCACAGCCAGCGAGTTAATGAGATGAGAGAGGGAGCGGGGCTGAGCCGGGGCTCTGTGTCTGTATGGACAGGCAGAGCAGCGGCTCAGGAGCTGCTTACTCTGGGGGCAATGGACAAGAGGGAGGGGCCAGGAGCTCCGGCGGTGGACACACAAAGGTGGCTCAGGAGCGAGCATGCATATAGCAAGCAGCTTGCTATGGGGGCACTCAGCAAGGGGGAGGGGCCAGGAGAGCCAGCAGGGGACCCGAGAATAGGAGGAACGGGGCTGCTCTGTGCAAAATCACTGCAACAGAATAGCATACTTACCAACTGTCCCGAATTACCTGGGACATTCCCGGGATTTAGACCCTTTTCCTAGATTTCACGATTCCCAGGAAATGTCCTAGGAAATTCTTGTGTTCCTGAATTTTCGCCGCCGCTATAGGTCCGCGGCCGGCGGAGACAATGTCTCCACCGGCCGCCATTTTCCTGAAGACTAGAACAAGAGGCCGGGTGGCTGCCAATAGAAATTAAGCTGCGGCACCGCCCACCTCCCGCCCTGCTGCCGGTCTGTCTGTGACCTGATGTGGGAAGGGGCGGGGGTGGGCGGCGCCGCAGCTCAATTTCTATAAATCCTGTATAATAATAATAATAATAATTTCTAATGGCAGCCACCCCGCCTATTTTGTTCCACTGACTGCCTGTGTGATCTGTTTTTCTGTAATGGCGGCGGAGAGAGTCTCCGCTGCTGGGGGACACCTAATGAGACGGGGGCTTCACTGGGGGACACCTGATGAGAGGGGCTCCACTGGGGGACACCTGATGAGAGGGGGGCTCCACTGGGGGACACTTGATGAGAGGGGGGCTCCACTGGGGGACACCTAATGAGAGGGGGGCTCCACTGGGGGACACCTGATGTATGGAGGGACTCCTCTGGGATTGCCTGGTGTAAGGAGGGACTGCGCTGGGATTGCCTGGTGTAAGGAGTCACTCTGCTGGGAATGCCTGGTGTAAGGAGGGACTCTACTGGGATTGCCTGGTGTATGGAGAGACTCCACTGGGAATGCCTGATGTAATAGGGGACTCTACTGGGGATATCTGATGTAAAGAGGGACTCTACTGGGATTGCCTGGTGTAAGGAGGGACTCCGCTGGAGACATCTAATGTAAGGAGGGACTCTGCTGGGAATGCCTGATGTAAGGAGGGACTCTACTGGGGATACCTGATGTAAAGAGGGACTCTACTGGGATTGCCTGGTGTAAGGAGGGACTCTACTGGGATTGCCTGGTGTAAGGAGGGACTCCGCTGGGGACATCTGATGTAAGAGGGACTCCGCTGGGAATGCCTGATATAAGGAGGGACTCTACTGAGGATATCTGGTGTAAGAGGGACTCCGCTGGGATTGCCTGATGTAAAGAGGGACTCTACTGGGTATACCTGGTGTAAGAGGGACTCTGCTGGGGACACCTGATGGCATCTGGTGGCAGGCGACGTGGCAAGTGACACACTCAGGGCTTCCACTGATTCTACATTATGGTGAGTTGAACTATTTCATTTCATATTACAATGTTATAATAGAAATAATGCGCTTCAATCATCCTGTCACCATAACAAACATGGTGCTGGGATGATTTAAGCGCTAACACCAGGTGTTTGGAGTATCTTTATCTGCTGATTTGTTAAACTCTGGAATACACATTTCTATTGTGGTGTAGGATCTGGGCCTGCTGTCCCTCCATCCCTCTTTCCTTCCTTCTCTCTCCTTCCTTCTCTCTCCCTCCCTCTTTTCCCCTTTCTTTCTCCATCTCTCATTCATCTCAGACTCTAACCACACCCCCATTTGAACTACGCCCTTATAAGCCACGCCCACTATTTCATGGAAACCACGCCCATATTTTCAGTCATGCCTACAAACGCCCCTCTGCCCTCTAATTATAATAAGACTCCTCCTACAGCCAAAAAAGTGTCCCTATAAGTTTTTTTACAATGTTGGCAACAATGAGAGTAGGTTGCGTCAACAACAGCGAGTTATACTACAGCGATTTTAATAGAGAAATAGAACAAGTTTCATAGGTAAAGAGTGCTACGTCATGGGCTGATATGTTGTTTCCATTACTCCACTCCTAACATGGTGCACAAGAGGAACGTGTTTTGACTTGTTTGTGTTGATTGGGGGAGTAGATCATGCATTGAAATTGTCTAACTGTACGTGTATATGTGTGTCCAGCACACCCATTGTAGTAAGGTCTGGTCTTGTATGAGGAATTAATGGGGTGGTTGACAGGGAGGGGCTATCTAAGAATTTTAGGGTTTAATACTGCTTTAAGGGGCCGTGGCCTGATGAGGCATGTGAGCAGACCTGCTGCACTGTGCTCCAGCTGGTGATCCTGTAAAAAATCCTTTCCTCGCAAGCGATTCTGCCCGGATTTCACCTCAAACACTGCCTGCTGACACTCTGACCCATCCGAAATGGCTGCCTACCCGAACCGAGCCGATGCTGACCCGGAAGAACTGTGGAGACACCGCGGCCATGGCGCCCCAAGCTGACCAAGATGGCGCCTGGCAGTCACAGCCTCTTAAAGCACCACGAGGCACGGAGAAGAAAACTGAGCAGGGGGGTAAGTTAAACAAACCCCCGAAGCCCAAAGAGCAGCCCAGGGATATGATTTACTATACCCAGAAGCTGTCTGGTAATGCTGACTCATCCTTGAATGCTTCACAGCGACTCTCACACTCCCCTGAGCCGGCAGACAGGGAGGATGCAGGCCTACTAGATGACACAGTGTTATTAGACTCTCATAATGACCCTATGCCTGATATATTTGATCTACTTTCCGAGGACAGTGCTCAACCCACGCTTAGTGAGATCCTGCATGTAGTCCACAAGTGCATTGCCACTGTGGATGACCTGAAAGAGAAGTTTGGAGGGCTGAGTGAAACAGTGTCTCTCCTCCGTCAAGACCTCCAGATAATCAGGAAAACAACCACTGCAGTGGAGGGCAGGGTGAGTGATGTGGAAGATCAGTTGCCCCTAGACATGTGCAATTCATTTAGTTCTAAATTATTTTTTTAACAAATTTTGACAAATTCGTTAATTTCCGAATTTTTCAATTTCCGAAATTTCGAATTTCTGATATTTCGAATTTCCGAATTTTCAAAAATTCAAAATTTCAGAATTTAGGAATTTAGGAAATTCGGAAATTGAAAATTCAGAAATTCTACATTCGGAAATTTCAGAAATTTGGAAATCTGAAAATCAGAATTTTTGGATCTCCGAATTTTTCAAATTCCAAATTTTCGAATTTCCGAATTTCCGAAAAAAGCAAAAAAACTAATGAAACGAAAACAAACACATTTTTTGTCAGTGCACATGTCTAGTTGCCCCCTCTGACTAGAGATGTTAGAATGGCTACTCAGCAAGCATTCCAAGCCCTTAACAAAACAGACGACATCGAGAACTGCCTGAGACGCAATAATGTTCGCATAGTGGGGCTCCCAGAAAAGGTGGAGGGTAGAGACCCCACAGCATTTGTTGAAGGTTGGCTGCAGGGTGTGTTTGGCAAAGAAGCCTTCTCACCTATCTACACTGTAGAAATGGCACACAGAGTACCCCCGAGACCCCTCCCAAGTGGCAACCCTCCCCAATTGGTACTAGCCAGGCTTCTGAATTACAAGGATCGGGTATTAGATACTGTGTACACCACCTGCACTGTATTAGCAACTGTACTACGGCTGCACTGTATTGCGTACTGTGTACACCACCAGAGTTGTAATAGAAACTGTACACACTGTATTAGATACTGTGTACACCACCAGAAAAGTATTAGCAACTGTACTATGGCTGCACTCTATTGTGTACTGTGTACACCACTGACAAAAACATGCAACAAAAATGCACCCAAAAACACTCATTCCTGCTGCACTAGGTGTGATTGGGATCTAAAACCACTGTTCTAAAAATTACCAGCATAAGGTTCTTGATGCCAAAAGCCAATGTCTGGACTGCCAAAGAACAATTCATGGAAGTGTACAGTCTAACATTCCCAACATGATCAAACAAGCACATAACACAAACTCTCTATTGAGCTAGTCTGATTAAATGCCAGCTAACCAACCAGTAGTTTATTTTCAAAACAGTTACATTCAAGCCATGCTGTGAATAATAACTGTCATTGATGCTTGTGCACTTAGCCACACTGTCAAGCCATCAATGGCTGGTGTTGTAACTTATCACAACTGCAGATCAAACAAACGCTAAGATGGCAGCTTCCTTGCTGTAATGTAAAAGATAGGAAGGTTTAGGTTTGCTTGAAATCGGTGTGTTTAATAGATGTTGGAATACAGAATTGTATTTTGCGCAACAACTACTAAACATCAGTATTCAGTAGAGATATATTCTTCAACCAGTAGATGGCAGTGTTTATAAGTTGGTACCTGCATCTATGGTAAAACTTGTTTCCCTGAATAACATTTCTGTTACCTGACTGCAGTTAAGCAGCAAAGCCCATGTGGACTGTGCACTGTCTGTTCTGTAGGGCTATATACAGAATTTCTAACAATAGATCATTCTCTTAGAACTACCACTGCATGGAAAAAAAGCACTCTGAAAGTAACTAAAAATCACAATTAGGATTGAAACTTTAGAACTGTGTGGATCTAAATTTAAACCCTAATGTGTTTTTTTTTTTTTGCTGCATTATAACTGAAATACAGCACACACTAGTCCACAGATCAGCAGTGCATAATAATAAAGGAATACTGAAAATGACTATTGATGATAAATTACAAGGCACATTTCATGGAGAGAAGGGGGTCAAGAAGTTGCCCCTGGTTGTAGTAATTTGATCAGTAGCTGCTCTTACATCAATAGATAATTACACAGTACACCAATTAAAAGGTGCATTTCCATTTTAATTGATTGATTATACACAGAGCAAGGCCTGGAAAAAAAATATTTTCATATAGCAAAAAAAGTTGATGAAATTGTTCCAGACCAGTACGTATAAAGTTAATCTCAAAAGGAAAGAGCAATTGAGGATTCTTTGTCTTGTAGCTATCTACTTAGTAGCTTTTGAAAACATTTATATTGGCAGAGATGATGTCATGTGATGTGTTCTATAAACAACATCTGTAATAAATAAACTCTGTGTAATGATCACAGTAGGTGGTGTAGGAAATAGCCCTTATTGCTTCCGTTATTAATTGGATTAAGACATTTGCATTCAGAGGGGAAAAATAATATCGAACTGACTTTTGTCACGTGGATTTTTATTTGTATTGCAAACAAGAGACTGTAACATGAGATGCTTCAATCTAACTCCTCTGTATCCTTATTAGAGGCTGAGTGTGCAAAGCCCAGCTGTCAGAATATTGTAAAAGAACAATGTTAGGCAGCAAAAAGCACCAAAGCCATGACTTAAATTCAGATACATTAACTAGATTCCATATTCAAGGACCTGTATAGGTCAATATCTGATATATATTTTTGTTCAGTAATGAGGTGTGATTCATACATCACTGGCAAATTACTGTAACTATTAATACTATGCAGGTCAAAACAGCAAAAGCCATGGCTCACATGTCTTAAAGTGGAACTCCAGCCCCCAATTTTGAAAAACTTTTTTTCTAGAGTACAGAAGAGGTTATAAGCTCTATCAGGTTTCAGTTGCTGTCTGACTCCTCATTGGGAAGATCTCCTTTCACATCCTGTGTGATCACCAGGGCAGCTGGCAGTTCAGAAGACGGATGAGAGATGACAGTCTTTATCAAGCCCCAACACAGGTCTTCTTAATATATCTAATATTTAAAAATGACCCTTTGTGGAAGTATCTACTGCTCATATGTAAAACACTAAACACATAAATAGTGAACTGCCACCTGCACTGTTATGTGTTTCCAAACCTCTAAACTAATGTAAGACTGCAGATAGTGTTGTGCAGTACTACCCATAATTTTTAGGAATGCATAAAATAACATAGCATAACAAATCTAGTTGAAACCTACTTTCAGTACACACTGCACACATATGCCACAGTTCTTCTATCCACAAAATACTCCTTAACTACTGTACTACAAGTGAGAGATTCACAGACATGCAAACTTGAAGAACTATCATTAGAAAATGAAACAGAATATAGGCTAGATTTAGCTAAGTTATTCAATGCAATTTAGCAATGCCCATGTTTTGCCCAGGGCCGTGGAAAAGGAGGTACCACCAGTCCTCCTGTACAGGGCCTGGCCCAGCAGGGGGGCCCAGTCAGCAGGGTGAATCCTTGGACAGGGAGGCAATTACTGTAACCAATCCCCTGTATGGCTCTCTGCAGAAGCTGAAAGCTGGCTCCTTCCCTTCTGCCTCCCGTTGGCTTACAGCTACTGCAGAGAAATCCATACAAAGGATTGGTTACAGTAATTGCCCCCCTACCACACCGATCGCCTTCCGTGTGCACTATACGTTTCCCCCTGCTGCCCAGGCTCCCATGTGTGCCCCCCTACCCCTGAAGTGCTGCCGGCTTCCCTCCTCTTCTTCCGACTGGAAGCTGCAAGCACACAATAGGATCCTTCAAGATTGAGAGTGAGGAAGGGGTCCAGTAAATATCCCAGATAGCAAGCAATTGAGCTGCAACTTTGAAAATTATTTGCTAAGCTATTGCTAGACTTACCAGGCTTCACAAGTTTGTTGCAGAATTGCAGCAAGTCTGCATTGAATGACTCCAGATCAACTTTCTTTGCAAATATTCTGCTGCAAGTTCTGGTGCAGTTATGTTGTGCAATAGTCATCCCACCACAGGCGTCACTGTGACTTGCAGAGCTCTTGCTGTAGACTCACCACTGCAACTTTGCTTTTGCTAAAGAATTACCATGCAAATTTGCTACAAATTGGAAAAAAGTTTTAACTAGAACTTGTGCTTCAAGTGCTCTGCAAGCGTATAACTTGCCAGTGAAAATGTGCAGCAAGTTAACAAGACTTAGAATTCAACACTGCCACAAATTTGTGGCAAGTTATCCTTGTTATCTGGGGATGCCATATTTACCAGCCCCTTCATTTCCCGAATGAACACAATGAGGTTTATTTACTAAAAATGGAGAGTGAAAAATCAGGGTTACTTCTGCATAGAAACCAATCAGCTTCCAGGTTTTATTGGCAAAGCTTAATTGAACAAGCTGAGGTTAGAAGCTGATTGGTTTCTTTGCAGAAGTGAGCCTGATTTTGCACTCTCCAGCTTTAGTAAATAAACCCCAAAGAGTGATCAGTACCAATCACTCACTGTGTTTATTCATAACTGAATCATTGGATGTGTGGGGCCCTTTGTCAGGTTGTCTGTATTGGGCCCCGTGGTTTCTAACAGCAGCCCTGATTTTGCCCACCGAAATTTATCCATGCACACATTTTGTCACAGTGTCCTCTGCCAAGATGTCCCTCAATCTGAAGTTCTAATGTTGGGAGGTATGCACCCTGTCATCTCTCTTATGTCTAGTTTCCTTAAACTTTATGGCGATATGATCAATAGCCTTCAAATGAAAAATGTGCTTGCTGTTCTGAACATTTCAGTGTATGTGAGTACATAGACAAAAGCTATTCTGGCAGTGATGGAAGTATGTCATATACAGAAGACTCAGTGTCTGCTTGTCCATGCCAGGCGCTTGTTGCTGATAATCTTTAGAGGATAATGTTGGATTACACTTGCGCATCAGTGTGTAAGTGGCAACTTCAAGTTCGAATGGATGTTCCCCATTGTACAATTTATCTGAATCTGTTCAAGCAATGCCTGTGTGCTTCTATGAGACATATGCACTGTACTTTGTGTGAAGTACTGCAAAACCCACTTCAATCATCTCCTGCAGAAAACTAAGCACAGATATGAAATTGCTGCATTTTTGCTTTCAGGATTCTTACAAGAAAAAAACAAAACAAAACAAAAACATCTGTATGGCATAGATAGAAGGTTGCAAGACATACTGTACTTTCTAACAAATAAATAAATAAATGTACTGTACATTATTTTTAGGACAACTAAAGATCAGCTTAACATTAAAAATAATTTATAATGGAGTGACCTTATTGTCTGACACTAATGTGTACAATAGAGTGTACAAAAATGTGTATTCCTTCCTAATGGCACCTGAACATGCCTTGGCAACAGGCGTGCGTTGCAACGTACAACAACACAAATTAACCCATTATTGTGCATTGTGGTGCGCCTTAAAAAAAAAAGTACATGCCCATTTTTTTGGTGCATTAGGCAGCCAATTCAAAAGCATGAAGTATACCAATGCACATGTGTAAATATACTGCATTAGTGTCAACCCAGCCTTAAAGTGTTAGTTCACCTTTACAGAAAAAATTAAAAGGTGAACTAACACCAAACCAACTCCCCACTAGGGGTGGATCGGGGGGGGGGCAACGGGCCAATTGTCCCCCTGAGAAAATAGTGAGCAGAGAGGCGGGTGAGCGGGCCGGCAGGCCAGTCACTAACCGGTGAGCGGAGCAGGCAGTCATGCCAGTAAGCGGGCTGATGGGTGAGTGGGAAGGCAGGACAGTGATTGGGCCGACATGTGAGCAGAGGAGGTAGTCATAGAAATCAAATATTCCGCGCTTAGGATCAGTGTCAACAAGGAACTGCAGCCCCCCAGGCAAACTGGAAACACTGAAGTGAAATCCACGTACTACAATGTGTTCTAAATAGGGGAATGGCGCTGTTCACAAACTATAGAAAAATCAAAAAACCAATAAAACAAAAAAACACCAAAAATATATATATATATATGTGAATGAAAAAATGTGAAAATGAAAAAATATATATGAAAAATCTTGGGAACGAGAATGGACAATAAATGTGAGGTGTGCACCAGAGTCCACAACAAACTAAGTGAAAGATTCTTACTAGAACCCTGCAAGCTATTCCATAGCGTATATTGCATGGGGTGTGGATGTGCAAATCACTAGCATTGGTGAAAGAATTTCAAAATCATACATAATAAAAAATAATTGAAGGTGACATAGAAAATAATATCAACATTTAAAGATCCCACTCATGTGGCCAGTGACATGAAAAATACATGTAAATAGACCAAATATTAATAAACATCCGTAATCCCTCTGACATAAATCATAAAAAATGCAAACAGGATGTGGGTATGTATTAGAAAGATGATAAAAAAAAAAGTATCCAACGAATTTTCAGTAAAATTCGTTTGGGATTACACATTTGTTGGATATACCTACCATCTGTGTAGAGGGATTTCCGTCACATTCATTGGACAATTTACATTGGACGATCTTGTTTGTAGCACACACATTATTTTATTTATTTTTATATATATTTTTTTTTTTTTTGATCGCACCTATATATCATCACCAAATACTTTTTTTTGATCATCTTTCTAATACATACCCACATCCTGTTTGCATTTTTTATGATTTATGTCAGAGGGATTACAGATGTTTATTAATATTTGGTCTATTTACATGTATTTTTCATGTCACTGGTCACATGACTGGGATCTTTAACCACTTGCTTACTAGGCACTTAAACCCCCCTCCTATCCAGACCAATTTTCAGCTGACGCACTTTGAATGACAATTGCGCGGTCATACAACACTGTACCCAAATGAAATTTTTATCATTTTTTTCACCACAAATAGAGCTTTCTTTTGGTGGTATTTGATCACCTCTGCGATTTTTACTTTTTATTAAAAAAATGTAAAAAACTGAATTTTTTTTTAAAAAAAAGTTTATTTTTTTATATTTTGTTATTAAAAATTTTAAACGGGTAATTTTTCTCCATCATTGATGTACGCTGATGAGGCGGCAGTGATGGGCACTGATAGGCGGCAGTGATGGGCACTGATGGGTGGCAGTGATGGGCAGCACTGGCAGGTGGCACTGATTGGCACTACAGGTGGGCATTGATAGGTGGTACTTGTGGGCATTGATAGGTGGCACTTGTGGGCACTGTTAGGTGGCACTGTGGGCACTGTTAGGTGGCACTGTGGGCACTATTAGGTGGCACTGTGGGCACTATTAGGTGGCACTTTTATTGGGCACCGATGAGGCAGATGTGCCTCTTCCACTTGGGGACCGAAGTCCCTCACGTCCGATCCGGTGATCGGCTTTTTTTTCTACTCGCACTGTCAGCGTGAGTAAAAAAAAAAAACGATTACCGATCTTTTGTTTACATCATGTGATCAGCTGTCATTGGCTGACAGCTGATCACATGGTAAAGGGCCGGGACCGGCCCCTTACACAGATCGGTGATCAGCCGAGTCTCAGTGACTCGGTGATCACAACGCGCCCGGCGTGCGCCCTGCAGGGCGTGTGCAGGGAGCGTGCACAGGGGAGGCCGTCATATGACGGCCTCCCGGGAATGTAGGTCCACGCTGTAGCCGTCATTCGGCTATAGCGCGGATGCCAGATGGTTAAATGTTGATATCATTTTCTATGTCACCTTCAATTATTTTTTATTATGTATGATTTTGCAATTCTTTCACCAATGCTAGTGATTTGCACACCCACACCCCATGCAATATACGCTATGGAATAGCTTGCAGGGTTCTAGTAAGAATCTTTCACTTAGTTTGTTGTGGACTCTGGTGCACACCTCACATTTATTGTCTATTCTCTTTCCCATGATTTTTCATATATATTTTTTCATTTTCACATTTTTTCATTCACATATATATATATTTTTTTGGTGTTTTTTTGTTTTGTTGTTTTTTTGATTTTTCTATAGTTTGTGAACAGCGCCATTCCCCTATTTAGAACACAGAGGAGGTAGTCATGCCAGTAAGAGGGCCGATGGGTGAGTGAGAAAGCAGGACGGTGACTGGACCGACGTGTGAGCGGAGCGGGCAGTCATGCCAGAAACCAGGCCAATGGGTGAGTGTGAAGGCAGGACAGTGAGCGGGTAGGCATGCGAGCAGAAAGATGACATCATCTCTCACCGCCCTCCCTGCATCACCGCAGTTCCACCCTCACTATGCAGCAGCAGGCAGCAGAGAGATTACATCATCCCTCTGCTGCCTGCCTTCACTCTGGGACACAGCAAGTGACAATCCGCACCTTGTGGCAGGCAGAAAATCCGCACCTTGTAGCAGGCAAGTGACATGGCAAGTGACAATCCGCATCTTGTGGCAAGCAAGTGACATGTCAAGTAACAACCCGCATCTTGTGGCAGGCAAGTGACATGGCAAGTGACAATCCACATCTTGTTGCAGGCAAGTGACAATCTGCACCTTGGGGCAGGCAAGTGACAATCCGCACCTTGTGGCAGGCAAATAACATGCCAAGTGACAATCCACATCTTGTGGCAGACAAGTGACATGGCAAGTGACAATCTGCATCTGGTGACAGGCAACGTGGCAAGTGACAATCCGCATCTGAAGGCAGGTGACGTGGCAAGTGACAATCGGCAGGTCACGTGGCAAGTGACAAGCTGCATCTGAAGGTAGGTGACGTGGCAAGTGACACACTCGGGACTCCCACTGATTCCGCCTTATGGTAAGTTGAACTATTGCATTTCATGTTACAATGTAATGATAGAAATAATGCGCTTCAATCATCCTGACACCATATCAACCGTGATGCCGTGATGATTGAAGCGCCAACACCAGCCATTGCTCTGATAAATTGCCTGCGAAAAACCTTATTTCCTGGCAATGCCCCTCCCGAGACTAGGCTCCGGATCCATCCCTGCTCCCCAACCGTCCTGTCCCAGCTGTACTTCCCTCTGTGGGTGCTGAGCTGTCAGTGCCCATGCAGCAAATGTAGCAGTCTGGAGATTTAAAATCCCAGCTCTTCTCTCTCTTTGTTCTGATGCGTTCCTGAACAGCTGCAGAGTAAAGGAGGAGAAGAGCAGAGATTTCATATCCCTGGACCACTACACGAGCTGTGTGGGCACTGACATCTCAGCAACCAGAAAGGTAAGTACAGCGGGGACAAGAGGGGAGGAACATGTATGGTATTCGTTAGCCCTTTCATTTTTTCTGAACAGGTGAACTAACCTTTAAGGACATTTGGGGAACCCTGTAAATATTCAAGCTGAACATTGGTAATAGAAACTTTCCCAATGTAAAATATGTTTTTTTATGTGGAAGTTATTGGTATACATAAATCATATCATCAGAGCACCAAGGTCTGAAAAAAGTTAGTTGTTAAATCGTCCTTTGATTGTACATATAATCTTTGGTGCTTCTTCGTATGGGAGAGCACTTGACCTCTTCCCATGATGCAGTGATAGGTGCAAGTGGTCCTTCCCTAGGCCCAAGCATTGTCACATGATGGAGGAGGTGACCCTTCCTTCTAAGCTCCGTCAGTAATCAACGGGCTAAGTATCTACTGTGTCCACAACCAAAGCTTTCCTGTGAACTGTCACTGGAGTGTACCTTCCTGCTACAAAAAAGTATTCCCTGATGTAGATCCATCATCAATCAGGATGCCGAAGCCATGGCCGACCCCGAAAAAGCACCTCAGGTGCAGCACAGTGCATCCTGGGTTAACTATGCTTTGCCATAGACTTCTATTTATATCCTGCAGGTGTGGTGCACTTTCTGAAAGGGCACCAAAACTCTTGCATTCAGAATGTGCACCAAACTATGCTATTATGCCAGTGTATTGCCTCACACTGACCTTAAAATCTCTTCCTTCCTGTTGCTTGCACCACTCTGGAGACCGCTAGCCGGGATAAGAAGTGGAGTGCAGTTGCTATCACTTCACATGGGACAGGAACCAGCACTACAGAGGAGGCATCGGCTTATGTGGTTCTCGCTCCCTATTACAGCTCCAACTTTACAAGAAGTCCCTCTGTATTGCACTCTGTTTGATGTTCTGGGATGGCGGGTCAGCAAGCCCAGACCACGATCTACCAGTCTCCTGGCCACGATCTACTGGTAGATCGTGATCTACAGGTTGCTGACCCCTGATATACATGGTTACAACAAGTCACTTACTTAACAACAATCCCTATGAGCCCCTTTTAACTAAGCAAGCAATCAAATTCTTTGATTTGCTGAGCAAAACAGCACAATGAACAAAATTCTGTAAGGTATAGGAACTATGGATTGAGTTCTATTACCCCCTACATTTATGTTTAGGAATGAGAACCATGGATCAAGCCCTACATTTAATTTAGATTGCCTGACTCTATTAACCCTGTTACTCCATGGCTTCTTACATAATACCCCCCTATGTGTTATCTATCGTTCTATTGTCCCCTTCACCCACCCCCTTTCTTGTACTCTTCTCCTCTTTCTCTCTTTTCCCCTAGTATAGTTCTGTAATGGTTTGTTTATGACACTTGTTGTACAGTCTTATGCATCTTACAGGTTAACAACTTTGTCATTGTTTTGTACACTCTGTATGTGTATACTTTTTCTGGAACTGTAAAATAACTTGTAAAAAATAATAAAAAGAGATTAAATGAAAAAAAGTATAGAGCAGAGTGCGGTTATGTGACATATCATAGTTAAACTGATTGTTAGACATGTGCAGGACGAAAAAATGTGTTTAGTTTCGTTTAGACTCCCATCAGGCTTCCTCCCTCTTCTGCTTTTGATATTTTACTGCTCCTCCGATCCCTTTGCCATCCTGGGATCAACATAGAAAAAGTTCTGGTTGTTATCCACTGTTTAAAAATGATTCTGTATTATTATTTTTCATTTTTCATTTTTACTAGTTGTTTATTTTGCTCTGTTGATAATTATATACATGCTACAACTGTTTTGGTTATTGTGTTTTAATTACCCAAGTGTATATTTCATTATGGATTTGATTATGATGCTTTAATATATTAATATCATATTATATATATATATATATATATATATATATATATATATATATATATATATATATATATATATATATATATATATTCATTATTTAACATTAATAGAATATATATATGATGTTGTATTTAATCGCTGGACGATTGACTGCATGGACGAACAGTCATGTATATGGAACACTGCGACGTGGTATACGTTGCGCTCGGCACTCTGGGCACTGTAGGCGTCTGGTCATTGACATTGCGCAGGCGTGAAGGCCGATTTTTGTCCACTCCCGATTGGCTAATTCCTTTGCCAATCGGGTGGGGGGCTTTAAAGGCAGACGCCGAAAGTTCTCATTTGCTGATTTACTGGGGCACTGTCGCGTTGGACTTTTGTATCACAGGTAAGATCTCTTCTGGTAACCCTTTTTGTGTTTTGTCTGACCCTAGCCTCCTATTAATGATAGGTGTCTGAAGGCAATAGCACTTACTTTGGCATACATTTTTCATTGACCAGGTTAGTGTATGCTGTTTGCTTGGATATCTTTGGCTATTCATATATGGCCCTACTCTCAATTACTGCTCCCTGCTGATGTTTACCACCTGCTTAAGCTTGTTGAAGTCCTGGACTGTATCATACTGATTCCAGATTCCAGGGTAAGCTTTTAACCAGCATATAGTGAAGTTCTTTATAAGGTTGCTTGCAGTTTTGCATTTTGCAATATTTTTTTTTTTTAATTAAACAACTAATTTTCTACTTTTACTTAATCTCCTGTCAACCAACCAGCCTATTCGTCCCTTCTGGATTGACCACATAACCTTGGTCCCAACAGCACCCCTTTCTAGGAAACTACCTTTATGTTTTTGGTATGTATTGAGGCAATTCAGCCCCTTCTCTTTAAAAAAAATAGTTGAGCTTTCTATAGCCATATATTTTTTTATTTTATTTTTTCCTTTACAGCTTTTATGAGGCCTCCTTTTAGCCCTCTGCAACCATATTTTGGCAGTGTGGGGTTGCTGCCCTGTGACATTGGACCGCATCTACCTTGCCCCGTTGGGCTTTCAGGGTATGTTTGGGTGATTTATTGGGGGTGTTTGGGTTATATTCCCATCATATGGCAGTATCCCTTGGGGGGTTATTTTATTGGAGGAGGGGTTCGGACACCTGATACCATGCAGCATAATCATTCAGTGATGCACATCATGTTGTTATTTTTGTTTTTGTTTTTCTTAAAAAAGTCATGTTTTTGTTTTCTTTTTCTTAGAGCAAAAATTGTTTTCTGTTATACTCTATTCCACTGATGAAGCCAATGCCTTGGCGAAACTAATAGGGAAGAATTGACCTGCTGCTATAATTTACAATCATCCTTTTGGTCAACAGAACATTGTAAAATGCTCTCTTGTTATATGTGATTTAATATATTGCATTATTGGCTTTTAAATTATTGTAATAAAATGTGTATTTTCTATCATATATTCATTGTATTGAGTTGTTTGTGACACTGCAATAATCCCCCTCCCTTTGCTCCTTACTGTACTCAATCTTTGGGATGAGGTGCCTTATCTATTAAGGACATACTAGCCACTATCCTTTTCTTCTTCATTTAGATTTGTTGATCTAGATATTTTGTTTAGTTAAATTCGGTTGATTCATTGAATTTATATTCGAAATTCGTCTTATGTCTTTTTTAAATTCTCTTCGAATTTACAGATTTTTTCGATTTGAAACGTTTAAATCGATAAATTTTGAATGGGCCAAATCAAAAACTTTTTTTTCGATTCGAATGTGAAAAAGTGAACAAACAAAAGAAAAATCTTCATCAAATGATTACAATTAGGGTTGAGCCGAACACCCCCCATGTTCGGTTCGCACCAGAATATGCGAACAGGCAAAAAATGTGTTCAAACACGCGAACACTGTTAAAGTCTATGGGACTCGAACATGAATAATCAAAAGTGCTAATTTTAAAGGCTTATATGCAAGTTATTGTCATAAAGAGTGTTTGGGGACCTGGGTCCTGCCCCAGGGACATGGATCAATGCAAAAAAAAGTTTTAAAAACAGACGTTTTTTGGGAGCAGTGATTTTAATAATGCTTAAAGTGAAACAATAAAAGTGTAATATTCCTTTAAATTTAGTACCTGGGGGGTGTCTATAGTATGCCTGTAAAGGGGCGCATGTTTCCCGTGTTTAGAACAGTCTGACAGCAAAATGACTCTGAATGAAATTTCAAAGGCAAAAAAGTCATTAAAAACTACTCGCGGCTATTAATGAATTGTCGGTCCGACAATACACATAAAAATTCATTGATAAAAACAGCATTGGATTTCCCCACAGGGGAACCCCGAACCAAAAAAAAAAAAAAAATGGGATGGGGGTCCCCCTAAATTCCATACCAGGCCCTTCAGGTCTGGTATGGATATTAAGGGGAACCCCGCGCCACAATTTAAAAAAAAATGGCATGGGGGGGTACTTTTACCCCTACCATTTTACAAAAAAGTATCAAAAATGTTAAAAATGACAAGTTGACAATTCCTTTATTTAAAGTCTTCTTCTTTCCATCTTCTTTCTTCTATCTTCTTACTGCTATCTTCCTTCGGTTTCTTCCTCTATCTTCTTCTTCCTCTGGTTCTTCCTCCGATCCTCTGCTTCTTGCTCCGGTGTTCTCGTCCGGCATCTTCTTCCGCGGCTTCTTCTTCCCTTCTTCGTTCTCAGGCTGCTCCGCATCCATGATGGGAGGCTCCCGCTGTGTGATGCTTCTCGTCTTCTGACACTTCTTAAATAACAGAGGGCGGGGCCACCCGGTGACCCCGCCCCCTCTGACGCATGGGGACTTGACGGGAACTTCCCTATGGGTTTCCCCGCACGCCACACTTTTCAGATATTTATTTGTAAAACTTTTGAAAGCCATTTATCATTTTCCTTCTACTTCACAATTATGTGCAACTTTGTCTTGGTCTATCACATAAAATCCCCAAAAAATACAATTACGTTTTTGGCACTGTACACACCTTTTATAAATAGAGCCTAATTAGTCCACTTCACACTTTTGCACATTGATGCATATTTCATGCTTTTGTGTGTGCTGACATTGAAGTCTATGAGGCCAAAAAAGCACTTGTAATATTTTCTCTGATGTGTTACAATGCACTACAAGGCTATTTTCATTCTCTTCTTTGGGGCAAAATCACTCCAGTGAGTTGTGCTGTTATGCATCAGTGGAAAATACTACAGAAGCTTTTTTTTTGGTGCATCAACACATTTTTGGCTCCATAGACTTCAATGGTGCCACATGAAAATGCATGAAAAAAGCACGTCAGGGGGGGCGCATGCGCTGCTACTCCATGGATGGTTGCATGTTCTGAGGTCTTCACTCCAGCCAGCTCTCCCCGCCACAGCCATCAGATGACGAGGATCCCTTCAGCCTCCCCCCACCATCGACTGCAGAGGTCCCGAGGACCCCCCCCACTTGGCAGGGGGCACAGCGAGACGAGACTTATCCCAGCAACTCGACCCCAAGCCTACGGCCGCGGCCTCTCCAAAGATGCGGCCGCTAAGGACACACAAGGCTCAGAATCGGATCCAGAAAAACCCACTGCCGATCAGGAGGGCCTGGATGTCTGCACAGAGGGGATATATCACCCCACAGTGAATACACAGATGAAACCCCTATTGTCCCCGACCTCCACAGAATCGCTGCTAGGCAGAACTCTAGACGATGTGTGGCGCTATCTCAAAGTGCATAAATGTGATGAAATAAATATAATCCAATTCTTCAAGTAAAGTGCATATGCGTAAAGAGCAAAATCACATAAATAAAGTGACTAAACATCCATTAAATTCATAAGAAGTGACATTGGATAAATAACAGTGAAAATTCATGAAATATGACATCAAATAAATAATTAAACAAATCCAAATGAAGGTGAATAAAACCAAAAATAGTCTAAAAGTGCATCAAGATAAAAAAAATCTGAAATTTTTAAAAAAATTTTTACAAATCGCATGAAATAAAAAAGTCGCATGCAATAACAAAAATCGCATAAAGTGCAAAAAAGTGCAGAAACGCTATAAAAATAGCCACAAGTCGATCCAATTAATGTAATACACTTCCAACGTGAACAAAGTGAGTCTTCATAAAACAGTTTGTGCAAAAAAATAGATGAAAAAGGTGCAAGTGCAAACGATGATAGGTGACAGATTCCTCTTAATAACCGTACTCCGTGGTGCGCCACACGTTTCTCCCAGCCTCTCACCTCTAGCAAAGACCCCTAGGGTCAAGTCGAGCCTGCAATCAGGAAGTGGATGAAACACCATCAATCGATCAGTCTCCTCCGATCGTCACAGGTCTGGCAAATTTCCAAATGGAAGGCCTTAAGTTCGGCAAGTTGGGTGGAGGCATGCAATAGAAAGGAGTATCCCCACTGTGCAGTATTCAAAACAGGTTTATTCAAAACAACATAGTAACTTACATATACAGCATAAAATGAACAGCACAGATCCCAGTACTTCCGGTCTTGGCCGAGGCTGGAAGTGATGACACCTGACTCTTCCCTGACGCGTATGGTCACCGCCCACGTGACTTTATCAAAGGCCCTTCTCGGCCTTTTGGCTAAGATCAAGTGTAGGTCTGCTTGCTTGTATCTTAGTTGAAGGGTGCCCGGGGTACCCGACGGTCGGCCTTGGGGGGAGCGTCCCTTTTCGGAGGCCCCCCCCTTGCTGCTATTGGCCTTAGGCTTAGTCCCCGGGCAACGAGGAGCGATTGCCTTTTTGAAGGCGTTTAGTTCTTTGGGCGGTTGGCGGAACTGTGGGGGTTTTCCCTTGTGGGGCCCCCATAGGAAAGCGGTCGGATCTGAAGGCGATTGAAAAATGGCGGTCCGGGGAAATCAGGACTCGCTTCGGTTCCTGGTGAAGCCAGGATTCTCGGATGTTGAGACGTTGAGGACCGTGGTCGTGGATCTTTTAACGGGAGTCCTTGGCCTAGGGGTAAGAGACATCTTGTGTCTACAGGATTTTCCAAACCAACATTTATATGATGTCACTTTTTCTTCAACTGAGGTCTGCTGGAATATTTTCGAGAAGTTTAAGTTGGTGGAAGAAAGCGAAGTGGGAAGGAAGTTTGCAGTGCAACCCTTGTTCATGCAAGGTAATAACAGTCCATCTATATAACCCTTTTGCGGATGTTAATCTGGTGAGAGCCTTCCTAAGCAACTGTTGTGATGACCTAAAAGGTGGGGAGAAAGTATTTAATAACTTTAAAATTTGGTCTGGGAAGTACCGTTTTTTTTGGAACATTTAAGAATGACTCTAGCTGTGTGGGAGGTGTCAGGAGACCCCCGCTGTTTTCACTATTGGAGAGGAAAGGGGGTTTCTTTTCTACCCCGGACAGCCTAGATATTGTAGAAAATGTATGTGGTATGGGCACATTAGTAGCGAGTGCGATCAAGAGCTGAAGTGCCTATTTTGTGGGAAAGGAGGTCATGTGGCACGGGAGTGTAAAGAAGGAAGAGTATGTGATATCTGTAAAAAATTAGGACATATGGCAAAACAATGTGGGACATACCAAGCGGCAAGAAAAGAATGGCTGTCTACTGTTCTGACTCCAGGGAAGGAGAAGAGTGAAAGCATGCAGTGGAGGCCGCGAGATGGTGCAAAGGAGGGGACTGGCAGTGCTGCTGATGTACTAGCTGACCCTCCTTGTGATCGTCCAGAACACCCGGCCAGTGAAGCTGCGCCCAATGAGCAGGCAGGTGATGTGGCCGGAGCAGAAGGCACAACCACAGCGACTGTGAATGAAGTGGCAGGTGGTTGTGGTAGCTCCGGTGCTACGGATGTCGTGCTGGGCGAAGATGGTGTTTGCGAAGTTCTATGCCCCTCTGGTGGAAAAAGGAAGCAGGAAAAGGGAACAACTGGAAGACAGTGTGATGACACATCACCGGGTGAGAAGGTGGTGGAACAGGGAACCACAGGTGAACCACATGTGGCATCGCAGCTTTTTGGAAGCTTATCAGACAGTGACTCGGAGGAAGGTGATATGGACAGTGTTAGCAGCATTGAATGTGGGCAAAGAATGGACGATTCTTCCATTACACCAGAATCATCGGACACTTCCACCAGCAAAAGATCTAGGGTGGATTTGTCTTGCCTGAAAATGGGGATTCCGAAGAGGAATCCGCCAGTTCTTCGGTTCCCCGGAGGAGACAGAAAAGTCAGCCCGGGTTGAAGGAAGCAGAAAGCAAGATGGACTTCTAAAGACTTTGCATGGCTGTGTTTTTTCTTCTTT
This sequence comes from Lithobates clamitans, assembly GCA_037952925.1. Taxonomy (NCBI): domain Eukaryota; kingdom Metazoa; phylum Chordata; class Amphibia; order Anura; family Ranidae; genus Lithobates; species Lithobates clamitans. The sequence goes on along the minus strand of JBBGZY010000742.1, from coordinate 1,624,492 downwards.
TTTTGATGGCTCTATCGGTAGGGTCTATTAATGTTAGGAGTATGCGGTATAATGAGTGATCCTGCGGCTGATTGGTCATGGGGTCCTTCTGTCTGGGCATGTGCATGTGAATCCAGAAGTGAAGGGGTTGGAGTAGTGGTGAAAAACCCAAATATTAACATTGTGGCACATGAAGTGTTTGTCCCTGGAAGATTGCAGGTGGTGATGCTGGATTTTTTGGGTCAGCAAGTGAGGGTGATCAATTGTTACGCTCCAGCTGAAAAAAAAGGAAGAGTGAGTTTCTTAAAAACTTTGAAAGTATGCTTACCTGGGAGGGTTCCAACAGTCTTGCTGGGCGATTTCAATTGTGTGAGGAGGAATGAAGATCGACAGGGGACCAGTGGTAATGGTGGGATGGATATTTCATCCAGACTCCTGAATGACATGATAGGAGACTTTAGTATGCATGACATAGCTATGGAGGTGGAGGGGAGGAACACAACTTTTACTTACCTGTCTGATAGGGGGGCGGTGAGGTCTCGGATTGATTTCATTTTCTACTCACAAAAAGGGGGAAACTTATAAGGTGTCTCCTGTGCTTTTTTCTGATCATTCGCTAATTTTTTGTTCTTTTAAGTTGGAAGTGGGAGTGGAGGTGGGAAGAGGTACATGGAAAATGAATATGCTGTTGTTAGATGATGAAAAGATTTCTAGGCGTTTTGTTTCCTTTTTCCTGGAAAGAAAAAAAGATAATTTTGAAGACTTGTTGGTATGGTGGGACTGGTTGAAAAATCAAGTGCATCCTTCCATAAAAAGGTGGGGGCAGATAAAGCTAGAAGAAGAAGAGAGGCAGGGAGGAGGTTGCTGGAGAGGATACACTTCCTGTGTCAGTGTAAGAGGTTGGGGATGGAGGTGGAGGAAGAACTAAAGGAAGCGCAGGAGGAGAGAAGTAAAATGATTAAGGAAAAAGGAATAGGGATTATTTTCCGAGCAAAAGTCCAGACGATGGAGGAAGATGAGAAGTGCCCACGCTTCTTTTTCAAAAAGTCCAAAGAAGATGATGAAGGTGATGCTGGACGGACAAGAAGAAGTGAGAGGGAAAAAGATGAGAGATGTTGTTAAAAACTTCTATTCGGATTTGTATAGGGGTGAAGACGGTCCTACAATAGGAGAGGTGGAGGACTACTGTGATGTATTACCAGGAGTTTTGAAGAAGGAAGAAGGTACTTGGTTGGCGGAGGAAGTGGAAGAGTTGGAGGTTGAGAAGATCCTGAAGAGTATGGCCAAAAACAAAACTCCAGGAGGAGACGGGATTCCTGTAGAGTTTTATTTAACATTTTGGGCTATCCTTAGGACTTAGTTCCTAGAGGTGATAAGATGCGTAGAAGAGGCTAACTGCCTCTATGAAAGAGGGGGTTATTGCCCTGCTTTATAAAAAGGGTAATGAGAAGGACGTTAAAAATTGGCGTTCGATCACACTTTTAAATGTGTATTATAAGGCCTTTGCCAAAATTTTAGCAGACAGGATGAAGGAGGTGGTTGGCGGAGTTATTGGAGGTTGGCAGGTGTGTGCTATCCCGGGAAGGAGGATTGCTGGTAATTTGATGCTCCTCAGGGATTTGGCCTTTTATGCCCAAGATAATAATTTATTGTTAGCCGTTGCAGGAATTGACCTCGAGAAGGCTTATGATAGGGTATCGCATCAATTTATGTTTTGTGTGCTAAAGAAGCTGGGCTTTCCTGAGAATTTTGTGGACATGGTGAAGTGTTTGTATCATGAACTGAGTAGTAAGGTTCTGGTCAATGGGTTCCTAGTTGAATCTTTTGAAGTAAGATCAGGGGTAAGGCAGGGTTGTCCTCCTTTTTTGTTTATTGTATTATTGAACCGTTATTGCAGCACATACAACAGGATAAAACCTTTGAAGGTTTTTTATCCCAGGTGGAAAGGGGGAAAAGTTGAAATCATTATGCTATATGGATGACGCAGTGTTTTTGTGTAAATCTCAGAGGGATCTGGCAAGAGTGGAACTACAACAGTTGTTTGGAGGTATGGCTGGGATGCAGGTTAATTGGGACAAAAGTGCCTTTTGTATGCTTAGTGGATTACATGATTTTACAGCAACCAAGATTAAGAGAGTAGACACTATTGATATATTAGGAATTCATTTTGAAAGGAACCTACAAAATCAGTCCAATGCAGAAAAATGTTTTGGAAAATTATCAAAAAACCTGGATCTATGGAAACTACGGCGGTTGACATTGACAGGGAAAACTTTAATTGTCAAAGCAGTTTGTCTCCCTTTGCTGCTTTATTTTGTGGTAATGTTTTCTTTTAACAAAAGATGAGTACAGAAATTTACCAGACTTTTATTTCTTTTTTTCTGGGGATCAAAAATGGAGAGAGGAGTGAGAGCTACAGTGATGAAGGAAGAGAGGTTTGGAGGACAGAATTTTCCAAATGTGGAGAGTTTTTTAGGGATGCATTCTTGGTTACTTCATTACAAAGTTATTACGGGTGGAGGAAGGGCAATGTGTTTTATGCGTTATTTTATGAGATAGTTTGTGGTGCGGTGGGGGTGGGGGGTTCGGGATTTGACAAGACCGGTGGCCTTGGTACCCCCCCCCCCCCTAATATACCAAGCTAAAGAAGTGGTATGACGAGTATGGCCTGAAGAATTTAGGAATTTAGGTGAGGGTGCGACAAATAAAACCCTTTTGGTTAAATGGTTAAGGAAGGAGGAGGTGGTTACAAACATTGCTGACCTTAGGACAAAACAAACAGAAGTGTGCTGGAGGAGTTTAAAGACCGAAAGGGGTGACCAACAAGCAAAAAGAAGTTGTTTGGATGTCCTTTCACGAGTGTTTGCTAACAATGGTATTTCTGAAAGCAAGAGATTTGGTAAGGAGTGAGAGGTGTGTAAGGGAAGGATGTGGTGGTATAGAAACTGTAAGACATGTTTTCTTTGAATGTAATTTTGTGAAAAGTGTATGGGGTAGGTTGGTGGGCTTTATGGAAAATGTGTTGGAAGCGAAAGGTGTCACTTCTGAGTTATGCTTATATGGTTTGGTCAGTGGTGAATCTGATGTGAGGAGGAGGGGGTGGATTCTGTCTCCAATTATGAAAGAAGTGATTTAGGAAGCAAGATGCGGTTATAAGAAAGGAAGTTTTTTTGTGTCTGAAGATGAGTGTAAAGACTGGGTGTTGAGCAAGTTGTACTGTATCTTGCTATATGATGGTGGAGGGTAAGATAAGGTGGTGGGAGGTGGTGGGAAATGTGTTTTTGTGATTAATGTTGATATTCTTTTAAACTGCTGTGTTTTATGGAAAATACTTACCTGAATGATGAAAGGAACGCTGCTTGATCTCTTGAGAGTTGCTTGAAGGAGGCTTGAGTATGCGATTCATGCTGAAGGGTAAAAAAAAAAAAATCTCTAACTTTGCTTCTGCCTTTAATTTGGTTTGCTGGATAAAACTGTTTCTTTTTAGATAAAGAGCCTTGAAACTCTTTAATTCCTTGAGTGAAACTTCTGTGTTCATATTTTGTAAGACATTAATGAACTTGTTGATGGTAAACTGATAGAGCTCATAAGAAACAGAAAGTTGTTTAATGGCACAGTGTCAGTAGTTCATGTTCAACAGACACTGTATTAGATTCAGAAACAATCTTCTCCCAAAATAGTTTCAAGCTATTAAACAATTCAGTTCTTAAAGCTTCATAATTCTCCATTACTTTCCAAGTTGGGTTGACTAAGCATTTGAGTAACTCAGCTGGCTCAGGAGTTTGTGCTGGAGTTGATTGTGTGTTCACATTCAGAGCTGTGGTAACTCATGGCAGGTAATGGTTGAGTGATAAGCAGGCAGGATTTGTGTGCTGTAATATGACACCATGCAGCCTGGACTCAGGTTATTAGGCTTTCCACGTGCTGCTGACTTATTCTTTCTTGCAATGGGAGCAGTAAATCTTGTCTGTATCAGTTCTGTCATGCAGAAATCTTGTAATTAGGTAGTAGAATTCCTTTTCTACTGTTCTGACTCAACTACAAAGCCATAAACTTTATCTCCAGCTTCATATAGGGCTTACATGACCTGGTGATCTATTTACCCCCTGCATCAATTCAGACAGCTTAACTCAATGAATAACTCACTGTTAGAGGATGGATCCTTTTGAATATTCTGTTTAATGATGGATATGCATAGGTAGAAAAACGGTGTTGTAAGCCACATGTAAAGATGTTACAGCAATGATGGTATACTGAGCAATGAACCAGAGAGAGGAAGGGGGGGAGGGGATTATACAGAACTAAGGTAGGAGAGAGAGTTCAGTTAGACAGAAGGGAACAAAGCTTAAAGACACAGAGCGATAATAAATCACATAGTGTAACACAACATTTCCCCTTCAGACGTTATCAGAGATCTGGCATGGAGAAACCTATTAGTAAAAGGCTCCATAGACGGCAAAACGTATATACAGAACTAAGGTGGGAGAGAGAGTTCAGTTAGACAGAAGGGAACAAAGCTTAAAACACAGAGCGATAATAAATCACATAGTGTAACACAACATTTCCCCTTCAGACACTATCAGAGATCTGGCATGGAGAAACCTATTAGTAAAAGGCTCCATAGATGGCAAAACGTACTTATTTGTTTCCTATTACACTCCAAATAAAGGCCAATCTACCTTCTTCTCCTCCATGACTTCATCCATATCTAGAGGGGAAGATAATTATGGGAGCAGACACAAATCTTGCATTTGACCACTTACTGGATAAATTGTGAAATGGCCTCCCTCGGATGAAAAAGCCCTTGAAACAGAGCACTAAAATAGCCTCCACACTGTGTTCCCTGGGCCTTATTGACATCTGGAGGGAACTTAATCCCCAGTCCAAAGACTACACCCACTACTCTGCGCCACACAAAATCTACCCTAGGATAGACCATATCTTTAGGCTTCATGTACACGGGACGTTTTTACAACCTCTCCTGAACGATTTAACCCACGTTTAAAACGTCAATTTTGCCACGTTTACATGCTGCATTTAGCGGCGTTTTGACACATTTTGCGTTTAGAAGTGTTTCTAAAAAAAATAAATTTTTTTTGTTTAAAATGGGCAAAAATGAAAATCGCCTATAAGCGAAACACGGCTAAATGTGGGTTACTGCGCCTAAACGTTTAGACGTGTTCGGCGTCTGAAACGTCGGAAACTTCGGCCTCTGAACTCATTTTTTTGCCTTCAAAAAAAGGCCTATAACCATAACTGCCTAAAAACGACAGTAAACAAACCTGTGTACATGTACACATAAGATAACATTGAATGAGTTCAGGGGCAGTTGAAAAAAAGTGTCCAACTGCCTCTGAACATCCGTTTAGCAGCAGCAGTGTACATAGGGCCTTATTCAATCCTAAAACATACCTATTGCCACAAAAGCTCTCATTAGGGATACACCCATAACATACCACTGTATGGTCCTTTTATACCTACAACAAACACCAAACCCCAGTACAAAATTCACATGGCGCCTCAATGAAGGGTTTTTAAGTGACCCAGTCCAATGCACAATCCAAAGGACATTCAAGAATATTTTCAACTAAACGATAAAGACTCCATATCCCCAGAAACCCTGTGGGCTGCCCATAAGGCAGTGACAAGAGGGAAGATTATACAAACCACCTCTCGACTCAAAAGGGAACGCAGGGCAACCATTAACAAACTCACCACAGAGTTCCACTCATTAAGCAAAACCCATAAACGCGACCATAAATATATCCAATATATCCATAAAGACCAGGCGGGCTTTATCCCGGGGAGACAGGGCCCTGACCAGATAACAAGGGCCATAGACATCATCTCCCTACTCAACTTCCAATGGAATGGCGGCCCCCACCAGGAAGGCTTCTTGCTGTCAATTGACCTCCAAAAGGCCTTTGACACAGCTACGTGGCCTTACCTGTTTACTGTACTCGAAAGATGGAGCTTTGGCCCCCACTTTCTGGGAACACTCAACTCTCTGTATTCTAACCCAAGCGCGCAAGTAAGACTCCAGGGCTGCTATTCAGACCCCCTTAACATCAAAAAAGGCACCAGGCAAGGTTGCCCGCTTTTCCCCCTCTTATTCGCTATAGCCATCGAGACCTTGGCCATCGCAGTCAGAACCCACCCTGACATTAAAGGAGTACTCTGTGGATCTCAAGAGCACAAACGCGCTTTGTCCACAGACGATCTCCTATTATTTGTTACCTCCCCCCTAATCTCGACTCCCAACATTTTCTCTCTACTTGGCAAATTTGAGAATGCCTCCGGTCTTCAGGTTAATGTATCAAAATCTTTAGCACTAAATATCACAATTCCCTCCAATTTACTTGGAAATTTACAGGACCACTTCCCAATTACCTGGTGCTCAACCTGTATCCGTATTTAGGGGTAAACTTAACCTCCAAGATTGACTCACTATACTCCTCTAACTACCCGTCCATTTTGCACAAACTGTCGTCAGACCTCTCTACATGGTCAAAACATAACCTATCATGGCTAGGCTGCATTAACGCTATCAAAATGACACTCCTTCCACGCCTATTATATCTTTTCAGGTCTCTGCCCATCCCAATCAGGAAATCACAACTGCACTTTCCAATCCAGAATTCTGACATCTAGGGACCTAAGGGCAGGAGGTGCTCTAAAAATATATTGTTTAGACTTAAAACGCAGGGAGGACTTGAACTCTCCAACATTTGGTGGTACTACCCAGCAGCTCAGCTCACCCAGATCTCTATCGTATACTCACGGGATTCGCAACCCGGCTGGGTGACAATGGAGAGGCAAGCTTCCCTCCACATAATCGACTTCCTATTGTGGTCTCCCACTAAACTCAGACCCCCCATCCTAGCTCCCACCCTATCCCACTCACTGGCCCTATACGACCAGATCAACAAACATCCCTCATTAATCTCAGCCCTACGCCCTTTAACACATCTGTTCCACAATCCCAATTTTCCCCCAGGAATGAACATCCTAGCCTTTAGCTGGTGGCTCAACAAAGGTTTACTTAGAATAGGGAACTTCTTTACTCCTACTGGCCCCATTTCACTTGTATTCTGCACGAGCAAACTAGAGATGCCCACTTCTCACCGGATGGAGGGAAGAGTGAGTGAGTGAGAGTGCAGGGTGTTTCTCCTCTGTTCTCTACCTCCGCCCTAAATTGAACTGACTGGAGAGCTTGCCGGACCTGGCGAGTTGGAGATCACTGAGGGGCTTGTCTGGAAGGCTGCCCGTCTCCTCCCTGGTTCCCTGTCTTGTTTCTTGCGCTGTGCCATGCGCAGATCCGGAGCCACTTTTCCTGTCTCTCCCAGGCTGGATGGTGAGCTGAAGTCATCCCAAAGCTGAAGCCGTGTAGCGAGCAGAGTTGCATGTGTCCCCGATCATGCTCTCGCGAGATCGTGTGGGATTTGCTGGCACGTTATTGAACTGTTTGGCGGACACAGTGAGAGAGGTAAGGATGGTGAGAGCACTGCGGGGGAAGCGGGGAGACCCGTTAGGAGACTCAAACCCCCCCTCTCTGCAACAACAGACCTCAATAATCCTTGGCCAATTTAACAACTGAGTTTTAACATGTCTAAAAAACGAGCAGCTGATGAGCAGCCACCCCAAGATGGGACGCAGATGACGCGCTCTGCAAAGGAGAAGGAGAAAGGGAATCAGGTGGCAGCTGCAGCAGCAGCCGCAGCAACTAAGTAGAAACGCTTTGCTCATACAACCTCCCTGTCACCCACTAAGGGGGGTCACCAGCAGTGGCACAAGCCAAAACTCAGGCGGGGTCCGCATCAGATAGGAGTCAAGGGCATGGCCAGGCATCCTCAAACCCTACCACCCCATCCAGCAACAAAACCGTGAGTAATAAGGGGACAGGGGGAGGAAAAACAGGAACTGTATAAACTAAGTCCATGGTGGCTCGGGCGGCCACTGTGGCCGGACCTATTTTTGAGGATGAGGAGCCGACATTGAGGGATGTTCTCTCTGCCGTTAACGCTTGCAAAGTTTCAATTGTCAGTCTTGTTAACCAGTAGAAAAAACGTGAGAGTGATAGGCCTACCGGAGAGGAGTGAGGGTCCCAATCCCATAGCTTTCCTTGAGGGGTGGTTTAGGGAAAATTTTTGGGGCCACCACTTTTACATCACTATTTGCGATTGAAAAAGCCCACCGAGTTCCTCTCAGGGCCCGTCAGTCGGGCGAATACACCAGGCCACTACTCTTGAAACACGTTAATTATAATGACAAGGTGATCCTACTACAGAAGGCCAGAGAAATGGGGGTCATTATGTACAGCAGGGCTAGGGTCTCGTTGTACCCAGACTTTTCGCCGGATCTCCAGGGCTGAATTTATACCAATCAAGCGAACTTTGCAGAAATATAAGCTTGTATATGCTTTGCTGTATCCAGCCCATTTGCGGGTGACAGCATTGGGCGGAACTTTGTTGTTTGGCTCACTACCTGAAGTGGAGCAGTGGCTGGAAGAAAACAGGAAGGACCTGTAGAAGATGTTGTACATGGGACTATTTTGATTGCATGGGGGGAGGGGGGGAGGGGGGGAGGGTGGATTGGTTGGGGTTTGTTATACCTTTTCGGGTTCACTGGCCCTTCTCTCTCCCTCCCCCCCTTTTATTTTTATTTTCCTTTTTGGGTTTTTTGATTGCACTTTTATTGAAATATTACTGAAATATCACTGTGATATCCCGGAAATAAGATTGATTGTTTAGATTGGAGGGAGCGGGGGAGGGGAGGCACTCTTTTGGTTGTATGTTTGTAAATAGGGGAGAAAGAGAGCGAATGGGGCTCCCATGGTTATGCTTTACATTAAAGTTTTGGAATATGAGAAGGGTAAGATAGGAGAGGAATGGTAAGGTCACAAGTGAAGCCCTCAGGGTTGGCCCAGATGGGCACGGGTGGGGGGGCATGGGTGGGTTGGGAGGGAGGGTGGTTGTGGGAGGTGGGGATGGGAGTATGCTGAGGGTTAAGAAACACACACTACTAACATTATTATATTGGAAGGCACAAATTGAGAGAGGAAAAGGATATGGAGAGAGGGAGAAATGCACAGATTGGAGAAATCATTTGAGATTGAGAGGTGTGAGGGTGATTATTAGATCGATCACTTTTTTATTTAATTTTGTGTTGGTTTCTAATGTTGATTTATTCTTTGTTATTTCACCATGCAAGAAAGGAGAGTCAGTACAACCTCATGGAATGTCCGGGGCCTAGGGGATCCAAGAGAGCTACGGTCCTATCGGCATTAAAGGGGAGTGGGCCCGGACTGCTTTGCCTCCAGGACACGCATCTGACCGATGATACTGCGATACAATTCCGCAATCAGAAGTTCCAAGCCAAATACCATTCGGTCCATTCCTTCTATTCAAGGGGGGTGAGTATTTTGGTTGGGAGAGGAGTGGCGTTCTCCTGCAGGGAGAGTTGTATTGACGAACAGGGTCAGTATATTTTTTTGCTCTGCTCGATTGAAAACAAACTATTTGTGTTGGCAAATATTTATATCCCCCCCCCCCCATTCAAGCTAGAGGTTCTACATAAATTATTGTAGTTCGTGCTGGATAAAGCAGGAACCCCGATATTAGCGGTGGGAGACTTCAATGAAGTACTGGACAAGGGTCTAGACAGATTCCTGTCGGGTCATAGGTCCAACACAGCAGGCGAGGGTCGGCTATTCCGATTTCTAGAGGAAATGGGTTTGAGCGGCATATGGCGAATGCGCTATCCGCAAGAAAGGCAGTATTCATGTTTTTCAAGCTCCTATCTCACTCTCTCTAGAATCGACATGGCCCTGGGTAATTGGGAGGCAATATCGACAGTATGCAATATAGAGTATGGTCCAAGAGGAGTCTCAGACCACTCCCCGCTTGTGCTGACAATAAATGTTGGGGGCAGGACCCATTCTAGAGAATGGAAAATCAGCACTTGTTGGCTGGAATTGATTGGCAATTCTGGAGAAGTGGTGTCTAGATTAAACGAATTTGTAAAAATCAATACAGGTACGGCACTGATGCGGGGGGGGGGGGACTCCGTGAAGGCCTATCTTAGAGGCCTCCTGATCCAACAAGTGGCAAGAACTAAGGGGAAATCTAGAGAGTGGGAAGGGGATATTAGGAAAGAGGCCATGCAGGCAGAGAAGCGTTATGTCGAGGATCCAACACCAGACAGGCAGAAGGAATGGCTAGATAAACAACAAGTCTATAAAATGGCTATTACTAGGAGGACGGAGAATAGATGAATATTCCAGAGGCAGTGTCATTTTGGAGAGGGGAAGAGGGTTGGTCGTATGCTGTCCCTATTGATTAAATCTAATACTCCCCCCTCTACCGTTTCGGCGATTAGGACATCAACGGAGACATCGTTACTGATGCGATAGAGATAATGCAGGTATTCAGCGACTATTATAAGTCTCTGTATAAATCCAACAGGGGAGTAGGGGGTGAAATAATGGATGATTTTCTCCAGGGAATATCATTCCCGATCTTGTCAGAGCAGGATAGAAAAGATATGGAAGCACCAGTGACCCTAGAGGAGCTAAAACGGACAGTGGCTGGGATGCCCAGCCAAAAATCACCAGGCCCGGACAGGCTCCCAGTAGAAATATATAAATGATATGGTGAGGTACTACTCCCAGAACTGCTGAAAACATTGGGGTGGGCGTTAACCAACGGGAGACTCCCTACTTCAATGTCGGAAGTTACTATTATCGTAATACACAAGGAGGGGAAAGACCAACTGGATGTCTCCTCCTATCGCCCAATCTCATTATTATGCACTGATGTAAAAATCCTGGCTAAAGTCTTAGCAACCTGCCTAAACAGATGTATTCAAGGGCTGGTACATCTGGACCAGTCGGTTTTATTCCCAATAGATCAACTAGCATTAACATCAGAAGAGTCTTTTTAAATCTTCAGATTCCTACTGATAACTCAGGCTCTAAGGCCTTCGACAGTCTAGAATGGGACTATCTATGGAAGGTGCTAGTGCGATTTGGGTTTGGCCCCTCCTTTATTAGATGGGTGAGGCACTTTATAGTGAACCAAGATCAAAAATAAAAATTAACAATGAACATTCAGAAATGTTCCAGTTGGAGAGAGGGACGAGACAGGGTTGCCCCCTGTCTCCCCTATTGTTCGCCCTTGCAATGGAACCCTTAGCAATTATGACTAGATCAAGGCTAGACATACAGGGGTTCCGGCACCAGTCAGAACTGTTCGCAGATGACGTCCTGTTTTTCCTTGAGGATGTTGAAACCTCGTTAAATTCAGTGATACAAATGGTTGGTGAGTTCGGGCGACTTTCCGGTCTGGTCATTAATTGGGATAAGTCGGCTCTGTTACCGATTTGACCCACTTGGCGATCCGATACTACCAGGAACTTCCCACCTGAAAGTAGTGGCCAAGTTGAAATATCTGGGTGTTTGGATTACAACCGATATAAACCAGTACGTTAACAATAACTTAGCCCCATTGCTACTGAAATTAAAGCAAAAGGGAGATATTTGGTGCCGATTTCCCCTATCTGTTGCAGGTCGCTGTAATCTAATAGAGATGAAGTGGCTACCGCAGATATTATATCTGCTTCACAACTCTCCAACCTGGATAGGTCAGAAGTGGTTTAAGAGAATAGAATCCCTTTTCAGGGAATTAATTTGGAAAAAGGGCCAATCTAGGATTAGCTTGCAAACTTTGCAATTACCGATTAAAGAAGGAGGTATGGCGATTCCGCACCCAAAATTATACTTTTTGTCATCCCAGCTGCAACACCTAGTGGGCTGTGGAACCCTAGGTGGTGGGAACTCTAGCAATAGAATGATGATAATGGGGGTCCCACACAATACACTAGTGGAGGAACTAGAGGCAGACTCTTTTATTTATAGATGGCCGATGATAAAACTAGTTAGTAAAGTGTGGCAGGTAACGAAGGCACTAATGGGGTACAATGGGGTAACAGAATATACCCCTTTATGGCATAACAAAAACTTGGCCGAGATAAGGGATATAGAGAGACCCAGGGAATGGGAAAGGCAGGGTATTAGCTGTTTAATTCAGTTATATGAGGGTAACCTCATGAAGTCATTTCTAGACCTAAGATGGGAATTTTAAGATGGGAATTTAACATATTAAACAATGCGTTCTATAAATACCTGCAGATTCGGCACGCCATTTAAGTACAGTTCAGGTCTCAGTCTATGGAGTGGACCCAGATCCCCGTACTCCTAAAAACAATTAACTCAGCCTCAACTAAAGGTCTAATTTCCAAGTTGTATGGTAGTTTGGGGGATAGAATTTTAAGTGGAGTGGGACCTCTTAAGAGTAGAGAGTGATGGGAGAGAGACGTAGGGCCAATAATTATAGAACAATGGGATAAGATTTTAGAACAAGGAGCCCTGGTCTCGATTTCCCCTTCGCAGAAAGTCTCTCACCTGTTCCTAAACCACAGAGTCTACTATACCCCCCAAAAATTTTTTAAACTTGGATGGAAACAAAATGATGAGTGACCCAGGTGTAAAGCGACAGGAGACCTTATCCGCATGGTATGGAAGTGTCCAAAGCTTTTCAGATATTGGGTGGAGATAACTGATAGGATAAATAAAATCTTTAGGAGCTCATTAGAACCTGAGGCCAAGACATGCCTATTAGGGAGCTTGGAGGAAGATAGAGTCTTGCCCAGTACTACCATAGCAGTGTTGAGATGCCTGTTCCAAGCGAGAAAATTAATTGCACAGAAATGGCAGGCACAGACCCCCCCGACTGTGGAGAATTGGATTGAAGCCATGAATTCAATGGTTTGGAGCGAGAGAGTGATATATATTAGACAAAATAACCTCAGAAAGTTTGAGAGAATGTGGAGACCTTGGTTGGAGGAGATGGGGTGTCCCGTATGAGGGGAAGGGGGGGAGCTGAGGAGAATTCACTCCCGCTCACCACAATTCCCCCTTCTTCCCCCTTTTTCTTCTTTCTGTGGCCCCTTTCCTACATTTTCTATCTGTCTATGGAGTGGATTTTCTCTTTCTCTTCAGCTATATAGATAGACAATAGATAAGAAGACATGTATAGATAATGATTGGGTGATGTGTGGTAGGGGGGTGGGATTAGGTTGGGAGGGAGTGGGAATGCGACATTATATGTTAACTTATGATGCTGTATGTTTTTAATTTTTGCAATATGAAAAACAATAAAAAGAAAGAAATTAAAAAAAAAGAGATGCCCACTTCTGAAAGGTTCAGATATACACAAATACTCCATTTTCTTCAATCGATCTGGCCCAACAAGCCGGAAACCTCCTAGGGTCACGGCCTACGAATCATGGTGCTTAAACATCACAGATCAGAGGGGGGAGATATCCATCATTTACTCTTCTTTGGCTGCATCTCTGTCTAAACCTTTCTATGCCCAAACATGGGAAAATGACCTCAATATAGAATGGAATCCAGATAAATGGACTTCCAACGTTCCTTCAAAGGTATATTAAATATTTCCTTGATTGAGGCTAGCCTCAAAATACTTACATGGTGGTATAGGGTTCCCTATCTCCTCGCCAGAATCTACCCAGATGCTTCCCTGCTGTGCCTTAGAGATTGCCATCATATGGGCACAATGTTCCACATATGGTGGATTTGCCCACAAATACGAAGCCCTTGGAATAAAATGTTTTCTCTAATACGCAAGGTAACGAATACACAGGTTGCCCAAACCCCAGACATAGCATTCCTTAACCTCAAAGTGGAGAAAGTAGATAAATATACACAAGCTCTGATCTTCTTCATTCTCTTAGGAACCAAAATCACTATAGCCTCACACTGGAAAAAAAATACAGTCCCAATCTCAGCAGTGAAGCACAAAATCTCCTGGATTATGGCGCAGGAGAAGATAGTAAGTATTATACAAGACGTGTTTTCGAACTCATCTGGAAACCCTGGACCAAATACTGTCATATACCTCATGATGATTCTTCCTCTGGGTGACCTATCTGACTCACCCTACCCCACCCTTTCTCTCACCTTACACTCCCCTCTCTCTAGAACTACATCTCCACCCTCTACTTCCTCCTGCCCACCCTCCCCTGGTCCATAGCTATATTTACAAGACATGGCTGGTCTCGAATCCTATAATTCATACTGGTTTATGGAAGGAATATCTAGTGAATAATGAAAAGTGTATACTGCGCTGTGACCCCGCAATCCAGCAGCCGGCATGGCTGTAGACAAAGAGCTAAGTAGGTAGAAAATAAATAAGTGCAGCGCTATGATTGCAAAAAAAAGGGAAAAATTATATGTGATTCAAACATATATGTGACAAAATGACACAAACTCTTAAAATATAAATTCAACACTCACATTTGGAAGAAATTGATACAGCATGTAAAAGCATGAGGCGATGTTAGCGGAAGGTCCACCCAATGCGTTTCGACGTCACCTGCAGTTGAAACACGTTGGGTGAACCTTCTGCTAACATCGCCTCATGCTTTTACCTGCTGTATCAATTTCTTCCAAATGTGAGTGTTGAATTTATATTTTTAATAAACCACCTCCTTTTTAAACGGTATCACGCTATGTCAGCCCCCTTTTTCTATTACATGATACCCTTCCTGTGACAATAAGTTTCCATGCTCCCCGAGACTCCTGGAGCCTCCAGCTAACATCTCATGACCGTCTAAGGCTGATCGACTGATGGAGTTCCAGGATCAGCTGTCCCCCATTGGGTGGTTTGAACCCAACAAGCCTTGTTGACTTGGGTGGTATATGCCCCGCTAAGTCAATATTATCTGGTAAGCCTCCGCCCTCTTTCACAGTGGTGGTGTTTGCTTCGATTTTTTCACTCCAAGGTTCCCAGGAATGCCAGGAACTTCTTACATGTGTATTGGATCACAAGCCTAATTGGACTGTATTTCATCATTTCGTTCAACTTGGACATTTGTGTGTAGTGCAGTCACTATATTAGCACATTGCTTAATATCCATTCACATCTATTATATTAGAGTTTATGTCGTTTTGTCACATATATGTTTGAATCACATACAATTTTTCCCTTTTTTTTTAAATGATAGCGCTGCACTTATTTATTTTCTATGGAAGGAATACCGGTTTATGATCTCAGTGGCCCCTGGCTATCCAACTGCACAAATAATCATCTACACTCTTGCCCTTGCCCCAGGTCTCAGCACAATTCATTGAATCGTTTTACATAGCAATTACCCAATAAGGCCTTATGATATGTATCAACCCCGAATACTTCCACCCTGCTTTCTTTAATGGGGACCCATGAGAGTGTTAAATGGTCAAAGCGGTAGAGGGCCCCCCATCCACAGCTTGCTCCCTTTAGGGGTGGCTGGGGGAACCCTCTCCCACCCCCTTTTCTCCCGCTGACTAAGAATTACTGTCCTGACTCCCCAATCGGCAACAATCCATTGTTAAGGCCTCCACAATAAAGCCATATCATATATCAGGGCTCAGATCATATACTGAGAGATGCATTTAATCAACCACTCATTGTATAATATCTACTGTATTCCCAGAGTATGCAATCTGTTTTTTTGCTGCTTATCGGGCCGTGTTATCCTATATATAGTTTTACTAGTATCTTATTTGACTGTACCTTGTTATCTGTTAGAGAAGGGTTTGGGATTGTCCATCCCGTGGGACTTTAAATGAAACCATGACCGGATGAGGTCATGCGTTTCCATCCCTTTACTAGTCTAAGAAAAAAGCGACAAAAGTGGGACTTTAAATGAAAAGCGTGAAATGTCCAAAAAACAAAACCGATGGACTACTAGGAAAATTTTATTGAATTCATGAAAATAGAACATGCATATAAAATTATATATCAATCACAAATAGAGAGAAATATCAGCAATAATAGCAGCAAATATACATGATTCAATTAATAAAACAATTCTCCATGGTACATCAGTAGGATATTAATACACAACCATATAATAAGAAATATTGCCTGCAAAATAAGCCTCCAAAAAACTCAAAAAATAGGAATGGTATGACGCTGGTGAGAAACGCGACAATGATAGCTCTACGCGTTTCGTGGCTTCTAGTGCCACTCGTCAGGAGCAAGCGCGTATCTTGATCTAAAATAAAGAATATAAAAAATATAGATGAACTAATAATTATAAACATGAAACGGAGGTGGGGTAATTAAAGAACCCCACACAGAGTGCATGCTTACATATTGTGGTTCGTGAGATGGTGGCGGAGGCCATACATCGCTCGGCAATCGGAGACACCACCCCCCCGGGAGCTGAGGTGGACGGACCAATGGGGGCAGCCCCACAGGGCACCATCCAAGGCAGGCCAAGACCCCCAAGGCAAACCTGGAGTGGGAAGTACAGATGGGAGATCAAATTAGCAACCCGACCGTGGAGGTGAACAGCTGAGTGTGAATGGAGAATGCAGGGGTAAAATGGAAGAAAGATGAGTGACCATGTGGAAGACAGAGAAAGAAGGCTGGATGGAAGCATCCAAGCAAAACCACCAAAAGAAACCCGACACCACAGAAAAAGAAGGCAAGAGAAAGAGGAGAGAACCAGAGAGTAAAGCATAGATGGAGATACCTAGTGTGCAGGGTGAAGCATCATGGAGGAAGAAAAACGGTGTGTGTTGCCAAACAGACATGACACCCAGTGGAGTGGACAGCCTCGAGAGCCAAACCCACCGAGGCTGCGCCCATATGAGCGCCACCACCGGAAACGCCCACCAACGTCACGCCGCACACACATGGGAGGGGCGTACGGCATCACCAATCAGGCACCGGCGCCCGGCCAGCCGACGCCAACAACCCCTCCCAGTAGTGTGCGTGAAGGATACCATCCAATCGAGCGCGTCGGCATCCAGAGGGGTGCGCACGCTCAATGGGGAGTGCGTGACGCTGACGCGCAGTGGCGGCGGATCCACCCCTCCCTATGGGGAAGGGGGAGGGGCCGACAGGCGCGTCACAGCTCCCGGAAGGGGGGAAAAAACCAAAAGAACAAGCGGCGTGTTGAGGCCAAGGGGGCCACCACTAAAACAAACGAACCCTCTATAAAGTTGGTATCAAGATCTACATCATAAATAATTATCCAAAAATAGTTCAAAAATAATGATAATAAAAATGTATAATCGAGCGATTGAAAAAAGAGGCGAATGAAATTTTGAATAAATCACAATGAATGTGATAGGATTGGAAAATGGAACAATTTCACGCTTATCCATCCCTGTACATTTTATGTTAGAGAAGGGTTTGGGATTGTCCATCCCGTGGGACTTTAAATGAAACCATGACCGGATGAGGTCATGCGTTTCCATCCCTTTACTAGTCTAAGAAAAAAGCGACAAAAAAGAGCCAAACCCGCAGCCTCGGCGGGTTTGGCTCTCGAGGCTGTCCACTCCACTGGGTGTCATGTCTGTTTGGCAACACACACCGTTTTTCTTCCTCCATGATGCTACACCCTGCACACTAGGTATCTCCATCTATGCTTTACTCTCTGGTTCTCTCCTCTTTCTCTTGCCTTCTTTTTCTGTGGTGTCGGGTTTCTTTTGGCGGTTTTGCTTGGATGCTTCCATCCAGCCTTCTTTCTCTGTCTTCCACATGGTCACTCATCTTTCTTCCATTTTACCCCTGCATTCTCCATTCACACTCAGCTGTTCACCTCCACGGTCGGGTTGCTAATTTGATCTCCCATCTGTACTTCCCACTCCAGGTTTGCCTCGGGGGTCCTGGCCTGCCTTGGATGGTGCCCTGTGGGGCTGCCCCCATTGGTCCGTCCACCTCAGCTCCCGGGGGGGTGGTGTCTCCGATTGCCGAGCGATGTATGGCCTCCGCCACCATCTCACGAACCACAATATGTAAGCATGCACTCTGTGTGTGGTTTTTTAATTACCCCACCTCCGTTTCATGTTTATAATTATTAGTTCATCTATATTTTTTATATTCTTTATTTTAGATCAAGATACGCGCTTGCTCCTGACGAGTGGCACTAGAAGCCACGAAACGCGTAGAGCTATCATTGTCGCGTTTCTCACCAGCGTCATACCATTCCTATTTTTTGAGTTTTTTGGAGGCTTATTTTGCAGGCAATATTTCTTATTATATGGTTGTGTATTAATATCCTACTGATGTACCATGGAGAATTGTTTTATTCATTGAATCATGTATATTTGCTGCTATTATTGCTGATATTTCTCTCTATTTGTGATTGATATATAATTTTATATGCATGTTCTATTTTCATGAATTCAATAAAATTTTCCTAGTAGTCCATCGGTTTTGTTTTTTGGACATTTCACGCTTTTCATTTAAAGTCCCACTTTTGTCGCTTTTTTCTTAAACTAGTAAAGGGATGGAAACGCATGACCTCATCCGGTCATGGTTTCATTTAAAGTCCCACGGGATGGACAATCCCAAACCCTTCTCTAACATAAAATGTACAGGGATGGATAAGCGTGAAATTGTTCCATATTCCAATCCTATCACATTCATTGTGATTTATTCAAAATTTCATTCGCCTCTTTTTTCAATCGCTCGATTATACATTTTTATTATCATTATTTTTGAACTATTTTTGGATAATTATTTATGATGTAGATCTTGATACCAACTTTATAGAGGGTTCGTTTGTTTTAGTGGTGGCCCCCTTGGCCTCAACACGCCGCTTGTTCTTTTGGTTTTTTCCCCCCTTCCGGGAGCTGTGACGCGCCTGTCGGCCCCTCCCCCTTCCCCATAGGGAGGGGTGGATCCGCCGCCACTGCGCGTCAGCGTCACGCACTCCCCATTGAGCGTGCGCACCCCTCTGGATGCCGACGCACTCGATTGGATGGTATCCTTCACGCACACTACTGGGAGGGGTCGTTGGCGTCGGCTGGCCGGGCGCCGGTGCCTGATTGGTGATGCCGTACGCCCCTCCCATGTGTGTGCGGCGTGACGTTGGTGGGCGTTTCCAGTGGTGGCGCTCATATGGGCGCAGCCTCGGCGGGTTTGGCTCTCGAGGCTGTCCACTCCACTGGGTGTCATGTCTGTTTGGCAACACACACCGTTTTTCTTCCTCCATGATGCTTCACCCTGCACACTAGGTATCTCCATCTATGCTTTACTCTCTGGTTCTCTCCTCTTTCTCTTGCCTTCTTTTTCTGTGGTGTCGGGTTTCTTTTGGCGGTTTTGCTTGGATGCTTCCATCCAGCCTTCTTTCTCTGTCTTCCACATGGTCACTCATCTTTCTTCCATTTTACCCCTGCATTCTCCATTCACACTCAGCTGTTCACCTCCACGGTCGGGTTGCTAATTTGATCTCCCATCTGTACTTCCCACTCCAGGTTTGCCTCGGGGGTCCTGGCCTGCCTTGGATGGTGCCCTGTGGGGCTGCCCCCATTGGTCCGTCCACCTCAGCTCCCGGGGGGGTGGTGTCTCCGATTGCCGAGCGATGTATGGCCTCCGCCACCATCTCACGAACCACAATATGTAAGCATGCACTCTGTGTGGGGTTTTTTAATTACCCCACCTCCGTTTCATGTTTATAATTATTAGTTCATCTATATTTTTTATATTCTTTATTTTAGATCAAGATACGCGCTTGCTCCTGACGAGTGGCACTAGAAGCCACGAAACGCGTAGAGCTATCATTGTCGCGTTTCTCACCAGCGTCATACCATTCCTATTTTTTGAGTTTTTTGGAGGCTTATTTTGCAGGCAATATTTCTTATTATATGGTTGTGTATTAATATCCTACTGATGTACCATGGAGAATTGTTTTATTCATTGAATCATGTATATTTGCTGCTATTATTGCTGATATTTCTCTCTATTTGTGATTGATATATAATTTTATATGCATGTTCTATTTTCATGAATTCAATAAAATTTTCCTAGTAGTCCATCGGTTTTGTTTTTTGGACATTTCACGCTTTTCATTTAAAGTCCCACTTTTGTCGCTTTTTTCTTAGTACCTTGTTATCTTACCTGTTAAAACCAATAAACATTATTGAACGAAAAAAGCACGTCAGAAATGCACATCTGAAACATGCAAAAAAAAAATTAAAAACAGGAATATTCAGATGCAAAGGTGTGCACCTAGCCTAAATGTTTGTGTACTGTATAGAATGTGTTAGAGAGTACGTGGCTGTGTGTATGTGGAGAGGGGGATACAGATGATAACGTCCAACAGCTGGCTTACCATTTATCCCACAATTTCAAACATAATTTACATGAAATGCCATAAAATGGCAAGCAACAACATTAGTACTGAATATTTTAAAGCATTCAATGGCATGTAGAAAGCTGGCAACATACATAAGGCTGCAGTAATGATATGACTGCTAAAAGACTAGAGTTTGTCATGTTTGCATGCATCCCAGTTTGAATTTTTGTCTCCTCTGTATACCTTTTAAGTCTTTTTGCTTGTATTTAAAGGAAAACTATCAAATATAAGAAGTTAAACTAAGCATTTTAAGTAAAATGTATTTCTTCTGCATGTCAACAGTACCGGTTGAGATATACAGTTGTGCTCAAGTTTACATATCCTGGCAGAATTTATGATTTCTTGGCCATTTTTCAGATAATATGAATGATAACACAAAAACTTTTCTTTCACTCATGGTTAGTGTTTGGCTGAAGCCATTTATTATCAATCAACTGTGTTTACTCTTTTTAAATCATAATCACAACAGAAACTAGCCAAATGACTCTGATCAAAAGTTTACATACCCCAGTTCCTAATACTGTGTATTGCCCCCTTTAACATGAATGACAACTTGAAGTCTTCTATGGTATTTATGGATGAGGCTCTTTGTCTTCTCAGATGGTACAGCTGCCCATTCCTCTTGGCAAAAAGCCTCCATTTTCTGTAAATTCTTGGGCTGTCTTGCTTGAACTGCACGTTTAGGTTACAGATGGCCTCAATAACCAATAAGGAGATACAAAAGGGGCAGGACTAAGCTTGATACTTAAAATAAAAGTTGAGATGTGGAAATAAATTTAGCTGTCTATATCTCTAGAATAGAGTGATTGTAAAGGCTCATTGTTTTTTTATTTAAAATAAATATGTCATACTTACCTCCACTGTGCAGCTCGTTTTGCACAGAGTGGCCCCGATTCTCGACTTCTGGGGTCCATTGGCGGCTCTTGCTGCTCCTCCTCACTTTAGGTAACCCCCTTGGAGAAGCACTCTCCCGGGGGTCTACCTTGTGGACGCGCTTCTGAGTCCAGCATGAATGCCGGACTCGACCCCATCCCCCGGCGCCCGCGCCATTGGATTTGATTGACAGCGGGGGAGCCAATGGCTGCGCTACTATCAATCTATCCAGTCAAGAGCTGGGACCCAGTGTAGAGAGGGACAGCGCGTCTCCAGCGTGGGAATTACGGGGCACATGAAGGTAAAACGGGGGGGGGGGGCTGCTTGGCCGGTGCCTGCCAGAAGTTTTTTCACCTAATGCATAGGATGCATTAAGGTGAAAAAACATGAGGGTTTACAACCTCTTTAATTCAAATCAGAGAATATTCATTCCAGTCATTTCAGTCAGTCCAAAGTAAAGGCTCAAAAATATGTACAAAAGCTGAAATGTAAATGTAATGAAGAACTCAAGACAGGTATAAAAGACAAGAACCCTTCTGCTGTCAGAGACATTTTTGTGTTTTTGCACTCATTTAAAATATAATTTCAGGTCTGAATATTAGTTAAACCCCCCCAAAATTAAATATTTTCTGAAAGCAGAGATCCTTGAGAATAAAATAGTGGCAGGCCCAAATTTTTATGCCACATGATATTAGCGCAACAGTTTATCAAGCACAAATTTTCAGTTAAAAAATATAATAATGTTAATAATATGGTATATAAGATGAGGTAGTGCCGAGAAAATAGATATCAAACATGTCCAGTATTAAAATTGTCTGTGAAATGACAAGGAACTTCCTTACCCATAATTTTCCATAGACAACACGCTGTAATAGCCCCTATAGGTCATCACTTTAGAGGTAATCAGGAATACTAACACTATTTTTGTTCTCACTTGGGAATGTGGGGTGATAAGTAACATGTGTTGCGCAAATGACAGTTTTGTACATAGTGGCCCCCAACGTGCGTTCGTAAGTAGGTACGTTTGTTCTGTTTGCATGGTCTTATAGCAGCACCATCATTAATGCAATTTTAGGGTGTGCCCCCCAAGTCTTTGTTTGTCTATTGCATGAGTACTGACCATATCCCTTGGGCTGGAGTACCCCATCCCCCTGCCATTACCTCTTATTAGTGTCTACCTGTGTTATAGGAGGAGTCCTTTAGTTCTCCCATATAGAAGAGTGTATTTCTCCCATGGTTAAAGCGGTTGTAAACCCACAAAAAAGAAACAACCTGCAAGCATAGCATATTAGCTCATTATGAAATACTCACCTTAGATCAAAGGCCCCGCAGCAGTCCCGGCACACTACTCTGCATGGCATCATGTCTCCCGGAGTTATTTCTGGGTATTGTGGGCTCCAGGGTTGTGATTGGCCGGAGCCGCGATGACGTCACTCCAGCGCGTTCGTGCGGGAGCTACCGGTAACGGCAAGTCAGCTGAAGCTCATTATGAAATACTCACCTTAGATCAAAGGCCCCGCAGCAGTCCCGGCACACTACTTTGCATGGCATCATGTCTCCCGGAGTTATTTCTGGGTATTGTGGGCTCCAGCGTTGTGATTGGCCGGAGCCGCGATGACGTCACTCCAGCGCGTTCGTGCGGGAGCTGCCGGTAACGGCAAGTCAGCTGAAGCAACGGCACATGTGCACTTGCTTCATTGGGTATTTGCCGATGACGTCGGCACATGCTGATACAGGGGATATCTCCTAAACTGTGCAGGTTTAGGAGCTATCCACGGTAGCTACAGGTAAGCCTATAATAAGTGAAAAGTGGTTTGTAAGGGTTTATAACCACTTTAAGAGAAGCAGGATATTTTATTCTATGAATATTGTAGGATCCACTGATAATGGGGTACTTTGACACAGTAGTGGGCTTAAGCACTATATGACCATATGGTGTGACCAAATCCCCATATTTTTGATGAATATGTTCAGGTGTTTTAAATAGCCTTGCAGGATTTTAATGGCATTTTTGCATGTGTGCGCTGTAATCTTTTGTTCTGTTTGCATGGTCTTATAGCAGCACCATCTTTGGTGCAATTTTAGGGTGTGCCCCCCAAGTCTTTGTTTGTCATAAGTAGGTGGGGGCACAACATTTTTCGTGGGGGGGGTTACATTTTTGGGTTTAACCACTTGCCGACCAGCCGCCCTCATTATACTGTGGCAGGTCGGCACGATCCCGCAAATCGCTGTAGGTGTACAACGGCACCTTTAAGAGAGATAGCAGGTGTATGTAAACACACAGATCCCCTTTCTGACAGGAGAGGAGAGACAGATTTGCTGTTCCTAGTTATCAGGGACAGCGATCTGTCTCCTCCTCCAGTCAGTCCCATACCCCCACAGTTAAAAACACACATGAGAAAACACAGTTAACCCCTTCCCTATCAGTAATATTTACACAGTAATCAGTGCTTTTTTATAACACTGATCACTGTATAAATGTCAATGGTCCCAAAAAGGTGTCAAGAGTGTCCGATCTGTCCTTCGCAATGTCGCAGTCCCGTTAAAAATCTCAGATCGCCGCCATTACTCGTAAATAAATAAATAAATAATAAAAATGACATAAATATATCCCCTATTTTGTAGTTGCTATAACTTTTGCGCAAACCAATCAATATATGCCTATTGCGATTTTTTTTACTAAAAATATGTAGAAGAATATATATCGGCCTAAAGTGATGAAGAAATTTATTATAGCAAAAAGTATAAAATATTGTTTTTTTTTTTTATATATATTGTCGCTCTTTTTTTGTTTATAGTGCAAAAAAAAAAAACGCAGAGGTGATCAAATACCACCAAAAGAAAGCTCTATTTTTAAGAAAAACAGGACGTAAATTTTGTTTGGGTACAGCTTCGCACGAATGCGCAATAGCCAGTTAAAGCCACGGCGTGCCGTATCACAAGAAATGGCCTGGTCATTAGGGGGGGAAAAAATTCCGGTCTGTAAGTGGTTAAATATTTTTTTACACTTTTTTCCACCTAACTTTTTTTTATCATTGGCAGGTCATGCTCTATTAGCTTATTTCCTGGCCACAGCGACCAGAGAAAATGACACCCAAAACCAGAAGTGATGTAATGCATGCCATTCCTGTGTTTATTCTAGCTAGGGGAGACCAACAAATAGATGTGCATTGGTCTTCCTCCTCACTACCCAATGACATCAGCAATGAAGGTTCCAGGCCCACAGGTGGGACAACGGAGCCTGGAAAATATGGCAGGTGGCCGCACTACCCGGGGTCTGTGAAAGTCATCCGGCAGCTAAACATCACTTCCACCTGAGGCCTGGTGTGACATGACAGTTGTAAAATTGTGGATCCGACTTTGCCCTGCGACTTCATGTCTGACTTCCATCCGACTTCAATGAACAGGATCCGACCTTGATCCCGACAATACCAGGCTCTTTGAGTCTGGTATGAATCTTAAGGGGAAACCCCACGCCAACATAAAAATGCTGCTTCCGGTTACATTTCTTCTGATGTCTTTCTCATTTAAAAAAGGCCAGTAGAAGGAGCTGTGAGCCCCGAGCGCGTAGCCTATACTATCCCTGCATTATCCCCAACACCAGCCTGGACGTTTGCCGTGCATCAGTGACGTCATTTCCTCTTTCGCGCTCCAGAGTGGTCAGCGTGGAGCTTTCCATGCACTGGATGCAGCGGTTCAGCCTGTGTACAGACTCCACAGCCAGACGCCTGAAGGAATGAAATCCGAGCCGGAAACAAGGTAACAGCACATCCCAGGACACTTTCCATCTCAAAGAAACACCTCCACCCTGCGAACCAGTAAGTGTAATTGTTACACTAACTTTTATTTTTGCATAAACAAGCTACCACAGTTGGCGCCTCCACACCCCTCCTTTTTTCAACATTGATTATCAACAGAGGTAATGGACACTGAGGATGGCTGCCTCCTCATTCTAGAATTTACCTGCCTTATTTTAATGTGCTATTATAGCTACCATTGTACTATTTACCTTAGACATCACATGTTGCGGAGCGCCGGAAACCCCCCCTTTTATTTATCTTCTATATTTTACCAAACGATTGGGTATTATAATGTTTTATATTGTGTTTTTGTGCATTAAAATTAATTAAAGGGGGGGGGAGTGGCTAAGCAGCGGATGTAAAAGGATGTGTTTGTCTTCCTCTCCGCCGAATTTCCTGACGTTGATCCTGTGAAACACATTATCGGACCGAACCGGACCCATAAATCAAAGCACCAGTACCCTGGGGATATCGCCGCTCGATCGATACCCCTTGACTGTCGCTGTGATGTCTAGAAAGCCCAAAGAAGCGAAAGGAGTAGTGGATGAAGCATGCCAAGATGACGCTGGCCCGCAGCGCTCCTCCGGGGAGAAATACAAGGAGGCCACTCAGAAGCTACTGTTTGGGGGAAGATCATAGAAAGATGCCCTGGGTGTTGCACCTGGCTCAGGAGAAGCTCCTGGGGGCCTTTCGGAAGCGGATGACACCGTTCCTTTGGAGGATGCAGGCGGATTGTCCCTGGAGTGGAACACAGTGAGTACTCCTAGAGACATTTTTACTGGGCCTCAAGCATCCTCCCCCCTAACAGTGAGGAGCCAGAACCCACTCATAGAGACATTTTCTCAGCTGTAACGTTATGCAATCTGTCCATCACAGCACACTCTGATGAGATTAAAGGAATGAAGGCAGAGATCTCTTATGTGCGCCATGATATGCAAAAACTGAGAGAGAGGACATCTGCTCTAGAAAGCAGAATGAGTACAGTAGAGGACGGCATAGCTCCTATGCAAAGGGACTTAAACTTTAACTGCCATCTCACTGAACAACATGCGGCACATTTAGATGATTTAAAAAATCGCATGAGGCGCAATAATGTGCGTGCCCTGGGCATTCCTGAGAGAGCGGAGGGTAAAAACCCCATAGCTTTTATAGAGCAATGGCTTGTTTCCACATGTGGCAAGGACGCCTTCTCCCCACTATTTCCCGTTGAAAGGGCACATAGGGTGCCCTCATGCCCTCTACCACCAGGCAGTCATGCCCGCACCTTTCTTTTCAAGCTGCTAAATTATAAAGATAGAGATGCAATCCTATCTAAGGCCAGAACCATGAGTGGGAACATGGCGATCAATAACTCCAAAGTGTCCCTATTCCCAGACTTTTCAGCAGAGCTGCAAAAACAACGTACAAAATTTATTGATGTTAAAAAAAGGCTTAGAGAACATAATCTGCAATATGCAATGTTATACCCTGCATGCCTCAGAGTGGTCGCACTGGCAGAAGTACAATTCTTTGATCGCCCTAATGCAGCCGCACAATGGCTGGATCGTGAGGATAGAGCACTCAAAGCTGCCAGACTGCAACACCTGACTCCAGCATGAGGGTCCTTCATCCTAACATGTGAGGGGTTTGGAGGGGGGTGGAGGTTGGGATGGTACTCCCCCCCTCACCCCTTCTTCTTCACCAACCGTTTTGTCTAGGTCAGGCGGGAAAAAGGAGAACTTTCCACATTCCACTGTATGATTTATGCTAATCAACCTGCAGTAGTGAAACCCCACTCACCATCCAGAGTTCTTCTGCTTGTGTTTCCAATGCATAACCCCCCCCCCCTTTCCGGAAAGTTTGCTAAGGGAAAAACGCCAACCAGCCCTGTTAGCTGAGAGCCCTGTTAGCTCCACTCTTTAATTTGCCCTTGATTTTTTTGTTTCTTTTTTCTTTAAGCACATGCTCCAATCTGTGTTCACTATCTGACCCACCGGGCCTCCAGCCATGGACTTCCATACACACGGACAATGTCAGACCACTTACGTGTGATGCAAGTAATATCTTTGCCAGGTACGTTCTACATGCACTTTATGATGCCAGAATGGAGGGTGTTGTGCGCCACTCTCCCAAGTCTCGCAAGACCATGTTTTTGTTCTCTACTAACCCAAATGGCGCATAAATAACAATAGTGTCCTGGAATGTAAGAGGACTTAACAACCCTGTGAAAAGATTGGCAGTCCTCAAACACCTCAAGTCTACAGGGCCCAATATAGTGTGCCTGCAAGAGATTCATTTTTCACCAGATCCGGCTCCTAGCTTTAGCCCTCGGGTGTATTGTACCCAATTCCACTCCACGCACTCGGCTTATTCCAGGGGAGTGAGTGTTCTGATACGTCGGGAAACTCAGTTCAACTGTATTCAAAAACATGTGGATCAGGAGGGTAGATATATTTTTCTGCTATGTATTGTTTCAGGTTTATCTTGTATACTGGCTGCAATTTATATTCCACCTCCCTACTCATCCGAGGTCCTCAAACGCCTTGCAAATTTTATGGCCCAGTTCCCCAATGTACCACTCTTGGCAGTGGGTGATTATAATAACTATATGAATCATCAACTAGATAAATTACCTGTCTCATCTAATGTACCCTAAGTAAAGGAGGACAGACATCTTTCGCTGGCCTACTTGAGGAACTCGGATTAACAGGTTTATGGAGATTGGGACATCCTTTGGTAAAACATTACTCATGCTGTTCAGCCTCCTACGGGAGCCTATCCAGAATAGACTTAGGTCTGGGTAACGATCCTATAATCCCATTGTTAGTGGATACAGGATATAATGATAGACATGTATCTGACCATTCCTCACTGTGGGTTTCGATATCATTACCTAATGTGACCAAACGCAAATGTTGGAAACTTAACCCCTTCTGGCTTTCACTGCTTCCCGAACCGGACCCCATAAGGGAACAATTAAAATTCTTTTTTCAGGACAACATTCATTCAGCGGATCTGAATGTGGTCTGGGATGCAGCCAAAGCATTTATGAGAGGGCAATTTATTACCGTAAATAATCAGATCAAAACTAATACAAATGCTTGGGAGGCTGAGGTTCGCAAGACACTTAGGGATTCTGAAGATAAATATATTGCCAACCCTATGGAAGATACAAAAAGAATTTGGTTAGGAGCACAATCTATGTCCAGACAACTGGCGTTTTTTTCCTGCAACAGGCACATTTTGCGGAGGGGGTGTCTACTGGGCACATGCTGGCTATTCTGGCGCGTGCTCAGAGTTCCACCTCCACAATCTCAGCCATACGCGATAGACAAGGTATCATTCAGACACAGACTGCCACAGTGGTAAAAATCTTTAGAACATTCTATATGGATATCTACTCATCTAAAGTGCAACCTACAGAGAGGGAACTAGAGTGCTTCTTAGAAAAATGCACATTACCTCATTTGTTGGCCTCGGACGCGGCCTTACCTAATGCCCCACTAACAGAAGAGGAACTAGCTATTGCACAAACTCACAATACAAATCCCCAGGGGCCGATGGCCTTCCATCCGAGGTCTACAAACGATATGCAGGCACACTGTTACCCACACTACTGAAGGTATACGATGAGGCACTGAAGGAGGGAACACACCCTTAATTCTATGAATGAGGATATCATTATCCTACTATTGAAGCCAGGCAAGGATGCAGCACTGTTAGACTCCTACAGGCTCATTTCTCTTCTCACGGCCTTACCTGTGGAAAGTGTTGGATCATCTAGGGCTAAGCACCAACTTTTTTAACCGGGTTAAACTGTTATATGCCCAACCCTCAGCCTGGATTAGGGTAAATGGGGAACTTTCGGAGCCTTTTCCATTGTTCCGGGGCACCAGACAGGGGTGCCCACTGTCGCCCCTGCTGTTTGCCCAGGCCCTGGAACCTCTCGCATCCAGAATAAGGGGTGACGGTGACATAGTGGGATTTCGGCGTGTGACGGGTACTGATGTAGTATTATTGTACGCAGATGACATGTTGCTTTATCTAGGTGACACGCAGAACTCACTGAGTGCTGTGATGGCTCTCATCAAAGGCTTCGGTACTCTGTCTGGCTTTCCATTAATTGGAACAAGTCGGTGCTAATGCCAATTAGACATTTGCACACTGAAATATTTCGTTTCGGAATTTCGTTTTCGTCCGAAAAATACATTTATTTAGTTACTCCCGAAATTCGTTTTTATTTATTTAGTTTTTCGTTAAAAATTGCATTTGTCCGAAAATCCAAATTAAGGTCGAATCTGTCATTAAAGGCTGATGGTGTCTGTCGAATGTTCAAAGAAGATTCGACGGAGCAGCTAAACTGTAGGACGCCGTATAGTTTACCTGCTCCGTCGAATCTTCTTAGAACTTTCAACAGACACCATAAGCCAAAGTACGTGTGTACTTAGTTCTAGCTATTTTACTGCTCCTCCTCTTTGGTTACAATCAGACAATAACATTCATCATCATAATTATTTTTATTTATCTTTTCTCCCCTACGTCAAATCTTTTCTCCCCTACGTCGAATCTTTTCTCCCCTACGTCGAATCTTTTCTCTCTATGTCGAATCTTTTCTCTCTATGTAGAATAATCTTGGACTAAAAGAGCTAAGGTTAGGCACATTCGACCACAGGTTTGATGGACACAGATTGTTATTAACATCATCATGTCGAATCTCCTATCTATATTGAACTGTTGTAGCAACGAAAACGAAAATAAAGCATTTGTTTATGTCGGATCTTTTGTTTTTCGGATTCTGCATTTTCGTTATTGTTTGTTAAAACGATAACAAAAATACCTGAAATTCGGACGTAAATGCATTTGGACGAAAACGAATGCACATGTCTAATGCCAATAGACCCCATTACAGCCCCTCTGCCGGAGTGCGTGGCAATGATACAGGTAGTGTCCTCCTTTCGGTATTTGGGTATCCAAATATCCCCGGATGTTTCCCAATACTTATCTGTTAATTTGCTTCCTCTGCTTGCCAAGTTTCGGGATAAGGCTAAGGCCTGGTACAAACTGCCTTTATCTGTAGTGGGAAGAATTAATCTCATAAAAATGGTGTGGGCACCCCAATTGCTGTACATTTTTAATAACTCCCCTGTCTGGATTCCTCGGTATTGGTTTAATAGGACTGATTCCCAGTTTCGGGAACTAATAAGGCGTAAAAAAAACCCAGCAAGAATTAGTTTATCAACGTTGCAATACAATAAAGATGAAGGGGGGACTGGCGACACCTCACTCTAGAGCATATTACCTTGCCTCACAGCTACAACAGCTGGGAGGCTGGGGATTAATGCATACGTCAGATCCGATCCACAGGCTCCTTCATGTCACACAAGAAAACAAACAAAGGCGCCTCTAAGTGTAGAAGAAAGACAAGTTTAATGCCCCAACTGGGTTCTAAAAGCACTTACAGGATGGATGGTGTAATCAGGCACTTCGTAAATGGAGCTGCATTGGAAAGGGTCACAGTGGGAGGAAGCATGCAGAGCGGATGGATGTAATGCAAAGCAGCGGCAGTGTGGAGCAGAGGAAGCCGCTGTGTGGCCGGCGTCGTCAGCACGAAGAGACGGCGTAACCGGAAGTGATGTCATCCACTGGAGCGGTTCCTTAACCAGCCTGGACCGCAAACAAACAGCCGAAGGGAGGAAGTGTCGTCATCAATAAGGGACGCGTTTCGGAACGGTCATACGTTCCTTTATCAACCAATGACTATAATGATGGCTATGCCTGGTATATATATACACACAAAATAATAGTGGGTTGGCCGGGGGCGGGGGCAACAATCAAATTTTGATAATAACATGATATAAAACGTCTAAATACATTTAAATACATAGAAACACAGGTAACAGCATTTTAAAAAGGGGGCAATGAAAAAAAAAAAAAAAATATATAGACATTTTGATCAAACACAAATTAGGGAAATTTAGTAGAGATTTGAAAGATTATAGTAGTAACAACATCTTCTCCTGGAAACGTAAATCGACCCACGACCTCCCATCCCTTATGGATATCAATCCTTTTGCTCCCATTGTCCCCCGTAAAATAATCCCTCTCAAAATAACATCTACAGTCCCTTCTGGACCTATTATACACAAGAAAGAAAACAACACCTCTGCTCTGGCATCCACATCATCTTCTCCTAATAACAACCTAGATCTTGTCCAACCTATGCCAGCGGCACAGGTCACTCCCATCTCCACTGCACCTAATATCTCTGCTGTCCTCCCCTGTTCTACCACTACCATACATAATACCACCGTAAATAACACACAAACTCCTTCAATAGTTTCTCCCGGTTCGTTGGTTTCGTTTGGTCCTAACACTTCACTCTTGACACCGCTTGCAACGACTCAACCTTCAGTATCTACTGCGGTTCCTTTTTTAGTATTCGACCCTCCTCGGACAAAATCACAAAAAAGAAAACACACAGAAGAGGTTGTCGAGGCAGAGGAGGCAGGTCCTACTCCAGACCCCAGCAAAAAGAAAGCACTGTTAAAATCTTCAACCTCTCCACCCATGCTCTAACCACAGATGAAATCTCCTTACTCAGTCGAGGCCTAAATTTTGCTCCATCCGCTCCACCTAATCCCTTTCTTCTCTTTAAGGATCTAAATAAATTTGTCCGCCTTCTTACTTTAAAGAGATTTTTTAACATCCAATCCACTAAACACCGTCCACACACTGATTCTTACATACCTGATGCATCACATAACGCCATTGATGTCCATACAGAAAGTGATCCCCTTTCCATCTTGGAAGAATTGTACAGCCATCCCTTCACTCCATCTTCTTCTCAGGCAGATCATGAGAATGATTATTTCCTATATACACAACATTTAATAACCTCTCCACCTATTCAAAACACCACGTTTAAACCCCCTTCGGTGTTTTATCCCACTCAGTCCAAAGGCTCATGCATTGATGCTTTCTACCGCATTGTCCACGCGGAAATACAGGAGCTCTGTAACAAAAATAAAAAAGCCATCTCTAATCTCACTCACCGTGAACAAAGAGCCCTTGACACACTTACCAACAATCTGGATTTGGTTATCAAAAGTGCTGACAAAGGGGGAGGTATAGTGATACAAAACAGAGTTGACTATGTCTCTGAAGCCATTCGATTGCTATCTGACAACAACACATACACCAGACTCAACAAAGATCCTCTACCCTCATTTACCATTGAAGCTTCCTCCCTTGTTAAGACAGCACTAAACGACAATATCATCACCCAACAAGAAGCTTCTTTTTTGATTAAAGAAGTACACTTTACACCCTATTTTTACCATCTGCCCAAGGTGCACAAAGATTCAAAAACACCACCCGGGCGACCTATTGTGGCGTCAATGGACAGCATCAGCAGCGGACTCTCACAATATATAGACCAATTCCTCCAGCCACTAGCCCAATCCCTTCAGTCGCACATTAGAGATGGTGTCCATCTGTTAGAGATCTTAACAACGTACTCTTGGGACCACAATTACCATTGGGCCTCTCTGGACGTCCAGTCTCTATATACATCCATACCCCATGAAGTGGGCCTCAATGCCCTACAGTTCTTTCTCTGCCAAGACCCCATGCTTAATCCGAGACAAGCTTCCTTCATTGTCGAAGCGACTTCCTTCTGCCTTACACACAATTATTTTAAATTTGAGGATGATTTTTTTCTGCAGATACGGGGTACAGCTATGGGGGCTCATTTTGCACCCTCATATGCGAACCTTACCATGGGGCACTGGGAGCATCAATATATATGGAACAACAATCCATTTTTCTCCCACATTGTTTTTTATGGCCGGTATATAGATGACGTGATTATCATATGGGATGGCAATGCATCAGTCTTTTCTGACTTCGTCAGATATTGTAACACCAACAGCATGGGCCTGACTTTCACCTCTGTCATCGACCAATACAAACTAGCCTTTTTGGACCTCGAACTTTTTTGGAGAGGCAAGGAGATACATGCTAGAAACTACATCAAGCCAACAGCTGGGAATTCTTTCCTCCATTACAATAGCTGTCACCACCCCCTGTGGCTAAACAATGTACCCAAAAGTCAGTTCTGTAGGCTAAAAAAGAATTGCACCCTAAACACTGACTATGATACCGAAGGTTCTACTTTGAAAGAAAAATTTCTCGAAAAGGGTTTTCCTGTTGATCTTGTAGATGCAGCTTATCTAAAATATAAGAGTACACCGTTTACTGAGAACACTCGCCCACGCCTCCAGAAGAGTAATTTACGATTCATCACTCAATTTCATACTCAACATAAGCAAATGGAGAATATTGTAAAAAGACACTGGCCTCTGCTATTACAAGATGAACACCTTCTTTCCACCCTGCCCAATAGACCTCAATTTGCCTATAGAAAGGCACCTAACATCAAAAGCAGGGTAGCGACCAGCAAACTTAAGGCCAGACTTTTGCCTCCTGGCCACCACATGCCCACATTCCTAGCCATCTCTGGGATGTACCAGTGCCGTAAGCCTCTCTGTAAGACTTGTAGCTTTGTGGTACACGGCCAGAAAGACTTTCAGGTTAAAGGCAAAACATACCCAATCAAGGGCTTTCATACATGCTCCTCTGACCACGTTGTATATTGCCTCACATGTCCCTGTGGCTTATTTTATGTAGGACGTACCATTCGGCCACTACGTAAACGTTTTGGCGAACATTGCCGGTTTATTGAAGGCGGATTAGATAATCATAGTGTCCCCAGACACTACCTCCACGCCCACGATAAGTCTACCAATGGCCTCAAAGTATGGGTCATTGAGGCAATGCCAAAAGATCTTCCCCCAGCTGAACGCTACCGACGACTATGTCACAGGGAAATGTATTGGATATTTTTATTAAATGTTTTAGCCCCTGGAGGGTTAAACGAGGATTTTGAAGTCAGCGCAATTTTATGATAATATATTTCCTTCTTTTGTAATTATTATCCAGTCCCTTCTTTTACTACAGTACTTGCGGTAGTCCAATATTACCACATTTCGATAGCATTGGTGACACAAATGTCCCAATTTCATTTTTTATTCTGCTATTTATATTTGCCTCTTTGCTCCTATGTATTTATTTTAACCATGCCGTTGTACATGTAAGGCTGCGTGTTTGTCTATTCCAGACACCCTATTGATAGAATACATTATATACTCTCCCCTTTTAATTCTCCACCATTTCAGTTTCAGTTTTTATTTTCGTTTTTATTTTCGTTTTTCTTCCAAACATCCCATACATATATATATATATATTTTTTTTTTTTTCATATATTTTTTTTTTTTTTTTCATTGCCCCCTTTTTAAAATGCTGTTACCTGTGTTTCTATGTATTTAAATGTATTTAGACGTTTTATATCATGTTATTATCAAAATTTGATTGTTGCCCCCGCCCCCGGCCAACCCACTATTATTTTGTGTGTATATATATACCAGGCATAGCCATCATTATAGTCATTGGTTGATAAAGGAACGTATGACCGTTCCGAAACGCGTCCCTTATTGATGACGACACTTCCTCCCTTCGGCTGTTTGTTTGCGGTCCAGGCTGGTTAAGGAACCGCTCCAGTGGATGACATCACTTCCGGTTACGCCGTCTCTTCGTGCTGACGACGCCGGCCACACAGCGGCTTCCTCTGCTCCACACTGCCGCTGCTTTGCATTACATCCATCCGCTCTGCATGCTTCCTCCCACTGTGACCCTTTCCAATGCAGCTCCATTTACGAAGTGCCTGATTACACCATCCATCCTGTAAGTGCTTTTAGAACCCAGTTGGGGCATTAAACTTGTCTTTCTTCTACACTTAGAGGCGCCTTTGTTTGTTTTCTTGTGTTTCTATAGACCCTGCTTCAGTCTTATTAAGCTGCAGCCCTTTGTGTTGAAGAGTACCATTCCATCACCTCTATCACTTCCACCAGCATCCTCATGCTCATTTGGGACTGCCTCATATAGAGACATTATCTAGACTATACTAGCCCTGTGCGCCCTATAAAAATAATTTTTGATTTTTATTTCCTTCATGTCACAGCCGGTGATGACATTACTGCTCTGACGTGCCTGGAGGTGGGTTATTCGCATTTAGATCTTAGGGCTTCAACTATACTTCTCTTAAAAACACTATGGTCCTATGTTAAAAGGCTGTTGGGGATAAGGGGCTATTTGTCCCATACTCCCTTGTGGCAAAACTTGAACTACAGAGAACTGTACAAACTCAGAGGCTATGGGAACTGGGAAAGCGCGGGCATAAAATACGTTACACAGTTATACAATGGGACTACCCTTAAATCGTTTATAAAGATACAAACAGAATTTAATATACCATGTACTAATTTCTACAAGTATTTACAGTTGCACCACGCACTGCAGATACTGTCAAGACAAACAGAGCTTAGTTTGACAGATCACCCACTGATACAAGGGATACTAATGGAAAGTGAAAAGAAAGATATGATTTCTAGATGCTACCACATCCTTCTCAACACAATTCAGGACCCAGCCAGTCTGCCTTGCAGACGCAAATGGGAGGAAGATGTGGGTATCATAGAAGGAGAGACATGGAATCTCTGTCTCGCCTCTGCCCCCCTGGTTTCAGTGTCTGCCTCTCAAAAATTGTCCCACCTTTATTTGTCACATCGGGTATACAGAACACCAGCACCCCTCCACAAGTGGGGAATATGTGACAAACCCCTATGTCCAAAATGCCAGAGGGACAATGGAGACCTTCTGCACATGCTCTGGGAGTGCCCCAAACTTTTCTCCTATTGGAAAGAAGTCCTTGACACAATCTCTCAGGTATACAAGAAACCCTACAATATGTCTACTGGGGGCCCTGGATGACGAGATGTTATCTCCCTCAGCACATACGGCGATTATTCGCCTCCTATATGTTGCTCGCAAACTAATTGCGCAACTCTGGATAACTCTCAGGGTTCCTACTAGGCGCCAATGGGTTGAGCAGGTTAATCGAATATTAATCAGGGAAAAATTGACATATCAGCAAAGAAATGCACCCCGCAAATGTTCTACAATGTGGCAGACCTGGCTGGAGGTACCTAGGTTAGCACCACATCAATTAGTTAACCGGTTCCCGACCGGTGCACGCCGATGTACGTCAGCAGAATGGCACGGCTGGGCAAATGGACTTACAGGTACGTCCATTTGAATTCCCCGCCGTGCCATTGCGTGCGAGCCGCTGGCGGCGCGCGCTGGCCAGGAGCTCTGTGATTTGGGTCGCGGGTCCCGCGGACTCGATCGCTACGGGGATACCCGTGATCGCCTCACGGAGAGGACGAACGAGGAGATGCTGATGTAAACAGCATCTCCCCGTTCTGCCTAGTGACAAGTGTCACTGATCACAGCTCCCTGTCATCGGGAGCAGTGATCAGAGTAATGACACTGCTAGCCCATCCCCCTACAGTTAGTAATCACTCCCCTAGGACATACTTAACCCCTCCCCGCCCCCTAGTGGTTAACCCCTTCACTGCCAGTGTCATTTACACAGTAATCAGTGCATTTTTTATCGCATTGATCGCTGTATAAATGACAATGGTCCCAGAAATGTGTCAAAAATGTCCGACATGTCCGCCATAACGTTGCAGTCACAATAAAAATCGCTGATCGCCGCCATTACTAGTAAAAAAAAAATTATTAATAAAAATGCCATAAAACTATCCCCTATTTAGTAAACGCTATAACTTTTGCGCAAACCAATCAATAAATGCTTACTGCTATTTTTTTTTACCAAAAATATTTAAAAGAATACGATCGGCCTAAACTGAGGAAAAAAAATGTTTTTTTATATATTTTTGGGGATATTTATTATAGCAAAATGTAAAAAATAATGCGTTTTTTTTTAAATTGTCGCTTTTATTTTGTTTATAGTGCAGAAAATAAAAATCGCAGAGGCGATCAAATACCACCAAAAGAAAGCTCTATTTGTGGGAAAAAAAGGACGCCAATTTTGTTCGGGAGCCACATCGCACATCCGCGCAATTGTCAGTTAAAGCGACGCAGTGCCAAATCGCAAAAAACGCTCTGGTCAGGAAGAGGGTAAAATCTTCCGGGGCTGAAGCGGTTAAAGATAGGCTTTTACAAGGCTAATGACTAAGAAAAACTGATTTAAATGGTGGTAAAAGAATACTTACTTAAATGTGAACTGTGATGGCATTCATGAAATCTGATGGGTCGGATAGCTTTTTTTAGTCATCCAAATGGGTTGCTCCTTTGTACTTATCGTGCTTCTACTTCTGCATTATTGTACACTACCTACAAGTTCTGCCATATATTTGGAATGTCTGATACAAAGCTTGACTAAATAATGTGTCAATAACTGCATTTTCTATTAGGTTATGTACTGTCCTGTATATTATGTATTTGACATAATGAACAAACAAAATAAAACTTTTTTTTTTTAATTAAAAAAAAAAAATTCATTAAAGTGTATTTTTTCCTAAAAAATTTGCATTTGAAAAACCGCTGTGCAAATATCATGATATAAAAATATGCAACACCCACTATTTTATTCTCTAGTGCCTCTGCTTAAAAAAATGTACAATGTTTGGGGATTCTAAGTAGTTTTCTAGCAAAAAAATGATGTTTTTTACATGTAGGAGAGGAATGTCAGAATTGGCCCAGACTGAAAAACGAACTGAAATCAGACAATGTAATGACCTGAATTTGACATGGTGTCTGTGTATAAACAACTGTGACTCCATCTTAGATTCTCTTGTATTCACATAAAGTATGAGTGAACATTTTCCTGTGTGTGTGTTTTACCATAATCAGCTTAAAAGTTTGCATAGAACTGCACCCTATGAGATATTGTAGTTAGGCCGAATTTGTGTTATTACGGTAGAGAGGGTGTTTCACCGCTCAGGTGGACACAGACCCAGGTGTGAGATTGATGTAAGATTTCCAGAGTTGAAGAGTTCCAGGTGCTGGCTGAATGCTAAGTGGAATAGGCATGAAATGAGAAGATCTGGATGCCGCACACCGGAAGTAGTAGAAAACTTGACTTTATTAGGAAGATGGGATCATCAAAAATACAAGACCATCATGCAGAAAGTACAGGATTAGCTGACGCGTTTCGCACTCGGAGCTGAGTGCTTACTCATAGCTGTTATTACCGTAGCTATTTCTTGTTATCTAGTCAAGCAACCTAACTCTTGATAAGAAAGTACTTAGTTTAAGTTATGTAAAACTCTTAGGCATGTATTTTTATTTTGTATAAATACTACCCTTGTACTGAATACAAATCAGAGATTTTAATAACACACTCCAGCTTGTTTTCCGTATCTCATTTGGTCTCTCATGGATCTGAGAGTCTCGGTGGACTGCCTGCATAAACCAGGGTGGTCTTCAAGGTGTACAATTCCTTTCAGAAATTGGGGGCTTGTCCCGGAAAAGCAAATCATCCTTCGTAAGTAAAATGTTTGTCTTATTTTGGTGAATTATTTTTCTTGCCTAGGCTCTGATAAAGCTTTAGTCCTTTAAAAATTATATAGAAGGGAGATGGACCACGCCTTAAAGGTCTTTGGGAGACCTGAGTCCTAGAGAGAGAATTCATTAACATTGTGAAAGGTCTTTGGGAGACCTGAGGGTCCTAGAGAGAGGATTCATTAATATTAGACAAAACAGTACTGTAACTCCTTTTGGGAAGGAGAGAGAGAGTCTATGATGTAACCACCACCGTGACCCAAACCTCTGTTTGCTTTGTCTTTCATAGAAGTATATAAGATAATTTGTTGTGTGGAAGAAGCTGTAAGGTAAGACAGCCTCTCGTTCACTGTAATATGGGTCAAAACCATTGTAAAGAGGCTCCGCCTCCCCCTAACCCGGGGGAAATTTGTAAGGATTATGTTGCTAGGGTTTGTGGTACTGATTATGAATTTATAAATCCTTGGGTGTCTAATTTAGCAGGGTGGACTGAAACTATGCATGGTAGTGATCCCTCCCCCTGAGATGGAGATAATGGTGAATTTCATTTGGATATGGTGAAAGGTTTATGTCTTGATGACATGAAGGCTTTCCCATGGTTTTCAGGAGACCCTCAGTGGAATATTAAATACATGAAAGAGGGAGGGGGAAATTGGCTTAAGTTTGCCCCATACTGGTTTCAGAGGGATAATAGGAAATAGGGATGAGCCTGTTGTTCGTGTCAAACGTAAGTTCATCTCGAAAATCGGGTGTTCGCCTGTTTGCCGAATAGCGAACAATTTGGGGTGTTCGCGGCAAATTCGAAAGCCGAGGAACACCCTTTAAAAGTCTATGGGAGAAATCAAAAGTGCTAATTTTAAAGGCTTATATGCATGGTATTGTCATAAAAAGTGTTTGGGGACCTAGGTCCTGCCCCAGGGGACATGTATCAATGCAAAAAAAGTTTTAAAAACGGCCGTTTTTTCGGGAGCAGTGATTTTAATAATGCTTAAAGTGAAACAATAAAAGTGAAACATTCCTTTAAATTTCGTACCTTGGGGTGTCTAAAGTATGCCTGTAAAGTGGCACATTTTTCCCCTGTTTAGAACAGTCCCTGCACAAAATGACATTTCTAAATAAAAAAAAAAAAATCATTTAAAAAAACTTGCAGGCATAATGAATTGCCTGTTCCTGCAATACAGATAAAAGTCATTGAAAAAAACAGCATGGGATCCCCCCAGTCCATTACCAGGCCCTTTGGGTCTGGTATGAATATTAAGGTGAACGCTGGACCAAAATTTTTAAAAAAATTGCGGGGGGGGGGTCTCCCCAAATTCCATACCAGGCCCTTCAGGTCTGGTATGAATTTTAAGGGGAACCCCGTGCCAAAATGTAAAAAAAAATGGCGTGGGGGTCCCCCCAAAAATCCATACCAGACCCTTATCTGAGCACGCAACCTGGCAGGCCGCAGGAAAAGAGGAGGGACAAGAGAGCGCCCCCCCTCCTGAACCATACCAGGCCACATGCCTTCAACATGGGGAGGGTGCTTTGGGGTAGCCCCCAAAGGACCTTGTCCCCATGTTGATGGGGACAAGGGCCTCATCCCCACAACCCTTGCCCGGTGGTTGTGGGGGTCTGCGGGTAGGGGGCTTATGGGAATCTGGAAGCCCCCTTTAACAAGGGGACCCCCAGATCCCCGCCTCCCCCCTGTGTGAAATGGTAATGGGGTACAAATGTACCCCTACCATTTCACAAAAAAAGTGTCAAAATGGTACAAATGACAAGACACAGCTTGGGACAAGGCCTTTATTAAAAAATAAAAAAATAAAAATGTCCCACAAAGTCATCTTCTTCTCTCGCTCCTCCGACGGACCGAAAAAAAAAGCCGCGACCGACCTGCCTCCATGGGAGGCCCCCCGTATGATGCATCCTCGCAGGTGATAGTTCTTTTATAACTGAGGGCGGGGCCACATGGTGAACTTCCAGGGTGACCCCACCCCCCTCTGACGCACAGGAACTTTCCTATGGCTTTCCTGGGGCGTCAGAGGGGGAGGGGGAGGGGCCACCTGTTTACGTAACTGGGTGGCTCTGCCCCCCTCTTACGGTCTTTGGATGTGGGTCTCATCTCCTGTACCCCATACAAAGCCACCCTCAAACCTTGGGCAGAACCCATATACCACAAACAATACCCTTTGTCAAAAGAAAAGGAGGATGGAATTGCTCCCATAGAGGAACATTTCCTTAAACAAGGAATTTTAAAGGAAACAATTTCACCTTACAACACTCCTATAAATCCAGTCAAAAAGCCGTATGGCAATTATAGGTTTGTTCAAGACCTTAGGGCCATAAATAATCTTGAGATAAAATAGCGTTTCACCAGGCCTGCAGAAACCACTACTCAGCGCCAAACACCCAAAAGAGCCCAAGATGTAGATAGAATTAAAAAGAATGATTAAAAGTGGTTACCATAAATACACATCAGTAAACACTTACAAACTGAAAGTAAATGATTGAACTCTACTGTGTCTGTCTAGGCAGAGAGACAATCTAATAAGCAGCAGCTGTCTCATACCAAAAGAACCAGGTAAAAAATACAAATAAAAACAGTGTTATAAAATAATCCACATTTAGACTAAATTATTACACTAGACAGCGCTAATGTTGAGCAATTGAAACTTGTGGCCAACAACACATAGGGACAGTCTTATAACAGAAAAGAGTCCTTTAAAAGAAATCCCTTGTAAAGGGAAGTGATGAAAAGTCCAGGGTGTAATTCAGAAAATCTACAGGTAATCTTTAAGAGAGAATCCTCCACATGCACCTTCCACCGATCACTTGTAAAATCCACCCGGTGACAAGCACTCACCCCCTAGGGGGTTAAACTCACCAGAAAAGGGGAGTAATAAAGCCTTCAGCGATAGTACGTTGTCATCATCACTATAAACAGGGTCACAGGCTAGCAGGGCTCATAATGAATCAAAGAACAAAAAAAGAGATGCACATAGCGTAATCCTATTTAATGATTCAAACCCCTTGTATACAGACACAAACCCCCCTTCAATAAATATACGTACATCAGATAAAATATAAAGCAAGCAATCAAACAGGCAGATAGTGTGTACACTTCACCCAGAGCCGTCAGCGCCGCTACTCAGGAAGACATCGATACTTCCTGGTTGTGCAGGTGATCCAGGTGGAGCGCACACGTCACTTCCGGCGTCGTATTGGCCACGCTCTGACGCGTTTCGTCATATCCTTTGACTTCAACAGAGGGCGCCCTCTGTTGAAGTCAAAGGATATGACGAAACGCGTCAGGGCGTGGCCAATACGACGCCGGAAGTGACGTGTGCGCTCCACCTGGATCACCTGCACAACCAGGAAGTATCGATGTCTTCCTGAGTAGCGGCGCTGACGGCTCTGGGTGAAGTGTACACACTATCTGCCTGTTTGATTGCTTGCTTTATATTTTATCTGATGTACGTATATTTATTGAAGGGGGGTTTGTGTCTGTATACAAGGGGTTTGAATCATTAAATAGGATTACGCTATGTGCATCTCTTTTTTTGTTCTTTGATTCATTATGAGCCCTGCTAGCCTGTGACCCTGTTTATAGTGATGATGACAACGTACTATCGCTGAAGGCTTTATTACTCCCCTTTTCTGGTGAGTTTAACCCCCTAGGGGGTGAGTGCTTGTCACCGGGTGGATTTTACAAGTGATCGGTGGAAGGTGCATGTGGAGGATTCTCTCTTAAAGATTACCTGTAGATTTTCTGAATTACACCCTTGACTTTTCATCACTTCCCTTTACAAGGGATTTCTTTTAAAGGACTCTTTTCTGTTATAAGACTGTCCCTATGTGTTGTTGGCCACAAGTTTCAATTGCTCAACATTAGCGCTGTCTAGTGTAATAATTTAGTCTAAATGTGGATTATTTTATAACACTGTTTTTATTTGTATTTTTTACCATAAATAATCTTGTAGTGCCCATAGCACCTATAGTACCTGATGTGCCATCACTCCTGACTTCCATACCATCCGATTCAGAGTATTTCACAGTAATTGATTTAGCAAATGCATTTTTTGCATCCCGGTGGACAGAGAGACACAGCCTATTCTTGCATTTTGTTTTAGAAATCGCCAGATGACCTGGTGCAGAATGCCCCAAGGGTATGTAGTCTATTCAGTTGTACTACAAGCAACCCTGCGGTCCTGGACTCCCCGCCATGGTTCAGTCCTATTACAGTATGTTGATGATTTGTTGTTATGCAGTCCGAGCCAGGTTGCCAACAGAGAGGATGGTAAAGATTTATTGTACTGGTAAGCAGAAAATGGTCACAAATTCTCTAAAAAGAAATTGCAATGGTGTCAAGAGACTGTTGAATGCCTTGGTTTTACCCTCACAAAAGGAGAAAGAAGAGTCAGTCACAAGAGAGCTGCAGCTCTCGTGGGTCTGCCCCGCCCACTGACAAAAAAAGATATGCTATCTTTTCTTGATATGATTGGTTACTGTCGCCAATGGATACCTGACTGCTCTTTTTATGATAACCTCCTGAGGCAAGCCACAGGCCCAGACATGCCACATTGTGTAAAATGGACAAATGAAATGTGTGATGCATTTGTGTACCTTAAAACAGCAATTGTAGTACAGCTGGAGGGGCGTGGCTACCGCACAGCTGAATGGTTGTGTAACTCCACAGCTCCACTCCAGCTAAGGGAACCACCGACTATTGGAACGACACCGACCCACTATCTGCCCTCACAGACAGCATAATACCACCGCCGACTCGCCCAGATGACCCGCAAGAGGAAAGAAGCGGAACAGCTGAAGAAACTACAAGATTTCTTCCAGCCGAAAGACCGCGATCGTGTCCAAAATGGCGCCGGCGCAGGGAGTGGCTCTCCTTCCCCCACAGGCAGCCCGCGGTCTCAGGCCTCAAGCCCAGGCTCACAATCAGGCCTAACCCACGAGTCTCCGGATGCCTCCACACCTCTCTCCCGCAGCCCAGCCAAATCAAAGCCACGTCTGGCGGAAGACATCCAGACAGGAAGCATGACACAAGACTCCATGGAGGATACAAGGGAGCTGGT
The DNA here is from genome assembly GCA_037952925.1 of Lithobates clamitans. Taxonomy (NCBI): domain Eukaryota; kingdom Metazoa; phylum Chordata; class Amphibia; order Anura; family Ranidae; genus Lithobates; species Lithobates clamitans. The sequence goes on along the minus strand of JBBGZY010000742.1, from coordinate 1,581,093 downwards.
GGATCCGTTTACAGCATTCCCCACAACGGGTAAGCCTGTGTCTGACACCATGCTCAAAGACATGCTTGTTTCCCTCCGCAGTTCTATGCACACAGACATGCTGCAGTGTGTTAACAACTTTAAAACAGAACTGGGAACCCTGGGAGGGAGAGTAAATCATATAGAGGATAAAATGGGGGACTTTGCCTCATCCCACAACACCCTAATTGATGCCCACAATGATCACTCTGATGAGATTGCATGGCTGAGGTCAAAGGTCGCTGACCTTGAAGATAGGTCACGAAGAAATAACGTTAAACTACGGGGGGTGCCCGAAACTATTCTTCCCCCACAACTTCAACAGTATGCCAGAGACTTACTCAAGACCTTCTTACCCACCATTTCAGAATCTGAAATTCAAATTGACCGCATTCACAGACTGCCTAAACCGTCACATCTCCCAGATAATATACCCAGAGATGTCCTGATGCGGGTACACTTTTATCAAACCAAGGAACAGCTTATGTCCGCATTCCGCAAAAATCGACAACCACTAGAAAGATTTGCGCATATTCAACTATTTGCAGATCTTTCACAATTCACAATGCAAAAACGTAAAGCTTTATTACCAGTGACCAAAGCCTTGCGCAACCATAATATCATATACTGCTGGGGGTACCCGGTCAAATTAACAGTCACTCATGACGGCAACACCACAGTAGTTACAGATGTGGAAGAGGGACTCCAACTACTCAGATCCCTGGACATACTACCTGATCACGCACCTGCAGGCCCTTCTCCCCCTGCAAAACTAAATACCCAGTATGAATGGCAAACGGTGTCAAGCAAGAAGAGCAACAAACAAAATAAATCAAAAGCACCCAATTACAAAAAGTAAACTACCTTTCTATCAAGGTTCCAAACAAAATCTGGAGTTCTCAGCTGAGATTTCTCCCCCTCTGATACATGGGCAAATGTTCTGCCCCCAAGTTCAAGCTCAAGTTCAAGTTCAAGTTTGACTTTATTTTTTTAATACAATGTTTTTTCGCTTCTCATTCTAATTTTATTTCTCCCTCCACCTCAACCGCAATTTCTTTCCACTGGTCTGGCAGCCGGATGCAAGCCTCCAAGGAAGTGATACCGAAAAACCCAAGTCAATCCAACTATCATCAAAATTCCAAGATAAGATGGGCTACACTTCCGGGACTAAGGTACTGTAAACATCTATACCCACACCACATAAATGGCGCTTAAAATAGTTTCCTTCAATGTAAATGGCCTCAACCACCCGGCCAAGAGGGCCTCGGTTTGGAGTGAGGCGATTAAGCTCCAGGCTGATGTCCTATGTCTCCAAGAGACGCATTTCTTAGCCAGCAAAACCCCTTATTTTAAGCATAAAAAATTCCCCCACATATTTTTTGCTTCCGCTCCTTCCAAACAAAAAGGAGTCCTTGTGGCCATCAGAGACTCTGTGGCCTTCAATCTCTTGGAAACACACATAGATCCTGCAGGAAGATATCTCATTCTCCTTGGAAAACTAAATAATAAACCCTACACAATCGTCAACCTTTACGTGCCAAACTCCCATCAACTCCGCTTTCTAAGAAGACTCTACCAAAAAGTCACCAATATTCAAAAAGGATCACTAGTGATATGTGGAGACCATAACTTAACAGCGGATTACTCATTGGATACCACATCAAAAGCCAAACGACCTCCCCCCTCCCTTCAATCTCTACTACACTCTCAAGATATCTATGATGTTTGGAGATGTCAACTTGCTAATGAAAGAGACTTCACCTTCCACTCTACCAGACATAACTCATACTCCAGATTAGATCTGATATTGGTGGACAAAGTACTTCTACAAGCTGTGTCTTCCTCCACCATACATAATATAACATGGTCTGACCTATCACTGTGGTGGAGGGACACACTCCGAGTCCTACCTACATATGGAGAGCTAATTCTCGTATTTTTCAGATGCCACAACATGTCAGAAATATTAATGATAAATTGTCTGAGTTTTTCGAGATAAATACCAATTCTGTATCTGATCCAGCAATACTGTGATGCTCACATAAGGCTTTTATTAGAGGGATATTACTTCAGATATGTGCAAGGGAGAAGAGGCAGAGGACACATAGGCTAGACTTAATTATTAAAGACATTAAAACCCTGGAGACTTTAAATAAACAAAACTCCACTCATCATACGGCCCACAAACTCTCCCAACTTCGCTCTGATCTCAGACTCCTGCTAATTGAACGCTATGACAAACACATACAATCTTTAAAACTGACACATTATTCATCTGGCAACCGTGCAGGCAAATTCCTAGCCCAGAGGCTCAAAACAGCCAGGACTAAATCTAAAATTCCATTTTTACTACATCCAAAAGATAAACATAAAATATACAACCCTAAAGAAATAGCTAATTCTTTTGCTGAATACTATTCAACACTATACAATCTAAATAGAGACCCCAACACTCCACAACCAACAGAGGAAAGCATACAGACCTTTTTGTCCAAACTTAAACTTCCCTCTCTCTCACAATCACAACTGTCACACCTTAATGCCCCTATTACGGAGTCTGAGATCCAGAAATTGATATGAACACTTCCATTAGGTAAATCTCCAGGCCCAGATGGCCTGCCTAACGGGAATTTTAAAACATTTTACTCCAAACTAACTCCGTCCTTACAGGCGGTCTTCTCAGTCGTGATGTCCTCTGCCTCCTTTCCCCCTGAAATGCTAAAGGACTACGTTGTGACCAGGGGCGGGCTGACCATTCGGCCACTCGGGCACTGCCCGAGGGCCCCGGGCCACTAGGGGGCCCCATCAGGGTTGCCAGCCTCAGTAAAACCAGGGACAGTATGTAAAAATCTGTGTTTTTTTTTTAGATCTGTCTCTGAAATGTCCCTTACCGACATCCTTTTGGTCTAAAAATCCCGAGATTATAGCTGCCCCACCTCTCCAGTACCTTCTCAGCTAATAGAAACATGTATGTATATACTGTGTGATTGTATACTGTGTGTGTGTGTGTGTGTATATTATGTGGCCCCATAATCTCTAATTGCCTGGGGGCCCCATAATCTCCTATTGCCCGGGGGCCCCATGAGTTGTCAGTCCGCCCCTGGTTGTGACTATCCCTAAACCTGGCAAAGAGCTCACATCCCCACCCAATTTTAGGCCGATATCATTGTTCAACACTGATGTCAAGATCTATGCGAAAATCTTAGCACATAGATTACTCCCTATCCTTCCTTTTCTTGTAAAATCTGATCAATCAGGCTTCACGGCGGGAAGGCAGGCTGCTGATGCCACTAGAAGAGTTATTAATATCATGCAATTCGCTCGGTCCTGTCGGGTGCCTTCTCTGCTCCTCTCTTTGGATGCGGAGAAGGCATTCGACAGGATTCACTGGGGCTACATGAGACACACACTGCAGAGGTTTGGCTTCTGTGGGCCCATCTTGTCTGCCATATTGGCTCTATATTCCTCCCCCTGTGCACAAGTGTTCACCTCTAACCTATTATCAGACACCTTCAATATATCGAACGGCACTAGGCAGGGTTGCCCCCTCTCTCCTTCCATTTTTAATTTACTAATTGAACCCCTCGCAGAAAAAGTTAGGACTCACCCCAATATCTCAGGCTTCTCCATACAAGGACAATCCCACAATATAAATTTATTTGCTGACGATTTTATTCTTTTCCTATCATCACCCGATATATCACTACTACATGCACATGATACACTCAACGAATTCAGCAAGATTTCATATTACAAAGTCAACTTCACAAAATCAATTATACTAGATTTGGGAATAACACCCTCCTTAAAATCCCAACTACTTACATCCTATACCTATACTTGGAGCAATTCAAGTATCACCTACTTAGGCCTAACACTAACTAAGGAAACAAAAAGAATGGCTAATACTGAGTTAACATGGACAGGACGCTTGGCCTCATTTAAAATGTTAATCCTGCCCCAAATACTTTATGTGTTCCGTACCTTACCGGTCCCAATACACACCACATATATCAAAGCACTAAACACCCTGCTCTCTAGCTATATCTGGAAACTTAAAAGACCGAGATGCTCTAAAACAGTGGTTCTCAACTCCAGTCCTCGGGACCCACCAACAGACCAGAATTTAAGTATTACCTTGGGGAGTTGCAGACTAGAATACTGCAATCACTGAGCAGCAAATGATATCACCTGTGATGTATTTCAGCTATCTTGCAAACCTGGCCTGTTGGTGGGTCCTGAGGACTGGAGTTGAGAACCACTGCTCTAAAACATTGTTGGTCAAACATAGAAAGGTAGGGGGTATGGGACTAGTTGATATTAAGGATTACCATAGAGCAGCCATCCTCACACAACTTAAAGAGTGGTTCAACTCGACACCTAGAACTTTGTGGTGCAACATAGAACAAACTCTGATCCTGCCTAGTACTCTGCAAAGCCTCCTACTACTAGACGTTTGGAGACCCCTTCCCATTAATAAACTACCACTTACTATCCAAGCATCGATCTTAGCATGGAGGGACCTATGCAAAGTCTCAATTCCAAAACCCAATCAAAAGGACATCCCTATACCTACAGTAAAGCAATTCTTTCTCATGCCATTCCAAATCTTCATATCAAAGACTGGCACGATAAGGGTATTAAAACGGTTGCTGATCTACACCGTGATAATTCTCTTATCCCCTTTCCTGTGCTTAAGAATCAGTACAATCTTTGCTCTACTGACCAATACAAATACAACCAAATAGCTCACCTCCTACGCACCATCAAATCTTATCATATTTACCTTCCAAAAGAGGTGTGGGAATACTTCACCAAGCAACCAACTCCACCCAGAGGCATCTCTCTGTTCTACAACCTTTTCCAACATAAATTAGAATTTATAAAATCCCCGCCTTATCAAAAGTGGGAATCAGATCTGGGAATACATATTACGAATGTACAATGGCAACACGCATTTCGAGCACTACATAAAGCAACCAGATGCGTTAACCACTGTGAACTGTCCCAAAAGATAGCACTTAGACGGTACCTCACCCCATATAGAGTCTCCAAGTTTGGAAATCACAGTTCTCCACTATGTTGGAGGAATTGTGGTTCAATAGGCAACTTGCTACATATGTTCTGGACCTGTAAAAATTTAACTAGCTTCTGGAACTCTATCTTTCGGTCAACTATTTCAACTATTACAGGGATCCTAACCCGTCCAAAGCCAAGTTTGGCAATACTAAACATAGGTATAGAATTGTTCCCACCCGAATTTAGAACTGTGATCACCCACATTTTTCTAGTAGCTAGAACCTTAATAGACCAAAAAAACTGGAGAACAGACAAAGCCCCAAATGTGTCCGAAGTCCTTACAATCACCCAGACTCACTACGTGTATGAATCTCTACTAGCTAGTAGAAGTGTTCAAAAGGAAAAGTTTGATAACCAATGGAAAATATGGACAACATGGTTTAAAAGTAATAAAGGCTGAACAATCTTTGAGATAAACTCACCTTACTATAACTATATATATTATGCTTGCGTGAAGGTCAGACCAGGAAAAACCCTCCCCCCCCCCTCCCACTCCCACCTTTCCCTTTCTTTTTCCCCTCCCTCTCCAATTCTCTTACTCCTATATCTTATGTTTCTTTCTACCTCCCTATAGTTATATCTATGTTGACGGAGTATATGTACACCTATGGAGATAATATTCTTATGATAATTTCACGGTAACTCGGACCATGCAAAAACCTTGTATTAGTCCTTTCATGTATTTTTGAACATTTTGCTGATGTATGATTATATCACATGTATACTCTGTGAAAATCCAATAAAAACTATTTAAAAAAAAAAAAAAGACAGCAATGGTAACGGCCCCTGGTCTTGGATTGCCCAATTATGACAAGACGTTTCACTTGTTTGCCAGGGACAATTGTAAAACAATGGCGGGAGTCCTAGCGTAGGAACACGGAGGAAAACGCCACCCTATTGCATTGTTTTCAGGAATAGTGCCAATGCCGGAACAGGGTATTCCGGCGTGTCTCAGAGCTTTGGCATCATGTGTTATGGTAGTAGAAATGGCTACTTCTTTTACTCTAGGACATCTAACCACCTTACATACTACTCATAATGTATCCATTTTGTTGAAAAATATTCATATCCAACATATGTCAGCCCAAAGAGTGAGTGGATACGTGTCAGAGAAACCATCAATCCAGCCGCATCAGCCACGTCCCTGCACGCATGCGCGGCGGAACGGCCCTCCCGCACATGTGCGCTTGCGGCCCGATGGAACAACGTGCACACATGCGTACTAGTGCACGCTCAACGTGACGGTCTGGCCGGCCGATAAAGGTTGCTCAGGTGCTCAGACAGGTTGCTGGTTTGTCTTCATTTCCTGTCTGCGCTTGGTTCCTGTTTCCCGTACCTGACTACTCGTTGTGACCCGGATCAACCCTGACCACTCTGCTCTTCTCCTGGACCCGACCCCTGGCCTGTTAATGGACTCTGCCTTGCCTTCTGTGTTTGACCCTCGGCCTGTGACCCGGATCTGCCTCTTGTCTCCAGTGTTTGACCCTCGGCCTGTGACCTGGATCTGCCTCTTGTCTCCAGTGTTTCACCCTCTGCCTGTTCTGGACTCTTAACTAGTTCCTTCTTGCAGGTCATCCTATCCATCAGTCAGGTGTATCCTGCCTATTGGTAGCCTGTGCCTCTTCGTGCCGTCCATTCCCTGTACCACCTCCAGGGGATGGAGTGCGCCTAGTCGCAAGGGCGAACCGCTCTCAGCATCTCGGCCTCGGTAAGTACATACCTGACAGTACAAACCAGCCAGATGTCAGAGGCCAACACAGCGCGTTCCCCTCTTGAGATCCTGTGCCAGCAAGTTTCAACACTCACTGATGCAGTCCAGAAACTGCAAGAAGTCTACACCAAAATTGAGGGTCACCTCCAGCAACTCTCTGGATCACCCATACCAGCAGTCGCTGCTCCTGCACCTGCCAGTGCGGCCTCCTTCACTCAGGCTTCATCAAATCCAACTGTGGTAATGGCCTCCCTGAGCCTAAGGTTCCTATGCCAGAGCGATTTTCAGGCGATCGCAAGAAATACAGGGCTTTCAAGAATGCCTGCTCCCTATACCTAGCTCTTCAGCCCAGGATTTTCTCTTCTGAAGTTGTAAAAGTGGGCTTCATTATCTCCCTTCTGGTCGATTAACCACAAGCTTGGGCCCACAGCTTGATGGAACAGAGGAGCCCTGTGTTAAATTCAGTAGATACCTTTTTTGAAAGCATGGCACAACTTTATGATGATCCACAGCACACAGCCACAGCTGAAACCATTTTACATAACTTGTCTCAAGGGCGAAGGCCGATTGAATACTATACGGTTGAATTCCGGAAGTGGTCGCCTGACACTGGCTGGAACGAACCTGCCTTGAAGTATCAATATCGTCAAGGGTTGTCTGAAGCCCTTAAGGATGAACTGGCCAGGGTGGAGACCCCTGCTACATTGGAGGATTTGACCCAGTCAGCCACCAAATTAGACAGGCGCATGCGTGAGCGGCGCTCTGAGCGCTTCCAGGTTCCTCGACCCAGCTGGATGCTTCCCAAACCGACCCCTATCCATCCACCTTTTCCAGCTTCTACAACCACCTCCGCTCCTGAAATCAAGCCCATGCAACTCGATCTGGTCCGTGCTCCTCTCACTCCTGAGGAGAGGCAACATAGGCATCAAGCCAATCTTTGCCTATACTGTGGGGGTAAAGGTGATTTTCTTTGTAACTGCCCTGGGAGACCTAGTAAGTGTCATCCACAATTTGTCATGAACTATCAAGTCACTGGTGTTCCCAAGACTTATGTTACCCTCTTTGTCTCCCTACTGCCAGTGGAAAAGGAAACCCGCCTGCCAGCTATAATTGACTCCAGAGCTTGTAGCTGCTTCTTGGATACCTCACTGACTCAAAGACTGCATGTTCCTCTTCAGACCAAAAAGCAAAGCCTCCAGGTACACCTGGCTGATGGGTCTCTGACTCGTTCTGGACTTATCACCCAGGAAACCAGACCCTTTCTTACTACCATGGACTCAGGCCAACAGGAGTTCCTGCGCTTCAACCTTATCTCCTCCCCTATGTTTCCTATCATTTTGGGGCTCCCCTGGCTGCAGGCACATGAACCTCAAATAAACTGGAGCAGGAAAGAGGTTTCTTTCTCCTCCCAATACTGCTCTGAACACTGCCTCATTCCAGCTCCAGCCGCCTGCTTAACTGTAACACCGGTACCCGACAACCTCCAACACATTCCCTCTGTGTACCTTAAGTTCAGAGATGTTTTTGACAAACAAAAGGCTGACCGCCTGCCTTCTCACCATTCTTACAACTGCCCCATTGACCTTCTACCCAGCTTTGAAGTCCCTTTTGGCCGCATCTTTCCACTATCAGAAACTGAGCTGGAGCCGGCTGGAGCCGGTATCTTTTTTGTGGAAAAGAAAGGCGGCTCCCTGATACCGTGCATCGACTACAGGGAATTAAATAAAATGACTATTAAAAACCGGTATCCGCTACCACTTATACCGGAGTTATTTCAACAATTCCGATCAGCCCAAATCTTTTCCAAGCTAGATCTCCGAGGCTATAACCTCATCCGAATTCAGGCTGGGGATGAATGGAAAACCACTTTCAGGTCCAGGTTTGGACATGACGAGTACCTGGTGATGCTGTTTGGGCTATGTAACGCCCCGGCCACATTTCAGCATCTGGTAAATGACATTTTCCGTGAATATCTTGATAACTTTCTAGTCGTTTACCTAGACGACATCCTCATTTTTTCTGCCACTATTGAATTACATCGAGTTCATGTCAAAAATGCTCTTGCAATTCTCAGAAGACATAAACTGTATCTCAAGGCAGAAAAATGCGACTTTGAAAAGACTGTTGTGCAGTTCCTGGGATTCATTATCTCCACCAACAGGGTCGCAATGGACCCACAGAAGGTCAAGGCAATCCAGGAATGGCTGGCTCCAGTAGACAAAAAAGCAGTACAACGATTTATAGGTTTTGCTAATTTTTATAGGAGATTTATCATTGGCTTCTGGTCTATTGTAGCACCCATCCCCCAATTAACACACCAACACAACTGTTTTCAGTGGTCCCAGGAAGCCCAGGAAGCTTTTACTAAACTAAAGGCCTTGTTTACCTCCGCACCAGTTTTACAGCATCCAGATCCAGCTCTGCCATTTGTACTGGAAGTGGATGCCTCTGAAACAGCCACTGGGGCCATCCTCTCCCAAAGACAAGGTCCCAAGGCCCTCCTACATCCCGTAGCCTTCGCATCCCAAAAACTAAGTCCGCCAGAAAGAAACTATAACTGGAAGTAAGACCCCTGCCTTTAAAGACTTTCCATGACCACAAACTGTCAGGCCACTTCGGGACACAGAAGACTGCAGAATTAATCTCCCGTTCCTTCTGGTGGCTGGGTTGGAGACGGGATTGTAAGGACCAGGTCTCTTCTTGCTCTGTTTGCCAGCACAGTAAGGGACCAAATACCAAATCCTGGGGTCTACACAAACCTTTATCCATTCCGGAACGGCCCTGGGCAGAAGTCTCTGTGGACTTCATTGTGGACTTACATCCCTCAGAGGGATTCACCACTATCTTGGTTGTTGTCGACCGCCTTTCGAAGATGGCACATTTCCTGCCCATCTCCTTCTGCTTCAGATACGGCCAATATTTTCTTTAAAGAAATAACAAGACTTCACGGTGTACCTAGGAGCATTGTCTCAGATAGAGGTGTGCAATTTACCTCCAAATTCTGGAGAGAACTCTGTAAATCCCTGGAAATAAAGACTTGTCTCTCCTCTGCGTACCACCCTCAGAGCAACGGCCAGACGGAGAGAACAAATCAAACTCTGGAGCAGTATTTCCGTTGTTTTTGTTCAGGCTCCCAGGATGATTGGTCCACTCTCCTGCCCTATGCTGAATTTGAGTAAATTACTCCATCCATACAGCTATAAATCAAACACCCTTCTGGTCAAACTTCGGGTTTCATCCTTCTTCTCTCCCGTACACCACCCCTGAGACATCTGTCCTGCTGTCCAAGACCGGATAGCCTCTATCCAGCTGAACTTTCAGAAAATGCAGGAAACCATGCAAAGGGCCCAGGACAGCTATAAGAAATATTACGACAAGGGAAGGAAGGAGAAACCAGTCTTCAAAATTGGCGAAGAAGTTTGGCTGTCAGCCATTAATCTTAGATTACCATTTCCCTCACGGAACCTTGGGCCAAGGTTCATTGGCCCCTTTAAAATCAAGAGAATGGTCAACCCTGTGGCCTTCGAGTTAGCCTTGCCCAACTCTTACAAAATACACCTGGTATTTCATGCATCTTTACTAAAGCCTGTTGTTTCCAACTCCTTCTCTGGAAGATAAGAACTACCTCCCTCACCAGTCAAGGTGGACTGGGAAAATGAATTTGAAGTGGAATCTATTTTGAGTTGCAGGAAAAGGGGTAGACAGCGCCAGTATCTAATTTAGTAGAAGGGGACATCTGGAACATCCGTATTTGATGTCCAGCTTGGGCGTCCAGAATCCTCCCCTCCAGGGGGCACTGTCAGAGAAACCATCAATCCAGCCGCATCAGCCGCGTCCCTGCTCGCAAGCGCGGCGGAACGGCACTCCGGCGCATGCGCATTCGTGGCCCGATAGAACGGCATGCGCGCATGCGCACTAGTGCACGCTCAACGTGATGCTCTGGCCTATAGAGGTTGCTCAGGGGCTCAGAAAGGTTGCTGGTTTGTCTTCAGCGTCCTGTCTGCGCTTGGTTGCTGTTTCCTGTACCTGACTACTCGTTGTTATCCGGATCGACCCTGACCACTCTGCTCTTCTCCTGAACCCGACCCTTGGCCTGTTAACGGACTCTGCCTTGCCTTCTGTGTTTGACCCTCGGCCTGTTACCCGGATCTGCCTCTTGTCTCCAGTGTTTGACCCTCTGCCTGTTCTGGACCATTAACTAGTTCCTGCTTGCGGGTCATCCTATCCATCAGTCACCGCACGGCTGCCCATCTCCAGAAGGATTACTCCTCCAGTTCTATCCTGCCTATTGGTAGCCTGTGCCTCTTTGTGCCGTCCACTCCCTGTACCACCTCCAGAGGGCGGAGTGCGCCTAATTGCACGGGCGAACTGCTCTCGGCATCTCGGCCTCGGTAAGTACTCACCTGACAATATGAGGTTATTCTCCTCTCCAATCCAAATCTCGAAACAAAGTATGTTTCACCTACTTCAGGCCCAGCCCCGATCCTAAATGCGTTACTAGGTTTAAAAGGAGAAAAGGATGAGTGCATTGAAATAATCCACCAGAACACATCTCCACGTGCAGATATGTCTTCCACTGCAATCCCTGGGGCACAAAATGTTTTTGTTGATGGTTCTTGTTCTAGACCAAATGACAACACATATCATGCAGGATATGCTGTAGTCCAGTTGCCTGATGTAGTGCTTGAAGCAAACCCAGTCTCATTTCAATCAGCACAAGCTGCAGAACTGATTGCCCTTACAAGAGCATGCCAGCTCTTTGAAGGACAGGATGTGAACATTTATACTGATTCTAAATACGCATTCGGTGTATGCCACGATTTTGGTATTATCTGGTTAAAAGAGGGTACATAGCAGCAGATGGCAAATCCATTTCACATTTAACATTAGTGTCCAGCTTTTTAGAAGAGATTAAATTGCCTCGCTCTATAGCTATCCTCCACTGCAAGGCACATACCACAAACCAAGATGATGTTTCAAAAGGAAATGACTTAGCTGATAAAGTAGCAAAGGAAGCAGCTTCTAAACAAGAAGCTACCATACAAATGCCATCACTTGCACCTGAAATGCCCCTGTTAGACCATACCTTGTCAAATCTTCAGACATATGCTACAGACACAGATATTAAACAGTGGAATATTGCAGGAGTGCAGAAAAGCCCAGATACTGGACTTGTCTGTCAAGAGGGGAGACAATGTATACCTGTAGCTAGTGCACCTTTATTTATTTCTCAGTATCATGGGGTAGGGCACAGAGGCTGGCAGGTCACATGTGAATTATTGGACAATGATTTCTTTATCCCCGGTCTTCCCTCTTTGGTCAAATCATATGTTGCCAGATGCATCACATGCATCCGAAACAACCCAAGCAATCCACCCAAGGCAAAACATGAACACCTTACATATCCATCCACACCTTTTCACATTTACAGATTGACTTCACTCATGTGCCTAAATTAGGTAAAAGACAGGAATATTTACTTGTGATAGTAGACATGTTCTCAAGATTGACAGAATCATTTGTAACCACAAAAGAAGATGCACAAACAGTTGTAAAAATCCTCATGCAGGAAATTATCCCTAGATGGGGATGCCCGCTACAAATAAATTCTGATAAGGGCCCTGCCTTTATTTCAAAAGTGTGCCAAGATTCAGTGAAAGCACTTAAAATTGATTGGAAATTTCATATACCTTACCACTCGCAAAATTCAGGTATTGTTGAGAGAATGAACAGAACCATTAAAGATAAAATAAGAAAAGCAACAGGAGGCACATATAATAAATGGCAGAAAGTCCTACCAGCAGTTTTGGCCGAAATAAGAATGACCCCCTCTAAGAAAACAGGATACTCTCCATTTGAGGTCCTTATGGGTAGGCCATTTCCCACTCCGTGGGCCAGACAACCACATATGTTAGAAAGAGGGGACCTAGAAGTAATACAGGGAGAGTATATTAGGAAACTCGTTGAAACTCTGGACAGAGTTGAAAGAAATGTTGCTCGCACCTCTCCTTTCTCTTCACAGGAACCTACACACCCTTTCCAGGTAGGAGACGTAGCGGTGGTCCAACAGCTGAATTGTACTAAGAAGCAAGAGTACCCGTTCGGACCCCCGACCACTGTGATCGCAGTCACACATACCGCAATCCTTACCGAGGGACAACAGTCCTGGATTCATGCCAGTGGTGTGAAGAAGGTGAACCAAACACCTAAGAAGCAAGATAAAGCACAGAGAGGTGAAGCAGGTGATACAAATCCTCGAACAGTGAATGAAGCAGGTGGTCAAGACTCTGAAAAAGATGACCTCGCTTATTGCACCACAGACTTCTAGGAAGACATTTTGCCTCCTGTTCCTAATCTCTCTGATGGTGTTCCTACCTACATGGACCATAACTAATTGTATTTATCATCCTGAGGACTTGGGAGCCCTTAAAGGCATATGTGGGTCACACAATAACACCATCGATAATACACATACCAGACACAAGAGAGATACACAATCAGATAATGAAGGAGTTAAAACTGATAGTTTTACAGACAAAATGTTGCTACTGGAATTCAAATATAATTATGCCCAGAAATCAGGGTATGAGAAATGTTGGATATGTAGTAAACGGCATCCTAGTACAGCCCGTATTCCCCTTATGGCTGTACCTTTAAATATCATCCTTTTTTTAAATGGAACTCCTCCGCTTTTTTTAACCAACACATCAAGTTTAAATGTAAGCAACATCGTTACTTTTCCAACAATGGATAGAAGTAATTCCCCTGACTGGTGTTTTAATTTAGGGAATGAGATACAGACTAACCCCTCTACATGCAGTAGGTCAATATTTAACATTTCCATTTCCCCATAAGGGAAACTCTGCCTGTTCACTGTTCCACATATCTGATCCTGATTTAAACAATACCTTGCATAACTTTTCTTCCCTCTCTGATAATGTAAGCGATATAATACACCAATTCATAATCGCAGCACAGGACAAGTACACTCGCGGGATTATTGCTAAGAACCATTTGCACTAGGAAAAAGTGTCTATGTGTGTTGTGGGAAGGTATGCTATCCTTGGGTCCCCCTCCATGTCCAGGGATTGTGTTATTTGGCCTCTTTAGTCCCGATTATGGGAGTAATGGGTAACAATTAGGGAAGGTCTGTCTGTTCTGAACATGAGTTAGAGTAGCGAACAATTTGGGGTGTTCGCGGCAAATACGAAAGTCACTGAACACCCTTTAAAAGTCTATGGGAGAAATTAAAAGTGCTAATTTTAAAGGTTAATATGCAAGCTATTGTCATAAAAAGTGTTTGGGGACCTGGGTCCTGCCCCAGGGGACATGTATCAATGCAAAAAAAAGTTTTAAAAATGGACCTTTTTTCCGGAGCAGTGATTTTAATAATGCGTAAAGTGAAACAATAAAAGTGAAATATTCCTTTAAATTTTGTACCTGGGGGGTGTCTATAGTATGCCTGGAGAGTGGCGCATGTTTCCCGTGCTTACAACAGTCGAGAGCAAAATGACATTTCTAAAGGAAAAGAAAGTCATTTAAAAGTACTAGCAGTAAAATATCCTTAGCCTCCAAATCGCAAGAAAAGGGATTCAAATTACTGACCCGTTGGTATAGATGCCCCTCGACAATACGCTGGATAAACCCGGCGCTCCCGGATACCTGCTGGCATTGTTTGTCATCAAAGGGGACCTTACTCCACATTTGGTGGGAGTGCCCCCCTGTGCGGAGGTTCTGGCAAAAGATCCTCGACTTATATTGCAGACTCATGGCGATCTCGGTTACACCCTCTCCTGAGATAGCCTTGCTATCTATGCTCCCTGGCCCGCTTAAATCGGTCAAAAAAGACGTTCTGCGTCACTTTCTGGCGGCAGCTAGAACGGTTCTGCCCAGACATTGGAAGTCGACAAGCATGCCTTCTCTGGGGGATTGGGCAATTGAGGTGGACCAAATTAATAGACTGGAATGGATGTTGTCGCAGGAAACTGGTAAGGAGGAACAATTTTCCAAGACCTGGACCTCATGGTCTGTCTTCCGCTATTCTGCGGAATTTATTCCATGGGCTACAGAGGACTCCACCAATGCAACTGGGTGACCAGAGTGGAATGTCTTTCTCTTAATATCTGTATTTCTTAGTCCCTTGTCTCCTCTATTCTTACTCTTCTTTTTCCCTTTCTCCCCTTATATGTTACAGCGCTACACGATCACCTAAATCATACTCTCTAATCTCATCAGACCAATAATGTGACACACATTGAGATTCCCCATTAGAGAAAATACATTTAGCACAGCAACATTAGCCCTAGCTTGCTTGCAATAGGTGGACGCCACTCGTTGAGTGGATAGTGGTGCTCACCTGCACTTTAATCAGTTTAGACGGTATAGCTACGCAGGCTTAAACATCAAGCTAAATCAATAAACGCTCACAAATTGTTTAAAACATGAGATGATATGTTACCAGTATCGCAATGATGTCTATTTCTATTTTTTGTGTTTTTGTATGACATAACTGTATACTGTACATTTTTCCTTTCTCAATAAAATAAGATTGAATTAAAAGTACTAGCGGTAGCGCCGGCAGCTATAATGAATTGTCGGGTCTCTGCAATACTCATAACAGTTATTGAAAAAAACGGCCTGGGATTCCCCCACAGTGCATTACCAGGCCCTTTGGGTCTGGTATGAATATTAAGGAGAACCCTGAACCAAAATTTAAAAAAAAATGCGTAGGAGTCCTCCTAAATTCCATACCAGGACCTTCAATGGGTGACCCCGCCCCCCTCTGACACCACGGGGAAAACCATAGGGAAGTCCCCGTGAAGTCTCTGTGCATCAGAGGGGGGCGGGGTCAGTGGGTGGCCTCGCCCGCAGTTATATAAGAACTGTCAGAAGAACAGAAGCGTCACACAGCCGGAACCTCCCATGGATGCGGATTGTCCGGAGAACGAAGCGGGGAAGAAGAAGCCGGAGGAAGATGCGGACGAGAAGACCGAAGGAAGACGCAGAGGATCGGAGAAAGAACAAGATGGGAACTAAAAGATGGAGTAAGAAAACCGAATGAAGACCAGAAGGAGAAGGAAGCGGGGAAAGAAGAAGACATTAATAAAGGAATTGTCAAAAACCGTCTCTTGTCTTTTTTAACATTTTTGACACTATTTTTGTGAAATGGTAGGGGTACATTTGTACCCCATTACCATTTCACACAGGGGGGACCGGGATCTGGGGGTCCCCTTGTTAAAGGGGGCTTCCAGATTCCGATAAGCCCCCCCGCCCGCAGACCCCCACAACCACCGGGCAAGGGTTGTGGGGATGAGGCCCTTGTCCCCATAAACATGGGGACATCCTTCCCATGTTGAGGGCAGGTGGACTGGTACGGTTCAAGGGGGGGGCGCTATCTCACCCCCCTCTTTTCCTGCGGCCTGCCAGGCTGCGTGCTCGGATAAGGGTTTAGCATGAATTTTTAGGGGGATCCCCATGCCATTTTTTTTTCTAATTTTGGCACGGGGTTCCCCTTAAAAAACATACCAGACCCCGAAGGGTCTGGTATGGATTTTGAGGGGGACCCCCACGCCATTTTTTTTTAAATTTTGGCGCGGGGTTCCCCTCAATATCCATACCAGACCTGAAGGGCCTGGTATGGAAGGGTCCACGCATTTTTTTTTTTAATTTTGGTTCGGGGTTCCTCTTAATTTTTCAATGACTTTTATGAGTATTGAAGTGACACGACAATTCATTATAGCTGCCAGCGATACCGCTAGTACTTTTAAATGACTATTTTTTCCTTTAGAAATGTCATTTTGCTCTCAGACTGTTGTAAACATGGGAAACATGCCCCAATTTACAGGCATACTATAGACACCCCCCAGGTACGAAATTTAAAGGAATATTTCACTTTTATTGTTTCACTTTAAGCATTATTAAAATCACTTCTCCCGAAAAAAACGGCCATTCTTAAAACTTTTTTTTGCATTGATACATGTCCCCTGGGGCAGGACCCAGGTCCCCAAACACTTTTTATGACAATAACTTGCATATTAACCCTTAAAATTAGCACTTTTGATTTTTCAGATTCGTGTTCCATAGACTTTAACGGTGTTCGCATGTTCGAACAAATTTTTTGCCTGTTCGCATGTTCTGCTGCGAACCGAACAGGGGGGTGTTTGGCCCATCCCTAGTAACAATAAGGGAGATCACTTACTTGAGGCCAGTATGCATCCAAGATACCCTCTTAAGCATAGAATGAAGTGAGAATTGTTTCTTGAAAAGGATATGGCATGGACTTGGTTTCCCTCATGGACAGGATGGGGGATTGATATGATGAAGAAATTAAATATTTATTCTAAGATAAATACTGGATAAAAATTCAGATGACATTACTAAGTTAAATTTGGAAACGAGCAATCAGAAAACATCTAGAACTTCATGACATGGCCATAGAAAGTATGAATGCAGCCTTTATAGGGTTATGTGAGATGACTGAAGACTATGAATGTTGTACTTGGATACATAATACCAGTATAGAAATACCTGATTATTATGACATAATCTCACACCACAGAAAAGAAGTAGATAAATTACAAATAGAAGCACGAGACATAGCAAAGAATTGGGATCCTTTCAAAGGCTTAGGCGGATTTAGTTTTGGAGGAATATTTTCATGGCTGAAAGACATTGCTGACTATTATAATGATTTTGCTTTTTCTATTATTTTTATATGCATGTTTCAAACTTGTAAAGTGTATCATTGCTAGAGCTACCTGAACACCTGACCCCGCATCTGCTAATAAAGCCTACCTTAACATGTACTATGATAAGAAAGCTAATTATGTCACCGTGGAGAAAAAGTAAGACTCTTTTTTTTTAACTTAAAGAGGAGATTGTAATAGAATGTATAAACAACTGTGACTCCATCTTAGATTCTCTTGCATTCATATAAAGTAGAAGTGAACATTTTCCTGTGTGTGTTTTACCATAATCAGCTTAAAAGTTTCCATAGAACCGCACCCTATGAGATATTGTGGTTAGGCCGAATTTGTGTCAGCAAAGTTATTACCATAGCTATTTCTTGTTATCTAGTCAAGCAGCCTTATGCCGCGTACACATGACCGGACTTTCTGGCAGACTAGGTCCGCCGGTCTTCCCGACGGACTTTCGACGGAGTTACGGCAGACTTCCGAATGAACGAACTTGTCCACACATGGGCTAAAGTCCGTTCATTTTGAACGTGATGAGGTACGACGGGACTAGAAAAGGAAGTCAATCTCGCCACTTTTATCGGCGAGATTGACACCTTGCGAGCCCCGTCGCAGAGCATACCAGGCCCTTAGGTCTGGTATGGATTTTAAGGGGAACCCCCTACACCGAAAAAAACGGCGTGGGGGTCCCCCCAAAATTCATACCAGACCCTTATCCGAGCATGCAGCCCGGCCGGTCAGGAAAGGGGGTGGGGACCCCCTCCTGAACCAAACCAGGCCGCATGCCCTCAATATGGGGGGTGGGTGCTTTGGGGAAGGGGGGCGCCCTGCGCCCCCCTACCCCAAAGCACCTTATCCCCATGTTGATGAGGACAAGGGCCTTTTCCTGACAATCCTGGCCGTTAGTTGGCGGGGTCTGTGGGTGGGGGGCTTATCGGAATCCGGGAGCCCCCTTTAATAAGGGGGCCACCAGATCCCGCCCTCCACCCTATGTGAATGAGTATGGGGTACATCGTACCCCTACCCATTCACCTGGGGAAAAAAGTGTCAATAAAAACACACTACACAGGTTTTTAAAGTAGTTTATTGGGCAGCTTCGGGGTCTTCTTCCGACTTCAGGGGGGCCTCTTCTGACTTCTCCGCTCTCTCCGGCCTCTTCTCCCAGTGTCCGGCCTCTTCTCCTGCTGTCCGGTTCTTCTGCCGGGCTCCTACACTATCTTCTGCTCTTTTGCCGCTCTTTTGCTAGCGGTGGCCCAGGCTTCTCCGTCGTCTTGTTCCCTCTTCTCTTCTTCCGATGTTGACACGATGTCTCTCCCGCTGTATTGATGTGTGAGCAGTGTGCAATGACTTATATAGGCATGGGGCGTGGTCACGGGTGAAATCCATACCAGACGACATTGTCACCTCCTTCTCGCGCTCGCCGCAATAGGATGTGTTTTTCCTATGGCAGCGAGCGCGAGACTATACCCTGTAACTGAGAACCAGCGCGATAGGATCGCTCTGAAAACATTCTCGCGGGCAGGTGCTGTAGATGCCCTTGCGTCGTATTTGGTCTGTCAGACCAATAAACAGACGAACGGGCTTCCCGATAGGAACTGGGTCCGGCGGAGTTCCAGCTGAAAGATTTGAAGCATGTTTCAAATCTAAAGTCCGGCAGATTTTCGACCGAAAAGGTCCGTCGGGAGTCCGATGAAGCCCACACACATGGTCGGATAGACCGTCAGACCGGTCCGGTGGAAAAGTCCGCTCGTGTGTACGCCGCATAACTCTTGATAAGAAAGTACTGAGTTTAAGTTTTGTAAAACTGTTAGGCATGTATTTTTATTTTGTAGAAATACTACCCTTGTACTGAATACAAATCTTCAGAGATCTTATGAACATACTCCAGCTTGTTTTCCGTGTCTCATTTGGTCTCTCACAGATCCGAGAGTCTCGGTGGTCTGCCTGCATAAACCAGGGTCGTCATCAAGGTGTACAATTCCTTTCAGTTAAAAGCCAGTAAAGCAGCCGATCAGACCGATCTATGTCAGATGCATCTGCGGCTGCATTGAAGGCAAGAGAAGAGATCTGGGGTCTAATAGACCCCAGATCTCTCTATAAAGGGGACCTGCCATGGCCCATGCTTTTACAAGGGATGTTCATCCCTTGTAATTTAATTTAAAATTTAAAAAATTAAAATTACAGAGTTAAAAAAAAATGTTAAATAAAAAAAAAATTCCCCCATGCTCTCGGCCAAATGCGCACACATATGTAAATGGTGATCGCACCTCACATGTGAGGCATTACCATGAACGTCAGCGTGAGAGCAATCATTTTAGTGCCAGACTTCCTGTGTAACTCTAAACTGGTAACCTGTAAAGGCTTTTAAAGCTTTTAAAGCGTAGCCTATGAAGATTTTTAGGTATCATAATTTGGCGCCGTTCCAGGTGGACAAAATTTGAAAGCATGACATGCTTGGTATCTATTTACTCGGCGTAACATCATCTTTTATATTTTACGATTGGATATTATAATATTTTATATTTTGTTTTTGTGCATTAAAATTAATTGAAGTGTATTTTTTCCCCAAAAATTTGCATTGGAAAAACCACTGTGCAAATATCATGTAACATAAAAATACACCCACCATTTTATTCTCTAGGGCCTCTGCTTAAAAAAATGTACAATGTTTGGGGATTCTAAGTAGTTTTCTAGCAAAAAAAATTATGTTTTTTACATGTAGGAGAGGAATGTCAGAATTGGCCCGGACTGAAAACGAACTGAAATCAGACAATGTAATGACCTGAATTTGACATGGTGTCTGTCTTCTTTAGTCCCAGTACAGCAGAGCTCAGACCATGTCTGTGTACTTTCCCAAGCTCCCATGTGTGGACTGAAGTTTCTCATATGTGTGTTTTTTTCTGTCATTCTAGTCAGTGTGCTATAAGAATTTTCACGGCCCTGTTTTGGGTCCTGACCTATACTTTAACCTTTTCCGCTCTCACACCTGTACACCCCATATGGACCAGAGCATTTTTTTTTTTCATTTCTGCTATGGGCCTGTTTATTTGGCAATAACTTTATTTTTTGGACAAACAATGCTTTCTTTTCATGACATTGTCCTTCAAAAAAGAATTACTTTTTATGCAATCCATAGACAAAATAAACATGACAAAACTAAATAAACAGACATTTTTTTCCATTTGATCAGTGTTTAAAAAATGTTACCGTTGTTAAGAAGCATAAATGTTATTTTATTTTGTTTAAAATGACACTAAATTATCATTCTAGTAAAAGAAATGTTAACATTCATTACAAATGGAATAAACACAAAAAAATAATGAACAAAACAAATAAAAGTGGAAAACGGAAAATGTATCATCAATACTTACCGTAATTTTCCTTTCCTGATGGACTCCATGACAGACTACGTGTGGGTTAACCGTCTGATCGCCAATGCTATAGGACCCCACTCCCATAAATTTGAGCTCACCACTAAAGACTGCGTTCCGTTACTAGCCAACTCTTTAACCGATGGGTGGGAACTCTGTCTGATCCATGACTCTATGGCAGACTACGTGTGGGAAATAACTAGCAATCCACACGGGTGGGTATGCTGATCAAAAGAAATTTAATTTAACCCATCAACTGACAGGACTCTTAAACCAAAGTTCCCAGAAGATTAATGGAGGCCCATGAGGCCGCTTTACAGATGACGTCTGGAGCTCCATGCCGGGCTGCTGCCCACAATGCCGCCATACCCCTGGTGGAATGTGCCGTCAATGCCTCTGGAGGAGCCAAGCCCTTGGCCCCATAGGCTTGCTGGATGGACTGGATGATCCAGGCCGCAATCATTCTGGACGAAGCTCGCTTCCCTCTGTTACTGCCTGAGTGCAAGATAAACAGGTAGACGGAGCTTCTAAAGGAGGAAGTAACTTGCAGGTACTCCTTCAGTATTTCAAGAGGATGAACTTCAGAGGACCCCGGGGTCCTGAATGTAGGTAGGAAAATTTCTTGGTTCTCATGGAACACTGAAGTAACTTTTGGGTTTGAGCCAAGCATAGGGATGAGGACCACCCGGAAAGAAAGTCAGGAAAGGTTCTTCATGACCAAAAGACCCGATCTCCGAAACCCTTTTGTCTGAAGTGATAGCAACTAGGAAGGCAACTTTTGCAGAAAAATCTTTGATAGAGAGCAGAGCGGATCCTGCGGTACTGAGACTATTCAGCAAGTCAAGAACAAGAGGAAGATGCCATTTGGGGAATCTTGGTCTTCTTTGGGTCTTGTCGCCCCACTGAAGAACTGCCGGATTAAAGGGTGAACTGCCCATGATGTTCCGGAGAAGGCTGACAGAGCTGAGACTTGAACTCTGAGAGAGCTGATGGATAGAGACAGATCTAGGCCAGATTGGAAGAAGCCGAGGATATCCTGGACTCCTGGATCCCTGAACGATCTGCCCGTAGAGGATGAGGATTCAACGAATTTGGCCCAAATCCTCTCATAGACTTAATTCTTGCTCGCTTTTCTCAAGCTCATGAGGGTGGAAATCACTCTTGAAGCGCACCCGAAAGATTCCAGTCTTTCCCTCTCTAGAACCAGACCATCAGTCTTAGTGATGCTGGACACGGGTGCAGGACTGTCCCCTGAGAAAGAAGATCTGGCCTGGTAGGAAGAGGCACCGGGTCCCGGGAAGCTGAGCTGGGTCAGGAGGGGAAACCATGGCCTGTTTGGCCAGTAAGGTGCAATCACTACCACCTGGACTGCTTCCGCTTGGAGTCTCTGTAAGAACCTGAGGATGATCGGAAGCGTGGGAAAGGAGTATGCCCTGCTGAAGCTCCACTGATCTGTCAGTGCATCTACTCCGAAGGCCTGGCTGCACCAGCCCCAAGTGTAATACTTCTTGATTTTGAAGTTGCAGGGAGATGCAAATAGGTCTACTTAGGAATTGACTCCCAAGGACAGGATCCATTCGAACTTCTGCACATGAGGAAACCACTTATTGTCTGTGTGCGAGACAGAAAGTCCGCTTGGACGTTCTGGACTCTGGGGACAAAGACCACTGAAATATTGGTCAGGTTTTTCTGAACCCAGGACATGATGGGCTGGACTTTTTGGAACACGTCTGGTCCTGGATGAGGAAGGTTGACGTTGCGGCCTAGCAAGGTCCCTGTCATTTTGGACAGTAAACTGACCGTCTGACCTGGAAGGAATAAAAAGAGAAGGGCAAACAAAACATGATGTTAGGGGATATGTCCATAACAGTGTGGACACCCCACGTACCTAGAGCGTGGAGTCTGGCCGCACAGAGGCGGTGACCTGTCCATGGCAACCTGTCGGACGAATAGGTGACAATCCTGCAGCTTTGTGGGAACACTCACTCGTCCTAGGAGAAAGGAATGCAAATGCAGTGTAGCTTCCCCTTTAAGAGCCATCTCAGACCCCCCTCACCCTGCACCATAGCCTTAGGCTGGAGCTTACCTTCACCTGGAAGCCTTGTGCATGGAGGAGCTGTAGCAAGTTGCCCACAGTAATCCCCAATATGACAGGGGCTGACAGGGATTTAAATTCCCCACTGAAATGACGTCACCGCTATGCCTTGTCTGCGCCTGCACAATGGCGACCTGCCGTAGAGCGCTTGCGCCACCACCGGGTCCCCAGCCGTACTGCGCATGCATAAAACCAAATCTCGGTTTGGCCTGAGAATCGCGCATGCCGCAACCCGGAAGAGGGAGTTGTATCCTGGAACGCACGTGCGTTCCAGGCGCATACAGAAGCAAAAAAGCAAAAGAAACAAGAATTGCAGGAAAGAAGGGACGTGAGGGGGAGACAGACGATCACATACAAAATTTATAACAGAGAAACCGCGCTATAAACGAACAACATAATAGAAATCAATATTGTGAAGTGTAGTCCCATGTGCATTAAATAGTCCCTTGTATAAATCAAACTTAAATCTTGTCATAAATGAGTGACGTGGATTTCATCCAGAAAAAATATGTGGTGAACAGGCATGAATCTGGAACACTTTGTGAGGTAACGTGCTTACCAGAAGTAAGCCAAATTGGGGCAAGTGGCTTAAACCCAGCCTGGGCCTTGAGATGATCAATCCTGTTGAGGCAGGATAAACACGCTCGTCCCGTGTATACAGTCCACAGAGGTTAGCCAAAAATATATGAAGCAAACATAGCGTAATACTGATACGTAAAACACTTCAAAGCAGAAATGTGCAACACTCAATCTTAGCCCAAAAAATCATACGTGATCATAAAAAATCCAGTGCAAGTGACAACAACTGGGGGTGATTGTATGAGTGTCAGGCAAACATGCAAGATATAGATACTAGAGTGAATAAAATAAAAAAATAAAAAACGTGAATAACATCCAGATCTGCTTACCAGATATAGAGGAAAAATTAGGCCTGTAATAGTCACCCGGGAAAAGACATAAATCCCTCTAGGTGCAGCAAATCACATGTGCAAACTGCTTACCAGATGAGAAAACAGTGTGAGCGGAGTAAATCTAACCAAAGACTGTCCACCATACATGGAAAAAACACCGGATGCAAAGCAGCAGCAAACCTTCGGGAGATCCTGCTTACCAGAACCCAAAATGGGATAGACAGATGAAACGAGATCCCAAAACGAGCTCCTATAGGAACGATGAAGATACGTCCTGCTACAGTAGGTTCCAGGCTCTTTTGCTCTCATTGACCAAAGTTGTCTGATCTTCCCAGGCTTCCCCCTTTTTCTGCCTGTTGTTCTGATCCTATTAATACCACAGGCAGGCAGCTGCAGTATTTACAGTTAGTGTAGTGCGTCCTCTGCACAGTATGCACCTAAAGCTACCTGAAGAAAATTGGTGGTGTTCTTCTGATCCTATTAGTACCCCAGGATGCTGCAGTATTTACAGTTTGTGTAGTGCATCCTCTGCACAGTGTGCACCTAAAGCTACCTGAAGAAAATTGGTGGTGTTCTTCTGATCCTATTAGTACCACAGGCAGGCAGCTGCAGTATTTACAGTTAGTGTACTGCGTCCTCTACACAGTGTGCACCTAAAGCTACCTGAAGGCAATTGCTGTTGTTCTGATCCTATTAATACCACAGGCAGGCAGCTGCAGTATTTACAGTTGGTGTACTGCGTCCTCTGCACAGTGTGCACCTAAAGCTACCCGAAGACAGTTGCTGTTGTTCTGATCCTATTAATACCACAGGCAGGCAGCTACAGTATTTACAGTTAGTGTACTGTGTCCTCTGCACAGTGTGCACCTAAAGCTACCTGAAGAAAATTAGTGGTGTTCTTCTGATCCTATTAGTACCACAGGCAGGCAGCTACAGTATTTACAGTTAGTGTACTGTGTCCTCTGCACAGTGTGCACCTAAAGCTACCTGAAGAAAATTGGTGGTGTTCTTCTGATTCTATTAGTACCACAGGCAGGCAGCTACAGTATTTACAGTTAGTGTACTGTGTCCTCTGCACAGTGTGCACCTAAAGCTACCTGAAGAAAATTGGTGGTGTTCTTCTGATCCTTTTAATACCACTGGCAGGCAGCTACAGTATTTATAGCTAGTGTACTGTGTCCTCTGCACAGTGCGCACCTAAAGCTACCCGAAGACAATTGTTGTTGTTCTACTATTAATACCACAGGCAGGCAGCTACAGTATTTACAGTTAGTGTACTGTGTCCTCTGCACAGTGTGCACCTAAAGCTACCTGAAGACAATTGCTGTTGTTCTGATCCTATTAATACCACAGGCAGGCAGCTGTAGTATTTACAGTTAGTGTACTGTGTCCTCTACACAGTATGCACCTAAAGCTACCTGAAGACAATTGCTGGTGTTCTCATAGTAATAAGTCTACAGGCAAGCAGTTGATTCTGCTAGCTGCAGTATCAGTATATATATACATCACAGCCTTGTGCAGCAACATCTCACTGCAGGCCATTAGTATGTCTGGAAGGCCAACAAGGAGAGACAGACAGTCTCAAACCAATAAAAGAGGACAAGCAGGCTCTGTGTCTAGAGGCAACAGTGCTGATCGTGGAGATGGTGCATCCTCATCAGCACGTGGCCGTGGGACACGCTTGTCCTTTTTTCAGCAGCTGGCCGTGTTGAGCCGCAACATGCAGAAGACTTGGTAGAGTGGATGACCAAGCCGTTCTTATCCTCTCTCACCCAGGTTAGGGTACTTTGTCTGGCAAAGCAGCTGCCAACACGGCCTCTTCCCTCGGCTCAATGGCATCAGTCACTCCTTCCCTAGCCCCACCATGTCCTCCTGAGGAGTCCCCCAAACTGTTTGACCACAGTGTTGGGTACATGCTCCAGGAGGATGCCCAGCATTTTGAAGGCTCTGATGATGGTACCCAGCTAGAGGAAGGCAATAACGTGAGCCCAGAGAGAGGGGGTGCCCAAGAAGGACAGCAATCTGGCAGTCATGTTCCCCTAGCTGCAGCATACTGCTAGCTTTACTCCAGTGATGAGGAGGGAGGGGATGATGAGGTCACTGACTCCACGTGGGTGCCTGATAGGAGAAAGGAGGAGGAGGAGGATGAGGAGGAGGCGGCACATCACCAACGAGGCAGGATGCCCTCCAGGGGCCAGCCTAAGGGCAGCACATTGACTGCATCACACCCCAAAGCTCCACATGTGCAGGGCGCTGCAGTCTCTGCGCGTTATTCAAAAAGTTTTTTGGTGTGGGCCTTTTTTTGAGACGAGTGCATCAGATCGCACCGCTGCTATTTGCAACATATGTCTCAAGCGTATCTCGCGTGGCCAAAACATCTCCCGCTTGGGTACCACATGCTTGACCAGGAGGAGGAGGAGGAGGAGGAGGAGGAGGCGTCACATCACCAACGAGGCAGGATGCCCTCCAGGGGCCAGCTTAAGGGAAGCACACCAACTGCATCACACCGCAGAGCTCCGCATGTGCAGGGTGATGCTGTCTCTGTGCGTTATTCCAAAAGGTTTTTTGGTGTGGGTCTCTTTTGAGATGAGTGCATCAGATCCCACCACTGCTATTTGCACCATATGTCTCAAGCGTATCTCGTGTGGCCAAAACATCACCCGCTTGGGCACCACATACTTGACCAGACATATGTCGACCTGCCATGCAGTTCGTTGGCAAGTGTATCTAAAAGACCCACACCAAAGAACAAAGCGGACCTCTCCTTGCTCCTCATCAGCTGTGATCTCCAACCCCACTATACCTTCAGTCCTCTCTGAAAACTGCACTGAAAGGAATGAAGGTGTAGAATTAGGTGTGTCACAGCCAAGTACTTGCGGGCAATCTGCTATCGTTACACCAATGTCAAATTGTACCAGGCAAATTTCCCTGCCCTAGCTGCTGCACCTCCGAAAGAAGTTCGCTCCCAGCCATCCACATGCCCAGCGGTTGAATGCTAGCTTGGCTAAATTGCTAGCACTTCAACTGCTGCCTTTTCAGTTGGTAGACTCTGCCCCCTTCCATGAGTTTGTGGAATGTGCGGTTTCTCAGTGGCAGGTTCCCAAACGCCACTTTTTCTCACGGAATGCGATTCCGGGTCTCTACCGGCATGTGGAAGGCAATGTCTTGGCCTCGCTGGACAGGACGGTCAGTGATAAGGTGCATATTACCGCTGACTCATGGTCACCACGCACTGAGTGACTCTTCTGGCAGCTGGGAAGGATGCAGGACAGGGTGCAGTAGTGTTGGAGGTTGTTCCGCCACCACGCCTCCAAAATTCTACTAGTGATGATTCTGCCACACCTCTCTCCTCCACCCCCTCCTCTTCTTCTTCCTCCATGGCCTCTTCCTGTGCTCATTTAACCTCGGAACCAGCGGTGCTCCATAGGCTTTCAAGGGGCTACGCAAGCACGCAGGCAAAAAGATGCCATGCGGTGCTTGAGCTGGTGTGCTTGGGGGACAGGAGCCACACTGGGGCAGAGATTCTGTCAGCTCTGCAGGGGCAGGTTCAGAGGTGGTTGACGCCACACCAGCTTAAGCCAGGTATGGTGGTTTGTGACAATGGCACCAACCTCCTCTCCGCCCTCCGACAGAGACAACTGACCCATGTGCCCTGTTTGGCTTGTGTCCTTAACTTGGTGGTGCAGCAGTTCTTGGGCAGGTACCCGGGCTTACAGGATGTCCTGAGGCAGGCCAGGAAAGTCTGTGTGCATTTCCGCAGGTCATATAATGCCAGTGCTCGGCTGGCTGACCTCCAAAAGAATTTAACCTGCCCAAGAACCGCCTAATCTGTGACATGCCCACCAGGTGGAACTCAACGTTTTCCATGCTGCAGCGACTGCACACGCAGCAGAGGGCCATCAATGAGTACCTATGCGACTATGGCACCAGGACAGGGTCAGGGGACCTTGTTTTTTTTTTCCCACGCCAGTGGGCTATGATCAGGGATGCATGCACTGTCCTGTCACCATTTGAGGAGGCCACGAGGATGGTGAGCAGTGACAGTGCATGAGTGCATGCATCAGTGACACTGTCCGTCTTGTCCACCTGTTGGAGCACACGCTGTGTGGAATAATGGACAGGGCACTTGAGGCAGAACAGAGGGAGGAAGAAGAGGACTTCCATACATCTCAAGGCTCCCTTTATCCAGACAGTGTTCCTGCGTGCCCGCTGATCACACAGGAAGAGGAGGAGGAGGATTGTGTCAGCATGGAGGTGGAGCCTGGCACTCAGCATCAGCAGCAGTCTTCAAGGGATGATTTACAGTCCGAAGAAACCCATGGCCTTGTACGTGGCTGGGAGGAGGTGGCTGCGGATCATGTCGTCCTTATTGACCCAGAGGACTCTGGACCGAATGCCTCAGCAAACCTACTCTGCATGGCCTCCCTGATCCGGCAAAGCCTGCGGAAGGATCCTCATGTTCGTGGTATCAAGGGGAAGGATGATTACTGGCTGGCAACCCTCCTTGATCCACATTACAAGGGTAAGGTTGCGGACCTTATCTTGTCGTCACAGAGGGAGCAGAGGATGAAACATCTTCAGGAGGCCTTGCAGAAAGATTTGTGCAACGCATTTCCAGAGTCTGGGAGGTTACAATTTCCTGGTCCTTGTGGATAATGTGTTGCTGAGGCTTCGGTCAGTCACAGAAGGAGCGGTGGAGAAGGTGGGCGTCTGACCGATACGTTCAGACAATTTTTTAGTCCGCAGCCAAAAGATCAGATCGGTTCCAGCAATCATCGCCAGCGCCTGATTCACATGGTGCAGGATTACCTAGGGGCAAGATCAGACTTGGACACCTTTCCCACCGAAAATCCTCTGGGTTACTGGGTCTTGAGGACGGATCACTGGCCAGAGCTTTCACAGTATGCAATTGAGCTACTGGCCTGTCCTGCATCCAGTGTTTTTTTCGGAACGCACATTCAGTGCTGCTGGAGGCTTTGTAACCGATCACAGGGTGTGCCTGTCCACCGAATCGGTCGATTGGCTGACCTTCATAAAAATGAATCAGTCTTGGATCACCAGCTACCGAGCACCTGATGCTGATGTAACCGATGGATTTTTTATTGTAATGTGGGATCCCTTCAAGACTGCCTATGCGGATGCTGAGTGACTATCCTGTTATGCTGAGTGACATTCCTCTTCCTTCTCAATTTTCATGCTGATAGCTTGTAAGAACATTTTTGGTTCTGGGCACCGCCACCAGTGGCCAAGGCCCAATTTTTCTGCCCCTGTGTAATTACAATTTTTGATGCAATACTTTGCAGCAGGGCTTATTCCTGTACTCCAACTATAGCATCTGTGAGGGGTTGCAGTGTTGTGGCAATTTTTCTGCCCTGTTTAACAGGGGCGTGTAATTACAATTTTTAATGCAATACTTTGCAGCAGGGCTTGTTCCTGCTCTCCAACTAGAGTATCTGTGAGGGGTTGCAGTGTTGTGGCACCAGCACCAGTGCCCAAAGGCCCAATTTTTCAGCCCCTGTTTAACAAGGGCGTATAATTACAATTTTTGATGCAATACTTTGCATCAGGGCTCATTCCTGCGCTCCAACTATAGCATCTGTAAGGGGTTGCAGTGTTGTGGCACAAGTGCCTAAGGCCCAATTTTTCTACCCCTGTTCAACAGGGACATGTAATTACAATTCTTGATCCAATATTTCACAGCAGGGCCCATTCCTGCGCTCACCAAGAGTAACTGAGAGGGCTTACAGTGTTGTGGCAACACCACCACCACCAAAGGCCCAATTTTTATGCCCCTGTTCAACAATGGCATGTAATTACAATTCTTGATCTAATATTTCACAGCAGGGCCAGTTCCTGCGCCCACCAAGAGTAACTGTGAGGGCTTACAGTGTTGAGGCAAAACCAACACCTAAGGCCCCAATTTATGCAGAGTATATAGGGCAGGCCCCTACTTTCAGACATCCAACTTATAAACGACTCCTACTTGCAAACGGAAGGAGACAACAGGAAGTGAGATGAAATCTACCCCTAGGAAGGGAAATTCTCTACTGTAAGAGTTAATATGGGAAAAATGTTTCTCCTCTTCATTGATGCTTTATCACCAGTCCTTGCTTCACTAAAAACCCCAAATTTTCAAAAAACATTTGTCATTGGGACAGAAAGTGAGGTGAAATCTTCTGAAGAGGTGCACAGACAGCAAAACAAATGTTACAGGGGTGATAACCCTTCCCTATGTTTTTCACAAGCTTAAAAATATATTTTTTGGCTGGAGCTACACTTTAAAAATGTACCAGTTCAAAATTACAAACAGATTCTACTTAACAACAAACCTACAGTCCCTGTCTTGTTTGCCCCGCCTGTATACTGCTGTTCAGAGTATATACGGCCTGGGGGCCCCACGCCTTTCCTTTTTTTAATTTGGGTGCGAGGTTCCCCTTAATATCCATACAAGACCCAAAGGGCCTGGTAATGGACTGGGGGGGTCATTAAAGTCATAAAAGCATCATTAAAATCACTGCTCCTGAAAAAAAGGCCGTTTTTAAAACTTTTTTTTGCATTGATACATGTCCCTTGGGGCAGAACCCGAGTCCCCAAACCCTTTTTAGGACAATAACTTGCATATTAGCCTTTAAAATTAGCACTTTTGATTTTGAACTTTTGAGTCCCATAGACTTTAATGGGGTTCTAAAGTTTGCACGAACTATCGGTCCACCGCTTCCTCGCCTGGGCATACAAAAAGCCGTCCCCACCACTGGACATAGGGGCCTGGAGCCACACATCCGCCCATGACTGGGCCCTGGGCTATCATCACATCACTAGGATGTATGCCCGGCAACAACCTTGATCGATATGGACGGCCGAAAAACGTAAGTGCATTGTTTTTAGGTCCACATAGGAGTACAAAAAAGGAATGCAGTCTCTAGTGGTGAGCTCAAATTTATGGGAGAGGGGTCCTATAGCATTTGAGAGGAGGCGGGGTTAACCCACACGTAGTTTTCCATGGAGTCTGTCAGGAAAAAAACCTTAAGGCTGGGAGCACACTATTGCAAATTGGATCCGGGTTCCTCGCATCCAATTCCCAATAGCAGGGGATTTTGACCGGCTCTCTACGGGGCCGGTTCACATATCTCTGCGGCTCCGAAGCAAATTTGCACAGGAGCCTTGTGCGTCTGTTGGTCCGTTTCAGGTCCAAATTCAGCCAAAAATTTGGGCTGAAATTTAGACCTGAAACGGTGAACGGGGACTCACCGGACCCTTGTTGTGAGCTGCATGCGAAGATAATGTGAATCCAGCCTAAATAATAATGATTAGAACAGAGATAAAGAAAAAGAAAGCATCAGGAAAAGAATAGTTAAGTGAAAAGGGGCTATTAGGGTAAACTAATGCCCCCTACATAGGATCGAACATTCCAACAACAAAATCCATGGATTTTTTCCGATGGTTGTTGGCTCAACCTTGTCTTGCATACACACGGTCACACAAATCTTGTCAGAAATTCTGAACGTCAAGAACGCGGTGACGTACAACACGTACGACGAGACGAGAAAAAGGAAGTTCAATAGCCAGTGCAGCTCTTCTGCTTGATTCCGAGCATGCGTGGAACTTTGTGCGTCGGAATTGTGTACACACAATCGGAATTTACGACAATGGATTTTGTTGTCGGAAAATTTGAGATCCAGATCTCAAATTTTGTGTGACAGAAATTCCGATGGAAAATTTCCGATGGAGCCTACACACGGTCTGAATTTCCGACAAGAAGCTCCCATCGAACATTTTCTGTCAGAAAACCCGTGTGTACGGGGCATAGGAGTTAATAAAGGGTTAAAAAAGGTCAGGCATTAAAAAAAATAAAAATAAACTACAACTTTTGTTACACTTCACATAGTTTGTTTGGGCCAGCTTGGCCCAAACAAACTATGTCCCTCACTAACATGTGAGGCCGCTGGATGTGCGGTATAAACTGTATGTAGTTAAGGCTATATAAGTATACAGTACTGTGTTGGAGCCGAGACTTCCTGTCTCATATTGGGAACACAGTAGAGTCTATCTGATCCGTGCTCAGCCAAACAAAATATGTAAATTGTATCAAAAGCTGGAGTTCAGCTTTAATGTTAACTCCCCTTATTGGTCTGATAAGTATACAATTGAAATTGTTTTTGTTCATGCAAAGAAATACCTGAAGACCTTGCCAGAAATCCAGTGAGCATTAACTTCCTGTAGTGAGCTTTCAATGTATTCTCAAACAATGTTATGTGGTGTGCACAGTTATCCTCTGTTGACTACAGAACACCTCCCCTATTGTTAAAGCATTTCTTACCCTAAAAAAAAAAAATCCTGTTCCTTTAACTACTTCCGGAAACCCCCATCGCACACATACTGCGGCAGGGTGGCCCGGCTGCACAAAATAATGTACCTGTACGTTGTTCGCACTTCCTGTTTTCGGGCGCGTACACACGCGCCGCCAGCGACCCACTCCCACTGTAATTGGACAGCTGCAATCATTGGGGGAAATGGCAGAACGGCAGTCTGCCTATGTAAACAAGGCAGACTGTCGTTCTGTCAAAGAGGAAGAAAGAGATCTGTGATTCCTACTAATCAGGAACACAATCTCTCTCTTTGTCTAGTATCAGCTTCCCCTACACAGTTAGAAAACACACATAGGGAACACATTTAAGATTGAACAAGCCGAGACAGGGCACGGCACAGAAACCCTTTTGAGCATCCAGATCGGCACAGTTGGTACCCGACTACGGCCAATTTGGCAGGTCTGGGCGGAGCAAATCAAGGACCCTTGGACCATGAAAATAATCCAGGAGGGTCATCGTTGGGAGTTTGTGGCCCCCCAGAATTACCCTCATTCACCCACACAAAACTGCCCAGATGTCAACAGAAGACTGAAATACTCTTCGAATATGTCCAGTCATTTCTACAAAAAAGAGCCATAGAGCCAGTTCCCAGTTGGGAAAGATAGCAAGGATTCAATTCTCCTCTTTTCTTAATAAAGAAAAAGACAGGCGATCTAAGACCAGTATTAGATCGTCTGAAATTGCACCGGTGCATACAGGTACAAAGTTTACGGATGGAGTCGCTACAGTCGGTCATACATACTATCGGACAGGGAGAGTGGATGTTATCCTTAGATTTGAAAGACACTTATTTGCATGCCCCAGTTCATCAACAATGTCACAAGTATTTACGCTTTGCGATAATGGAATACTATTTTCAATCCGTATACTTGCCATTCCGCCTGGCAACATCCCCGAGGACATTTTCCAAAGTTCTCTCAGTTATAGCCATGTTACGCAAGCAGGGCCTGCAAGTGTTCCACTATTTGGACAAAGTCCTCCTAGTAGCTCAAAGTCCTCAGATCTTAACGGAACATTGAGAAATCCTGGTCAAAACCCTGTTGAAATTAGGGTGGATAATCAATTGGCAAGAGTCAGCCAGTACCCACGTAGAGAATGCTGTTTCTGGGAGCAATCCTGGATATCGGCGAGAATATGCTAGAACTCCCTCTGGAGAAGACAACAATGTTAATCATAGTTACATAGTAGGCGAAGTTGAAAAAAGACACAAGTCAATCAAGTCCAACCTATGTGGGTGATTTTATGTCAGTATTACATTGTATATCCCTGTATGTTATGGTCGTTCAGGTGCCTAATAGCTTTTTTAAATTATCGATGCTCCCTGCTGAAACCATTGCCTATGGAAGAGAATTCCACATCCTAAACACTCTTATGCCCCGTACACACGGTCGGACTTTGTTCAGACTTTCCGACAACAAAATCCTAGGATTTTTTCCGACGGATGTTGGCTCAAACTTGTCTTGCATACACACGGTCACACAAAGTTGACAGAAAATCCGATCGTTCTGAACGCGGTGACGCAAAACACGTACGTGGGGACTATAAACGGGGCAGTGGCCAATAGCTTTCATCTCTTTATTTATTCTGAGCATGCGTGGCACTTTGTCTGTTGGATTTGTGTACACACGATCGGAATTTCCGACAACGGATTTTGTTGTCAGAAAATTTTATATCCTGCTCTCAAACTTTGTGTGTCGGAAATTCCGATGGAAAATGTGTGATGGAGCCTACACACGGTCGGAATTTCCAACAACAAGGTCCTATCACACATTTTCTGTCGGAAAATCCGACCGTGTGTACGGGGCATAAGAGTAAAGAACCCTCTACGCAATTCAAGGTTAAACCGCATTTTTTTTTTGTGAATGGCTGCGTGTCTTATTAAATTCACTTTCGCAGAAAAGTTTTATCCCGATTGTGGGGTCACCAGTACGATATTTGTACATTGAAATCATATCCCCTCTCAAGCGTTTCCTCTCCAAAGAGAACAAGTTCAGTGCTCGTAACCTTTCCTCATAACTAAGATCCTCCAGTCCGTTTATTAGTTTTGTTGCCCTTCTCTGGACTCTCTCCAGTTCCAGCACATCCTTCCTGAGGACTGGTGCCCAGAACTGGACAGCATACTCCAGGTGCATTTGATTTTCATTGGGGGATGGGGGCAAAGATTTGTGCTGGGAGAGGGGATTTCAGCCAGGGGGGTGGATTTTTACTGAGAGAAGGGGGAATTTATGCTTAATGATAAGCATGCAGAGTAGAGCTCAGTTTTTTTGGGGAGTGGATTTTTGCTGACATATAATGCTGATACATCTTGGGGGGGGTGCAGTTTGACATGTTTGCCCTGGAATCTAGATGACATTTTTCACTTGGCTCCACACTCCAAAATCTCAGGTACTGGCTTGACTTTTCTCTACTGAAACAATCAATTGTACCAGCAACAGGAATGCTGCATGTGGGGATTTGCAGCTTGGTGTGGCGGCAGAGTCCAGTTGTAGAAAACAGAAATGTATTAAAATAGAAGTTCAGTAATACACAACAAGATCAGCGAGAAGATAACCCGACTGGAAGAACTCACAGGATGTGCAGCGATGAGTAGTAGCAGTAGGTCTCAGGTGTGCTGACAGTTTCTGTCTCGAGGGACAGAATATAGCTTGGCCAGTCCGTACCCAATTGGGGAGGCTTTCAGGAAGAATGTTGTGTCCCTGCACTTTCACTACTCGTCTGGAGCCTCTCCCTGACACTAATCACTGTCCCTGACAGACAGGTGACCTGTCCCTACTCTAGCCACATGCAAAATGCGCACCAAACCCAGAAGCCAGGATCTGAAATAGACTCTGCCTGACCCAAGATGTCTGCCTGACCCAAAGTCACATGGCATCCAAATGGAAACTGACAAATGCCTCTTTGAGACCGAGGAGATCTTAAAGTAACAAGGCTCCTCTCAACTTCCTCCTCCACCTGCATTACCCCTACGGGTGAGTGCCACCTGCAGTGGAGAAAATAGACTGCTTCTGCCTACATGCACACTGAGAAAATAGTGGGCAGGAACAAGTTCTGTTCTACATGTTTTGCGTTAGGCACAGCACTTTCGCAAATAATCTTTAAGACAGCACTATGCCTAGCACAAAACATGTCAGAATAGAACTTGTGCCTACTCCATATTTTAATAAAGGAAGAATGTTCTTGAACTTGAATTGCCTAGGTTTGTGCCACTGAGAAAGGAAGTAAGGAAATTCTTTGCACTGGGGGCACACAGAGGAAAAGAAACCTGACAGAAGTTGTAACCTTTCTACAGTTTACTAAAAAAAAGATAAAAACATTATTTTTGTTGCTGTTGGAGATTTTATTGGAGAGATTCCTGTTTATTTCCACTATCAGTAATAGGTGCACAAGGTAGTTAGTGAAAATAACCACAAGAGAGCAATAATAACCTGGCAAAAGGTATTCATTTTTAACATCTCTATTCAAATTTAAAAACATGGCTAGAGTTAGGCTTTACACAAATATAAAATAATTTAATAATGCATGCATCAAATAAATTATTTTTTCTAATGAACAAATATCCATATGTGTTTGAGACACTAATAGGATGTGACAAGTGTCGCCATGCAACACACAATTGTATGAGTGATATCTCAGTGCTTTTACCGCCAGAGAGATCTAGAATTATTTACAATTTTGTTTTCTGAATTTGCCTTGAGCAACAAATTAGTACGTAGGGAAGCATATAAATGAATATAAGGTGAACATCACTTTGATCTAATAGGTGAACACAAGGAGGGACATTGAATTGTTATAAAGACTGCATACGTCATCAAATTTACCATCTGTTTTCAGTGTTTTCACTACAAAGGCTATCTGCCATCTCTCATCCAGCAGAGACTTTGAACCTTATATATGTGTCACAAGAAGAAAGAAAAGGTAATTCTTAATAACATCATCATCAGAATTATTCAATTAGCTAGCACAAAAAAAACACAGCCTAGAAAATGAGCAGAAACAATCTGAATTAATTTTTTACTTTATAATAGACAGAAATCTGACTGATTGTTCTGGGTTATTGCACTTTGCTCTAAACTATGGAACGTGACCAATTACCTGGGGCATTTTAGATACACTATATTACCAAAAGTAGTGGGGGGCTCCTGCCTTTAGTCTCACATGGACTTTAATGGCATCCCTTTGCAGCTATAACAGCTTCAACTCTTCTGGGAAGGGTGTCCACAAGGTTTAGAAGTGTGTCTATGGAAATGTTTGGCCATTCTTCCAAAAGCGCATTTGTGAGGTGAGGCACTGATGTTGGACGAGAAGGCCTGGCTCACAGTCTGTGTTCTAATTCATCACAAAGGTTTCCCATCGGGTTGGGGAGGTCCGTCAAGTTCCTCCACCACAAGCTCACTCATCGATGTCTTTATGGACCTTGCTTTGTACACTGGTGCGCAGTCATGTTGGAACAGGAAGGGGCCATCCCCAAACTGCTCCCACAAAGTTGGGAGCATGAAATTGTCCAAAATGTCTTGGTATGCTGATGCCTTAAGTGTTCCCTTTACTGGAACTAAGGGGCCAAGCCCAACTCTGAAAAACAACCCCACACCATAATCCCCCTTCCACCAAATGATTTGGACCAGTGCACAAAGTAAGGTCCATAAAGACATGAATGAGTGGGTTTGGGATGGAGGAACTTGACTGGCCTGCACGGAGTCCTGACCTCAACCCGACAGAACACCTTTGAGATGAATTAATTAAAAGTACCAATTCTGTCTTTGTAGATGACATCAAGCTATGCAGTGAAATAATGTCCTTACAGGATGTCCCCAAGCTAACCTCAATGCTCTGTCTAATTGGGCAACTAAGTGGCAAATGAGGTTTAATGTTAATAAATGTAAAGTTATGCACTTGGGGGCTATGAATTTGCATGCATCATACATACTAGGAGAGTACAACTGGGGAAATCCCATGACATGACCACGCCCCCTTATGACCTCACAGTCCCAGCATGCCCCAGGACTGTGATGTCATAGGGGGCGGGGTCACCGACTATATAAGTCAGTTGCAGAGCGCACAGAGAGCATTCCGGCTGGAGAGAGCGTCGTGTCAACATCTCTGGAAGAGAAGAGGGAAGAAGACGATCCAGAAGTCTGGGCCACCGCTGGCAAAAGAGCACCAGAAGATAGCGGTGGAGCCGGCAGAAGATGCGGACACCGGGAGAAGACGCCGGAGAGACCCCCGAAGTCGGAAGAGGACCCCCGAAGTCGGAAGAAGACCCCCGAAGTCGGAAGAAGACCCCCGAAGTCGGAAGAGGACCCCCGAAGTCGGAAGAAGACCCCGAAGCGGCCTAATAAATTACTTTAAAAACCTGTGTACTGTGTTTTTTATTGACACTTTTTTCCCTAGGTGAATGGGTAGGGGTACGATGTACCCCATACTCATTCACATAGGGTGGGGGGCCAGGATCTGGATTCCGATAAGCATCCCACCTGCAGACCCCGACAACCAACGGCCAGGGTTGTCGGGAAGAGGCCCTTGTCCTCATCAACATGGGGACAAGGTGCTTTGGGGTGGGGGGGCTCGCAGGGTGTCCCCCCTCCCCCAAAGCACCCACCCCCCATGTTGAGGGCATGCGGCCTGGTACGGCTCAGGAGGGGGGGGGGCGCTCGCTTGTCCCCACCCCCTTACCTGACCGGCCAGGCTGCGTGCTCGAATAAGGGTCTGGTATGGACTTTGGGGGGACCCCCACGCCGTTTTTTCGGCGTAGGGGATTCCCCTTAAAATCCATACCAGACCGAAGGGCTTGGTATTCCCCCAGAGGGGAATTCCCTCTCGTGCCTGCCACAGTAGGAAAATGTGTTTTTCCTATTGCAGCTAGCGCGAGATGTACAGTACCCTGCCGCCGAGAACCAGCGTGATCCGATCACGCTGGAAACATTCTCGCGGCTGCGTACTGTAGTTTGTACAAAAGTAAGATGGCTTTGTGTACACACAATCGGACTTTGGTTGCCGGAAAGTTTGTCCGTTCGCACGGCCAACAAAAGTCCGATGGAAACTGAAAAAGTTTGTTCGATGGAGCGTACACACGGTCGGATGTTGCTCCAAAACAGCTAATTTGCATGTTTGTTGTCAAAAAAGTCTGATCGTGTGTACGGGCCTTTATGAAGGAGCATCAAAGTGCAATTCAGAATGTATGACACCACATCGTATCAACATGCATTACAGTGCAGGGCGAGCCCTGAAGGAACAGGTCACTGTATGGTCTTGACACATGAGTTTTGTCATCCTGGCCTGCCAGTTAAGAAGGCTGTAGACTCCAAACTTAGGAGAAGAGAAGAGGGAACCACCGGAAGCGGAAGGCAGTGTGGACATCACAGAGCTGGAGGGGACTGCTTTGCAAGGGAATCAACCTTAATGCATGCTGTGCATACTTGCACATTATGGCAAAAAGAATCTGGGGTCCCAGAACTACTTATAAATTTAGTTTAGTTCTGTTTTTAACACCATGTTATGTGAGCTTGGAAATCTACGGTGACATACCAGTATCTGCATAGAAAGCTGAAAATCAGTAGAAGAGTTTAGGTCCCTAACACTTCCAGCCCAGGCCAATTCGGGCATTTCTCTCCTACATGCAAAAATCATAATATATATATTTTTTTTTTACCAGAGGCCCTAGAGATTAACCCTTTCATGACTAAGCCTATTTCTGACATTTGGTGTTTACAAGATAAAATCCGTATTTTTTGCTGGAAAATACTTAGAGCCCCCAAACATTATATATATATATTTTTAGCAGAGAATCTAGAGAATAAAATGGCGATTGTTACAATATTTTATGTCACATGGTATTTGTGCAGCAGTGTTTTAAACACAACTTTTTGGGAAAAGGGACACTTTCATGAATTTAAAAAAAACGAAACAGTAAAGTTAGCCCAATTTTTTTGTATAATGTGAAAGATGATGTTACGTCGAGTAGATACCAAACATGTCACGCTTTATAATTGCACGCGCTCGCCGTTTCTGGCTTCATGCCAGTCTGTCCCTAGCCGCTGGAAGTGGCGGATCGTGGATCGGTTCTCCCCGTGGGACGGGAGGCCCGATCAGAGCAGCGGGAGGCAGCGGGAGGGGGGACATCCCCTCCCGCTCCTCCGGGATAACAATCGAGCAGCTTTTAGCTGCTTATATCACATGGTATTTGTGCAGCAGTGTTTTAAACACAACTTTTTGGGAAAAGGGACACTTTTATGAATTAAAAAAAAAAACAAACAGTAAAGTTAGCCCAATTTTTTTGTATAATGTGAAAGATGATCTTACGCCAAGTAAATAGATACCAAACATGTCACGCTTTATAATTGCATGCACTCGTGGAATGGCGACAAACTACGGTACCTAAAAATCACCATAAGCGACGCTTTAAATTTTTTTACGGTTACCAGGTTAGAGTTGCAGAGGAGGTCCAGTGCTAGAATTATTGCTCTTGCTCTGACAATCGTGGCGATACCTCATATGTGTGATTTGAACACCATTTACATATGCAGGCGCGACTTCCTTATGCGTTTTTTATTTGCTGCGCGAGCTCGCGGGGACGGGGGCGCTTTAAAAAAAAAATGTTCTCTTATTTATTTTATTTATTTTTATATTAATAAATTGTGTTTTAAAAAAAAAAAAAAAAGATCACTGCTATTGCTGTCACAAGGAATGTAAACATCCCTTGTGACAGTAATAGGTGGTGACAGGTACTCTTTATGGAGGGATCGGGGGTCTAAAAGACCCCGATCTATCCTTTGCACTTCAAAGTATTCAGATCGCCATTTCTTTTAGCTGCATCGGTTGTTATACCTGGAAAGCCGATCGCTGGCTCTAAAAAACAGTACCGGGATGATGCCTGCAGCTGTGGGCCTCATCCTGGTATAACCCCCAAAAGCCAAGTATGTACATCTGCGGTAAGGGGTTAATCTCTGCTTTCCAGGGGAAAAGAAATGGCAGTGTTTACATCTGCCAGAGCCGGAAGTGATGGCATGATGTCACTTCCAGCCTCCCAAGATCATAGAGATAGCCGGTGGCAATCCGGTCTATGGCCAGCTCTGTGGTAACCTTTCCCCTCCCGCCACCCATCAGCGCCTCTCTAGGCTCTCCTGTGTAATCAGAGAGCCCAGGATCTGATCCTGAGGCGGTGGGAGTCCCCTCCCAGTGCCTGTAAAAGCTAACCAGCAGCTAATCAAAAAACGCAAAATTGAATACTTACCTTATCGTAATTTTCCTTTTCTGGTGCCCAGCCATGGCAGCATACACATGGTTGCTCTGCCCACAACCAACTCACAGGACCACTTTAACTCTATAAAAGAAAGAGCTGCCCCCCACATCATTCTTGTAACTAGTCTCAAAAAATGCAGATTAAAGTAAGGGAGGGCGTATGCTGCCATGGATAGGCACCAGGAAAGGAAAATTACGGAAAGGTAAGTATTCAATTTTTCCCAAAATCATGAGCAGTTAGTGCGGCTGGATCCAGGCTATAATGGGTCATGAAGGTGGTAAATGAAGACCAACTTGCCACCTGACAAATCGTTTCTGGAGAGACCTGTGCTAAAGCCGCCCAGGAAGAGGCTATCCCCCAAGTCGAGTGCGCATTGATTGCCCCTGGAACCGGAAGACCACTAGCCCGATAAGCCTTTTGAATCAGACGTACAATCCAGCTTCCTATAGTTCTTTTGGATGCTGCCAACCCTTTCCTAACTCCATTTGGAATAACAAATAGGCTTTGGTCTTTGAAGGATGACTGTGTTAGCTCAATGTACCGACGAAGCATCCTTGCAACATCTAGTTCATGTAATCTTGACATAGCTGGCTCTTCTTCAAAAGCTCGGAGAACCCATTCCTGATTAAAATGGTAGACAGTTGGAACCTTGGGTATGAACTGATGAAACAGCTGTAGAACGACCCTGTCTGGGAAGAATTTAATGTACGGATCTTGAGCTCCTAAGGCTTGGATCTCTGAAATCCTATGGCCTGAGGTGACAGCTACTAGAAAGGCAGCCTTCAGAGTAAAATTTTCCAGAGCATAATCCTCAGTAGCTGCGAATGGAGGTTCTGTCAGAGTATTCAGTACTAAAGGTAAATTCCACTTTGGGTACAGTGTCTTCCTAGGTGATCTTAACCTTAAAACTGCTCTCTGAAATCTATCAAAGGGTTCAAAGCTTATCTGGTGTCGTTTAAGACTGATAAGGCCGAGACTTGTATTTTAAGAGTACTAAGCCCCAAACCTAAATTTAGCCCCTTCTGTAGAAACAGGAGAATGTCATTCACCCCTAGTCTTAACGGGTTAAATTGGTTAGTTACGCATTTCTGCCATATCCTGTAATAGGTATTAT
The DNA here is from genome assembly GCA_037952925.1 of Lithobates clamitans. Taxonomy (NCBI): domain Eukaryota; kingdom Metazoa; phylum Chordata; class Amphibia; order Anura; family Ranidae; genus Lithobates; species Lithobates clamitans. Next base: position 1,539,498 of record JBBGZY010000742.1, on the reverse strand, counting down.
TGATGGATGACTTTCTGGCTTGGAGCAGTGTCTGGATTACTTTCTGAGAACATCCTATTTCCTCCATCCTTTTCCGCTCAACTTCCAAGCCCTTGAATCCAGGATCCCTGGATGTGGGTGGACAAAAGTCCCTTGAGACAGAAGGTTGAGCATCTTCGGAGGGATTAGGGGGTTGCAAAGAGACAGTTGGGTCAAGAGTGAGAACCAAGGCCTCCTCGGCCAGTAAGGGATCACTGCCAGGATGGTCACTTCTTCCTTTGTTAGACGTTGAAGGAATCTCAGAATCAGTGGAATTGGGGGAAACGCATACCCCAATTGGAAGGTCCATGGCTGGACTAAGGCATCCACTCCCACCGGTTTCGGGGCAGGGCCTCTTGTGAAGAACTGAGGTGTCTCAGCGTTCAGTGGGGACGCAAATAGGTCCAGCTGAGAATTGCCTCACTGCTGACCAATTCACTGGAACACCCCATGGTCCAGAGACCACTCTTTGTTGTTGATGAATTCCCTGGACAGGCGATCTGCCAGTTAATTCTGGGGAGCTGGTAAATAGGCCGCTCTGAGGTTGACAAGATTCCTTCTCCGCCCATGCTAAAATTGTATCTCAATGGATAATGATCTGCTGTGAGTTCCCCCCTGGATCAACTGATATTTGAAGTAAGCGCCCCAACCCAACCTACTCATGTTAGATGTAAGAGAGATCCATGAGATGGGGCCAAGGTTGTAAGGAGATTCCATAATACATTTCATTATTGATTAATTGTTGATTTCACCCTGTTCATGAGATATGTTCAGGGTTTGCTTATTTTGCTTAATAATTAGAAAAATATCTTGGTATATTTTAAATGACTTATGACAGACTGACTATGACTTACTGAATTATCTCATTGCAATATCACCCTGTCTGTCTTTTCCTCTTTTATGTCTCCATCTGAGGAAACATCTGTCTGTGGTTTTTATCTCTGTACACTGTTGCTGGGCATAAGAGGGCCAACAGCAGCTAACATTAGTTTTTTAGGGAAGCTGTGGTTGGACACCTCATGGTCCGGCAGACGGTGACAGAAAATAAGGAAACTTTTGACCTATTAACTTGAACTATAGGGGTTAACATTTTAAGATCACAAGATGAAGGCATTATTAAAGTATGGAAAATCACAAGATTAAGAAATTACCGAATATGCTAATATGTATTATTTTGATTGGCCCCCAAATTGGGGCAGAGTCTTGTAAAGACAGCATAAAACAGCGAATCCTGGAATAAAATATTGTAATCATTCAGCATACCTATAAATTATATAAATAAGGGAATGGCGCTGTGCAAGAGAGGATAATTGGCATATATATTTATCTATTGATTAAAAATCATATTATAGAAAACAAAAATGTGAAAAGATATGTATCCCACATGGGGGTTGGTAAGTGTCAAAGGTGTGATGCAGATGGACGTTCAATGTAGCCTGGATTCCATAATCCAATAACCCCTATTGATCCCTAATGGTATTGTGTGATGTGCAAATAAGTGCCAAAGTGCCAAGTGCAATATCACTATGGTGTTCCAGCCCCTATAAACTCCAAGTGATTCAAAACTGAAGAAAATGGGGGGATCTTATACCCTCTAAAGTGCAATGTGGTAATAAAATAAAATTGATATGTGAACAAAAAAGGTTTGTAAATCTATAAATATATAACTTAGATAGTGATATAGGATTGAATTAATCTAAAAGGTTTTTTATAATATGTATATATACATATAACTTAGATAGTGATATAAATAGTGAATATAGAATTAGATTAGTGATTCAAAAAATAAATTAATAATAGCACAGTTCAATAACAACATGAGATCACATATAAAGGTGCAAAAAAGGGGAAAATCCAGCAAATCGTAAAAAAGTTCGTATAGTGTCTTCCACCCGACAACCTCCAGATTCTCTGAAGATACAATCCCCCTGTTGTGTTTCCACTCACCGGAACCTTATACCCCTGCAGGGGTATAAGCATAAGATGTTTCCACTCCAGCAGATCAGATCCGGATGTCGGTCAAATCTTTCCGGTCTCTCAACTCTGGTTCCTTGGTCCCGATCCTGGTTCCTATCCGCTTCTCCAAAGTAGGGGGAAGAGGGGGTGGATAATCCCCTAGTATGGTCCTATCTCCAGCCGGACATCCACTCCAAGGAAATTATATGTAATAAAAAAGTTTTGTCCACATAGCGTAACTCTTTTTTAAAAAAGTTTTATTGGGTAATAAAATTGTAATCCAATAAATAGAGTTACTTCAAACAAAGTTAAAAAATGAAGTTAAATAAAGATTGGGGAGCATACAAGCTCACTGACTCCCCTTGCTGTTCCGGGACGCAGCGTTATACACGTCTAGCGCTTGCGTTCCACCGGTCAGCTGGCCAGAACCACAGCGGCAGGAAGTGACGTATGTGCGTACCAAGATAGTCCCGCCTTACGCGTTTCGTCATACGGACGTCATCGGAGGCGTCCGTATGACGAAACGCGTAAGGCGGGACTATCTTGGTACGCACATACGTCACTTCCTGCCGCTGTGGTTCTGGCCAGCTGACCGGTGGAACGCAAGCGCTAGACGTGTATAACGCTGCGTCCCGGAACAGCAAGGGGAGTCAGTGAGCTTGTATGCTCCCCAATCTTTATTTAACTTCATTTTTTAACTTTGTTTGAAGTAACTCTATTTATTGGATTACAATTTTATTACCCAATAAAACTTTTTTAAAAAAGAGTTACGCTATGTGGACAAAACTTTTTTATTACATATAATTTCCTTGGAGTGGATGTCCGGCTGGAGATAGGACCATACTAGGGGATTATCCACCCCCTCTTCCCCCTACTTTGGAGAAGCGGATAGGAACCAGGATCGGGACCAAGGAACCAGAGTTGAGAGACCGGAAAGATTTGACCGACATCCGGATCTGATCTGCTGGAGTGGAAACATCTTATGCTTATACCCCTGCAGGGGTATAAGGTTCCGGTGAGTGGAAACACAACAGGGGGATTGTATCTTCAGAGAATCTGGAGGTTGTCGGGTGGAAGACACTATACGAACTTTTTTACGATTTGCTGGATTTTCCCCTTTTTTGCACCTTTATATGTGATCTCATGTTGTTATTGAACTGTGCTATTATTAATTTATTTTTTGAATCACTAATCTAATTCTATATTCACTATTTATATCACTATCTAAGTTATATGTATATATACATATTATAAAAAACCTTTTAGATTAATTCAATCCTATATCACTATCTAAGTTATATATTTATAGATTTACAAACCTTTTTTGTTCACATATCAATTTTATTTTATTACCACATTGCACTTTAGAGGGTATAAGATCCCCCCATTTTCTTCAGTTTTGAATCACTTGGAGTTTATAGGGGCTGGAACACCATAGTGATATTGCACTTGGCACTTTGGCACTTATTTGCACATCACACAATACCATTAGGGATCAATAGGGGTTATTGGATTATGGAATCCAGGCTACATTGAACGTCCATCTGCATCACACCTTTGACACTTACCAACCCCCATGTGGGATACATATCTTTTCACATTTTTGTTTTCTATAATATGATTTTTAATCAATAGATAAATATATATGCCAATTATCCTCTCTTGCACAGCGCCATTCCCTTATTTATATAATTTATAGACCATTTTGAGGGTGTCCTCTGGTGCCCTCTGCCTACATAGGGGGGCTGCAGTTGCAAGCACAACCTGTAGCGCGGATCTATTGTTTATAATATTCAGCATACCTAATATGTGTGTATGTGTAATTGATTAACCGCCGGCGAGGACCTCCACTGAGCCATCTCCAAGAGCCTAGGCCACAAGGAGAAGACGGGCGCCTAACAGTTTTGGTACCAGGAAGTGGTGGGGTGTTTTGAACAGGTAAGTCATTTTTAACTCCTTTTTACCTATTTTTGGTAACTGGTGTTGATGCTTGCCTTGTTCAAATAACCTTGTATGTCCACCCACTTACATAACTGTGCCTTCGCAACGGACTAGGCTGGTCCCTTGGAGGGTTAAAGAAAGGGCTCGCAGGTTTTTTGGTTTTTTGTAGTCTGACTAGGTTGGTCTGACTGTGTTGAGTAGATATATGTGTGTTTAAAACTCGGGAAGTATAGAATACGCCCGTAGTATAAGGAGTGGCTGAGTGGACGCCCAATTTTTGGGGAAAATATTGAAAAGTGCACTTATTATACTTATTATAACATGTTCATATAGTGTAACTTTATTTTGCCACTGTATATATAAGATTTTGCTTGTTTTCTTTTAGGTACCACCGTAAGTATTTAGAGTGTATAGAGTATTAGAGAATTAGAGATAAGTGTATGATATATATGTGTATGACAACTGAATGAAAAAGAACTGTATTAATTTAGAGGATTTTTTTGTTAAGATATTGTATTACACATATATGTACTAAATGAACGACCTAAGACAGGAGCCTGACTGTAGTGAGATAGCGCCCGCCTGCCCACATTGCACCTTTGGTTTACTGTTCCTTAGTGTTGACAGGACGTGGATCCTGCTTACCACTAGACCAACCGGATTTTCATACCGACTTGGTGCAAGGGGGGTCTTTCCTGCCACAAGAAGGGGTACTTTATACCGAGTACTAAGAGTTAACCTTCATAGCTATTTCAGCCCCACTGCCATAAGAGACCAAGGGACTTACTCCCAAGTCAGGGAACAGATTATAGCACAAACAGGTTGCTTTCATCTCTGTCCCTGTACTAGACACACACTACCAAGGTTATTAGATGGGGAATTCTGCGGCAACCCAGACCATGGCCAATCCATCTCCTTATGAGTATGTTAAAAACACACTGCCGGGGTCACAGGTAGAACCGTTTTGGACACAGGTCAGAGAGAGGTGCCAACAGCTGGGGATACATGACCCAGGGCCAGTGGGACCCTGTTCTGAGGACGAGTGGAAGGAAGTGAGCAAGGTGTGTCAGGTACACAAGCACTCCTACCCACCTGGGAAATGGGAAGACACCCAGTATATGAAAAATTGTTACAAAATATGGAATAAATGCTTAGCCAAATATAAAACAGAGTATGTAACTAAAGCCCCCACACCAAAACTTGTAAATTCACCCGCCCTATCACAACAACCCGAAGCACCCCCCCCTTATGTGATGGTTAAACAGGAGGATGGAACATTGGGTCCATGTCTTCAGCTGTATCCATCTTTGGATCCAGCAGTATTGGCTACCATGGTATATGGGGCAGCTGATCAGGCACAAGTTACACGATGGGAAAACGAAAGTAGAAACAGGGAAGAGGAAGTCCGGGCAGAAGGTATACGTAGGAGGGAAGAAGAGAGGATTAGGAGGTTGGATCCGAAGGAAAGGGAATTAGAAGAGAAGTTAAAAGAGCTCAAGAAAAGGGAGGAGGAGCTAGAACATTACAAAAGAGAGCTAGATAAGAGGGATGGTGAGATGAGAGAGTATTCTGCGATAACAAAGGAAGAAAGGGATGGAATGTCCCTGGAAAAGGGAGAAGAGGAAGGAGTCAGGAAGTTAAGCCCCAGGGAAAAGGAATGGGAGGAGAAACAGAAAGAATTTAATAAGAGACAGCAGGAAGAGGAAGAAAGGATACAGAGGAAAAGGGAAGATTTAGAGGCGTACGAGAGGAAACTAGAGAAAAAGGCAAGAAGGATTAAGGAAGCTGAGGAAAAGATAATTTCACAGCCATCCACTACACTCAGAAGCCAGAAACCCCCACAGGAGGAAAGGGAGCAGGGTGAATCCTCTACTGAGGAAAGAGAAATGGAAATGGAACAGGAAACTCTAGGTGCCACCTTTAAAGCACCACTCATGCATATAGGGGAGACGGTAGTGCATATTCCCCTACCCCTAGGCACACTGTCAAAAATAAAGGAGTTATGCCCCAGCCCAAAGAAAAGCCCTAGGGAGGCTGGTGCTTTCCTTGCAAAATACAGTGCAGGGACAAGCCTGGATAAAGAAGATATAGCAGGGATTCTTAGTATAGTTGACCCTGACAGCCCAGAAGGGCATCCCGTAGAGGCCTTATGGACAGCCCACATAGAAGAAAATAAAGATTGGGTGTCTTTTTGGAAAGGTATGGGGAATCATTGGTCTGCTATATACAAGGGTTCATCTGCACTTCAGGAACTTGTCCTAGCAAAACAGGGACCGAAGGAAAAGTTCTATGAATTTTGTACCCGGGTATATGGTCTGTGGAAAGCAGTAGATAACGCCAACCCCCAATTGTTCACCACCACCATTATGGCTGGTGGCGATACGAAGGTGACACAGTTGCTTAAATTCACTAATCCAAAGTGGGCAGAACAACCCCCAGATGAATTTATGAAAGATGCTAGGTCACGAGAAACATCAGGGGTATTTGAACAGAAGGGTGGCATTTTTCCCTCCCTAACACCAACCCAGACTCTGCCAACTGGTGGGACTCCGCCCACCCACATAATGACAATGCAACCTTATCCACCAATGCAATCTTATCCCCCAGACCAGGCTTACCCACCAGACCAGGGGTGCTTTAACTGTGGGGAACTGGGGCACTGGAAGTCCCAATGTCCCTACAGAATTAGAACAAACGCCCAGAGAGGAAGAGGTAGGAATCTTAACACCGGCCCCCGTCGCCTTCAGGATATCAGGTATCCTCACCCACCACAACCCCAACCACCCCCACCACAACCCCAATACCAGCCTCAGCCTAACAGACCACCCCCACGCATTCCGATGCAGTGGCCATCCGCTCGGCGGACACCACAATAGGGATGCCAAGAGTATGTCCCGTCCCTCAGCCTTGTGTGTTACAATCCATCGTGGAAAAGTCTTCCGCAGGTACTATTGCGGGTAGACAATCACCTGATATGTCTACTTTTGGATTCAGGGGCTACATTCAGTAGTCTGAATGATGCCATATATGACACACCGCACTGCACTGAGGGAAACTCTATTGGTATAAATGGGACATCAGTTACCCACCCCATCACTCCACCATTGCCCGTGGCTACTCCAGAAGGGCAGGAACTGTGCACTCAGAGTTTTGCTGTCCTTGTGGATTGCCCGGTATCTTTAATGGGGAGGGACCTACTCTCAAAACTGAATATCACCATTAAATTTGACAGAGGGGGCTCCCTCACTGCCAGCTCACCGTTCTGTGATTTACATGCTCCAAAGAGACACACTTTCAGGGGACTCTTTGCATCATTGCCACCCACTCTAGAAACACATGCTATATGGGCAGACAGCAAAGGGAGTGTGGGTTTTATTAACTGTACACCCTACACACCACAAATGCGTCCAGACGCTGTAGTACAATATCACAAGCAATATCCCCTGCCACTTGAAAAAAATTGAAGGCATCACACCATTAATCAATGATTACATAGCAAAAGGGATTCTGAAACACATCATAAGCCCCTGGAATACACCAATCTACCCTGTGAAAAAGGCAAATGGGGAATGGAGGCTTGTACAGGACCTAAGGGCCGTGAACAAGCAGGTTATACCTCTGCCACCTTTGGTGGCAGATATTTCTTTCATCTTTTTGAAAATACCTGCTGATTCCCTTTGCTACACAGTAGTAGACCTGGCGAACGCGTTCTTTAGCATCCCGATCGATGATGGGGTATTGCCCATGTTTTCATTCTCATGGGGATGGAGGGGAAAACAGTTGACCTGGTCAAGATTACCGCAGGGGTATGTGGACAGTCCCGCAGCCTTCTCCATGGTCCTTAATGAGACAATTAAGTCATGGACTGCTGAGCGCGGGTCGGTGCTAATACAGTATGTGGACGACTTGCTCCTGTGCAGTCGATCTGCTGAAGATTGTGCGGTCGATTCCACATCTCTGTTACATCACCTGGCCAGGTCTGGCCACCTAGCATCGCGGAAGAAGATACAATGGTGTCAAAGTCAGGTAGAATACCTGGGATGCATTCTGAAGGAGGGAACCAGGCTGGTATCCCCCAAACGTGCCGCAGCCCTGCAGGCTCTCAGTCCTCCAAGAGACAAAGCAACTTTGCTCTCATTCTTGGGCGCAATCGTATATTGCCGCCAATGGATCCCAGATTGTTCATATTATGATGGCATTCTGAGGGAGGCTACCTTGTCCACCGCCCCAAAGACAGTAGATTGGACAACAGAAAGGCTCTGTGCTTTTCAAGCCTTGTTAAAAAGTCTGACTCAGGCCCCCGCCCTGGGATTGGTAGAATATGGCAAACCCTTTCAATTATACTGTGTGGTATCGGGAAATTCTTTTGCTGCGGTTTTGACACAGCAACATGGAACCGGGTACCGACCAGTCTCCTATCTCTCAAAAAAGTTGCCTACCCAAGTACAGGGGATGCCATCTTGTCTACAAAACCTTGCTGCTTGTGCTATGGCAGTTCAGGAGGCTAACAAATCAGTATTAGGCCATGAACTGACTCTCTACACTACTCATTCAGTAACTCACCTTCTACAAAACATGAACACACAGCATATGACAGCACAAAGGCTTAGTGGGTATGAGATCACACTTCTGAATACTGATAACCTCACCCTCAAACACGCACCACCAAGTAATCCCACTGTCCGTCTTTTACATTCTTTGCTCAAGCTGCCACGAGACCCTGATCAGAAGCACAATTGTGTTGAACAGGTTGCAGCAATAACCAGCCCTCGCCCAGATCTCACTGACATTCCCTTACCAGGAGTACAGGACGTCTTCATAGACGGCAGTTGTACTCGCCCCTCTGATGCAACATTCCTGACAGGGTATGCCATTGTCCAACTACCTGATGTGGTGTTGGAAGCAAAAGCCTTACCACCCTCCTCGGCACAGGTAGCAGAATTGGAGGCACTCACAAGAGCTTGCATACTTTTCTCTGATGAGGAGGTAAACATCTACACAGATAGTAGGTACGCTTTTGGTGTAACGCACGACTATGGCGTAATCTGGGCGAATAGAGGATTTAAAACCGCTGACAACAAGCCAATCGCTAACTCTACGCAAATTAAAGCACTCCTGCAAGCGATTCTTCTCCCAAAGAGGATAGCGGTCGTCAAGGTAAAGGCACATTCATCAGATAACAGCAGAGTTTCCAAAGGAAACGCTCTGGCAGACAGAGAAGCAAAAAAAGCCGCTGCCCTGTACATTGGTCAGCCGGCCCCCACAACAATGTTCTTCAAAGAACATTTTACATCACCCAACTTTAAAACCGTTGTGGCACAAATACAGGGATTAGCTACAGAGGAGGATGTTTCTTTTTGGGTCAAGGATGGCTTGACCAAGGACCAAGAAGGTCTTTGGTCAAAAGAGGGGAAGATATTGGGCATACCAGAATCAAGCAGTGTTCTCATACTTTCCTATCTCCATGGTCCAGGACATATAGATACCACCGCCCTAACAAACATATACACAAAGTCTTTCTGCACAAACAACTTAAGTAAACAGGCAAAACTCCTCACCAGCAGTTGTCTGACCTGTGCACAAAACAATGTCCAAGGGAAAAATCATGGATTACATGGCCACCTGCCCTCACCCCTGGGTCCCCTAACAGATTTGCAAATAGACTTCACACACATGCCCAAACAAAAAGGCAATTTGAAATGCCTTTGCGTGATCGTATGCAAATGGTCAGGTTGGGTTGAAGGTATTCCATGTACAGGTGAGACTGCTAAAATTGCTGCCAAATGCCTACTGAACCATTGGGTTTGTAGGTTCGGAATACCAACGGCCATATGGTCAGACAGAGGGCCTGCCTTCAGCTCCTCTGTTACACAGACTTTAGCTAAGCTACTAGGCTTACAGTGGAAACTGCACATCCCTTACCACCCACAAAGTGCAGGAGTAGTGGAAAGAATGAATAGGAACATTAAGGACAAGTTAAAAAAGGCTACGGGGGGCACCATGAAAGGATGGTTGGATTACCTTCCTTCTGTCCTATTCCAGATCAGGACAACACCACATGCTAGAACAAAACTCTCGCCCTTTGAGATTTTGATGGGAGTTCCTGCAAACATAGAGCTGCCCCTCTTAGATCAAAACACTGACATTAACATCTATTCTCAACAGGAAATGTACGTGAAAAATCTGGTAAGTATGCTACAGGATATGAACGAACAAGTCTCTGTCACCTTTTCTCCTCTTTCAACAGAACCTACTCATCCCTTCATCCCAGGAGACAAAGTACTGGTGAAACAACTGGCACACAAAAAGAAGGTTGGACCCATTTTCTCTGGACCTTGGAAAATAGAGAAGGTTTCCAGAACTGCTGTACTGACCGATCTAGGAAACACCTGGATCCACGCCAGCCGGTTAAAGAAGTGTCCACAGCAACCCCAGACCCCTGACCCTCCACCAGCATCCCAAGACTTCTCTCTTCAGGAACAGCAACCAGATTTGAAGGACATTCAAGAAGGCATAAAACAAATCTCTCTGGACGACGAGACGAATCCCCCACCAACAAGAAGAAACGAGTAACAGAACTTTGCACACAGTACCTGACAAAATGATTTCCACCTTTGTGTCAGGAAAAACATTATGCCTCTGGACATGTCTGATTCTGATAGTATTCCTACCTACTTGGTTAATAGCGAATTGTGTGTATCATCCAGAAGGTTTAGGGCTACTAAAAGGGATATGTGGAAAGGCCCAGACAGCCAAAGCACCTAGTATAAAATATAAAATAAGTATGTCCCCCACTGAACCCCCTTCAGGTTTCACTGACAAGATGTCGTTGTTGAGGTTTAAGTACAGTTATGCACAAAAGTCTGGTTTTGAGAAATGTTGGATATGCAGCAAACTCCACCCCAGTACAGCCAGAATCCCATTGATGGCCATTCCCTTAAACATCACTCCTTTTTTGAATGGAACACCCCCCATAGTTCTTGCCAATGTCATAAGAAAAAGTCCCAATAAGCCCCTCAGTTTTCAAATTGTGGGCAGGAGCCACGCTCCAGATTGGTGTTTCATACTGGGAAACATTTCCAGGGGAGCTGAGGTGTGCAAACGATCAAAACTTAATGTCTCCATGGCTTCCCTTACCGACAACTCACTTTTTCGCACCTCAGACCCTGTGATAAATGCTACCATCTATGACCTTTTTAATTCTAGTTCCCACTCCATGGTCGCACAGTTATTAGCTCTGCTGATGGCATCTGGTCATTAAAAGGGTGCAAGGACCGTTGTTAGTCAACGACCCTTGGCATTAGGTAACACAACTTACATCTGTTGTGGCAAGCTGCTCTGTTACCCATGGATTCCTGAAGAACCTCAGGGATGGTGCTACCTTGCTAAAATAGTTCCTGTAATGGGAGTAGTTGGGGATAATGGGCAAGGACACCTACTTAAAGCTAGCACCCACCCAAGATACCCTCTAAAACATCTTGGAAAGAGAGAAATGTTCCTAGAAAAAGATATGACCTGGGCTTGGTTCCCTTCCTGGACAGGTTGGGGAATAGATTTGATGAAGAAACTAAATAACTACACCTCAATCATTGATGAGATCTTGGAGAAGGACTCTGATGACATCTCAAAATTAAACCTAGAAACCAGAGCAATTAGAAAACAATTGGAGTTACATGACCTGGCTATAGAAAGCATGAGTGCAGCCCTCACTGGCCTCTGTGAAATTACTGAGGACTATGAATGCTGCACTTGGATACACAACACGAGTATCGAGATCCCTGATTACTATGACATTATTACACAACACAGAAAAGAGGTAAACAAGCTACAACAGGATGCAAGGGATATTGGGAAAACATGGGACCCTTTCTCTACCGGGTTCAGTTTGGGAGGTCTCACTTCATGGTTTAAGAACACTGCAATGACAATTTTTACCATACTGCTTTTCATATTGTTCTTGTATGCATGCTTCATGTTACTTAAATGCCTCTACAAAAAGGGTAGCGAAGCACATTCCGAAACCATGAAGCTGACTTCCATTACCAGAGATCCCACGGTATGGTACGAGAACCAGGAAAATGAGGCCGAGGGATATGAATCCTTAAGGCATGACGAAAAGGTAGCCGAGGAATATGACTCCTTGAGGCGTGACGAAAAGGTAGAATGACCATTTCGATGATATCGAATGGTCAAAGGGAGGATTGTAAGGAGATTCCATAATACATTTCATTATTGATTAATTGTTGATTTCACCCTGTTCATGAGATATGTTCAGGGTTTGCTTATTTTGCTTAATAATTAGAAAAATATCTTGGTATATTTTAAATGACTTATGACAGACTGACTATGACTTACTGAATTATCTCATTGCAATATCACCCTGTCTGTCTTTTCCTCTTTTATGTCTCCATCTGAGGAAACATCTGTCTGTGGTTTTTATCTCTGTACACTGTTGCTGGGCATAAGAGGGCCAACAGCAGCTAACATTAGTTTTTTAGGGAAGCTGTGGTTGGACACCTCATGGTCCGGCAGACGGTGACAGAAAATAAGGAAACTTTTGACCTATTAACTTGAACTATAGGGGTTAACATTTTAAGATCACAAGATGAAGGCATTATTAAAGTATGGAAAATCACAAGATTAAGAAATTACCGAATATGCTAATATGTATTATTTTGATTGGCCCCCAAATTGGGGCAGAGTCTTGTAAAGACAGCATAAAACAGCGAATCCTGGAATAAAATATTGTAATCATTCAGCATACCTAATATGTGTGTATGTGTAATTGATTAACCGCCGGCGAGGACCTCCACTGAGCCATCTCCAAGAGCCTAGGCCACAAGGAGAAGACGGGCGCCTAACAAAGGTGACAGTGATTTTGAAGGTTGGGTGGTCTCGTCCACCACAACAGGCTGGACTTCATTGATATTGTGAATAGAATTTTCTGAGACAAGGATCTCCTTCTCCACTCCTCCTCCACTGGTATGGAAACCCCTGTTGAAAACCCCCTGATGTCCACCTGGCCCACTTTACCATCGGTATGCAAGAAGAAAAAGATCCCAGGAGACTCAGGCATTCTGATGCTAACATGGTCTTGCTTGCCAGTGCCCTCCCTACTTTCCTTATGATTCTATGGATTTTTGTCTGATAGGAGCGACTCTGCCCTCTTCTTGGTGTCGAACAGTGCCCCTAAGTATATCATCTTCTGTGTTGGAATGAGCTGGCTCTTCGTATGATTTATTAACCATCCATATTTGCTCAACGTGGTCATGACTTTCTTTGGATGGCTGTTCAGGATTCTCCTGTCCTGAGATAGGACTAGGATATCGTCCTGATAATGTAGAACACGGGTACCCTTCTCCCGGAGATGAGCCAGAACTGATACCTTGTTAAAGGTTCTGGAAGCTATTGGCATGCTAAAGGGCAAGCACTGGAACTGTAGGTGAAGTTCCCCTATCTTGAACCTTAGGAATGGTTGGAAATCGTGATGGATAGGTATATGCAGATACACATCTTGGAGGTATATAGAGACCATCCAATCTCCTGACTGTACCAAAACTTTATAGCCCGATAAACTTGTTTAACGGTTTCAGGTCTAGAACTGGTCTCCATCCCCCCAACTTTTTGCGTATCAAAAAGACCGGGGAAAAAAAATCCTAAATACCTTTCCAATTCCAGAACTGCTTGCTGATGAACCAGAGTTTGAACGTATTGTAGAAGGATTTCCCGCTTTTCCTTGGAAGCTGGGATTCTGGTTGGCAGCAAAGAAGAGCGGGGCAGATGGTGTTTGAACCTCCAAAAATGACCATAAAGGATTGTTGAAGTGACCCACTGACCCGAACAGGTTTCCACCCAAACCTGAGTTAATGTGCCGAGATGGGAAACCACTGGCCCGGCTTGGGTGGGCAAGGAGTCAAAAGGACTTCTGATTTTCCTACGCCGAGGTTGTAGCTTTCTGTTTCCCCATTTCCAAAAAGGTAGCTTGGGAGCCCTTCCAGCACCTTCTGTATTCTCTTCCTGGGCGATATGTTCTGGCGTCCCTGGCCTTCTGCTGAAAGGTTGCTTTCGCTACAAATTTCCTGCTCATATTCCTATCCTGAGGGATCAGGCTGCTCTTGCCCCCTGTAACCCTATTATTGCAGTCTCCAGTTTTTCACCAAATAGGGCTTTTCCGTCATAGGGAATGCGACACCACGTTTGTTTAGAAGAGGGATCTGCCAACCAGGGCTTTAGCCAGAGTGCTCTCCTAGCGGTGACTGAATATAACATAGTTCTGGCGGAGCATTTTAAGATATTCAGCTATAAAATCTGATGCCAACTTCAACTCATTGAGAGCCTTTATAATCTGGTCACACTCCACGCCCTGGAGTGTGACCAGGGCTAGTTCGATGTTATCGGTCCAAGCTCGTGCTGCCCTGGAGACCGAGGTTGGGGCCACTGCTGGCTTGCAGGCTTCCCCAGCCGCCTTCTTTAGATCTGAATCAATTCTCCGATCTAGGAAATCCTTGAAAGAAACCACATCCTCTAAGGGAAGCATTGTGTTTGTAGCCAGTCTTATGACTGATGCATCTACTGATGGCATAGAATCAAATAGTTGGGCATCCGACTCTGCCAAAGGGTATAATTTATTGAAATGATTGTAAGCGATCAGTCTTTTTTCCACCTTCTGCCATTCATCTGTCACAACATCCCTTATCTCTTCCATAAGCAGAAAGGTAGGGGGTTTCTTCTTCAGGTGGGGAAAGTATTTCCTCGACTTAGCGGGAGGTTTGGGTGTCTCCTCCCACTGAATCGCGTTCTTTACGGCGAACACAAATGGGTCGATCACCTCGAAATCGAACGCAGAAGGATTCTCCTCTGCTGTGTTCCTGTCCTCCTCGGAGCTGGATCTTGGACACCTTAATAAAAACATTGAACATGAAAAGGAGCCACAGGAGGTGGGCGCGAATCGCTGCAAAGACCCGAGGAGAAGGGGGGCAAGATAGCATGTCTCCTGGAGGAGCAGATCACAGCCTAAAGGAGCCTGGGGAGATGACATAAGGTATCACATACAAATCCTCTATACGAGACTGCTGTCACTCCCTGGTGCAGGTGCATATCTATGGAAGAACATTAGTTGTTGATCCTGCTCAAACGCCACTGGGATAGTTTCCACAATAGAGTAGATGTCCAAGGGGAAGGGAGGAAGAGAAGACCTGATTCCTCGTGACCCCTCTTGCCCCAAAAAAGATCCACAGAAAAAACGGGCTCCCATACTTGTTGTCACATTTAGCAGCCTAAGTCCTGGGACTACAGGGGAGCATGAACCAGTAATGTTAACACCAACACAGTGGTGAGGTAAGGACTGATCCGGGTGATCCTGCAGGCTTGAGGACAGAAAAAACAATGACTGGGGGGGGGGCAACTCTTTCTTTTATAGAGTTAAAGTGGTCCTGTGGGTTGGTTGTGGGCGGAGCAACCATGTGTATGCTGCCATGGAGGCACCAGGAAAGAAAGACGCCAGATTTAGCTGAAGTCCAGGACATCGTATGACTTCCTACGGGTGGGAAATGGTTAATCTGGACATCGTGTGGGTGGGGGGTTTTATTTGCATGGGGAGCAATTAAAGTGCATGTCAAGCAAATAAATATTTTTTGCGTTATGGATAAAAAGAGGAAGTGTTAAAACTTCTGCCACATTTTTATTTCTGTCTGTGTCTCAACTGCAGATTTTCCCTCATTTTGTCTGATAAAACCATTGTTACCAAGAAAGGAGGTGAGTGTAGATCTCTATAAAAGGAGCCCCATATAGTCATAAAAAACATCAGGAGTTGTAATCCTTCCCTATCCAAAAATAGAAAAAAAAGGTTTTTGGCTTGGCATACCCTTTAAGGTTTCATCTTTTCTAAGATTTAAGATTAACATTTAACCAGCTTTATGAATTTTTTTTTCCTATTATTAAAGCGGTATTAAACCCAAAACCAAAAATGTAATATATTCCACCTTACCAATCATTAGATGTGGTGTCTGCATATGTTTTTTTCCCTCTGTTATCACCTGGTGATCTGGCCAGTAACAGGCCTCCTGTATTAGAGTCCCCCACTCTGGATGAAGGAAAACAGGGGGCACATTTGGACAGCAGCATTGTCAGTATGGGGGGGAAGAGAGTGTTATGCAACGTACACACGGTCGGACTTTTCGACTGGACTGGTCCGACTGGCTTTCTGACGGACTTTTGACAGACTTCCGCCAGACTTTTTTTAACAAACGGACTTGCCTACACACGACCAGACTACGGACGGCCTTGCCTACACACGACCGGACTTTTCGGCGGACCTATTTCCCGACGGAGTTACGGCGGACTTTCCAAATGAATGGACTTGCCCACACATGAACAAGTCCGTTCATTTTGAAAGTGACCCAGGTACGACGGGACTAGAAAAGGAAGTCAATCTCGCCGTTGTTATCGGCGAGATTGACACCTTGCGAGCCCTGTCGCGGGGCATACCAGGCCCTTAGGTCTGGTATGGATTTTAAGGGGAACCCCCCACACTGAAAAAATGGGGTGGGGTTCCCCCCAAAATCCATACCAGATCCCTATCCGAGCACGCAGCCCTGCCAGTCAGGAAAAGGGGTGGGGACGAGCGAGCGCCCCCCCCCCTCCTGAACCGTACCAGGCTGCATGCCCTCAACATGGGGGGTTGGGTGCTTTGGGGGAGGGGGGGCCCTGCGGGCTGCCCCACCCCAAAGCACCTTGTCCCCATGTTGATGAGGACAAGGGCCTCTTCCCGACAACCCTGGCCGTTGCTTGTCAGGGTCTGCGGGCGGGAGCAGGGCGCCCCCCTCCCCCAAAGCACCCATCCCCCCATGTTGAGGGCATACGGCCTGGTATGTTTCAGGAGGGGGGGTACTCGCTCCTTTCCTGACTGGCTGGGCTGCGTGCTCAGATAGGGGTCTGGTATGGATTTTGGGGGGACCCCACGCTGTTTTTTCGGCATAGGGGGTTCCCCTTAAAATCCATTCCAGACCTAAGGGACATCATCCCCTCCCCCTCGCCGCAATAGGAAAATTTGTTTTTCCTATTGCAGCGAGTGAGATGCAGCACCCTGCCCTTGCGTCGTATCTGGTCTGTCGGACCAGCATACAGACGAACGGGCTTTTCATTAGAAACTGAGTCCGGCAGAGTTACTGCGTAAAGATTTGAAGCTAGCTTCAAATCTAAAGTCTGTCAGATTTCTGACTGAAACGGTCCGTCGGAAGTCCCATGCAGACCACACACGGTCGGATTGTCCGCCGGATTCAGTCCGGTCCGAAAGTCTGCCCGTGTGTACACGGCATTAGAAGTACTAACAGATTTAAATACACTAACAAATTGAAGCCAAAGGTCAAGGATAAGTTCACCTTTGGGAACATAATACATGTTCCACGTAATTTTTGAGGTGGAACATGTAACATGTTCCCACTCCTGCAGCGTCTTCCTTATCCCGATCCGAACTTCTCCCCTGCTCACTGTCACTATTTCTAATAATAGATTTGTATTAAATCTTTCAAAATTTTTTGACATTACAGAAAAGGAAGTAATGAAGAGTTAGAACAGACTACTATACAGGAATAACCATATGAGACAATTCTGCTACGCAGGGCAGTAGATGATTCTCTGATGACGATACAAGTTTAAAACGAGGGACTCTGAAGTATTATCCAAATAAATACGGTACTTCTTATATTAATATGTCAGACAATGACTTCAATAAAGAAAGTCAGTGACAATGACTGAATTCAATGGTTGCTGTCACAATAAAAATTCTGCACCATTCATTCATTCGATCCTAATGGGAGTGTTGATTCCCAATTTAACCAAGCTGCTATATATGTACTAGCAGGCTTCAGCAGGCTTTCAACAAGCTTCAAGAAGTATTGAAGCCTGTTAGGAGCTTGGTTAAAATGGCAATCATCGGCCTCATTAAGATCTGTATTCAACATTTACAAACTGGAGCTGAATGGTATGTTAAACGCTTCAACAAAGCTCTGCAAATGCTTTGTCAAAGCTTGCTGTTCACACTGCTCTTACACAAGCTGATGCCTGTGTTAAACTGGCCTAAAAGCTGATCATTGTAAGCACCCCTGGTAGTGTTAAATGGTTTGTCTCATCCATGTAACTGATACATTTGCTGGAGAGCTAGTTCTGAAAAACAACAGACTTACTGAAAAGATGACCAGATGAAAATAGAAGAAAGGAATCCTAAAAAAGAAAACAAATGCAGCCATCACATCTAAGAATTTGTAAGCTGCAATAAAATAAATGTTTGCTTTTGGGTTTAATACCGCTCTAAAATTATCAACCTGTCCAATTTTTATTGGCCAGGTGGCAACCATAAATACAATGATTGACTTGCTTGTACAACACATATGCAACATTGTAGATTGTAGAAATATCCTGCTTTTGCTATGGGTCCAAAAGGCTGTGGAACATTCATTTTTTGTTCCATTCACAAGAAAAAAGGCCTACTGAATATTTATTACAAAATGCGTTTTGCCTGGAGTTCAATGTTAAAGGCTTGCACAGCTGGAAAATTAGAATTCGTTTTAAACACCACCATAACTAGGCATGCTGCATGCTGCTGATCTGAATACATTAACAAAGTTTTTATGTGATGTCAATTTTGTTTTCTCCTTCTTAATAATTTTAAAGTGACTATTTCTTAAAATGAAGAGCAATATACTGTAAAACATAAAAGAATACAATATACACAGATACTGTATATATTACAACTGATAGAATATTGCATATAATAATCATGGAATGTAAAATTACCAAAAACGCCAAGATAATAGCTTTAAGGACTGTACAGATAAAACAATAAGAATTGTCAAATACACAGTGAGAGAAGCCAAGGAACAGTTCTGTTGGAAACGATTTGTTGCACCAAACACCAACAAAAGGGAATGTACACACCTTCCATTAATTAAAGCTCAATTTTATTAAAACAGACCTAAAATCTCTCTTCAAGTTGGAATTCCACTACCTTGATGCTCACTATCCTGAAATAATACAAATGACACTCTGCATTAGCTAATCAGTGCCTCTGCTTCACACGGACACTGCCCAGGGGCTGTGATCAGAAAGAAACTGGAGACCAATAACCACAAGGAACCCAAAAAATACTTATAAACTGAACTCTAGGCCAATGTTTCTCAATCTTCAGTCAAGGCACCCTTTAAAAATTATGGACAGTCTTGATGCACCCCATTCTTCTGCCTCACTCAGCTAATGTGACCCCAATGCTGACAGAGAGGGGCAGGGGAGGGTCAAACAAGAATATTATGCAGGCGACTGACATCCTCCTTATCAACTGATGATGTCATTGGTGACAGACCTTAGGATGCTGGCAGTAAAAAGGTTGTAATGGTGTACAATGAAAACCCATGGCTTTGTGTAACTAAAAGGCAGATTTCATGCCACGCCGGCTTGGAAACAATTTTTGGGCAATTTTTAGGCATTTTGCCAAGGAACCCCTAAAGAATCCTCAAGGCACCCCAAGGCTGCTCTAGTTTCATCCAGCTACATATAAAGAACAAGCCCCGAATTAAAAGGGAACCTTAGGTGGAGGGCGAACATAACTGGGGACAGCTGTAGTGCGTGCACAGGATGTTGATATGGGAAGTGTTCAGGAGAAAGGGGAAGGGGAGTTTTTGGATTGGTTAGGGGGAGGAGTGTAAAGTTAATTTTGACCCTGCAGAGGGGAGGGGTTAGTCATTCGTGGGGCAGCAGAGGCAGTGAGAGGTATAGGTAAGGTTTTTTACTGTCAGCATGGAGACCTTTGACGGCCTTATAGAACAGCTTAGGACAGCCGCAGAGGTGCATAGCATGCAGTGGCTGAATTCCCAGCTCACGGTGTTGCTACAGGGGTCGAGTCAGGGCTCAGGTCCGCCAGCCCCCTTAACATCGCACGCGAGGAGATCTCGGCCTACTGCTCGTTTTAGGCTAGATGAGACCCCTCGGGTGAGCCGCCAATCCGGGAGCCCGAATTCGGACCCTCCAACACCCAGGGCCAAGCGCCCATCCATGGCTGCTGCTGCTGGGGCTGGGAGGAATCCCCATCGTAGGCGGGACACGGCCAGGAGGGCGCCATCAGCATCCCCCTGCAGGCCTCCTTCTACAAGGGATCAGGATAGAGCAGCACGCAGGGCATTCCCCTTGTGGCTTACTGGCGCGGGCTCCTTCCCCCGAGCGGCCGCAGAGTTTCCCATGGGGTCGGCGGCAGTGGCGGACTGGTGCCTGCCAGCCAGTAGCTCGCTCAACGAAGGAGAAGTGCAGGAGTCAACCGCAGTGCACAGAAGTCGCGGGCCGATGACATCACGGATGTGCGACCGGGACCTTCTACGTACTCAGCATCCCCTGGTGGACAGGGGGCCCAACGATCGGAAGGTGAACTGTCAGATTCCGGAACGGATGGGCCTGGCGCGGCGCCAGTTCGGGTGGGACATCTACAGGGATCCGGATCAGCGGCTGGTCGGTCGGTTTCCCCTGGGCAGCCTGGTAAGTCTCTGTCTGTTTCTGTCAATGTGCCTGTTATGTCTGTGTTCCACCCTCCCCTTGTTAGTTCCCCTTCTGGGTTATTGGTGGGGGGTCCGGTTAGCTCCCCCGCTGGGATGTTGGTGGGGGGTGGTCCGGCCCTGGCACCTGTTTTGGCTGCAGGGGCTGGGCCTGTGGGGACTATGGGAGTCCTGCAAGGGGGCTTCCAGGGCATGGGCGCCGGTGACATGCTTGTACAGCATTTGCTGTCTGCCCTTTTAGTGTTTAGGGGTCCTGGAACAGCCACACCTGGGGCTCTGCTCTCCTCGGTTGCAGCATGGACAGAGGGGGTGGGCCGGGGGCACTACGGCACCGCCTGGTGTCCTTCCAGTGGTGGGGTCACCTCCGCCACCATTGTCGGGGATTGCGGTTTCGCCATCGCCGGAAGTGGTGGTGCCCAAGCCTCCACAGGTGGTGGTGGAGGTTCTGCCTGCTATTGCGGTGGTGACAGGACCATCACCATTAACAGTGGAGTCATCAAAGGATGGGGTTCCTGCGACGGTGGCGGTATCTTCGCAGGTGAGTACGAGTACAGGGACGCCATGGGTGTCCTGGTGGAGGAAGTGCGGCTTACGGATGCAGCACGGTGTGAGGTTTACATTTGCTAAGAGGGTCCCCTTGGTTCCCATCTAAAAATGGAGGTTAGGGAGAGGATCTGGAAAGGGGAGTACGTAGAGATCTTATTGCTCCTTCCACTGGAAAAGTTTAATCTGGACAAGATTAAGCCGGACGAGAGCAAAAAGGAAGAAGAGGAGAAACGGCGTTATCGGCTGATCCCTAGAACGTTTGTAAATTGGTCGCAGGCATTTCACATTTTAGCGAGCGTCATTGGGGAGAAGGCTGCGGACAATTGTTCGGGGGTATTCTGTTACCTGGATTCCATCAGTGAGGCACAAAGGGTTTATGGGGGGTGGCCTGGCTTAGGTATGATGAGCAGTTCCGGCAGCGGGAGGCTTTTCGGCCGTCGTTGCGGATCAAAAAGATATTGGGCTGTGCATGAAGCTCATGACGCAAGCCAGTGCAGTGCTGCTGCCCCTTCATAGCGGGGCCAGGGGTGCCAACACCTCGTCACCATCGGGCGTTAAGTGCAAGGGGTTCTGTTGGCGGCTCAACGAGGGAACCTGCAAGTTCGGGGGAGCCTGCTGCTTCTGACATGAGTGTTCGGGATGCGGAGGTGCCCACCTGTGATCTAAGTGTTTCCGGAAAGGTAAGAAACCGTCCGACGCTGGAAAAAGGGAAGACTCCGGTGAGGGTGGAAAAAATGGTGCTGTATCTAAGTAGGTACCCTAACAGGGGGGCGGCCCGGACGTTGTGGATGGATTTTTGGGATGGTTTCACCATTCCGAGCACGTTGGATAGGGTCCCCCCTGTTTCTCCTAATCTTAGATCAGCGTACGAACATCCGGAGGTGGTAGGAGGTAAGTTGCGTAAGGAGGTTGAGTTGGGGAGGATGGCGGGCCCGTTTGAGGAGCTGCCGGTGGAGGACGTGGTGGTTTCCCTGTTGGGCGTGGTGCCCAAGAGGGAGCCAAATTAATTCCGCCTGATTCACCATTTGTCTCATCCAAAAGCGGTTCAGTAAACGATGCAATTGATGCGCTGTACGGTGTCTTACACTTTGTTTGACGAAGCAGTGCGGTGGGTACAGAAATTCGGGGAAGGGGCACTCATGGCCAAGACCGACATTGAGTCGGCTTTTCGCCTATTGCCGGTTCATCCGGATAGTGTGCGTTTGTTGGGTTGTTGCTGGGAGGGTCAGTTTTTCGTGGACAGGTGCCTTCCTATGGGTTGCGCTATCCCTTGCTCGTACTTTGAGTTCTTCAGTACCTTCCTGGAATGGGTCATCAAGGACTTGTCCGGCCTTAGTTCAGTCTTGCACTATCTGGACGATTTCTTGGTGATAGGTCCGCCGAGAGAGCGGGCTTGTTTCATTTTGTTGGCCACGTTGCAACATGTCTTTCAGGTTTTTGGGGTTCCCCTGGCTAGAGAAAAAACGGAGGGCCCAACCACAGTCTTGAAGTTTTTGGGTATCATAATTGATACTACACTGATGGAGTGCAGGTTACCTAGTGATAAGCTGTAGGATCTTCGATCAACTGTGGCGCCTGGCAGCCGCGACTGTGGGAGTCAAGGTGCCACATCATTTCATTCGGTTAAGTCAGGAGCATCGGGCGGATCTGCAGGTTTGGGATTACTTCTTAGAGCAGTATAATAGTAGGTCTTTGTAATTGGGGCCGGTGGTTCAGGCGGCTGAGCTGGAGTTGTTCACGGATGCGGCGGGGTCGGTAGGCTATGCTGCTTATTTCAATGGTAAATGGTGCGTGGACCGGTGGCCGGTGAAGTTGGCGTGGTCGGCGCTAGTGCGCAACCTCATGCTGTTGGAGTTGTTTCCAATAGTGCTTGCGGTGGAACTGTGGGGCACAGAATTCACCAACCGGAGGGTTCGTTTTCATTGCGATAACTTAGGTGTGGTAAAGGCCATCAATTCCCTGTCGGCTTCTTCTTTGCCAGTGGTGTGCCTGCTGCGACATCTGGTGTTAATATGTTTACGATTGAATATTTGTGTGTCTGCTGTACACATCCCTGGGACGGAGAATGAGGTGGCTGATGCGCTTTTTCGTTTACAGTGGGAGAGGTTCCATCAATTGGCACCGGTAGCGGAGCGGCTGGGAGTACCGTGCCCCAGGCACATGTCGGAACTCGTCTTGATACCATGATGGCTTTGGTGTGCCGCTCGGTAGCGGACACTACGTGGCGAGGGTATGAGCGGGTATGGCAGGAATTGCAGGAGTTGGTGAATGATGTCGGCGGTTGTTCCAACAAAGAGGAAAGGCTTCAGGTACTTTTGTATTTGCTGGGTAAGAATTTCGAAGAAGGGGTGTTGGTTGCCGTGGTTAATAGGAAGATGTCAGGCCTTGCGTTCATGTTCCAGCTGAATGGGATGGAGAATGTCACAAAGGCGTTTATAGTGCAGAAGGCTTTGTGGGGTTACAGACGGGGGCAAATTAAGCCGGATTGCAGGAGGCCAGTGTCGTTGGGGATGTTAACTAACTTGGTGAGTAATTTGCCCCAGGTTTGTTTTTCTTCATTTGAAGCACAGCTGTTCAGAACAGCTTTTGTGTTGGCCTTTTTTGGGGCCTTGAGGGTGGGTGAATTGGTGAGCCCCTCAAAGTCGGTGGTTGGGGGTCTGGCACCGTCGGATGTATCAGTAGCGGACGATTCGATTACGTTGGTCATCCCTAGATCAAAAACTGATCAGTTGGGTAAAGGGGCTAAGGTGGTGTTGGGTGCGGTGACTGGGCTGGAGTTATGCCCGGGTTATCTGGGAGTGGCTAGGAATACGGCCTTCCGGTTGGGTTTCTCTTCTGGTACATGACAATGGTTCGCAGTTGTCGCAATATCAATTTGTGTCTGTGTTCAGGAGGTGTTTAATGGCAGGGGGTTTCTCCCCTTGCGACTACTCATCTCATTTATTTAGGATTGGGGCGGCTACGGAGGCGGGAAGGTGGGGTGTCAGTGACCAGATCTTGCAACGGATTGGTCGCTGGGAATCTCAGCTATTCCGACTCTATGTTCGCCCTCATTTACTTTGAAGGGTTGTGGGGAAGGGTCTGGGGGTGGAGCCCGGGTAGACGGGGCCTGTCTGGTGTTGTTTGTAATGTCTTTATGTGGTGTGGTATGTTAATAATGGGGTGGTATGAATGAAAATTGGTGTGTGTGCCTATGTTTCCCTTTGTGTCTTTCTGTCTTTCAGGCCCGGTGTGACTGATATGGATCATGGGGCACTCATACGTCTATTGGGGAGCAAGAAGGGCCTTGGTCAGACAGGAAGGAAGGCAGTTGGATTTCCCAAGGGAGGAGGCTTCGGTGTGGTGGATTGGGATTCCGGGCATGCTGTGGGCCCGTGTCCTTCCTGAAGTGCAGCGATACGCGAGGCTGGATAGGACCCCGGATGTGTTGTTGTTGCATGTAGGGGGTAATGATTTGAGTATCAGGGCCTCGAGGGATCTTATTCGGGATGTCAAATGGGATTTCTTACGTTTTAAGGTTAGCATTTCCGGATACAGTGGTGGTGTGGTCAGATATGATTGGCAGGGCAACTTGGAGGGGTGCCCGGTCTGTTAAGCGAATCAACAAGACCAGGATAAAGGTTAACAAGGCTGTGGCCAAATTTGTGGTTCGCAATGGTGGATTGGTGGTCCGCCATTTCGAGTTGGAACAGGACATCGGTCTGTACTTAAGGGCCGATGGGGTACATTTGTCAGCCGTCGGGATTGACATGTGATGCCTGTGGTGCCTGGGGCTCCAGGATGGGCTGCAGCGGGCCTGTCAGCTGTGGCGGGCCTCCCACGCATGAGGTTGTCACCGGTGGGAGTCTGTGGCATGCTTCTGTTTTTATATATATATATATATTTTATATATAGATATGGTTATATATATTTAAATGGAGTTTATTTTTATAGAAATTGTTGTTTGTTAATAAAGGGGCCAGATGGCCATTTAATCCAGAAGGTGTGTGGTGATCATTTTAATAAGTAAGGTAAGGCAAGTAATGGAATGGGTTTTGGTTAAGGGGAGCACACGAAAATCAGCTATACACCAGTCATGATTACATGTACTTAATGCAACTAGCAAAAATGCCTTGAGAAGAGGCAGAACACATCCAATAAGGGCTCTACTGGGTTGCAAAGTGCTTGTCAACCCAACATTGATCATAGCTACAGGAAAAGAGGGAGAAAAAATGTCCTTATCAATGTGCAGCAGTGGTGTATTTAGGTTTTGTGCTGCCCTAGGCCTGACTAAACTCATGCACCGCCTAATTTAAATACGGCCCACCCCTTCCTGCCGAAGCCACACCCTTCCTGTTTAAGACCCACCCTATCATCTGTAAACCACACCCCTTCCTCTTTAGGCTGATTTGGCACCTTTCAGGGGGGAGGGGGGAACGGGTACCTGTTTTTGACAGGCACCCTTCCCCACTCCCAAGAGACTGCGCTGCCCCCTCTGAAGTTCGCCCCCCCTCCTCCTTCCTCCACTGGGCCATTAAGAAAGTGCAACGCGCTTCGCACATGTGCAGTAGGGAACTGGCTGGTTTTCCTTACCATGAATGATGGTGGCAAAACCCGAGAGCCAATCCGAAAATCGGCTGAGGTGTCGACATCGTGGGATCCCTGGACAGGTAGGTGTCCTAATATAAAAAATCAGCAGCTACAGTATTTGTAGCTGCTGAGTTTAAATGTTTTAGGGGTGGGGGGTGGGGGCGGAACTCATCTTTAATCATTGATGGAGCACTTTATTGCAATATCATGAGTTGCATATTAATGCACTTTCACTAAATGTAGACAATTTAATGGGTTTGCATTGATTTTAGCATGCATGGAACACCTTGTACATGCCAGTGGCGGCTTGTGTTCAAAATTTTTGGGGGGGCGCAAACAAACTAAAAAATTCAAAAAAAAAAGACATCAATTGCAGCCTCACTGTGTCCATCAAACGCAGCCACTGTTCCATCAAACGCAGCCACTGTGCCCATCAAACGCTGCCACTGTTCCCTCAAACGCAGCCACTGTGCCCATCAAACACTGCCACTGTGCCCCCAAATGCTGCCACTGTACCCTCAAACGCTGCCATTGTTCCCATCAAACGCTGCCACTGTACCCATCAAATGCTGCCACTGTGCCCATCAAAACGCAGTCACTGTGCCCTCAAACAGCCACTGTGCCCTCAAACGCAGCCACTGTGCCCATCAAACGCTGCCACTGTTCCCTCAAATGCAGCCACTGTGCCCTCAAATGCAGCCACTGTGCCCATCAAACGCTGCCACTGTGCCCTCAAATGCTGCCACTGTGCCCTCAAACGCTGCCATTGTTCCCATCAAACGCAGCCACTGTGCCCATCAAACGCTGCCACTGTACCCATCAAATGTTGCCACTGTGCCCATAAAAAAACGCAGTCACTGTGCCCTCAAACGTAGCCACTGTGCCCTCAAGCGCAGCCACTGTGCCTTCCACTGTGCCCTCAAATGCAGCCACTGTGCCCATCAAATGCTGCCACTGTGCTCATCAGTTGTAGCCACTGTGCCATCAAACGCAGCTACTGTGCCCCATCAAACACAACCGTTGTGCCCTCAAACGCAGTCACTGAACCCTCAAACGCAGCCACTGTACCCATCAAACGCTTCCACTATGCCCATCAAACGCTGCCACTGTGCCCATCAAACGCTGTCACTGTGCCCATCAAATGCAGCCACTGTGCCCTCCACTGTGCCCTCAAACGCAGCTACTGTGCCCATCAATTGCTGCCACTGTGCCCATCAATTGTAGCCATTGTGCCATCATTGTACCCATCAAATGTTGCTACTGTGCCCATAACACTGATATAATTTATTTAATAAATTTTACCTGCTGTTGTCCTGGGGGTTTCCCTCGTGCTCCTCTCTCTCTCCTCCTCCTGACGTCACAGCCAGACCCCGCCCTGGTGCCGAGGAAAAGGGAAAGCAGTGCGGAGGAGGGTAGGCGGAGCATAATGCTCCACCTCCGTCAGTCACCGGCCGCTTATGGGGGTGTCACACACCCCCAACACTCTGCCAAGCACGCCCATACACAGCGGCGCTGCTACAGCAAGCCGGCCGCCGTCGGCTGCATGTGTGCGGGGGACGGCCGCGGGAGCCGGGAATTGGGAAGATGGGTGGGGGGGCTCTCTCTCTTGCTCCGCCCCCCGCAAAGTGCCGCCCTAGGCCTAGGCCGACAAGGCCTAGGCCAAAAAACAGCCCTGATGTGCAGCCTCTTTTTTATTGTTTAATCAGCAGGATTTGACCAGAAAGGGAACTAAAGCAGCCATTTTTATCATTGTGACCTGTCTGATGGGTGAATAATATATTATTACTAAGTTTTAAGGGGGTGGAAATGTGGTGAACTGTGCACACAGAGGATGGCTGCAGCTACAAGGTATGCCATACATTCAGTATACTGTATGTGGAGCCTCTTTTTGTCAAATCTGATCTTTGTTATTACAATTAAATCCTTAGAAACACTAGCTGGTGCAAATCCCATGAATAACCCCCTTCTGGCTGCTGGAAGCTGGTCCCCTAATGAAATTTAAATGTTGGAGGGATTTCTTTGGCTTCCCTAGTCATGTGATCACTGAGTGTCACAGTGTTCATGTGATCAAGAGCCAATTTTACTGGCTTCCGATTGTAAACTGTAACTGGGAGCTGACAGTGACAGCACCATCACAGGGCTTGGGCAGTGAAGTGAGCACCACATACAACTTACTGACCTTTTTTGCCTAGGTCAGTGATGCACAAGGTAGCTAAACTAGGATGAGGATGTCAGCCCTGGATCAATTTGATAGCTCTCATATTTCTGTCTGCACAGCTTCCCATCATACATATCACTAATATCTTCAACAAACCCATTAACACCTCTAATGTAGTCCACCAATATCACAAGTATCTTAGAACTCTTTCAACAACAAAAAATCAGAAGTTCTTAAAGCAGACCTAAAGGTCACCATGTATAGTTACTGTTTTTAACCTACCCTAGCTAACACCTAACCTACAAATTCCTTATACTCACCTAACAACTACTTTAACCTTGGTTTGCCTGCAGGGCTCAAGTTGAGCTGTAATATGGGATTCTAGACATGTACAGAACGAAAAAATTTGTTTTAGTTTCGGATAGATTTGTTATGTTATTAATTTTGTTTTATTGATTAGTGTCAGAATTTGTTCCGTTTGTTAATTTTCTAATGAATTCCAAATTTTTGGAACTTTTCGAATTCGGATCGGTTGAAAAATAACTGACTAGAGTTCTGTGTGAAGAATAGATGGTTGTTAAGGAGCAGGCCAGGAAAGCCGGCCGCTGCATCCTTAACAACCAATGACTTATCAGCTGTCAGCGTGCTTCCCCGCTGACAGCTGAAAGTTAAACAAAAGAATGCTGGCAACGAAAAATGCAGAGAAAAAAAACAAAACAGCATGGTGCCCTTCAATGAATTTCAACCCCCCCCCCTACCAAGGCTTTATTCATAGGGTTGTTATAGGGCCCTATGGCTAAGCCCCAGTGGGCGGGGCAAAATGCATCAGCAAGTGTGGTATGGTGGAGACACGTAGGCTGAGACCACTCCTTATTCTTTGTTCACCTGAGCTGGTCAGGAGTAGCAGTGATCCTTTCCTCTTTATATCTAGATATATCAGCTTCATGTCCCCAAGGCAGCGTTACATCTTCCCCTGGATTGTGGCAGGTGTGTTGTTTAGCCAGGATTGATTTTTTCCCATTATGCATTTCCCAGTTTTTTTTAGATGAGAACACAATAAAAAGACATATGATTAACAAGTATGTTTTGGTCCTAGGGGCACATCTAACCACACTATAGCCAAATGACGGCTACAGCATGGTCAGCCAGTTCTGAGAGGACGTTATATGACGTCCTCCTGTGATCACACCCGCTGTGGCTCTTGGGCGGCACGCTCTGTGATCACTGTGTCATCCAGACACAGCACATCACAGATCGGGGTAAAGAGCCAATCACAGGTGATCACGATGTAAACACAAGCCGGTTATTGGCATTCCTTTCCTCATGTTGACAGCGTGAGGAGAGCCAATAACCGGCTTGGTGATAGGGACATCTACACTGATAATCAGGGCACTGATTATCAGTGCAGTCCCAACAGTGCTGCAAATTAGTGCTGCCAATCCGTGCCCATCAGTGCCTCTTCATCAGTGTCATCTATCAGTGTCCTACAGTCAGTGGTGTATTTAGGTTTTGTGCTGCCCTAGGCCTGACTAAACTCATGCAACCCCCTAATTTAAATACGGCCCACCCCTTCCTGCCGAAGCCACACCCTTCCTGTTTAAGACCCACCCTATCATCTGTAAACCACACCCCTTCCTCTTTAGGCTGATTTGGCACCTTTCAGGGGGGAGAGGGGAGGGGGGAACAGGTACCTGTTTTTGACAGGCACTCTTCCCCACTCCCGAGAGACTGCGCTGCCCCCTCTGAAGTTCGCCCCCCCTCCTCTTTCCGCCACTGGGCCATTCAGAAAGTGCAACACGCTTCGCACATGTGCAGTAGGGAACTGGCCGGTTTCCCTTACCATGAATGATGGTGACAAAACCCGAGAGCCAATCCGAAAATCGGCTGAGGTTTCGACATCGCGGGATCCCTGGACAGGTAAGTGTCCTAATATTAAAAATCAGCAGCTACAGTATTTGCAGCTGCTGAGTTTGAATGTTTTTGGGGTGGGGGTGGGGGCGGAACTCATCTTTAATCATTGATGGAGCACTTTATTGCAATAAAATGATCTGCATATTAATGCACTTTTACTAAATGTGGACAGTTTAATGGGTTTGCATTGATTTTAGCATGCATGGAACACCTTGCACATGCCAGTGGCGGCTTGTGCTCAAAATTTTTGGGGGGGCGATAACAAACTAAAAAATTCAGAAAAAAAGACATCAATTGCAGCCTCACTGTGCCCATCAAACGCAGCCCCTGTGCCCATCAAACGCAGCCACTGTGCCATCAAACGCAGCCACTGTGCCATCAAACGCAGCCACTGTGCCCATCAATTGTAGCCACTGTGGTCATCAATTGTAGCCACCGTGCCATCAAACACAGCCACTGTGCCCTCAAATGCAGCCACTGTGCCCATCAAATGCTGCCACTGTGCCCTTAAACGCAGCCACTGTGCCCTCAAATGCAGCCACTGTGCCCATCAAGCGCTGCCACTGTGCCCTCAAACGCTGCCATTGTTCCCATCAAATGCAGCCACTGTGCCCATCAAACCCTGCCACTGTGCCCATCAAAACCTGCCACTGTGCCCATCAAAACGCAGCCACTGTGCCCTCAAACGCAGCCACTGTGCCCTCAAACGCAGTCACTGTGCCCTCAAATGCAGCCACTGTGCCCATCAAATGCTGCCACTGTGCCCATCAAATGCTGCCACTGTGCTCATCAGTTGTAGCCACTGTGCTATCAAACGCAGCTACTGTGCCCCATCAAACGCAACTGTTGTGCCCTCAAACGCTGCCACTGAGCTCTCAAACGCAGCCACTGAGCCATCAAACGCTGCCACTGTGCCAATCAAACGCTGCCACTGTGCCAATCAAACACTGCCACTGTGCCCTCAAACGCAGCCACTGTGCCCATCAAACACTGCCACTGTACCCATCA
The DNA here is from genome assembly GCA_037952925.1 of Lithobates clamitans. Lineage (NCBI taxonomy): Eukaryota > Metazoa > Chordata > Amphibia > Anura > Ranidae > Lithobates > Lithobates clamitans. The sequence continues at coordinate 1,508,856 of JBBGZY010000742.1, read as the reverse complement.
AACCCTGCCACTGTGCCCATCAAAACGCAGCCACTGTGCCCTCAAACGCAGCCACTGTGCCCTCAAACGCAGCCACTGTGCCCTCAAACGCAGCCACTGTGCCCATCAAATGCTGCCACTGTGCCCATCAAATGCTGCCACTGTGCTCATCAATTGTAGCCACTGTGCCATCAAACGCAGCTACTGTGCCCCATCAAACGCAACCGTTGTGCCCTCAAACGCAGCCACTGAGCCCTCAAACGCAGCCACTGAGCCCTCAAATGCTGCCACTGTACCCATCAAACGCTGCCACTGTGCCAATCAAATGCTGCCACTGTGGCCTCAAACACAGCCACTGTGCCCATCAAACGCAGCCACTGTGCCCTCAAACGCTATTACTGTGCCCATCAAACGCTGCCACTGTGCCCATCAAACATTGCCACTGTGCCCTCAAGCGCTGCCACTGTGCCCATCAAATGCAGTCACTGTGCCCATCAAATGCTGCCACTTTGCCCAAACGCTGCCACTGTGCCCATCAAATGCTGCCACTGTGCCCTCCACTGTGCCCTTAAATGCAGCTACTGTGCCCATCAATTGCTGCCACTGTGCCCATCAGTTGTAGCCATTGTGCCATCAAATGTCACCATTGTACCCATCAAATGCTGCTACTGCGCCCATAACACTGATATAATTTATTCATTAAATTGTACCTGCTGATGTCCTGGGGGTTTCCCTCGTGCTCCTCTCTCTCTCCTCCTGACCTCACAGCCAGACCCTGCCCTGGCGCCAAGGAAAAGGAAAGCAGTGCAGGGGAGGGTAGGCGGAGCATAAGGCTCCACCTCCGCCAGTCACCGGCCACTTATGGGGGCGTGAGTCACACGCCCCCCCACACTCTGCCAAGCAAGCCCATACACAGCGGCGCCGCTACAGCAAGCTGGCTGCCGTCGGCTGCATGTGCGTGGGGGACGGCCGCGGGAGCCGGGAATCGGGAAGACGGGTGGGGGGCTCATCAGTGCTGCCTATCAGTACAGCCTCATCAGTGCTTCCTTATCAGTGCCTACCAGTGCTACCTCATCAGTGCCGCCTCATTAGTGCCCATCAGTGCAGCCTATCAGTGCCCATCAGTGAGGGAGAAAAACTACCTGTTTGCAAAATTTTATAACAGACTATTAAAAACATTTTTTTGTTTCAAAATGTTCAGTCCTTTTTTTGTTTATTTAGCAAAAAATAAAACCCCAGTGGTAATTAAATACCATTTAAATAAAGCTCTATTTGTGTGAAAAAAAATGATAAAAATTTCATATGGGTACAGTGCAACATGACCAATTGTCATTCAAAGTGTGACAGCGCTGAAAGCTGAAAATTGGCCTGCGGAGGAAGGGGGTAAAAGTGCCCAGCAGGCAAGTGGTTAATTGCTGCTCATTTATGTGCAGGTATTACAAGGTGGTGTCTATATTGACTTGCAGGGATATTTACTATTGATATAACCTCAAACAAATGGCAGATTTTTATGTCTCTCCCTGTTTTTCTTTTTCTAAAGGGCAATCCTTAGACGATGTTTGCTTGGTTTTATTTTTTTATAGAAGTTAGATTTTATTGGTGGGCTGTTGTAATCAGACTATCAATTTTTAAATGTTTAAAAATAAAATTAATTTGATTTTGATTAATTGTAAAAGCATTTAAATCAACAAACATGAAAAGAACTGTAAGGTTCAATTCACATTTGTGCATTTAAAATGGAATTAAATCCGATCACTAAAATCTTACATAAGCTTTAACATGTAATTGTAATCTCAAAAGGTATTTTCAATCTCTTTAAATATGCAGCTTCATTAAAATGATAAGTAATCTTGCCATGGAGGTTCTTGTTTAGGCACTTATTATGGGGTGACAACTACCATGTTTCTTATATTAATTTTGGCAACAAAAGACCCAGTAGGGCTTATTTTCGGGGTAGGCCTTACCATATAACGTGCTGTCTTCTCTCCCTCCCTGCCTGTCAGGAATCCCCAGTTTGAACAAAGTAAAAAATGCCAAAATCCTCTCTGTTACAGTAGCACACAATACACAATGTGTGTGCCCCTGCAATCCAATGGTGTCAAACACCTCAGCTCTGCTCTCCTCAACCTCTCCCAGCCGCCTGCAGGGGGACCCCCCCCCATCCGCAATGCTCAGAGCGGGGAAAGAGAGCACACCAAAAGATCAAAACAAAAAAAGATCTTTAAATACCTTGTGGAGACAGGAGTATCCATACCGCTTACCACACACATTATGACATCCTAATTGATTGCAGAGGCTCTGCGCTGAGACTACTGTACCTTCTGTGACCCGCCAAAAATCTGCGGTGGGAGGGGGGCCAAGATCCCCCGCTGACAGCTGGGAGAAGAGGAGAAGACCAGCGGGGAGATCAGCTGAGCGCCACTCTGTACCAAAGGCACCTGACACCGCTAGATCACAGAGACACACACACACACAGCACATTGCCGTAACAGAGAGAATTATAACAGTACATAAGCACCTCAAACTAGGTCTTATTTTCAGGGTAGGGCTTATATTGCAGCCCTCCTGGAAAATAGCTCTAGGTCTTATTTTCGGGGTAGGTCTTATTTTCGGGGAAACACAGTATCACACAATTATGCTACTATGTTGTCACCCTGCCCCACTCACTCCCAGTTCTGAGAGAACGTCATCATGTGCCCAGGGAAAAGATGGAAAACTGTGGCTCCCCGAGGTGGAGGAAGGGACTGGGCCAATAGCGTTGGGTGCCAAAATGTATGTAATGTTTGTTGCATGTGCTGAAATATTACCAATGATTGTGGTACACTGCAGAAAACTGAAGAGTTTAAAATCAGTGCACACATATGGGGCTAACAGTGGCAAAGGAAAAAATGTCCCTAAATCAGTGGTGTCACTGAGAGGAAAAAAAATGTCCCTGCATTGATGGTATCCTTGGAAAGAAAAATGACCCTCTGTCTGTGTGTGGGTGGGGTTTACTGCACCCATGTACGTGAGATAACACTCGCATGGAGTGCGCTCATCAGTGCCCGGGACCAGGCTGAGACTGTAGTCATGTGAAATGTCAAACATTAACCCCTTCCTAACCAGCCGCCGCAGGTAGGCTCCCCTGCACAAGCCGTCGTAGCTGTACGTTAGCTCTTTAAGACACTTTAGCAGGCGCGAGCACACCCGCAGCGTATCCCTGGAGCCAATGCGCGTGCCCGGCGGCTGCGATGACCGCCAAGCACCAGCGATCGCTCGTGACAGAGCGAGAACCAGGATCTGTGTGTGTAAACACACAAATCCCGGTTCTCTCAAGGGAGAGGAGACAGATCGTGTGCTCCTACTAAGTATGAACACCGATCTGTCTCCTCCCCTAGTGAGTCCCATCCCCCCCACAGTTAGAACACACCTAGGGAACACAGTTAACACCTTGATCGCTCCCTAGTGTTAACCCTTTTCCTGCCAATGACATTTATACAGTAATCAGTGGCTATTTTTAGCTCTGATCGCTGTATAAATGTCACTGGTCCCAAACTAGTGTCAAAAGTGTCTGATCTGTCCGCCTCAATGTCACAGTCACAATAAAAATTGATCACCGCCATTACTAGTAAAAAAAAACATAATAATAAAAATGCAAACCAATCAATATACGCTTATTGCGATTTATTTTTTTTACCAAAAATATGTAGAAGAATACATATCAGCCTAAACTGAAATTGAAATCAAAATTGTCGCTCTTTTTTTGTTTATAGCGCAAAAAATAAAAAAACGCAAAGGTGATCAAATACCACCAAAAGAAAGCTCTATTTGTGGGGAAAAAAGGACATCAATTTTGTTTGGGTACAACGAGACACGACCACGCAATTGTCAGTTAAAGCGACGCAGCGCCGTATAGCAAAAAATGGCCTGTCAGGAAGGGGGCAAATCCTCCTGGGGCTGAAGTGGTTAAAGTAGTTCCCTAACTTAGAAATGACTCACTCACTATGTGTAGTAGAAAAGTACAGAGTTCCTCTGAAAAGCGACTTGTCCCATGTCACTACACAATGTACTTGTATGATTAAAGTGGGAGGGATGTGCAGAGCCTGCGCCCACTCCACCAGTCCAGCGTACCTCTATTACCTCACTCCCAGTAACAGAATAGTGTCTGTTACTGGCAATGCACCTGTGTGCAGTTTATGGAGTATATACATATTCTTAGTGTAGGAGTTGCAGATGAAAGGGATCCCCCACTTCTGTACAGCCAGGCACACCAAATTTTCACAAGAACCCAGAGTTAGGGAACAGTCCTTGGCTTTGTTTTTTTTTTTATCAGAGGGTATAACCTGGGTGACAGGTAGCAGGTACAAAAGCTAGTGACAAACAGTGAAGTGTTTAATTGAGATATTTACAAGTCTATAGAGGTGCTGTACAGTGTTCAGAAAAAAAAAAACAGAACAAAATAGCCAAACAAAACCCTAGCTGTGTCTCGGCTCTAACTATACACTATGCAGGCCCTAACTACCAGGCTGAGCAAGCCTACCACTTGTCAGCTTCCACGTAAACTGCTTAACAGCTTTTTACCAACCTTTTTGCTCTCACAGACCAGCGTTGTCTGTGTTTCCCAGGCAGAGAGCAAAGTCTCTAATTTAGGTGAGCTTAAATTAGCCTGGAGAAGAGGACCAAGACCCGAACTGGATCATGGATCAGAGATTCCTGAATGTGTACGAGAGTACGTATAAACCCCGAACAAGACTTTTCCTGGCTCTCTCTGGGACGCTCTGCTACATATCCCCCCGTTGGGTTGGAACACCTGTGGCCCAACAGGAGTGAACACGGGACAGGGCATCTACACTCACCATCTCAATACCTGGCCTGTGTTTTACAGTGAAGGAGTAATCCTGTAGAGCCAAAAACCACTGGTTCACCGGTCTATTAGTCTCCTTCTTTTGGGCCATCCATTTTAGGGGAGCATGGTCAGTTATTAACTCAAACTGGCGTCCTAACAAATAGTACCTGAGCGCGTCCACGGCCCACTTTATGGCTAAACATTCCTTTTCAATGACTGCATACTTTTTCTCATGGTCATTAAGCTTTCTGCTTAGGTACACCAGAGGGTGTTCTTCCCCAATGTGTACCTGTGATAGTACTGCCCCAATACCAACATCAGACGCATCCGTCTGAACCAAAAAATCTTTGAAGAAATCGGGGGAGTACAGTACTGACTGTGCACAAAGAGCCTTTTTCAGGACTTGGAAAGATTCCTCTGCTGCTGAGGACCATTTCACCATTACAGAGTCTTTCCCTTTCGTAAGGTCTGTCAGTGGGGCAGCTATAGTTGCAAAATTTGGAATAAATCTTCTATAATACCCCGCAATGCTAAGAAAGGCCCTGACCTGCTTCTTGTTTGCAGGACGTGGCCACTCCTGGATGGCTTCTATTTTACTCACTTGAGGTTTTATAACACCACAGCCAAATACTTGGCTTCCACTAGACCAATGGCACGTTTTTTTGGTTTTGCCGTAAAACCTTCTTTGAAGAGGGAATCAAGGACAGCCTGGACACGGGGCAAGTGAGACTCCCAGTCAGTGACCACTATGTCATCTAGATAGGCTGCTGCATATCGTCAGAGGGGTCTTAGGGTCCTGTCCATGGCCCTCTGAAATGTCGCGGGGGCATTTTGCAACCCAACAGGCATTTTTTTATATTGAAAGGAACCCTCTGGGGTCACAAATGCAGTCTTCTCTTTGGCGCTACCAGTAAGGGGTATTTGCCAATAACCTTTTGTCAAGTCCAAAGTGGTCAGATAGCGAGCCTTGCCAAGTCTTTCTTGTCTACTCTGGGCATTGGGTACGTGTCAAACTTTGTCACTGCATTAAGCTTCCCGAAGTCGTTACAGAACCTCCAAGTGCCATCCGGTTTTGGGACTAAAACGATGGGGCTAGACCAGTCACTATTGGATTCCTCAATGACATCTACCTCCAACATTCTTTTAACTTCATCGCTGATGTCCTTTCTCCTCGTTTCAGGAATTCGGTACGGTTTGAGCTTGACACGGACCCCAGGTTCAGTAACAATATCATGAACTGCTCAAGTCGTGCCAGGTAACTCAAAATTTCTCTCTATTCCTTATCAGGAACTCTCTAGCTTCCTGTTTTTGGGAATTTGACAGGGTGTCTGGAATCATGACCTCAGGAAACAGAGGGGACTCAGTACCCTTATGCGTTACTGAGAGGAACCTCGTAGTTAATGCCTTCCAGGGCTTTAACAGGTTTATGTGGTAAATCTGTTCGGGCTTCCTTTTTCCTGGTTGATATACCTTGTAATTGACCTCCTTAACTCTTTCAATTACTTCAAAGGGACCCTGCCACTTAGCCAGGAACTTGCTCTCAACAGTGGGAACTAACACCAGGACCCTGTCACCAGGTGAGAAAACACAGAGTCGGGCCCCTCTGTTGTATATCCTCTGTTGGGCTCCTTGGGACTGCAGTAAGTGTTCTTTTACCATCAGCATGATTGCTGCAATCCTCTCCTGCATTTCAGTGATATGCTCAATGACACTTTTAAGGGGTGTCTGCTCCCCCTTCCAAGTTTCTTTGGCTATGTCTAAGAGTCCCCGAGGGTGTCTCCCATATAGCAACTCAAGAGGACTGGGGAACCTCCCTGATGGCAAACATCAAGTATGGTATCAGGAAATCCCAGTTTTTCCCATCCTTGTCAACAATCTTTTTTAACATGCTCTTTAATGTCTTATTGAAGTGTTCCACCAAGCCATCCGTTTGAGTACACTGAGGTTCGCAACTGCGTCACCTTAAATAACTTGCACAGCTCCCTAGTTATTTGTGACATAAATAGGGTGCCCTGGTCTATAAGGACTTCTTTAGGAATGCCAACACGACTAAACACCATAAACAGCTCTTTGGCAAGGTTTTTAGCAGACACGGTGCGTAAGGGAACTGCCTCGGGGTAACCGGTAGCAAAATTCATGATTACAAGGATATGCTGATGACCCCGGGCAGACTTGGAGAGTGGACCCACAAGGTCCATATCAATCCTCTCAAAGGGTACTTCAATAATGGGCAAGGGCACTAAAGGACTTCGGAAGTGGGGTAGTGGGGCTGACATCTGACACACAGGACAGGATTGACAATAATTCTCAATATATTTCTGTATCCCAGGCCAGTAAAACCTGCACAACACCCTTTTAGTAGTTTTCTCAACCCCTAAATGGCCTCCTAGCAAGTGCCCATGGGCAAGTTCCAACACCACCCATCTGTATGGCTAAGGGACCACCAACTGTTCAACCACTTCATCATTCTTTTTACATACACGATACAGTAAATCCTCATTGCTGCTGAAATAAGGAAAACAGGGCCTGTCCCCTGGTTCGACAGGTACATCATTAATCACTATTACATTTTCCCAGGCCCTGGCAAGGGTATGGTCTTTTTCTGTTGGGTACCAAAATTTTCCTTGTGCACATTAGGGTCAGCAAACTCCAACGTAGGCTCAGATTCAGCAGACGGCTGTCCAGCTCTACTGGTTTTGGGGACTTCCTCAGGCTCCTCCAGCTCTCCTGCCATAACTGAGAAAGGAACACCTGGGGAGCCCTAAGAGGAGTCCCCTGAACCCACATTGTCAATAGTGGCCAGGAGTTCTGGCTCTGCTACTAAGTCAGCTACTGCGACCGGGTCGGGACGATCCCACAGTTCCCAAAACCTAGGGAAGTCCCTACCAATGATGGCCTCGTGCACCAAGTGGGGCACAAGTCTGACCGGATGGGTCACCGTACCTAAGCCAGTTTCAAACTGAACAGTGGCTATAGGATACTCCCGGGTATCCCCATGTACACAGATCACAGCAACTTTTTTAGCATGAAAATTCACAGTTTCAACCATCTCAGCTGTAACCAAAGTCACTAGACTTCCAGAGTCTAGCAAGGCCGTAATAGGCTTATTATTAACAGTCATTTAGCACATGTGTTTACCCATATTTGGCGCTGCAGCGCATGAAACAGCAGCAAACATAGACTGCCTTCTAATGGATAGATCACACTGCATTGGTTCTTCTGTCAATGGACAGTTTGCTGCAACATGTCCCAGTTCTTGGCAACAAAAACACCTGATGTTTCCCCAGTTTGGTTTGCTGACAGGCAGTGGCTTCCCTTGTTTGGGACGCCAAACTTCAGCCCTGGCACCAAAAATCCTCCCCCCTATTTCCTTGCCATGCTTACCACCCACTTCCCCTGGAACAGTCTTACCAGTTGTCTGGGGAGACCGTGGCTTTGGGTGGAAAGTCAGTGGGGCTGTAGGGGTGGTGACCAGGCTCTCTGCAGCAAAGTACCTTTCAACGAGTTCCACCAGGTTGTCCGCCGAGTTGGGGTCTCCTTGACTCACCCACTTCTGCAGGGGAATTGGTAGTGATACCAGGAACCGGTCCATGACCCCATGCTCAACTATTTGTGGCCAGACAGGGACTCTGGCTGTAGCCATTTCCTCACCAGGTGAATTAGGTCGAACATCTGCGATCTTGAGGGCCTCTTGTCTTGGAAGAACCAGCTGTGGACCCGCTGTGCTCGAACTGCCAAAGTGACACCAAGTTGCGCCAGGATTTCCCACTTGACCTTTTCATATTCTCCCGCTTCTGCTGACTCCAAATCATAGTAGGCCTTCTGGGATTCTCCAGAAAGCAAGGGGGCAACCAGTCCTGCCCACTGGGTTTTAGGCCAACCTTCCCTCTCAGCGGTCCTTTCAAACATTAGCAGAAAGGCCTCTGGATCATGATCTGCAGTCATCTTAGAAAGAAAGTGACCCACATGGATGGCTGAGGGCTTGTCTTCAACATCATCACCTTTAGCAGGTGACAACTGTGCTAGCATGTCCACAACCTCAGTTAAAGCGGGGTTCCACCCAAATTTTGAACATTATCTCTATGCATTCTCTTCCTTGCCTAGATGCTGACATGCTGTGTAAAAAATTTAAATCGCCGTAATTACCTTTTTTTTCTAAACTTCTTTGCACTTCCCGGTTTTCCTCCCATGGGAGTAGGTGTGTTTCTAGCCTCTCCCATACCTCCCACAGTCCCTGGGAGCTAGTCTCAGGCTTCCCAGCATGCATTGTGCAACAGCGTCATCACAACATCTCTGCTCCCAGCATTCACCGCATCCAGGAAATACATGCTTGTGGGCTTCAAATGCCCACAATGAAGATGGAAACCGCCTTCAGTGAATTTTATAAGTTATTCTTTACAATGAAATCGGACACAGGCGGACTTATTACACAGAACATGTGAGTAGATAATCGTGAGAAGAAAAGTTTGTGAATGAACTCCAAAAAAAAAAAAACGATAGATAGGTGGACCCCCGCTTTAAGGTTTTCCTATCTGCTTTTGCATCAGTGGCCCTCTGTTCAAACAGCCTCTGCGATAGCTCCTGTACAGCACCAATCTGTTGGCACAGCACCTTGGTTTGCTCCTGTGCGATAGCATTGGCTTGCTTTTGTGCAGCATTTGCTTGATTTAGTGCAGCGTTTGTTTGCTGCTGTGCAGCGTTTGCTTGCTGCTGTGCAGCGTTGAATATCACCAATTTTAGGATTTCCTCCATGTTTAGTCACTCTAGGTACTGGCCTTTTAAGTAGTAACTTACTAGAGCTGGTCGCAGCCTCCAACATATGTAACCTGAGGGAGAGGTAGCAGGTACAAAAGCTCCCTGGGATAAGCAGGCTTATCCTGCACAGATACTAGAACAAGTGAAGTAGTGACAAACAGTGAAGTGTTTAATGGTGATATTTACAAGTCTATAGAGGTGCTGTACAGTGTTCAGAAAAAAAAACAGAATAAAATAGCCAAACAAAACCCTAGCCATGTCTCGGCTCTAACTATATACTATGCAGGTCCTAACTACAAGGCTGAGCAAGCCTACCGCTTGTCAGCTTCCACATAAACTGCCTAACAGCTTTATACCAACCTTTTTGCTCTCACAGACCAGCGATGTCTGTGTTTCCCAGGCAGAGAGCAAAGGCTGTCTGTTCAGGTGAGCTTAAATTAGCCTGGGGAAGAGGACCAAGACCCGAACTGGATCATGGATCTGAATAGGGATGGGCCGAACACCTACTGTTAGGTTTGCATCCAGAACATGCGAACAGGCAAAAAATGTGTTCGAACACGCGAACACCGTTAAAGTCTAGGGGCACAAACATGAAAAATCAAAAGTGCTAATTTTAAAGGTTAATATGCAAGTTATTGTCATAAAAAGTGTTTGGGGACCTGGGTCCTGCCCCAGGGGACATGTATCAATGCAAAAAAAGTTTTAAAAATGGCTGTTTTTTCGGGAGCAGTGATTTTATGAATGATTACAGTGAAACAATAAAAGTGAAATATTCCTTTAAATTTCGTACCTGGGGGTGTCTATAGTATACCTGTAAAGTAGCGCATGTTTCCCATGTTTATAACAGTCCAAGCACAAAATGACATTTCTAAAGGAAAAAAAGTCATTTAAAAGTGCTAGCGCTAGTGCCGGCTATTAATGAATTGTCGGTCCCAACAACAAAAGTCATTGAAAATCATTGGGAAAAAAAAATGGCGTGGGGGGTCCCCCAAAATTCCATTACCAGGCCCTTCAGGTCTGGTATTGATATTAAGGGGAACTCCGTGCCAAAAATGTAAAAAAAATGGCGTGGGGTTCTCCCCAAAAATCCATACCAGACCTAAGGGTCTGGTATGGATTTTAAGGGGAACTCCGCCCCAAAATTTAAAAAAATGGCGTGGGGTTCCCCCAAAAATCCACACCAGACCCTCATCCAAGCACGCAATCTGGCAGGCTGCAGGAAAAGAGGGGGGGACGAGAGAGCGCCCCCCCTCCTGAACCGTACCAGGCCACATGCCCTCAACATGGGGAGGACCCTTGCCTAGTGGTTGTGGGGGTCTGCAGGCGGGGGGCTTATCGGAATCTGGAAGCCCCCTTTAACAAAGGGGACACCCAGATCCCTGTCCCCCTATGTAAATTGGTAAGGGGTACATTGTACCCCTACCATTTCACAAAAAGAAAGTGTCAAAATGTTAATAAACCACAGGAGATGGCTTGGGACAAGTCCTTTATTAAAAATAAAAAAATAAAAAAGAGATTCCAGTGATGTAATCCAATAAATCCATGCTCCTACTCCAGCGATGTAATCCAATTCTCGATCTCCAGCAATGGATGATCTCCAGTGACTCCAGTGAGGAACATGCACAGGATCCTGCCTCCACCGGAGGCACCCAGCCAATGACACAGCTCTAGTTTGACAGCTCTTATGTAGCTGAGGGGGGGCCACCCATCGTGTGACCCCGCCCCCCTCTGCCAAGGGGGAACGCCAGTGTTTCTCAATGACGTGTACGGGTGACCCCGCCCCCCTCTGATGCAATGCAGGATAACCGTTGCAATCCCCTAAATGGGGATTACAAAAAAAATGAAGGACATGCCTATTGGTCCACCAACCCTATCCACAACATGCCCATTTATTCTGCCGTAATGTCCAGGTCCCTCATGATAATGAGCTTTCTTCACTTCAGCAACAACACCCAGTGCCCTCCCCACAATCATCCAAATTACGGCAAGCTAAATAAGATTCGCCCACTGATAAATTTCTTTTCCCAACAATTTGCAGAACTCTATGTCCCCCCATCAGAATATATGTGTTGATGAGTCCCTAGGAATAAAGCAATATATTCCTAGAAAAAGGGCCAGATATGGAGTAAAATTATACAAGCTCTGTGGGAGTGCCACGGGATATCTGTATGCGTTCTGCATATATGAAGGAAAAGATTCCCAGCTCCAGCCCCCTGAATGCCCGGCTTACATGGGCACAACTGGAAAGATTGTATGGGACCTGGCATACCCACTTCTGAACAAAGGATATCACATATACCTTGACAATTTCTACACCAGCCTGCCCCTTTTCAAACACTTATACATTGCAAAAACCCTGGCCTGTGGAACCTCCAGAAAAAATAGGAGGGGCTTCCCACAATCTCTAGCGAACAAAAAGCTGCGAACGGGGGAAAGAGCATCATTGAGATGCAACAAAGTGCTGGCCTTGAGGTGGAAGGATAAAAGACATGATGTCCACCATCTATGACGACACTACAATTGAGGTACAAAGAAGACGAGGTCCCATTGAAAAGCCAACATGTGTCCAAGATTATAATCTCTACATGGGGGGTGGATTTCAATGATCAAATTATTCAGCCCTATTTGTCAATAAGGAGGTCCCGATTCTGGTACAAGAAGGTAGCAATTTGTCTCATCCATTTGGCCATTTATAATTCCTACGTAGTCTACACCAAATCCATGGAAAGCCCCGCCCCTTCCTAAAATTCATAGAAGAAGTTGTCACGTCCCTCATCTATCACCAAAGACCCCCCCAGAAGACCTTCGCTCTGAGGCTGTTTGCCAACTTCATGAGCGCCACTTCCCCTTCAGCATTCCACCATCTGAAGCAGGCTGAAGACCACAAAAAAAAATGTTGCGTGTGCACCAAAAGAGGATTTCGAAAAGATACCAGCTACCATTGTCCCCAGTGTCCCTCCCGACCTGGCCTTTGCATTGGTGAATGCTTCCAACTTTATCATACATCCCTAAAATATTAGCCCATATTTTTAACCATTTCCCCATTTTCATCATCTGTGCTGACCATTTTCCATTCTTCCCCAAATAACCATGCTACTGCCTTCCACTTGAACTGACCCTGGCCTGTTTTTTGACTATGCCTCTGCCTACCATTTGGACTGCTTCCACGTGAACTGACCCTGGCCTGTTTTGTGACTATGCCTCTGCCTACCATTTGGACTGCTTCCACGTGAACTGACCCTGGCCTGTTTTAATAACTACGCTACTGCCTACCGCTTGGACTGCTTGCACGTGAACTGACCCTGGTCTGTTTTATAGACTATGTTTTTGCCTACCGCTTGGACTGATCTGTTGCCCTGCTACTGTAGTACACAGGATTCTCACATATGTGAAGGGCTCCAGAATTGTTTTTCCGGATGGAGTTCTCCGGGTTTCCGAATTTCCGGATTAAGGTCTGGAGTCCAGAGGCTTCATAGAGATTTGGGTGGGTCGAAGCCTCTACCCCGTGCACAGGTCTTACCTGATTGCGGCCCTCAGCCTGCTGCTGACTTACTGCCACCATGCCTCTGCCTGCCGCATGAACGGACCACACCGCTACCTGGACTATGCAAATAATTAGCTGTAGCAAGAGGCAGTATGTTTATGAATGGCTGGAGAGCGGTACAATAATGAGTGTCTGCAGGTAACAGTGTACCAGGACCAATATTATGGCTGTGCTGGCTGTCTCTGCCTGGACAATTACTATGGACTGTGCTGTTCTGACAATATCCTTGTGCTGACTAGAGACAATATTCCTGCCTGCTGCCTGGATAATTACTATTGCTATTGCTAAGCACATCCCTGCCTGCTGCCTGGACCAGTGCTCTCCTCTGTGGATACTACTAAAAGCACAGGTAATGCTTTTTTTTTTACCCTTTCCGCAATAGAATTTATTTTGGATTGTAATTCTCGGTATGTACATGCTGTGTGTTAGAAACATGAAGGGCTTTCAAAAATGATAGGTTGCCAGGAAATTATATATGTCATTTATGCTCCTAGAATGCCTGATGGTGCTACTTGGATGTTGGGCCTCTGTATGTGGCCAGGCTGTGTTGGAAATATCTGATAAATTGACAACTTTGTGTAAAAAAAAATGCGTTTTCATTTTTTTCCACATTTTCCAAAAACTTCTGGAAAAAAATGAACCATTCAAAAGACTCATTATGCCTCATAGATTATACGTTGGAGTGTTTTATTTCCAAAATGGGGTCATTTTGGTTGCAATTTCATTTTCCTGGTGCTCCAGGGCCTTCAAAAGTATAATAGGTGGTTGAGAAATGAGATATGATATTTATGCTCGTAGAATGCCTGAAGATGCTACTTCAATCTTGGGCCTTTGTATGTGGCCAGGCTGTGTAAAAGTCCCACACATGTGGTATCGCCATACTCGGGAAGAGTAGCAGAATGTATTTTGGGGTGTAATTTGTTGTATGCATATGCTCTGAGAGAGAAATAACCTGTTAATATGGCCATTTTGTAAAAAAAAAAAAAATCTTCATTTTGCAAAGAATTGTGGGAAAAAATTAAAACTTATAAAAATTCACCATGCTACTTACTTAATACCTTGGAATGTCTACTTTCTAATAAGAGGTCATTTAGGAGGTATTTGTACTTTCCTGACTTGTTAGTGTCCCAAGAAATGAGGTCGTCAGTACATCAGGTGTGATCAGATGTGATAAATTTTCAGTGATTGGCACCATAGTTTGTAGACTCTATAACTTTCACAAAGACCAAATAATTTGCACTAATTTGGGTTATTTTTACCAAAGATATGTAGCAATATAAATTTTGGCCAAAATGTATGAAGAAAAATTACTAATTTGCAAAATTTTATGACAGTAACAAAGAAAAAGGCATTTTTTCACAAAGTTTACAGACTTTTTTATTTATAGCACAAAAAATAAAAAAGCCACTAGTGATTAAATACCACCAAAAGAAAGCTCTATTTGTGTGAAAAAAAGGACACAAATTTCATATGGGTGCAGTGTTGCATGACTGAGTAATTGTCATTCAAAGTGTGAGAGTGCTGAATGCTACAAATTGGTCTGGGCAGGAAGGGGGTGTAAGTGCACTGTATTGAATTGGTTAAATTACTTTTTCTTCCCTTAGAAATGTAATTTTGCTCTCGGACTGTTATAAACACGGGAAACATGCGCTAATTTACAGGCATACTATAGACATCCCCCAGGTATGAAATTTAAAGGAATATTTCACTTTTATTGTTTCACTTTAAGCATTATTAAAATCACTGCTTCCAAAAAAAACGGCCATTTTTAAAACTTTTTTTGCATTGATACATGTCCCCTGGGCAGGATCCAGGTCCCCAAACACTTTTTATGACAATAATTGCATATTAACCTTTAAAACTAGAAAAGGTACAATTTCTGGGGAAATTGTGAAAGTGTTCTTGCCTCTACAACTGGAGTGGGCGGAGTAACTGGGTGGGGTGGAGTGGCTTGAGTAACTGTGAAAAGTGTTAAAAAGCTTAATATTTTAAAAAGTATAAATAGTAGTAAAAAAGTTCCATCATTCGCTGAAAGAGCTGAACATTTTTTTCAAAAGTAATTTTTTTTTTCAAAAATGAATTTTTTTTAATCAAAAATGATTTTTTTTTTCTTCAAAAATGATTTTTTTTTTCAAAAGTAATTTTTTTTTTCAAAGGTAATTTTTTTTTTCAAAAATGAATTTTTTTATTTCAAAAATAATTTTTTTTTCGAAATTATTATTTTTTTTAAAGTAATTTTTTTTTCAAAAATAATTTTTTTTTTTCAAAAATATTTTTTTTTTTTCAAATATATTTTTTTTTCAAAAATAATTTTTTTTTAAAAGTAATTTTTTTTTCAAAAATATTTTTTTTTTCAAAAATATTTTTTTTTTTTTTCAAAAATGATTTTTTTTTTTTCAAAAATTATTTTTTTACTTTTTTCAAAAATAATTTTTTTTTTCAAAAATATTTTTTTTTTACATGGGGCGGTCATAATGTTTTGGCTGATCATGGGGTGGTCATAATGTTTTGGCTGATCATGGGGTTGTCAGCTTTTGTCACTTCCCACTCTAGTTTTGAACATTTCGCCATTCATTCCTATGGGACCAATTTCGCCGCAAAAACGTCATTTCGTGGACCATTCGGCAAAACATTCCACAAAGTAATAACACACCAATCGGGAACAATCCGCTCGTTTCGGTATATTATTTGTCTCTGTAGTGTGAAAACTGTGGGAGGAGTCTACAAGCATTATCAAGTCTAGCAGATGAAGTCACATGCATTTGGAGTGTCTCAGCATCTTGTGTTTACAACCACTGTTTCCTAGCAACGCTCATGCCCTGTTTATGCTTCCCAAATACTGCTTCATCAAAACTGCCCCATCAGAATTACCCCATCAAAACTGCCCCATCATATTCCTCTATTATAAATCAGTACATGGTGTGTCTGTCCCCTCCCCCGGGCTCTGTAATCAGCTGAGATGCTCCAGCCACCTTCCCCCCTGTGTATAACAGAAGCTTTGGTAACCATGGCAACAAAACAAACACTAACAGTACACTCTGATTAATGGCTAAAATTTCCTGAAATGACCTCTAAACAAATGGCCGTATTTTAAAAACTATACATCCTACAGCGAAGATCTTTATATTGTGAGAATCACAAGACCCAGACCTAGATTTTGATGTATAGTATGTCTCTGAAATATTAAAAATGAAGGCACAGTCGCAGTTTAGAAATTGCCCTTCAAATTTGGAGGGGGCTAGAGTGTAGTTTCAATGAATGTCAATGGACGGCGTGAGTTGCAAACAAATGGTCATATTGTGAAAACTATCAGGACTATGGCTTAGCCGTGGACATGTTTAGTGGCAGCAGGGATAGCTGAACGTTTTGATATAAGATTTGTGTAGGTGGGCTTGAAAATGAGGGAGTGGCGGCAGTTTAGAAATCATGTTCTGATTTTCCAGCTTTTGTCATCTCCCACTCTAGTTTCCCCATTCATTCCTATGGGACCAATTTCGCCGCAAAAACAACGATATTTCGTGAACCATTCAGCGAAACGTTCCACAAAGTAATAGCACACCATTCGGGAACAATCCGCACGTTTCGGTATATTACTTGTCTATGTAGTGTAAAAACTGTGGGAGGAGTTAGGGTGGTAAATTTGGCTATAATAATAAGAATAATATATATGTGAGATAACAGTAAGTGGTCTTGCTATGCAAGAACACTTAATAATATATATGTGAGATAACAGTAAGTGGTCTTGCTATGCAAGAACACTTAATTAGCACTTTAGATTTCTCCCATAGAATTTTAAAGGGTGTTCCGTGGCTTTTCGAATTTGCCACTAACACCCCAAATTGTTTGCTGTTTGGCGAACGCCGAACAGCAATGTTCGACTCGAACAGATAGCGCATCCCTATTCCTGAATGTGTACGAGAGGAGCCTGGGAGATGTATAAACCCCAAACAAGACTTTTCCTGGCTCTTTCTGGGACGCTCTGCTACAAGGGTTAATAGCTTGGATAGGGATGGGAAGTTATGGGATTCCCACTTGACTTCAACAATCTTCAAGCAAAGGTTCCTATTTACAGCTATATACCATTTTCTCCTCCTCCTCTTTCCTAGAGCACAACACTTGCTTGCTTCAGCTGACTCACTTTTTAGATGATCTAACAGGCTCCCAGTCAGATTTAGCAAAAGCCTATTACAGGCAGGAACATGCAGACCCTTTTTGTGTAGCACAGATGTAGTGACACAGCATGTAACTTCTCCTCTGTGGCCACTGATCCCAGTACTGCCAACCCACCTGGCTGCAGCTGTCCCTTTCACTAGCCCTCCTGGCTAATTCTCTGCACACCAGACAACCTGACTGACTCTTCACCACCCCATCCGGTTGACTCCCAAGAGGTCTCTCAGGAAAGGATGAAGACTTAAGCACACTGTTAACTTTAGGCAGACTGACTACACGTGGCCATCTCCCCCCCCTATTGGTTCCCAACAGTGTTGACTACTCACTCTGTCTTTTCTTGGTCCCATGCCTCCAGGAAAGCCTCCTCCCTTTGTGTTTCTGGCAGAATCCTTCCAGCACCTGAGCCCTGGCCCAAGGCAGGACACCCCCCCATAGACTAGGGGGCACCCCTCAGGGCCACCGACAAGCTTCTCAACACTGAATCTCCATCTTCCACCTGACTGCCCCTGCTGGCATGGCCCATGACTATTTATGAGGTGGTCTCAGCCCCCTGCCAGCCCACCACTGGGGACTGGCTGAGGCCTCATAAATTTGCATGGCAACTTCACCTAAACTCCACCCTCTAGGTTGCTCTTGCCAAACCAACCTATTAACATTCTAGGAGGAAGTGAGCTGCCATCTGGACAAAGGTAGGCCGGTGGATGTGGTGTATCTGGATTTTGCTAAAGCATTTGATACAGTCCCCACAAATGCTTATTCTACAGGCTGAGGTATGTATTGTAGGCATGAACCATAAGGTTATATCTTGGATCGAAAACTGGCTACAGGGGCATGTCCAAAGGGTTGTGATAAATAACGTATACTCAGAAAGGTCTAGAGTGGTTAGTAAGGTACCCCAAGGCTCTGTCCTGGGACCAATTCTGTTTAATTCATTTATAAATGATATAGAGGATGGGATAAATAGCTTGATCTCAGTGTTTGCTGACGACACAAAAATATGCAGGAAATAACAACACAGCAGGATATGAGAATTTTCAAGAGGACCTGAATAAATTAATGGAGTGGGCTACTGCATGGCAAATTAAGTTTAACATTGAAAAATGTAAGGTAATGCACTTGGGGGTATTAAAATATAAGCTCAAGTTACTCATAAGGGGGAGAACCCCTAGGGGCTTCCAGGATGGAGAAGAATCTAGGGGTCCTAGTAGAAGACAGACTGAGCAATAGCATGCAGTATCAAGCTGCGGCTACCAAAGCCAGCAGAATATTAGCATGCATTAAAAGGGGAAGTTACTGGTTTGGCCGCATGTGGAGTATTCTGTCCAGTTTTGGTCACCAATCCTCAGAAAGGATGTGCTGGAGCTGGAGAGAGTCCAGAGAAAGGAAATCAAATTAATATGGAGACTGGAGGACCTCAATTATGAGGAACAACTACAAGCGCTAAATTTATTCTCTTTGGAAAAGAGATGCTTGAGAGGAGAAATGATAGCAATATACAAATATCCCAACGGTGATCCCAGCGTAAGTATGAAACTTTTCAGTCCCAGGGAGTGTAGGAAGACACGGGGCCACATGATTAGACTGGAAGAGAATCGGTTTAACCGCAAGTTACGTGGGGATTTTTTACTGTCAAGGCGGTAAGGATGTGGTACTCTCTTCCACAATAAGTGGTGTCGGTAGGAAGTATGGATAGTTTTAAAAGACTCTTGGTCGTGGATCTTAGCAAAAATAATATATGGGGTTTACGAAAATTATTTTTCTACACACACACATACACACCTACATAGGTTTAACTGGATTGACTATTGTCTTTATTCAACCTTACCAACTATGTAACTATGTAACTAAGATTTCTCAACCTTCTGGACCAGGGGGGGGGCACGAAAGAGCTGCCAGGATAAGTCACCCAGCCCTAAACTTCAGTAAACCCCTGTCCCATAGAAAATAGAAAACATTTCAAATGTTTAAACTGAGAAAATGTACAATTTTGAGAAAAAAATTAGGGTAGTTTGAAACTCATGGCAGAAAAAGTTGGGACAGGGCAACAAACAGCTGGCAAAGTAAGTAGTATTAACAAGGAAGAGCTGGAAGAACAACTAATTAAGTTAATTGCCAACAGGTCAGTAACATGGTTGGGTATAAAAAGGGCATCTTAGAAAGTCAGAGTGCCTCAGAAGTAAAGATGCGCAGAGGTTCATCAATCTGTGAAAAAAAAATTGTCAAACTATTTCAAAATAATGTTTCTCAACGTAAAATTGCAAAGACTTTAAATATATCATCTCTAGTACATAATATCATCACAAGATTTGAAGAATCTGGAGAAAGCTCTGTGCTTAAGGGATAAAGCCAAAATGCAATCGGCTAGGGGTGCCAACATCGCGGGATCCCTGGAAAGTAATGGCCCGGAGACAGAGGAACTCTAGGGGGAGGGCCAGCATGACTTGGGTGGGGCAGTGAGGCGGAGTGTTAAGGTAGGGTAACTAGGATAGGAGGTGCTGTGGGGGGAGTTTAGATAAAAGTGGGGGGCGGAGTTATTCAGGGTCAGTGTGAGAGAGGAGCGGCCGTTAGAAGAATTGGAGAAGAATAGGCACGGTCTCCGCGTTACAGCATGGGTGACTTGGAGACGCTTCTGTCTCAGCTTAGGGAGGAGGCGGCGGCCAGAGGCACAGGATGGCTGCAGGCTTCGGTTGCCAGTTTGTTACAGGGCCCCAGCCAGTCCTCCTCTGCTTTACCCACCAGCCCCCCTCCTCCGGGCCACACACGTGCTAGGCGGTCCAGGCCGCCGGAGCGTTTTAGCCCTGAACCGGATCGCTCAGGGAGTCGGGCAATGGAAGTGCGGACTCCGCCGGCCAAGCGCAAGTCAGCGGTGGCGGCGGCAAGCGGGGACAGTCACGGTGCTCGAGCGGTGTGGGAGACGAGCGGCGCGAAAGTGTCAGGTACCGCCCCCCCTGCAGACAGTATGAGACGCATGGCGGCTGCCGCGGCGGGCTCTTAGCCTGGCCGGAGGGGAGCCCGGTGAGGGAGAGATGCCTCGGCGGGTGACGGCTATGTGGCGGTAACGGCCGGGGCCCGTATTCCTGAAGGGAGGGGAAGAAAGAGAAGCTCGGCGGGTGCCCCGCAGGTTCGTGGGGACTTGGATGAGTCGCAGTCCGGATCTACGGCCAGGCGGGCTCCCCCTGCCCGGCCCAGGGCTCAGCTTCAGTGCCTTGAGGAGACAAGTGCTGGTGCGGCACGCAGGGAGGACGTCTCTGCGTTGCGCTCAATGGCGGCGGTGAATCCTGCTGTGCGGCCTGCGACTGTGGAGCGGAGAGAGGCCGGGAGTTCCCAGGACAGCCTGTCTGAGGGTGAGCTGGAGGATCGTGCGGAGGATGAACTGCAAGAGCCGGCGCGTGCAGCGGGGATTGCGGCTGGATGTCCCGTGAGGCAGCGGCAGCCAGGTGAGCACCCTTCTGTGTTGTCTTTGTCTTCTTCTAATGTTAGTAAAGGGGGGTCTGTTATTGGTGATGCGATAGGGGTGTCAGGGGCGCAGGGTGTGCTAAGTAGTTTAGGGCAAAGTGGGGGTTCCACGTCACTGGGGTCACAAGATGTGGGGGTGGTGCAGACATTGCTGGCTGGTTTGCGGGAGGTGCTGGCGCGCTGTGAGGCTGGTCAGCGGCCGGTGGCGGGCGCTTCTCCGGTGGCGGCATGGGCTACGGCCCACGCGGCCGCACCACAGGACGTGGTGAGGGTGGGTACGGCATCGGGTGCAGCGGCCAGCTCGTTGGTTGCTGGGGTAGGGACGGAGATTCCTGTCACGCCGCCGGCGACGATAGTGGCCGGTGCTGCAGCGAAGGGCTGGGGATGCGGCGACGGCGGGTAAGGGGACAGCGGGATTGGATGGGGTGCGTTTGGCGGATTCTGCCAAATGTGAAGTATACGTCTGTTTTGAGGGGCCCTTGGGCGCTCATTTAAAGACAGAAGTGAAAGAGCGCATTTGGAAGGGTGAGTACGTCGAAATTTTCTCCTTGTTGCCCTTGGAGAAGTTTAACTTGGACAAAGTTAAACCGGACGAGAGCAAAAAAGAGGAGGAGGAGAAGCGGCGTTATCGTTTAATCCCGCGCACTTTCTCAAATTGGCTACAAGCGTTTGCAATTCTGGCAAGCGTTATTGGGGAAAAGTCGCCCGAGCATTGCTCTGCTCTTTTCTGCTACCATGACTCCAGTGGCGAGGCGCAAAGAGTGTACGGCGGTACAGCCTGGTTGCGCTACGATGAGCAATTCCGGCAGAGGAAGGCAGTGCGCCCTGCATTAAGGTGGGACCACAAGGACATTAGTCTTTGGATGAAGTTAATGTCATCTCCAAGAGGCTCTTCGTCTCCCTTTCAGGGTGGGGCCGGGGGTTCGGCTAGTTCCGGACAACCGGCCAGCAGTCGCATGGGTTTCTGCTGGCAATTCAATGCCGGTAACTGCAAATTTGGGGCAAAATGTCGATTCCGGCATGAGTGTTCAACATGTGGAGGGTCACACTCACAATCCAGGTGTTTTAAACAAGGCCGCGGAAAAGCGGCAGAGGCTGGAAAAAGGGATGACACCAGTGAGGGTAAAAAGGATGGCTCCTTTTTTAAGGCGGTACCCTGATCAGAAAGCAGCCGAGTTATTAGAGTTGGGATTTACGGTCGGTTTTAGGTTGAGTAGCCGGCTTAGTGGTTCCGCCTATGGCGGATAATTTGAGGTCGGCCAGGGAACACTCCAGCATTGTTACGGAAAAATTGTTAAAAGAGGTTTCATTGGGGCGCATGGCGGGCCCGTTTGAGTCCACCCCAATGCCTGATTTGGTTGTTTCCCCGTTAGGTGTGGTCCCTAAGAAGGAGCCGAACAAATTTCGGCTCATTCACCATTTGTCGTACCCGCGAGGGGGATCAGTTAATGATTCAATCGACCCTGATTTGTGTAAGGTGTCTTACACATCTTTTGACACGGCGGTCGTGTGGGTTCAATGTTTTGGAAGAGGCGCATTGTTGGCAAAAATGGACATTGAGGCGGCTTTTCGCCTCTTGCCGGTTCATCCAGATTGCTGCCGTTTGTTGGGGTGTCGCTGGCAAGGCAAGTTTTTTGTTGACAGGTGCTTGCCCATGGGGTGTGCGATTTCACGTTCATTGTTTGAACAATTTAGTTCCTTTTTAGAATGGGCAGTGCGGGATGTTTCAGGCTTGTCATCCGTCATCCATTATTTGGATGATTTTCTATGTATAGGGCCTGCGGGTAGCTTGGTGTGTGCGTCATTGTTAGCTACAATTCAGCAGCTTTTTGAGTCTTTCGGGGTTCCGTTGGCTACTGACAAGACGGAGGGCCCAGTTACTGTTTTGAGTTTTTTGGGGATTGTTATAGACACGGTGGCTATGGAATGCAGATTGCCAGTGGACAAATTGGAGGGTTTAAAATGGGAGGTGGCCGTGGCGTACCGGGCAAAGAAGATGCAGCTTCGGTCTTTACAATCGCTGCTAGGCAAATTGAATTTTGCCTGCCGCATCATGCCTATGGGGCGGGTTTTTTGCAGGCGCCTTGCCGCCGCTACGGCCGGAGTCCGGGCCCCACATCATTATATTCGGTTAAGTAGGGATCATAAGGAGGATTTGAAGGTATGGGATACCTTTTTGGCTACCTACAATGGCCGCTCTTTGTGGATGGATGCGGTAGTTTCAAACTTCGATTTGGAACTGTTTACTGACGCAGCAGGGTCATGCGGCTTTGGGGCTTTTTATCAGGGGAAGTGGAGTGCTGGGGAATGGCCGGTGAGTTGGAAGGAGGCTGGCTTGATACGCAACTTAGCGGTATTGGAATTGTTTCCGATTGTGCTGGCAGTGGAGCTTTGGGGCTCAGACTTTGCGAACCGTAGGGTGCGTTTTCACTGTGATAACTTGGGGGTCGTACAGGCCATTAACAATAACACTGCATCTTCCCCCCCAGTTGTGCGTTTACTGCGGCACCTGGTGTTATGCTGTTTGTGTATTAATTGTTGTGTGTCTGCAATTCATGTTCCGGGGGTGGACAATTCTGTGGCTGATGCGCTGTCTCGTTTCCAGTGGGACAGGTTTCGTCAACTGGTGCCGGGAGCGGATGTGTCCGGGATTCCTTGTCCCGAGAGGTTGTGGAGCATCGCATTGCCATCGCTCAACGGTTGATACATCGATCGATATCTGCTGCCACTCGGGCTGTGTACAGTAAGGTCTGGAAGGAATGGGAGGCTCTGATAGGTGAAGTGGGGGACAGTTCCCAAGACGAAGGGAGGATTCAGATGCTGCTCTATTTCATAGGCAGGAACTTTGAGAAGGGAGTGTCTGTTTCTTCTATGTCTAGTAAACTGTCGGGACTGGCCTTCATGTTCCAGTTGGCTGGGCAAAGGGACGTGACAAAGGTATTCATGGTTCGGCGTGCTATGCGTGGTTATCGCGCTGGTCGAACGGCTGCCGACAAACGACGCCCTGTTTCATTTGAGGTTTTAAGAGAGGTAGTGGGGCAGTTGGGGGATGTTTGTTTTTCGCATTTCGAAAGGGTTTTGTTTCGGGCCATTTTTGTAATGGCTTTTTTCGGAGCTTTTCGGGTAGGTGAGATGGTGAGTAAGAATAAAAAGGGGGATGGTGGGTTGGAAGTACAGGATGTTTGGTTACGGGGGGACACGCTGGGGGTATTTTTGAAAAGGTCCAAGACGGATCAGTTAGGGAAGGGGAAGTGGGTGGAGTTACACAGCATCCCGGGTTCCCCTGTATGTCCGGTTGCGGCAGTTGGTGAGTTTTTCGCAATTAGGCCCCGTGTAGGGGGGGTCTTCTTCCAGCATGAGGATGGTAGGGCGGTCTCGCGTTTCCAGTTTCAGGCGGTTTTTAAAAAATGTTTGGAGGCTGCGGGTTTAAATGTTGAGAATTACTCTTCTCACTCATTTCGCATTGGAGCAGCTACGGAGGCAGTTTGGTGGGGATTGGATGAGCAGGTGGTAAAAAGTATTGGTAGGTGGGAATCATCTAGGTTTAATTTGTATGTTCGTCCTCACTTACTTTAGTGATATAATCCTGCAGGGTTGGGTGAGGGCTGCTGTGATGACTAAAAATAGTAATGATAGACAGCATTTAAGTTCAGAAAGCCAAGGGTTTTTTAGCTGCCAGGGTATGTAGGGTGATGTTTGTTTTTTTTTCTCCTTGTCTTCCTTTTGTTTGTTTTCAATGTTTTTCAGATTCGGACTCCTGTTTGGTGTGGATCCTGGGACACTCTTATGTGTATTGGGGAGCCAGGAGGGCTGATGTTAGGAGGGGGGGCAGGTTGTTGGGGCTGACAGAAGGGGAGGGGGTAGTACGTTGGATCGGGATTCCGGGCATGCTCTGGTCTAGGGTAGTACCCGAGATGCATAAGTTTGCAAGTCTGGATCGCAATCCTGATGTGGTTGTGATTCATGCGGGTGGTAACGATCTGGGGATTCGATGTGCGAGAGAGCTTATACGGGACATTAAGTTCGATCTGCTTCGGTTACAATCATTTTTTCCGGATACCATTTTCATTTGGTTGGATATTGTGGCCAGGACGGCTTGGCGTTTGGCTCGCTCTGTGGCAGGACTGAACAGAGCGAGGATAAAGGTCAATAAAGCCGTGGCAAATTTTTTTGTTCGTAATGGCGGTTTGGCAGTGCGTCATCGGGATTTGGAGGAAGAAACCTGGTGCTTTTTGCGAGCGGATGGTGTACACCTGAATGCAATTGGCCTTGACCTGTGGCAATTGGCTCTGCAAGACGGTGTACACCGGGCGTTTCGGGTGTGGAGGGCGACACGCACGTAAGGTGTCACGTGCGCGTGCTGTGGCGGCAGGTCTATGGGGTCCTTGAAGGCGGGGCTGAAAAATAATGGAGGTTTAAGGGGGGTTGGGCCCTACGGAGGTATGGGCGTCCTTTTTCCCTGGTATGGAAACAATGGTGGAGCAAGTTGTATCTGGAAGGAGGTAGCTGTTTGTCCCCGAGCTTTCGTAATTACACGGCGGGGGGCCGTTTATGGGTATACCGATACAACTAGTTGGTGGTAAAAAACATTGATATTTGCCTTCAAGGATCTCTAGACCAAAAAAGGTTATTTAGGAAGGTTCAGTTTGGTAAAATGTTTATAAAAATGTTTATAAGAATGTATATTATGCATTAAGTTATTTGTTCACAAAGTATTTTTGTATTTTATTTTGTTGTAATAAAAGGCTGCTATGGCCATTCGACTCCAATAAGAGTAGTGTCGTTTGGTCAATGGTGGGTAAAAGGGGGGTAAGATAGAAGTATAAGGTTTTCACGGTAGCCTCACTTATAGACACATCCCTTAGTCAAGTAATGGCCCGGAGACAGAGGAACTCTAGGGGGAGGGCCAGCATGACTTGGGTGGGGCAGTGAGGCGGAGTGTTAAGGTAGGGTAACTAGGATAGGAGGTGCTGTGGGGGGAGTTTAGATAAAAGTGGGGGGCGGAGTTATTCAGGGTCAGTGTGAGAGAGGAGCGGCCGTTAGAAGAATTCCCACCCTCCCTCCCTTTTCATTTATGGATACAGTTACGGGTATTAGGGGGGGATATGGAATGGTTATGTTTCGGGTTATTGTTTATGAGGTAAGAATGGGGATGGTTGGGATTTTGATTGTCGTAGCAACGGCAGGTCTATGGGGTCCTTGAAGGCGGGGCTGAAAAATAATGGAGGTTTAAGGGGGGTTGGGCCCTACGGAGGTATGGGCGTCCTTTTTCCCTGGTATGGAAACAATGGTGGAGCAAGTTATATCTGGAAGGAGGTAGCTGTTTGTCCCCGAGCTTTCGTAATTACACGGCGGGGGGCTGTTTATGGGTATACCGATACAACTAGTTGGTGGTAAAAAACAATGATATTTGCCTTCAAGGATCTCTAGACCAAAAAAGGTTATTTAGGAAGGTTCAGTTTGGTAAAATGTTTATAAAAATGTTTATAAGAATGTATATTATGCATTAAGTTATTTGTTCACAAAGTATTTTTGTATTTTATTTTGTTGTAATAAAAGGCTGCTATGGCCATTCGACTCCAATAAGAGTAGTGTCGTTTGGTCAATGGTGGGTAAAAGGGGGGTAAGATAGAAGTATAAGGTTTTCACGGTAGCCTCACTTATAGAGACATCCCTTAGTCAAGGTAAGTGTCCTTATATTAAAAGTCAGCAAACTTTTGCTTTATTTTTTTTCAAGACTGAAGCTCCTCTTTAATATGAAAGTGCATGCAAAAAGCAAAATGACATATGTATCTTTATAGACAATTACGTTGCCCTGATCTCTCTCTTTTATTTATGCAGTACCAATGCCACAGGTCTTATTATGCAGTTTGTGCAGTTTTCCTGCAATTACCTGCACCAAATATGCTTACCGTAGTTGTGAACAGAAGCTGAATTTCCAGCAAACAGTTAAATACAATGTTACAATAAATACATAGGAGCTGTTTTATCTGTCAAATCAATTAACCTAGTCCTGAGATTTATACAACCTAGACAGATAGCAGAGCCATGATGGTGACCTGACATTTCTATGCTTCAGATAAGTAAAACAACTAGGTCTCCTTTCAGTACAGCAAAGAAACACCAAAGAAGCACCATTTCACTGATGAGCGTATCCCTCTGCCCTCTGCCCTAGTTATTCCTTTTCTTCACACATGTGAATGCAGAACATCTGAATGGCCCCTATTGCTGCTCCTCCCACTTCTTATCTAAGTTTTGTTGTACACGAGACATTTAAAAGCTCAAAACCTCTAATGCAAGTGGTTAATCAATGTAAAAAATGATACATGACAACAGTGTGTTTCTAGCACTGGTCTGAACTGTTATGAATGTCAATAAAACCACTGAAGGAGAAAAATCGCATCAACACACATGAATTGCACTCAAATCTAATCTGAGCAGAGAAGTTGGGGTGTGTGTGAAGTCACCAAAGCCACCAAAGTCACTGTTATTGTTAAAGGGGAATTTCAGATTTCAAAATCCCCCAGCCCACAGACCTCTACAACCACCAGGCCAGGTTTGTGGGAAAGAGGTCCTGGTCCTCATTAACCGCTTCAGCCCCGGAAGATTTTACCCCCTTCCTGACCAGAGCACTTTTTGCGATTCGGCACTGCGTCGATTTAACTGACAATTGCGCGATCATGCGACGTGGCTCTCAAACAAAATTGACGTCCCTTTTTCCCCACAAATAGAGCTTTCTTTTGGTGGTATTTGAAAACCTCTGCAATTTTTATTTTTTGCGCTATCAACAAAATAAGAGCGACAATTTTGAAAAAAACGCATTATTTTTTACATTTTGCTATAATAAATATCCCCCAAAAATATATAAAAAAACATTTTTTTCCTCAGTTTAGGCCGATACGTATTCTTCTACATATTTTTGGTAAAAAAATCCACAATAAGCTTTTATTGATTGGTTTGCGCAAAAGTTATAGCGTTTACAAAATAGGGGATAGTTTTATGGCATTTTTAATAATAATTTTTTTTTTTACTAGTAATGGCGGCGATCAGTGATTTTTATTGTGACTGCGACATTATGGCGGACATGTCGGACATTTTTGACACATTTTTGGCACCATTTATACAGCGATCAGTGCTATAAAAATGCACTGATTCCTGTGTAAATGACACTGGCAGTGAAGGGGTTAACCACTAGGGGGCGGGGAGGGGTTAAGTCAGTACTAGGGAGTGATTACTAACTGTAGGGGGGATGGGCTAGCTGTGACACTACACTGATCTCTGCTCCCGATGACAGGGAGCAGAAATCAGTGACACTGTCACTAGGCAGAATGGGGAGATGCTGTTTACATCAGCATCTCCCCGTTCGTCCTCTCCATGAGGCGATCGCGGGTATCTCCACGGCGATCGAGTCCACGGGACCCGCAACCCGACTCAGGGAGCTCCCGGCTGGCGCGCACGCAATGGCACGGCGGGGAATTCAAATGGACGTACCTGTAAGCCCATTTGCCCAGCTGTGCCATTCTGCCGACGTACATCGGCGTGCGTCGGTCGGGAAGGGATTGATATATGGACAAGGTGCTTTGCTAGGGGAGTCCCCCCTCTCAAATGCTAGAACTTTACTGGATATTAGTGGCTTCAGCACTTGACAGCTAAATGACAAATGACAAGGGATGGGCTTAAAACTGAATTTCAGGTATTTTTCATGCAGTTAATGTACATTGGTCCAGCTTGGACCAATGTTAGCATGCATATGCCATACCTGGCCTGATCTCTGTGGAAGTAGAGAATCACTGTAGTAGCTACTGCCATGGGCACCATTCAGAGATAGTGGAGAATCACTGTAGTAGCCACTGCCATGGGCACCATTCAGAGAATGCCCTGCTTTTTTCTCAATAAATACAAGGCATTCTCTGAATGGACTAGGTGGGAATTATGACATTACCACAACATTTAGAAACATTTATGCCGCATACACACGATCAGAAATTCCGACAACAAAATCCTGGATTTATTTCCGACGTATGTTGGCTCAAACTTGTCTTGCATACACACGGTGGCACAAATGTTGTCGGAAATTCCGAACGTCAAGAACGCGGTAATGTACAACACGTACGACGAGCCGAGAAAAATTAAGTTCAATAGCCAGTGCGGCTTTTCTGCTTGATTCTGAGCATGCGTGAAATTTTGTGCGCTGGAATTGTGTACACACGATCGGAATTTCCAAAAATGGATTTTGTTGTTGGAAAATTTGAGAACCAGCTCTCAAATTTTTGTTGTCGGAAATTCTGACAACAAATGTCCGATGGAGCCTACACACGGTCGGAATTTCCGACAACGAGCTCACATCGAACATTTGTTGACGGAAATTCCGACCGCGTGTACGTGGCATTACAGTAAGACCACATACGCTTTTCCTCACAATTCAGCAGATTTGTTTACTCAAGGTTTATATGTACTACATTTTTTCACTTGGTTGTCAGAGGAAGACTCTCGAAGTTGAGAGTCAGAGCACTCTATTTTTAAAATTCCTCTGTACTACAGGGATGTGTTATGCAATAATGATATGCACACCCAGGATCCAGAGTCACGTATAAGCACAATTGTGACTGGCTCTCTTTAACAACTTCTCTACCAGCATGGTTTTTAAACATTGGCTGGTAACAGGAATTTTACATACACCCCTGGTTGCTATAGTACATCTTTATCCTGCACTGTTTGGGCTTTCTCCCTAGCAAATATGCTCTTTAACTGCTTCAGTACTTGACACTTTTACCCTCTTCCTGCCCAGGCCAATTCTCAGCTTTCAGCGTTGTCACACTTTGTATGATAATTGTGCGTTTATGCAACACTGTACCCAAATTACATTTTTATCCTTTTTTCACACAAATAGAACTTTCTTTCCATGGTATTTAATCACTGCTCTTTTTTTTTTTACTAAATAAACGAAAAAAAAAAGACCAAAAAAAGAAAAGCGTGTTTTTCTTTGTTTCTGTTAAAACAATTGCAAGTAAATACAGTATTTATCGGCGTATAACACGCATAGGCCTATAACACGCACCTTAATTTTAAGAGAGAAGTTTCAGGAAAAAAACTTAAATTTTAAATAAAGAATTTTGAAGCAAAAAAAGGGTCAATGGCCATCAATGCAGCCTTATCAGTGCCCATCTGCAGCCTCGTCATTGCTCATTAATGAAGCCTGATCAGTGTCCATCTGCAGCCTCACCATTCCCCATCATTGTAGCCTGATCAGTGCTCATTTGCAGCCTCGCCATTGCCCATTAATGAAGCCTGATCAGTGCCCATCTGCAGCCTTGCTCCTCACTGCAGCCTAATCAGTGCCCACCTGCAGCCTTGCCCATCATTGCACATCTGCAGCCTTGCTCCTCACTACAGCCTGATCAGTGCCCATCTGCAGCCTTGCCCATCATTGCACATCTGCAGCCTTGCTCCTCACTGCAGCCTGATCAGTGCCCATCTGCAGCCTTGCCCATCATTGCCCATCTGCAGCCTTGCTCCTCACTGCAGCCTGATCAGTGCCCATCTGCAGCCTTGCCCATCATTGCACATCTGCAGCCTTGCTCCTCACTACAGCCTGATCAGTGCCCATCTGCAGCCTTACCCATCATTGCATATCTGCAGCCTTGCTCCTCACTGCAGCCTGATCAGTGTCCATCTGCAGCTTTGCCATTGCCGAAATAGATAGAGCCGGATCTCAGCTCGGCTCAGCGTCACACCCAGCCCCACCCTTTGGCCTATGATGGACATAACGCCGGTCCAATGCCGGGATGTCAATGCTAGAAGCCGTCCAAAGAGCGGGACTGGGTGTGACTGCGAGCCAAGCCGAGTACACAGGAGATCCGGCTCTGTCTATTTCGGGAGCACTCACCCCCTCCTTCCCCTCAGTGGCAGCCTATATCGGCGTATAACAAGCACACATGATTTTTCCCCTTATTTTAAGGGGGAAAAAGTGCGTGTTATACGCCGATATATACGGTAATCGTTCTTCATAAATTTAGGCCAAAATATATTCTGCTACATTTCTTTGGCGAAAATAACCAAAATCTGTGTATATTGTTTTGTTTGTAGGAAATATATATATTATATATATTATAGAGTCCGCAAACTATGGTTTATCTCACAAAAGTGAGTACACCCTTCACATTTTTGTAAATATTTTATTATATCTTTTCATGTGACAACACTGAAGAAATGGCACTTTGCTACAATGTAAACCAGTGAGTATACAGCTTGCATAACAATGTAAGTTTGCTGTCCCCTTAAAATAATTCAACACACAGCCATTAATGTCTAAACCACTGGCAACAAAAGTGAGTACACCCCTAAGTGAAAATGTCCAAATTGGGCCCAATTAGCCATTTTCCCTCCCCGGTGTCATATGACTCATTAGTGTTACAAGGTCTCAGGTGTGAATGGGGAGCGGTTGTGTTAAATTTGGTGTTATCACTCTTACTCTCTCATACTGGTCACTGGAAGTTCAACATGGCACCTCATGGCAAAGAACTCTCTGAGGATCTGAAAAAAGAATTGTTGCTCTGCATAAAGATGGCCTAGGCTAGAAGAAGATTGCCAAGACACTGAAACTGAGCTGCAGCATGGTGGCCAAGACCATACAGCAGTTTAACAGGACAGGTTCCACTCAGAACAGGCCTTGTCATGGTCAACCAAAGAAGTTGAGTGCAAGTGCTCAGCGTCATATCCAGAGGTTGTCTTTGGGAAATAGACGTATGAGTGCTGCCAGCATTGCTGTAGAGGTTTAAGGGGGTGGGGGGTCAGCCTGTCAGGTCTCAGATCATATGCTGCACACTGCATCAAATTGGTCTGCATGGCTGTCATCCAAGAAGGAAGCTACTTCTAAAGATGATGCATGAGAAAGCCCGCAAACAGTTTGCTTAAGACAAGCAGACTAAGGACATGGATTACTGGAACCATGTCCTGTGGTCTGATGAGACCAAGATAAACTTATTTGGTTCAGATAGTGTCAAGTGTAGGTGGCGGCAACCAGGTGAGGAGTACAAAGACAAGTGTGTCTTGCTTACAGTCAAGCATGGTGGTGGGAGTGTCATGGTCTGGGGATGCATGAGTGCTGCCGGCACTGGGGAGCTACAGTTCGTTGAGGGAACCATGAATGCCCTCCCTTCGGAGACCGGGCAGTATTCCAACATGATAATGACCCCAAACACATCTCCAAGACAACCACTGCCTTGCTAAAGGAGCTGAAGGTAAAGGTGAAGGACTGGCCAAGCATGTCTCCATACCTAAACACTATTGAGCATCTGTGGGGCATCCTCAAACAGAAGGTGGAGGAGCGCAAGGTCTCTAACATCCACCAGCTCCGTGATGTTGTCATGGAGGAGTGGAAGAGGACTCCAGTGGCAACCTGTGAAGCTCTGGTGAACTCCATGCCCAAGAGGGTTAAGGCAGTACTGGAAAATAATGGTGGGCACACAAAATATTGACAATTTGGGCTCAGTTTGGACATTTTCACTTAGGCATTTACTCACTTTTGTTGCGAGTGGTTTAGACAATAATGACTGTATGTTGAGTTATTTTGATGGGACAGAAAATTTACCCTGTTATACAAGCTGTACACTCACTACTTTACATTGTAGCAAAGGGTAATTTCTTCAGGGTTGTTGCATGAAAAGATATATTAAAATATTTACAAAAATGTGAGGGGTGCACTCACTTTTGTGAGATACTGTATATATCTGAAAATTGATTAATCCAGAACAGGCCCATAACTAAAGGAAACCTAGGTGAAGGGCCAGCATGACTGGTCTGATAGCTGTGAGGTGAGCACAGGGAAGTTCCTGTAGGAAGTGGGATAGGTTAAAGGGAGGGTGGTTATGGTCATTGGTGATGGGGAGGAGTGGCCGTAGTTAATTTTGACCCCTGCAGAGGGAGGGGTAAACTCACTCGTGGGCAGCAGAGGAAGGGATAGGACATAGGTAGAGAATTTTTAGTGTGCAGCCATGGGGGCCTTTGATGGCCTTATCGAGCAGCTGCGGACAGCTGCTGAGGAGAACGGCACACAGTGGCTGAACTCTCAGCTCACTGCGTTGCTTCAGGGGTCGGGGCAGGGCTCAGCTCCTCCTGCTCCTGTATTACTGCGTGTGAGGAGGTTGCGGCCTCCTGAGCGTTTTAGGCCAGACGAGACCCCCCAGGTGAGCCGCCGCTTTGGGAGCCCGGGTTCGGACCCTCCAGCCCCCAGGTCCGGCCATGGCTGCTGCTGGGAGGAATCCCCATCGTGGGCGGGACCCGGCCAGGAGGGCGACATCGGCATCCCCCTCCAGGCCTCCTTCTACAAGGGATTGGGACACATCAGCGCGCTGTGCAGGGCCTGCCCCTGTGTCTGGCGGCACTCAGTGAGGACGGACTGCGGCTACTGGTGCAGTCTCCTTCCCCTGGGCGGCCGTGGCCATCAGTAGAGGAAGCAGAGGTTCCCCTAGTGATGGTGGCAGTGTCGGAGCAGCGTCTGTCAGCCGACAGAGCGCTCAGCGGGAGAGATGTGCAGGAGCCAGCTGTGGTGTTCGGAGGCTGTGGGCTAAAGATGCCATGGAGGGGCGACCCGGGCCTTCCTCGTTCACAGCTTCCCCTGGTGGCCAGGGGGACCAATGAGCCGAGGGCGAACTTTCGGATTCGGAGTTGGATGTGCCTGGTGTGGCGCCAGTTTGGGCAGGACCTCTGCAGGGATCTGGAGCAGCGCCTGGTCGGTCGGTTTCCCCTGGGCAGCCTGGTAAGTCTTTGTCTATTCCTTTAACTGTGCCTATTCTGTCTGTGTCACCCCCTCCCCCTGTTAGTTCCCCACCTGGGTTGTTGGTGGGGGACCCCAGGGTGAAAGAGAAAAAAGAGCAGGATGGGGGACCCCAGGGTGCGGCCCTGGCGCCTGTTTTTGGCTGTGGGGGTTGGTCCTGTGGGGATAGCGGGGCATCTCAGTTGGGCGTCCTGGACATGGGCGCCGGTGACATGCTTTTGCAGCATTTGCTGGCAGCGCTGGTGGCGGACGGTAGGAACATGGGGTTCAGGGGTCCTGGGGCAGCCACCCCCGGTTTTCTGGTCTCCCCCGTCTCAGCTTGGCTGGCGGGGGGGTGGTCGGTCGGGAGCGGTAGCACCGCCTGGGGTCCCAACGGTGGTAATGGCGGCTCCATCGCCGCTTGCAGGGGTGGTGCCCTGCCGACACCTGCGGTGGTGGCGGCTCCACTGACACCTGCTGTAGTGGTGGCTCTGTCACCTCTAGCCATGGTGGAGGCGACAGCTGTGGTTCCAGTGCCGGTGGCTGGATCTTCCCAGGTGAGTACGAGTGCAGGGACGCCAGGGGGGTCGGTGGTGGACGATGTGCGACTGGCAGATGTGGCGCGGTGTGAGGTCTACGTTTGCTACGAGAGCCCCCTTGGTTACCATCTAAAGGCGGAGGTTTAGGGAGAGGATCTGCAAGAGGGAGTATGTGGAGATCTTCCGCTGGAGAGGTTTAATCTGGATAAGGTTAAGCCAGATGGGAAAGGAGGAGGAAGAAAAATGTCTCTATTGGCTTATCCCAAGAACGTTTGCTAACTGGTCGCAGGCGTTTCACATTCTAGTGAGCGTCATAGGGGAGAAGGCTCTGGACAATTTTTCGGGGTTGTTCTGCTACCTTGATTCAATCAGTGAGGCACAAAGGGTTTATGAGGGGTGGCTTGGCTTAGGTACGATGAACAGTTCCGGCAGGGAAGGCTTATCGTCCGTCTTTGCGATGGGACCACAAAGATATTGGGTTGTGGATGAAGCCCATGACACAAGCCAGGGCTGTGCCGCCACCCTTTCATGGCGGGGCCGGGGGTGCCAACACCTTGTCACTGTCAGCCACAAAGCTCAAGGGGTTCTGTTAGCAGTTTAATGAGGGGACCTGCAAATTTGGGGGAGCCTGCTGTTTCCGACATGAGTGTTCAAGTTGCGGAGGTGTCCGCAAGTGCTTCCGGAAAGGTAAGAAACCGGCCGACGCTGCAAAAAGGGAGGACTCCGGTGAGGGTGGAAAAAAATGGCGCTGTATCTAAGTAGGTATCCTAACAGGGGAGTGGCCCGGACATTCTGGTTGGGTTTTTCGGGATGGTTTCCCTATTTCGAGCAAGTTGGATAGGGTCCCCCCTGTTTCGGCGAATCTGGGATCGGCGTACGAGCATCTGGAGGTGGTGGGGAGTAAGTTACATAAGGAGGTTGCGTTGGGTAGGATGGCTGGCCCGTTTGAGGAGGACTTGGTGGTTTCCCCCTTGGGCGTGGTGCCCAAGAGGGAGCCGAATCAATTCCGGCTGATTCACCATTTGTCTCATCCGAAGGGGGGTTCGGTGAACGATGCGATCGATCCGGCGCTCTGTACTGTGTCTTTGACGAGGTGGTGCAGTGGGTGCAGAGATTCGGGAGGGGGGCGCTCATGGCCAAGACTGACATTGAGTCGGCATTTCGCCTGTTGCCGCTTCAACCGGATAGTGTTCGTTTGTTGGGCTGTTGCTGGGAGGGCCAGTTCTTCGTGGATAGGTGCCTTCCTATGGGTTGCGCTTTCTCTTGTTCCTACTTTGAGTTGTTCAGTTCCTTCCTGGAATGGGTCATCAAGGACTTGTCCAGCCTTGGTTCTGTTTTGTAGACAATTTCTTGGTGATAGATCTGCCGGGGGAGTGGGCTTGTCTCATGCTGTTGGCCACTTTACAGCATATCTTTCAGGACTTCGGGGTGCCCCTGGCTCGAAAGAAAAACGGAGGGCCCGATCACGGTCTTTAAGTTTTTGGGTTTCATAATTGATACTACACTGATGGAGTGCAGGTTACCAACTGATAAACTGGAGGATCTTCGGGTGACCGTGGCTGCGGTCGCTCGGCGTTCTAAGGTTCAGCTGTGAGAGTTGCAGTCCTTGTTGGGAAAACTGAACTTCGCGTGCAGAATTATGCCAATGGGGAGGGTTTTTTGCAGGCGCCTGATTTCCACGACTGCGGGAGTTAAGGCGCCGCATTATTTCATACGTCTTGGTCAGGACCATTGGGCTAATCTGCAGGTGTGGGATTCTTTTTTTGGAGCAGTATAATGGTAGGTCCTTTTAGTTGGGTCCAGCGGTTCAGGCCGCTGAGCTGGAGCTGTTCACTGATGTGACAGGGTCGGTAGGATATGTGGCTTATTTCAATGGGCGGTGGTGTGCGGATCAGTGACTGGATGAGGTAACATGGTGTGCTCTCGTCCGTAACCTTATGTTGTTAGAGCTGTTTCCAATAGTGCTTGCGGTGGAAATTTGGGGCGTGGAATTCACGAACCGGAGGGTTCATTTCCATTGCAATAATTTGGGGGTGGTACAGTCCTTTAATTCCCTGTCAGCATCTTCTTTACCTGTAGTACGCCTGCTGCGACATCTGGTGTTACTGTGTTTACGACTGAATATTTGTGTGTCTGCTGTGCACATCCCTGGGGTGGAGAATGAGGTGGCTGATGCACTTTCTCATTTACAGTGGGAGAGGTTCCGGTGATTGGCACCGGGGGCAGAGCAACTGGGAGTCCCATGCCCCAGGCATCTGTGGGAGCTCGTCTTGACACCTTGATGTCCTTGGTGCGGTGCTTGGTGGCGGACGCTACGTGGCGTGCGTATGAGCGGGTATGGCAGGACTGGCTGGAGTTGGTGAATAATGTCGGCGCTTGTTCCAGCGACGAGGATAGACTTCAGGTACTATTGTATTTCCTGGGTAAGAACTGTAAAGAAGGGGTGTCTGTTAACAGGAAGATGTTGGGCGCTGCATTTATGTTTCAGCTGAGTGGGGTGAAGAATGTCACAAAGGCGTTTAAAATATGTAAGGCTCTGAGGGGTTACAGAAGGGGGCACTGCAAGCCGGATTCCCGGTGACCAGTGTCATTGGGGATGTTAACGGTTTTGGTGAGTAATTTGCCACAGGTCTATTTTTCTCCATTTGAAGCAAAGTTGTTCAGGACAGCTTTCGTGTTAGCTTTTTTCGGGGCGTTACGGGTGGGTGAATTGGTTGGCCCCTCGAAGTCGGTGGTTGGGGGTTTGATGGTGTCGGATGTGTCCGTGGCAGACAAGTCAGTCACGTTGGTCATCCGTAGATCAAAAGCAAATCAGTTGGGTAAAGGGGCTAGGGTGATGTTAGGTGCAGTAGTTGGTTTGGAGTTATGTCCGGTTATGGTTATCCGGGAGTGGCTGGGGGTACGGCCTTCCAGTGCGGTTTCTCTCCTTGTACATGCCAATGGTTCGCCATTGTCACAATATCAATTTGTGTCTGTTTTCAGGAAGAGTTTAGCACCCGTTGGTTTCTCCCTTCAGGACTATTCCTCTCATTCCTTTGGAATTGGGGCAGCTACGGAGGCGGCAAGGTGGGGTGTAAGTGACCAGATTCTTCAACGGATTGGTCACTGGGAATCTCAATGATTCCGGCTCTATGTACTCCCTCATTTGCTGTGATGGGCTGGGGGAGTGATATCTGGGGGGTATGGTAGTGCGGGTAGTCGGGTCCTGTCTGGTGTCGTCTGTGTATGTCTTTATGTGGGGTTTCTGTCTTGGGGTGATGTTTGTATTTCATTTTGTGGGGTGGTGTGAATAGTGTTAGTTTTGTGTGTCTATGTTTCCCTTTGTGTTTTCTGTCTTACAGGCCCGGTGTGCCTGATGTGGATCCTGGAGCACTCTTATGTCCATTGGGGGGCCCTGGTCAGATGGGAGGGCAGACAGCTGGGCTTCTCAAGATAGGAGGCTTCAGTGTGTTGGATAGGGATTCCGGGCATGTTATGGTCCCGCGTTCTTCCTGAAGTGCAGCCTTATGCTAGGCTGGATAGGCCTCCGGAAGTGCGGTTGTTTCATGTTGGGGGTAATGACCCGAGTATCAGGGCCTCGAGGGATCTTATTTGGGATGTGAAATTGGACTTCCTGCATTTAAGGTCAGCTTTTCCAGAGTCGGTGGTGGTATGGTCAGATATGATTGTCAGGGCAACCTGGAGGGGGGCACGGTCTGTTGATTGGATCAACAAGACCAGGATAAAGGTCACTAAGGCCGTGGCTAAGTTTGTGGTGCGTAATGGGGGACTGGTGGTCCGCCATTGCGAGTTGGAGCAGAACATCGGCCTGTATTTAAGGGCCGATGGTGTGCCCTTGTCAGCCGTGGGGATTAACCCTCCCTATCTGGAAATAATGGGCTACCAGTCATTGGGCTGCAGTGGCAAGAAGGTGGCAATAGTTTGCCCTGAGCTAGTGGGATCACGGCTAGGGGCCAAGATGCTGAGGTGGTGGTGGTGCAGCCGATGCAGTAGAATACCTTCCTTCACGAACCTCAGACAGAGCAGTAGTTTAAAAAGTTGGGGTTTTATATATGTGGTATATATATTTCAGTTTTATATATATATATCACAAAGGGGTATGAGGGGAGGGGAAAAGGGGAAATGGGAATGCCCAAGTTATCACCGGTACCTGGTCAAAGAGTAGGATTGACGGTACTATACCCTGTACCTAATAGGTTACTGTTGCTGTAACCATAAGCAAATAGGAACCACAAAGGAAAGCGGGGGGAGGGGTTGGGTAAGGCAGCCCGTTAAAGGGGTTACTTATAGCAACAGAGTAATCAGGGATGCTAATATAATAAAAGCATAACATTTTATTCAAATATAAAAAACTGAAGTACACATATATATCAAGCAGAGCAGAAAGTAATGCTGATTGACTAAATTAAATTATCGCGAACATTGACTGACAAACAAGACATACATATAACAATAATATAGCTAGCCTAAACCGAGCTATTGCCTCAGTCCTTTTGTGACCCCAAGCCAAATAGGCACAAAGCAGCCAATATGTGGATAGAAATTCTGATTGGGGCTGGGTTGAAATTTTGGGGGGGGGTTCAGGTAAGGGCTGAGGCAATGGAGGGGTGGAGAGAAAATAGAGGAAAAGTGCTTGTGCCGTTCTAATAACTAGACCCCAAAGATTGGTAACACTGTCATGTTAAAACTGAGCTCATTGAAGTAATAACTGATAGTGATGGATTAAACTCCTATCCCTTGGGGAGGTACAAGGCAGTCCTGTGCCGCACACGGATTGTGTATTAGAGGACTCTCATTCAGGGGATTGCTATCAGCTGATCACTCAAAATATGCCGGGATGGTAAGACCTGGGGTCAATCCTGTGTCCAGGCAGTAGATGGGGGATTAAATGTCCTGTTATCATACGGCCAATTAGTACTTCAAAGCGGGATACAAATGTGTCGGGTGACCTGATGTTAAATCACAGTAGGTAGAACACTGGCATATGGTAGCTATCGCGTCAATACGTTACCAGTCCATCCAGGAGTAACATCCCGTTGTTCGGTACTGTAGTTACCAGTTCTGTGACTTATTGGCACACATGTGCTGATCTGCTGTATTGGGGATGAGAACAGTGTCTCATGCCGTCTCCTTAATGTGTCAGCCGATAACAATTGGAGTCCCGTGGTATGGTTCCTTTTGGAGCGCTGCTCCGTACGGCTTTTCAGTGCTCCGGTCCTCGCCTCTCAAACACCAGCTCCTTAGAGCCTCCAACGCCCACGGACAGGCAGCGTAGTGACATCAACGCGTTTCGCCGTGATAAAATGACGTAGCTTCTTCTCGGACATTCATTGGTTAGGCCACCACACACCCTTCTTATAGTAAACTTGCTGGTGGTGGCCACCAATGAGATTGTAGTAAATAGAAGGGGCAGAATCCTGTTCGTAGAGGAGTCAACTGTCCGCTTAACCCATTAATGGATATTATTCACATAGACATTGTGATATTTTTGGCAATCAACAGCATAGGTACAGTGTGACCTCACGGGCCAATTATGTTATTTATCACTTAGATTGTAGGTACTTCTGTGAGTGAAAAGTAGTAAGGGGATAGAGAGCAGGAAATTAAATAAAGGGAAATAGGAGAGGGTTTATAGTAGCAAGCAGGAACAATAGGACAACGACTGCACCACATTAAAACCAATGGGGATGCAGCGGGTGCCCATGATGGGCACACAACATATACAGTGGCTTGCGAAAGTATTCGGCCCCCTTGAACTTTTCAACCTTTTTGCCACATTTCAGGCTTCAAACATAAAGATATAAAATTTTTATTTTTTGTGAAGAATCACCAACAAGTGGGACACAATTGTGAAGTGGAACGAAATCTTTTGGATTTTTGAAACTTTTTTAACTAATAAAAAAATGAAAAGTGGGGCGTGCAAAATTATTCGGCCCCCTTGCGTTAATACTTTGTAGAGCCACCTTTTGCTGCCATTACAGCTGCAAGTCACTTGGGGTATGTCTCTATCAGTTTTGCACATCGAGAGACTGAAATTCTTGCCCATTCTTCCTTGCAAAACAGCTTGAGCTCAGTGATGTTGAATGGAGAGCGTTTGTGAACAGCAGTTTTCAGCTCTTTCCACAGATTCTCATTTGGATTCAGGTCTGGACTTTGACTTGGCCATTCTAACACCTGGATACGTTTATTTGTGAACCATTCCTTTATAGATTTTGCTGTATGTTTGGGATCATTGTCTTGTTGGAAGATAAATCTCCGTCCCAGTTTCAGGACTTTTGCAGACTCCAACAGGTTTTCATCCAGAATGGTCCTGTATTTGACTGCATCCATCTTCCCCTCAATTTTAATCATCTTCCCTGTCCCTGCTGAAGAAAAGCAGGCCCAAACCATGATGCTGCCACCACCATGTTGGAGAGTGGGGATGGTGTGTTGAGTGTGATGAGCTGTGTTGCTTTTACGCCAAACATATCGTTTTGCATTGTGGCCAAAAAGTTCGATTTTGGTTTCATCGGACCAGAGCACCTTCTTCCACATGTTTGGTGTGTCTCCCAGGTGGCTTGTGGCAAACTTTAGACGAGACTTTTTATGGATATCTTTGAGAAATGGCTTTCTTCTTGCCACTCTTCCATAAAGGCCAGATTTGTGCAGTGTACGGCTGATTGTTGTCCTATGGACAGACTCTCCCACCTCAGCTGTAGTTCTCTGCAGTTCATCCAGAGTGATCATGGGCCTCTTGGCTAAATCTCTGATCAGTCTTCTCCTTGTCTGAGCTGAAAGTTTAGAGGGACAGCCAGGTCTTGGTAGATTTGCAGTGATCTGATACTCCTTCCATTTCAAAATGATCGCTTGCACAGTGCTCCTTGGGATGTTTAAAGCTTGGGAAATCTTTTTGTATCCAAATCCGGCTTTAAACTTCTCCACAACAGTATTACGGATCTGCCTGGTGTGTTCCTTGGTCTCCATGATGCTCTCTGCGCTTTCAACAGAACCCTGTGACTATCACAGAGCAGGTGCATTTATACAGAGACTTGATTACACACAGGTGGATTCTATTTATCACCATCAGTCATTTAGGACAACATTGGATCAATCAGAGATCCTCGCTGAACTTCTGGGGTGAGTTTTCTGCACTGAAAGTAAAGGGGCCGAATAATTTTGCACGCACCACTTTTCAGTTTTTTTTGCTAAAAAAGTTTAAAATATCCAATAGATTTCGTTCCACTTCACAATTGTGTCCCACTTGTTGGTGATTCTTCACAAAAAATTTAAATTTTATATCTTTATGTTTGAAGCCTGAAATGTGGCAAAAGGTTGAAAAGTTCAAGGGGGCCGAATACTTTCGCAAGCCACTGTATATCATTTATCTACTTTTCATGTTATATAAAGTGCATAGAGCGTACACATAGATAGTTTTGATATTACAGGCACTTCAAAATGGGTGCATATCCAGAATCATGGCCCATGGACTACCGTGTGGTGGATGCTATGAGATTTAGACAGGGGCATGTTTTACATGTGTCCTTTCCAAAAAGCCAAGAGACTGGATAAAGCACTTAATAGCAATAGTGTGAATGTCTAGGGGTTGAGTTTCAAAGAGCATTTCAAGTCTCCAAAAATACCTGTAGGTTTAACTCGGTGTTCAACCCCATCGGTATTAGGGACCTCAATTTATATACCCACCACTTCTCTTTTTGGAGGAGTATGCGATCAAAATCACCTCGTCTAGGGGGTAGTTTTAGGGCATAAATCCCCTTAACAGTGAGTCCATTGGTGTTTCCTCAATGGCACAAAAAGAAATGTTTGGCCAAAGGTTTCTCTGGGATCTTTCCCTTGGCAGTAATTTCACGTAGATGCTCTCCTATACGTATCTTTAGTGACCTCTTGGTTTTGCCTACATATATCTTAGGGCAGGGACAGGTGATTACATATATCACCCGTGATGTTGAGCAATTGATGAGATCCCGGATCTCAAAAATTTTCGTACCCAGAGTATCAGTGAAAATGGAGGTTCTGTGAACGAAAGGGCATACCTGACACCTATTGCAACATTCCCTGGGTGCGGGGGGGTACTCAGACAGCCAGGTGGGGCTTGGTTCCTTAACAAATTCTGATTTGATCAACAAATCCCCCAGGCTGCGAGCTCTACGGGCGACAAGATTTGGGGAGGTACTCACTATTTTCTTAAGTTCAGGGGCATTGGTTAGAATTCCCCAGTGTTTCTAAAGTATAGAACGAACATTGTCCCACTGGGATCCGAATACTGTAATGATCCGCACAGGTTCATCCGTTTCTCTGGTTAGTTTGGCTATGATTGATTTGGTATATAGGAGGCTTTCTCGGTCTTTCATGGCGGCCCTTTTTTTTGGCTAGCTATATTATTGTTATATGTATGTCTTGTTTGTCAGTCAATGTTCGCGATAATTTAATTTAGTCAATCCGCATTACTTTCTGCTCTGCTTGATATATATGTGTACTTCAGTTTTTTATATTTGAATAAAATGTTATGCTTTTATTATATTATCATCCCTGATTACTCTGTTGCTATAAGTAACCCCTTTTAGGGCCCGTCTTTAACGGGCTGCCTTACCCAACCCCCCCCCCCGCTTTCCTTTGTGGTTCCTTGTGTATATATATATATATATATATATATATATAGTTATAGTTAAATGGAGTTATTTTTATAAAATTTGTTATTGATGGCCATTTAATCCAGAAGGTGTGGTGTGCTTATTTTACTAAGTAAGGTAAGGTAAATAGTTGGGGGGTTACAATTTTAGGTGGAGCATATGGGACATCAGCTATACACCAGTCAAGAACAGGCCCGTAACTAAAGGGAACCTGGGTGAAGGGCCAGCATGACTGGTGGGACAGCTGTGGGGTGAGCACAGGGAAGTTCCTGTAGGAAGTGGGATAGGTTAAAGGGGGGGTGGTTATGGTCATTGGTGATGGGGAAGAGTGGCTGTAGTTAATTTTGACCCCTGCAGAGGAAGGTGTCAACTCAATCGTGGGCAGCAGAGGAAGGGATAGGACATAGGTAGGGAATTTTTCCCACCCATCCTCCCTGTTGCTTGGCTGTATGGGGTGTACGGTTGTGTGTATTTGAGGATATGTGGGCATGGGTCTCTGGTTCGTGAAGGTTGGAATGGTGGAAGGTAAACAGGATATGGTGTGGGGACGGGTTGGACCTATCTCGGTATGGGTACCCTCCCTATCTGGAAATAATGGGCTACCGGTCATTGGGCTGCAGTGGCAAGAAGGTAGATCGTCCCTGAGCTGGTGGGATCACGGCTAGGGGCCAGGATGCTGAGGTGGTGG
This sequence comes from Lithobates clamitans, assembly GCA_037952925.1. Taxonomy (NCBI): domain Eukaryota; kingdom Metazoa; phylum Chordata; class Amphibia; order Anura; family Ranidae; genus Lithobates; species Lithobates clamitans. Next base: position 1,465,519 of record JBBGZY010000742.1, on the reverse strand, counting down.
TGGTACAGCTGATGCGGTAGAATACCTTCCTTCACGAACCTCAGACAGAGCTGTAGTTTAAAAAGTTGGGGTTTTATATATGTGGTATATATGTATTTCAGTTTTTCAGTGGGGACGGAAAGTATTCAGACCCCCTTAAATTTTTCACTCTTTGTTATATTGCAACCATTTGCTAAAATCATTTAAGTTCATTTTTTTCCTCATTAATGTACACACAGCACCCCATATTGACAGAAAAACACAGAATTGTTGACATTTTTGCAGATTTATTAAAAAAGAAAAACTGAAAAATCACATGGTCCTAAGTATTCAGACCCTTTGCTGTGACACTCATATATTTAACTCAGGTGCTGTCCATTTCTTCTGAACATCCTTGAGATGGTTCTACACCTTCATTTGAGTCCAGCTGTGTTTGATTATACTGATTGGACTTGATTAGGAAAGCCACACACTTGTCTATATAAGACCTTACAGCTCATAGTGCATGTCAGAGCAAATGAGAATCATGAGGTCAAAGGAACTGTCTGAAGAGCTCAGAGACAGAATTGTGGCAAGGCACAGATTTGGCCAAGGTTACAAAAACAATTCTGCTGCACTTAAGGTTCCTAAGAGCACAGTGGGCCTCCATAATCCTTAAATGGAAGACGTTTGGGACGACCAGAACCCTTCCTAGAGCTGGCTGCCCAGCCAAACTGAGCTATCGGGGGAGAAGAGCCTTGGTGAGAGAGGTAAAGAAGAACCCAAAGATCACTGTGGTTGAGCTCCAGAGATGCAGTCGGGAGATGGGAGAAAGTTGTAGAAAGTCAACCATCACTGCAGCCCTCCACCATGGCAGAGTGGCCCGACGGAAGCCTCTCCTCAGTGCAAGACACAAAAAAAAAACACCTGAAGGACTCCAAGATGGTGAGAAATAAGATTCTCTGGTCTGATGAGACCAAGATAGGACTTTTTGGCCTTAATTCTAAGCGGTATGTGTGGAAAAAACCAGGCACTGCTCATCACCTGTCCAATACAGTCCCAACAGTGAAGCATGGTGGTGGCAGCATCATGCTGTGGGGGTGTTTTTCAGGTGCAGGGACAGGACGACTGGTTGTAATTGAGGGAAAGATGATTGCGGCCAAGTGCAGAGATATCCTGGACGAAAACCTTCTCCAGAGTGCTCAGGACCTCAGACTGGGCCGAAGGTTTACAGCTAAAAACCCAGTCAATAACCCTAAGCACACAGCTAAAATAATGAAGAAGTGGCTTCACAACAACTCAGTGACTGTTCTTGAATGGCCCAGCCAGAGCCCTGACTTAAACCCAATTGAGCATCTCTGGAGAGACCTAAAAATGGCTGTCCACCAATGTTTACCATCCAACCTGACAGAACTGGAGAGGATCTGCAAGGAGGAATGGCAGAGGATCCCCAAATCCAGGTGTGAAAAACTTGTTGCATCTTTCCCAAAAAGACTCATGGCTGTATTAGATCAAAAGGTTGCTTCTACTAAATACTGAGCAAAGGGTCTGAATACTTAGGACCATGTGATATTTCAGTTTTTCTTTTTTAATAAATCTGCAAAACTGTCAACAATTCTGTGTTTTTCTGTCGATGTGGGGTGCTGTGTGTACATTAATGAGGAAAAAAATAAACTTAAAATGATTTTAGCAAATGGCTACAATATAAGAAAGAGTGAAAAATTTAAGGGGGTCTGAATACTTTCCGTCCCCACTGTATATAGTTATATTTAAATGGAGTTATTTTTTAAAAATTTGTCATTTGTTAATAAAGGGGCCGGATGGCCATTTAATCCAGAAGGTGTGGTGTGCTTATTTTACTAAGTAAGGTAAGGTAAATAGCTGTGGGGTTATGGTTTTAGGTGGAGCATACGGGACATCAGCTATACACCAGTCATGATATACTGATGGCTATTTCATTTCTTGAGGCACAAAAATGCCAGGACAGTACAAATATCCCCCAAATGACCCTTTTTTGGAAAGTAGAGAGTCCAATGTATTTAGTAGGATGGTGGGTTTTTTGAAGTTATAATTTTTTGGTAAAGGAAGAAATTAAAAAAAAAAGAAAATGTTTGTTTACATACTATCACCAGTGCAGTACAGCATCATCATCATATAACAGATGTGGCAGTGATCAGAGACACTGACTGGTGACAGTATGTTAATAAAAAAAAATAAAAAAAATATAATTTTCTAAAATTTTTAAAATATTTTTTCTTTTTTTTATGTTTTTAAAATTAATTAACAGCATTTTTTCATACCTTCCCAAAACTTCTGCACAGTACTGTGTGTAAATATACTGTATATACAATTATACACACATACACCCATGGGACTTTTCTAGAGGTACATCACCATTCATACATATGGATAAAAGTATATTTACACTTTATTAAAGCATCAAGTACAATTAAAAAGCTGGCAACCTACCTTGCTCTAAGCGATGACTGATTTTTTTTAAGCTTTTAGTGGCAAAGCTTACTATAGCCCTGGAAGAAGAACTCTGAGTGTATGTCATTATATACTGTAGATGAAAAGTATCCTGGATTATGCTTAACGAACAAATTGCCAGTGTGGTTAATGACATCACTAAGTGCTTTGAGGAAATCTGCAGCCCTTGGACTGAATATGGACTGAATATGTAAATGTGAGGCTGTAGGGGACTTGACTTTGTCAAGCTCATCCCCTGAGAATTTCACTTTTTCGTCTTCTCTCTTGTTTTCCCCTGTTCTATTTTCCATTACCCCATTTTCTTTCTTTCCTTTCTCCCCTTTTTCCCTTATTTCTGAGGTTCTCTACATATGGGATATCCCCATTTTGACTTGTTACAGTTGGAGTTAATAACATTCTCCTTGAGTGAATCTAGAACAGTAAGAGGTTTAGTCCAGCTTTACTACTCTCCTCAAGAGGTGGGTAACAATATCTCATGATTTTTCGTGCCTTCAGTGCGCTGGACGTAAATAGTTTGAGGCTATTCAAATTTTATTTTATTGTTCTAGAAATTGGAATGTGTTTTTTATCCACTGTTTCTGTAAACCTGTGCCAGGTCTCTGGCTGTTGTAACGGCTGCTGTGTCTCTTAGTCTCTTTGTCTGTGAATGAAATTAAAAAGCTGGTGACTAATTTAATACAGATACAGTTATAGTATATTACTTTTTTTAACAGAATTTTTTTGTTTATCAAGGGACCATATAACATCAGAAAAATGTTGATTCAATCTAATGTTATGCCGCGTACACACGGTCGGACTTTGCAGCTACAAAAGTCGGACGGCCTGTCCGACATACTTCCGGCGTACCTTCGGCGGACTTGGGGCAGACTTTCTTACGAACGGACTTGCCCACACACGACCACACAAAAGTACGCCAGCTTAGTACGCTGTGACGTACACCAAGTCCGACGAGACTATAAAACGGAAGTTCAATAGCCCGTACGACACCCTTTGGGCTCCTTCTGCTAATCTCGTGTTTATCTCGTGTTAGTAGAAGTTTGGTGAGAGACGATTCGCGCTTGTGAGACTCGTATTTTTCAGTTCGTTTTAACTGTTGTTCAGTCTGTGCTTGTGAGGTTTGTATCTGCTTTTCAGTGCGTTTGGTCAGTTGGCATTGAGAAATCTTTGTTTTATTGGCCGCTCGTTCCTGATTTTCAGGTCGTTCTTCACAGGCCTTGCTGTTCTTCAGTGCGTTCTGTTTAGTGCGTTCTGACCAGCCGACCGTTTTGAAGCCATGTTACCTGTACGTACTCGTCGTAGAGCTCGTGCATTGTATGTGCTTGGTGCTGTAGTTTATTCTTCAGCCCAAGACCAGTCCATGAACAGGGCGAGGAGGAGTTCATGGACCAAGAATTGGTTGCTTCAGCGTGACCAGTTCTGTCACATGCCTTTGCTCCGTGAGATCCGTGAGAATAATCCTGAGGATTTCAGGAACTTTCTCCGGATGACGGACCCCGTTTTTGACCGTTTGGTGGCTTTGCTGACCCCCTATATCAGCAGGCAGGATACCTGCATGAGGCAAGCCATCACTCCGGAGCAGAGGCTGGTCGCTACCTTGCGGTATTTGGCCACAGGGAGAAGCCTGCAGGACCTTAAGTTCTCGACAGGCATCTCCCCCCAGGCTCTGGGGATCATTATCCCAGAGACCTGTTCTGCCATCATACAGGTCCTGCAGAAGGACTATATTAAGGTAAGATATTTTTCTTTTATTAGCATCACATGTTCTTTTATGTAATCTTTGATAATGTAATGTATTTCTTGCTTCAAACACTACTTCCCATCATTGCAATATAGTGTGAATGTCCCCTTTTTATCCTCACACATGCTGGGATTTTTTCCTGTTATTTTTTGTCATGCATGTATAGTTTCCTTCAATAACCTTCCCAGCATGAAGTGATGGGAACATATCCACCTAGTATACTCATTTTGAATGTATTTTGTTGGAGTGTATTTAGTGTGCTTATAATTAGCAATTAGCTAGATTTCACAACCCCCCCTCCACCTGAACTCACTCCAAATAGTGTGCTGCTAATTAGCAATTATCTAGATTTCACAACCCCCCCCCCCACCTGAACTCACTCCAAATAGTGTGCTGCTAATTAGCAATTATCTAGATTTCACAACCCCCCCCCCACCTGAACTCACTCCAAATAGTGTGCTGCTAATTAGCAATTATCTAGATTTCACAACCCCCCCCCCCCCCACCTGAACTCACTCCAAATAGTGTGCTGCTAATTAGCAATTATCTAGATTTCACAACCCCCCCCCCCACCTGAACTCACTCCAAATAGTGTGCTGCTAATTAGCAATTAGCTAGATTTCACAACCCCCCCACCCCCACCCTCGTTAAAATTTGCTTGAATGTTCTGTGGTGTTGATTTGTCTAAAGCAAATCTATGTTGCACTTAGCAAAATGTATGTGCACTCTACAAGTGCATTTGTTCCAGTGCTTTAGTAAATGAGCAGAAGCTCTGCTGATTTCCATCATCAAATCATATGCAAGCCTCAAAGTGTTTTCATTAATTGCCCTTGCATGTGATTGTGTACTCTTTGCAACATGAATGCCTTTTGACATTACCTCATTTACTGTAAGCTGGTTAGCAACTGCACCTGCAGAGTGCGACAACTGCAGTCTTGTAGCCTTTGTTAGTCCCTAAATTCCTGCGTGTTGTTAAAGTAATTTTTTTTAGGGATTTCACAACCCCCTAAAATGTAATCAACGTTCTATCAGAGGGGGTGAGCAATCTGATAAGTGTGCCTTTTTCCATATTAGTTATTCCAGAAGAATTAAATTATTGAATGTTATACTGATGCTGGGGAATAATGTTTTTAATTGTCTAATTTTCTTGCAATGTTAGCTTCCAAATTAATTGATTTTGGTTTTCTTGTTTGATTCCCCAGTTTCCTTCAACGCCACAGGAATGGCAGACTGTGGCATCCCATTTTGCCAGCCGTTGGGACTTTCCCAATTGTGGAGGGGCTATAGATGGGAAACATGTCCACATTGTGCCACCACCCCATTCGGGGTCATA